>OZ010655.1:32869684-35369684 GCA_963932375.1 Phania funesta | reverse complement strand
GCTGTAAGTATGTATATATAAATATTCAATTCAGGAGAGTATTAGAGTTTAAATAATTAACATCTGGTAACACTAAATGCATTGTCAAATGTCAAATCAAAGTAATTTCATCTATACCATTAAAGAAGAGTTTCTCTCTCTCTGTTTCCAACCTTCATAGGAAAAACTTGTGTTTTATTGCTCGGTGGTTTAGCAACTTAACAAATTTTACTGCGCAACAAGGAAGTTATGTTTCGAGTTAAAGGTTAGGCATCGCAATACATGCGGCAATTATATTCATATTAGAGCACTGGGTTTACTATAAGTACAAATTAACAATTATGTCACAGATGCCATATTGCCAGACAGTTTCTCAAGTTTTAATTCAATACAGTGTCCCTTGCTTTTAATAAGGCCTTTTCAGAGTCTTTTTACTTACGGCGTACATTCTGTACTAACAATGTAGGGAATTATATTCGTATACTCATACCTTGGAGGCAGCCAATAAATTTATTTTAATTAACGTTTATTTAAATGGTGATTATATAGTTAGCACTTAGTTTTTGAGACGTGGGTCTTTAATTATATTGATTTTATAGCCTCGTGCGATTTATGTATACCAACTTCGTTTGCGAAAGAATAATTATGTATTTTGATGAGTCGAAGCCCTTGTTTTTGAATCGTGTCTTGAGTTTAAGTTTACGTAAAATGCTCGCATACAAAAATCTCGACGCGCCCCAGTCTACAATTCTATTACGAATGTCTTATTCATTTTTATTTCATTTCATCGGAAAAAATTGTATATGATGCAGACGCCTGCTGATGGTTAAGGAATAACAAGCAAAATCAATTCACATGAAAGAAATAGTAAAGTATGGTAGGGAAATGTCAGAGTAAGAAGTTGCATTACATGCTGTCTAGAATTGAATGAATATTTTAGAGAAAGCAGATTATTATGCGGAGAGCGCATATGAATTTAATCCGTTAAATTCAAATGCGCTTTTGTTATTAGCTAAAAGAACTTAATTCTTTTTCGATTTCCTTATCTGCTTTCTCTTTCTTAATGATATCTTTCAAATCAGTCACAAGTTTACACTGCATTTACAAGATGATAATGAAAGTCGATTTTGGATAGTTTTCCTAAGTAAAATCCTAAATAAGACGTAATTTTTATATTTTATACAATAAATATTTTCTACTATTTTCGCTGTGGTTATTTACAAATCGAACTAAATGCACTACAATCCAATGAACAGTGACATATTTATTAATTTATATTAATGTTTTTAGGAGGTTTGACAGTTTTCGTTACTGTTTTAACTGCGGGTTTTAATAAAGACGAAACATTGACAGGCAAACAGCAGGTGATTGCGTCAATAATTCTATTCATTTCTTGGATATTTCTGTCAAAAGGTTATACGACAAGACTTTTGACACTTCCGATATGTTTTTAATAGAAGGACTTGGTTATCAATAATAAATGAAATATTTCTGCAAAATTAAAGTATCATTTCTATTGCGAGAACAACTGTGTAGAATTGTGTTATAAAATGTATTTTGGTTGCGAAATTATAAAGAAAACCGGAGCTGAATAATAAATGTATATAAAACTGGAACTGGTATTCACCACAATTCGGAAAAAAATTTTAAATAGGTATATAGAAGTATACACAGAAAAGACATCCATCAACAAAGTATAGGATATAAATGAGTGTTATGAAAAAATTTTTAATTAAAATTTGTACTCCAAAAATAAATTACCTGGGCGTTGAACTCAAACCTGTTATCGCCTGTAGTTTCTGAGATATACCGTGTCAAAAAGAAGTTTCCCTGAAAATTAAGGTCTTTAACCATCTTCAATATAAGCAACTAATTTTGTATTATTGACTACTCTCTAATTTCTAACCCTATTTCTAAATACTAAAGAGTCCATTAAACTTAAAACACTTCGTTATCCTTGCCAAAATAACATATTTGCATAATTCGTATGATAGTGAATTGACAAATGTACAACTTGGTCTAAACGGGAACTCTTGATTGTGAATATTAGAAATGCTCTACAATCTATGGTCAGTCGCCAAGTTTGTGTTAAATGTTTTCTTCTTGAAAATCGTAACATGGTCTTCTTATTTCATTATCATTCTTCCATAATTTCATTATTTACCTTCTGCAGTTTGTTCTTTGTATCCCTACTTAATAACTGATATTTT
The DNA here is from genome assembly GCA_963932375.1 of Phania funesta. Classification (NCBI taxonomy): domain Eukaryota; kingdom Metazoa; phylum Arthropoda; class Insecta; order Diptera; family Tachinidae; genus Phania; species Phania funesta. The sequence goes on along the minus strand of OZ010655.1, from coordinate 35,367,495 downwards.
ATAATATCTCCTACAATAATGTAATTATGATGTCATAATATTGTTTCCTTGTAGTGTTATTTTTATCCATTTTTAAAACGAGTATATCCTGTTACTTTTTAAGAACATTTCTAATACTCTAGCTTTATCCAACATAAAGCTATCCCTATTTGCCAATCTCATTTTTTTAAATATTTTTTCCATTACAGTCAACCTAGTTCCTGCCATTTCCTCCAGCGTCTGCATAAAATCTTCTCCGTCCGTAATAAGTTTTAAAACAAGAAATGAAAAATGATCATAATACAGCTGAAAATTTAGTACAAAGAATTTGAACGATAAGTGATAAAGAGTTTTACATAAAAATAAAGAAAATATTATAAATATACTATTGGATAACAGTTTTCCGAAACAACTTTCTTATAGATTAATGAATGATTTTAAAAATAGCAGGAATCTTAAGAGAGGAAATGTAATGCAGAAAAGGATATATAAGCAGGTAAAATATGTACCAGGAATATCGTAGTGACTTGAAAAATTAAAAATGGTGTATAAAAAATACAGAATTGCTCACAAATAAAGTTTCAAAAATACCTCACAATTAGGATATTGTCAGACTTTAAGATAAAACTGTCTGATAAGCTAAAGAAAAGAAGTTCTTACTTTTAACTTGGAGTTGTCATATTTTGAAAAACAAAAGATTTAATGTAATTGCAAATCAAAAACAAAAATGGAAAAGAGACCGCGTTTCTTATATATTCACGAGCTAAAAAAAATATGTTTGAAAATAAAAATTCCACAATAGTTTTTCGACAGTAAACAAATAAATAAAAGTAGGTCGTTGCCCCTTTATTCCTCCCTTTAGCTAAAGTACCTAACGTGAACTTTAGACAAAAATTTTTTAATGCCCCATAGTGTTATTAAAATTAAATAATAATCTTTTGCATTTTGTTTGTACTTTCTATGTCCAATGTAAATAGTAATTTTTCTTTGGCCACATACTCTGCTTGTTGAGCGCAGTGCTTCGCGCTTTTCTGCATAGCACATTTATCAAGCACGATTCTCTTTTAAATGTCTTCGTTCACCTTCTCCTGTGACCAAATTTTCTGTTGTGGAGCTGTTCAGTGTTTGAATAGAGACACCCATTATGCGTTGAATTGCACACTTTGTCTTCAAGATTATTGGGTTACACAATTGTTGCCACATGTTACACATGTCATCGACCTGCTTTGGCAAATAATTCTAATAATAAAGAACACTCCTTGTAATAAATAGTACAAAAACTATTTACTGTATACGTTATATAAGCTGAAAGTGCTGATATACTCAGCATATTATGAAAAGAGTAAAAAGAATTTATTTTGAATACAATTTTTATTTAACGGCCGTTGTTCCTTTTTTAAAAATCTGTTATTAATGTTTCACAAATAAAAATATTTTGTTTATGCTTCTGCAAAAACGAATAATTGTTAGGCGAACATATATTAAAAGAGTTTAATTTCTTCTACCTTATTAGCTCTTAATTTAAGTTAAATGTTTCTCGATGCGGAAATGGGTATAGCAATATTTCCAAGAGAAGAACAAGACCATGCGAGGCACATGTGCAAAGAAATAATAGAGAGAGCAGCCAAAAAACAAGAAAAGAACGACAAAACAGGGAATGCAAAACAGTAAAAAAAAAATCTTAAACAAAAACTGTTAAGAAACAACGTGATCACAACGAAAGCTGACAAGGGCAATACTACAGTGTTAATCAGCAAGGAAGAATATATCAGAAAAACGGAACAATTAATTGAAGAAGCAAACTGTAGCAAAATTAGAAAAGACCCTACTGATGAATACCAAGCTAGCATCAAAGAAGCTATAAAGAAAGCGACCAAGATATTAAAACCAAATATGGCACATACTCTGACAAATATGAACCCGTCAGTCCCACCAATGATCGCACTGCCAAAAATAGACAAACCAGACACTCCAATGAGACCAATAGTGAACTACAAATCAGCGCCGAGCTACAAACTCGCCAAACATTTAAAAGTTGTGTTGAAGAATACTTTAGAACTACCAAACACGTACACAGTAACCAACACGACAGAACTAATTAAAAAACTAAACGCCGTAGATATTACAGAAAACACGAAATTAATATAATTCGATATTAAAGATCTATATCCATCGATACCCATAGCAGAAACTACAAACATAGTGCACGAAACAATACTGAGAAACACGAAAGACAAAGACCTTGCTTCACAACTCACAAATACCTTAAAAACTACACTACAACAAAACTACTTCCAATTCAACAAAGCCATATATAGACAAACAAACGGACTTGGAATGGGAAACCCAACATCGGCAATACTCATGGAAGTATTTATGCAACATCTGGAGAGCCAATACATGGAACAAATAATTCGTCTCGGAGTAACGTTCTACGCACGATACGTAGATGACATAATATGTGCAATTACGGGAAATAACGAAGTCGAAATACTAGAAAACTTCAACAAGCAACACAAAAACATTAAATTCACAATAGAAGCGGAAGAAGGTAACAAAATAAATTATCTGGACCTGACAATAAAGATAAACAAAAATACCAACTTTAACTTACACCGGAAAATCAACATACAAAATAGCCAACTTTTTTAAGAAGTACAACATAAATATAGTATTCAAAACAAGAAACAACCTAGGACGAATATTACAAACCAACACAAATAAAGACGACCAGCTAGATAAACAGGGGGTTTACAAACTGACGTGCACCTGTCAACACAGCTACATAGGACTAACAGGCCGCAAAATAAAAACAAGATTTCGTGAACATATAAGAGACTATAACAAGAAGTTGCGTAATCCCGGCTCGATACCAGAATGTAACTTCGCGAACCACATGTTCAACAACAAATGTAATCCAGCTCATATTAGGAAAACGGTACAACTACTACACACACAGCTAAAAGGACGACGACTAAACATTATAGAAAACATGGAAATACATAAACATAAGACATTTGACGGACGCATCATAAACGAACAAATAAACTCAGATTCAGACGTTATATTCGAACCTCTAAAATTAATCTACAAGACACACAACAAAAATAACGGACAAGACACTCCAAAAACAACAAAAACACATTACAAAAATAATAAACAAATTCATAATCCAATAATCACCGACTTCTTTCAACCCCAACAAAAAACACTATAAAGAATTAAAAACAAAGCCCGCACCTCAAATTATGATGCAATAAAATAGTAGTCACAATAGTCTAATCTATACAAAAACACCAGGTCCCAATTACAGGCAGCTACGTGAAAGAAGACGAATAAAATTACCTATAACATTTACCTGCCATCCGAAAACACAAATTCTGATGCAATACAAAGCCATAAAAACAGTCATCACTTACATCTACCAATCCATACAAAACACCCGACATACAAGCGTTACCTGCTACCTGCTCACACCTTACAGATGCTCACGCTTTACAGGGCTCACATGACAAATAGATACCTGAAAAACAAACTTCTCAGAACGAAAAATGGCTCTGAAGATGGCACATAGACGAAACCGGTTTGTCTCCGAACCAAACTTGACAAGGGATGACGGAACTTCATTCCAAAATTCTGCTTCTCTTTGCAGTAATTTGGATGATTCGATTTTCGGTTAATTATTCAGATTTTTAATACTGACTTTATAATAATTTGTATGGCTGTAATTTATTATGTTGTTGTTTGAAATGAAACCTTCTTAAAGCTGTGTTTTGGTTACTGAATTCGTGTATGAGTGATTTCGTTGAGGTGTCAGTCTGTGGCAATGTGTGGTTAAAAAATAAACATTTACAACATTTGTTATTTGTGTAAAAATGTATGCAGATGGTTAAGAATTATCATTCGTGATCCGGGCAATATACTAAAAGTTAATATTTTAGTGAACATTAAATTGCCTGTTTTAAAGCGAAATTTTAAATATTTTATTCCTCTTATCTTATATCTATTTCTTTACAAATAAAAAACGTAACTTCCTGTACTAGTGGCTCGTCTTAGTCATATACCGCCATATTTTAAAGACTTCTGAACAATTTTATATCTACATATGTACCTTATATGAAGATATATATAGCTGGTCAGATGAGTAGTTTTATGAACGTTGATGTCCAGTAGCAGCAGCATCGTCAAATATTTTGCCCGTTGTTAGCATTTTTACTATTTCTTTTGACTAAATAAAATATTATATAAGAAGGGACTTAATTTGAAGCCTGCTAATGTTATTCGACGTTTCAATTTGAATACTAAGAAGTAGACAAGTTTGTTATTTTTTATGTGTAAATGAAGTTTAATACCAGATGGCAAATTCAAAAGTCTAAAAAAGTCTTTTATGAAAGTAAACAACTGTACAATAATATAAAAAGAAATGATTAGGAAAAAAAAAATTGTTGTTTTTTGTGAATTCTTAAAAAAAATTAATTTTTATGAATAATCTGTTAACTATAGAAAAAAAAACGCGTGAAAAAAGCATCGTACAAAAAGTGGGCATGTTCCGATGTACAAGTGTTACCTCGTTTGTGAAGAAGACCTCCCAATAGAAAAGACCACGGATTAAAATTATTATTGACAAAAGTGGGTGGAACAAATTTTATTTTAGTAATTTAATAACGTGTTTTATATCCAAAGTTTAAATATGTCGTATTGTTGCCATATTAAGATTATAAAATACCCCTTGTGAATGCTTCTAATGTTTTTTTTTAAATTAAGGCCTAAGCTATGACTTCTAATATCAACCATATGAAGGTTGTTTATTGTTTCATGCGACGTATTTATAAACGCCTTACTAAAGTCGATAAAAAGAGTTAAGTTTTTACTCAATTGTTTGTTAATTAAGTTGGAAAAAACTATGGAAAATTCTTTCCATATTGCAGTTAATAATGTAGTACCGTACACTTTTGAAAAAAATATTCATTGGTTTTTTTACGGGCAATTTAGATATAAAACTTGAGATAGCCCGTTAAAAAAACCCACTTATTTTTGCTTATCTACTTAATTGTAAGTACGTGATTTACCAAAGTTTTTTGTCGTCAATTAATAAATGTCTAACTAGGCGTAACTAACTCTAAAATTGTTCAAGTTTTTGTTTAGATTTTTTATTAATTAAAATTTTTCCAGTTTGGTGGATAGCGACGCTGACTAAATTGGAGTTTATTTAAGGTATTACCGAAATTATTATTAGTTTAAAATGCACGGAAACAGATCCTACAGGTCCAACTATAAATAAGTCTGATCTTGATGGTCAGGTAACGCCACCTTCGCAAGTGATCCATAGACCAATATTCTTAAGTCGTTTAAAATATTTTTATATTTGATTCAAAACTCTTCACGTTTATGGTATTGACTTGTCAAGAAATAATAATATTATATGACAACCAACATCGAATCCGAGTATTCAAACCTCCTGGTCTAACATGGCATAATCTCACAATATTCTTAAACAATTTTTTATTGATACATTGTAGTTTAGTCGCCGTATTTGCCAGACATTCTTACGTCTCCTAAATATTGTTTACTCTCAAGCAGGTACTAGAATTTGGATAGTCACGTACTTTTTTTTATTGTAGTAATCGAAAATAGAAATACAAAACAGGAATCGTGTGAAAAACGTCTAGCCAGTCATTAATATGTTTTTACTCCGATTTCTGTTTTTGCAATTAAGAAGATATGACTCAAAGCCTACAAAGCTGTTTTTTGAACATAAAGATTTTGTTCTACTTAGTCGAACTTTGTGTGTTTTTTTTTCTACAATATATGTTGTCTTACCCTTGTAAAAGTGCTGTTTAATTATAAATGATTTTAATGTAAACAAATATTAATAATGCCGCTATAACTTATCAGCGTACGAACTTACAAAATTCTTAACTATCTGCTGTTGTTGTTATACATTTCCTTTTCTACTAATACTGATAAAAAGGTACGCGTAAGTGTCTGCATTCTTGTAAGTAGTTATCAAAATACGAAAAAAATTCCCGCTGCAGCAGTAAACATTTAGAATTTAGAACAAAACACTTATATTTTGTATGTTGCTGAGTTTGAAGTTTAATCCTCATGGATAAACAAACAGCTTTCTACTTAAAGGGGAGTTTTACAGTAGAAATTAAAAAATTAATTTGCATATATATGCCAAACTTTGCTTTCTTAACCGATAAAATACAACAAACTTAATAAGACATCCCTACAGAAGCGAAATTTTCGCCTATTTATATTTCTTACGATTTTTTAAAAGTTTGGCATAATTTGTTTTCCTAAGACAATATTAATTTTAACGTTGCCAGAAACAATCGAACGTTTATTTTGTAGTTTCCTTTCAAAAGAGCTACAGCATGTTTTTTTTAATTATCTCTATAAAATTCTAGTTATTTTGTATAAAATGGGCCCACATTTCGCAGCGTCATATTTGTTTAATACCGATTTTGTGAAATTTTGTAAGATATTGATTTTTGAAATTTAAATTTTTGTGGTAAAATTTCAATACCTGGGTGTATTCTGATTCTTAAGATATTATTTGGTAAAATATAGGAATTGTAGTTTTTTGTTTTTATGGTGAATTATCGGACTTGTGGTGAATTTTAAATTTTGGCAAAGTTCGAAAATTTGGCACCTTTTTAGTTCAGCTTTCTTAAAATTTCGAACTTGATATCATATACTATATGATATTTTTGTAATTTAAAATTTTTGGATCATAGATTACTTTTGTTTTGAAATTTCGAATCTTGGTAAATTCCAAAATTATGGTAAAATTGTGGTTTAATGTTTATTTTTCACATTGATTGATGTTTTTGGTAAATTTGTATGATTTTTAAATATTTTAGTGTAGTTTAAATTTTTTGTAATGGTTTTTTTTTTGTGAGTTCACCATTCATATAATTCATATAATATTGATTTTTTTTATTGAAAATTTGTTGAATATGGTTCTTACGGTTTGTGATTGATTTTTCTTTTATTCCAGTTTTCCGATTTTTTTAATTTTGAAAAAAATTCAAATTTTTTATATATATATATTTTTAAATATCGATTTTTATAATTCGGTTTTATTCGTTATTTTTTGGAATTTATACGTTTTTTTTAACTTTCTACAGGGGTTTTATAGCAAATAAGGATTCAGAATATTAGAAGTTTATTGAGTTGTATATTAACGTTTTCCCAAAAGAGACAAAATACTCGTACAAAAAAAAAATATATATATATATATATAAATATATATATATATATATATATATATATATGTATGTATATGTATAAAAATAAAAAATTAACAGATTAAAAAACACTGAAAAATCTTACAATACATTAAAAAGAATATTTAGTAATAAAGTGTATGTAGGTACAATGAATAATAATAGTCAAAAACTAGAATAGCGGGACATAGGTAGGATCAAAAAAGATCAAAAAAAGTATAATAAGGCAGAACTATATCTTCTCATTGTTCTAAATTAAATCATTATCCTAAGTATTGAGAATAATCATAAGCAACGTTATATATTAAATATATTAAAAATATTACAAATTTGTAAAACACCAATATCACCAAGAATTAATTATAAAGCCATAAGACATAAAACAACATAATTTATAATAGTTTACTTATTGTTTAAATGAGTAAATAAATGTAAACTTATTTTTAGTTTTTTTGTTATTGGTCTTTGATATTTTGAAACTACTTTCAAATGCAAAATAATTTTCAGTTATTTTAAATTTTTTTCAAATCTAAAATTAATTTTAGTTTCTATTTGATGATCAATTTTAAAACTTTTTGTTTTGTTATAGAGAAAATTGTTTCTTATTTTACTTGCTGCTAATTAAACTTTTTGTAATATAATTTGATTCCTAATGATGCTACACAAAGAAGTAGCGAAATATCGAATTTAATATATAAACTTGTTTTATTAAAAGAATCTTATAAAAGACCGGGTGACTAAATATTATTAAATTAATCGCTAATACATATAAAAATTACGTGTATGTTAGTGATCGATAAACTTAAAAACTACTAGACCGATTTTGACCAAATTTTATATGCATGCTCTATGAGGAGTGTTTCAGAGTTTAAAGTTCGTCCGACAGATGGCGCAATATGTAGCTTTTTTGCGCTTTTGCACCGTAACTCAAGAACTACTGCACCGATTTTAACCAAAATTTATATTTATACTCTATGGGTCGCCAGTGGTGCTTCTATGTAGTTTAGTGTTCCTCCACCAGATGGCGCAAACTTCTCTTTTTTGGTGTTTGTGCACGATCACCGATTTCGACTAAAATTTATATGTATCTAATGTTCGTGAGGAGTGTTTCTATGTGGATTGGGGATTGACCGATAGATAGCGTAATTTTTCTATTATTCGGCCGTAATTACTTAAGAACTACAGCACCAGGTTTGCCATATATTTATATGTAAGTTCTATCGATGACCCGTGAGGAGTGTTTCCAAAGTGCTTTCGAGTAGATTAGGTTTTGTTCGATAGGAGGCGTGATTCCGTGTCAAAACCGAATATTGATTGTGTTTAATATATTAGGTCCACTTATCGATAAGTTTGAGGCATAAGACGCTTCGAAAACTACTGCCACTTAGGACTTATAGTCATAATATCTGCGTAAGATAACAAAACTGAAGACAGTCTCATAAGAGCTATTACTAAAATTTTTCTGTCTAAAACCTTTGCGATTTTCTTATTAACTTTAATACTTAGAGAAATATTCAATTAGTTGCAAAAATTATAAAAGTTTACTTAAAGCTTTCTTAAATAGCTTTACGCAAACTACAAAACAGCAGAATTCCTTCGCGAATATTATAATCCGTAAGCCAATGCCTTTCGCTTTTTCAATTAACATCAAATCCTTGTGAAGTTTATGAAATCAATACATAAAAGAACTGCCTGCATATTCACTTAGTTCAAGAAGACATAACTTTTGTATGTCGCTGGTGTATAATTCTTGTAGATAAATAAAAAAAGTGGGACTTCGTATAAATATAACAACATCGAAGTTCAAACATCTCTAAAGCAGTGCAAATGTTTAAATATACGCAAGAAGAAATGCAATTATGTTGACAAGAGCAACTAAACAAATAAACGTGCTACAAAAGTACAAATCCAACAACAGTTACATCAGACAATATCGTCAGAAACATGAGATACAATCGTCTGTAAAATTGCAGGAGACAGTTACCTGTTGCATAGAAAAATCATCCAAATAAGGCCTAGGATTATGGTGTTGTACTTTTAAAAAATCTACTTTAGTTTTTCTTTTAAATAGGTTTTAGTATGGTATATTTCCAACTCTATAAAAATTATGTGGTCGATTTCATTTTTATTTTTATTTATTTCGTCCAAAAATAACTCGAATACTCGTATACTACGAATAACTTGATATCAAAAAAAGTGTTGCCATACTACTGACCTGCTGGTATTGTGGTGTTCAGCTTTAGTTTGTGCTCGCCATTTCGGGAGATTTGGCGCCAACCAGCGCTAACAAAAACTAATACTGACGTGTCGAAATGAGACGTTTATTAAAATAATCATCCAAAATACGATACCCGTATCAAACATTCGTAAATCCACGATTTGCACAAACATGTACGTTTCGTTTATTTTGTTTGAGCAACTCTGAATAATAAAGAAAATACGCAATGTTGTACAAAAATAAAAGAAAAGTGGATGGACTTAACATAGGCATTGCTGGAAAAGAATCGAACGTTTATTTTGTAGTTTCCTTTCAAAAGAGCTACAGCATGTTTTTTTTAATTGTCTCTATAAAATTCTAGTTATTTCGTATAAAATACTGGCAAAAATTAACTAATTATTCAGAAATGTCCTTGTGAATAAATTTCTTATTTAAGAGTTTGAACCTTAAGGATAGAATATATTGATTTGTGACTTTAGGAGAGAATGTTCAATAAAAATATGACACAGGGTGTCGTATAATAATAATATCATAACTTGAACTGACTGCCATTTTAGTAGATGTCACCAAACGTGACTGTGCTGTGACATTTACGATGTAACACAGATTTTGCATGTGTGAAGTATTTCTCTTAAACAACGTGAAAATCCACAATTGATCATTTCGGCAGCCACTTATATTGGTAATACATGGCGTGTCTAACCTGCATCATATTGTGATATTGAAGATCGCTTTAAAGATGTAAAGATTTTACGAACTTGTGACGACAGAAAACTCCGGGGTCCAAAATAAAATAAATATTGTTTTGAATAAACTGTACTTTTATAAATACTTCATATATACATACGTATTGTAAGATGAAATTTCAGAGAAAAAGACAAAAAGAACAGAGATTAATGTCAAGGTTAAATGTATCACATTATAAGAGTACCGCTAAGTGACAACAACAATCACACAACGGAGAAGGTATAAATAGCCGGCCAAATTCTATTTCGTTTTCAGTTGTGTCTAAACCATAGGAGAGGTAAGTGGAACTCGTACAGCAGCAAGGCGAACAGAATATTGAGAGAGCGAAGAAAACAGTTGATTTGGCTGTTATCGTCGCGCTCTTATATATTGGGAGAGCGAAGAAAATAGTAACTTAGCTGTTTTCGTCGCGCTCCTAAATGCTGGGAGAGCGAAGAAATACCGATGTGACTGTTGTCGTCGCGCTCCTAAATGATGGGAGAGCGAGGATAGTGATTGATTAGCTGTTGTCGTCGCGCCCCTAAATGGCTCACACTGACAGAAAGACAACCGACTGACTGCATGAGAGAGCGACCAAGGGTTCATTCAGCCGTGTTCTAGCTCTCAAGCAGTGAACAGTGAGAGAGTGTGCATGGGTGTATTCCGCTGTTGCACGATCTCAAACTTACAGAGAACGAAACGACTGACTGCATGAGAGAGCGAGCAAGGGTTCATTCAGCCGTGTTCTAGCTCTCAAGCAGTGAACAGTGAGAGAGCGTGCATGGGTGTATTCCGCTGTTGCACGATCTCGAACTTACAGAAAACGAAACGACTGATTGCATGAGAGAGCGAGCAAGGGTTGATTCAGCCGTGTTCTAGCTCTCAAGCAGTGAACAATGAGAGAGCGTGCATGGGTGTATTCCGCTGTTGCACGATCTCAAACTTACAGAGAACGAAACTGACTGGCCCTGACAAGAGAGATAGCAAGAGTAGTAGCCTGTAACCTGAGTTCCACAAACCACGCTATGACCATTATTAACATACTCGCAGATCACGTCACACATTCGGGAGAGACATAAGTAAATCAAATCGTTGTTGGCATATAGCTGGACATAGAAAAGTTATTATTTATAAGAAAAACCGCTAGGAGCCAAGATGTAAGAAACCATTTGAAGTACATTAGAATAAAATTAATTATAAGTTATTTTATAGCATTATACTAGTTTTCCTTGTTCACCGAGAATTGTAAAACAAAATATAAAAAGAATTAAAACAACAACATTAAATAAAGCACAAACCATAAAAATTACAATTTCGGAACTGCGATTATAAATTTTCTTTGAAAACCGACCCTGGACAGCCTTGAATATATCCTGGCTATAGACCGGAAAACCCGGAGTCGTTTCAAGTGGCGCCCGAGCAGGGACTTTAAGGAAAACTAGTATGGTCAAAACATCATGGATTTACACACTCCGTAAGGAGGAGTTGGTGGAAATACTAAGTGAGGCCGGCATGAACACTACGGGATCAGTAGATGAAATGAGGAAGGCATTGGTAGGCGCACTTACTGCCTCCGACATAAAGCCCGAGTTAGCTAAGCGAGCGTGTGAATGGGAAGCCAAGTATGGTGATAGGACATCCAGCATGGCAACGCTCCCAACAGGGGAGAGCGTGAGCAGGTCGACTAGCCCTCGACGTCCAACAGCAGATCCAGTTTCCTGCGCTGCGACTATGGATCGTATAAGGAAGTGGAGCGTCAGGTTCGATGGCAGTGGGGATCCTCTGGATTTTATTGAGCGTATCGAAGAACTCGCGGACATATACGAGCTCCCCCGAAACACAATGCCACGAGTAATGGCAGAACTGTTGAGCGGACAAGCCCTTGCATGGTACCGCAATAACAGGCGAGCTTGGCAACGGTGGGACGACTTTAAAATTGATTTTAGTAAGTTCTTTCTACCCTCGCGCTTTTACGAAAGGCTTGAAAGACATTAGAGCTATTACTTGAGCTGGCCGAGAGGTACGAAGACTTCCCACCTTCCGAGGCAGACAAAAACCTGAAGGGGCGCATTTTTAACGCAATACACCGTAGCGTCCAGCCAAGTGAGGATGCACCATTCGATCCCCGACGCGCCTGCCGTCGCTGCCGCCAGCAAGGTCATTTTGGACGGGAGTGCAACCGACCCCGTATACTGTTTTGCTGGGACTGCGGACGACGTGGGACACGAACAATCGATTGTTGTCGCAAGGAGCAGGGAAACGAGCAGAGGGTCAGCCAAATCCGGAGGGTGGCCGACCAAACTCAATAGGATCCTCCGGTTTAAAATTTATCAACAACCGACTCATGGCGAACGTAGATCTTTGTGGTAGGCTGGTAGATGCGTTCATTGACACAGGGGCGACACGAAGTTTTCTAAGGCATGACCTACTCGACCAGATACAAGCAGTCGTCAGCGCAAGGAAGGTTGACATTGGTGTCCATATGGCGGATGGGAACACTCAGGTAGTTGAGAATGAAGTAACGCTCCGAATCAAGTTCGGCAATATGGAAGGTGAACTTCCCCTCCTGATCCTAACCAACGCACTTGAACCACTGACATTCGGAATGGATTTCTTATCTACCGCAGGTACGGAAGTAAGCTGCGGCGTGGTAACAACAGCAATAACTGGAAGTACTCTGCACCGGATAGCAAGATGCGGGACGATCACAGATAGCGATGTGGATGTTTTTCTTCAGGAAGAGCTTGACCAGTTCGACGGGCTACGAACACGGCCATGCAAGCGATCATTGATAAAGAGGTGGATAAACTTATCGCAGCCCACTATATCGAGCGTTCTACAAGTGCTTATAGCGTCTTAGCTCCAAAGAAGTCTGGAGAATGGAGACTGTGTATTCACTACAGGGCGCTAAATTCAAAATCGTACCCAGATGCCTACCCCCTTCCTAGGATCGATCATATTTTGAACAAGCTAAGAGAAGCGAAATGCATTACTACCATAGATCTGAAGAATGGCTACTGGCAGGTGCCAATGCATCCCACAAGTAAGAAGTTCACAGCATTCACCGTGCCAGGGCGCGGGCTCTACCAGTGGAGGGTGATGCCTTTTGGACTACAATCAGCTCCCGCCACCTTCCAGAGGGCTCTGGACCAAGTCATCGGACCAGATATGGAACCCAATGCGTTCGCATACCTGGACGATATCATCGTGGTTAGCAGATCGAGAGCGGAACACGTCAGTCATCTGAGGCAAATTTTTGAACGACTAAGGTCAGCCAATCTGAAGGTCAACAGAGACAAATGTCAGTTTTTTCAAAAAGAACTCAAGTATCTAGGGCATGTTGTAACGGAACAGGGTATCCGGACCGACCCAGACAAGGTTGCAGCGATCCGACATCTAAAGCCTCCAGAAAACATACGCGAGCTAAGAAGGTGTTTGGGGACAGCGTCCTGGTACCGCCGGTTTGTTCCAGAGTTCTCGGAAGTCGTCCACCCTTTAACAATACTTTTAAAAAAGGGTAAAAGGTGGAATTGGGGGGACGCCCAACAGCAAGCATTCGAGACGTTAAAACAACCACTGACAGAGGCACCGGTCTTAGCCTGTCCGGACTGCACCAAGAAATTCGTGTTACAGACGGATGCGAGCTGAGTGGAACTGGGAGCGAATTTAACCCAAGAACAAAAGGGTATTGAACGAGTTATTGCCTACGCGAGCCGGCATCTCCAGGGGGCGGAATACAATTATTCGGCAACAGAACTAGAATGTCTAGCCATAGTGTGGGGAATAAGGAAGATGCGGCCATACCTGGAAGGATACCATTTTAAAGTCATCACGGATCATTTAGCGCTAAAATGGTTGAATTCGATCGACAACCCCGCGGGCCGTATCGCCCGCTGGGCCCTGTAGTTACAATAATTTACATTTGATGTCGAGTATCGAAGGGGCAAATATAATGTGATGGCCGACGCCTTGTCAAGACAACCGCATGACGGTAAAGAGCCGGCATGTATGGCAGAGATCACATCGGAAACCTGCCCGTGGTTACAAAAACTGCGCCAAAAAATATCCGAGAATCCTGAACATTTCCCAGACTACGGTTGCATCAACGACCGAATTTTCCGCCACATTCCAAGGCTTCCAGGCGACGACGATGACCTCCCGTGGAAAATGTGTGTCCCCAGCCACCAGCGTGAAAGGGTTTTAAAAGAAAACCACGATCAACCGAGCGCTAACCAGCTAGGAGTCCGGAAAATTATTAATCGCGTAGCTCAACGATACTTCTGGCCTGGTATGTTCAGAGATGTCGCAAAGTACGTTCGGAAGTGCGAGTCTTGCCAACGCTACAAGGCTCAGCAACAGAAGCCGGCGGGTCTCATGTTGACCAAGTTGCCCGAGGAGCCATACCCCGCTCACGGCAAGAGCACCAGATATTACTAGTTTTCGTAGATCGGTTTACAAAATGGACGGAGTTAGTACCCCTACGTAGGGCGACCACCAGCGCACTAATGAAAGCATTCAGGGAGCGCATCGTGGCCAGATTTGGAGTCCCTAAGGTACTTATATCAGACAAAGGGGCGCAGTTTACAAGTAAGCAGTTCAAGACGTTTTTGGCAGAACTAGGGGTTCGCCAACAATTTACTGCCCCGTACACCCCACAAGAAAATCCAACGGAAAGAGTGAACCGCACGGTAAAAACAATGATCGCACAATACACCGCCAGCGATCAGCGAAACTGGGACGAACATATACCAGAAATAATGTTGGCGATTAACACGAGCAGCTCTGACGTAACAGGTTACTCACCGGCTTTCCTTAACCAAGGGCGAGAACCGCGAATCCCAGGGGCCATGTACGACGAGAGTATCATCGAAGCCGGACTTACCACAAACGATCCAGAACAGAAATCAAAGCAAGCCAGAACCAGGCCAAGTATTATAATTAGCGTCGGCGAGATTGGAGACCAGAAGTTGGGCGGCTAGTACTCGCGAAGACGCATAACTTATCGAAAGCCATCGACAAATACGCTGCGAAATTAGCTCCTAAATATGAAGGGCCCTACCGGGTGGAGAGCTATGTATCGCCAGTAATTATCCTTGCCAAAAGTCTAAACGGTCGAACAACAAAGAGAGTGCACATAAGCGAGATAAAACCGTACCATCAGGATACATCAGAGGTAGAATATCAAGAAAGCCAGAAGACGTAGCAAGAGAGCGAGGGTACACCAGAGGTAGAATATCAAGAGAGCCAGGAGACGTAGCAAGAGAGCGAAGGTACAACAGAGATAGAATATCAAGAGAGCCAGAAGACGTAGCAAGAGAGCGAAGGTACAACAGAGAGAGAATACCGAGAGAGCCAGTAGACAAGTATCAAGAGAGCCAGAAGACAGCTAGAGAACCAGAAAAACGATTGCATTGGGAGAACGAGGGGCACAACAGCTAAAGCCGGTATAAAAGGATTTAAGCCGCGAGCGCACAGTAATAGTTATCACTTAGACCGACAATCTCAACGTATCGACACAATGAGCGACAAACCGTTGTTAATATACCCACCGGGACGAGGAGGCATAGCACTTTACGCCGAAGATTATAGAGGGCTGGCACCAGGACCCTGGCTGAGCGACTTAATTATTGATTTTCAAGGCCAATGGCTGATGAAGAATGTGGCCAACGACCAAGTACGATCAAAGGTACACATATTCAGTAGCCTGTACTACGAAGTCCTGCGTGGCGAAACACTGGATATGAGCCGAGCCGCACGATGGGTCCGAAATGTCGATATTTTCAGTAAAGAGTACTTGATATTCACGCTCAATATCAACCACCACTGGATCGGGGCTCTTGTGCAAAATCCGAGTATTCAAGTAACAGATGAAAATGCTTTGCAGCCAAAAATCATGTTCTTGGACCCCTTATATAAAGGGAACAAAGAGGAAGTAGCAAGAAACATCTGGCGGTTCCTGACAATGGAGTGGAGGCACAGACAGGGAGAGAGTCGCACGTTTGGAGCGCAGAATCTCCCATACGAAGAAGTGGCAATATCCCAACAAACGAATTCCTGGGACTGTGGGTTGTTCCTCTTGGTCAACATTGAGAAATTTCTACAACAGCGTAAGTTAGGTAGCAGCGAAACGAAAAGGTGTTGGAGCACGGCAGAGGAAGCGGCAGCCAAGAGAGTCGGAATAGCAGCGTTAATAAAGAGCTTGGCCCTAATGGATGACACCCACATGAAAATCCCGCCACTACGTAGGCTCCGGACCACCGTCAAAGCATGTCAGGCCGCGGTCAGCAACAAAGCTAGCGTGAAAGAAGACGAAGAAATCGAAGCGGAGACAAACCATAACTGGGACAGTTTATTACAAGAGCTAATAAACGAAGCTCTCTCAACGTCACCGAGTAACAAACCCCAACCGAAAGGCAATGAGCGAGGCGTGGCGTATACTAAAATTAGTAGTAGCAGAGCGGAACCAATAGAGACCTCTGCACAGGCGACTCAAGAACCCAGTGGACCAGAAAATATACCGCGCTATGGATTGGCATTAACACCACTCGTTAAACATCATGTTGAGGTGGAGAGCCAGGAAGACAGGGCATTTTGGCAGCCGTATCCGGCGAACTTAGCCATATCCAGGGACATCATCAAACGGGTTGAGGACGCCTAACGCAACAAACCAGCAGGGGCACGGAAGAGTTTCAGGATGACGCTAGCAGGCCGACAATACCAATTCCGTATAGACACTCCGGAGCTTGGAAGCTACTTTGGCACCCGTAAGTAGGGAGGGGATGTGCCGACACAAAACTCCGGGATCCAAAATAAACTAAATATTGTTTTGAATAAACTGTACTTTTATAAATACATTATATATACATACGTATTGTAAGATGAAATTTCAAAGAAAAAGACAAAAAGAACAGAGATTAACGTCAAGGTTAAATGTATCACATTATAAGAGTACCGCTAAGTGACAACAACAATCACACAACGGAGAAGGTATAAATAGCCGGCCAAATTCTATTTCGTTTTCAGTTGTGTCTAAACCATAGGAGAGGTAAGTGGAACTCGTACAGCAGCAAGGCGAACAGAATATTGAGAGAGCGAAGAAAACAGTTGATTTGGCTGTTAACGTCGCGCACTTAGATATTGGGAGAGCGAAGAAAATAGTAACTTAGCTGTTTTCGTCGCGCTCCTAAATGCTGGGAGAGCGAAGAAATACCGATGTGACTGTTGTCGTCGCGCTCTTCAATGCGCGGAGAGCGAAAATAATAGTTGGTTGAGTTATTGTCGTCGCGCTCCTAAATGATGGGAGAGCGAGGATAGTGATTGATTAGCTGTTGTCGTCGCGCTCCTAAATGGCTCACACTGACAAAAAGACAACCGACTGACTGCATGGGTGAGCGAGCAAGGATTCATTCAGCCGTGTTCTAGCTCTCAAGCAGTGAACAGTGAGAGAGCGTGCATGGGTGTATTCCGCTGTTGCACGATCTCAAACTTACAGAGAACGAAACGACTGACTGCATGAGAGAGCGCGCAAGGGTTCATTAAGCCGTGTTCTAGCTCTCAAGCAGTAAACAGTGAAAGAGCGTGCATGGGTGTATTCCGCTGTTGCACGATCTCGAACTTACAGAGAACGAAACGACTGACTGCATGAGAGAGCGAGCAAGGGTTCATTCAGCCGTGTTCTAGCTCTCAAGCAGTGAACAGTGAGAGAACGTGCATGGGTGTATTCCGCTGTTGCACGATCTCAAACTTACAGAGAACGAAACGGACTGGCCATGACAAGAGAGATAGAAAGAGTAGTAGCCTGTAAGCCGAGTTCCACAAACCACGCTATGACCATTATTAACATACTCGCAGATCACGTCACACATTCGGGAGAGACATAAGTAAATCAAATTGTTGTTGGCATATAGCTGGACATAGAGAAGTTATTATTTATAAGAAATACCGCAAGATGTAAGAAACCATTTGAAGTACATTAGAATAAAATTAATTATAAGTTATTTTATAGCATTATACTAGTTTTCCTTGTTCACCGAGAATTGTAAAACAAAATATAAAAAGAATTAAAACAACAGCATCAAATAAAGCACAAACCATACAAATTACAATTTCGGAACTGCGATTATAAATTTTCTTTGAAAACCGACCCTGGACAGCCCTGAGTATATCCTGGCTATAGACCGGAAAACCCGGAGTCGTTTCAAACTGGTCTCAATTTATCTTAGGCATTTAACGGAATACATTCTAATTTCTTGGTTTCCTGAATTAAAAAAAAAAATATGATTTGGTTTGAACCTTCTTGCTTTCTGCATGCCTCCCGAAGTACAACGGAAGCGAAAAAGCTCACTCTTGTAAATTTTCTGCATGATATCAAATCAAATTTAGCCTACAATACTCACACAACTAAGGCATTCGTAATATCGGACCTAAGATAGTATATATCCTCATGAGAGATAGTTAAATAAAATCAGCATTAACTTTTTTATTCGTCGTTAGTAATAGATGCCAATACGCAGAGTTACCTCACAGATATTTTCTATTGAGCCATTTGTTAAACATCCCACAAAGTTAGTGTTATTCGTTTACTGTCGTTGACGTTTCTGTTGGAATGAAACTTTACTGATACTGTGATACAAAAATATGCACTCAAAAATATTCAGAACAGAAAGAGATATTTAACTATATTAAAATATTAAGTCATTTAATTTTTCGGCATATGTTCATTTTGTTATTATTTCTATTAAGAAAGAAAAGTTATTTGTTATGATAAATTTTAGTACAGTAAAAGTTGAGATCTTATTAGACAAATAGCAGAAAGTGAAATGCATTTCAATTTTCCATGCCGCTACACAAGTTGTTGAGATTCTTCGTTGCTTTTCTACTAGTTTGGTGTCAACTGTAAATATCATCTATTTAACCCAACACTAAAGTCAAATAGAATACTAACAAGAATAGTGAATATTTTTAATTTTAATGTTCTTGCTTTTTGATATAGTCAGCATTTGTTGGTGATAATGATTTGGCGGCTTATGGAAAGATAATAAATTTTAATTGAAACGATTAATCAGCATGTTCAAATTAGTAAAATTGCCAAATATGAGATCACTCCAACCCACGCGAGATTTATTGGCAATGCGTCCTACAAAGTACCTGGGTGATACAGTTGCCTCGTTTTCCTTTGAACTTACCTGTTAGCATCATGTATCAACTGTAAAAGAATATCGTTAATTATTCACACAAAACTTATTTCATTTCACATACCTTTATTGGAAACACATTTATAATTAAAATTTGGAAAGCTAGTTCTAAAATATGGATATTTTTCTTAACTTCTGCATGCATTACAGGGTGAATAGCTATCAAAGTGCTGCGAAATCGAACAAAATGCAATGATTGGAAGGACTATTAGACTGCATTAATATCTAAAAGTTTAAGTCATCTTTAGACAGGGATCATTCTTTATAACCAGCAATCTTATTCTTCTCTGATACGATACGATGTATCTGAAGTAAGCTCTGAGCGTAAGATGTTAAGTTTGCCTTTGCACTAAATATCAAGAACTAGAAAGTCCCGTGAATTTGTATAAACTCTCATTTAGCTAGAAAATGACATCATTAAAAATCTTGTTTGCAAAAGTGTTCTGTATATATTTCATCCCTGATATGTTCGGTTTTCAAAATCTGCAAAATCAGTCCGAAATACAAGTCGAGATATTGGCCAAAATGTATTAAAGTTTAAGTATTTCTTATCTACAAAGTATTACTAAAGATAAGTGTTTGCTTTCATCAAGAAAAAAGGATTGCTTTAGGAAAATTATCTAGTGTCTTACGGATTATTATGTTCAGAATACGTGTATTTATTTACTTGGTAGAGTATGCGGTACTAACTTCACCAAACGAAATGATGTGTAAAACACGCACAGCAAAAGTTTGAGTTAATGTTTAAATCCTAATGACAATGACAACAAATTCGTGAGGAATCACCTTCCGTATGCAAATTAAACATATAATTTTTGATGAAATTTTTTTTCGAAAATTTCGGTGTAATTTAATTTAATTCTTTATTCATTTATGAGTACAATTTTATAATTTAAAACACAAAAATTAAACATGTCGTTTTGATTATCTATTTCATCGCGATGCATCAAGTTGGAAAATTTAATTCCACCCTGTCGTGTACGGCATTTTTCCTTTATCGGTAGCGGGTATAAATGTTTATTTCGGTGTATTATACTGCACGTGAGCGTTTTATATATTAAGTTCCAGCCCAATAATGTATATAGTTCAATGAACCATGTCCGTCCTTCTGCCCGATGTTGAAATCAACTTTCTGACGGCGCCTGAAAAACGAGCATCTCGAAACTTGGACCATATAATCAGCCCGTTCGGCAAATTTTCGCTATATGAAATAAGCTTTGTCGGGGCACATCTTCCGAAGATATTGGCAAGAAAATATGTTTCTGGGGTTTTTGATATTTGCATCCCACACGGCGAAATGATTACCCAGTATAACAGTAAATAGAATTTCATTTGGAAATTTCACAACGAATTGCATCCAAAATTTAAATTTTACCCAAAAATGAAAACTTCATCAAAAAGTCAAAAGAAAGTCGCCACAATTCTAAGATATAACAGAAAATTGAAATCCAACCAAAACAGTTCAAAATCACTAAAAATAAAAACGAATTTAATTCCGTAAAAAATTCAAAGGTCACAAGAAACTCAAAATCTATAAACAAAATCTGAAAATGCTTAAAATAATTTGAAGTTTCAAAAGGCGTAACGAAATATTACCAAAAAACCATATTTTAAAATTTAACGACCAGAAGTGGCACAGACAACTTTAAACTTTACCAAAAATGCGAAATTTTACTAAAAATCAGGTTTCGTTATTGCTTCTACAATGCGTAAAACAATTTATAATTTATCAGAAATTTAGTAGCATTTAGAAAAAAAGTCAAACAAATAAGCAATTTAAAAGAGCCAAAATCTGAAAAAAAAACATCTCATCTATTTAGCGATTGAAAATGCTTATACTAAAACGAAAGGAGGGTTTAAATGTAGAACAAAACATGTAAAACTTGAGCCCAAAATTAAAGATAGCAAACAATCCTTAGCACCGGCAAAAGTCTGTAGTACATTTTTAGTATTTCATACTTTTGTGAAAGGTATATAAAATTCGGTACATCCGTACATATCTCCCGTACTTGCTAAATATGATTTTGTGTGTATGTAAATACAGAAATGTGGCAACAAGTTTTTAACACTGTTTACACTGTGCGTATCAAGCACACTTACGAACAAACACGGTTACATATTGTAGGGGTTAATATGTTAAACTTTGTTAATTGATAAAAATTGTATAATTATGTATTCATTGATATTAAAATTATGTTTTGATAAGATATGAAAAAATTAAAATAACACAAGAACATAAAAATTTAACCAAGTCACTACATAACTATTATTATTACTTGTGCATTAACAAGATAAGTTGAAATATTTGGTGATTGCGGAAGCTGCAGCAGAATCAGCAAAATAAGTGATTACGAGAGCTACAATATCTATTTTGAACTCAGACTGGAGTGCTGCAAAATACAAACGGCTGCAAGCTGTATAATAATGCATGATGACGTACTGGTGTTTTTACTTGCGTTTAATTAAGCGCAAATAAAACCATGAAAATTAATATAAATTCAATTTTACCACATTAGCGATTTAACGACCTATAATTGGATGGTTTATGCAACTCATTTAGTTGAAAAATATTCGAAGCCACTAAAAATTTATATTCAATATTAATTGAAAAAAAAACAATTTGGTATGGAAAATATGTTTCGCTCTATTACGTTCACTTAAACATAAATCTAAATAACGGAATAAATAAAAGTTAATAATTTGTAATCTGAAAAAATTTATATTTAATCACTCAGCTTATAATATGCATAACTTTTACAAAAGCGCAGTTTGGAAACTAAAAAATATTTGAAAGATATAAAATATCTATAGAGAAAAAAAACCCAACAAATACCTCTAAAAATTCTGTTTTTATAAATAGTTAAACTAGTAAATTTACATCTAAAGTTGCAAATACAGAGAAATAAACTCTTTAAAGAAATTGTTTAGGAGTTTAAAGTGTAATGAGTAAAAATATTATATGAAATCTTAAGGATAATATAGATACAGCTGGCATTTGCTTAATATAAAATATAACATTGCTGGTATTCGTAAGAGATTTAAGGCACACACAAGTAATTATTACCTGAAACACAACAAAAAATTACATATTTTAAGATAACACCGCATAAGTGTTTCCATGCGAAAATCATTTGTCAGAAAAACAATTTCAACAACTGTGGAATTTGTGGTCCTTCATCGTGTTTATAACACTTAAAAAAAGTATTTGTTATCGATAACTAAAAGTCGACCGCTCTCGCATTACCTCGAGACTTCACTATTTTACTGACTGGTGTACCTTTATTTCTACTCTCATATAGATAGCGTCTTGTTTTCCCTTTCATTATCTCTGTTTTGAAATAGGCATATTATGACCAAATGTTGGAAGATTTATAAGTACAGGGTGTACGCCAGGTAGGTATACTACTTTGTTTGTTTATAATTTTTTTATTAAATGAAAGAGAATGGATCGTATATTAATAAATGTTTTATTTAATGTCGGCAATTATGTATGGAATACAATATCCGCCTCTGTTGGCCTCACAAATGCGAACCCTTTGGAACACATTTTCATTACATTCTCACACATTTCACACGGTATTTCGCTAATTTCATCACCAATATTTTGTTTGAGTTGCTTCAGCGTTTCTGGGTTGTTTGCATAAACCTTGCTTTTCAAATATCCCCACAAAAAGAAGTCCGGAGCAGTCAAATCACGCGACCGTGGAGGCAAATCAACATCACTTGAAATAACTTGTTGTGAAAAGAGGTCTCAATGTAATTCCATTGTAATCCTGGCTGTATGCGATGTGGCACCGCCTTGTTGAAACCACATGTTAGTCAAGCCCAAAGCATGCAGTTGTGGCGTTAAAAAGTTTTCAATCATAACACGATATCACTCCCCATTGACAGTTACCGTTACGCAGCTTTCAGTTTCAAAGAATTAAGGTCCAATGATCCCTCCTGTCCAAATTGTACACCAGAATGTCACTTTAAATGAATGCAAAGGTTACTGATGAATAATTTGAGGGTTTTCCATTGCCCAGAACCGACTATTCTGTTTATTCACATATCCATTCAAATGAAAATGTGCTTCGTCGCTCATTATAATTTTGTCATGGAAATGGGGGTTGTCATGGGTGAGCTGTAGCATCCTATTGCCATATGTACGGCGGCATAAATGGTCTTCTGGAAGAAGCTCTTGTGTCAACTGAATCTTAAAGGGAAACAAATGCAAATCTTTGTGCAAAGTTGTGGCCAAAGTTGCTCTTTAAAGACCAAGCTCCTGAGCACGGTGTCGAATTGAGGTTGATGGATTGTTTTGAACACTTTCTTGAACAGCAATAATGTTTTCAGCCGATCTTGCAGTCTCGTTTTTCGATATTATTCACCACACGATAAATAGTGCGTCTGGTTGGCACGTTGTTTCTCCCAAAAATTTCACGTAACTTTCTCATCGTCACAGTAATCGATGATTGATTTTGAGAAAATGTTTTAACGATTAAAACACGTTGGTTTACCGAATATTTTTCCACAATCAATTTCACACGTCTTTACTTCACGACTGCCAAATATGAATTGTCAAGACAAGTGTTTACCAAATCGGCAGCAAAACAAAGTAGTATTTATTAATAGCGTTTCGGGTACACGGATTTGCCGCCTAGAAACTGTATGTCAAGTGAGTATATTCTACGTTACTTCGCCGCATATTTAAAACGTGTACTATCGAGACTTAGATAGTAGGTCCATCTATCTTTACGACTTTGCTGCAAAGGTATTTTCCATTCTATGAAAATATTTCGCTATATGAATATCTGCAGCTTAAACCTAATCTTATCTTTGTCTGTACCTTACTTTCTGCTAAACCTTATCCAGACAATATTGATGTGGTCATAAGACTTTTTTACGGACAAGTAAGAGCTTTTCTGCACTCGTGATTGCGATTAAAAAGGTAGCTCTATTACAATAGCTCAATAAATTAAGTCGTGTGTAACATTCTGCAAATGCTGAAGGGTAGCAAAAATATTACGCTAAAATACATTTATACATATATAATTTTATGTTTAGTGACACCGACTTTAATATCGTGGTTAATTCATCGAAATGTCCAAAGTTTTATGAATTTTAGGTAATGCGTATCATAGAATTAATACAACAAATTTTTGTATGGGGCGCTTATTTATAGTGGATACAATATCCCATATGTTTGTAATTCAATGATTTTCTTATTCCAACGATATATAAAAAAATGATAAATTCCTCGTGGTAGTGAGCATTTCCTATAGTATATCCAAGCGGCCCACACTGTACTATATACGATATTCACCACACCCTCACTCTAACTTAAAGCTAATTTAAATTTGAAATGAAATATTTAATATGAGTGCTTTGTATTCACTTCGATAGACATCGAATCAGATAAATTGGAGGTCAGTGATGTCCGTGTTATGGTGCATCTCATTTTCCTTAATAGATCAATATAATAGGCAATAATTTCTAAGGCGTCGCTCCACTAATGTCGGAAAAGCAAATGAAACTAAACACAAATGTCTAATCATGAACTCTGTCGTAGCAATTCTGAAGGTTAATTTTCAACAACATAATCCAGTCATTTTAAGGGATGAAAGCAAAGCTTAACTTTTAAACAATTTATTTAACAATAAACAAGAAAATTAATTGCATATACTAAACATTTCATAGCATGTATGTATGACCAGACAAAAAAGTCTCATTATTTGTTCTTTAGCCTAAAGTGCCATAAAAAATTTATTCCAATACAAATTACTTACAACTGGTTTCAATTCCTCTTTAGTAAGCAGGTACCTTCGACTGCATGCATATGTAAGTTAAGATACGTTTTGCAACGTAACATAACTTGCCGAAAAAGCACTAATGTTGCATTATTCTTGTAAAGTTAACTTACATGTTCTCTCTGACAAGAGAAAAGGAAAAGAAATTGAAGTTCTAGGTTTTTACTTTAAGCAGTCTTCTTTTAAATGCAGATTAGTGAAGCGGTATTTAAGAGTCGAGCCTACATAGTAGGATAGTTAAAAATACTTCATAGAAGTTGTATGAGCCAGAAGCTTTTTCCTGGCACAAAGCTAAGTTTCCAAAGAAAACAACTACAGTTTTTTTTTCTGTCTGTATAACAACACACAAACTATGCTTAATAATATCACTTGATAGAAATTTGTGTGTCCCAAAGCTACATTTTTTCACATAGTTTTTCAATGCATGTAGTAATAAACGGTAAATTAAAAAATAAATTTTGTGTTATTCTTCTTTTCTGTTGTAACCTTGTAGGAAATTTTACTATAACTCCAACAGAAGTAAAGTGACATTTATTTAAAAAACTACAACTTGTGAACTATATAAAACAATCCAAATTGTTTTATATTTAAAAACAAAATAAAATTGTGAATAAAAAGAATTAAAGAATTTAAAGTAAATTTAATATCAGAACTGAAATCAAAAAATTATTATAAATCACAAATATTATAATCTAATATTATAATCGTATTAACATTGAATTTATACTCAATTTTATACCTTTTCCTTAATAAACAAATATTATAATAACTTCTGAAAATATATTGAATACGGAGTTTCATTTCGGATTAAGAATATTCTTGTCAAGGTCAAGAATATTCCTATCAAGGTTAAGGTAAAGGTGAGATCAAGGTTAATTTGTACATGAAATTTTTTAGTAAATTTCATTATTGCTCTAGTTTGCTTATTCATTTGGTTTCTCGCATTCACTGTCACAATTTTGCAATACGAATTGGATTTTCACAAAAACAACTAAAAAAATTAATTATACCCTTGTGTAAATTTTATTTTTATACACAAAACACAGATCCTGAAAATATATTTTGCTTAATTGGAAACTTTCAAGAAGTTGAACAAATCATTTGTTGGCTGCTAGATAATATAAACGAAGTTCGAAGGTTAAAAAGAAATCATGTACTGTATTTTTCTGTCATTCTTCGAATTGATTTAACGCAACCGATTTGTAACTCTAGACTACCATAATATTATCCAGACTCGTGCTCGCACTAGCTTTTACACTTTACTGTAGTGAATTCTGGCTTAGTAACTGTCGAGCTGCTTCCTCACCTACTTTGTAATAGCTAACATTTTTCTAGGGCTAAGGTGCCCCATCGCATTCCTGTTTAACAAATGTCTCCCCGTGGTCATAAGCTTTAACAACTCCTGTATTCTAAAAGGATTGCGATCAAGAGACTCAAATAAATAAATATAAAAATAAATACCGACCCGTTACCAGTAGCATTTCTTTGGTTCAGGCTAGCACCTTCTACGCCTATTGTCACAAAACCCTTTGGGATGCCTCTATAGCCTTTACTTCATTTCGTTTATTCGTCTTTAATTCGTTGTCTTTTTCAGAGACTCACAGGAAGAATACTCACAATACATCGTGCATTATTTTAAAGTTTTGGAACTAAATTGTTAATTTATCACGTTGAAAATTTTAATAATTATTTGTGTGTGTTTACATTAGTTTCCTTTTATTTAATTGAAATCCACTAAGTAATATAACTTGTTTTACCTGCTTTTGGTTTCCTTATTTTTTTTATTAAGGGCTTATGCTTGCCGAAAGTTTTGAATCAATCTTTTATAATGTCTACATACGTTACAAAGTGTTTAATCATGACTCTGTGTTTTAAAATATAAAATTTCTGGACTCTCCTGCATCATTTGACTTTAACATCAGTTTGTTATTATTTGATTATGGTTACCTCAACTATGTACTTAATGAAAATGGTAACAAAAATGGTAATGATAAGGGGTATAAACTTCAGCAATCAAAGGATTAACAGCGAATCGATTAATTTAAAATTGTCTAGTTTGAAGTAATCACTAAAACTAATACTCTACCGACGTTCCAAGAAAATTTAACGTTTAAAACGTTCCTTCCCTTAAACACTTTTAGTGTACTGCGCAAATACTGGAACAAAGTAGTTGAGCAATACACTTTCCCTAATACTCAGGGTATCGTAATTAAATAGGAGAAGTT
Organism: Phania funesta; assembly: GCA_963932375.1. Classification (NCBI taxonomy): domain Eukaryota; kingdom Metazoa; phylum Arthropoda; class Insecta; order Diptera; family Tachinidae; genus Phania; species Phania funesta. The sequence goes on along the minus strand of OZ010655.1, from coordinate 35,340,129 downwards.
ATATTCATAATTGAATATAACTTTTAAAATTAAACAAATATAGAAAGTGGCTGCAACGGAATAATGCAGTAATATATACTCTTGAAGAAATCAGAGGAACAATGGAGATTTTAGAGAATTCTTTCCCAAGAACTAATTTCACTTGCACAAACGTTCCGCCAGAAGAAAAAATTACTTTTTAAAGGATTAATTTGAGAGATCAAATTATATTTTTAAATAAATTACAAAATATCTAACGATTAATACTTGTTAATGTTTTTATTTATTTATTTTTTGTTAAACTATTATTATTTCTTTTCTTTGACAGAGTATATTCTATATTAACCGACATAAGCTCCATAACGATTAATTGTTTTCTTAATTAATCGATTATAATAGCAGTCCAATAATTTTGAATATACCGAAGAAAACACATTCGGGTACTTTGTTAAATCCCTTCTCTCCCGCTCTATTAAAATACGTATGAGTAATATTTTTATGAAAAAAATACGTATACGCAATAGACACATTATGTTACTATTCTGTTAAGAAGTATAGCAGCAGAAAATTAATTATGGCATGTGTTAGTTCGGTATCTTCTGATAATGAACTGGTTAATTTGAGATGTAAAGCGCAATCATGGATTCATATTTATAGAAACGTCTAATGCATATGGTCAATAACAATATGCGTACATATTTAATTCATATTTAAATAAACGACCATTACGTTATATTATTTTAACACTTTAAAGGTCTTATAGGTTTCTTACATAACTTCAACAATCTCAGTTATGAAAGAAATATTTTCGATTTCGTTTTCTTTGCTTTCAACAAATCTTTCTTGATTTTTTTTTTGCTTTGCAACTACTATTGCCAATACAAATAAATTTGGTTTTTTTACGGAATATACACATACAGGTACGTAGGAAAATTTTTATTGTCAGGTAAATATTTTATTTGTTTACGATTTTATCGAACCGAATTTTTGTTTGTTTCATATTTTATAGAGAAATTGGTAGTAGAATGTTCGTTTGAGTAGTTCTATATAGCTCATGACAATCTGTTTACTTTCTTATTTGCAGTTTGATTTTTGGAAAATATTTAAAATACAGTATTTTTGTTTGCTTTTAAATTTTTATATATTATTTGTCCTCTAAAGCTACCAGTGGCTTGTTACAACAACAATAGTATGTGAGAAAAATAGATAAACAAATATTTATATAGAATATTTTTTTTATTGAAATTAAGAATATATATTTTTATATTTATGTTTTCTAAGTGTTTTCAATTTGCAAATATCCTTGTCTTTTTTTAAAAAAGAGTATTTAGTTGTATATAATATATTAGAGCAAAATTTTATAACGAATTTACCTTTCCAAATAAAACAAAAAATTTTTTTTTGATACAAAAGGCAGAAAATTATTTTTAATATCAAAGAAATAAGCTTAATTAATTTTTCCATTCTTACGTAGACCTGCCTCTTTTAACATCTCCAACGAAATAAATCAATTGGCATCTTATTGTATGAAAATAATACTAGCTTTTTTAATAAATCGTTTGTCGAATTTTTGCATCAGTAACTCCATATAAGCGTAGCATTTATACCAACATATAATTGATAATAATGTCGCTTAACTTGGACTCCAAAAATCTAAACATCATTATTTGTCATCACACGTATAAGCATTAAAATTTTCTGAGCAGCTAACAAATAAGTAATTCTTGGTCGTTTAAAAAATGAGTCAAAATACTTCTTATCGTACCAAATTTTGCAATTAATATTAAACTTATTTCTTAACAGTTTTACATATATAAATATCTACTTTAAAATATTGAAATACTGCAAAGATATATGTATATACCAATCTCGCTGTCATAAATTTAAACAGTTATTATCAGTAGGTTGCATTCAAGACTAAAAGCAAAGAAGAACACTATATTCGAGTTATGTTCATTAACCGCAGTTTGATGAATAATACAACATTTTACAGACAAAGATCTTACTATATTGTTCGTATCAGATAATCGCCGTAGTCCGTTTGAGGATACATTTATACTTCGTAAATTTTATGTTTGGGTACATCCCATATTTAGAAATTTTGTTTATTTACCTAGCGGCTCATATTAAGGTACAATACATCAACTCAGTTGATTGGACAATCTGCGTAAATTTATAAATTATATGTCGATATGAGAGTTATAACAAGACCGCTAGATAAACTTATTACCGACTTGCTCTTATTTGCTACCGCTGTATATATAAAATAATTTTTCTAAATAAAAAGCAACGTACCAATAAAGTAATATAATACGTTTTAATTGGTTACAGCATCAATTTGTTTTAACTTTAAAATTTGGAGACTTTTGGGATTATTTTGTTTTATTCCAGTTTTTCAATTTTCTGCTGACTTTTCCAACTTTTAGTGAATATAAAATTTTGGCAAAATTTAAATTATTTATATTTTTTGTGCAATATAGCTTATTTCAAATATCGATAATACGCCAAACGCAGTGATTAAGCGGTCCAATTAATTACTAAAGTAAAAATCAACATGGGACAGACGGAAATCGTTAACTGAAGTACAACACATAAGGATCCATGGAAATGTGTATTGTAGATAATACAATTGAAAAGACAAATCTATATATATATATATATATATATATATATATATATATATATATATATATATACCATTTTCATTTTGGTGAAGAGTATAAAAACCCAAAAATATCGTTGAGTATCGGTATCGTATCGTCAAAAAAGTTTATCGATTCATTCGCAAAAAGAGGTCTTATTTTACTAAATGTTGTTAAAGAATAAAATAAAAGGTAAATTAAGAACGAAAATTCTTTACTTGATTTATTTAAATACCTCTCATATGGACAAGCAACAATTTTCTTACTTTCTAATGAGTTTTGTTGTATCCAAAAATATCTTTTTTGCTCAATTATAGAAAGAAACGCATAAATTCTTTCAATAATAGATAGAATTTTGTGAATATTCAATTAATATCCCAAAGTGTGTTTGGATTTCTTTATACATAAGTAGATAAGAATAAAAAAAACTTCTGTGGGAAGCTTAGACACATGATATATGAATTTGATATATTTCTTTGTTTTGTCCATTCAAATGTTTCTTAGAGGGTAAGTGGTTATCGTATTTCGTCATTGGTTTGTTTCATTTCGTATTTTTTAAGTAACGGTTCAAAAATAATCTAGTTTTCCTTCTTACGAAAAAGAAATTTTCAATTTATTTAAGTGTATAATTAAAAACCCAATAATTAGAATTTGTATTTAGACTGAAATCATATAACGCATAAAATAATATGTTTAAATCAGAAAAAATACGAGTAAGCAAATTTGTGTAAAAAAAGTTTGCTATGAAATTTTATACACATGTAAATATGCATGTAACCGAAAGCCCTATCCCACAAAAGGACACTTAAAACCAATCATACATGGAGCTTTAAAAAAAGATCGAGTCAAGAATGCACTACAAAGAGTTAAACGCAACTGTATGCATTTAACTTTTTGTAGCGTACTTAATGTTATCTTGCACGTTTACGAGATAAGATTTTATCCATTAAGGGTACAAGCGAAGATCTATGCTCAATTGCAAAATTATTACACGCATAAAAATAATATATAACTTGACTAGTACGCTACAGTAAGGTTTTATTATTAAGTATGAATATGTTATTTGCTACAGTGTTTGAAATACTAGACTAAAAGTAGCATTACCAAACAATACAGTTAAAGTAGTCTTTCTAAAAAATATTGAAAATTTTATAACTTTTTGTTAGTCTTGATACCTTTTAATTTTTGTAACATCAAACGTAAAATTATTTAGTAGTTCTAGTAGTCATTCAAGGAGCAAATTCCATAGTATATGAAGCATTAGTATTCTAATGCATTTAGGTAGTCGAAGCATAAGAGAGTTATCATAGAATAACATTGAAGTAGGCTCACGCTCCCTATGTCAATAAAAACTTTATCAAGGGTGTCGTCTTTCGACTTTCTCAAGGGTGTCGTCTTTTTTGAATTAAAAACTTACATTAATACAATGAAACACACCAAAAACGTATTTCACTTACAATATGGTGAGTTAAATTACATGAGTAAAAAGAAAAAACAATTCAAAGTAATATTACAGTTAAATTTTGCTTATTGCACCGGAGCAATTTGTATTTTTGTTGTCTGTGTCTTTCTTTAAGTTCATGGTTTTGAAAAAAGTTTTGTTAAATACGTAGGCTTTTTATTGTGTATTTTTTCTTTTTTTTATATTATATTCCTAAGAGTTTGCCTTATTAAAACTCCGCGTGATGTCAAGTTTTAAGAATGTGTTGTACTAATGCTGTTGTTTCATGTTGACGTAGTTTTTATGTTTCATCATCCTTATTTCTAGTGTTCGTTTTGTTGTTCCAATGTATATGATTTAAAATACAGCTTTGTTTTCCACCGCCTTTACACTTAATTTCATACGCAACATTGCAATGCTTTTGTTATTCTTACGGGCTTTCATGTTATGCCCAAATTTAATTTGATATATTTTAATAAGTTTTTCAGTTTCTGTTACATTTGGCACAAACTTTACACTGTATTCTGGATCCTTTTAAATACGGAAGTTAAGATAACAATGTCCAACTAAACATTTATCAAGATTTTATGTAATTTTACTAAAACATAAGTTAAAATAATAAACTTTATTCTAGTTTTTTGACCTTTATTATTATTGTGCTTGTCTAATTTTTCCGAGCTCCAGGTCATCAATAAAATCTTCCTTATTATAAATTATAATAAATATTAATTTTATTTTTTCCAATATTTCGCTTCGCCTTTGTGTAACATCGTCAGGAAATAAAATAAAATAAAATTATATTTCACAAACTTCAAAACAAAAATCAAATTGTGAAAATTATTGACAAATTTTCCATATACAATGAAAAATATTTCAAATTTTCAAAAAACACAAATACATACAAATCATAAAAAACTAAAAAATTAAAAAAATTAAAAAATATTTTACATTAATGTGTAGATGTATATATGTACATATGTATAAACAATACATATGTATAATCCTAAATTACATCATATTATCTTATGTATTAAATGTCTATATATATGAGCGACATTATCTGTATCCGCTTTATAATTAATTCTTTGAGACATTGGTGTTTTACAAATTTGTAACATTTCCAATATGTAACGTTTCTTATAATTTTTCTCAATATTTAGCACTGACACATTTTCAAAGTTAGGACAGTGATTCAATTCAGAACAATGGGAAGATAGAGCTGTTTTATTTGAATTTTTACATCTATGGTCCGACTTATGTCCGGCTATTCTAGTTTTTAGCATAGTTTTCGTTGTACCCACATATACTTTACTACAATTCTCCTGATCATTACCATTACAAGGTATTTTATAAACCACATTCGACATTTCCATTTTCTTAATTCTATCTTTAGTTTTACTGAATAATCTATTTAAAGTATTGTATGATTTATGAGCAATTTTGTATTTATCGCTATTGAAGATTTTTGATTTTTCAAGTCGCTCTGATATTCCTGGCACATAAGCTAAAGACTTATAAATCTTGGGCTCTATAACGCTTCTTGTGTTAACATTTCTACTACTTCTAAAAGAATTTATTAATTTATAAGAAAGTTGCTCGGGAAAACTATTTGCAATTAATATATTCCTGATCCTTTCCTTGTTCTTCCTAAGAAACTCCTTGACACTTATCGTTAACACCCTTTGTACCAAATTTCGAGCTGTATTCATAATAATTCTTTTACTATGCTTTGAAAAGTAGTTAATGATTCTCCCAGATGCTGTTGGCTTTTGATACCAATCGTTGCCCCGTCTAGTTATTAATGTATCTAAATAAGGTAGTTTAGAATCGTGTTCCCTCTCTATTGTAAATTTTATGTTCATATTAAATGCATTAAACGTCTCCAATACTTTATCAATTTCACCTTCAGGAATTATGCAAAACAAATCATCTACGTACTTAGTCATTATTTTCGGTTTAATGTTTAACTTTTCAATACATGTGTCCAGTAACCTCTCCATAACTATATCCGCTACAATTGGTGATGCTGGAGATCCCATTGGAAGACCTTCCTTCTGTACATATACCTTGTCGTTATATTGAAAATATCTATTGTCTTCAATACAAAATTTAAGAATACGTAAAAATAAACCTCTCTCAATTCTAGTGTAACTGCTTATCAAATTCCATTTTTCACCAATTGTTGTTATTGCTAAATCAACTGGTATACTAGGAAATAAAGATACTACATCAAAAGAAACAAATTTTTCATTATTTTCAATTCTGCAACCTTTAATTCTATTGCTAAATTCTAAAGAGTCCTTAACATTATACTTAGAAAACTCAGTAATCCTCTTCAAAATGTTAGTAACAAATTTGCATAATTCATATGACGGTGAATTCACAAAAGAGCAAATTGGTCTTAAAGGAAAGTCTGGCTTATGAATTTTAGGAAGACCATATAATCTAGGTGCAGTAGCTATATTTGTTTTATATTTCTTTTTCTCAAAAATCGTAATTATTTTCTTCTTAGAAAGTTCTTCCACTATTTCATTATTTATCCTCTGCAACCTGCTTTTTGGATCCTTACCAATCAACTGGTATTTCGTAATATCTCCTACAATATTTTTAATTCTAATGTCATAATCTAGCTTCTTTAAAGCTACTGTAGTGTTACCCTTATCCGCTTTCAAAATGAGTATATCTCTATTACTTTTCAAGAACCTTTCCGTTACTTTAACTTTATCCAACATAAACCTATCTCTATTAGTCAAACTCATTTTGTTAAAATGATTATCAACCATTACAGTTAACCTAGTTCTTGCTATATCCTGCTCTTCTTTCCTTTGTAGCGTTTGTATGAAATCCTCTCCGTCAGATATCATTTTTAAAAAAGGAAATTCCTCTTTCCTTATAGGCAATGCATGCTTATGACCCAATGAAAGAGTACATTGAACCTCATTGGGAATATCTAAATCGGTGTTATTAACAAACCATTTATCCATAAATTTAATACCTAACTCTTTTTCCTGTAAATCCCGAAGACAATTAAATTTCTTAATGTGTACCCTTTTAACCTTTTCTTCAAAAGAAGCTGCCATTATTTCTTCATAATTCAAAAACAACTCTATCTCCCTTTCTGTAAAATGATTTTCCAAATTTCTTTTTAACACTGTTATCTCACCTTGAAAATGCTTCAACAGGCCATGATTTTCCTTTATAGATAATTTTAAAATCTTATTATGTAAATCCTGTCTGTAACTATTGATGGTCTGTTGAATTCCAGCCAATTTCCTCATCTTAAAAATATCCGCAATAATTTTTGTTGAATTTGTTATAAATTTTGGAACAATGCCAGAATTTCTGCACCGAATCAAAAAGGTTATGGTAGATTTGAGTCTTATAACCTTGTCCCTCACCGTCTTAAATCTATTGATTAACCTTCTCACTTCACAATTCTTTTTAATTTCACCGTAATTCAATCTTGAAATTTCTTGATTATCTTGACAATCTTGATTATCTTGATAAATCATTGTTTTTGTGCTCTTGAAATAATTTTAATAAATTTTATTCCAGTTTTTTTACCTTTATTATTATTGTGCTTGTCTAATTTTTCCGAGCTCCAGGTCATCAATAAAATCTTCCTTATTATAAATTATAATAAATATTAATTTTATTTTTTCAAATAAAACAGCTCTATCTTCCCATTGTTCTGAATTGAATCACTGTCCTAACTTTGAAAATGTGTCAGTGCTAAATATTGAGAAAAATTATAAGAAACGTTACATATTGGAAATGTTACAAATTTGTAAAACACCAATGTCTCAAAGAATTAATTATAAAGCGGATACAGATAATGTCGCTCATATATATAGACATTTAATACATAAGATAATATGATGTAATTTAGGATTATACATATGTATTGTTTATACATATGTACATATATACATCTACACATTAATGTAAAACATTTTTTAATTTTTTTAATTTTTTAGTTTTTTATGATTTGTATGTATTTGTGTTTTTTGAAAATTTGAAATATTTTTCATTGTATATGGAAAATTTTTCAATAATTTTCACAATTTGATTTTTGTTTTGAAGTTTGTGAAATATAATTTTATTTTATTTTATTTCCTGACGATGCTACACAAAGGCGAAGCGAAATATTGGAAAAAATAAAATTAATATTTATTATAATTTATAATAAGGAAGATTTTATTGATGACCAGGAGCTCGGAAAAATTAGACAAGCACAGTTAAAATAATATATCAAACAAATGTAAATCAATTTTCACATCAAATGGGAAATTCAGTAAAAATTAACCAAAAAGTTTATACATAAAAGGCATAAATTTTACCAAAAATCTAAATTAATATTAAAATAATAATAAATCGAATTTTACCATAATTTGGATACTTATAAAAATTACTCTAAAAATATTAAATTAAAAAATGTCAACAAAAATTACGAAAAATACCAACCTTTGCCAAAATTTACAAATAATCAAAATATACCATAACTCGAAAAACTGGAACAAAATATTGAATTGGATAAAATACAATATTTAATAAAAAAAAAGTTCTACAAAAACCAGATTTCTAAACTTTGGAATTTCACAATAAACATTTTAATTTCACCAACATTTTGCATATTCAACAAAAAGCCCAAAATTAAAAAAAATATATTTTACAAAAACTCTAATCTAAACTGCAAGGGAAAAACTCAAAACTTTTGAGGAATTTACCAAAATATAAAAATTCTTCACAAAGCAAAACTATAGTCTAAAAATGTTAAATTATCCATGTAATAGTCTTTGCACCGATAAGAATCTGTAGTAAATTTTTAGTAGTTCATACTTTTGTGGAGGGCATATAAAATTCGCCACTGTCGAATTTGCACTTTTACTTTTTTAAACTCTGAGTTGGAGCCACTGTAAAACTCCTTCATATTTTATCGTTCTTATGTGATGAAAGCCATTGCTGAATTTCGCCGTTACGTGTAGTGAATTGTATGGAACTTATTTCGATATAATGACATACTTACAAATGCAATAATTTATTTTTCCCCCGTACTCTGGTATGTACTTATTGCATATTTCGGTTTACATGGAATCATAGTTGACGCCAGACTGGTTTTCATTATCTTAACGTTATTCAAGTATATCGTCAGAAGGAACACACGAAAACATTAATAATTGCAGCATTACGGGAAAATATAAGCAGCTGCGAAATGCCGGTGAAGATACAATAAATAATGAGAGCAGTAAAATCCTTGAAATAAAATGTTCTATGGAGTTAATATATTGCAAATATTAAATTAAAATGTATCGAATACACTATCAGATAGGGTTTGGCAGTATTCTGGATGTTACGTAATATCATTTGATTGTACATTCATTTAATTTCGATTTTACATTTATTTTGAAACACGCAACCATGCACACACATAACAGTAAGTCGATATGTTCGCATATACATATGTACAAACCACTTTAAAATAGCCAACAACTTTTCCTTATGTTTGGTTGGTATTTTAACATCCGCTTGCTTGTGTTCTCGTTATGATCGGATAAAACTTGGGTTAATTGATAATCGTTATTTTTTCTGGCTGCAACTTACACCAGCAAATTTAATGTAAAGTGTAGCTTGGTATAAATATTATAACACTTTAATACTCTCAGTTTTATTATCTTGACATTGATTAAATTGGTTTATGAAATTGTATCACTGGACGGTATTTTAATTCATATTGCACAGTAAGAATCTTACTTTTAAGAAAAATAAGTAATAATATGAAAGTTTTTGAATGAGCATAAGCATTTATCCGAAACGATTACATAATGTATCTTTGGCTATAAACTTGTCGAAGTTAAGAAAAAGAGAAAACGTGCTTGAAATTACATATGTATGTCTAAAGCTTTCTTTTTAATTTGGCTAGTTCTGGGTATTTATCCAATAATAAAATTTAAAAACTGGTTCTTATTTTAAGCTAATTTGAACGTAGCAGCAGCATGAATGTTTTCTAAAATGGTCTTAAACAAACAGTGACACATGAACAAGATTCTATTGTTGCCGAAAAAATTATTATTAATATAAGTTTATATAAAGTTAAATAAACTAGTTTATATCTACAAATAAATCATTGATTGTAGTTTCTGCGAATTGTTCTATCTCAAATTAATTAGAATGTTCTATTGTGTTCTATTTGAAGTAGCATATGCAGAAGCATTGCAATGGCGAGTACTTTACAACGATTAAAATCAAGCAAATGAGCGGCTTAGAATGGTATCCGTCTATACGATCCTGCATATATTTCAGTAGATAATTTCGGTCATCGCTTAAGTATCAGGAAACGAGAAACCAATATTGATGAGTTGACCCAAGAATTGCAGAGTTATGCAGTGGTCATTGTTGTCGCCAGCATATTACTCAATGAAAATTGTATATATTTACTACCTTCGTAGTATCTTAGCGAAGAATTAAGAATACTATATATAATACCATATCAATAACTTTAAAAAGTAGCTTAAATATTCAGCACTAAATGATAAGTCATCACTAAAATTTATAACTTTACTATTCTTGGCAAAACAAAATTTCCAAAAAGTGTACTTCTAAAAAAAATTTAATTTTCTTATTAAATTTCGATTTAATATTATAAATCTAAACAGTCATAAATCAATAAAAAACGATTGCCATTAACTTCTGACAACAAAACAATAAGAACAGACTTAGAACAAAAATATCAATGAAAATAATGCAATTTTTCTTAGAGGAACAATTATAGTGTAAGTAAATGACCGTGTTGTTTATTCATTCCTTCCTACCTATAAAACTTTGGACGGGCAGTCATATCATCCAGTCGAAGAGTTAAATTAACTAAAGTGCTTAACTGTAATATTTACATAATAACAATAACAACAACTTCCACATGAAGAAATGATGTCAGCAGCAACAATATGCCAGTACTACAAAAACAATGACATAAAATGCCCTTCAGCAATAAGAAACTATTGTAAATGAAGCATTTTTTGCTCACTGGCGATATTTCTCTGAATTGTTAGTTTGGCAAAAAAAAACTTACTAAACTTAAAATGGAAGAAAAGAAAACTATAGAAAAAATAAAAAGAATTGTTTCGAAAAACAAGTAAATTTGTAAACTGGATCAACAGGAAGTCTTTAAAAAGTTCAAACAAACAAAAACCCTCAAGTCGAAAAAAGCTTGAAGAATTTATAAATTGGGTTAAATGGATAAATATTAAATTAAGACTACGAAGTGCACAGAGATAAAGAATATTTTTATATACATATGTATCTCTAATCTATCTGGACATAAACTAAGGAAAATGTATTGTACATGTATTTGAGGTCGGCGGGTTCCGTAATAAGTGTAAAGAAATTTTTTTTAAATTAAAAGCTTTCCAATATGATGATTTCAGCAGTATTTTTGAAGTATTCGCCACTATGGGCACTTTCATGAATGAGATAACGCTCTTATTTATAATACGTGCATGCCACAAAAGTATGAGGACGACCGCCAATTTCAATATAAATAGATATAGAAAGTAAAACGAATTTTTCACAACTTTTTAACAAAAATTAAAAAAATTTTTGCTCTGAAATAAGTGAAGATGAGTGTAACTGTTGAGGTTAAGATAAAAAGCGAAGCAAAATCTCTGCCCTAACTTGGAAAAATTTTAATTTGGGAAAATCGAGAGTTCATACTATATTTGAAAGCATGTGCCAGTGCGTAAAGAATAGATGGACAAGTTAATTAAACGATTTATAATCAGAAAATTACAAAAATCCTAAGCTTCTTTGTGACGGCTTGAAATTTTTTATATATTATTACAATTTTCAGAATTTAACGATTTCTGATTTGGTTGCTTTCATTTTGAAGTGAAACTGACTTTTTAGGTACTTATCCTCTTTGTTTTAATTTTTTTTAATGTTCCTAATTTTGAGCATCGAAAATATTCCCCAAATTCGACGCTTTTAGTTTATTTGCATACAAATATTGTTAAAATTTTCTTTTAGGCTTAAAAGTTATGCGCAACTTTCGGGAAGTTGAATTCGGCTTTGGCTAGAGGCCATAGTAAAATTTAATTCAGAATCTATAAGCATTCAGTAGAATTATTGGGTCGGAAGTGAACATTGTAGAAATTACAAATATATGGAAAAACTAATATACATACATATATATGTATGAATATCCGTTACACCTTTGGTAAAGGGCATGAAAAATATCTTTGTTTCTCTGAGACTTTCAACACGTATTAGCATAACAAAGAACATGCTTTAATTGAAAATACTCTATTTAAAATAAAACACTTAAATAATACAGGATTGGAAATAACCAAATCAAATCTAAAAGTAGCAAATTTATGCAAAAGTATATAATATATATAAATAACGGGCAAATATATACTATTTGATGTTCTCTGTAAAGTGATTTAACATGTTGCACAAAGTCTAAATAATTGTATGTGGATGAATTAATAAGTGGCTGTGGCAAAACTCAATTTATGGCTTTTCTGGATATAACAATATGGATATGCTTATGTAACGCAATTATACAGGCTTATGACATGACTATTTATAGGCTTTTTATACAGACCAACATTTCGGTGAAAGGAACGGAAGATGTAAAACATGTGAAACATTCGTTTATATTCGCAACATCTTACATCTAGAATCAACTCAGCTGGCAAAAAATTAAAAAAAATGGATTTAAGACCATTTTAACAATCTCCTAATCAATAAAATAGTAAACTGTTGAGACTAATTCATTCATGTTCTATTTTTATTTAACAAACAAACAAAAATAATAATAAATAACAAAAAAGATGATGGGAAGATGTCAAAATAATAGTAAATGTTAGAGGTTACACAGTGTAAAAAGGCTATTAGAGTGCATGCACTCATCAACCATAATTATAACAGTAGTACAGAATATGTTACATATAATTCTATGTGAGGTTACTTGTTATAGTATATGTTCATGTTTTCAAATTTTTTATCAAATAATTATCTAATTGCTCTTTGTAGCTTTCCAACTCGTAAGATTTCACAATAAATCTAACTAATCTATTCGTCCTTAATTTCAAGAAATTATTAAAAAAATTGCTGGTTAAAAACAGAGTGAAAGTTGTTATGAAGACTACTAATGCACACGTTTAAAACAACGTTATACAGTTTGTTTTGTATGGAAAACTGCGCTCCCACTAGTCCTCTGTTATTACTTCATAATGCGCAATTTAAAGGATACAAGAAAATTGAGGTTATATATTGTCATTTACTTATCCACCTCCACATGATAGGATTATTTAATGATCTCAGAGACCAAAGGCTTTCATGTGTCGTATCGCTGTTTAGTGGACCAGAATGGTTCTTTTATCACCGTTATGGCCTACGTATGCCCTCATTGCAATAATCCTCTTCTTGCACAACAATTAAAAAGATGTGGGTTTTCATATTTTGCCACAATTTTTGAGTCGCTAAATACTTTTGCAGAAATCGCATTGTATTCTACAAGCCACTCGGTATCATTTGCTTGGGTTTAAAAAGAATGACAGCAGACAACATAAAATTTACTTTAAAATTTATATTAAGCAAATTTTCAGTAGCCAATTCACCATTTTTTTGTTTGTTTTTGAATTACTACTTACCGATTCCTCAAGGTATCCCTTGCCTGTATAAAGACTAAATGTGTGTGGGTGAATCGGCGATTCTTGCTACAATTATCAAGAATCTTCAGTTTTCGTTTTAGCTTTATTTTTTCAGTGTTTCTGTATGTGATGTTTCTCTTGTACTTATTTACTTACTAGTTTATTAGTAGCTCTTGGTGGCTTTAATTGCATAGTATCGACATGAGTGTTGTCCACCAGATTATACGTATGTACGTAAAATATGAATTTAACAAAAAAAAAAAAAAAACAAAAACAATCAGTAAGTATTTGCTGATATCACCAAAAATAGAAACAATTTTATATGCACATTGATCATTTTCAACAGTGACCGTGTTTTATACAGACGTACGTCATATCGAACGCATAAAAAATATATATATATATATTTTTTTAAGTATTCAATTGAACAGTGAAGAGTTAGTAATAACAAAGAAATAAAGAACAAAAAATAACAACAATATAATATATTGTGTGTAAAACAAAAACAATAACAAATAGTGCATGGTTAAACCGGTTTGAACAATTGATAGTGAGTGTATGAGCCCACCAAATATTAATGAAAAAAATATAAAAGGTAATAGCAACAATGCTTATTACTCTTTTTCTTACACAAATGCTAATAATGCAATGACAATACAAATAATAAAAAAAAGATGACAGTGCTTTTTTAAGCGCCAGGCCAATTGACCGAACGCGTTCTTTATCCGGAAATATAAACTTATCTTCGCAAATAACAACACCAGAAGAAATTACAATTCAAACAAAAAACAATTCAGGTACCATATCAAAAATAGTGCAACAAACAAACGAAATAGGTAATTTGAAAAATCCCGTAAAAAAGTGCAAACAGGTATGGATCGTTATATAACCATAACCAAAAGGAAGGCCAGTCCTAAGTCTTCGCAGCAAGAGCGCATTGCTAAACAATATAAAAGCTCCCAAAGTACTGTAATGCCGGTAAGCGAAAACAGATTCTCTGTACTTGCTACAGCGGATGATAAAGCTGCACCCGCTCTCAGGGAACAAAAACCTCCCCCGATTTACTTGCGCGAACAAACATCTAACGAAATTGTTAACATGTTGTCTCAGCTTGTAGGTAAGGAAAGCTTTTATGTAGCTTCTATACGAAGAGGTCAAATTCAAGAAACAAAGATCCAAGCGCACACTGAGAAGAATTACCGCCTAATCGCAAATCGCCTCGATGCAGATAATAGGAGCTATTATACGTATCAACTCAAAAGTGCTAAAGGTTTGATTGTCATTGTAAAGGGCATTGACAGTTCTGTTCCCACTGATGAAATAAAAAGTGCCATAGAGGTGGAAGGCTATGTCGTAAGGTCAGTGCACAATATTCTAAATAAGAACAAAGTTCCCCAACCTATGCATCGTGTTGAAATCGTATTTAACGCATCTCAGTTTAAATCAAAAAACTCTGTTCATCCTATATACAATTTGCGATACCTTTTGAACAGAAGAATAACGGTGGAAGAGCCTCTAAAACGTAACGGTCCCCGTCAGTGTTCTAATTGTCAGGAATTCGGACACACGAAAACCTACTGCAAGCTGCCATCCGTATGCGTTGTTTGCGGTGATGCGCACCGGACTTTGGAATGCACTTCTTCCAAAACAGACCCCAAGGTAAAAAAATGCAGCAACTGTGGTGAAAACCACACAGCAAATTACAGGGGCTGCAAAGTCTTTCAACATGTAAAAAATAATTCGAAGGTCGTACGTAAACGTGATTAGGAGCAATATAAAGCTTCCCAATTTCCTCGGCTTCATGCTGGTTCTGTTGCTAGTACACAAGCTACACAGCCACACACTAAGCCAAACTTTTCATATGCCCAAACATTGAGAAATGATTTACCTAATGCGAATGCCAAAAATTCATATGCCCACATCTTAAAAGAGGGTGCTCAGACACCCCTCACTACCAATTCGAGCTCAATCGATAATTTAATACAAACAATGAATAATTTCATGACAACTATGCATGGTATGTTTCAGGAAATGATGCGAACCCAAAACATGCTTCTGCAAATTCTGCTGAGCAAAAAATGAACCAGTTAAAAATATGCTTCTGGAACGCTAACGGGCTATCCCAACATAAATATGAAGTAGAACACTTCCTGCTAGCACATGATATAGACATACTATTAGTCTCTGAAACACACTTCACTATAAAAAACTGCTTTAGAATTGATGGGTTTTTTATATATGACACAAAACACCCAAGCGAAAGGGCATGTGGTGGGACTGCCATTATAGTCCGAAAAAACATAAGGCATTTTCCATTGCCTGAATTCAACGAAGACTTTTTGCAAGCCACGACCATAAATCTTACTGATTTTAAAATTGTAGTCTCCTCAGTGTATTGCCCGCCTAGGCATAAAATCGAACACCATAAATTTGCCAGGTTCTTTGCTACGCTAGGACAAAAATTTATTGCCGCTGGTGATTACAATGCAAAGCACACATATTGGGGATCCTGACTCCTTAATCCTAGAAGTAGGCAGTTGTATTTTAAAGTTTAAGCAAACAAGCTTGACGTCGTATCTGTCGGTGAACCCACCTATTGGCCCACAGACTTTAATAAGTTGCCAGACCTTATTGATTTTGCTATAGTAAAAAACATCAAACGCGATCAACTCTTAGTTAATTCATCCTATGACCTATCTTCTGATCATTCACCTACAATTGTTATTTTACACGACAGTTTTGCCACTGCATCTAAAACCCTTAGTTTCTACCTGAACAGAAACATGAATTGGTTAAAATATAAAATGTATGTAAGCTCTCACTTACCATTTAACATCCCACTGAGAAATCCAGCTGATATTCAAGCAGCTGTAGATCATTTTACAGATGTCGTGACTGCCGCAGCCATAGCTGCAACGCCAACAAAGCCATCAGCTAAAATAATAACGTACCAGGCAACAGCAGATATTCAGATGCTCGTCATTGAGAAAAGAAGACTACGGAGACAATGGCAAAATAGTCGTTCACCACACATAAAAATGCAAATGAACTTATGCCAAAAAAACTTACGGAGTAAATTGAGACAGAAACACGAATTCGCTATCGACAACTTTTTACAAAACTTGGATCCAATGAAAAACACGGATTATAGTCTGTGGAAAGCTGTAAAGCACTTACAATGTCCTATTGCTTACGAATCCCCACTAAGACTTGACGACCGTACTTGGGCTAAAAACTCAAGTGAAAAGGCAAATGCGTTCGCAAAGCACTTAGAGAAGGTTTTCACACCACATGATATAAGTAATTCCACTATTCCAATTATTAGCGACATCGTGAATGATCCTATGAAATTTCGGTTGTCTTCTTTAAAATCGACAATTAAAAATACGGATATGAAGAAATCACCTGGACCTGATCGTATAACAGGATCAATGATAAGAAACTTACCTAATTCAGCTGTAAGAATTTTACTTTACATATTTAATGCCATGTTGCGCGTCGGCTTCTTCCCATGCTCTTGGAAGATGTCTGAAATTGTTATGATCCCGAAACCTGGAAAGGACTCAAGCCAGATTACATCCTACAGGCCAATTAGCCTACTGTCAGTTTTGTCAAAGATATTTGAAAAATTATTCGTCTCGAGTGTAACTCCTTTTCTAAATGAACAAAACGTTATCCCAGATCATCAGTTTGGTTTTCGAGCAAGGCATAGTACGATTGAACAAGTCCATAGAATCGTTACCATTATTAGATCGGCTTTTGAAAGAAAGCAATACTGTTCAGCTTTATTTATAGACATTTCCCAAGCATTTGATAAAGTCTGCCATGATGGGCTACTTACTAAAATAGTTCGGGTTCTACCTGAAAACACCCACAAGCTTATAAAAAGCTATTTGTCCGATAGAACTTTTAAAGTAAGGTCAAAGGACCAGCTTTCAAGATGTGGGAAAATCAGTGCAGGAGTACCTCAAGGTAGTGTGCTAGGGCCGCTATTATATATCATCTATACACCGGATATGCCGACAAGCCCACATACATATACATCAACCTTTGCAGACGACACTGCAATTATAAGTGTCAGTAATGATCCAAAGGATGCATCTGAAAAGCTGCAGTCCCATATTCATAAGCTAGAAGACTGGCTAAAACAGTGGAGAATAAAGGTAAATCCATCAAAATGTGCTCATGTAACGTTTTCCCTTAGAAGGCAAAATTGTCCACCAATCACAATAACTAATACCACGATTCCAGCGGAAACGCACGTCAAATATTTAGGTATCCACCTAGATCGGCGCCTAACTTGGACCCGTCACATTGAGCCAAAAATAACGGCCATAAAGCTTCGAACAAATCAACTGCATTGGCTAATAAGTCCTAACTCAACTTTGGCTTTGGAATATAAAGTCCTATTATACAAATCCGTTATAAAGCCAATATGGTCATATGGTATTCAGCTGTGGGGTACTGCCTGTGCATCAAACATCCAGAAGTTACAGAGAAGACAGTCTAGGATTTTACGTCATATCGTACATAAGAAATGAAAACATACATAGGGATCTCAAAGTTCCCACTATCCACGAAGAAGTTAAAACATACACGTCCAAATACGTGAAAAAACTAGTGGCACATCCCAACACTCTAGCACGCAATTTATTGCAATTTGACGGCCATCAGAGACTAAAAAGAACTGACACATTGAGCCTGGCGAGGCGGCTCTCTCTACAGAATAGAAGATAGATTTTTAAGATTTGAATACAAAAAATTAGTTATTACGTTGGTACTAACTAGTAAATAATAATTTAGAAATAAGATTTGAATACTTATTGTAAATTTCTTTTAATAGAAAGATTCAATAAAATAAAATACAGTATAAAAAAAAAAAAAATTGATCATTTTCATTTCCACTTAGTATGCTTAGATTAGCTTACCAGATAGCTGTGGCATATCCTAACAACTGGAATTTATTAGAATTAAACTGTGTGCTAAGTAGACGCTGTATTACACATTTTAATAGTTTTTAATAGT
The DNA here is from genome assembly GCA_963932375.1 of Phania funesta. Lineage (NCBI taxonomy): Eukaryota > Metazoa > Arthropoda > Insecta > Diptera > Tachinidae > Phania > Phania funesta. The sequence goes on along the minus strand of OZ010655.1, from coordinate 35,321,392 downwards.
TAAACTTAAAAAGTTATTCAGGCTTTAGTACATTTATAAGTCTTTATTTTGCAGGTATTTCAGTTCACCAGTTACACGCGAGTATTGGGTGGTGTGACGCATATTCTGACGGGTCCACTTACATGAAGTTCACCAATTAGCATTATGGTTTGGGGAACATTATTGGTGGTGCAACATCGTCAACGTACGATTTGGACATAGACGAAATTTTTTTTAATAGGGATGCGTCCGACACCGATACCAATATACCGGCAACATTTCAGGTTTTCCCATATATTGATATTGGCAATATTTTTAGTGCCGATACGACTAAAATCAAAAAATAGAACAAATCTGCAAAATATTAATAGAACAAAGTCATAAAATGCCAAAATCCTTAAAAAGTGTCGTAACGTTTTAATATTTTATTCATGGGTCCTTACATCGCAAAGAAAACATTCAATTACACGTTATTTATTATTACTGATTTTGTTGTCACCCAATAAACCAAACGATATTATTATGATACGATATAAGCAAGCTGACAAAATGAAAATCGTTTATCTATCTAAACGATAGGGTTTCCGTATTAACATATTCTTCCTTTTAATAACATCTTTCCCAAAAATAAAAGTGTAAAGTGTTCGCTATTATATTTTATGTTGAAAACGGTAATATAATCGGCATAATTCACTTTTTAATTTTCAATATGTTATCGTATTGAGCATAAAATATTGGCGTTATATATATACAAATTGAAAACATCCTGGAAATTGGAAACATCTGCGCCACATCTTTTATCTGTTAAAGAAAGTTGTTTAAAACTTTAAAACTTCTTTGAATTTTAAATCTTTACGCATACTTAAATATACAATTTAATACGACATTTAAAAACTTGCGTGAGCTGCTAGCGCTTTTGCTATCATGTCTTTATTTGTTTTATTGAACATAAACATGCTGTATTTGAAAGCAACGGAAAATTTAGAAGCTTCTAAAGCAATAAGATACTATAATCGATACAGCTATGAAACATACTTAGTTGCGAATTAAATAAAAATGTATATTGTTGTGAATTTTTAGAAATATTTTATGAATTTTTATTAGTTTTTTCTTTCGCTAATTACATTCAGAATGTTTTTTTTTAATTTCTAAATTCTACTTATCAAATGTTTAAAACAGTATATTCCATATTTTTTATCTCCAAGCAGTTAACTTCTTTAGTAATTTTGTTTATCTCTTTCTTATTATTATAAAAAAAAATTGACCAAATCCATAAAAATTTTTCACGAACGTGTAAAGATTATGCTAATTGTCTTATTTCTTTACATTTCATACTCATTATTTTTGTTTTTAAAATTGCACTTATTACTACCGCGCTTAAGTTTTGCTATAATTTAATTTTTTTTTAAGAAAAGATGTAAAAGAATAATTATATGTTCTTCCGCAGTTGTAAAATGTAACTTGTTGTGCTTACACTGTAGCTTACACTTACTTATTGGCAAAAGATGACGAAGCAAAATATTTATTTACATTGAAAGCAATAAACTATATTTTTGCAACATAAAAACGTTGTCTAGATGAAAATGAGTGCATTGCGGTAACATTAACATAATTTTCATAAAAAGGGTTACTTATAATTACCAACATTCAAAATGTGACAAAGAGTTTGAAAACTAGTTGCGAAAACGTTTAAATAAAAGTCTGATATTTTACAATGTGAGTAAACTTGCTGAAAATTTCTAAGTTAATTTATAATTGACATCAATGTATACTCTCAAACTGATTTATAGCGACTTGTTTTAATTCGCTGTATAGAAACGTTCAGTATCTTAACACATTGAAGTAAGTGAAAAAATCCTACTAAATATTTATGTGTAAACTTCATGGGAAGCAAAACTCCCTATGAACCACAACTGAAACTTTCAGCATTATATGAACTCCTTTGTTTGTCTGAAGTATGATTTGTGAGATCCTAAGTTGCATTTTCATACGGTGATGACTAAAATAATTCAGATTCTCTAATTTAGAGACAAATAAGATACCATAATCCCCTCAACGCCAGTATGATCGAAATTATTTTTTATAAATAAGTAATGGAAAGACATAGCACAGGCTACTGCAAATATTTTTGTAGAGGTATGAAATATTAAGATGAAAACATTGTTTGATATATACGCAATCTTGACAGCTGTTTATAGTATTGTGTTTATTTTGGTTTGCATGATTAAGTTTCACCTACGCCCACAAATTGTACATATTTAGGAAGAACATGGTTCAGCTCGAAAAACTCAAACCGTATTTCTCAAGAATATTTTGTTCAGCCATTTTTTGTTGAAGGGATGTGTCAATAAATCGCATTTGGCGCGAAAACAATTCAAAATACAATACCGATAAACCATGATATCATGATAACATATTCGTTAAAAATTATGTCGACTATAATGTTACAGTTAATGGTTACAATTAGAGGACAATGGTCACTAAAAGTGGAACATTCATTAATGTGGTTTCAACAACATGATGCCAAACAGCGCATGCCACAACTGATTTATTGAAATAAATCGTCGATTGAATTAGGGTTGTATTTTTGGTTTTGTTGTACACCCACCTTGGACTTCCCTCAAACTAACCGAGTTTATGCAGCAAATCATATTCAAAGAAGAAATGCAAGGACTTATATTTAACATAAGACGAAAACTGTGAAATTTATCATTTATTTGTGTCTTATATCAACTTAAATTTCTTTACTGCTTAAGAACACCTTGTATATGTCTTATAGAAATTAAGGAATCTAGTGAATGAAACAAATCATAACGTAAATATTTATAACTTATTTTAATATTGTCGAAACACTCTCCTGATAAATACCATGATACTGACTATAAGTTAAGTTTTTTCAACAAAAGAAACCTATGTTGACTCTGTTGAATTGAATGTTACTTGGCAATGGACTTCACAAGTTCGCTATGTTTTAAAATCTTTCTCAATTCTCCTAGTTTATGTTTATATTATCATTTTTTATTATTATCTGCTGTTGGACTGCACGCATAATTAGCAAATATATTCTTCAAAAACTTTGCCTCTAAGTAAAACGAGAGCTTCCATCAAAGGGATTTTTTAAAAAAATAGCTTTTTATTTCTGATATACTACGAAAAGACAGCCAAATTTATCTAAAAAACACTAATTGTACTTTATTTGTCTCAAAAAATAAATACATTAGCGGCGTCCATCTCGATAATCCGCGCTATGTATGTTTATAAGTGTAGTAAAGTTAAAGATGTAGCGATACCCATTTTGATTAGTATTTGAGTATTTACAGCATGTAACTTGAATTCTGTGCACTAGCTATAAAACTGGACTACCAACAACTCCCACCATCAGCAAAAAACAAAAGGCAAACTTAGACTAAAAATCAATTCGAATCAAAAATTTGAAAAATATTAATTGTGCTGTGTGCAACTACCATCTCTGCTTCAAATTCTAATTCCAATTTATATTTGGTATTTTCATTACAATATATATGGTTCGCTTTTTATTTGTAATAAATATTTGCTAAATATATTGTTGTTATATTTTAGAAATCCTTAATATTATATCGTTTAACCTTTTGGCCAATTGGGAAAATTTTTTCCAAGAAATTTGTTTCGGACTGCATTTCTAGTGAAAAATATTATAACTTTCGGGCAAGAAGATTGAATGTTGCACATAGACTTTTGTACACAAAAAAAAGGAATACTATCTGTCTGTGTTCAAGCTGACCACATTCGTTGTTAAAACTGTAACAACGATAATTCTGGATATGATATTCCGACAGGGTGGTTTGATGTTGATTTTTTGAATGAATTTCCGTATCCAATAATATAATCGCACTTGCCCAAGTTTACCCAAGCTATGCAAAATTGATACAACATCAAGTGGTGTTGACCATAATTTAAAAACTGACTCAACAACAACAAATAATAAAATAAACTTTACAATGTGAAGCGACAACAACAAGTAATTTAAAAAAAGTAATGTATTAAATTCTTCAATCTTCAAGGCCTTTTTATAAAAAAATCTTTTATTATTTTCGATATTTCGCTACTCCATTCTTTAGCATCATTAACAAATAATATATTTTTTATAACAACCAAAACCAACAAACTAAAATTATGTTTATGAAAAAAAATTTGTATCAAAGTTTTAAAAATATTTCAAACAAATTATTATAACTATCCTATCGAATTATTTGAGATAAATTTTTTAGGTAAGAATAAACTATTTGTAGGACCTTAAAAACAAAACAATAAAAACGAAACAAACAAAAAATAGTTAAAGTGGGCCGAAATCAATATTTAAGAGTACCGTAATCACTAATGTGAGTTTAGATAAACAATATTTAAAGCCCCGAAATAAATTTTATTTAACTTGACACTTCATTAAAATTGTAATCTTTCCCTTGAATACAATTAAAAGGTATTTAGCCAACTACTATATACATCACTTTGCTTAAGTATAACTTGGTTCCAAGCGCAGACGCATCCATTTAGAACAGCAACAACAAGTCATGTTTATGAACATCCTCGTAGTCGGGGCATAAGACCAATTTATTTGCTATTTATTTCACTTGCTTCCTGCAGAACGCACAGTTTGATCACTTTAAGAAGCACAAGTACCTTTTCTAAAGAAGAATGTATTACGTATAGTTTCATAATCAATCAAAATTATTTGCTCATAAAAATACGCATGAGAAAATGACATGCAAGCGTGTGAGTAATGAAAAATGTGTTTTTATTATACGCTACTGAAATTTTAGATGCAAACTTTGAGAATCGTTTACTAAAGAGGTTTAAATAAATAATCTTTTTTTTTAGAATCTGTGACGTGATAGTAAGAAAAGTTTTTTAGCATTCAGTTTAATATATGAAATTGTTATTAGGATTTAGTTTTATTTTAATTAATTTTTCTAATAAGAAATTTACAATAAGTATTTTATTTTTATACTAGCACGATAATAGAGAAGAAATTAATAACTTAAATTATTCAGTATTCTAGAAAGTTATTCTGTCAGTATTCAAAAAAGAAGGAAACTTTGAAATTTTTTCATTCAGAAACATATAAAAATGTTAGTACAAAAAATTCGCTAAAGTGAGATATTTTCGTTGGCTTGGTTATACCGCAACACAGCTGGAGCAAAAGTTCGATTCATAGTGTTTTTACTATCGGCTCTCAAACGTATGTAAGTAGACACAAGGAACATATTAAAGAGGCAGGCGTGTGTAAAATCTACACATGTATAAAATGTATTTTTATGTGGAAATACGTTAATTTTTAATTGGTTAACGTAGAAAATTTCCCAAAATTCTCTCTCTGGTTTTTCGTTGATTTAATTTAATTAATTTTTTTTCATTACTTTTTCAATCTTAAAAAATAATATACAAAAAGGGTCTTAATAAAATTAAATGTCTCTACTTCCGTCTTATGGGGTTTTCTCAAAGCTTGACAACTATTTAATTTTTCTTTTCAGAACTTAAGTTGGTAGATCATTGTTTATTATAACTTAAATGTTTTTAATAAACTTTTTTCATGTACTTTTAACTAATGAATTAAAAAAAGAGTTACAAAAAAAACGAGGACTCTTAATTCCATTTCATATCACGAATTTATTTTGGAATCATCATTTATATTCCATACATATTTATATGCGAAGCTTATGAACAAATTTTTACCTGTGAATACCTGATCGACGACAGTCTGGGCTTGTGTATGTATGGGAATTTGCTAACTTATGAAGGTAACGGTTTTTACTACGTAAGTTCTTTTACCGCTAAATTTGCTTTGTTGTATAAAAGTTAGTACATGTGGTTAAAATTTTTTTGACACTAAAACAACATTTACAAGCACGAAAGTATTTATTCCTCTAAACTAACATTTTTATTTGTTGACTTTTAACTTAGCACTTGTAAAATGTTGAATTGATTAAGCATATTTAAAATCTGATAAGACTACCCATGTATTAATATTAATACAAACAAATTGTTATTTTATTTTTTTTTCTTGCCTTCCTACATTTGGTTGGTTGTTTGAAAATATAATAAAATTCTACCCTACTAAATAAAAATGTACCTGGCGTTGCCACATTATTACATTAAGAAAGTACAAATTCATATGCTTTTTTAAATCTAAAAAAAACTATCTTTTTCACAGAATGCTATTATTATTGTTAGCTGCTCTACATAATTCAACTCATCTTTGTAGGCAACCTGAAGAACTATTCATATAATGGAAGGAAAGAAACTTTTGTTTCTAATAACCTCTTCTAGGTATTAGTAATACTGAACTTGCCAGAAATGTGCCTCAAAGGCTGTTGTGTTACCTAAAATTACGAAAAGAATATATATGCTTTTATTCCTTTTAGGTAACTAATTTAACACTATAATAATTACGGGAAAATCAATCCAACAGTGTTTACCATATACTTTTAAATAAATATAAGTTAATGATTATAGATAGAAGGATTTAACTTACATGAATTGACATTTGTAATGCATATCTATTCTACTTACCTTGATATTTCACTTATATATGAATTAATTTTTGTGTTCTTGTTTTAACTTGCGTTAATGAGATGAACTTTTTATAGTAAATTTTCGTAACATTTGGCTCGAGCAATTAATTTATTTGACCTTGAATTTTATTCATATCTACGAAATCATTGGTTTGCATTGACTCAGTAGTGGAAACGAGAAGCTCAAGTTAAGTACTTGACTTTAAAAATATACAACCCTTAATAAACTGAAATATTTATTAAATTCTACATAATTCTACTTCTAATAAGAGTTCTTTGTGGCCTGTAAAATTAAAGACATAGAAAACTGCTATTTCTCATTATTTAATTCGTCAGCAAATATCTCCAGTTACTGCAAACTTTATGAGCATTACGCCCATTTTACAGCGGACTCGAATGCAAATCAAAACCTTATTTCCACCTCTTGGTGGCAAATTCGTACACGACGATAATAATGCAATAAGCCAGACAACACTAATATATCACGACGGATCCTCACCTACTGCAGTGTTTCACTTGACGTTTATGAGTCGCATTAGATTTATGTAACATAGGAGATCAAAATCTCCGACTATTTATTTATTATATATCTAGCCAGCTCTAAACCCAGATAAAGGTGGAGTAAAAGCCGGGACCCCAAATGGTCATGAAAGACTTTATGCGTCTTGGATACTTGGGGTTAGGTGCAGTTCCAAACTCTGAAATACCGGCTTCATTACGGCCAGTAGCCATTAAAAAGGTTGAGCATTGTTGTAATGACCCAATCTCATAAAAGGCTAAAAACCCTTTCTGCCATAACGAACTTCTGATTTGAACAACCGATAATGGTACGTAAGAACTTTATCTGACATATTAGGCCTAAGTGAGGTGAGATAGCTGAATAGTGGAGGAACTCGTATGTCAACTGGTCGCAAACCTCTAAAATAAACGGAGTTGTCCTCTTAATATCCCCAAGAGCCGAAAAGGCACTTATGCAAGACCAGCTATTTCTGAGCGTAAGTTTACGTATTTGGCCGCGTATGTTTTTCCTTCTTCCTGGATAGTGGAAACATCTAGATCTCTATAGATATATTGATATCGCATATACCAAGGAACGGAACCGATAAGTCGAAAAATCCTAAACTGTCTTCTTTGTAACTTGTGGATATATGAAGCACAAGTAGTACCACAAAGTTCAATGCTATATGATCCTATTGGCTTTGTAACGGATTTGTATAAAAGGACTTTATATTTAAAAGCCAAAGTTGCATCAGGTGTTATTATCCAGTGTAGTTTATTTGTTCTAAGTTTTACGGCTTAATATGGCGGGACTACATGGATAATAAAATACTTAACGGGGTTGCCCCTGGAGCGGTGGTATTTGTTATTGTGGAAAATGTCGTCCTTTTTATTCTCCACTATTTTAGCTTTGAATATGGGACTGAAGTTATATAGATCATATATAATAGCAGTTGTAGTACTCAATTTTGAGGTACTCCTGCACATATATTCCCATTTTTCTAAAGCCGATTCTGTGACCTTATTTTAAACTTTCTTGTCTCTCAAATAGCTCTTGAGAGGATTTTGGTTGTTTTTAGGAAGAAACCCGTAATCTGACTTGACTCCTTCTCAGGTTTAGGGATCATATCAATTACAGACATCTTCCAAAATCATGAGTTCAAACACACAACAAGGCGTTATATATAAAAAGTAAAATTCTCACAGATGAATAAGGGAAGTTTTTTATCGTTGATCTTGTAAAACTATCTGCTCTAGGTGATTTCCTCATATCGGTATTTTTGCGATTTTAAAGAACATAACCGAAATTTCCTAGGATCATTCACGATGTCATTGATAAGTGGAAATATTTATCTCATGTGGTGTCAAAACCTTCACTAAGTGATAAGGAACGCATTTGCCTTTTCTCTCGGGATTTTATGCCAAGTACGGCCTTTAAGTCTAAGTAGGGTTTCGTAGGAACTAGGATATTGTAATTACCATACAGCTTACCAGATCCAAGTTTTTAAGAAAGCTGTCTATAGAAATATCATATTTCTATTCCACTAAGCGAATAAATTGAAACATTTTGTTCATTACACTACAGGGGTTTGTTCATACGTTTTCTTAACAATTGTTCCTTGACCTTATATTACTCATTAACTAATCTGTATTTCATATTATAAAGAAACAATTTTGTTCACTTCCGTCGTAAATTGTATAAACTGTATTTGAACAATTATTTTATAATTTATGTCAGGAGCATTGTGGGACCTCGGTTTCGTTGTGAGTAGGGTGTGGCCCTTCGGTTTTCTTTAATATGGAGTAGGAGTGGTAGCTGGGCTCTGTTCCTCACCTAGGGGAATACCATGTCCAAATGCATGGTTCATATTGGTACCCATGCGTTGCAAATTGCTGTACTTAGGGGCTTTGGCGGATGCAATATTTTCAACCAGCACTGTGTGGTTGGGCCGTAGCAGCAAATACCCACATTGTATAGCAGCATATCAGTAGGTGTTTATCTTATTTATTGACATTTTATTTTTACGAGAAAAAAGTGTTTAGTAAGCAGTATTCGTCTAGAATATTATAACGTTCCGCACTATAAATATTTCCTTTATCTTCTGCATTCTAAAACAATGCAAAATAGCAATGAAAATACAAAAATTACTCTGGTGATAGTTTTATAATCGAAACAAATAAAAATTGCTCGATATTCGAATAAAATTCTTTTCTTATCCTTTACAAAATTCAGTCGTCTTTATTAATTTCATTTTTGTTAACTTTACATAATACAACAATTTACATGAATTATGATTACAAAAACAAAAGCTGCTTTATTTGAAAACAACAAATAGATTCGTGTAGCCGGACCATTTAGTACATTTTTGTATATCATTATCTTTATATTGGGATAGTGTTCCCTGTTGAAAATTTATTAAAGCATACATTAGCTTAAATACTTTTCTGAATGCGTTTTTTTAACAAAGCTTAAAGTTTTTTTTTTAGCTGATATGTACTTTTAATCAAAAAGTATTATTTAAATAAAGATTGAAATTTTAATAGAATGATTTAAGAAATTTAATAAACATTTTTTTCGCAGTCCCTCAGAAAACTGCCTTTTGACATTAACTTATTTCACAATTATTTCGCCAGAATTATGTAGAAATACATAAATCACAAATGTACATACTTATATGTTTGTACTTACTTCCTACTCTTGGCTTACAGATATTTCAGTTGGTCAGGCTAAAGTACTCAGAAACAAATAAATGAAACTTTTGGGCTATACTACTGCATGCAATAGAATAACCGGAATAAACATGTAGGTGTTTGCACCAGGTAAACGTATAATAGGAAAAGCATGTCAAACTTTTCGTATATAAATTAATTGTGCATTTAATCAGTAGAATGTTTTTTTTTTTAATTTGAAATAAAATATGTAAAAATGTTATGTATAAAATAGGTTAAAGAACCGAACATATTTACAAAACACATGAATATTTTAAAATAAAACTAGCAAACTATATGACAGGAAATGAAAGAACGTGACCACAATTCAATTTAAAGCTTTTACAAAATTGTAACTCAATTGATATTGTTAAAATGAAATTACGAGTTATAGATATATAAACACATTAACGCTAACCAGGATTAAAGTAGGAAGTTATAGCAGAAACTTAAAAAAAATCTTGTAAATTATTTGCTCAAGTTAATTTTACAGCGCCTAATATTCTATGGTATTGATAGGTGGGATTGTGGTGGCATTCAGGTAAACATTTTTATCTAAATAGATTTTTATTGAGAATATTTTTTGCGGATAATCTTATTGTGACTTATGCATGCAAAGATTTGCTTTGTTTCAGGTACGCTATATCGAATTACAGAAATGGCCACTCACGTGTCATGAAACTTAAAAATAAAAACACGGCAATTAGTTTCTTTTATACATTGTTGGGTAAGTACAGTTACATTTACTTGCAATTGGTAAGAAATAAGTGTTATTTCTAACTACACTAACATATAATGCTTCCTAAATATGTTCCAGTCAACTATAATTGAGTCCAGTTTTTATTACGATGATTGGCCTGCTTTCATTATGAGTAAAAGCATCTCATGAAAAACATTTCTATGCGAAAAATTTAATCGACTTAAAAGCCTTTGTACAAAATTTTCTGCAAGCTTAAGTTTTTATCTAGGTTTTTAATATACATAATTTCGCAGTCGGTTTAACTCTTTAAAATATAAAAGCTCCGGGCTCTACTGTACGCAACTAGCTTTACATATATTTAAATATTTTTTATTTCGGTTTTAAAATAAATTACGTTTTATTACACATCGTTTTCTATTACAACATGGGTGAAATACCGATGCTAATCATCGTAGCGCTAATTACAAAAGAAATTATTATTTAATAACAATACGTAATAATTAAAATAGTTAATTAGTTTTGTAATTTATAATTTATAAAACTTTTAAAATAGTGTTGATAAAACTCACTGCATAAAAATTAAGTGAAATTGTTATTTTCTGTGAGTTAAAAAATGTTTTTTTTTTAAATAAATAAAATGTCAGTAGATGAGCAAATGAAATAGATTTAAATAAAAAATATTGTTTAGCCAGAAAATATAAAATATTTTCTTAGTGATAAAAAATTTGATAAACAAATTACACACTTAAATAAAAATAAACTTTTATATAATTTAAAAAGCAAGTTTTGCCTTAAACCCTCGTTAGTGATATCTGACCTAGAGATTTATGTCTATAAGGACATGTTTGTCACAAATTTTGCTCGTATCTTTGCAACCATAAAACAATCACCGACAGGACACTCAGCGTTTTGTGTGAAAGTTTGCTTTTTGGTTGAAATGCTCTTCTTGTGTCCTTTAAAATCTAGAAGAGAGAGCGAAGCAGAAGGAAATAAAGAAAGCAAATTCATATACATAGTTTCATGGCACTTGAACCGAACTGTAAATGAAATTTTGTGGATGTACATTTAACTTTTTGTTGTATCTTACGAATTTATGAACGGTATGGGGCAAACATTTTACAACAGTGGCAACAAAAACATAAACACAATGAAAATAAACCACTTTACAATAGTAGTATCGAATGGCATTAAACTTAAGTATTCATTCAATTTAAATTAGATTTATACATTCACTTAAACGCGAACGAGAAATGACACTGAGAAGTAACACTGAAGATGGCACATAGCCGAAACCGGTTTGTCTCCAAGCCGAACTTGATAAGAGATAACGGAAATTCGTTCCAAAAATCTACAAACTCGAACTATTTCATGAAGACCCTTGAAAAAACTACTTCTTTTACAAGAATCGAGATAGTGGAGAATCGGCCGCTAATTATTGACTGATGGTCAAAAATTTAGTTGTCGAATTTTAGTTTACATACACATATACTAGGCATACATATGTATATTTCAGCAGTATACTGAGCATTTTTCTACTCCTATTGTCAACCGATTTCTAGGGGTTGCCAATTATTGTTGAACTTCAGTGTTTTGGAAACCCTCTTTCCGAGTGGTTAAATTTTGACCGATGTATTTGTTTTGTATTATGCGTTTTAATACTTAACAATAAAAAAATAATTTTTTCATAGTGACAGAAACAACCGTGTCAAGTTACCATTAACCATAATGTCCAAATGGTGAAAATTTATTATAAAAATAAGAATAAACAGCATAATACAGAACCATTTGTTCCCACGCTGTTTACAAGGAGTCGGACTTGCGCAGACGAGAAATTTGGCTCCGTGATTTGGGCTTGCACTTACAGAAGTCAATGAACATAAATTGCGCCGTTTGTTTGCTGAGTTGGCTTATATTTATTTGGAAGAATAAAATTTATCTTTGGCCGAAACGTCATCTCTAGCGACGATACTTATTGTCGTATATAGTACGATGCCAAAAGGAGGATTCCAAATTTAATTTTATCCGAATTGAAACATATGTACGCTGGCGATAAGTGGTTCTAGTGGGACCGCGCTACGTGTTACATACCTAGGTGGCTACAAGGATATTATGAATAAATTAATTGAGTGTATGACTGTCTCTTGTGGGGTTGATGTAACTTGGAACCAAGGTCATCCGATTTGATTTACCAGATATTGTATTAGTATATTGTTGTTCTCAGTGGAGGACAACAAATAATATTACCTTATTATATTAAATTTACTTATTATCCTTAAATGGATAGATTGTAAATAAAAATTGTGAGAAAAAAAATATGTCAATATGGTACAATCGATTGAATATCTAATCAAGCTGACACAACAATGCAGCCTGACCTAAGTGTTGTGAAAACTTGAATCTATGCCACCGTGCGAATTTGTAGCGAATATTTAAAAGATGTCTTATTCTTGCATTATGGGTTATGTGGGTCCTTTAAACAAAAAATATATGGAGTATACCTCACACAGCCTATATTATTCCATTTAGTATCGCCCTCATTTTAATGTATAAAATATTTTTCGGTGGCTTTGCAAAAATGTAAAATCCTATCTTTACGCAAGCTTTGCTTTTTAATATTTTCAAATATCGTTTTTCGTCATATGTACAACTACAGTTACTATTTTTATTTTACTAGAGGTTTAAAAAAAGGGTGTATTTTAGATGCAGAGAATTTTAAATAAAATTCTAATTTTATAAATGAAATTGATTTGTGTTTCAATGCAGTTTCTGGCATATGGCCCTTGTGATTCATATAGATTCCAAGAGTGTTTTTTCCGTTTTTGGGCCGTTAGTGCAGACAACAGTGTACATAATCCCACAATAAATAATCCACAGCGTAAAATCGAACAAGCAACCTACAAACCAGCATTACTAAATTAAATAACCACCAATCAATGAATTATGACGAAGCAATAGATAAGCCATTGATTATTGCTTTTCATCGACTAACATTAGTCTAAACTCTCTCCCCATGCCGGTATACAAACTAATGGAAAAGGGCTCCTTCAAAAGGAATGAATTTTCTTATGTAACCACAAACAAATTTGGATAGACTGCAGTGCTGTTTTGCTCGTAGCCATGGGGACGCGTATATTATATATTATGTTCTAACGAAAACGGCTGATAACGATGTTATAAAAAGCACCCTTTACAGCCTTGTACTTATTCTGTTAAACTACGCACTTGTGTAATTTTATTTATTGTACTTCACCAAGTTGTACAGTGTAAACTTTTATGAGGGGGAGAAAATAATTATTTTCAAGTACAAGTGCATTCTGTACATGCTTTTGTGTAAATAGAGCATGAATTGTTAATGAATAGAACTTAAGCAAACAAATTATGTATTAAGTGAAATATTTGTATGCAAAGTTGAGTTCAAATTTCACATGTTAGTAAAAAATAAAAATAAAAATTTTTTGATAAAACGCAATAAATTATTACGATAGGAGGCCAAGCACATAATGCAAACCTTGAAAATTTATAATATTCCCTTAAATTTATTTAATATAACGTAGGTTATATATATTTATTCAATTGATTTTCTGTATCTCATTTTACATTAGTGCCGAGTGCAAAACTCGCCTTACACACAAACGAAAAACGAAGAAACGAATATAAATTTCAGCATTATAGCCTTACAGCCACATTCATACAAAAAATATTCAAGTTTAAATTACACAGTTACATATTTAGGTTATTGAACTTGTAATAAGAATGGGTATTGATAAAACAGCTTTAAACAAATATATATTTTTATGCTGATGTTGCAGGACAATGCTTCAATTGATCCGATTAGTCCAGTTTATAATTATGGGTTCAATCTTTTAATACATATTAGCATTTTGTTTTTTGATAAAAATTTATATAAATTGTTGTATTAGGAGTAGTTACCAACAACAAAATCAATAGGTAACAATTTGAACAACTTACTTTTGTACGAGATGAAAAATGTATTCGAATAATAATTTTTATATTTACATTGACTTTTTTGATTAGTTTTATGGAAAACCAGTAAAAAATTAATAACGAAAAGGTGGGCTTTAAGCTATGAAGATGTTAAAATTACAACGAATATGACTGGGGGATTATTATTGCCAGGTGAGATTGTTAGTTTATGGATGGGTATTGGCTTCTAAGATAATTGTTTCTCAAAAGAAAAAATAACATGTCAATTTATTGCAATCCTACAAAAAATGTTTTTGATAATAATCGTTTTAAAATAAAATTTTGCGTATTAGTGGTGTAACTTCTAAAGGGTTTTCTCTCCAAATTAAACTAAATTTTGAAGAGGTCTTGTATAAGGTCGGGTTAATGAAGTAGAACATGCCGATGATGCCACCGGATCAAAATGTTAGCAAAGAGTTAATTTATGTGAATGCAGTGCCATTGGATAGACCCATGTAGGTTGGTTTTATCCCATATCCGCCAATTTCTCCTGTTAACTTAGCTATAGTTCCAAAAAATCTTTGGTCCCTGAATATAATTTCTATGGCAAAATTGAGATCTACTTCCAAACGTTTATTTGAAAGTTTTTTTTTTTAACTTTAATCTTGTTTTAATGAATCTTTTCATTTAAAGAAATTTTCAATAGGTATTCAAATCTTATTTCCAAATTATTATTTATTAGGTATTTCCAATGTAATAACTAGTTTATTGTATTCAAATCTTAATAATAAAAGACTATTGCGAGAGCCGTCTCGTCAAGCTCAATCTGTCAGTTCGTTTGAGTCTCTGATGAACATTAAGTTGCAGTAATTCTCGCAGTAGATTGCTGGAATGGACCACTAGTTTGCTTACGTATTTACTTATTTGCTTACGTTATTATGTTTTTGCTGCTTCCTGGATAGTGGGAACTTCTAGATTTGAACGTGTTGCTCAATAGTGTAACTTGCCTAAAATTTTTGTAATCAGGGGACAATATGATCAGCATGATAAGCAACATTGTCAAAAGAGTTATTTTAAAAGGGAATTTTATTCCCATCATCTCAATTTGTACGAGTATGTTTAAGATATCAAAGAGTTTAAGGCTCTTATTTCAAAGACTGCTCAATTATGTTTGCGATAAGTTGTTGCTAAAATAACCTTCCTGTATTTGCTAGGTAGAGCCTATCCATCGGTTGAATAATTACACGAGTAATGTTTACTGCGGGGATCCGTTGGTTAGTAGCTTGACAAAAGAAGTTTTGACGGGTTGAAATCGAACAATTGCGTCAAGACCTGTTAAAATATATCATATTCCTTCCTAATACAGAGAATATGACTTCATGACGCATCTCACAAACCGAACCTTATAGAAAACGCAGTAATATCTCTTGAACCCAGAAGAGTGTAATTTAAAACATAAGGAATTTATTTCGCAAACTCATAATAGTAAGCATCTTAACAATTTAAGCAAATTTTGTCGGTAGTATTTTACACTGCAGCTACATAAATTAAATAACGAGACAGCAACGTAACTTGTCTTTTATAACGATAACATCGCAAAACGCAACACAAGTATTTCTTGCCTAAGATGTGTTTATATTTATAATTACTAAGTTGCCCAATTTACTAGAATCATACTCATAACTAAGATACTGTATAGCAATACGAGTAATATTACTAAATAACAAATGTCCATAAGAGAGCATTCCATGCAATGACGTAATTACACATATATATAGCTTTACGTTGTGTCCAATATGTATGTTTGTAAAAATTATAGGGAGTTTTAGAGCAAATATATGATATAAAATATGTATCCGAATACAAGTTCGTTGGTATTTGTCTATTACATAAATGTCTAACAATATATATATATAACAAAGGACGTTCATTTTAGGGTACATTGTTGTGATATAGTCACGACACACACCTATACTATATACACTATTCCAATATACTACAATGGTAAACAAAAAACGGGTATCTTAAAATATTTTAAATATATTCTTTGGTTGCGGTGAACAAGTTATTATTTGTATATAAAGTATTTTCGTGTTTAATCAATGTCCGCCTAAATAGCAATATATTTATTATTGCATGTTTTTACAAAAATTCCCTAACAACCCATTTTAGTCGTTTTTCATAAACTCTCTTCAATTTTAATACAAACATTTTCGACCGGATAATAGATGAAATATTTTATCTAAGTTTCGGTTCTTTCAATTTGTTTTTATTTTTGCTGAATGTTTTCAGATACTTGTTGCATTTAACATACATATGACTCGATCACAGAGCCACGCACACGCAATATTTTATTAAAATATATTAAGTCATTTTGACTATGAAAAGTAAAATAGCTGTTCTGAATGAAGTTTATTTTACATACATGTACAACAGCATCCTAAGGTCCATAATTGTGTTTGCTCTAATTAAAAGCCAGAGAATGTGTTATGTATGTACATGTTCTTGTATTTCTCCATCTTCCATTTCAAAAAATTAAGGCTACATAAGTTGTAGAAAATAAACATATAAGTTTTTCTGAAGATAACTATGATCTAAACAATTTATAAAAGTTTAAAATATTTTACGTCGTCTCGGGATATGAATATGCGAACAGACCTGGCTTTGTGCAACTTGTTTAACGAGAATTCAAACTAACGCATGTGGCTTTGTTCGATTCTTATCTTATTACCAACGTTTAATTAGAAATTAGTTTGAAATATAGTATAAATACATAAAAATAGCAATAAATCTTCAAGATAATAGGAGTAGTATAGATCAGCTAAGATAGCACCTTTGTTACGTAAATAAGCTACTTTCTATATTGAGCTAAGCGGATTGGGACTTTTAAACATTTCAAGCAATATTAGTTTCTCACTACAGAACATTATATTACGTAGTTGCTTAAATAATTTTAAAACAATTAACAATAAATACCCATATTTTGACTTAAGAGAGTGCTTTTGCTTAAAAAGGCTTAAGTTTTCTTTCAACGACTTTAGAATTTTTTGTTGGAAGTTCACATTTTTTCTTTTCTTACAAAAGCAAAACTGGGGAAGTAAAAGCAATTAAAGTTTCATAATACTCTATATTGAAACACAAAAATCGTTAGGCATTACATTTCTTTGTAACGCTAAAATTCGTAGGACTCGTTTTTAACTATACAATGAATTATAGCTTCTTCTAATATTGTGTTATTTATTTATATTATTATTATCTTCCTTTATTAGTATTTTATATTATTCTCTTTGATATTAGTATTAAGAAAGAAGATTAAGTTTGAATGTAACGGCAGATTAATTAGTAACGCGCCACGTGTAATTCTATATATAAATCTCATAATTATGGTAAGAACAGCGTTATCATCAGTAGAAAGATGACAGCTGTGTAATAAAACAAATGCCTGCTGTGTGTGTGTGTTTGTGTGTGTGTGTAAATGTGTGTGCCCATGAATAGGTATAAAAGCAGGCGCATTCATTGGCCCAGGAGCAGTTGGTGCCAAGACTGCCTGTAGGAAAGAACAATACTCTTATTTTTCTTATCTACAGGTTGAGCACTAATTGCAAAGGTATTTTTGTATTCCTTTCCATCAGGATCTAGTAGGCCAGTGGTAATACCTGAGCTGCGCGGGTTTACTCTTTAGTATTCCTTACGCACAAATTCAACTATAATGGAATAGCTGAGTTGTGGAGAAGGTGCACTTCTGTGTTGGTTTCCCTTTTTGTTCTCAGATTCAACTTTGTATAAGGTATACTTCTGTGCGGGTTTCCTATTTAGTATTCATTACGCACAGATTCAACTATCTAAGACCAGTGGACATAACTGACTTGAGTGAAATGTGTGCTTCTGCGTAGTTTTCCGCTTTATCACCATTGCGCGTAGGATCTGCTATACAGATAGTAGCCGTGGTGAGCCGCTAACCTGTACGTGTGGGTTTCCCCTTTCGTGTTCATCTTTTACAGACCCAGCTGAGCCGTAGGCATCGTTGACCTGTGGTGACCGCATACTTCTGCGTGGGTTTCACCTTCAGTAACCGTCAACGGCAGGCGCTGAGCATACCCCAGCAGCCAGCGAAATCGTGTCGTTCCAACTTAAAATATTTATCTATAACTTGTTTTGGATTATTTAAAATTACCTGTTTTACAGTTACAATTAAATTGATATACAAGTACCTATTTAAAAAATAAACATAATATCTATATAAACTTTTTTTAGTATTTTAATTAAATAAGTAAATAAATATGTATAAATACTTCATTTATAAATGAACTTAAAATGTGAAATACAAACTTGAACAAAATATTTGCGGCAAATGAAATGAACTAAGAATTTTATTATTTTGTTCATTTCGCTTTCAGAATAAAGTGTTACTCTGTTTGAATTTACGCGTGGTTTTGTTTACATGCATTTGCTGTTTGTCTGTGTAGTTTTAAATAAAACAAGTGAGATTGCTAATGTTTCCCAGACCTGAGGCAGAATTCTGGAAATTTTACTTGAGAGAACGATCCAACTTATAAGTCTGTAAGCCATGTAATATTCAGTGCCACTTTAAGTCTATAAATCTTTGGAAAGTTGATTTGATCATAGCACAGACACACTTCATTAAATAAATTCGCCGTCCTACAATAATGCAATAACTTTTCAATTAGCGCTCTTTGAACTTTTACAGGCGATACCACATTTTGGGTATATCTAAACAAAACTGAATACTTAAAGTTACTAATCGCATATTCATTAGCTGCAAAATATTTGAATACGATTCAGCAGTAGTTAACTAATGCTGTCCATATGCGCTGGCTGTTGCAAAAAACTTGTATTGTTGTCGGTTGAAAAGTCATATATGTCAGATATTGAGACGAGTGTGGTGCTTTGAAGCAGCGACGACCAGATTTCGATTTCATATTTACATTATATGTAGTTCTCTGAATTTTTAAGCGATACCTTCATAGGTACATCGAATGGGGATAAGCAAGCTATCTGAGATATCATACAAGTTAACAAAAATCGAAATCTTAAGTTTTTGCAGTCATAGGTGAGGATATCTTTCAATATGAATGCATTAAAAGGTGCATACACGCGTTTACTAAACCTCTTAATGTACTTGCATTTTTACGTCTTTTTGGGATTTTGGAAAACAGTAAAATTTTATTATATTAAAAATTTTTAGCAAGAGCGAAGAGTGCAGCTATATTAAGAAAAATACCATCACGTTAAAATGGTTACATATGTAAGTTATCGATAAAAAAAATTTTGATATTGCCAAAAAAAAATTGTATTTGTAGTTTTAAAATCATTTTGAGCTTAAAAAGTAACTGCTGGTCATTCTTTCGTTTTAGATATAGCGATTTCGTGTTATATATTTTTTTTAATAATTTAACGTTTTCTTGCAGGAAACAAATCAATGCTAATGAATTGTAATCACTTAACTCTCTTAAACACTATTTATTACAAAATTCGTATTTATTTCCAAAAATCTAAGATTCGAAACTATATTTGGTAGCTTACGTGTGAAAATGTTTCATTTTATTAAATTTTTCTAACACAAATTTATAGATCAAAAACCCTAAGATAGCCGTAGAACTTTACTTTCAGTTTATACTTTCATTTACAAGATTTAGGGTGAACGAACGCAATATAGTAAATTCCTGTACACATTTTTAAGAACTTGACCAAAAATTTGAACAACAGTTTTTATTTTTTATTTTTATATTCTTCTCTTTCGTACATTGTCTATTTCACTCTTTCAACACATAGGGATCTTTGTGTTAAATTCAAAAATATGTTAATTCATATGTTCGTTTTCAATACAAGGATTTTTGCACTTTCATTAGAACTGTAGGCATGTGCTCATTTCGCAGCAAGAGCAAGGGAAATATTGCAAGAACAACAAGTGTTTGGTACATCCTTGCTGTTTTATGTAAATTTTCTTATTATTATTCATCTATTTTCATTTCATTGTTTTGCTTACAAATGCCAGTACAGGACCGTAGCTGAAGTTAAATTTACGGATGGGAAATGGTGGATACGGCTAGGACGGAATTCCAAGTTTTACTTGACATGATGTGATTAATCTATCTGATTTCTCCG
The DNA here is from genome assembly GCA_963932375.1 of Phania funesta. Classification (NCBI taxonomy): domain Eukaryota; kingdom Metazoa; phylum Arthropoda; class Insecta; order Diptera; family Tachinidae; genus Phania; species Phania funesta. The sequence continues at coordinate 35,300,908 of OZ010655.1, read as the reverse complement.
TTCTTGTCTTTTGAATGTGAATCAGTTTGTGTTTATATTCAATATGTTATTAATAACGTCTTTCATAAAACTTAAAAAATTCTTTTTGCGATTGAAATAAAATTAAAAAGGGGTCAAAAATATATTTATTAAAATTTCTTTATATTTTTAGCTTTTGGCATTTTGCAATTTAATATTATATGTTACAACTTTAAATTTAAAGTTGAACAAAGATATTAAAATCGGGGTTGTTTCAATAATAACAAGTTGCTTGTAGTAAGTCCACATGTCATCAATATAACGAAAAATATAACCTGATATATTTTAAGAGAAAACAAAGAAACTCCTTTTAGGGCTCGCCAGTAGGATAGTTAGTAGGCTCAATAATTTAAGTTACAATATAATTTATAATTGTATAGTAGCAGTTTTAAAATAATAAATTAAAAATAATTTCCTCTAATCAATAAATAAAATGAAATTGCCACAATTTAACAAGTACATTTCCATAAGTTTTTTGTTTGTAAAATTTTTATGTTTGTAACTTAATTATAGCATGCTCTGCTTGGGTTGTATTCAAATCATGCTGTAATAATTGGCTGCAATATTATTTATTTCTATTACAGGTAGAAAATGTTTAGTAATCTTTTCTCTGCTCCGTTGGCTGTAACGTTCTTACTACCTTTTGACGACATATAAAGCGAAGCCAATGCAAATACATAACCAAGCCTTCTGCTGTGAAAGTCTTTTCATGATGAGCTGTTAACTTACGAACATACATTTTTAGGGTTTTTATAGTTTTGAATAGGATTACATTGGTGCCCTGTTGCCGCAGACAATTCAAATACCATCTATAGGTAGGATGAATAATACGTATGTTACAAATATTCGCTGCCGCATTAGAAAATTAATTTTTTCATCTTGTCGTATTATAAAATCTTAAATTTTATTTGCCATGTTACCTTAGTTGGACTAAGGCACTACGCCGCAATGATCCCCTCCAACTAAGCCCCTGTAGCCGTAGAGACTATAGCAGATATACGTACTTACATATTTGTATATGAATTCTGAGAACTCCAATTGCTGATTGTTGTACTACGTGCTTTCCTATACTTGCATCGAACATTTGTAACGAAAAATAGTTATTTCTAGGTATTTTTTTTGTATCTAGATAATATATATAGATGCATATGTGTGCTGTTATGCCTATGCATGTTCGCGTATTTTTACTTTTCATATTTCTAGGCAATGCGCACTGCGTACGTTTATATAAATAAAAAAATTTTTAAATAAAAGAGATATCAACACAATTTCATACAACAAATATTTATGTTGTTTTCGAACCCTTTGCAAAAATTCGAAGCAGAATTTTGGAATCAAATAAATTCAAATTATCATAGATTTCTTGTGTGCAGCTTTAAGTTTTGACTACAGTGAAAGAAGGTAAATATACAATTTCATTATTAGACTATCTTTTGTATTTTATTTTAAAATTTCATTGTAATAGTTTGGCAACTTTTAGGACTGTATCTTTCAAACACTCTAACGCCTAATGTGCTTTAAAGGAACAAAATTGCAAAAACTCCTTTTTTTATACCTTTAATCACTTAATCGAAACAATATCAAAAGTAATTCTTTAACTGAAAGTAAGAGTATAACTTAATGGAAATCGTACCCGTTTATTCGTATTTACCAACAAATTGCTTGTTTGATAAGTAAAAAAATAATTTTAAAAATAAAATTAATCAATTTTTGGAAAATTACAGCCGTATGTTTGGATAATATCCTTGTTCTTAGAAATTAAAGTTTTCAACACGGTAGTGATCTAGGGGAATTGGTACAAAACTATGTCGCGTAACTGGTTGTTTTAACAGGGCGTTGTCATAAGAGGATAAAATCTTTTAGAGACTGTGTAAAGGATTACTGAATTGTCGTAATAATCTCATCTAGTTATTGACCGAAATATCCATGCTTTTACAATTGTCGGATGGCAGTTGTCTTTTCATCTGGATGATCTGTTATATTAAGTCTCATACTGCATTAGAACCAAATTCGTTATATACTTGCCTGTGGTCCTCAAATTAATGCCATTCTGCAAGAGTTATTTATCAGCAAACATCTCGTTCCTCATTGTTAATTATAATAAGTGGGTTTTTAGGTGTCTGTACTAGGTCAGGGTAATTCGACTAAATTAACCCTATTTGAGCTTAATTACCACCACCTATTGAGAGATTTTAGCTCCTTGGTTTACCAGTTTCATGTTTAAGTTTCATTGCCTAACGACACTTAACCTACTTAATCACATTGTCCATGAATTTCTGTATTAAGTAGGATATTATCAACATTAAGCCTTGGTATTCATCCCTCTGATGTACGTACGGATCTGGCCAGTTTTTAATATAAAAAAAAAATCAGGGAATTTCTGGGATGTGTCATTCCGTGACTTCCTCCAATATATTGTGTCGAATGCAATCAAAGGCAAAGAACACGTTTTCGATATACTCGTAGTGAAATCAGGTTTCTAATCTACTTTTGTTAATCATTTACTCGTGGGTCTGAGCAAATTAAACATATAAATTGCAATGCTTTCGAATATACCATTTTATACTTTGTTAGAGGCAATGGTAGACGAGACGAGTAGCCAAGGAAAGAGGAAAATGTGAGTATGTTAATGGGTGTTGAACAATAAATTGATTTCGAACTGATTTTAGATTTCACCGATAACGATGATGATGTACAGAAGTTGTATAGAGAAGGTATGTCCGCCGTTGCAAATCAAGATCAAGCCACATTGTTCAGAATAAGATTTATCTTTCGCAATTGGGCAAAATATGGAAGCCGAATCCACCAGCTTCTGGAAGACAATGCTCACACAACTTATCAACAATTACCTGAAATGGACCGTTACAAAGAGCGTTACGGCATTCAAAACTTATTTTCAGACGTATTTAAATTTGCATCTTTTCGTCTAGGGAACGTGCATCTTTATAAAATTCCGCAACGAGGACGCAGTTTATGCTTTCTTTAAAATAAGGGTGCTTGCTGGCGTATTTCACACCTTTGAAATATTTAGTTACTACGAGAAAATTTGCTGGTGGGCAAACAAAAGTGAACCAGAGCAAACAGCAGAACAGTATATGCTGACAACGTAACATGGCAGGTATAGATATAGCCATGTGGCGTAGGTATAATTATTTAAATAATTTTTAATATTTTCAATCCTGATAAAAACTAACTGATGCTGTTACTGTCTTTGTACATTTTTACTTCAAACACAAGTTTCATTTACCTATTAATTTATCTAAATTTTCCGTGACTGCTATATTCATTCTAACACATTTAAAGTAAAATTAAATATTGGTACATGATATTGCACGTGCATGTGTATTATACAAGTTTAGATATCACAAAAGTTTTAACACGTGTACTCAAAACTTCTTTTTTTTGTTAAAATCAGACAAAAGATATATGTGGTATTATTTCTACTGGGAGTGCTAAATAAATGCAATGAAGAAGATAAACTCGTACATAGCTGAAAAATTACAAGTGATAGAGAAATTCATTTGGTTATAGTATTATTTTAAATTTTCTGGTAAATTATTATTTCATTTGTTATTCTTTTGTATCTTATATTTATTTAATATTTAGATTTTCCTTCCCAAGTAGTAGGCGTCTTTGAGTACAATTCCAGTAATAATTATTAATTACTTACTCTTAACATTACAAAATATAAACATAAGTACGCGTTGTTTCCTCTACTTTATAAAAGTATTTTTCTATAAAAATCAAAAATAAATATTTGGGATTTTTAAAATTTTGTTATTGTTATTGATTTTAAAAATTTGTAAATTTTTTTTAAATTTGAAGTTTTGGCTAAATTTTGATTTTTTTTAGAGCCTGGTGATAAGACAATTTTAAGAGACGGACAGAGAAATTGTTCTATATGAAATATGTATGTATGCACATGCAAATGAATATCCAACACTATTGAAAATATAAAATCGAAAGTATTTGGGGCGAGCAGAAAAACAGACGGTCTTCGCATTTAGATTTAGAATAAATTGTCACGAAGTAAGAATCCGCGATGTTTTATTAAATCATAAAAAAATAATTGTCAGCAAGAAATTGGTATTAAACGACCTATTGTACAAATACGCAATATTTTTAACATAAACAAAAAATAACAACCTAGAGTAAAATTCCCCGAACCACGATTTAAAGCAGAAACAAAAACATCTACTACAGATCGGAAAAGTAAACAAAAGATACACACACCCACAAACGAACACATACGCAAGACTACTAAGCCAGCAAATGAAATAAATGATGCGCCATATCATTATATAAAGGCGCCATCCACCGCAGAGCGTAGAGTTGACTTTCATAGAGTGAATAGCTGTGTGTACTAAGAGTGTTGAGTTTACATTGCAAATCAGTACTGGAGAGTTGTAAATAAGTTGTAATTGCCATATAAAGTTGTGTTTTGATAAAATAATTAAGGACTGTGTATTTTAAATTCTTGCAATTAAACGAACCCTACAAATTAATGTTTATTTTGGTAATAAACGTAACAATATGTGTGTTCATTATGGGTTCCACAATGGACTTTGTAGGAATTGCAATGAAATCACTGAATATCCTAATTATATGTATATACTCTCAATAACAAGCACTCTTCCATGAAATATAAAAACTGTCACCACCTTACATAAACCCCTTAGCAAAAGCTTGCATTTTAGTAAAACTCATAGTTGGTAGGTGCTTAACCAATATCAGCAAGCAAAATAAATTCTGAGAACACTTCCATTGAAATGTTACGCAACGCGATTATTTTTACTTACATGTAGACAAGAGTTTGAGTTCACTTGCTTTTGGTCTACGTTAAGTAAGTTCCGTTATGTGCTTAAAAAAATTAACTCAGAAGAGTAGCTGAATTAGAGAAAGTACACAGGGTGATAAAGTGAAAAAGCGATTTTGAAAGACAGTGGCATCCACTTTGTTTTCGCTACGCCTGTCAAATATTTTTGTTGAGAAAAATTTTGGCATCATATTTGTTCTATTTAAAAAATAATTTAAAGCAAATTTTTTAAATCGCAACTCATTCTCATTATAAATAATACAATTTATTGTTGAGGGTGGATAAGCTAGTCTATATGCGCATTTTTCAGGTTACTTAGGCCAACTCTTCAGGAAACCTTTACACAAATTTTTATAAAAACTTAATTTTGCTTAAAATTCTTTACACCAAATGAGAAATCCAAAGTAAGTCAAAGCTTCAACAAAAAGCCCCACAACAAAAAATTAAAATAATTTTTTAAATAGAAAGAAAAAAATCTCAAAAACTTTTTTTAAAATGAATGTGCAATATCCTGTGCAAACATTGGTAACACTTTCTATATTTTGCTTTTCTACCTAAAGTATTTCATGGCCTGTGTTGTTTTTATTTCTTACAGTTACATTTAGAGTTGGCAAGCAACCAACCAAATATGTGCAAGGCAAATAAGGAAAATAAAATAAAAATTTTTTGTTGTGTGGGCTTTTTGTTAAAACTTTAAGGTTTTAAGTTGTTTGGCCTAATTTGAAACGACAGTCTAGGCAAATAATAAGTCAACACCTTAGGTAATTACACATGTTCCAGATTCTACCTAAAAGCATTTGGAAGAGAATTTTAATTTCACCCAAAGATCTGCCAAATTTGCAGACGTCGCCAGGTTTTTTTCTTTTGGGGTTTTATTAGGATTCAACTATATGCTGCTAACCTTAGGTCCAACAAAACTCAGTCAACGCACATACGGCGGAACCATTGAAAACTAGACTTTCCGTACCACTGTGAAAAGCCTGAATAATTAATAATTATTGTATACCCTTTTGTATCGAAAGCAATTCAATTAAAAGTATCCCCTTTGTAAGTCAAAAATCTAATGACGCATATATGTGTGTGCGATTTATTGGAAATAATATTTCTTTTATCTTGGCCTGAGTTAGGAGTTTATAGTTAACCCTTTATTATAGCACTTCATTTTTTTATTTGCCTTCTTCTGAATTTGCCCGCTACCATGGTAGTATATTTTAATTTTTGTTATGAGTAAAAACAAATTATAATATTTTTTTGATATCTGTTTTGCCCTAAATAGTTTCTTTGTATATATACTAGTGTTAAATTGAATATTTATTAGAAAGTTTTTACTGCATCGAGAATACATTTCACCATCGTACTCGTTTACCGTTTTTTTTTGTTAATTTAAATGCATTGCAAAAAGAAATGCCTTCATGCTTTTATTACATGTACAATAGAACAGAAAAAATATATATTAAAGTAAAAATCGTAAATAAAATTAATACCTAATAATGTTGGTGTTTGTTTCCATCTTAATATTTAGTTACGTTCTTCACTTAATCAACTAATTATACAAAAAAAGTAATTAATTGAAGCAATTGCAAAATTTAATAATTATAAAAACCAACCAAACGTATTAAGGCAAGTAAGAAAAATAAAGTAACAATTTTCTGTTGGGGGATTTTGTTAAAGATTAATAATTTCTATTTATTTTATTCGATTTGTATTGTATAAATAATATTTTCAGTTTAACTATTAATAACTTTAAACCCTTAAAAAATGCAATGAACAATTTAAATAACAATAAAAGAGATGATGGTGCTTTTTTAACCGCCACGTCAGTTGACCGAACGCGCTGTTTATCTGGAAATACATATGTTCGCAGGTAACAACACCAGTAGCCAATAAAATTCATGTAAAAAACATTACATGTACTATACCAAAAATAGTACAGCAAACCAACGGTAATAAATATAATCCAGTACAAAAATTGCAAACTAGTATGGATCGTTATATAACCATAACCAAAACGAAGGCCAGTCCAAAGTTTTCCCAGCAAGAGCGCACCGCTAAACAATACAAAAGATGTCAAATAGCTGTAATTCTGGTAAGTGAAAATAGATTCTCTGTACTTGCTACAGCGAATGATGAAGCTGAACCCGCTGTCAGGAAACAAAAACCTCCACAGATTTACTTGTGCGCGCAAACATCTCATGAAATAGCTTTCCACTAGGACAAAAGTTCATTGCAGCTAAAAGCTACAATGCAAAGCACACTAATAGGGACTCCAGACATCAAGCAAATAAACTAGACGTCCAGATCGAATTGAGTTTTCCATTGTGCAAAATATTATACTTGATCAATTATCAGTCAGTTAATGATAAGTTAAAAGAAAATTTACACCAATCATCGGCTGATAGACTCTCTTCGGTGAAAAGAGGCCCAGAAGACAATGTCAAGATAATCGTTCTCCTGACATCAAGAGCCAATTGAACTCATGTCAAAGAACTTTACGTATTAAACTAAGATGAAAACTATTTAAAAAATTTGGATCCAAAAAACCACTGACTTTAATGGAAAGCCGGAAGCTACCTTCAAATGCCTCATAAGACGAGATAACCGCACATGGGCTATGAGCTCAATTAAAGTTACTTAGAAAAGGTTTTCACACCACATGACATAAGTAATTTCACTATTTCCAATATCGGTGGCAGTGTGATAGATCCCATGAAGTTTTGGCTATCATTATTAAAATGGACAATTAAATTTCTTGATATTAGAATATCGCCCGGTCCTAACCATATTAGGGGGCCAATATAAAGGTGTTTACCTAATTATCTGAAATTGTTATGATCCCTAAATCAGGCAAATTCTAAAGTTAAATTACGTCGACAGGCCCGTTATCCTGCTGTCGATTTTATCCAAATTTTTTGAACAATTATTCGTTTTTTGTTTAAAGCCGTATATTACCTGTCAAAACATTATATCGAAGCATTAGTTTGCCCGCAAAGATGTCGCTGTTATTAAATCTACCTTTGAAAATAAACAGTATTTTTCAGCTTTGTTTATTGATAGTTCCCAGGCTCTTGGTACAGCCTGGCATGATGAGCTACTTACGAAACTCGAGAAATCGAGTTGTACCTAAAAAACTCACACATACGTTTGAAGAGATATTCAACAAATAGAGCCTTTAAGGTAAAGTCAAATCATACATTTTTACAAAAAGGGGAAATATATGAAGGAATCCTTCAAGGTAGTGTACTAGCGTCGCTATTATATCTTATCTATCTATATAGTAGATATTCCAACAAACCAAATTACATAAACGTCAACGTTTACAGATGGCACTACATTTACAAGTGTTAATAATGATCCGAAAGTTGCATCTTTCGACAGTGTGTTTGTAAATATTATATATAGGGGAATATTATATTTAGGTGTAATTTATTTCTAATTCTGTAAAATGCTCGCAGGTACATTGTTCTAGAGGCAGTTAGAGAAGGAAATAAGAGCAATAGAGCTTAATTCGGTTTCTTGGATAGAACAATTTAGTCTAGTGTTGTTATATCGTCTTGATTGGCGGATGTGCTTCCTAAGCTTAAGCAAGGTCTCGAATACTGCTTAATATGATATATGTATTTTTATGGCACTTCGTTTATGTTCGACATTCACCAATAAGATGCTAAAATACAACCAGCATAACACAGTTTATTTTGTTGTCTACACAGGCAAGTATGATTCACGGTGTTGATTTATTCTGACAAACTTTTATTCATTAATGCTTCATAAGGTAAATTAAAGAAAAGTTTTCAAATGTTAACTTTTGTTGAATCTAAATAAAACTTTAGTGCTTGATATTGTTTGGACGCGAATATCATTTTGAATATTTTTCAATGTAGCAATTTTAACTATTTTGAAGCATTTAGCAAAAAGATTTTTCATCAAAAAGTTAACTCGTTAACCGAGTTAACTGGCATGGAAATGAGACATTACACAGAGTAAACAGCGTAAATTCATGAAGTAAAACACTGAAAGAAAAAATTGTGTATTAGTGCTGAGATGTAAAAATCTAAATCGTTAGTTTTTTGCCTTAAGTTGATCTTTTGCAACCAGCGATAGCTTGAGCCGTCAATATATGTAACTTATTATTTATGCGTTCTGCTATTAATTTAGCGACACCCATAGTTTCGTGACACATTTTATATAATTAGCACACTTAAATGATTTCTTCTAGCTATATTACTTTAAAGAATTAAGATTTCGCAAGGTAAAACAGGCTGTATGAGCAAACGCCTATCTGAAAATCGCCCAACAGGGGAAAGTAATTGTTCTAAAATAAATTAGGCGACTGATTTCCGCGTTTGGTATTTGTTCGTGACCCTATGAATAAGAGCCCAAGCAAAAATCGCCCAAACTCAAAACCCAAACATTTTGAATCCAATCACCCAAAAAAATCTTTATGAATTACCGAAACTAGGAAATGTACAATCGCCAAAAATGTTGGGCATTGCAAAAATAATTACTTTAGCAATATACCGTTTCTCAAAATTGAGGCCTTGTTTACATTGAATTATCGGCAAAATTTTGAAAAACCTTTATTGCCGAAAATTTTTGAAGCAGATATTTATTATATTAGCAGAAACCCTTCACCTTGCCGAATCGACTGTCGGAACATATATAGTTTTTATGCATTGCTGGGCATTTATAAAAGCGTATCTGCATATAAAGCTTCTATAAATTCTCTAAATTCTACTGCCAAGCATAAGTATTTTCCCCTGCTATATGCGTCCATAACCGGATTCGAAATCAATGTTAAGATAGTTTAGTGGCCCAAGTAGAAAATCCCGCCGAAGATCGAGAATGCGGAAAAGCGTTGGTAAGCAAACTGGGAGATACGCCAGAGGAGAAAATCCCTGTGTGGTAGTGTAAAAGAACCTTGGTCATATGCAAGAGCTCAAAATATTTGCGCCCGGTAGAAGCTTCTAAACGAAACCGGTCTTGGACATACCCACGAATTAAGCAGTACGAATCTCTCTTGAAAGTCTCTCATAACATAAAGTTAATAATCGCCTACGAACTTTGCGTGATTTGTCATAATGGTGAAAAATCAGAATAAATTCATCCATTTACCCAAAAAAATATGAAAAATTATCTACACGAAACACTTAATAATCACTATTCACTGCATCAAATTAACCGAAATTTAAATAAATAAGTCCCAAAAAATGTATTTTGGGTGATTAAATATTTTTAAAATTTGGGGTTTAGTCCGTTGTGAATAAATGCCTTCATTTTCAAAAATGTAATATCACTTAACGATAATAACTTATCGCCCAATTATTTTTGGTTGTTTGTTTATGTTGCCCTTTTGGGCGAATTTCAGTTAGTCGATTATTCGCACAACTTTTGTTCGCTGTTAAAATATTTTTTTTAGCAATTCATCCGTATATTCATATTTTTGGACGATATGACGCCACCAAGTTCAGGTGTAAGGCACAAAGTGCATATTACCCCTATCATCACTTTGCGCCCGTTACTCATAATATTATGAATCCTAAAACATGAGAACTCTACATACAGGTCACCTACAAAGCTCATTTTTAAAATTTTTACCATAAAAGCTTCCCAAGTTATGAAGGTGTAAAATGTGCAAATTGTAGTACCTATTCACTGGCTTATTCATCAATATATTGAGGTATACAGATAAGACTTGAGCAATAAGTACCCAAACAAAGCTGAAAACTGGCAGTTGTTATCACTTGTTTATATGTGGTAATATGTTATTTAGGGTTTTATTTTTTGTTCTTTTATTTTGTTTATGTGATATAGCCTTCCATCGACTGGTTATTATATTTTCGAATTTCTGGCTTTTTTTTTAAATGTCGAGCTTTTTACGATGTTTTGGAGAAATGCAATTTCGTATCAGTGAAAAGACCAAATGAATCATTAAAAGAGGACAAGAGTGAAGTTCGTAATCTATATAGGGCATCTAGAAACCTGCTATGTATACCGGACAGCCGCACCTTAAAAATGAATTCTCTTGCATATAAATATCCAGAAATGCTTATGAATCTTATAAAGTTCAATGACGTTTTATGACATGTCCACAAAGTTCATTAAAAAGGTTTTGTTATTTGCTACAAGCGTTTTTAGTACCTTTTAAGTAACCGTTAAGGGTCTTCTAGGCTAAATGTATTATTTTGTTTTCAGTTATGCATATTTTTAAAGATATATTTAATCCCTAATAATCATATTGAATATTGAATAAATATATTGAATAAATTAATAATATAAAAAGGCAACACAATAATTCTGAGGGAAAGCTACAACAGAGGGGTAATCTTCAAATTTGACATGAGTTATTTGAAAACAAATTGTGAAGTCAGGTCGTCGAATAATTTAATCGAAGAGGATGGAGTTATATACACTTGTAGTTTAGCTGAAGAAAGCGATTTAAACTTTTCTGATATTTTATTGAAAACGAAGTATCAAACAGACTTTCTAAAAACTTTCTGGGATATCTAAAAAAATATGTGTTAGCATTTATTCCACAATTAAATAAATAGTTGGCAAGGGTAAAGTAAGTTTTTGTCTTCTTTAAAAGTCTAATTTAAATATAATATTACGTTTATTACCACAATAAACGTTAATTTGTAGAGTTCGTATAATTGCAAATATTAAAATACACATTCCTTAATGATTTTATCAGTACACAACTTTATTCGGCAATTACTACTCTTATTCACAATTCGAATTTATCGATAATACGGGATGAAAGCTGAGACTCCCACGATTCCAGAGGTTTGGATTTTCATGTGCGTTACACCTATAAAAAGTTGCACGGCTTTAAAGTCGAATTATTTTGATAATATTTTCATAATTTCTAAGTAACAAAAAATGGGTTTGGAAAAATAAATATTAAAAATTTATTTTCAATAAAAATGCATACAATTATATTTGTTTTATTCAGAAATGTAGCAGAAACCATGAAAAAATCATAAAACTCAAATATTTATAAGAACACTGTAAAAAAATTTTTGAAGGTTTTAGCCAAAATATGTACTTAAAAAAAATAGTCAGCTTTGATGGACTCAAAAAAATAGGTACATCAAAAAAGTCATTTTATGCATCAATAATCTTATTTTCTGGTATATATACTTAAATATGTATATAAAGGGTTAGGTGTTTCCTATGCCAATTTTTTAAAATCATCCATATTTGATATCTTTATTAAAATTATCAGTTGATATTTTTATTTATTTTTCTTAATCAACGCTTGTATGTAAACTTTGAAAATGGAAAAAGTTATGGATAAACCCAAAGCCATCATCAACAAGTTTCTGTAGACCGATGATGCTTTTATTTGCAATATTATTAAACAATATTTTTATGATTTCGAAAATGAAATTATTCGTTCTGGAAATTCTCAGATTAGTGTTCGCTTTATGCCAAGCAAAACCTAAAGATATAAACAAACTTAGCATTACTTATTCTCCCAACGAAGGCCATTATAGATATGGAATTTCACCTTTGCATTGTTTGCTAAGATGCTTCGAGTGCATGTTACACATTGCGTATCGATTGCCTTTTAAGACTTGGCAAGTTAGGAAGGATAAGAAAACACTGTGCAATGAAAGAAAAAAACAAAGTCAAGATAAATTTCGATCTGAAATGGGATTAACAGTTGATAAAGTGAAGTTTAATTTTGGCACCAGTAATGATGGCAATACAGCTCGAAAATTTTTTAACGAATTCAAAATATCGTCCGAAATTACAGGAGTTAATGAACAATTAATATATAATTTCAGTTTTTTTTTAAAAACAGTATTGTCTGGAAAACCTATAAATATATCTAATTTTAAACAGCCAACGGAGGAAACTCGAGAAATATATTTAAATAACTATGATTGGTATTATATGCAATCAACGTTGCATAAACTTCTTATTCATGGTTGTGAAATTATAAAATATTTTGATTTACCTATTGGTAATATTTAAATACTTGTATGAAATAAACATTTTGTTTCAAATATTTTATTGGTTTATTTTAGGAATGCTTTCTGAAGATGCTTTAGAATACCTATACAAAATAATTAGAAAGAACAGACTTGAGCACACTCGAAAAAATAGCAGAGAAAATTGTAATCAAGATTTAATAAATATACTCCTAATTTCTTCTGATCCATTAATATCATCTAATAGAAATACAATAAATACAAGCAGCTCTTTCAACACTAATCAAGAAATTAGTAATTACATAATAGTAGATGAATATCTTAACGCTGAGTCAGACTCAGAAACTTATTTTAGTGATTAAGAAATTGTTTACAATTGTTATGTTATTTGAATTTGTTTGTTACTTTATTATTAATCTTTATATAAATATGTTTTTTATCTTAAATAATAATATAATTTTAAATATATTTAGTGTTGTCAATTTGGTAACCCTATTCATATAGTGTTATTTAAATACCAATGGTTATGAGTATTTTCAAAACTTTAAATAATAAAAATACTAAAAAGTTTAAAATAATGTTATATTCAAAAAAGATATACAGCAGCACTATATAGTTAGAGATTGGTTATATTTTATAAATAAATACTATCACGCATTATCGTTTTGTATGTGAAATGATAGATTGAAATAAAAAAAAAAATAATCAGTGAAACGATGGAATTTTGGGTATTTAATTGTCCCCGCACCGGAATAATAAAAGTTATCTAAAAATTTTAATTTATTTTTGAAAATAGTGGGCCAAGAGAGATGTGTGCCAAAAATTTCATTAAGCTACCATAGCTCCTTCGATTTTTTTCGAGATTTACTATGGGGACCGTTCTGTATGCGTCTGTAATAATTTACACTGTAAACTTAACAATCTTATGTACACACAGTTATTCACGCTATGAAATCTCAAAGTCAACTCTTTTTTCTCTGCGGTAGACGGCACACTTATATAGAGATCACAGCCGGTTCTTGAAATGTCCCGAACAAAGGTGATGATGCTCATCATTTATTTCATTTGCTGGCTTAGTAATCTTGTATATGTGTTCGTGTGTGTGTGTGTATCTTTTGTTTACTTTTTCCTTCTGTAGAAGTTGTTTTTGTTTCTACATTGAATCACGGTTCGGAGAATTTTTGCTAAGTAAGTGTTTTTGTTTTATGTTCCTAACATTGCGTATTTGTACAATAGGTCGTCTCACACATCTTCGATAAGTACTTCGTAACAATAGAATATCCACGTATTAAACTAAGTTTACTGCATTATTTAGCTCTCAGTATTAATAGGTTGGAAGCCTAGTAAAATGTTGCTAAAGTGTAGACTAAAATTATATAACTATACGATACTAGTGTATCTCAGGTTCCAATGTCTGTGCCCATATGGTCTCATAAAGACTATTTAGTTGAGAGTTTCAAGGTCAGTAGTCGGTTCTCAATAACAAGCACATGACAAATGAACTGAACATTATCTGTGATATTATTGGTCACTAATACTGGTGACAAGGACAATAGTGAGTCAGTACAGTTTTAATATCGATATTTCTTACAGTGTATTCGTAATTGTAGTAACTATCGCTAACTAAATGAATTGGACTATTTTTTTAAATTTTAGTACGAACAAAAAGTATAAATTTCGTTTTTAACTTAAGTTATTTTTCCAGATATTTCGTTATCCGTAATTGACCTATTTTGAGCCCACACAACAAAGAGGTTGATGCAACTCTAAAAATGTCTTTTTATAAGCTGTAAAGTAAATATATCGTTATTGTGCTCATTATAGTTCAGTAGAAATGTCCGATTATATTTTCCACTTTGCAAGCCGCCCACCCTCAGGGCTTGTTTCATGAACAAAAAATTAATATAAAAAAGTAAAAATTTAAAGTGGCACCACTCCAGTATAAATGAATTGTTGCACCTAGCGGCATTTCTAGTCGTACTGTCGTGTCGTCGTGTAGCCTGCTGTGGTCAATGTGTTTAGTGCCTAATCGTGCACTAATTTGCTTAATAAATATTTTCTCATAAATATTCTTTATTTATTTATTAATTTTTTTGCTTTACTCTTCAAGTGTTCAATTTGTTGAATTATATTCAGTTGCTTACAAATGTTTTTCTGAGGAAAAGCAATCATTTGCTTTGTGAATTTATATTGTTCTATTATTCATAAAAATACTTACCTTCAAACTGCATTGTATAATACTAATTCGAAGGCTTATAAATGATTTACCACAATTGCTTCTGATTCATTCACTTTGATTCTTTTGTATCGGCAAACAAAGTAATTATAAGGAACTTCAAGGAATTTAAACACAATGTCTGAAATTGATTTTAAAATTTATCAATTAAATAACCAGATATAAAAGATTATTTCTTAATGTTGTATTTGAAAGCCTTTTCTTTTTAAACATTTAACTTTCAAAGGAAAAAAACATAAAGTTAATTAGCTTGGACATGAATTTCATGTACAGAATACAATGTACAGAAAACAATTTTGAGAACGAAAAATGATACTGAAGATGACACATAGCCGAAACCGGTTTGTCTCCAAACCAAACTGGAGAAGGGATGACGGAAATTGTTTCCAAAAATCTATATCAAAACACACACCCTGGCGAAATATCAAATCAAGAAACAATTTTATTCCATGAATGATGATATGAAATGAACACATTTCTTACTTTTCCATTATCTTAAATTTTAATAACTCCATATTTCATTGAGATGATCATCTCTTTCGTAATAATGGTTTTTAAGTTAATCTCAAGAAACTACTTCGAGGATTTAAGGAACCGTTCAGAAACTCCTTTCAAAAATTCTAATACCACCTATACCATCCGTACTGGCATTTTTTAAGATGCGGTTATTTAGAATGCTATTTAAAATTTTATACATGCATTTAATTGCTTTTAAGTATAGTATTTTACTTTCGTTAAATTTGCTGCTCAAATTTGTACTGCCGAAATACTCTTTATAAACAAAAAATAGAATTAATGGGCACAGTAGTTCACCAGGTAGTGCACCAAAATCATTCGAGCTGACTTTACGCACCTCATAACTTTCCTCCATTTAATTATAAAGCTTCGTAAAGCTTACCGAGAACTAAATCACAATCTAGAAAAGGGTGGTTTTATATAGGAGGACTATGGTGTCCTGTATTAGTAATACACGCTACCACTATATTTATCAATTTGGTATACAGGTAGGTCTTAGTAAATTTATTTTGAAAAAGCCGATAGATAATGTAGAGAGATTTAGGGGTCTGCATTAGTTAAACATACATACATAATTTTAGTGTAACCGCCCAATTACAAAATTTGCTGCATCTTGTAAATTTATGGAAAGTATGGATAACTTCACTGTCACGGAATATTTAGTGACCGCCAGTATGGTTTCCATGAGCGACGCTCTATAGAAGACCCTTAAGCTTTCCTCCCGGAAACGTGGTATCAAGTTTTATATCATATCGGCAAAAGACAAGTAGTGGCACATGATATTCCTAAGGCGCTTGATAGAGTGTGACATGGTGCACTAGTTCCAAAACTTTCGATTCATATAAAGCTTTGTTAGTGATTACACTACACGATTTGTTATTGACAATGATTGATCAAACGAGTTAAAAATAAATTCAGTAGTGCCGCAAGACTCCGTACTTCCTCCTACATTATTTATTCTTTTTCTAAATGACCTTTTCTGTTAGTGTTTCAGTAGTAGACCAAGCCATTTGGCATATGCTCAACCAAGACCTTGTAATAATTTCTGAACAGGTTCGATTTTAATCCACGTAAGACCCAATATGTTATGTGATTGCTCACAGACACACAACAGCTTATGTTTCCTCAACTGTAGTTATGCGTGGTGTTCTTAGCACGAAAACATATTGTTATATTTGGTTGACTAAACACATTTTTTTAGATCGCCAAAGCAGCACTTCGTTCGGTTTTATAAAACATTGTAAGAGATAATAAGAAACTCCAACTTGATTTATGTGGTCTCACTGTGGAACAGTACTCACGTACTGGCTAACTAGCTAGATCGGGAGATATGGGCGGTGATCTTGTAGCACGTGGAAAATTCCGTACAAAAGAAAATAATAATTTACGTGCGGTTTTGTGGCCCTATAAGAATTATATCATCACTACTGTTATCATCACTTTCACAATGTTCCTTATTGTCTCTAATAAAAGAGCCCTGAAGTTGTAAGCCGTTGCTCATTACCCACCCAACCGTGTTTTTTTTTTTTCTTAATTGCCAAAAATTTCACCAAAAAACCCCTTACCCACCTCTCTTTACCTACTCCTTATAGCACCACAAAGAAAAACTTAAAATACCATATTTTATTGTATATTATTGTTATATTAAAAACATATCAATTCTCTTCCATAACACATTTGTCTTGTTTTATTTCGAATTATATTAAGTTGCTAACCTCTGTAAATTTTCATAAGCTCTGTTAATATTTACCAGCAGAGAAATCTTACAGCACGCAAAGAAAATACTCATATTAATGAGTCATCAAATACATAAGAACCTATACTGTAAAGTTTCTCTGTTGAACAACTGATATAAAAGTATGTATAACAGTATATATATAAAAAATTATAATGGTACAAAAACAAAACATCGCATAGAATGAAATAGCTGATGCTTACTGACCAACGAACATCAGTTTAAGTAAAATAAAAAGAATACAAATTTGACTTATATACATTAGACTTTCCAGTCCAACGCTGCGGAAGGCCTTCTGTTTGTTGTCTGCGGGGTCAATTTATTAGCGTATGAAATCATGTATGTTTTGTGTTTTTCATTTAATTTTCTTTGACTTAAAAATAGTTTTACCCCTAGAAGGGTACTGTGAGTAAATCAGCAGGTTTGCCACACTGAAAGTCAATCCACTAGCAGTGCTTAGCCCACTCTGTCATTAGTCGGCTGCCGCAAGCATTGAATGGTGTTGTTTGAATAATCGCGCTTGTGGACAATTTAAAAAAAGTTAGTGACTAAAATTTACCTATCGGTACCCTTTACGCACTAATTTGGGTGAGTCATATTTTCTTATCAGTAACTTACTACGTGTCTACAAAATATATTTTGTGCTGAATTATGACAATTATGTTTTTGTTTTGTATTATGTTACGGTAAAGAAAATTATAGAGCATACAAATGGCAGGTCGCGGGCTATCAGAACAAAATATTTTGGATGCAATACTTGAACTAGAATCTGAGGAAGAAAACAATTTCGAGTTGGAGCTTTGTCACTTTAACAGCGTTGCAGATCCGGGATATCAACCAGAAACGGAAGAATTAAATGATGTCGAAGAAAATTTGATACACGGAATCACAAATGAAGAAGAAGCTGAAAAGGAAGCAGCAAACGTAAAAAACGGAAACTTAGTGAGGGGAGAAGAAATGAAGAATAAAAAAAAATTAACAATCTAACGGGTGCATTACAAAGTGCAGAGACACAGTGGACAATTAGTAAACACAAAAAAAAAATAAAAAAAAAATACAAAAGGTAGTAAAAACAATGCTTATTACTCTTTTAGTTATACAAATTCTAATAATGAAATGAATAATACAAATAATAAAAAAGATGACAGAGGCTTTTTAACAGCCAGTCCAATTGATCGAATGCGCTCTTTATCCGGAAATATAAATATATCTTAGTAGGTGACAACACCAGAAAAAACTACAATTCGACCAAAAAACAATTCAGGTACCATAGCAAAAATAGTAAAACAAATTAACGAAACAGGTAATATAAAAAATCCCGTAAAAAAGTGCAAGAAGGTATGGGTCGTTATATAATCATTACCAAAAGAAGGCCAGTACCAAGTCTTCCCAGCAAAAACTCACCGCGAAACACTACAAAAGTGCTAAAGTAGCTACAACATCGGTAAATGAAAAAAGAAGATGCCGAAACCGCTGTTAGGGAACAAAAACCCCCACCAATTTACTTGCGCGAGCAAACATCAAATGCGATTGTAAACATGTTGTCCCAACTGGTAGGAAAAGAAAACTTTTGTGTTGCTTCTATACGGAGAGGACAGATACAAGAAACCAAGATTCAAGCCAACACGGGGAAAAATTATCGGCTCATTGCAAGCAGACTTGACGCCGAAAAAAGGAGTTATTATTCATATCAGCTAAAAAGTGCCAAAGGCTTGATAGTTGTTATAAAGGGCATTGGGAGTGCTTTTCCTACTGAGGAAATTAAAAATGCTGTAGAAGCAGAAGGATATGACGTAAGGTCAGTGCACTATATGCTAAAAAAGAATGAAGTTCCTCAACCAATGCATCGTGTTAATTGTTCAACTCATATAAAATCCAAAAACCCCGTCCACCCTATTTACAACTTGCGCTAACTTCTAAACAGAAGAATAACAGTAGAAGACTCACTGAAGCGGAATGGTCCCCGTCAATGCATCAACTGCCAGGAATTTGGCCATACTAAAACTTTCTGCAAGTTACCATCAGTATGTGTTGCTTGCGGCGACGCTCACTAAACTTTGGAATGCACTTTTTTAAAAGCAGACTCCAAGGTTAAAAAATGTAACAACTGCGGTGAAGATCACACTGCAAATTATAGAGGAAGTAGAGTCTTCCAACAAAAAAAAAAAATTCAAAAATACTACGAAAACCCGTATTTGAATAATATAAGACTTTCCAATTTCCCATCCTTCATGCTGGTTCTATTACTAGTACCCAGCCACATACCAAACCTAATTTTTCGTATGCCCAAGCACTAAAAAATGATGCACTTTTACCTAATGGTAATCGTGAAGCGAGAAGTTCTAACTCCCAAAAATATTCATATGCCCACGCCTTAAAAGAGGGTGCGGAGACACCTATTACGAATATATCGAGCTCAATTGAAAATCTTATACAAACAATGAACAATTTTATGAAAACTATGCAGGGTATGTTTTAGGAAATGATGCGAACCAAAAACACGGTGCTGCAAATTTTGCTAAGAAAAAATAGAAAGTGGAGCATTTACTTCTAGCGTAGGAAATAGACATACTTTTAGTCTCTGAAACGCACTTCACTCTAAAAAACTTCTTTAGACTTAATGAATTTTTCGTATACGACATTAAACACCCAAGTGGAAGGAAGTGCCGCCACTGCCGTTATAGTGCGCAGAAACATAAGGCATAACACAAAGCACACCTATTGCGGCTCTAGACTCATTAGCCCTAGAATTATAATACACTTGCCAGAAGAAGTATTCGTACACTTTGAAATGAAAAGTTTATACCCCAAAACAATTTAAAATAGTACACTTTTGTTAAACAACTATTTTTTTTAAATTAAGTATTAAGTCATTTGTTATCTGTTTTTAATTCACTCTAAAGTTTATTGCCTTACAAAAAATAATAAAAAAAAAACTTAAAAAAATCGAAAAATTCACAAGAAAAAGTATTCGTACACTTCTTAATTGGATTGAGATCGGGTGACTGAGGGGGCGATTTTTATTGATTTTTGGTGTTGTAAAGTAGCCACAGCTTGACATTATGCGCCGTATGTTTAGGATCATTATCCTGTTGGAACCAAAAGTCTTCTCCAAGATCCAATTTTTGAGGGCTTTGCATTAAATTTTATTGTAGAATGTTCAAATATCCAATTTGAACTATTATAGAGTCTATAAATACGAGATTACCAACCCCGTTGGCCTCCATACATCCGCAAACCATTATGCCTCCCCCACCATGTTTAACCGTTGGCACAAGATTTTCTTTATTAAACGCAGCACCAGATTTTCGCCAAATTAACTTTTTTCCTTTAATGCCAAAAATACAAAACTTGCTTTCATCTGAAAACAAAATACGTTCCCAAAACTCCGGAGGCTTGTTTACATACAAATTTGCGAAGTCCATACGTTTTTTTCTGTTGATGTCAGAAATAAATGGCTTTCTACGTGCTACACGGCCATTATAGTCAGATTTTTTAAATATTTTTCTCACTGTATCTTCATGGATTTGTTTTCCGAAGGATTCTTTAATATTGGAACTGATTTGGGTACCAGTTATTCTAGGATTCTGCTTGACTGACCCCAAAACTGCTCGCTTCTCACGCTCGGTGAGTTTAGAAGGACGTCCAGAACGCGGCTTTGACAAAATGGAATTAGTGGATTTGAAGTTCTGAACGACGTACTGTACAGAGGAGCAGAGACCTGCGCCGGTTGGCTAAAAGCCGGCTGAGCCGAGCCGCCGATAAATCGTCTTAACAGCCGTCGCCGCTGAAATATGTCGGCTTTAATCGGCTTAAACACAGCCGCCGGTTAAGGTTTAAATTTTCTGTAAATTCATGCTAAAAATAAAATAGATTTTGCTCGAAATCTCGTATATACTAATGTAAGTGCACGCATGATTTCGTTTTTAATTTTTTCTTAATAATTGCCAAATAAAAAATCGTTTATTCAAACGGCATTTTAAAATACATACATACATATTGGCAATACTTAATGTCAAGCGTTTAATTAATATGCTGCAGTTACCAAGTAAAATTTTTATACAGAAATCCAAAAATTTCCTGGAAGCCATCAAATATATTCTTTCAAATCGTTAGTGTTAAGTTTTAGGGTCTATAAGGGTATGCTTTATAGTGCACGAAAACATTGTTCTTTTTTTAATTTTATACCCTTTATGCTCCAAATAATTTTTCTAAAAAAGGAGTTTATCCAAAGCATGATGAATTGAGTTTTAAGTCCCTATGTCCAATATGCACATTACGTAGACAGAATCCTTAATTTGAAAAATTTTCAATCAATTTTAAAATGGTTTATTTATTAGCTGTTAAATTCCCATTATGCGTGTGTGTATTTCCAGTCGGCTGCAGCCGATTTTAAGTCGCCGCCGAACCCATTTCACGAAAGCCGCCGCGGTCGATAAAATTTGTCGGCGCAGGTCTCTGCAGAGGAGTGGCTTCTGCCTATATTCCGAGCTATTTCACGATAAGATTTACCTTCATCTCTTAGCTTTAGTATAATTTTTCGCTCGTCAGCCCCGATTTCTTTGGTTTTTGGACTCATCTCAAATTAAAGCTTCCAAAAGGTCAATAAGTCAGCCAAACTGTATGCAACAAAGTTTTCTTAATACTACAAAAAAACAAAATGTACCACACACGAACAGCATTTTAAAATACATGGGATTCCCCTATTTATTAATGTACGAATAATTTTTCTGGTGCATAAAGTTGCCATACGGCGTTTTCTACGCTGTAAAAAATAACAAACTTTCGAAATTATATTGAAAAACACTAGTAAAAAGAATGACACAACATTGGCAAAACAGCCGTTAGTTGAAATATTTTATTAAAACTTTTGTAGACGTTTAAAATACGAATATTGAAGTGTACGGATAGTTTTTCTAGCAAGTGTATATATTATTACTACTATTATAAATTACAACATACCGTTTGTTAAATAAGTATCTGCGACATAACGCCAATAACTGCTAAGTTTAAATTTAAAAGAGTTTATTGCATAATTACTGCAAGGCGGGCGGTAATGTTTATGTCGAAACAAATATATGAAATTTCATGACATTAATCCCGAAATTCATGTATTTGTTTTGACATAAACAAATAATTTTAAAATACTTTTCTCACTTTTTGGGATATTGACAAGTGGCAAACAAAAAGTTATTTGGTATAACTGCTATATAAAGCACACTCCAGTTTACAGAAAAGATGTTGGATGATTAAAAGCAAATAATGGAATTAAAAATCATTTTTATTCGTACAATACGATTATGTAAAGATGTGGTATTTTTTTAATTTTTTTAATCGAACAGAAATTAACAGGTTTACCAGATCACCGAAAATACTGAAATAATTAAACAAATTTGCAATGTGTTACCCTCTATTTAAAAATGATTTTATTATTTATCGCTTGTCTCGTGGATTAGTTATAAAATACTAAAGTAAAACAAGGACAACATTATAAAAGAAAGCGTATAAATAAGTAAAAAAACTGATGTCGTTTCACGCAATTCGCATACATGTATACATAATTATTAAGAATGACTTCTTGATGATAGTCGGAACAATGCAATTAATAATTATGAAAAGGTGGGGAATTATCAGTAACAATAATTTCAATGCGTGTTCAACATGCCAAGGTCTTCAATGTAAAATCGAAGAGGACTCTTCCCTCAATTGTACTTATGTCCAGTTGACATTGGAGTGTTGAAGAGTGCGGACGTGTTGCGATATTTTTTTAAACAAAATGTTGAACAATTGAATAAAATTTAGCGATAGAACTAGAGATATAAAAAAAGAAAGAAAAAGCCCTAAAGGTCATTAAAAGTAGAAAAAGGAACAGTTATAACTGATCTTAATAAAAAAGAAGCAAAAGTGAAATTTTCGGCCGTATAATGTATATTTTTTCTTTTCTTTAAAATTTAACTTACATTCATTTAATAAGTTGGTTATATCTGACAAAAATACTAAATCCACATTTTTTCCTTTTTTTTTATTTTAAGTGTTAGACATTCTGTTTGCTTGGTTAGCTCTCTCACCAATATATCTTCACTTTTATTTTTCCACATCACTGATTTATAGCAAAGATTAAATTTGTACCAATTTCTAATACAGTTGTTATTGGATTTTTCTTAAAACTACAATTCATTTTCTTATTATTTAATATATTTTCTATACAATTATCCTTGACAAATGTTAAGTTTTTCTTAATATTAGTGTCAAAATATATAGTTCGATTCAAACTAAGATACCTATAATATTTTTGATTTATTTCTAATCTATTTTTATTTGGAATAGATTGTATATGGATTTCGTTATATTATTCAAAAGTTAATTGTGGAATTCTAATAATAAAAAGGATATTTTTTCCAAATGTTGCCACTGTAATTTCTCAAAAGTTATGTTGTTTTTGACAATTTCTTCGTCAGTAAGTATATTTTGACTTAAAAGGCCTAAACTTGAGGTCAATAGTACTCCTTCTACATTATCCGTAATTCTCTCTAATCTAGAAAGTTGAAATGAGATATGTCTATTTTGTACGTCCAGTTGATTTCTTTTAGAATCATTATTTAGTGATTGGTATTCAAAATATATTTTTTCGGTCTGTTCGAAAATTTTTGATAGTTTTGTTAATTGTTCATCAAAATGTTCTTTTATTTGAATCTGGTTATTTGATTGTTCTATTTATTAGGTTGTGGTCATTAGTTTCTATTATTTTCAGTCTATTCTCAATTTCCTGTCTATCATTATCATCCATTGTCCCGTAAATATATTTTAGTCCTGTTCCCATTATATTGATGAGTCCTCGTTTTTGTCCTGTAGGGATTAACATTTTCAGTTCTGTTTTAAATGTTGTATCTGGTATTTCAAGCATCCGTCCTGTGTGTCGGTCATATTAATTTCGTTGTTATCTATGTATTATTCATATTTCGTAATGTTAAAAATGTGCAAAATATTTTTATACCTTTCTATAAGTTTTCTTTGTCTCAAAAGTACAGTAGAAAATCCGTTTCCATAAGATAAGTCAGTTATATCAATTTTCTGAGCATGTGTCACGTGAATCGCAAATGTCATCAGAATCAAGCAAAACATCCAGCGACCTGAAAGTATTTTTTGCCTTTAGTAGTTGATATTTATACACATTTTGGTTCTTATTTTTATATCTTTTATCAGTTATTTTTTCTAAAACGACTTTTTCATGCCAAGTGTCTGTTTTATGCGCTCTAAAATCTTTTTTGAACTTTTCGTTTACTCGTTGATCTTTTCGGTTTTTATTAAGTTTTTTCCTTTTCTTATCTCAATTGCTTCTTTAATTTTTTCGTTTTCTATAGTATTATCCTGAAAATGAATTTCTATTGGCTTTCTTTGTGTGGTTATATGAAAAGTGTTATTATAAACGAAATTTGCTTGAATGGGTAAATCAATGTTATAAACTACATATCTCAGATGTTTCTTCTCTCTTTCTTAAAATCCTTACGTTTTCATTAAGACTGCTATGAAATCTTTCTACGGCTGAGATATTTTTTTACCAAACACCAATATGGCATCCATATAGATGACACATATTTTATTAACATACTGTCCAAGTACTTTGTTCATCATTTTTTTGAATGATGCTGGAGCATTCTCTAGCCCAAATGTAATACGTTTAAATTCGTAATGGCCATTGTTAGTTGAAAACGCAATTTTTTCTTGGTCATCTTTATCGACTTCTATCTAGTAAAATCCTTTCGTTAAGTGTTATCTGGAAAAATAATTCGCTCGCCAAGCTTATCTAGCTTATCAATGAGAGGTATTGGATATTCATTCTCTTATCACGGCATTTAGCTTTCTAAAATCTATAACTATTCTCCATTCCTTGTTTTATAATTTATCTTCTTTTTTTGGAACTACCCAAATTGGAGAATTATAAGGTGAGTCACTAGGAGCAAGTATACCTTGTTTCAGCATCTCAGTTATTTATTTCTCCACTTCTTTCCTGTATGATTTTGAATAAATCGGTCTGTCATTGTTTGTAGGTATTCTATGTTTAACTTCATTAGTGAAGGATAGATCATCTCCTTTTTTATAAAAAATATAAGAAAACTCGTGTAACATTTAATTATGCTTCTTTTCTCATAATCTATAACAGAATTATTGTCGCGTAATAATTTTGATCCAAATATGCCGTTAAAAGTAGAGTGAAAACTACAAACTTTAAATGTTATATCTTCTCTCAACAAATTTTTTTTATTTTTAATGGAGTTTCCAAAGTAAAAATAAAATTTGTTGGACAGTGGTCTCTTTGGATTAAGTTTTAAGTAGAACCCGTATCTATTAAGATTCTTGTTGCTCGTCCGTTCTGTCTGAATAAAATATAGGGTAATTTGAGTTCGGAGGGTCCTTCATTTTGAAGGCCATAAAGGGAAAATTTTGCGAAGATTACTCATTCAAAAAGTGGTTTTGTCTTGTTTGTCCACTAATTTCCATTGGTTCTGGTCTAGGGAATTCGTTTGTCTAGGGATATTATTTTGTTTTAAATAGTTGTTTTGTCCAGAGAAGTGGTTTTGATAATTATTATAGCGAGGATGAGGATTTTGTGTTTTAGGATTATGTTTTGAAAATTGATTTGCTTTTTGGGAATAATTTTTAAAACTATTTTCATTCAATAAATTTGCTTGACCCAGCTCATGCAAGGCCACTTCTAGAGAATTAGGATTTAAAGCGCACAACACTGTTTTCAAGTTCAAAGGCACCTTATTAATAAACACTTTCAAAGCTGTATTCTTATTATGCTCTATTTCGGAATTATTTCCATCAAGTCTATGTCTTTGATTTAGCAAAGACAATTTATCTTGGATAAAGTTATAAAATTGTAGGACTTCGTCCATAAATTGAGAGTTTCTTAGTTCATCGTATAGCTGTTCAGCTGAAGCCAAACCGCCAAAATTATCTTCTAATAAATTTTTTATTTCTTCCCATCATGTTAGATGGGGATGGATACCAAAACTACTCTAGCCCTACCCTTGATTTTACCTTTAATAAGTGGCAGGAACATTCGCTGCGCTTCGGGTGTGTAATGCACCATCATCGGGATCACACTATTTATGCCCTCCAAGAAAGGGTGTAATATCTTCCATTTTGCCATCAAAATTCTGCGTTAGTCCAAGGAATTTCAAAGGGTTAATTTCTCTTCCTATCTGCACCTATTGCTGCTGCATTTGTTGTTCCTGCTGTTGTTGGTTCATCCTGCTAAGTTGGTGAATACTTTGCCTGGCTAGGGTTCTTTTATTTTTTCACTCCGTTTTGCAATATTTATTTTATTATTTTGATAAGATTTTATTAAAAGTAATATGAATTGTATGATAATTATTTGTATTTGTATTAAAATTATAATCTTAGAGAATCGCAAGATTTTTATTTTCTTTATCCTTTTGCGTAGGATAACAATTTTATAATGGGTCCTTTTTTGTAGGGTTTTGATTTTTCAGATAGATTATATTTTTATTCTTATTCATAGAATAAAATTTCACTGTTCATCCTTTTTAATAGGATTTTTTTTCACGTAACAATTTTTTATTCATTCATTGTCCGTCCTTTTTAGTAGGATCTTTTTTTCGGATAGGTAATATTTTTTTCATTTATCCTTCCGACTTCGCCAATTTTAAATGAATAATTTTTGAATTTACTCGTTCATTAAAATGAAACAATTTACTCCGATAGTTGTTACTTTATTTAAGTTCCAAAGAAAAAAGCTTAAAGAATAATTCTACAATTGTGTTTTATTATAATTCTATGGGCGTTGCTCATTTACTCTTTTTAATGATATATTTAATTTGTAAACAATACAATACTTGCATTCTGCAATAGGAGTAACGAAAGTATTCAAATGGCAATTGAAGGATCGCCGCGAATAATGGCAAAATAATCATTTTTCAGCAGAGTAAAAAAAAACGTTTGTGAAAGGTTTGGTTATCTCCTTGTTTATTTTTTTTTTACTTTATCAAAAATAATAAAAATAAAATAAATTCCGTTCGTAACATTTTATTTATAACTTACAACGTTCTTCCACTGACTGACTCATTGTAATTGCGTTTTGATGGTGATAAAATGCATAATTTTTATGTTTTGGTGTTTGAACAAATGTAAGAGAGTAATTTTAACGGTAATCTGCAAAAAAAAGGTTTTGCAAAATATGTCTTTTACAACGTTATTCGCGGCTTTGCTTCAATTGTTTCATTGTATAATATTTATGTGATGGGTTAAATTACAATGGGAAAATTATTGTATGTTGGTTTGTTTGGCGTTGCCAGGAACTAACATTATGGAAAAGTTAATTCTGCGACAGAAAAGCTTGTGTAATAGGAGCTAGCGGGTCGATTTGGTGGGATGTTGTCCGTGGGTGCCCGCAGGGCTCCGTCTGTGCTCCAGTTATATGGAACACAATGTTGGAACCCCTGCTCAGGTGGCTCGGTCATTCTTTTAAGGTATCCGCGTATGCGTACGACTTGCTTATCTTGGTAGAAGCACAGTCTCGTGCTGTAATGGAAACTCCTGGTGAGCAGGTCATGCGCGATGTAACTGAATGGGGTACACGTGTGGGCATCAGTGTGGCGACGGACAAGACTGTGACAATGCCGCTGAAAGGCAGGTTGTCGCATAGACGTCCCCCACTTATTCGATCTGGTGACATTAGCCCGAGATATGTGAATGAAGTCAAGTATCTGGGAATAGTGATGAACGTGAGGATGAACTTTTTAGTCCATATTACTCATGATAGCGACAATTTGACTGCTATCCGTACCATATATAGTGAACTATTCGTTGCATGCGCAACTGGTGCATCTGTATGGCATAACACGTTTCATACTGTTGCAGACAGAAATATGATTTTGTCGTGTCAACGCGTGGCAATGCTTGCATGTATGCCAGGCTGTGTAAGGCTGTGTCCACTGATGCATTACAGGTTTTACTAGGTGCACCTCCTCTTGACTTGGTAGTACGTCGTGCTATTCCTTTCAAGATCAAGAGGGGATTGCACTATTAGAGTATGATTGCATTTCTGCTTCTGATTTGTTGAATGGTGAGACTAGGCGAAACAAGGCACTCCTAGATGAGTGTCTGGTTTCTAGAAAACAGCGACAAGGGTAGGGTAACGTATGAATTCAAACGTGACCCGACGTTGTTACAACGACAACCAGAGTTTGGCTTTAACCTAAGTCTGGGGTTTTTGCTTAAGGGATATGGCTCACTCAAAGGGGCCTCTCAGACACTCCGAATCGTGGCTGTGGGCGGTCAATTTAAGACTGGAGGCATGTTACCACTCCATGTCACTACTATGATGACATAAGGGATTTAGAGAGTATGGGAATCTCCCATACAGGAGAGGAATCGGATTTCAGTAAGACCCTGCATTGGGTAACTTCGCGCGAGAGGTATTCAGACTATTTAGAGTCCAACTGGCAGTAGCTTCGGCTACGAAGTCTGACCGGAGACTTAATTCTGGTACCACGGGTGTCATGAGCCTATGGAACTTCGGTTACATCCTGATTATAGTGCGGCCCTTCTGGGAACTTCGTGGTGGTTGTGGTTTAAACCCAAATCGCGGGTAGATTGTAAGCTCGATGTGGAGTTGAACTCCAACCGGGTGCCGTGATCCATGGAACGGTAGGAGTTTTAGATAGGCTCCGCTCCTCACCAAGGGGAAAACCATGTCCAAATACATGAAATCAAACTGGTACTCATGTGTGGCAATTTGCTGCAAATGAGGGCGTTGGTGGGGGCATTGTTTTTACCCGCTGTTAAAAGAACTGTGAGTTTGGGCCCATAGGCGGGTACTCACAAATATCAAGAACATATCTGTACTTACATATATCCATAATCACGAAACAGTTTTCCTTGACACACACATTTTAATTAACATAATGGGCAGCATTTTTTATTATTGTAACAAACAGCCTGCTACAGAAAATCTCTAAGTGGGGTTTTAAGAGATTGTATTATTTTACTATTTTCTTGGACTGGCATTTGTAGGAATCAGTTTCAATACTATTGTGTTACGTGTCGTATAAAGAAGAATAAAATTGTTACTAGTTCTGTGAAGAGGACAAATTTATACTTTATACGATATTCGTTGGGTGAGAGGCAAACAAGATTTTCGACTAGGTCAGCGACTACGGTTAATAACCCAGTTTCTTTAGCGCATAACATATAATTAATAGGTGAACAAATTATAATAATAAACTACCGTAACAATGATAAGATGTAAGGCCGGTTGGGTACAATTTTGAATTAAATTGTTAACTGTTATAAACCGGGGCAGACTGCGGGCCTTTTTATTTTTTTTTTTTGTTTTTTTTTCTCACTAATTATGGCATGACTGCTTACTCTATTTTTATTGGATATCCTTCGCGTTTTAAGTAAAAATTTCAATTTCACTCTTAAATAATGTTACAAAAGCCATTAATTTTATTTTTAAATTCATCGTAATGTGCTCATGTAACTTTTTGCCTAAGAAGGCAAAATTGTTCACCAATAACAAATACCACGGTTCTAGCGGCAACGCACGTTAAATATTTAGGTAGCCACCTAGATCGACGCCTAACTTGGTTCCGTCACATTGAGGCAAAAATAATGTCCATAAAGCTTCGAAAAAGTCATTAGGTAATAAGTCCTAACTCGACCTTTTATAAAAATCCGTTATAAAGCCAATATGGTCATATGGCATTCAGCTGTAGGGTATTGCCTAGGCATCAAATATTCAGAAGTTACAGAGAAGACAGTCTAGGATTTTACGTTCCACTATCCAGGAAGAAGTTAAAACATACACGTCCAAATACATGAACAAAGTAGTCGTAAATCCCAACACTTTTGTACGCAATTTATTGCAATTTGACGAGCACCAGAGACTAAAAAGAACAGACACATTGAGACTGGCGAGGCGGCGCTCTCTAAACAATAGAAGATAGATTTTTAAGATTTGAACACAAAAAATTAGTTATTACATTGGTAATAACTAGTAAATAATAATTTAGAAATAAGATATGACTACTTATTGCAATCGACAAAAGTATAATTTGTCCCATATTTGTTTGATAATCACTTTAAGGGTGACTTTTAAATTTTGTTTTTGATTATGGGAATTTCAAAAAAAAAAAATTAATTTAACAGTGTCTGAATGTTATGTCTTTGTTCCCTACAATAACTTTTGGAATATACATTATTAATTAGACATTACTATGATAAAAATTAAGTTGACACATTCCCTAGATCAATTCATGATTCATATCAGTTATGCTCGGCACTTTTCTAAATATTCAAAAAATGTTATTCTTTTTCATCTAAAGTCTTTGCTTATGCACTAATAAATAATTTTTCAGATTGAATATGGGATTTACGACAAGGCTTTGCAGAGATAAACTAACAAATAAACAAACAAACAAACGTTAGGAGAACTAAGGTACATAGAAAAGGAATTTTGCAAATATAAGTTATTGACTGACTGTATTATGGGAAACTACCTAACGAAAATCAGTAAGTGTACAATAAAAAATATGTAATATAATTTCATTTAATAACTCATTGTGCTTATATTACGCAAGCAGTATTTAATTCGCAGTACTTAATCGACATAGTTGTGTCTCATGAATTAATTGTTACCTTATGCTTGGGTGTGTTTGTAGTTATTTTCAATTCTATACACTCGAAGGAGCTAAAAGTCCTCTCAAAAGGAAAGCTTGAATTAATTTACAAATTCTTATAACTTCAGTATTCGTAGGTTCTATTAAACAAGTGACCCTACGCACTCCTGTGATGTGTTGAAAATATCAGCATTCCTCAAAAACGCAGTAGTTGAGGAAAAAGCGAACAAGTAAAACATAACTAATGTTAATTAGAATTCTTGGTAAATAAAACAGTATAGAAATGATTACAAATACTTACATCTGGCAGTGCTTAGAATAACCGTCTAATAAAATCCACAACTAGTTACATAATAAATGGATTGGAATAATATGTTTCAATTAATTGTCTTGACTCCAAAATAATATGTAAATTAGATAAACAATTTAACAAATTTACATTAAAGTTAAATTGAACACTCATATATTAAAAAAATATACTTAATAACCATTTTGCCTTAAACCTGTTTGTATTGCAATATAAATTTTTAAGTATCTCCAAAAGAAATCGTTAACAAGAACTGTCAATTCAAAGAAAAAGGACTCAATTAACTCAATAATTAGCTATGCCTTATAACAACATTTACTGATTTTTTCCAATTTAAACCTTTTATAAATTAATTGATAGTTTTTAATTATAATATAGCTGTAAATTTGAGTTCCATTAGCAAGTATATTCATTATACGCCTCGTAAATAAGCTTTAGGATATTCTAGACTAAATTTAGCGTTCTTTCTTTTAGATCATAGATATACTATTTTCGTTGCTTATTCCAACAAATATAAATAATTAACGAAGTTAACACTCTTAGCGTTTATAACGAATAAAAAACTTTCAATCTAAAAAAATTCTTTACTAAATTTTTTGGCCGTGAACTATTTTACGGCATAATTTCTAATCTATAAATTGCTTTACACTTATAACTACCTATACATATTTCTCAAGAGAAACACACAACAAATTTACCTGCACACAGTTACGCGCTTGTTTTTATCACAATATTTTCATTAGTAATAGGAAAATTTTTCAATAAAAGTGTATAATTGTGTTGAGATCAATTTATTACGCAACGGAGGCACATAGAAAATAAATGATATAAATTGAGAAATAATACAAATGTATTGACCAGCCAGCAAAAAAAAGCTTTTGGAAACAATAAATACTGCTTCTGACACACAAACGTTCTTCACAGAAAGCACTTATAATTTGCTTTAATAAATGTAAAACTGTTGAGCAAAAAATGTGACCATTTTCATAGTTATACCAAATTTTTTAGCAATGCAAAAAAAACTGTAGTTTTAATTATTTGCTTGAAGTCGCGACTCCCTGAGTGCACTACTGTAAGGCAATCAACACAGTATTATACATTTAACCATAATTTACAAACAGAACCTGATGAAACCAATTTTTTGATATAATTTAAGGGGAATATTGAAGCAGACCGCTAACTTTATGGAACGCCCTTCTTGCCACGAATTAATTTTAAACAACCAATTGGTAATTTACGATTACCTTACTCTCATTCAAGTCTCGTGCTACAACATTCATTCTTCCTATTTTTAAGGTAATTGATAGGATAGTGTAACGTATAAATTTCTTTTTGGTTTCTTTTTCTAAGTTATTACAAAATATACACACGTTCAAAATAATTAGTAGAACTTACTTTTTCCTTATAATAAGCAAAGGTATTTTTTTTTCGAAAATCTCTCGCTTTCTTACTGTGTACTGATTTCTTCTTTGAACTAACTTTATTGCCCTATTATATGAAGTTATCAAAGAAAATAATTATTATTGCACTGTTGGACATTACTGATCATAACACAGAAAAGTGAACGTTCTCTCATTTTTGGTTAATAGGGAATATGTTCCCGTAAGTAACGAAAATTTGATTTGGTGGCAAATAGACACTAAATCAAGAGTAAACGTTACAAGAAAGTGTGTGATGCAGGCTTTAAAAGATGATATAGATCTCAAATACAAATTTCGGGAAGTCGAATTTGAAGCTGTTATATTTAGTAACTAGAATAACTTTGATTTGGACGGTAATGTCTCTGGGTTAAAAAATAAGTCACGATCTCAATCAAATTGAAAATCTCTGGTGTATAATTACCCTTAAAATCTCTATAAAATCAAAGCAGTAGAGTACGCTATAAAACAACTCCCAATATTATTATAATGTGAGGAAATTGATATGGTTATTTTGAAAAATGTTAGATTATATTCCTCGCAAGATAGAACAAGTTGTTGTATAGAAAGATAATGCAATACAATACTCTTTACATTGTTCAAATACTTAATTAACTTTAGTTTTAATTTTTTATATTTTACTATTAATATATAAAAAATTTTTATGGCTCTAAAAACTAAATAAAAATATATTTTTTTAATAACTCCCCATTTATGACTGAGGTTTTATGGAAATACACTTTTTTTAATGTTTTTATTTGCAATCTATTTACAATGTAATACTAAGCAAATTTCATAAATATATTAACGATAAATAACAGTAGCATTAAATTTCATTGAATTTAACAATTTAAAATTTATCAATATTTAAGAATTACTTGTATATTATCTATACATTCAAAGAGCTAGTCTTTTCAAATAATTTGTGTTGTAATTTTTAATTTCATCCTTTATATTTGGAATATTGAGATTATTGTGAATTGAAGTGCTTCTTATATTGGAGTAGGAAGCGGTTCCCCATAATTGGATATCGTAAGGTTTTAATACTGTAACCAGTACATCTTGTTTTTTTTTTTTATTTTCAGTTGTTTTCGTTTTATTTTTATATGCGTTCTCCAAGTTAAGCGTCGATCGATGTTAAGACCTAAATATTTAGCTTCATTTGACTTGGGTATTTGGTCATCATTTAAGTTGACATAAGGACAGGCACCATTTTTAAGTGTAAATGTCACGTGAGTGGATTTTTCTGCGTTTACTTTAATATTCCACATTTTAGCCAATTACTAACAAAGTCAAGCTGCGTTTGAACAATATTTGTTGCGATGGTTGCGGATTCGTTGGCTGCTAGTATAGCGGTATCATCAGCGTATGTTGCAACTACTACATCGTTGTTTGTCGGCATATCAGAAGTAAATAATGTGTACAGAGTTGGACCCAATACGCTTCCTTGTCGTACACCAGCCTTAATGAACCCTATTTCTGAAACTTCATCATTGATGTTGACATAAAAACTACGATCACTAAGATATGACTTGAGCGGTAGAATGGAGCTGGCAGCATATGTTTTAATTTACACAAAAGGCCATTATGCCATACTCTATCAAATGCTTGTTTTACATCAAGAAATAGTGATCAACAGTAGTGTTTATTTTCAAGAGCGTCTCTTATTGTTTTGCAACTCTATGACACTGCTCGGGAGTCCCATGTTTGCTTCAAAACCAAATTGATGATCGGGTATAATTTGTAGAAATTCTAGTATAGGCATTAATCTTTTTTGAAAAAGTCTTTCGAATAATTTCGATAAAACTCGTAGCAAACTAATAGGTCTATAAGATTCAATGGAGTTTTCAGGCTTGTTAGGCTTTGGTATCATTATAACTTTAGCGTGCTTCCATTGTGTTGGGAAATATGAGAGTCGCAGAACAACATTAAACACAACTGTGAGAAAAATCATAGCCTTCTTGAGTAAAGTTTTATATTGTCATAACCTGGAGATTTTTTGTGAATTTAGTTTATGAATTTCGTCTTCGATTTCACGATATCTGAAAGGCTTACTCATTTGACATGCAAAAATTATTGACTTCCGCATCTTCTTCTGCTGTACAGAAGGAAAATGGGGTAAACGTATTTTCAAGTTGAGCCTTAAAAGCAGCCGCTTTACTATGATCGGATCTACTCCGTTTAAGTTAATTATTGAAGCATTTCGTTTTTGAGCGCTTTTCGGATATTTTGTGGCTTTCCAAAGATTGTATTCATTTGTATGATTCGGACTTAATTTATTTAAATATTTACCAATAGACTCATTTTTCAAATCTTTTAATATTTTTTTCAAAATATTAGCCGCACGATTAAAACTGGTTTTATCAGAAGGTAATCTCGTTCTTTTCCATATTTTACGTAGCCTTCTTTTCATAGCGATAAGTTGTCTTATTTCAAAAGATAGCTGAAAATTAGAAGTGTGAGTGTTAGCCTGTGAAGTTGATACAAACGAAGCTTCATGAATTAGTTTTGAAAAATTTTCAATTGCCATGTCAATTTCTAATCCGGTTTTCAACGAAAAATTTAAATCAAGTTCTGCTTCAATGAATTTTTGAAAACAGTTGAGGTCCGTGTTTGGAGAAATAATCTTTGTATTTTTAATTCTTTTTTTACAAACAGTTGAAAAGCTTACAATAATTGGACTGTGATCAGAACTTAAGTCATCACTAGAAACAATGTCAAGCGAATTGGGTGGAATCCCTTTATAAACAGAGAATTCTAAAAGATCTGCCATTTTGTTAGTATCAGCTGGCCAGTAAGTGGCTGCTCCTATCGATAACGAACTGTAATTGTTTTTGGTTATGCATTTGAAAAGTTCTTTACCTTTTGGGTTAATTAAACGTGATCCCCACCAACTATGAATCTATTGCCAATGCTTTTAAAAAAGTTTTCATATTGATCACACTTAATACTGTGTCTTGGCGGTGAATAGACAGAATAAATAGACACATTACAATTATTGCAAATTATTTTCACTTAGGCAACTTGCATATATACTTCAGTTATTGGTTTTAATATGAAATTTAATAGTGGATTTTATGACGATAGCTGCTCCAGCATGAGCCCTGTCATTTGGTTGATTGGCTGTTATTTAGTCGAATCCTCTTATCCGAAAAAGGGATTTACTGGTAAGGTGTTTTTCCGAAATTAATAATATGTCAATAAAATTGGTTTTTGGGAATATTTCTATATTATGTCAACTGACCACTAGTCTGAGTAGCAACAGGGATATTAGCGTTAAAATTATAGTTTTCATTTATCACACTTCTTTTATTTATATTTTTGCGCTTAGTGACCAGGTTTTGATAAGCTATACAGCCTCTATAGTTCGCAGTATGATGCCCTAAACAATGAACACATTGCGGTGGAGTAGTTGACGACTTGGTGCATTCATTGATGGGATCTTCTAGTCCACATTTAACACATGAATATGCCTTTCTACAATATGACTTCATGTGCCCGAATTGCTGACATCTAAAACACTGAACAATATCCTTGAATTTTTTTGGAGCTTCTATAACAACAGGGGCTTTACCAAATGTCTTTATATTATAAATTTCATTATTGTTAGACTTGGGGTCTAAGTCAACGGAAAACATTAGCAGACGCACTACCGCGATGTAGCGGTTGCTTAAGATAGGTGGATAGTCCCTGGGCAACACCACGGGGACGCTACACCTCTCTTAACGTTAGCTAAAGCTCTCTTTAACGACGGCTGATGTATTGAGTCTAGGACGCCACGGTCACAATACCTCAACGTAGTTAGACGAGATGGGCTCTTACGTGACACAGATGTAGGTATAGCACCTGGGCAACACCACAGGTGCCCTACCTTTATCTGGAATAGAGAATTTGTACAATAAGAAAAATGGGTAGACGCCACCAAATTTCTTATCTTCCAAATTTCCACTAAATCTTGGTAATAACTTTCTAAAGGGTAGACGCCACCAATAGTAAGCTCTTACCACAGGGTAACCAGAGGTGAAGACTTTGACACATAAAAAATAAAAAACTCAGTGTTTTTACTATGGGCTCTGATAGAAGGAGACAAATATAGCATTTTGTTACGAAATACAGGAAAACACGGCAAGAAAATCAAAATAAAAATCTAAAAACAAAACTAAGGCTCTGAGGGAACGAGACGGATAGAGAAAAAGATCACTATACTGTCGTTTCACCTCTGTTTACTACTTTGTGCTCTTACCACAGAATATAAACAGAATACCCAACAATGACATTTGAAAAAGCGTGTAATCAGGTGTCATGCGTTTTTACGTACAAAATTTTAAATTAACCCGATTACATGAAAGAGATAGCTTAATTAGAAACGATAAGGTTTTTTATCTCTCTTATATAATCGAGGTAATGTTGTTATGAGTTGTCGCGTCTAGTTAGTAGTCTATGCTCTTACCTCGATCGCAGCCGAGCGCAGACTGACTCAAATCTATCACAACACGTTCTATTATATCCCTTTTGTACTACAAAAATTAGTTGTATCTTTTTTTACTTGTTTATCATGGTTGTATAAAAGACGTGTTTGTGTTAATAATTACTTTCTAAAATTATTCCTAGGTGGTGCCAGTATTAAATATGGCCGTTAACTTTAAATATGTAAATACTCACTAAATTTGTGAAGCATATCTTAAGGCTAACTTTATACTAGGAAATTTTATATCGAGAATTACTTCAAAATTCATGTGAGTCTTTATCTCACTTTTGTAACTTATGTTACTATATAAAATACTAAATCACGTTAATAGTAATGTCTAATTAACGAGTTATTATACAAAAATAATAA
The DNA here is from genome assembly GCA_963932375.1 of Phania funesta. NCBI lineage: Eukaryota > Metazoa > Arthropoda > Insecta > Diptera > Tachinidae > Phania > Phania funesta. The sequence goes on along the minus strand of OZ010655.1, from coordinate 35,263,442 downwards.
TTCACATTCTTCCAAATACTTTCAATAGTAATAACAACAAAGTAATAATAATAATAAAAGAAATAATATAAATATATTTTAATTTGTTGTTGATTCTGTGTGGTGAAAATGAGGCACCGACTTTCATCGTCACAATGTTATTATCGTCAAAATATTTAGTTATTTTTCGGTAAGAATCAACTGTCTTAACGTTTAAACGAACCTGTCCGTCACTGTACGACTTATAATAAAATTCATTGTTCAACTATTTTGCTTAATTTATAAACCATTTTAGCAATGTCACCGACATTTGGAATAAGAATTGGTGGAGGTTTTGGTTGTTGAGATTCTTGAGGTGATGTGACTTCATTAGCGCTTTCATTGTTTTCTAAGGCATGAGCTGCAAATGTTTCTAGATGATGTCGTTTTGATTTGGCACATACTGCCAGCTAAACTCTACATCAGAACTTTTATCACTTAGATTCATATCATAAACATCATTATTATTACTACTATTATTAACATTGCTAGTCTGATTTACTTTTTCAGTATTTTGTTTCTGCTTTTTAACTTCACTGCTTGGCATGTTTATGCATGCAGTATAGTCTTGTTGTTGTCAACAAGAATGTTAGACTGTTCAACGCACATACAATGTACGTAGTTGTTATTGCACGTCACTTGTAAATTTATATAGTTTTTTGAAAAATATTTATGACTTGCTTTATATTGTTTTTTTTTCTTTCTTTGGTTTTAATTATTTGTTTTTGTAAACAGTTTATCACTTAAGAATTTAAAATTTTACCCGAGCTCGCATTAACAACGTCTTCTAGTGATCGCACTATGTAAGAAATTCAATCATGTATAGGAACTCGTAATTGAAAACATAGTATAATTAATTTTTACATAATTTGTAATTATAATTTAAACTGGATACATTAGTAGCATAAATGAAAATATAACTATGAGCTATGCAGCTACAGTCAAATAAAAATAATGGTGACTACATTACACTATTTAATCAAACAAAAAAGTATGGTCTCGATAAAACGTTTGCAAAACATATGAAATGATATTATCTATTTATAGTAAAATCGTATATTTAATATCCAGACTACCAACTATGTTTCCAGGGCCAGGTGAACTGAACAATAGTTTATTTTGCTTGTAAATACTATATACTGATGTTTGTAATAGATTTGGAGACAGTATATATGTATGTATATATTTTGTTTTGATTTGCACATATTAATGTTTGACAAGAGAACATAACATATTAAAGTAAATATGAGTATAACTAACAAGGAAGTCATTATGAAATATGAAAATACTTAAAATAAAGAGAATAATTAAAAATGGAATGCGTTTTGTTGTGGGAAAGTGATGAAGAAGATCATACTCTAGAGAGAGTTCAAAGAAAGTTTAAACGAGATGCATCGAATATTATGAATCTCAATGAAAATTCGTAAGTAAATTATTTTATTTCTAAGGATTCATTAAATACTGAAATATTACTTTCGGCTTAATAAAAGCTCATTTATGTATGTACTGAACTCCATCAAAGATGATTTAAAAGTACCCCAAAGATCTAGAGTCATCCCTCCAATGTTAAAGTTGGCAGCCACCTTAAAATTTCAACATTAGATTGGCCAAGACGTTTTATTGGGAATGTCTCAGTCCCGGCATTTTATTTTAATGTCCTGCTTATAGTCTGCCCATACCTTTGAACACGTAATACATAAATAAAAAGATTTGATTTGAGTTAAATAATACATACCTTTTCCACTTTTCAATATCATGTGAAGGTGGACCTGCAGCGTTTAAGTCTTGAGATAGTCTTTGCCACAATTCCCTTGATTTACTTTTAGCATTTGAAACATTAAAGTATCCTTTTGCAAATCCGGATGCAATGTCATAAATTCCACCATTATTTCATATTGTCTTGGTTTTGTGTATATAATTTTTTAGGAATTATTCCTTAATTTCAAAAACTAATCAATTAAACTTTTTATTACTAAAGTAAATGTACATACATATATACTTACAATTTAAAGGTTTTATATTTAATGTATTATATATAAAATTATTTCCGCAATCAAAATGGCATTCGAATGAAATAAAAACGTTAATAACTGTTTTGACACTTGCTTTCATATTATATAACTACCGATGGGATTTTCTGGCTTCTCGAAACGGGGTAAAAAAATCCCATAAGAATTTTTTTTACGAACGTTCGAAAATAAATTACGAAAATCTTACTACATAATGTCATTTTTACGAATTAGTACATTTTCGATTCGAATCGAATTACATAATAACCCCCCAGCAGTCAAATATGTGCTATTTGCCGTTAACCAAATATGATTTAATGGGTTTCAAAAAAACAAACTACTTTTGTTTGTGAGCGACTGTGGGTAAATGGGATTTTCCTGGTGATTTTGCTGGAAATAAGGATATAAAAATATTTGTGTAACCTACTCTAACAAACATATAGACGACACTTATTTTGACGTCTATTGTATACATACATCAACCACAATCAGTAGGCATTCATTTAGGAATATAGAACACAATACATAAGTATTTATATAAATACATACATACATATGTGTCTCCATCACCACACTCAAATTTAAATGTTTGAAAACATCGTTTATAATTGTATGTATCACATTTAGTTGTGAGATTAGTGTTACTGTACCTAAAGATCCCTACGAAAATAATACATTATTATTTGTTGTTTAATATATCGTTACATACTTAATGTAAACCCTATGTATTTATAAAAAGTATTACGTGAATTACTTGGCAAAAAGCAGGACATTCACTATAAAAACTTTACGTCATTTCATTCATAATTTTTAGTAATTTAAACTTCAATTTGTTTGGTTCAAAGTGACGCAAACATTTGTTATGTCAAACTTGTTTTTTTTTATTGAAAACAAAGAAAATCATACTGGAACGTATGAACATCGTTCCACACGTTAAAAATATTCATGTCCAAAAAACTGAAATGTTGAAACTTCGAGGCTTGATATCCAATACATATGTATGTCCTTCATAAAATTTCCTGCATAGTTTAAAATGCTCCGCACAAAGGTTATATAGAAAATTATACCAGCTCGTAGTATCAATTATGCAGAATGGTTTTGGTTCTACTTAAAAATTTTCCTTTACATATTCGCGGTTATTCATAAGGGCCACAAAATTTTAACTATAAAAAATTACTATTTCAAAAGCAAGAAAAAAAAACAAAAGTGAAGATAAGTTATGTCTATCAAAAGTGTTGTTTACAATACTCAAAGGAATATTAATGATAAATACTTAGGGGTTTTTTATTGAGAACAAGTTTTCATTTTAATATTTCATTAATTATCTTTTATAGAAAAATTTGTACTCCCTCAAAGAACGTTAATTTATTCATAATGAACACATTTCTACTAGTGGCTATAGGTACCACCGCTCAGTAGATAATCGCAACTAAGTTGTAAAAAGTTTTAAGTTTAAAAAATAAATGTGTATGACTTCATCTCATATAAGTGCATTTATGACAATAAAAGTAGCAGTGGATATATGCTTGCTAACTAGTGAGCAATTCATTTTGAAATTAGTAAAAAGAAACCCTGACTGGAAACAGCTACAGATCTTATTGGAAGGTTAAAAAGTTATGAATTTACTTTACAGTTTTTATTTAACAGTTTATTATAAAATGTTGATACATTTTAAACGTTTATTTATTTAAATTAATAACTTAATTCAATATACCAAAAAAAAAATTATTATTTAGGCTACAATCTATTGAAATAAATATTTTGATTCAACTACTTTTTAAACAATTTACCCAGTTTCTTTTACTTCAACAACTTTTTAACTCTTTACATTACTGTACTTCTTTCAAACTTTGCAGTATCTTTAAACTTCACTTCTTACCTGCTGCTTGACAACTGATCTCAGTGTCAGATTATCTGATGTTACTATAATTTCTACTGGTTACTTTTAGGTTATAGATTATTGTAACCGTCAGTATATTTGTTTCTGTCCCAGGCCTACTATTTTACGTATACGATCTTCTACGATTTGTCATTTAGGTGAGACTTAACGCATCTAAACCGTATGCCAGACCAAGTGCTATGATCAGGCTCCAATTCCACATATATGTATATGTATTTATTACTTATCATTACTACCACCTTCCTATTCCTGACATGAACATGCATTAAAACACACTCTAATTCAACCAATGGCTGAATAGGCTAATTTAACATACAACAGAAAAATACAGCATCACTGCTTAGGCAGTAGCTAAAATATTTCTACTACAATACACACGTACTAAAATGATAATATTGTCAAGACTTACTACAAATACAAATATCTGCTAATTGCCATCTGAGTTTTTGCTTAGAGACAGGAGAATTAACTCAGAAATATTGAAAGTACTTATTGCTTTAAATTCCACGTAAATATGTGGGCATATTCAAGCAACTTAATTATGTTTGTATTTCTCTTCAGCAGAACTTATACTGAGCGTGTTAAATATATTTATAATAATCACAACTGTAATAATCTCTCGAAAAATAAATGGTTTTACTCAACATTAAGTGGTTGTTAGAGCATATTTTAAACATCACTTCAGTTGCGATAAAGGAAATATTGTTTGCATTTAGTTGAGTAGCACAATACAATTTTTACTAAAGTTCTAACTACAACCAAAGTATTTTAACTATATAAAAGTAATGTAACGTGGGTTTACTATTAAGTATTTCTGCCTCAGCCGCTGCCAATTACTGGCATTAATTTTCCGTTTTCAAGGCAATGACAACTTTTGTGTTTCTTACTTTTTTTGTGCGTCATTAACTTGGAAGTGTTTTGGAAAACACATTTAATATTCTCAAAACATTCTCTATATTTTGGTTCATTGTTGGCGACTTTACACCAAGTTGCAAGTGGGTCCGTTGATTTTATACCATTATTGCCGTTTGTTTATGTTTTCTTATTAAGCCATTTACGCATAGTTTGAATTTAATATCATGTTAAATGTTGGTAAAATATATTTGTGCGTTAAGCGAAATTTACTTGTAAAATACCTTATAGGAATAAAAATGTCAGCATTATTAGTAATTGAAGCCTGTTTGTTTAGATAGTATTATACATTGAGTTTTTAGGAAACAACTCTACCAACTACATCTACTATGTAAAAGTTTCTGATATTATTATTCAGGTAATAATAACGGAATTTACCGCATTGGTTTTAGGGATAAGATAGGTAAAGTTTTGCGGCTATAGGTATAATTTTCCCTCGGATATGAAGTTAATTTACCAACTAGTTAACACTGTTCGGTTGTATGTATGGCTTAAAAGCAAGACTTTGGCTTGTTATTAATTAAAAATGAAAGTAGTAAAACTAAACTTTCATTTTCATATGTCACGCAGAATCGTTCCTGCTAGAAAGCCAGCAGGCAAGTTTGGACACTCTCGTCAAGTTTTGCTTTGTGTATATCCATACATACATACATATATACCTTAATACCACCAACCAGTGACTTAGAAAGGAAAGAAATTATAACTTTAAAATCGGTTACCTTACCGCCCGCTAAAACTCGCCTTAACTAGATTGGAAAATACAACCTTGAAAATGTTCGACAAGCACAAGTAGTGTTTCCAGTTTGTTTTACGGTCTTATTAAATTCATTTGCTCTCAACTCTCAACTCATCAATATCAAACAAACTCATAAATAATTATATTATTGTTCAGCAGCCATCACTACCGCATTAGATGAAGTACATATATTAGCTAGTAGTCAAGTATCACTGCTTCAAGCTCTAAAATTTAATTCCGCTGAAGCGCGTCTCGTCGTTTATGCTAAAGTTTAATCAATATTGGTTGGACCACTGAGGTGAGCTTCAGAAGACCATAAAATCTGTTTAAAGTTGATGCACCGTCTGTTCTTGTGATTATTGTTGCTGGGTCATGTACAAAGTTTCAGTTGTCATGGAAGCGAACGCAAGCCCCATTGGAATACTTAATAAAATCAAATAAACATATTTAAATATCATCTGCGTGTATTCGTAACTATGAAGGAACTTTTTACATCCTAAAGTTGCTTCACACATTATTATAGAGTCTTCTATACATTTGTTCTACATATATATAATATATATCCAAAAAGGTCGATGTTGGAATAGATTCAAAAGCTCTACGTTAGGGTTACTACCAAAAGGAGAGTTAAGCCGAATGATATTAGTTACCTCTTTACGTCACCTTTGGGATAGACAACCATACCCTTAAAACATTGCTGTAGAATGTCGACTAAAGCATTCTCTTTGTTGCACGTTGAGCGTATCTTTCTTGTCTAAATAAATTAGTTAGTACTGGTTTTTCGCAGTAGTATAGACCGCCACCAAACATTCCGCTTCAGAGAGTATCTTTTTGTAGATGCATTGCCACCTGCTAAATATTAATGAATGTTAAATAAAACGGTAATATAAATGTTAAACTTCTTCACAAAGCCGTTGCAAAAAATTTAAATGATTAATATCTCAATTACTGCAGTCTGTTTTTATATTTTAATGTAATGAGTCATTACTAATGACAAAGCACTGGTATACCATCAGTATCTTTGATTTTCCCCAAGAGCTTCTGGAACATTTAACACTTCATTATAAAAGAGGAGTTTAATTTTCCCAAGGAAGTCTGTACGCAAAGCATCGCAAGTACATTAACTCCTTTGAATAAAGAAATGAAGAGATAAATTATAAGAGGATTTTTAAAACTTCAAAATAACAGCAACTGCTAGCTTCTTTTTTAAATTTTATTTCAATAATGTACAAATTCTTGTTAAAAAATTAAGTGTACTGCACATTTCTTTCAAAGAACGAAAACATTTAATATACTTAAATCTTTGTAAGACAAACCAACATTTTCTTTATAATTATAAAGTGTTAAATATTATACGAGTACAATAAGAATAAGTTCGTGATGAATGAAGACTATATTTTTGCATAATCCTTTTTTATTTTAGCAAAGAATGAATATGATTCGTATAATCAATTTAAATATATAATTTGCGACGTGAAAGAATTACTGATTCTGCCATGAGTATACCGCCTGGAGCAAAAGTACATAAGTTGACGCAATAGGGTTCAAAATTTGCAAGTAACCCAACTAAAACTGTAGAAAACACTAAAAACCAAAACTAAATCCTCTGGACCTTTATTGTTATTTATATGCCACTGGACTTTTAGTCGGAAACCTATTTGGGACTGTTTACTTAAGCCAAATACTCCTTTTGTTATTGTGAGAGATATACAAAAATAGATGGCAAAAATAATATAAAATTTCTAAGGAATGGCTTTAGTATTTTCAATTTATTTTTCTTCCATTTTTTTTAAATTGGGTTATTAAACGCCTTTTCGTGAGGTCGTTATATGTATTCTTATGATCTTTGTTAGCAGCAGAGAAACAACTTTCGTATTCTATAGTATATATTTTTTACAGAAATATACTTACTTCCATCTAAGATAAAAAATATCCTCTTTTGTATATAAACATATATATGAGTATATAAATCTTGTTTTTCTGTTGTAAATTTATTTTTGTAATACAAATTTTATTCAAGTGCAAAATAACTTCTGATATGGGTTCAAAATTTCGAGTGAATTTTGAACTGTGCCTTCCTTGTTCATTTTTATGTCTGCCGAGTGCAATATAAGATACCGGTAAAATTTTTTTTATTATACATAATTAATTTTATTTTATTATTAAAAAAATTCACAATAAGTGTTCAAATCTTATTTCTAAATTATTATTTGTATTCAAATCTTAAAAATCTATCTTCTATTGTGTAGAGAGAGCCGCCTCGCCAGGCTCAATGTGTCAGTTCTTTTTAGTCTCTCGTGGCCGTCAAATTGCAATAAATTGCGTGCAAGAGGTTTGGGATGTAGGACTAATTTGTTTACGTATTTGGACGTGTTCAAACTTCTTCCTGGATAGTGGGAACTTTTAGATGCCTATGGATGTTTTCGTTTCTTCTATACCAGGGGGCGCATACGATAAGATGTGAAATCCTACACTGTCACCTCTGTAACTTTTGGATCTTTGATGCACAGGCAGTACCCCACAGCTAAATACGACCATATTGGCTTTTTAACGGATTTGTATAAAAGGACTTTATATTCCAAAGCCAAAGTTGAGTAAGGACTTATTAGCCAATGTAGTTGATTTGTTCGAAGCTTTATAGACGTTATTTTTGCCTCAATGTGACGGGACAAAGTTAGGCGCCGATCTAGGACGATACCTAAATATTTAATTTGCGTTTCCGCTAGAACAGTTATTGTGGAAAAATTGGCCTTCTAAGGGAAAATGTTACATGCGCACATTTCGATGGATTTACCTTTATTTTCTACTGTGAGATACTTCCTTTGGATCATTATGGATACTTATAAAGGCAGTGTCGTCTGCAAAGGTTGATGTATATGTATGTGGGCTTGTCGGCATATCCGCTGTATAGATCATATATAATAGCGGCCCTAGCACACTACCTTGAGGTACTCCTGTACTGAGTTTTCCATATCTGATCCTTTGACCTTACTTTAATAGTTCTATCTGACAAATAGCTTTTTATAAGCTTGTGGGTGTTTTCAGGTAGAACCCGAGCTATTTTAGTGAGTAGCCCATCATGACAGACTTTATCAAATGCTTGGGAAATGTCTATAAGTAAAGCTGAACAGTATTGCTTTCTGTCAAAAGCCAATCTAATATGCCATGCTCGAAAACCAAACTGATGATCTGGGGTAATTTAGAAAAGGACGAATAATTTTTCAAATATCTTTGACAAAACTGACAGTAGGCTAATGGGCCTATACGATTAGGTCCGGCTGATTTCTTCATATCCGTATTTTTAATTTTCGATTTTAAAGAAGATAATCGAAATTTCCTGGGATCATTCACGGTGTCACTAATAAATGGAATAGTGGAATTACTTTTATCATGTGGTGCGAAAACCTTCTCTAAGTGATTTGCGAACGCATTTGCTTTTTCACTTGACTTTTTAGCCCAAGTACGGTCTTCAAGTCTTAGTGGGGATTCGTAAGCAATAGGACATTGTAAGTGCTTTACAGCTTTCCACAGACTATAATCCGTGTTTTTCATTGGATACAAGTTTTTTCAAAAGTTGTCGATAATGAAGTCGTGTTTCTGTCTCAATTTACTGTGTAAGTTTTTTTGGCATAAGTTCATTTGCATTTTTATGTGTTGAGAACGACTATTTTGCTATTGTCTTCTTAGTCTTCTTTTCTCAATGACGAGTATATCTGCTCTTGTCTGGTACGATTTTATTTTAGCTGGAACTATGGCTTCGGTAGTCACGACATCTGTAAAGTGATCTACAGCTGCTTGAATATCAGCTGGATTTCCCAGTGGGATGTTCACAGCTAAGTGAGAGCTCATAATTAAATAACACTTTTATTTTATTTTTTTTTATTTTATAGTCGCAATAAAATATGCATTAAAAAAGTTTATAGCCTTGGAGGATTCAGAGAAATCAGGTTAGGTCAGTTAAACACAAAGTACTGCACACAAAACTAATGCTTCAAATTACGGAAAACTAATGCTTCAAATCAAAAGGTTCCTATCTCTGAAGGTTTTTTTCTCGTATAAAGAATTCCTAATCCATGGTGGGATAGCATTCGCCAGGGATGCGTGAACAAGAGAGTGCATAGTCTCAAGTATGCGAACTCTGGGTACCAGTCGATCCACAGTTTTAATACAGACTTACCAGTGCATATGGAGATCTGTGTGGGTGTACATATTTTTCTCCCTTAGAGGGATGAATCAGGAAGCCTCGGAGATGTTAATCTCTGCAAAAACTACAAATTGGCCAAAGGAAGAATTCGGAAAAGATAGGCAAGAATACCTCGCGGGGAGTGGACTGTGAATATTTATAGGTAGTTCTGAGTCGTTAGATTATGAGATTGCGACAGGAATAGACAATAAAGCCTTGCACGATGTTGAGAGATTAATATTTGTAGGAACTTTGATGTTTATTAGTCAATGGAGGAGGAGGAGGAGGAGGGAAAAAATGAATGGAAAATGATAAGTGCTAAGCAAAAAACTTCACCATATAGCAAGGATCTGCTTGAAAAGCAAAATAAGATGAACAAAACAAAGCAAAAACACCTGCGGTAAATCACGTAGGATAGAGATTCTTTGTGCGAGCTCCCAAGAGAAGTAACGGAATAAATATATTTCTAAATAAATATATTTCTCACCATATATATATTGAAAGCATAGAGGTCACAAATTGTTGAGTTAGATATTGGTCAATTTAAACCATTTTCTTGAAGGCTATATTTTAGACTATCTTTATGGTATGTTTCCTAATTAAGTGGTCCAAGTGATCCCGTAGATACTCTTTCGGATTAATATCCACCGGCTAAGGGGATTTAGCACTTTATTTTCAACTAACGGAATGACCTTTCTAGTCGAATTTGTCGGCAGCAAGTATTTGTGGCGGTCCATTATAGTAGTCTGTCGAAGGCAGGCATTTTACTTGATTTGTATTTGATTTTCTCCAGAGTTTTTCAAATCCCTCCGCTCCATTAGTACTAATTTTACTTTTGACTGATAAAGTTACTGTATTAATGATCAAATATTAGTCTAAAAACGCAGTAAGCAGTAACAATTAATCTAGAAACAAATAGTAAACACACTGTAATAAATCTGGAAGTTCATGGTTTATATTTAGTTTAGTGATGAATTGAATATAATCGAATCTTTTTTCTTCTATTGAAACTATTTATTTTGAAATATGTTTTAATAGTATTTACCAAAATTGTATTAAGGTCGTTTAAGCCAGTGTTCTCACAGCACAGAGTTGTGTGCATGAACTGACCATAAATTTAAAAGTTACTCTTTGTAACAAGTAGAAGATATATGTAATAATTTATTATCTGCTTTCTTCACTAACAAATGTACCCAAATGTTAGCACTGTTTCTTTTTTAGTATGATACCCTTGCTTGACAAACTTTAACGCATCGTTATCATTATCATTGAAAAAAAATTGCTTTGGAGATCTTGACAAATCCCCAAATACTTTTTATTTATAACTATATTTCTGAGTGTTCAAATTTATTTTACTACTCCCAAACTTTAAACTCGAAGCAAAATACTTTAAGTTTCAATACCAATGAGTCTGAAGGACCATAAAGAGTGTAAAAATAGATGTATGTGAACTAAGCGTGCGTGAGTTTGCTCATCTTAACAAAAGGTTGGGTATGGAGGTTTGAAACAGTATTTGCTTTAGTGCAATACAAATACCAGTGATGGATTACAAGGCATTTTACAAACTTAAATAAATGTGTGGCTTTGTGTGATAGCCTGCGGTTTCCAAAGCAATAGAATTTCAAAGCAAACGACATGATTTCCCTAACACAACTGAATGGTTTTACGTTTTTTACTTCTTGCAGCAAAAAGCAAAATAAATGCTTTCATACCATATTTACAGCACTCGACAAGTTTTAAGCAAAAAAAAAAAAAATAAAAAATGTAGTGTTGGTCTTTTGTGTTCATTGTGTTAATGCATGTGTCGTAATGACTAGAGTGTCTGACAAAATCAAATGAATTACTGGCGGCTAAGGGCAAAAATATAAACTATAAAAGAGACAAAAGTTGGCAAGGGGTTTCTCCATTTGGTTTCTGATATTTACTTTTAACTTAAAGCTTTGTAATTTCTATCTTGAAACTGTATAGGAATTTGGGGAGAAAAAGATGTAAAAACATGTTAGCAAAAATCTTGTTTGCAATCATTTGCAAAAGAAATTCAAATAGTGTAATCTTGGGCACGTTTGATACCACTTTTTTAAGAGGATCACATGTCATGTACACTTTTATTGTAAAAAAATATATGTGCATTTTATTTGCCCAATTAAGTGCAACTGAAAGAAAAGAAATATGTAAATCAACTGAGAAGTTTGGAAACTAAGAGCAACTGTGTGTACAGTATGCAAATAAGTTTAAAATATTGCAAGGTAGACTAGTCATTAAATATATTTGAAGCAAAATGGAATGTTATTAAGAAACACATGAAAATTCAAAGTGCTTGTCTGTACGTATTCTTAAATTCTGTATAGAAGAAAATTGGTATTTAATATATATAGAAAGGATATTTGTGCAATAGGAAGGCCTTTCGGTTGTAGTAGATATAATTATTAAGAAGTTATTGCAGTCTTGTATTTAAAAATTATATACAAAGCATAAAATAATCACTAAATATGTATATCAACTATTTTGTATTATATCTGAATTTGGAATTAATAACATGTTGAATACATTAAATTCATTTAATGATGGCATTCAGTTTAAAATAGAAAAATAACATAATTCGAAACTTCCCTGTTTAGATAATTTTATAAAAAGACGAGGAAATGACGTAGTAATGGATTGATACCAAACTGCGTCAGCTTTGGCGAGAATTGTAAATTATTATTCTAAACACAATGAATGTTTAACATACAGCTAAAAATTTGATAGAAAGACTGCCTAAGATAAGTGAAAAAGTGTGTAACAAAAATAACAAAGAAGAGCTTAGGAGCCTATTAATGAGACTAGTTTTCCAATTAAACTTTCTTATATTATATATATATTATATATATATTATATATATAGACCTGATGGGTTGTAATAAAGTATATGTCGGTAAAACAAAAAATAAACTGAAAACTAGATATTCACTTAATACAGCATTATCTTCCCATTGTTTTGAATCAAATCATTATCCCATCTTTGAAAATACATCAGTTTTAAATACAGAAATGAATTATAAGCGTCATTATATATTAGAAATGTTGCAAATGGTTCACCCACCAATTATACAAAGAATTAAGTTTGAAGCAGAAACAGATTATGTTCCGTAGATATATCGGCATTAGTTCATAAAATAAAATAGTTAATATAAATATTTTTTGAATGAAACATTTGGCTGATTCGTATTTTCAGAGTTCTTTTCTGTTATCAGAATCATAGATTAAAATTAAATATTTTACTCCAATTAAGAAAAAATTTCAAATTGAAAAAAATGCTCTAATAAATGCATTCACAAATAAAGGTATAAAATGACATTTAGTTGCAATTGATAGCACTGTGCATATCATTATATGCGCAAACGCAATTATAGAGTTTTGCTCGTACAAGTCATTGTAAATTTATCTCCAGATTGCGTGACTGCAGCTATGATTTGACACATTTAAATAACAATGGCTACCTTAAACATTAATGCCTACAATAACACTGTCACCTTCCTCGTATGTACCTGCATTTGTGTAGTTGACAAAAGTAGAATGATGCTTGAAGTTTGCCTTTGTGTTAACTACTTCATTAAAACTTCTTGTTTAACTACGTTACCATGACATTGTTAATGCTAAATGCGGTTTAAGGAGTCTGTTTAATTATCATTATAATTAGGCATTAAAATGGCTTTACTTTTTGTACAACTTGTACAGTTTTGCGCAATGTGAATTTGGAGTTTATGAAAATTTCGTTATAAGTAAAACACAAAAAGAAATTTAAGTATCATTTCATCAAAGCTCTATTAAAATCATTGACATTGTGATGTGGACATTGTTTTGTGAACATATTTTACAACGATCTAGAACCACATCTCTGTGTTCATTTTGGTCTCTGACCTTTCTCCATCATCAACATCCTTGTCACCTTAATTTTCTTTTGGAGCTTCGCATGCGAATGATCTATCTGATTCATCAATATATTTCTGTATATTATCGCTTCACTCACTATACTTTTAGTTAATTTTTTTAAAAATAGAAAATCATACTCCTGTAATAATTTTAATTAAAAAAAATCAAAAATTTTATATTATTACCAAATCAATCTATTGGCTAAAATTTTCGTAACTTCTAAACTACACAAAAGCCATTGTAACCAGTACATGTCAAGACCACTATCGCAACATGTGCCTAACATTTTCAATTATTTCAATGAATATAGTAAGGTTATAAACAGGCTGAGAATGAAATTAACCGCAACTCGCACAATTGAATTAATTATATGTAGGTTTATATGGATATAAATGTCTTTTAATTTTGTGCGTCAAGGTATAAATAAATTCATACGTGCATGTTTTCGGTAGTTTAATATGAGGCCACAATTGCCAATAATCTCACAAACGCTGTTTCTCATAAAAATTAAAGTCATTTATAAACTAAATTATTAACCCGAAAGGAAGGGAACTTTTCAGATGCTTAAGCAACAATAACTATAAGACCATATCAATTGGAAGTCCAACTTACTGGCCAAGCGATAGGCGTAAAATCCCTGATTTACTAGATTTTTTTGTATATTCCAGAGTACCAGATCATCTTCTTAATATTGAAGATAATTACGATCTTAGCTCAGATTACTTACAATATTAACTTACAATACATTTTTGAAAAATAAATGCCTTAACCAAAAAATTATTTCGTCGAAAACGGACATTGCATCTTTTCAGTATTGGTTAGACAAACATCTAAATCTTAACACCCAAATCCAAACTGGCTGCGAGATTGACACAGCGCTAGAAAATCTCACATGTCTCATTCACGAAACCGCGCTACTATCAACACTACAGCCAATACAAGCCAACGAGAGGCAATATTTATTACCAGTAGAAATAAGACTTATGACTTTGCATAAAAGAAGTTTAAGAAGAATATGGCAAACAACAAGAAATCCACTTGATAAAACAAATTACAATCGTGCATTTAACAACTGGAAAAAAGTATTATTTGATCTGAAAAATTGTGAAACCACCAAATTCTTGCATAAAATCAATACCGCAAGTAACAACACACATAGTCTATGGAAAGCTACAAAATATTTGAAAAGACCAGCTAAAAGAAACGTTCCTATCAAGAAGGATGATGGCACTTGGTCCAGATCAGACAAAAACAAAGCAGAATTGTTTTCTAAACACCTAGAGCAAACTTTCGAATCTTTCCCAGCTTCAAACTCTCCTCATGAAACCAAAATTCTAGAGTTCCTAGATTCACCTTGTCTAATGGATTTACCGCTTAAACCGTGTACTATTACAGAAGTCAAAAATGAAATATATAAGCTCAATAATAGTAAGTCACCTGGCTACGACAAAATAGACCCTATAGTAGCTAAAAATTTATCGGACAAAGCTGTACTATATTTGACATTAATATAAGTTAAGGATTTCACGAGTTTTTAATCACATACGCGATTTTTAATAAAACAACGTGTCCAGTTTAGTATCAGAATTTGATTGATTTCTTTATTAAAGATTTTTATTAATTTTTCTTTATGACTTTAATAATTGGCGTTGCCAGATTAAATTAAATTAAACTTAGGGTTATTTCTTCCCTGATTACAAAATGTTATAAATTCATATTATGGGATAACTTATATAACTCAATTTTGAGACTGTCGCACTATCCCACGCAATTGAAATGTGCAGTGATTATTATGATTCCTAAGCCAAACAAACCTGAAAATAATATTTCCTCATATAGACCAATTAGTTTGCTGCCGTTATTCTCCAAAATATTTGAGAAGATTCTTTCAAATCGTCTCACGCTAATCTTAGAAAGATAAAATATAACACCTGACTGTTAAGTAGTTTCAATCTTTAGGCATGAGTTCGTTTTTTCTTTCTATTCAGAGAGAGAATTATTTATTTAATACGGACAACCTTTTTTGAAAACACTAAAAGTTTTAATTATATTAGACATCTAGCTGAATGGAATACGTGTGTAGCGGCATAGAAAATGCATTCCATTCAGCTAGATGTCTAATATAATTAAAACTTTTACTATTTTCAAAAAAGGTTGTCCATATTAAATAAATAATTCTCTTTCTGAATAGAAAGAAAAAACGAACTCATGCCTAAAGATTGAAACTACTTAACAATTAATAATATTTGTAGTACGGAAAAAACAAAAAAAAAACTTATAATACCTGACTATCAATTTGGATTTCGTCACAACATGGCACCCCTGAGGAATGTCACCGTATAATTAATGTGATTACTGATGCTTTTGAAAGAAAATTATACTGCTGTGCAGTATTTTTGGATGTCAAGCAGGCCTGTGATAGGGTCTTAATTGATAATAAAATCGTATTTAGAGAAAAGGTCGTTTTACGTAAGAGTGGGTGATGAAAATTCTGTAATACGTTTTATTTATGCAGGGGTACCTCAAGGAAGTGTGCTGGGTCCAATATTATACACAATTTATACAGCCGACATGCCAACTTATGAAAAAACTACAATAGCAACTTACGCTGATGATACGGCAATAATAGCTTCTGATGAATCTCCGATTACAGCCTCATCTTATGTTCAAAATGAGCTCAATTTATTACAAGAATGGTTTTCGAATTGGAAAATCACTATAAATGCTGATAAGTCGAACTTTATTTTATTTACCCTTAGACGTAAAGATTGCCCACCAGTTTTTATAAATAACACTCAAATTCCTAGATCAGAGAGCGTTAAATACTTAGGTAAGCACCTTGACAAGAGACTCACTTGGAAGCAACATATTACAGCAAAAAGAAATCACATATTAACGAAGAAATTGTGTTGGCTTTTGGGACAAAAGTCTGCTTTAAACCTTTGTAACAAGTTATTAATTTATAGGGCTATTTTAAAACCAGTATGGACATATGGCATCCAGTTATGGGGAACAACAAGTAGCTCAAACTTGGAAATATTGCAACGTTATCAGTCTAAAACTTTGAGACTTATAGTTAATGCTCCTTGGTTTGTTAGCAATAAAAGAATGCATAAAGATTTAGATATACCACTCGTCATTGATGAAATAAGAAAACTCAGTACACGTTATCTCAAAAGACTAGGTAATCACTCGAATATCCTAGCTATATCTTTATTAGATGAAACAGAAGAGGTTAAACGATTAAAAAGATTCCATATTCTTGATCTCCCATATAGGAAATAATATTAAAAAACAAAAATCCTGTAAATATGTAAATAAATACCATTAAGCAAAAATTAACACAACTGTAAATATATTTGGAAATATGTACATACATATATTTAATATTACATTCTCGTATAATAGGAGCTTTTAAGCTTTATACAAGCTTATTAACGCATTTTAAGTTATAATGATATGTTACATTTTATATTACACAATTTACTTAATATTGTAGAAATAGATTGTAAATAAAATTATATTAAAAAAAATTAAACTCAGACTCAGCTTAATCAGAAGAAAGAAAGCAGCTATATGTTTCAGAAAATTAAATATTAATTATCATTAGGTAATTTAAAAAATATACTCGTTCTACTGAAACATTGCTATTGTTGTGACAGAAGAGCCGTCAATCTCGACTCGTCATCGTTGCCAACAATTGAACATTTCATGAACATTACTAATGCGAATTTCTAATAAAGATTTCAATTTACTCGCTTACAAGGTTTGATTGAATCAAGAGCTAAAGCTTGCTGACCGTTTCAAGCGTCGTCAATACGCCGATTTTTTGGTAAAACAGACGAAAATAAATGCTGATTTTAAGAAAATCAACTTCAGCGACGAGACACACTCTCACCTCAGTGGATTCGTTAACAAGCAGAATTGCCCCATTAGGCAAATGAGAATCCACGAGTGATAGTTGAAAAGCCGATGCTTCCTCAAAAAGTGACTGTTTGGTGCTTCTTCGGGTCGTACTTCTTGAAAATGAGGTCGACCAAGCAGTTACCGTGAATGGTGTTCGCTATCGCGAGGTGACATCGGAGTTCTTTTGGCCAGAAACTGAGAATATAGACCTGAACGATGTGTGGTTTCAACAGCATGGTGCCACTTGCCACACAGCCAACGAAGCAATGCACGAGAATTGCAATGGCCGTGTTGTCTCACGTCGTGGCGATGTTAAGTGGCCGTCACGAATATGTGATTTGACACCGTTGAACTTCCTTCTTTGGTTATATTTAAAAGAAAAAGTGTACATCAATAAGCCAAGAACAATTTAAGAGCTACAGAAAGAAATATTTCGGCACATTAGCGACATTAAAAGTCAATTATGTCTCAGATTCATTGGAATGATCGACTACAGGATAGAGGAATACCACCGAAGCCATGGTAAGCATTTGATCGCTATTTTATTTCAAACATAGTTGTCATAGATCCATTTATAATAATCAGAAATATTAAGATAATTCTCTGGAAACTTTTTATTCTATTAACGATTAACATCTTGAATTCAACAAAAATTTGTAAATATTACAAACAGAGCATAATCTGAAAAAATTTAAATTATACAAACAAGTGGAAAACCCCAAATAGTATTAAAT
The DNA here is from genome assembly GCA_963932375.1 of Phania funesta. Taxonomy (NCBI): domain Eukaryota; kingdom Metazoa; phylum Arthropoda; class Insecta; order Diptera; family Tachinidae; genus Phania; species Phania funesta. The sequence goes on along the minus strand of OZ010655.1, from coordinate 35,245,133 downwards.
TCCAATTTATTAAATGTTCTTAAAAGATATTAAAAAAAAACCTAAATCAGCATGAGCTAAATCGAAGCAAAAAGTTTAGAATCCCCAACAAACGATTACACTGATACAATCTGTATATTTCCATATAAACCAAACTCTAAACTTGAAGTAGAAAAAATTATTGTCAAACTCAGTTCATTTTTTTTCTATCAAGATAACTGAGATAAGCTTTGTAGCAAGACATAAAGACTTTTTGATTTGACATTCCGACGGGGTGGCTTCAAATAGATCCTTGGTCATCCCATGTCAAGTTTGGTTTGGAAACAAACCGATTTCGGCTGTGTGCCCTCTTCAGATTCATTTTACACACAACGCAAGATATACATATGGCTTGTACAAAAAAAAGGTGAATTTTGTATTTTCGCGGGCTGGGTACATTCGATTAACGAAATTTTGTTATGTTGGTACACATGTGTTAGTCATATATTGGCATTATCAGCCAATTTGGATTAGTTACTTTAAAAAAAATGGACCAAAACAATGATTTTTTGGCAAAAAAGGACACCCTTATCATGCCTCAACCACCTTATTCACTAGATTTGGCTTCCTGCGACTTTTTCCTATTCCCAAAACTGAAGGGATCAATGAATGGAACGATTTTTCCCTTAATTGATGAGATAAAGTCAGAATCGAAGAACAAGCTGATGGTCATACCGAAAACCACATTTATATAAAGGGTGTTGATGAAGTGTACAGGGGCAGAGAAATTTTAATTTATTCTTCTGGTTTTATAAAACTAATTCTTTCCTGCATTCTATTACACAGTTTATGTGGGATATAATTAATATTTCTTAACAGAAAGGGCAATCGATTTTAAAATCGTACAAATTAAAACTACATTCTCAAAATACACCCTTTAAATACATTATACTTGGGTGAAGAGTTTTAAATATTCAGTACTTCCGAACACAGTGCTGTTACTTGTTTAAATTAAAAATCATCACCTGTGACGTCATGTATACGATTAAAATAGTTTAATTACTTAAAAGAAACAATTTCATACTTGCAAGAATGTTGCAGTAATATTTTAAAAAAATCCAATAAAATAAGCATTAAAATAAATCTGTATGCCGCAGTTTTTTAATAGTCACCTGCTTTACGTTTCCTTCTCAACTGTTTCCTCTTCGTTTAAACTTAACAAACAAATAAAATAACACAATAACTTGAGTAGACATTAACTAGAAGGGAACACTCTCTTGGAATAACCAGCTTAAACTAAATAAATAAAAAAATATTAGATATTACCAAAAACCTTGAACTCATACAAAAGGGTGATCATTGATTTTTTTGTCATATTGATGTGAATCGCCCGGACTTGATTGTACTGGCTATTAGAACTATACTGTTCACATTCAAGGCAATTTATTGAATTGTTTTTTTTTTCATACTCTTTGAAGATATCTGAATTGGATATGATCCACAGTCAAATTACGTCACGTAGAACAATTAGCTGATTTCCAATTTATAGTAGCTACTTGAGAAACTGTTCCTACTCAGTATAATTCCTTAACTCAACGAGTCTATGTATTATCCCGGAACGTTAGTGTTGGATTTCGTGCTAAACAGGGTCTATCGAGCAAGTTCATGAAATGTTACACTTATCGAATCGTTAGTTGAGAAACAACATTACTGTTCGGCCTTATTCATAGATATTTCCCTGGTGTTTGTTAAAGTTTGACAATATAAGCTACGCAAATACTGCCTGAAAATACTGACAAACTCTCCTTTTTACTTCAGTGATATTTTATCGAATATTTATCCAAAACTTTTTACTAATTGCTATTTATGCTTTTTCCAATTTAATCGAATACACGAATACTTTCTTTAAATTTACTTCTTTTAAGAATGTTAATATAACGATTTTTATGTTTTAGACAACATACACCAGAAGAGGCTACACAACTATAAATGACGCTGGCTGAAAACCATAGCTATATAGCAAAGTTAAACTATTCACAGCTGTTGCAGCGATTCATTTATATTTCAGTTTCACCTTAGATTTTTTTACTTTTTTAAAGTTCCGTTTTTTTTCATGGAACAAGTCTTGTGGGTGGGCGACCTGCAAAGTTGAAAATATGATGAGATATGTTTTCTGAACTAGAAAGATCATAGTAACGAACTATATATTGAACTAAAGATTATAAAAAGGCCTTTGTACCGAAGCATCAATCTCTTTGAAGTGGGTACGCATACAGGTCAATTTGGGGGAAAATGAATTTTCAAATTATTTAAAATATTGAGAACAATCATATTTGTAAGTACATAACATACTGTGTGTATGTATTCTTAGAGTAGTTTAAAAATAAAGAAAATAAATGTGCAGAAATATAGGGGTAAACAGTTTGAAACTTTTGTGCCCCTTTCACTCGAATAAAGGCTTTATATCGGCCAAGTCTTTATAAATTTTGTAATCAACATTGAGGTATTTTTTAATATTAAAGATTTCAGCATGTTAGGGAAAGATGTACATTAATGCGACTTAAGTCAAAAAATATATACGATTCCAGACATGTACACAAACTTCTGTCAACAGACAACAACCTGTAGACGTGTGTGTTGCCTTGTTGTCTTCAAAATAGTCTTCAAAATAAAATAATGCATTAAAGTGACTTTGTCTATTTGAATAAACTTTATTCGGATATGAAAACAAAATTAGTTAATTTAACTATTTATCTCTTTAAGGGCATACTAAATTTTTTTTTTCATATCAGCTACGAAATTTTCTTAAGTGTAGTATTTTCCACTACCACAGCTAGTAGAACATCTAATGTTTAAATCAGTTGTATTTCTCTGCAACAGTTTTAAGGTTAACTACACGAGAATGTTAGCATGTAGTGTCTTGTGGTAAGTTTGCTTTGGTGTTCGAGTTTTGGGTGGATTGGCTTGTATAAGTGACACAATACTGAATGAATAATGATAATTCTTTAAGGATATAAACCGTATAAGAATAAGAGCAAAACAAAAAAAAAATATAAATGATATAAGTTCCAGGAATACAATTTTCGCTTTGCTGTTTTAAACGAAAACAAAATATGTGCCCTTAGGAAATAACAGACAAAGTAATAAATGCGAAATCAAGGTTTATATGCAAAAGAAGTTGAGGTAGCCATGCATGGAATTTAAAATAAATTAAAGCGCACAGCAGTGCGCAAGGACAGGTTCACATCTATGTGCACAGTGTGTATATTACAAGAAACCATTCGCGACACGAAACCCTTCGCTTCATTTGAATATAAAATAATGAAACCTGAGCCGGCGCGACTCTACATATACGTAACCGCATAGGTAAAGTTTAAAATTCTTACCGTACATTCATACATATATATTGTTACGTTTATTACCACAATAAACGTTATTTTGAAGGGTTCGTTTAATTGCAAATATGAAAATACACACTCTTTTATGATTTTATCAGTACACGGTTTTATTCGGTACTTAACACTCTTATATACAACTCTTTAGTACTAGTTGACACTGTACACTTAATACTTCTCTTGTACACACAGATGTTCACTCTATGAAATCTCAAAGTCAAATATAACTTCTGCGGTGGACGGCGCCTTTATATACAGATCACGGCCGCTTCTTGAAATGTCCCGAACATACGCGAAATTGCACATCAGTTATTTCAGTTGCTGGCGTAGTAGTCTTGTATATGTGTTTGTGTGTGTGTGTATCTTTTGTTTGCTTTTGCTTGATGCAGAAATTGTTTTTGTTTCTACGCTGAATCGCGATTCATAGAATTTCTGCTACGCAATTTGTTTTTGCTTTATGTTTATGATATTGCGTATTTGTACATTTGTACAATAGGTCGCTTCACACATCTTTGACTATCACTTTGTAACAATATTTTTGTTCCTATTTACTGACTCACTCATTAATATTTTGGGGCATTTCCACTATAGCTATTGAACTAAAACTTGGTTTAGTGGTAGGCCTTGGTGAACAAGTAACCAAAAAAGTAAACTTTTTATCTTTTTTTGTTATAAACAACCGCCTCTAAACTTTAAGTTAAAAGAAGTTTTATAAAAACAAGGCCAAGTTCCTATCCAATATTTCGGCCCTTAAAAGTACTGAGATCAATATAAGACCAAAGATCTCTGCTAACTTGGCAATATTTTTTAATGTAGATTTTTGGAACTATTTTTTTTCATCCTTTATCAAGTTTGGTTTCGGCTATATGTCATCTTCAGTGTAATTTTTCGTCTCACAGATGTGTATTGGGTGTGAATAATTAGGGATGATTCCGGTATATAGCACACGTGATCACCAAAAATTAGCGCTACGTGAGCAATTGTAATGCAAGGGATGGCTGCACCTTGGATAAATACCGGTTAAATCTACCACTACTTTTGCAAAACTCGGGCTATCGCGTCCCCAATTTATATAATTAAAATTATATTCTATCACTTCTGCGTTTACTTGCACAATATTCAGATGAATCCTCTTGATTAGTTATTTAAAAAAAGAGATAGATGATCACCAGATAAATTACTTATACTGTAAAAACTTGGTTGAAGTAGTAAATATATGTTTTAAATTTTTTAAACATAATTTTTTTTATAAAAAGTCAATCTTTTCAAGTGTTGTGTTAAAAAAAGCGTGTAAATACTGGTACACAAAAAAGTTTATTTGACATTAAAAAACTGTTTGCCATAAAAGGTTTGGCTAGTGTTGCTACGACCAACAATTACCATATATGTATGTATGTTTATTTTACTGATTAAAATACAAACAAGACACATACAAACATGGGTTCAAAGAAAACCGTGCACAGCGGGCTATGCACATACTGCTAAATATCTGTAGTAAATTTAAGTTGAGAAAATTTTGAAAAAGTGCCAATAAAGTATTAAGAAACATGCCAACATACATACACACATTTGTGCATATGCAGTACTATAAAAACATTTCGCCCCTACTGCTATCATACCTCCCAGAAATGTTCCTTATATCGTAACTTTCTGTTTTACTTTTATATTTGTATACTTCAAATATTCCATTAAAGCTTCGAAGTATTACGCTGCACACCAGCATTTCTGACGATTAGGTTATGTTATATAATACTAGCCTAATTTTAAATGGCGATCTCAAATCTGTGATAACAATTATTGTATCAGCTATAGTTTAGAAAATATGATATGTGAGCCTTTTGACAATAAAACACAATCAATATGTTTGAAGTTAATCCTATTAGGGTGTTTGAAAAAAAACTTACTTTTATAAAAGTTCCGTGTAGAAGTTGATGTAAGGAAGCTCCAGCCATTGGCAGCTATTATGTGCGCGTTCCAATAGCTTTTATAGCATTTCTTCACTGTACGAAGGTACTGATATAATTCCTCCGCTTTCCTTCCATGAGATCCCCGCGATTGAGGAAAAAATAATCTAGATGGTTGTGTATAAATGTAATTTTATGCTCATGTTACAACCAAGCATATGAAAGTGACTCGTTATTTTTTCAACGTGTTGAGAATAGTCCGAACATTTGTTATTTCTCAAAAAATTTCATTTCATGGAATTTTCTCAACATCTGTCATAGTGTAAAATTTTTACTATTACTAACGACCTTATCTGTTGCCCATCAAAAATTGCCACGTTTATCTTTTCTGGGAACTTTTCTTATTAGGAAAGGAAGCAATTTTCCTTTTTGTTCAGGGCTTTAACAAATTGTGTTATAAGTCCTAATTTTATGTGCACGGGAAGTAATTGTATAATTGATACCATAGTAATGAGTGCGGGCTTATCACGTTTTGTTGTCCTAAAACAAGTACTTCCAGAGTAGGCAATACCTTTCAAGCAAGTGTTCATTTTTAGCCTACTCTTCTACAAACAAGGGATACTTTATATAACCACCTTGTTGGCATCAAAGATCATTTACCAATTTCATACCAACATTTTGATTTATTATTTAATATTGCCTAAAACCAGAGTGAAAGATGTATATTCTTCCTTTTCTTAAGTATAAATGTGCAATAGTCAGCGATCCTAAATTATTCCCGAGAGCACATTTTAGACTCAAGTCTATGAATAAGCGCCACTCATTAGAATCGTAGGTTCGTAATCTCGTTTAAGACATTATATTTTATAAAATGCAAATTCAACTTCTTCAGCAAAATATTTGAGGAGATCCTCTTCTCTTGTGCAATAATAAAGAATTTTGGTTTCGTTTCTTTTAAATGTGATTATTTTAGCCTGAAAGCTAAAATTTTGAAATTATACTTCGACAGTGGCATGATCTCTTATTAGGGCATTTAAATCAGCTTTGTTCAATGGCTTTGACCTGGACCGGTCAAGGCACATTCAAGGGCCATCTCAACTTTCAACTTTTTTCTCCAATCTTATTCGTTATTTCTGTGAAAAATCAGCTTAGGCCCCAGCACATGTCTCTCCATCGATCGTGTACTGGAATGTCACTTATATGCATTAAACAAAAACATAGCCAACTACCAAATTAGAAGAGATGTGAATTAAGGGATTATGTGACAAGAACAATGGCAGAAAACAATAAATTAAATCTTCATACATGGACCTTAAGTAAGCTCTATTTAATATAATTTCAAGGCTAAAATTAAAAAATAAATATATAAAATGCTCTTATATTCAAGGAACGGCATTGGAGACATCGTCAATATTCTATGTATTAGTGTTGCAATTCAACTGTTAAATACTCCTCATGTATACGCATTGAAAAACGTGATTATAACATGCTCAAGCACATTATATTTTGCACAACAAAATATTTATAGAGTTAACATAAATTTAAAAACATTTTAAAAACTTTAGTTGAAATAAACAAAACCATAAAAATAGTTTAGATGAGCAGAAAAATTTTAACTATAAATATGTCTACTAACAAATTATATTAACCATAAAAAATAATGTTTTAACTGTAACCATAAAATATTCGCAGTAAACATTATATGTAAAATTCTTTTGGTGTTTGATCAAAATTAGATGGCACTTCGCCTGAAGTGGTTAGCGCGTATTATTAAGTATTCGCTGTAGCCGCTGTTCTTATTGTTATGAACAATAATAACATGATTTTTTTATAGCCATATAATTCAATCATTATATTTTCCTCTTAGATTATGATTTTCTTAACAATTTTTTTTCTTTGGGAGTAGTAAGGATTACTAAACGATTACTAAGAGTTCGTATAACAGTGAAGTTGACCACACGACTTCTTATACAGCTACGTATTCTAAATTGGAAAGAAAGGCTAAATATAATCACTATGCATAAAATGTTAAACTTGGAAATTCTATATTTATAGAACACATGAAGAGCAACACGGGATTTAAAAAACAAACTGCAACCATAAGAAAACTAAAGTAAATTCGCTTTTAATATTATAATGTAACAGTACACAAGGCAGCAAATGCAATAACGAAATAAAAACAAGAGCTATATTCGGCTGTGCAGAATCTTATATACTCTTCACAAAAGTATGAATTACCTATGTATATGTATGTATGTATAAATTTCTGAATTTTAAACAATAGCGGAATTAGGGTTACAGTAAATTTTTTAATATTTTATCATATAGTTTTAACCTTTTATTTTAATAAATGTTCAATAATTTTCAAGCACTATTTTACACAATTCTTTTAAATACAAAAATTTTATTTATTAACTTCATTATTTCGCTACGCCTTTGCGTAGCATCATCAGTATACAGATAATGTCACTCATATATATATATAGGGATTTAATACATAAAATTACAACTAGTTTTTAATATTTGATACAATTTAGAATTATGGTGCAATTTCAGCTTTTGGACGAATTTAGTCCTTAAATTTCAAAATATTGTGAAGTTTGTTTTTGGTTACCTGTTTGTAGAAATTAGGTTTTTAGTAACCTTTTGAACCTTGTTAGTATTAAGTTTGTTAAAATTGCGACGTTATTAAAACTTTTTCCGAAACTGAAATCTGTTGGTGAAATTAAAAATTTAGTTATAAATTTTAAAAATTTGGTGAATCTTCGTTCTTGCGGTATTTTTGCATTTTTTTCGGTTTAATCTGGATTTCCGATTTTATGATTATTATCAAACTTTTGGTAAATTTCAATTGGATTATTTTGGTGTTTTTTTTACGCAATTTCGATTTTTTATGTATCTGTTTAACATAAATTTTTCTAAAAACTACGTTTTTCATAAAATATTTATTTCTTTGTAATTATTCGACATTTTGGTGATTTAAAAAATATTAGGAAATTTAAAATTTTAATAGTTAAAATTTTTTTTTTAATACAAATTCTTCAATTTTGTGGTAAATTTTTGAATTTGCGGTAAATTTAAAATGTAGGAAAAATTTTGAATGTTCCCTGGAAATCACCTTTAGTTGGGAAGCGCATTGAGTAAATGGATATGTTAACAAGCAAACTTAATAAGTATTTGACAATGCCAGTTTGATTCAGTCTTGCGGCGGCCCCAACATTGGTCCCTGCTTTTTCAAAAGTAATATTAGTGAGACCGTTTAGCAATACAGGGTAATGACAGCTGATTTTCTTTTCGTACAAGTACTCTATGGACAATTTTTGCGATGTTCTCATAAATATACTATAAACTTACAAAACAAAGTTTTCAGTTTTGTATTCCACATTTGCTTTGACAACAGCTCTTGTTGTTTTTGGCAGTTAATTATTTCAGTGCGTCATTTTTGAAACAAAACACTTTATGTAAAACTATAATTGCAACCAGCGTGCTAGTTTAATTTTACACCTTAGATGTATTTTCGCAGATACACAGAAACAATGAAAAAACAGCGATGCATGAGATGAGGTAAGCCCATCAAAATATGCACTGTTGTTGAATAAATCAAATGAATAATACAAGGCCGATTATGTATTGAAAAAAGAAGTGAAAATTGGTAGCAGAGTAAAAACATGTAGAAACGAAAGCCACCATAATACATCTCAAGAACTTGTTTAGCGAAATACATTTTGAGTACTACACAATGTATGTAAATAAAAATCAGACAGCCGCTAACTCCACTTTATAAATTTATGGTCCATTTTTTTTTTTGTGAAATAAATAGGTTTCCAGCCATCGGCAATAATAAAGAGCAAGTATTCATTTTGATTCTTCGTTCTTACCGAATGAAAAATAGTCTGACAAATTGAAGAGATGTTATTGTATTAAATGTTCATTTTAAATGGGTTAAATAGTTGATATATGTAAGAAAAAAATTTATATATTCCATTCTATATTAATGATTAAAAACAAACTTGAGCCTGAAAAAATTACAGCATTTATTATAAAAAAAATTCAGTTCGATAAATTTATCAAAAGAAATAATTTTCTATATTTTTTATTCTTTTATTTTTATCTTTATATATAATCCTCCCAGCGTGTGTGTGTAACTCGCGTTGCTAGTCCGCTTTTGATGAAATTTTGTATGTGATTGATTGGGTTTAATTTACAATTGTACTCGGGGGATAGCAGTTATGACAATAATTGTAGTAACTATTATTTACTATTAATTCAACAAGTGAATCATTTATTTATTCACTCATTCCTTTAATTCGTTTTTGTAGCTTTCAATTAAATTTATATTTTGCTTTTATTCATCTCGAAAACCTCGAATCAAAATATAAAACCTTTCTTGGCTTACTTCATGTTTCCCTCTACATGAAAACAGATTTAATTAAAACATAAGTTTTGTACGCAAAAACTTTGTAGATTTACGAATGTGAAGCTGTCTGAGTTATGGCAATTTTTGTTAAGTTTAACAGTATCTGCCATAACAGTCAAAAGGCAAATAAATAAAGAACATCTTCCATCTACAAATTTGTTTCTCGAAAATGTATGACCTTTAGATGAAAGAAAAGAATAGTATGAATACATAAATATGATATTTTTACAAATGCATATTAGTTGCCTGTATATGTATATCTCGTCAGATTTTTTAAAGTTTTACAAAAAGTGTTAAGTGAGTGTGTTTGTGTGCATAATATTATTGGCAAATAATTTATACGTAAATATTTTATCATACTGCTTATTATTCCAGTTAAGGAATTTTAAACGGTGAATGACAAAAAAAGTTCTGGCGCTCCAACCGCGCCTTAAAATAACTTGAAGACAAAATTTTGTTTAAACAACTTAATTTATTTTTAATGATAATTCGAACAATCATTTCACAACTCACTTAATTTATTTTTAATTATAATTAATTCCACTATTTAATTTATTAAACGATCCCGATCAAACCATAGCCAAGACTCATTTTTAGTTTTACAATTACTTTATAAGTTAATTCTGGCTAAATTCTGATTGCTCAGAACGACTTAAATTTTAATAATAAAAAATTGCTTAATAGTCAAAAATAGGCTAAATAATCAAAATATAAAAAAGTTCGTTGACTTGGCTAAATTGCACATGCAGCATATCATATTAATTATCAGCACCACTAGCAGTGTTGCCAACTTTCATTTAATTAACATTTACACTTTAGGAGTTACTAGGCGTATGATTGATAACTAAACAAACACAATTTATAACAATTACTCTGGGCAGGGCAAAAAAAAAAAAAGAATTTGTTAGACACGCATACAACCATTATATTAGGCAAATAATTATAAATAAGAATCTTCCCTGATAAATAATCAATAATCTGCAACTCTTCTCTATAATTATAGTAATATATTGGCAAAAGCAAAGTTCATTATCAGAATCTTTATTGTCAAGAATTATGATTTCGAAAAAATATTTCATTAAATGTTAAATTTAAACATTACAAAAAAATGAAAAGAACTTAACAGTGCACACGAATTTTTTTGTTCCCACTAATATATAAAACAATTATTTTTTATTTGGCTTCAATCCATCACCATTTTCAACATTACATTTTGAAGGGGATATTTAATGAGATGTTTTATTCTCTAACAAATATTATTTTCACATTCCATGAAACGAACGAATAACAAAAGGATATCAAACAAAAACCAAAAACAGTTTTTACTAAACCAGTTATTTTCAACGATGTACTGCAACTGTAAGGCTTGCTTCTATTCTATTAAAAACAACATTATAACTGTGAATAATTATTTACACTATTACGAAATCAGAAATGGCCGAAGCAAACTGTAAAACTTTTGATTTGGGTCAGTACTTTATTTATTACTTAAACAAAACAACAACAACAAAAATTAAAAATATGTATTGATTTTTTTTTTTACTTTTTCCTTGAACTTTAAAGACAATTAAAGTTTGCCTTTGAGGTGAATGGTATTCGTTGGGTGCAAAATTATCTTGAAGTTTGGTAAGGAGTAAAACAATGTTTTTAAAAGTAATTACATTAAAAATTAATTAACTAAACGGGTTGACGAGGTGGTAATCTGGCTAAAGTGTGCAAGCTGAAGTAGTATTTTCAATTTAATATTACGAGTATGCTACAAAAATATCAATTCGAAATTTTTGTTTTTAAAACTAAAATATTTTTTCTATTAAATTAAAAACATGTTTAGTTAACTATTTTAATTCCAACTCATATAATTAAAAAATAATGCAATTTATTGTTAAGGGTGGATAAGATAGTTTCTATGCGCATTACACTGGCTGTTTAGGCTACCTCATCAGGAATCCTTTACCAATCTTTGCAGGAACTTGCCTTCCATTGGTTCGTTATTTGCACAACACTAAATGTAGCTGTAAATCTTAACAAATAAAAAGAGATCATGCTACGAATTGCTTTTGGTAGAAAAGCTAAACTATTTTTAATAAAAGGAATGAAATTCCAAAACTCTTCTTATTATTTTTTTTTAATTATTTAAGTTTTGAATAAATCAGCGGAATAGTACAATACAACATTCATTTAAACAAAAACAAAGTCATAAAGGGCACTAAATGCTTGTGCAAATAAAATTATTTAGGTATAGATAGAATAAATATAATAATAGCACACAGTCAGCAGCCGTTTGGAACATAAGACTCAAATGTTGACCGTTACACTAGCACTTTCTCCTGTTTTTAAAGAGTACAAACATATTAAATTATTTTATTTATCTCGGATAGAATAGTAAAATTATATAATGTAATATCAGTTATTGAATAATAAGTAGCTACAATAGTTACAACAATGGACTTGACTTCCTTTTGAAAATTAGTTTGTTATTTTCATTTTCAAGCACGCCTCTACATTTTTGTTTGTTAGTTGGCTTCTTACTTTTCTTTTTGTATATCCCTGCAAAAGAACTCTCGCACAGATATGTTGGCCAGAAAATCGTCAGCACTCCAAATGCCAACCTTTTTAACTCTCTGTAGTATTCTGGTAGGCTATTCCATCAAATATGAGTGCATCAACTCGCTGAACTGTCCACTTGTGCAGCGCGATTGTCAGGCCTTTCTAAAGCGCTAGCTATTCTAACTTGCTCTTGAATTTTGAGAACTTATGAGTATACAAATATGCTGTTTTTAATAGCAATAGGATTTGAAGCGAACCGGCATCAATGTCTCAGTGTTGATCTTATTTGCGTTTTTGTTGAGAGGATTTACTATGAACGCCAGAGTACTTGGGTTTTTTTTTTGAGTTGGTCAAGTCTCACCGAGAATGTATCCATCACATTTTATTGCCATTTAGTTGCACTGGCTACCTCGCAATATATTTTTCAGATATGCGTGAAGTAATTTAACGCTCCCCATGTTGCCAACAAACAGAAATAATTTATTTTCGAAACCGAACACTTATTCAAGCAAGGCAAAGTTTGTTTAGTTACTTTGTGATATCCGTCCTGTAGTTGAATAATTGCAGCCATTTGCCTTCTTCTACTTCGGGATGTACAACGATTTTTTCATTCGAGGATATTATTAGTTCATTCAAGCAAAACTCACAATGGAAATACACCTATTTCATTGTGCAGAAAGAAGTAGGTCGGAATATTGGCCATCTATTTCTCCTAGGCATAAACTGGCGATGTTAGAGTGCTTTTGCCAAAATGCTATTAATGACTTTAGTTACCAAGTTCATGACCTCAACAATTTAGGTAAAATATATGTGGGCGCATCTTGATAAAATATGCAATGAAACAGTTAAAGGTCATAGTTTATTTTTTACTGAAGAATCATTGTTACAGCTATATGTATTCCGGTAATTTATTGACTCTATTAGTTGCACTGGAGGCGATTTTATTTATACCGATTTCATAATATTTCATATTCTAAACTTTACCAAAAACAGGGAAGTAAAGAAAATTATATAAAATTAATTGTGTTGTAAACTAGCTATGTTACTTGAGTACTATTTGGGGGGTTGTGAAAGAAATTAAGTAATTTTAATTCAACGAGAATGATTTTCATCCATCAAATACACTGTTCTGCAAAAAAAGTTTGTTTTGCTTCCCCTGAAAAGAAATATGATTTTAGTTAGAACTGCATACCTTCCTTAATCAAAATCTAGTTTCAGGTTTTTGCTTTCATTTTCTTAAATGGGCGTGGCAAATATGACCCCCTTAATAGGGCGGCTACACTAGTTCATTTCACTATAACGCAAGAACAGCTTAAGAGATTGCATTAAACGTAGCACCAAAAGATACGGTATGAAATAGCCTTTTAGGCATTTTAAAACTCTTTCTTTGTATGCTGAACAGTTTCAAAGTAATTTTGAAAATAGTAACGAAATATTTTATTATTCTATGCTGGAAGAAATAAGGTCTTCTCCCCAATACGTTATACGTTTCAAGAGTATGGATGTTTTGTTGTAAAACAACTGATTTTAGAAGTTAATTGGAGAGCATGTACGATTAAATGTGTATCCCAGCATTTCGATGATCGATGCACACTGGTACAGTAAATCCATATTAAAAAACAGAGTAAATTTATTAAGATTGCGATTATAGTTAAAAATGCTGAGTTTATTTTAAGAAAGTGCCAACCGCTAATTGAAAAATTTGCAGATAATGAAGATTTGAAGAGACCTGTAATAAGTTCTACCGGAAATAACGACCACGTTGTGAACATACTTTTCTATTTGTTTCGTGAATATCACAAGTTAACACTTTACATAATAATCCCATAAGAAACAAATCCTGGGAGAAACTGCACGGTCAATAAAATAATTTATTATAGTTTACATGGGACAGAACGTTCTAAATTATTGTAGACTTGGTAATAACCAAACTACTAATTTGAAAATCCGTTCAGAAATAACAACATATGTGATTGTATTTCTTTTTTAATGAAGTAATTGATATTTGATAAGTTTGCAATTTCTGGGTAATTTTTTGTATTTTTGATGAGAACTTAATAATTTTGGTTCCTGGTGCATGATAATAAAAAGTGCGAATATGACGACAACAATAAAAACTCTGCCCGTGGTCTTAAGCTAGCCAGTGCTGGACATTCACACACAATGTACGCTACCGTCTCAACCTCTTCCAGGCATAGTCTGCAAGTATCATCTTCTACGACTTTCATCTTAGCCAGATGGAATTTTCCAACGCAGTGATCCAGCTTAGCCTGTCTGCATGTGGTATTCTCCCTCCACCTATTCAGGTGTAATGAGTTTACCCATTGAAGAACTTTACTTAGCACTAGGCCATTCCCCAGGGCAGCCCTGGGTTCTGGTCCACAGAAATTCACATCATTGCATTGGGAACCCTTTTCCCATGCACTCGGTTTTCAAGCAAGTGATCCAACGCATTCAGCAACCCAAGCAGTTCTGACTGGTAAGATGATACTTACCTCCCCAGACACAGACTATAGGACAAGTTCAGCTCAACTGAGAATACACCTGCTCCTGCCCCGCCACTCATAAAAGAACCATCAGTAAAAATGCTAATGTCGTTCTCCATACACTCATTGTGTATAATGCCTTCCGCAATGAGTGTCCGATGCAGCCTCTCCTAACCTCTTTCCCAACGAGGTCCAGGATACTCTTATGCCCGATGTTCGGCCCAAAGCTATGCCAAACCGCATCGCTCCTCATTCGCAAAGCTGACAATGCGGCCGTTGACCTAATGAATAAGTTTAATGGCAGCAATCCCAACATTGCCTCGATTGCCTGTGTTGGCGCCGTGCGCATTGCACCACTTATACCCATGCAGGCAACCCTATGAATCCCATCCAACTTACGCTTAATTGTGCCCTGAGACGCCTTCGTCTACCACACCACGGATGCGTAAGTTATAATGGGTTTCACCATCATTGTGTAAATCCAGAATGCAGCCTTTGGCGAGATTCCCCACCTACGGCCACACACTCGTTTACATTGATGCATAATCATTTTTCCTTTCCGGACCTTTGTTTCGATGTGTTCATTCCAGGTAAGTTCCTTATCCAGGGCAACGCACAGATAATTCACCTTCCTGGACACATTTACTTCCGATCTGAGAAGCATTAAGGCTTAAACTTCTACACCATTCCTCTTACGAGTGAAAAGCATAGCGTCGGATTTACTGGCATTTATGGTTAGACCCTGGTCACTGCACCATGTCTCAGTCACCATGAGAGCCTGTCTCATGCAACCTAGAATGGCCCCGATTTACTTACCACCAACCATTAGTGCCAGATCGTCTGCATACGCAATCGTATGGACGCCTATTGAGTCCAATCTTTAAAGAAGGCCATCTACGGTGATGTTCCACAAAAGAGGTGACAATACACCTCCTTGTGGGCACCCCCTAACTATCCTACCTCGAATCTTGGTTCTCCCATCTCTGAGATTTATAGCCCTAGTCCGAAGCATGACGTTTATCCATTTTATAATAATGGGGTCAACCCTACGTTCAGTAAGAGCATTTCTCACCTTCCCAAAAGAGATCTTGTCAAAGGCGCCCTCAATGTCCATAAAAACGGACAGAGCAGCTCCGCCATTGAAAATTTCTCTTTCCGCTACTCTGAGGAGCTCGTGCAAAGTGGTGTCAGTAGATGCTCTATAAGCATGCTGAAATCTACTCAAGGGCCTATCCATCAGCGTATGGTTCTCCATAAAGTCAGCCACTATTGTCTTCAATAGAAAAGATGTTAGGCTGACCGCTCTCATGGACTTACCCGGTTTGGGAAGAAAAACAATGTATCCCGTCGCTAGACAGGCTACGAATATTCCCCTAATCCTATCAAGCAGGGTATCTATTCCTCACTGTAATAAGGCTGGGCAAATTCCATCCATTCCAGCTGCTTTGAATGGTGCAAAAGATAGTATTGCACTTCTGACACCATTCGGGGATATTATCCTTTCAGTCTCACATCGTCTTCTCTCACTAGTCCCTCTATTTACAGGAGTGCATAAGTTACTCGAACTAAAGCTTCCAGGAAAATGAACCTCCATAAGCGATTGCAATGTTTCCTCCACTGTCTCAGTCATGTGACCATCGCTCTTGCGAATTAGTCCCATCCTAGAGACAGGGTCTTTAGATATTATCTTTTGTATTCTACATACTTCAGATCATGGATTCAATTTCATGGATTCAATTTCTCCGTTCCACCAAGGCGTCGGATCTTCTTCATCCACTACTGTCATGGGACAAGCATGCTCGAAAGCTAGCTTAACCGTGGAGTTCAATTATTCCACCGTCCGCTCGATTTCGCCCGTGTTGCGAGGTGCTCTGTATGGAGCACCTCCTATATGTACCGACAGATACTCTTCATAACTGGTAGGATCAGTATTCTTCGGTATTCTTATACGTTTGCGGACTCTCCTCCGTCTACTGCCATACAGAGTATCGAACTGGATTGCCTTGTGGTCAGACATGGTTAATCTGGCCACGACCTTCCAGTCCTTAACCCCGTCTAGCATATTGACTGAGCACAGAGTGATATCGATCACCTCTGCCCTTCGTGAATCCACGAAAGTGAGTTCTACCCCTCTGTTAAGTACCCGCAAATCGTGTCTTTCTACAAATTCCAACAATTATTGTCCTCTGTAGTTATCATCTGTGCTGCCCCAAACCATATTAAGCGAGTTGGCATCACAGCCCATGATCAGCGCCATACCTCTTTGCCTGCAGAAACTCACCAGGTTCTCCACCTCCAGTGACGGATATGAACCCGTCGTCTCATAGGGAAGGTAAGCCGACGCAATAAGAAATGATCCCGAATCACTGCCAATCATTACTACCGTAAGATCCGGCGAGCAGAGATGTGTCATAGGTACTGTTCGTACGCCATGTCGCACCAGGATGCATGACCTAAATTTACCATCAGTCTGTGAGTGGTACAGATTGGCGGTCTGTTCAGACAGGCCCCTGATATTGCCTTGGACAATCCAGGGCTCCTGTAGCAAGGCAATATCCAGCTTATCCTCCTCAAAACATCGCACCAACATTGCTGATGCTGCTTTGCTGTGATGTAGATTTATTTATTTATTTATTTATTTATTTATTTATTAAATTGTACAACTAGCACAACAAGATAATAATCTTATAATTTAGAGTGCTAGTGAGTAAAGCAAATTAGTTGTTACATATAAAAAAAGACAAAAAGGAGAACATAGTACACATAAAACAGAGTAATATGATAAAAGTGTATAATTAAAATAATACAAAACACATATAATTATTACACAAAAATTTTCAAGCATATGTTTTAGCTAACTCTCTTTTAAATAAGTTTGCGTTGCCTAAGTTTTTAATATAATGCGGTAAAGAGTTCCATAGACTTGTGGTGTATATTATAAATTGACGTTGTGACAAAAGGCTCTTGTATTTTTGTTGAATTATAATCCTTCCACGGTTAGATCTGGCAAACTGGATCCTGCCATATAAATATGGTGGTTGTTCAGTTGTGATTATCTTATGCATAAAGACAAGGCATTTAAATTTCAAAAGGTCATCGAATTTCATGTGAAAAATCTGGTTAGAATATAACGAAATATTGTCACGACGGCTCTTTTGGAAAATATATCTTGCAACATTATTATATGCAACTCTAAGTTTACCTAAGTCATTACTACCACAGTTTGCAAAGATTTCACATCCGTATAGAAGAGCTGGAACAAGGTATGTCTTCGCTAACAGCATACGTATAGAAAATGGCGTTGAATCTTTGACAGCCCATAGGCTACGAAGCATGCTATGTACTCTGCCCACTACAATTCTAATGTGATTCGACCAAGTAAGTCTATTATTGAAAGTGACTCCCAGGTTCGATGCAGAATCCACAAGAGCAATATCCTTATCATCTATTTTTATAAGAATGTTAGAAAAATTGTTCTTGGTCTTGGACACTATGATGCACTTAGATTTCAGCGGATTAATGCACAACCCATTAGAACTTGCCCACTTACTTATCTCGTTCAGATCATCATTGATTATTTCTACACAAAAATTAATATCATCGAGATTAGTGCTAAGATAAAGTTGCACGTCGTCAGCATACATACGGATTTTACTGTTAATTGAAATATCAGGCAAATCATTGATGTAAAGACAGAAAAGAAGAGGCCCAAGAATAGAGCTTTGTGGAACTCCCCTACTAACGTTAATTTGCTCTGATCTGTTACCGTTAAGATAGACTGCTTGGGATCTATTGCTCAAATATGAATGTAGAAGATGCATGCTGAGCTAGAAAAATAGCATAGTTTTTGAAGTTTTTTCAACAGAACCGAATGGACAACAGTATCGAACGCTTTACTGTGATCAAGAAGTACCAAAAAAGCGACCATATTTCCATCGAGTTTCGATCTTAGATCTTCGACTACGTCGACCAATGCCGTAATGCAACTTCTGCCCTTCATAAAGCCCGATTGCTTATCAGATAAAAAATTTCCAGATATCAAATATTCACTTATTTGATTGCTCATCAGATTTTCAACCACCTTGGATAAAAAGGAGAGAATGGCAATTGGCCGATATTCATTGTTCGTCTTGGGAATAGGGACTATTTTCGATAGCTTCCACTCTTCCGGAAAACTTGATTTTGTGAGAATCGTATTAAATAGATGTGTAGATTGAGCTGGCATATACTTATTTTTTCCTAGTATGAATATTAAATTCTCGCCTAAGATTTTCGTCTGCTAGATTTTCTGCTTTCTTTATCTCCCATTTTATTGATACCATTAATAGTCGTTTTCAAAAAAATCAATGTTAGACCCACATATGTACATTGCGGCCAGAAATCGTAAATTGTTGGTAAATACATAATTAAATTTTTACTTCTCTTGTGACTTATCAGTTATGATCAGTTTACCGTTAGCATTTAACAGAACAATGGTTTTTTATATTTAAAAGAACACATGGCTTTGAAAACAAGACAAGAAGTTTCAAAAATAACACCAAAAAGCAAATAAAATATGAAGCTTGGAATACAAGAAGTTAAACATGCGTGAATGAACTGAATGACCACGTCTATGTTCGAAGATAATATCCCCACCTAAATTTCTTTTGAAAGCAGTCAATGTTAAATTTGATTGAGCCAAGTGAATAGCAAGTAGATGTAAATATGCAAATAAATTGCGGAACATGATCTCTGTAATTAAAAATTTTTAATATTACAAAAAATTTTAATTAATTTGAAAAATGAAAAAAATAATAAGTTTTACTATAATTTGGGAATTCACTAAAGCTGGAATATTGACCACAAAAGCAAACTATAGTTTAAAGTTTTTAAAATAAAAAAATATCATAATTTTCAAAAAAATTTCAATGTTACAGACCGAATTGAAAAAAATATTAAAAATTTTGCCAAAATTTTAAATTAAACACCAATTCGGAAATACATTATAACCAAAAGTGCTGCAGTAAAATAATTCATTTGCTACGATTATGGAATTTTACCACAAAAACTTTAACTTTACAAAACTATATAACATAGTCTTAAAATTTTCATATTAATACAATTCTTCAAAAGCCCTTAAAGACAACATGAACTGCAGCAAAAAATTTTAAATTTCCCAAGCCTTCGGAAGTTCACAATAAAATTGGAAAACTGGAATCATTTAAATAATTCCAAAAATACCACAAAATTCACCAAATTTAAAAATTTCAAATCTAAGTTTCGATGTCACCAAAATTATTTAGTTTAACTAAAAATTAAAAAAAAAAATGTATGAAAAATTTAGCAAATTTAACAAAATCGATGTTGCGCAAGGTCCAAGAAACCTTGTTCTCACCAACAAGGAAAGAAAAACCAACTTCAACATATTTTAAAATTTAACGACGAAATTTACCTAAAGGTTGAAATCGCACCGAAAACTCTAAATTTTATAAAATATTAAAAAACAAATCGTTTGCACCGGCAAACATTTGTAGCATATATTTCGTAGTTCATACTTTGTGAAGGGTTGATGTGATTTGGAACAGCCGAATATAGCTATCTTACTTGTTTTATATTCAGATTAATTTAGATTTTTGCTAAAATTTATAATTTTTTCGTTCTTTAATTTTTTGCTGCAGTTTTAACTTTATGGTAAATTTTTTGGTGAGATCGCTATTTGGTAAATTTTTTTTACACATTTGTCTAGCATCAATTTTGGTAAAATTTCGTAAAATAATGATTTATATTAAATTGTTTGTATATGCTTCACACAAATGAAAACTGTATATGTATAAGCGTTTGACAATCCGTTTGTAATTTCTACAATATTCATCTCCGATTCTTATAGCTAGGAGGAATTATCGATGTCCGTCTCTCCGATGTTGAAATACTTTCTGACGGCACGAGACAACCTATGACCTGGACCACGTAAACAGTGAGTTTGTTGCTAATTGGTGGACAAAGTAAGATAATTAATAAAATTGGCTATACTTAGTTTAATTAATGCGCCTACATAACGCATGATCCACTGCAATATAATACTGTTATAGAAATAAACGTAACTCGAAATAATATAGTTGACATCAAAGAACAGGGACAAGGTCCGTTAATAGTTTGTTTCGGTTCATTCGAACCGTTTTGTGGAAAGGGCAATTGTGTAGCCTCTGTGTCTAAGCAAGCATGTAAGCCGATGTTTTTATTAAAATTTAGCAAAAATTATTAACATAAAAAGGTTAACTTATAGCGAAAAAGGTAAATTTATAGCGAAGATTGCTGTAATGAATGATGAGCATAGCATATGACCAATGTAATCTTTTATTCGACGAATCTCCAAACATAAATTTATACAAATCTAGGCGACTAGTGCTAGCTAGAACATCATTTTGTAGTCTTTACACATGTGATCGTTAATCAGTTTTCATAGAATTTTAAGTCAAGTCCTACAATATGATATTAAAATTACAAATGTTCGCGTTTTTGGGCAACAGTTTACTACGTAGAATTACTCAATTTTCGAATGAACCGTTACCTAAAACAATTTGATGGGTAATTTAACACTTTTCAAAATTTGGGTAATAGTGCATTGTGCAGAAAAGGCCGAGTTATGAAAAATTTAAAAACTCAGCCAATTTTTCTCGAAAATTTGTTAAGGCATTTCATTTATTAACTAGGCAGAAAACCTTCACCTTTTCTTGTAGGCTATAGATATGCTTTCGAGCACAGAAGGTATGCTTAGTAAAGCTTAACGTGATTACCCAAGGTTCATTAGCACTTGTTTATGTCGAAAGTCAGCTTTGCTTTTCTAAGTTACACTGGCCTTTGGTGGCGATCAAAATCCTTCTTCTCGGCGCTAGTAACCTACAAAAACGGCTTTGTAATGCAGAGAAACATTATTAAGCGAATCCAAGTATGATCAAACCACAGGAGATAATAAATCGTCAATAATTAATGTAACCTGGCTATAGCTGTTTCGTATTGTATTGTTTCTTTGTACAAGTGCATTTTCTTAAAAAACAAATTACCAAAGGTCTTTTTCTATCTTAATGGAAATTTAAGGAAGTTACTGATTATATCAATAACTTTTCATGCAACTCAATTGAAAAGTAACTTTGAGGAATTTCTTAAATTTCATTTTGTGGCTCTACCTGCCACAAACAATAGAAATAAATCTCTTTTAAATTGAATTTAAATCCTTTAACTCAGTATTTCATTAATCTGTATTTTTATTTTTAACTTTAGACAAAAATTGGGGGAAAAAAAACTAACATTGTGGGTTTGTGCGACATACATATGTGTGTTTGAACATTCATATATACAGAATAAAAAAAATCATGAAAATATAATCAAATACCAAATTTTTCTACATATTCTACGTGGCTATTGAAAACAACTATTTCGTAGTATTTGATACATAACTGCATTGAATTTAGAAATTTATATTTTTTCCACTATGCACGTGCTAGCATTTGGATATGAATTAAATTGTTCTTTTGAAAAAAAAAATGACTAAATTAAAAAATAGTGCAACAATTTAAATTCAACAATTTAAAATGTTTTATTATCCGAAATCAAATAAGTAATAATTTGAAATATTTGTGGATTTCAAGCTTTCTTCAAAATGGCTACTTTGTGATTGTAGTGTAATTTTTATGATTTTTATATTCCAAAAATTAGGTTCAAATAAGAAAACATAAATTAAACATTATTTTTTTTTAACTTAAATTCTGCGGTTATGTGAAATATTTATTAGAAATATGATACTTAATCAAAACTATAATTAAATCAGTAAACCAGTAAAGACAACGTATTTTAAGTAATTCCTTAACCCATTATTCTCAAAATTTTAACAGCAAATTACTTACAAATTGGTGCTGTTTTCTGGATGGTTGTTTCTCCTTTTTATTTTTGTTCCATAAATGACTCGTATTTGGTTAGGCCGATTTTACGTAAATTTCTAATACTGACATTTATAGCATTTTCGGGATTAAGTGACGCCTTACTTATAGACATATAACCTTAAAACTTATTAACATAAATGTTTAACAAAGGAAAAATTGAATTATTTTTTACTCATAATTTTTTTTAAATGGTTTGTTATGTAAGTTTCATTACTCGTCTTTAACTCCATATGTCAAATCTAGTGAGTTGTGCTACTACACACACACATACATACTTGTTATAAATAAAACTCTTTTGTTCATAAAAAGGATACTCGTTTGTTCACATTCGCGCTTGTTTTGCATTAGATTATATAAATATAACATATATAACATATAAATATAACATATATATATATATATATATATATATATATAATTTCTTATAGTGCCTTCAATATGCCATTCCGACCCCATTATGTTCAAACATATAATGTATGTTTTGAATCCTACTTGAGGAATTCAATATCGCTCTAGGAATTGTTGGGATATAGGCAAAAAGTGATTATCAATGAGTCGATGTAGTTGTGTTATGTTTGTGAGCAATAATTCGTCAGTGGTGCTAACGCAACAAGAAAATGGGCTTAACAATTGCTTCAATTTCGCAGCAGCGGTAGCCACTTGTCACAATTTCCTGCATTAAATAAAACAAAATTTATAAGAGCAGGTAAGCAATGAGTGTTCACTTTAACCAAAGGCTATAGCCTTTGTCCGTAATTCATACGCTATATACGAGTAAATACATATAATTATGTAGATAAATACAGAAATTTAATTAAATTTAATAACAGTTGTTTTTACACAATTTATAATCTGCAATTCAAAATTTTTCCACATTTATAAATTACAACAAGAATATATAACTAATGTAAAATGAAATAAAATAAGTGAAAGGTAAATATTTAAAGCACTATTTGTGTAGTGCTAAATAATTGAAAAAACAAAACGTGAATGTAGCATATTAATAATTTTGGAGCGATAATATTTAATATACATAAAAAAATTTGACTGCGTTATTTGTAAAATTTAATATTTAAAAAAAAATATGAGATATATCACACTAATTTTATAAAATTTTTTATAATCAGTTTAATAGTAAAGGAATACTGTTTTCATTGCATTGCGTTATTTTATGAAATTCCTTACAAAATATTACAATGATTAAAGATACACTTAGAATAAGAAGTTCCAAATTAATATTTTGAAACTACTACTGTTACAAAGAATTATTCAAATAAAAAGAAATTAAAACAACTTCATCTCCCGGACAAAATAACTTTTCTTATTTGTTCATTTGATGTTATCGTACAATTACTAATTAAATTCTCACTTAAACTACCGTGTAAGACAACAAAAACCTGTTATAGTAAAATATATTTGGACGCCTCGTACCAAGACTTTGGCCAGAATCAAACCCATAACGGCCAAACTAATGCACTACCACACTCTTTAATACCCTAACAGCACTTCTCTTTTCATCTTTTCAATGAAGATATTTCTGAATTAAAAAACATTAAATACCACAATTGGGAAAAACATTAAATACCACAATTCTAGAGGCAGGAATTTCGCAAGAACAGCTAAAAATGTTCAAGCTGGATTTAATACCTTCCTTATGAGTTACTATAATACGTTTTGATTTTGTAATGTGTTCGGCATCTTGAAAGTGAAAAGATTTTTATAGTGTGTAATCATAAAATTTTTATAAACTGTTAAGATATTTCTAGGACAAACAAAACGATTCAATTTATAGTGCTTAAGGTTTTGATGACCAGGGTAGTAAAAGTATATGAAACTTTCTTATAATAACCAAAGGTCTTGTTCATTATTCGCTAAAATATAAGTGAACATAATTATGTTTTAAAAATAACGTATTTATTATTAAACTAAAACTTGTTTCACTTAAATAAACAAATTTTTATATATTGAAATTACTCTTGTAAGTGGAAGATTTAAATAATATAAATGTGCAGTGTTGTATATAATACTTAAGATGTTCATCAAATAATATAAGGCCTTAGGGGCTATGAATAACAGGCAAGTAAAATAGTAAATATTGATCATACGTAGTGTGACATAAAATTAGATGCAACGTATAATGCAGACGGAATTACGAAGAGTTTAATTAATTTAGTTAATTTCTTTTTGCTTTCGCTCATACCAAAGAGGTAAGTGACATTGGCGAAGTATTACAGGAATATATAAAATATCGTTCGAATTTCGTACATCAATGGACATAACTTTTAAAATTATCATTCTGTAAATTTCACTTAAATTATTGGGTATAACACCCCAAGAACTACCAGAATAATAAACGCTGAGAATTTTTAAAAATTTCCACGAAAATTTTCAATCTTTTTTAATCTAACAAGATATCTGTCGAGTTTAAAAAGGAATATATGGATGTTGTAAAAAAAAATAATTACATATCCATTACTAAGTTTTTCACAAATATTAACTCCTTTATGCCGGCTACACAAAAAACATAGTTTATAAGCCTAGTATCATGATTTATATCGACGATGCAATCATAGGTTCAGTCAAACGTTTATACAAACTGGTAAAATTGTATTTAGAAACTTGAAAATGTCACCAATGTTGTTGAGCCAAAAATTGACTATCAATTTCAACAGGAAAAAAAAAATTTTTGCCTTAATTTAAATTTATCTTGCTTCTAAAAGAAATTCACAATAACTACTCAAATGTTATTTCTAAAATTTTATTTAATAGTAATAACAAATTTTTTGTTTTCTTAATAAACTATATACTATTGAGTACAGAAAGCCGCCTTGACAAGCCCAATATGTAAGTTCTTTTTAGTCTCTGGTACCCGTGAAATTGCAATAAATTGCACACAAGTTTGTTTGTTTGTTTACGAATTTGTGGATGTTTTTATTTCTTATATATTAGGGGCCGCATCCGAGAAGAGGCAAAATCTAAAACTGTATTCTCTATAACTTCTGTTTGATTCACAAGTTGTACCCCACAGCTGAATGCCACATGACCACATTGGCTTTATAACGGATTTATATAAAAGGACTTTGTAGTCCAAAGTCATGGTTGAATTAGGTCCTATCAGCCAGTGTAGTTGATTTGCTTTAAGGCCGTTATTATTTTCTTAATATGACATTACCAACATAAACGACTATACGACCCAAATAGTTCAACGTTACGTCAGCACAATTCCATGTATTTACATTTGTTTTCCGCTGTTTTAGCGATTTTTCTAGCTCATTACCAGAAACATGACTAACAAAAAATTGCATAGCCTGTTTTGTTATAATTTAAATATTAGTCTCCATCTTTAAATATTCTATAGTATCTTTAAGGCAACACTATGGCAAGCTATTTCCAACTCTCCGTTCTTGTCATAAAAATGATTAATAACTTGTTGTTGACTTATACTTAATTGTGGTTTCATTAACTATGGTCAATTGTTATGACGTTAAATAAAGCAATCCAATGATAAAAGTTCGTTCAATTTTTATTTTATATATAAAAAAATATATTGCATAATAATTGTATTTGTTGTAATTAGTGGCGTGAAGTGTATAAAATGATTTAATCGCTGCAATCAAATTGTCAGAAACACGAGGAGAATATGTGAGACGAAAGTTTTCAGCAAAACAGCATGTAGACTTGTAAGAACTGTAGTTATGTCAAATATGTCTAATACTACATTTACACCTACGCAAAATCTGGTACTTATGAGATTTTGAGCGAAATCTAGTTCATTTCTACCAGATTACCCAGATTTTGGCAAAATCTCTCAAAATCTTGCAATACTAAATGATGCAATTATGTATTTTTTTGCTAATGTACTGAAATATACAGCGCTGAACAAGAAAATTTTGACATTTGTAACAAAAAAAAAAAAAAAAAAACGCGGTAGAAACAAAATATTTGCAGTAACATTAAAAAATAATAAAAGTTTAAAATAAGTGGTTTCAATATAGACGAAACAATAATGAATAGAGTGTAAGTAATATTACATATGTAATTATGTGTATAAAAACAATTGTAGCACGAATTTAATTAAGTTTAGAGCCAATTTTTATTCTTTCTTCAGTCAGCTGTTTTTGTTATGAAAATGAAATCCAATAATACGCCAAAAGGAATTGGTGTAAACGGCAGAGATTTTCTTCGAGATTTGAGCTGAAATCTACTAGATTTTGCGTAAATGTAAATGTAGTATAAGATGTAACAATCAAGAGCCTTTAATACTTACAGCAATCTTGCTTACGAATTTCCATTTCGTGTGCATTAAAAATCCATGTTTGTTCCTACAGCCCTCCTAACGGTTTTAACAACTGAACTGAGAATAAAATGTGTTGTGCAACAAACTGTATTTCCTTATGACGCAAACGCATAAATTGTACATAAAGAGTAGAGTTATTATGGGATGGATCTAGCTCCCTAGTCTTAGTGCGACCATAGGCTCTGAGACGCTATTTACCTGGCAAGTGGTATGGTCTTGTCAAAACTGTCAAAACGGGGTCATTCAGACCTTACTTGGCAGCTTGCGTGCAGCAGGCTACCATGTAAACCAACCAACCAGAGTTATTTCAATAAAGACATATATAATTACATGATACATAACTATTTTAATTAAAAAACTTGATTTTTTTTGCACATTCTTTTTGTTTTTCATAATTGGTTTTTGTATTTAAAAGCTACAACGTAAAATAAAATAACAAACAGGAATACAATAGTTTTATCAGGCAAAAATAGTTTTATTATTGGCAGGATACGACAAACCTGGAAAAAATTTCTTGATTACCTGGAATTTATGTATTTACTGGCTGTTTGTATTTTGCTTATTTCATACCACTACGTAACAAAAAAATTTAAAAATAAATACATTTTACAACACATTGTATAATTAATAGCGCGAGAATAAATAACTTGAAATTCAAAAATAATCATTGTGGCCGGTATGATTATGTGTGGGTAAACTGTATGAAACTATGTTAATCATTGGTAAACTTTATCGTGTAAATATTCAGATGCTTTTCAACAATTTTCCAAGAGCAATCACGTGTGAATTCGTGTTCGTGCTATTTCCTCGTGCTATGAAAGCAATTTATTTTCTTTAAATAAAATTTAAATTTTACTATGTATTTCGAAGGATAAGTTTCCCTACAAAAACTTCTAAGCGGAGGTTTGCAAAGCTTCTTTAAGAGTACTTGGTTTTTTTTATTATGGCAGAATATGTTTCTTGGTTATATTATTGTTGCTTTATATGTTATACCTTCTCTGCTCCTTAAGAGAGTTACTGAAATTATTATTTAAAAAGGCACTTTTGTTGAGAAAGTAAGTAAAATTCAGTAGATGTAAAAAAACGTTTTCTCAGCAGATGACTAAAAAGGAAATTTGCTGTTACTATGTTTGTATATTGTTGATTTCAATAGCTGGCCTTATAGTAGAAAATAATATAAATGTTTACTTACATGAGTGGCTCACCTGGAGAGAGGTGAAATTTATCTGTTACTTTTCGTATATACATATATAAAATTAAGGGTAAACGTAATGAAACGATACTGTTCATTAGACTGAGTACTCTGGAGTCCAAAAATACGCGCAAAGATTTCATCTACTTCTTTCTATTATTTTTTTATATAAAAGCACAACGTTGCTGCAAAATACTTGAAATTACGTTCCATTAATTTTAATGTTGCCGCAAAAATTTTGATGTTTTTTTAAGGAAAATGTTTCTAGGAGGAAGTTAAACAAAAACGGAAAACGAAATATTTTCTTCATGTGTAGCATACACAAATCATATCAACATATTTTTAATATTATATACAATACAAACTTTTTCATTGTAAATTTTATGGGTCAACGCTTGGGGGATCGTTCATCACCTTTAGAAAGTGTAATTTATTTTTAATTAGAAACTAGTAAGTAGAATCAAATTGTCAGTAATTCGAGGTAGTGAATACACACCCTAAATCGAGGTATGATTTTAATTGTTTAGTTTGGACAGGGTTTCCTTTATTTTTGCGTTAGTGAGTTTAATCGTTATGGTTGACAAACATAAAGTTATTTTTAATATTTGCTTTTCAGAAATTTTAAAATGGGTGATATCCTTAAGCTCTAAACACATAGACGACAGCAGACTTCACAACTTCACGGCTTCAAATGCCATATACCATATACGATTTAGTCGGAAATTTTCACAATATTGAGTGCTACGAACTGACTTGCAAAAAAGTATCTTTACTGGTTACCACCTGATAGTTTGTTTAAGCAGCTCATAGCTTCATCTGTAGCATGGGTAACAGAGAGACTACTCGTATGATGATATCATAATAATAACTTTTTTACGCCACGTCGGTATCTGGATTATAGTCAGACTACTTATCGCTTTTGTCAGATTTTTTTTGAACAAATATGAAGTGTCAGATATCTTAGCTATTCAAAGAACGGCAAAATCCGCATATATATTTTTCATATGAGATCGCCAACAAATATCTATTACATGTAAAGAAAAATATGGATGTGGCATGGTCATTTTTTTGCGTTATACAAGTCATTTCTAACATTTGATCATTAAACAAAGAAAGCGAAATATCTAGGAATATAGAAGGAATGCCCTGTGTTATTTTATATTAAGATATATAAAAGGGCGCACAACCTACTACGGCATTTTCAAATAATAGTCATATTAACCCACTGTTTATCGTAGTATGCACAATATATTAGCTGCATGCTTATATATGAGTGTAAACGAACAGAAAACGCTTTTTTGATTACGCTCAATACAATCAACTTAAAGTGTGCATAGAATCAAAATTTTTTGCTTCTTTTAAATATTTGTATTGACTTACGGTCGTTTGTCAATGTCAAAATATTTACAAGTTGTATCAAGTGTCTTAAAAAGTTCGTCAACTTTAATGTACATTTGGAAGTTTCATAAGTTAAAATCAAGCGTAATTTCATCTTGAAAAAAGAATAATATATTTGAACAAAATATGTTATAATTTGATCAATTGTAATATGTCCATTATATCAACAAGGACATATTTTTATCTACATTCACCTAGTGATCTTAAATAATTTCTTTTCTTTGTCAGTTACAAATAAATATTATACTATCGCGCAAAAATTTAAATCATCTAATAAACCATAAGAAAATTTGTATAATAATAACTACTCAAATATCACATTTAGAGAAAAAAAATTAAGCATATAGAGCTTCTAATCATTAATATTTTTACAAATGTTTTAGGAAAATAATTACATAGTACAATGTTGTTCTGATATTATAAAATTTTTAAATTTAATTTTCAACACCTGATGCTTCTCTAGATACGTTTTAACACATAAGCCTCTTTGTATATTGAAGAATTTAATAAGAATAACACTACACTCGCATACAAAAGGCATGTGTGTTTATAAGTTCATATGTGTGTAAGACAAGTTTATATGTCTATTTATCAGAAAATTTACTATATAAAAATTTATGGAAATTTATGTGAAGGTAAATACATTGATAAATACCAACTTGCCAAACGACTCACAACAATTAACAGATAGGCATAAAGTTTTATTTTTTACAAAATACAAATTTGTTTATTCCCGTTTTTTGAATTATTCGCAAATACGGTTTTTAGAGGAATTCGTTTTTCTTTGTTGGTTCTTAAAATCTTCAGGTTTTAAAATTTTTTTAAATCTCTCTAGGAGCCTCGGGATGATTATTTCTATATGGGGACTATATAGCAAATTTGATAGGGGCTCAGAATATACTTATTTTATAGGCATGTGTATATGCGTTTCCCTGCTAGAGTAAAAACACAAAAAAAACGAAAAATGAATTTTGTATTGTATCTAGGGAACTTATAGACCTATATCCTAAGTTGTCTAGTGCCGTCAGAAAGTTGATATTAACATCGGACAGACGGACATCGGTTATTGAACTTCCCTAACTATGATTATCACGTCGCCACATGACTTTTTTCTTTATTGTATACATAACTTCTTGTTAGTAGCCATCCGAAATGAACAGTTGTACTAATTTCATTCGTTTTTATAAATTCTCTAGTTTTTGAAGTAGAATAGATATTGATATGATTTATGCATTATTTTTTAGGGCATTTCATATTTCTAAGCAATTAAGTGCACGAAAGGTGGATACCTGTAAACTAAATAGTTTGTTTATGTTTTGCCGATTTTGAATTGGATACTGTGACTGAATTGTGAACCCTACTGATATCATGATATAACTTCTATTGCCGTAAAATTATATATTCTGCTAAAATAGTTAAATTATAAAAAAAAATTTAAGTGCTAGAAAAATTTAAAAATAATCTAATTTTTTGATACCAAATAATCGTTATACTAGAACCATTCACTAGGTTTCGGGTTCTTCAGACAAAGACAATTTCTTACTTTTACATGACTTTGTCTTGTATAGGTTGCTCTTGTTGGTGTTTGATTCTGTTCCTGCGTCTTTGCTGTCATACTTGTGTGAACCATGATGGCTGTCATGAAATGTAAATTTTAGTTTAATAGTTTATTTCTCAAGAACACAGTTATTAAATAAAAAAATATAGCCGCCACTATATCTATCTAGGTGGGAAAAAGAAAATTATGAATCAACAAAACATAAATATCAATACGAGCTTCTACAACTAAAACATACAGATTAATTCCCGTTTTATTTTTTCAATATTATGATCGATCGGCAACTTATTGGACGCATCACTTACTGCTTAAGAGCTATTTATAAAATTGAATACAAACGCCAGTTTGTGAAAATTTCCATGAAATGGTCCACCGTGACTTAAAAAATCAAAACGCTCGCATAATTTTTTTAAGCACAGAAAATTGGAAAAAACTATTGCGATTTTACTATGTAAAAAAATTTTCAGGTTATCATAATTTTAAATTAAAAAAAAATGGTATGTAAAACGAATGACTCTTTAATTCAATTTAAAAGATATAGCATGTATTACTTGTCATTGCTGCTGACGAAAATAATATATATGTAATATCGCAGTTTGGTATATAAGTAATTGATACAACAACAAATGAATATAAAAATGTATATAAAAATATGTATGAAGGTAAAAAGAGTGCGTAATGTAACGTGCGTAATCAACAATTTATTTTTTTCTTAGCCAACCCATGCATAGTTGTTTTTAAACAAAACATTATTATAAAGGTCCATTATTAACCTTTATAAAAACATTTTTTCCGAAATAAAAATCTCCTACAATTCGCTTACTTTCGCACTTTTTCTTACGGCTCTAAAAGGCACTTCCATTTTTTGTCACGTGCGTAAGTCAACTTTGATTGAATGGAACTTGGGTACCTATTGCTCAATTTTCCAATATATATACTTTTTGCAAAGAACTCATCACATATAATGTAACGATTCTAAAATTCCAATCCATTTCTATTTTCACAATATTCAAAGACAATTAAACGTGTACAAATGTCGCGTGCATAACCATGGAAACACCCATATATCAAGTAATTAAATAAATGTTTAGAAACATTTTGTTTATTACATGTATTTATTCTAAGCTTAGTAAAACTTGCACAGACCTCTTCTAAAAAAAAAAGGTTTTATAAGAACCCTAAAACCCTTTTAAAGTCTTTTTTATGCAACACTTAGTAAATATGCTCTGTAAAGTTTTTCTCAAAAAGAAAAAATTTTCTAACACAAATTGTCTAACAGGCACATAGCCGATAATTAGGAACTCAGCTAAATTAAAATGGTAAAATATAAGAGTCGATTGTTTTCATATTTCATTAACTTTGTAGGACTTTTATGAGCTTTATAGTTTTAATATACATATTTTCTATTTACACGATCTTATCTCCAGGGGTTCTGTTGGGATATGTTATATATTATCTATATGCGAACAATGTGTTCTACATGGGTACAGCAAATACGCGTTATTAACCTATTTCGTTAAATTCATTTCTATTATATTTACTATTTTACAAATGTGTGTTTTTGATGTTTATATGCTTAAACTTTTTTAACATGCATCCATGAGAGGATATTAACATTTACTTTTGTATTAATGTATTTGGAAAGTAATGCGTAGCCAGGACATGACATTGAATTTTATGGAAGCCACTGGTTTTATATTTGTATTTCTTTATTTAAGTTTTTACAGCTTTTTACTACCTGCTATATCTTTATAAGCTTTATGTGAATTTATTTTTGAAAATTTATTTGTGAAAATATTGATTTCTTCTGTTCACTTAATTTGTTATACCAAGTTTATATTTTATGTGCTCGAAGAGCAAAAAGATATGCCATAATTTGTGCGATAATTATATTAATAATTTTTTTTACAATTACCACACTAATGCATTTTACAATGCTATCAAAAAGGTTTTGTATATAGATGTGATTCAAATTGAGTTTCCAATTGACAGTAGTAAATATTTTTCAAACCAAATTTAGTTAATATTCGACGTATCCTTATGAAATTATTCATGGGGAAATACACAACGGAGGAACGTGTACGAATTTCCCAAGCCTACAGCGAACATAGGCATTCATCACGATGATAAAACGTATATTTTATATTAATTTAATATTTAAATTAATATACAATTATTTGAACATGCTTATTACAAATGGCATGATAGGAGTTACTAGCGGGTATAAGAAAACAATTATTATAAAAAAATTTAAGATGCTTGTAGAAACTAGCTTACATTAATTTGTCCAAACTAATTTGGACAATTAAAAATCTTTTTTATAAATATATATTTTATACTTACCATTTTTATATTTACCAATTTTATACTTACCATTTTTATACTAACCATTTTTTATAATTATCATTTTTATACTTACTGCTTTTATTATAATTACTCTTGTCATACCTTGAAATACTTACCCTTTGTAACAAACAAACAAAAAATATAAAGTTGCTCACTCTGATCATTGGAAAATTAATATTTTTTTTTCCAACAGCGAATTCAGCGCTCTCAAGCAGAAGTTTTCGCGATTAAAGAAAAATAATTAATTGCAAAATATCATCCGAGTGAGCAACTATACATCTACATACACTTGTACATACATATATATTTAAAATTTTTCTCAAAGCTAGATACAATCGAAATTTTGTTTCACGATCTCTTAAAGACTTTAAATTAAATAATTCACTTACCTTTTATGGTGGTTGTTCTCTCTTACTTGTATATACGTACATATAAAATAAAAAGGGTCTCTTAAAAAATAACACAATACAATCCACTAAAATAAACGCATACATTTAAGAAAGACGCTCTTAATTCTTAACCCAAAGAAATTAAAATTATGATATACAGAGAGAACATAAATTAATTTTGAGAAACATATAAATCAGAGACGCAAAGTTCTCCTCATTTAATTTTGCCAAAATTTATTTATATATTTTCCCTCTCAAGAAAAAGTAAACTCAATTTTCATAATTATTAGCAAAAATACACGCGCACTATATAAATTATAATGAAATTACACCCAAATTAATTAAAATTTTAATATATTTTCTCATAATTTGAAAATTATTTATTCGTGAAAAGTTAAAATTGTAGAATTCACTCTCCCATACCTGATGTAGTAAATACCAATCAATGTTACCATTGGGGAACATTTAAATAACTAAAAACAATGTTACCAGTGAGCACTCTTTTAACAAATCGGATACACGGAACTTAATATTAAAGACCAAGGAATAATTTTAAAATAAACAATTTTTCCAGAAAATAAATTTTTGAAAATTTTATTAATTTTACTCTCTTGTAAGTGAAATAAGAGAACTCGGTATATATAAAACTTATATAAATAATTTAATACACAAGTCTCAAATTTGTGCTCAATTCTCTTATCAAATCTGAATTCAAAATTATTTAAACCCAATTTCCCAACTTGTCTCGTGTTAAATAACACTCTTTTTGCTCTAATTAAACAATTATTAAAAAGTCAATTTAAAAACCCCTCGTTTGGCGATTTTAGGTATTCTATCTAAAATATTAACATTGCCACACCTAAAAGAACCTCAACCATAAGTTTTACCCTCTCTAATTTTCCCCTAAATTTTAAATATGCCAAATACATCCAGTGAGGAATATAACCCTACTCCCAAAGAGCGGTTCGAATTTGATTGTGGGCACTTGCTAAAATTCTGTAAGAAATTTAATGCAACCCCGGTGGAAGAGCAAAATGAAACCATTTTAGAGGTGAAGTTAAAAGACTTGGAAGCAAGATGGGGTAGAGTAGATGCTTCATACGAAGTAGTTGTCTTGACTAGGAACAGAGAAATTACATCCGAGTTTAGACAGGAGGCAACCGATAGATTTGAAGAATGTACAGAAGCGTACTACGACTGTACCTCTAGAATTCTAGACTTGATAAAAATTCTACAATTAGATAGCCCATCCAACCCGAGATTCCAGTCAACCTCTCGCTATTCTACTCACCCAAATGCGCCTGCTCAAACTTTCGCGCAGAATAATTCAAATAATTGCATAAAATTACCTCCCTGCGACACAGAAGTATTCAATGGAAGTTACAAACAATGGCGTTCATTTCGTGATATGATGACTGCTGTATATATCAACCATACAAAACTTACTCCCGTCACAAAACTGTACCACCTTAGAAATAAAACCAGGAGTTAAAAGATACCCTCTTTCTCACGACAATTTCGAACTCGCATGGAATGCACTAAAGACTCGCTATAAAAACAAGCGCGTACTGGTTGATAATCAAATAAAGATTCTTTTTGATATCCCAGCAGCGAAGAGTGAAGACAGCGAGTCAATAAGAAGAATACAATCTTCAGTAAATGACTCGTTAGCAACACTAAGAACACTTGGAGTCGACGTTAAAAGTTGGGATCCGATTCTCATTTGATTGATTTCAACAAAACTTCCAGACTTGACTCTAGCGCTTAGGGAACAATCGCTCACTTCTCCTCGTGAGCTGCCAGAATGTTCTCAGATGTCACAATTCCTCATTGATAGGTATGAAGGTGTAGAAAGGCTCACAAGCATTAAAACCTCAAAAGAGGGGTTTAGTCTTACAAGAAAACCACACGCAATTGTACAAACATATGTTTCACAAGAAAACTTAGGCACATCTTGCAAACTATGTAATGAAGAGCAATCTCTCAGGTTATGCCCAAAATTCAGAGCATTTACAGTACAGCAAAAAATTGATTTTGTATATAAAAACAAATTCTGTAATAACTGTTTAGCTTTATCACACATTAAAGCGAATTGCAAAAGTAAGCATACTTGCCTATATTGCAAAAAATACCCTTATTCTCTGTTGCACATGAGGCAAACCCCCAATAACTCCACACAAAGCCCAGGAAACTCAGAAGGTAGAGAAATTTCCACCAATAACAACAAAAGTGCTCAGAAATATTTTAAAATCCCTACAAAAGGTAATCAGATTGATCCTTCAAGTGAACATCCTAGCACATCAGGGCACATACAAGCCAACTGCTCAAGTAGCAATGAAAATATTTTATTACGTACGTCAATAATGCAGATAGAACACAGGGGTGAACTTTATACCGTCAGAGCCTTAATTGATCCTGGGTCTCAACGGTCATTTTTAACAGAAAGAGTACGAACTCGACTGCAATTACCTTTTAAGAAATCTCATTTCGAAATTACAGGTATTGGCGGTCAAAAACAATTATCGAACAAACAGTGCGAATTTGTTTTGTATGCAAGTTCTTAGAGTTCCCATTACAGCCATAATATTGTCTAAGGTAACGAATCATCTTCCAGCTTACTCTTTCAAAATCGCTCATTCGAACGAACTCTCAGAACTAGTTCTAGCCGACCCTACATTTTATAAATCGTCTCAGATCTGGTTTTAGGCAATGATTATGAGCATTTTCTCAATATAGAAGGCATTAAAAAGAAGGTTTGTGGTCAAGCTTCAGCTTCTCAGCGGCCCAGTAAAGACCCAAACCATTCAAGCTTTCACGACATCTGTAGCCCCATCCGAAACTCAGGAACTAAATAAACTCTTAAGACATTTTGGGAGCAGGAAGAAATCTCTTGAACTCGCCCAAAATCACATGAAGAAGAGTTCTGTGAGAAATTTTACACGGAAACGACTACACGAAATGAAAATGGTAGATACATCGTACGATTACCATTTAAGTCTGAATACCCCGACAAAATTTACTTAGGCTTATCTCGATTTGTAGCCTTAGTTCAGTACTCGAGCATGGAAAGAAACTTATTAAAAAACCCTCAACTTCAAGCTCAATATAAGGAAGTTTTAAATGAGTACTTAACTGTCTCAACCACATGGAAGAAATTCCATCAAATGAAATAATTTGACATGGTAAATGTGATTCTTACTATTTACCTCACCACGCAGTTGTTCGCCCAGAACATAAAACGACAAAAGTAGGAGTCGTGTTTAATGCCTCTAGAAAGTCAAAATCACAATTCTCTCTCAATGACATTCTACACACCGGCCCCACTCTGCAAAATGAATTAATCTCGATTATAATCAACTGGAGAAAATATCAGTACGTTTTTAGTGGCGACATACAGAAAATGTATCGCCAAATACTGGTACACCCCGCTGATAGACCCTTTCAGCGAATGCTATTCCAGTCCCACGTAGATGGACCTATAAAGGATTATGAATTAAAAACGGTAACTTTTGGCGTTAACTGTGCCCCATATCTCGCGATTCGGACCCTTTTACAACTCACTTCAGAATCTGAATCCAGATTCCCTAAAGCAGCTTCCATTCTGCGCACAGAAACATACGTAGATGATATTCTTACTGTTGGTTACTCTATAGAAGAAACTCTGTCTGCTCAAAATCAGCTCATATAAGTATTTAAATCAGCAGGGTTCCCATTAAAAAAGATAACTGAAAATGACCCGCAGTTACTTGCAAATTTGCCGAAAGAAGATCTTTATGATTTAGATTTCCTTCGCTTCCACGAAACAATCTCTACCAAAACCCTTGGTATAAAGTGGAATGCACTCACTGACTCTTTTACATAAAATTTTCCTCCACTTGAACAATCTGAAAAGATCACAAAGTGACGGATTCTCTCATCTGTTGCAAAACTCTTTGACCCTGCTGGATGGCTGGCACCTATAGTCATCCGAGCAAAAATGCTCATGAAGCAATTATGGTTAGAAGGGTTAGAATGGGATGAAAATGTTTCATCAGAATCCCTACTCAAATGGAACAGCCTCGTGCAAGATCTCATGCACATAGAAACAATTTCCATCCCACGTTGGTTGCAGTACACTCCCTCGGACACGATTCAAATTCATGGGTTCTCATCGAAGGCTGCATACTGTGCCGCTTTATACATTCGATGTCAAACAAATCATCGCAACACAGTTACAAATTTACTAACTGCTAAAAGTAAAGTAGCCCCAATACAAACAGTTAGTCTTCCACGCTTAGAACTCAATGGTGCAGTTCTCCTAGCAAATTTCGTAAACTATGTCATCTCTTCACTAAATATCGATATTAGCGAAATAAACTTGTGGACCGATTCTTCCATAGTGTTAGGTTGGCTTTCAAAACCACCCTATTCATGGGAAACATATGTGGCGAATCGAATTTCTCAAATCCACAGTTTAGTACCAAATGCAACATGGCGACATGTCCCAACTCACGATAACCCGGCTGATCTTGGAACACGAAGCTGCAAAACCCAAGATCTTGCTCTTAACAATCTGTGGTGGCAAGGACCATCATGGTTAAATAAACCCCCATCAGAATGGCCAAATCGAAACCCGCTCAAATCAATCGAAAACCCCGAAAAACAAACTCTACACACAGAGGTTCAAGATAATGACATTCTGAGTGAATTTTCATCATACAGCAGAGCTCTACGTGTTGTATGTTATATCTTCCCATTTTACCACAAATGCTTAAGATACTCAAGGCCAAATCTCACGAAAATTTCGCATGACAATTTATCGCAAAGTGAGATGAAATTTGTTAAATTGCGTCTCATCACTCTAGCCCAAACAACTTTTTATAAAACAGAGTACGACATGATAAGTACCGATCAAACTCTACCCAATAAAAGCCCGTTAAAGAACTTAAATCCATTTCTCGATGTGTGTTAATGGCAACCATGCACGCAGATATTGGCGCCCTTACCATCTGAAAGATGTAAGCTGACACCACCATTTTACACAGTGGGAATTGACTTTGCTGGCCCTTTCGAACTAAAAACTTCATCCTTACGCAAATCGAGCACTATAAAAGGGTACGTGAGCGTCTTTGTTTGCTTTAGCACAAAGGCAATTCACTTAGAAGCGTGTTCTGATTTATCCTCAAAAGCCTTCCAAGCTGCATTCGCTCGCTTTGTTGGGAGGAGGGGGCTTCCCCAAAGGGTGTTAACCGACAACGGCAGGAATTTTCTCGGTGCCAGTCGAGCATTAGAGCGAGAATTCGCATCATTCATAAGAAACTTATCAGAGAACATATCCCATGGGTTTGAATGGAAGTTTATACCGCCCCACGCACCACATATTTTCCACTATTCTTGCTCGAATTGAAGGGGTTCTCAATTCTCGGCCGATCTCCGCGCTGTCAGAAGACCCATCAGGGCATTTCTTAAGAGGAGCTCCCATAATGGCCTTCCCAGAACTCGACTATCACAACATGTCCCTAATTAACCGATGGGAGAAATTGAAGGCTATTCATCATCAATTCTCTATACGATGGAAGGAAGACTATCTGAAATCCTTACACAAACTTTACAAATGGAGAAATCCTGCTCGCAGTGTTTAGGTAGGAGATCTCGTGATAGTCATGGATGATTTATTACCACCCCAAGAATGACGATTGGGACGAGTGGAGACGACATATCCCGGTGCGGATGGAAACGTGCGTACTTGCGACGTACGTATCGCTTCAGGAGTAATAACACGTCCGATAATCAAATTGTGCTACCTCCCATTTATTAAAGTAGAAAATTCAGTCTAAGTCTCTTACACTTGACTTATTTATCAAACTTAATATTTGTTAACTTAAATAACCCATTTATTTGTCATTTTCTATTTTTATACAGGATGTATACACTTCATCTTACGTAAGATAAACTCTTTCTAAATGTATGCTTTCCCTTTTCATTAGCAGACCAAATCGCAGATTAGTCACTACGCACCCAATGGAGGCACGTATGAACCGTTGCAGACGTTTTCCAAAAAAAAAAACGTATAAGTGCGGTTTGTGCAACACTTCTCACGGAATACGGTTCTGCCGAAAATTTCTTAAGATGACCGTAAAGAAAAGAGAGGAGGTAGTGGCAAGGTATCGCTATTGCGAGAATTGTCTACCGCGAAGCCACGATCTACGGGCCTGTAACTTGCTGGATACATGCAAAAGGTGTAACAAATTCCACCATACGTTGCTACACCCCGTCCATCAGCGTGCTTCAAAGTGGAAGAAACCACCAACAACGGCGCAGACAGGCAAAAAGCGACAGGAAAAACCACTACGCCCATCAACATCCAGCAGTACCTCCGCCATCGTAGTCAACAACTAACATTTTAGTAGAGGCCATAAAATCGTTGGCACAAGTGCTTTGTGCCACCCATAATCCCGCACCTGTTGTCTAACTCCCAGTTTTTTTTCAACAGCGAATTCAGTGCTCTCAAGCAGCAGTTTTCGCGATTAAAGAAAAAGAATTAATTGCAAAATATCATCCGAGTGAGCAACTACAAAAAACCTACCTTAATTTTTCAAACCTAGTGTTATTAACTACAAATACAACAAAAATTTATGTGTTTTATACTTAAAAGAGGTTGTGAATAATTATTTAATAAAAAGCAAAGAATATTATTACCCAACAAAAACAAATAATAACTTATTGAAGACATTCAATTGGTTCAAATTACATTATTTCGTAATAAAATAAGTTGGGACAAAAAACTAGCTAAAGATATCAAGGGACACGAGACGTTGTATTTGCATTTAATTAAACTTAATGATTGTATGGAAATTTAAAGACGTTAAATTAGAACAAAAAATTTATAACCAGCATTTGTTTGGTTATCACTAACATGTGCATACAATAGCAGAACTTTAGTAAGAAATAACTCATATGCAAGTCCAATTTGGTGTAAAGCGTCAAAAACTCACTTAAAGAAACTTCAAATAATTCAAAACAAATGACTAAAGATTATAAACAACAAACATTGGAGATACTACATGCAGCTCCTTCATAGTGAAACTGGTTATGAACAAATCCTCGAATTCATAAAAAAACAATAGTAAATATTATTAAACCATAGAAAGTTCTCCTTGAAATTGAAAATGATATGTATATAATGTATTATTTGATATAATATAATTATAAACATGTATATTTTCTAACTATATTTGGCTACTTATTTTATCAGATAAAGGTTTTCCTATTTTTTGCTTTAAACATTATTAAATAATATAAAAAATATATCAATGCCTATGATTCTATATATAATTCGTTGTAATATCTAGTGATAAAATCTCGAATAAAGTAAATATGTAAATAAAGATGAATTTAAAAAAAAAGAAATAACTTGTGCTT
The DNA here is from genome assembly GCA_963932375.1 of Phania funesta. Classification (NCBI taxonomy): domain Eukaryota; kingdom Metazoa; phylum Arthropoda; class Insecta; order Diptera; family Tachinidae; genus Phania; species Phania funesta. The sequence goes on along the minus strand of OZ010655.1, from coordinate 35,203,929 downwards.
GCAGACCAAAATCTTTAGCCTGTAACAATGTATACGGAAACCTTGATTATAATTTAATCAGATTTGCAGATAACACTTGTTTTACACTCCGTTCAGATTTACGGAAATTATAATAATAATAACCTCGAAGTTACCACACTGACAAGAGAGAGAGAGACAGACAGAAAAACAGAGTTTATTTCAGGGGACGTCAACAACTGAAATAATATACATAATATACATAATCATAATATTAGCTATCAGATCGGTTGTCGTTAGATTAGGCTTCATATAAAAAGTTGCAATTAAAATAATTTGAATCAGATGAAAATAAGTGATGTATAGTGGAATCAACTATATTTGTTTTTAGCAACCATATTGTTATTTCCTCCCCCGTGCCGAAGAAAATGAAATCAGTTGTAGTCCTTTCAACAATTCATTACATCTAGTGATTTTAGAATATAATAAAAACAAAGGAGCCGTTGATGAACAAATACCTGGGAGAATATTCAACCAAGCGGCGAACAAAGAGATGGCATTTGAGTTTGCTTTATAATATTCTAGATATCGCTCCATCTGCTACGTACATAATTTACGTAAAGAACAACCCAGAACTTAAGGCGCCACAAGCCGGCGTAGGATATCGCTTTATCAAATTAGTGAGCAACTGGCGAAACCTGAAACTTAAATAAGAGCCAATAACAGCCGAGTTACCAGAATATTCTCTACATGTAACGCCATTGAATAATTAAACCGTAGTCCATCGAAAATAATAATTTCGTCAGAAGGAGGCGAGAAAGAACGTGACAGCACTGGCAGAATTACAATAAAGGGTAGGTAATTGTTACATGTGTACAAAACGTCGCTCAATAGGGAAAGGTTGCGTATTGTGCAACAGACCCATAGGCGTAGCATATTCCACTCATATGACGCAATATAAAGGATGTAAATACAAATATAATTATTCCCAATATAACTTTGAATTTCATGTTGAATTCTTAGTTTAGTTGTAATGCCCTATTTTAATAATTGTTTTTCACACGTTTTTCGATGCACGCCCCATTATGCAGCCGTTGAAATAGGGATTAGAAATCGAAAAGTAGATAGTGCTCTGTTTACCTAATCCTACACAGGATATAATGTATGTGGTTTTGTTGACGATATTATGCAATTTCAGATTTTAGCAAAACATACCCGGGTAAATTGCTTTTGACATGAAGGTTAACCAAGTTTCATAACAGTAAATTAGTATTCTCGTATTTTTAAAGCGTTTACAATCAAACTGAAGCTTATAATGATGTCTAAATTCGAACAAGAAATTAAAGCGCATATATATTATGGAATATTCACTGCCAATAGAATTCTCTGAAGACTCAAAAAGCCCTAAGCACATAAGAGATGAAAAAATACCTAAAGAAAATAAATCTTAGTTCAATAACACATCTCAATTCAAATAAGAAATAAAATAACGTAAATCTTATGCAGATGAACAAAATAAAAAACGTAAATCGTTAAGGAAAAAATCAATTTAAAGCTAAGACTTTTTGATCCTGTTGCTGTTGTTTCCACAAACATTATTGAAATATAAAGCAGATAAAAATGCGGTCGTGAACAACTGAAGGGTAGAAAAATATATTTAAGAGCTTTCAGCTCTATTTTAACACTTCTGTTTGTTTATTTTTATTTTCAACAACAGCAGAATAAGTGGAGCAAACAACAGAAATAACATTGAATTTTCTAAAGAATATTCAATTGATGTTTGAGTAAAACTACAGCAACTTTCAACACCAATACCACTCCATGTAGCAAATAATTTCCGTATCCTGATACATACAATACAAACAATGTTCTTATATTTTGTCACCTAACATATGGGCGTGATTGTAAATCACATTTAATAGGATAAACATGCGAAGTACTTTAGAGCCAGGCTAAGATAAACTTGCAATTAAAATTAAGAAAGTTCAAGAAAAACCACGTGAACATAAATATCCCTCAAATTCTGAGAACCCCGAAACCAGACGCTAACAATTCCCAACTACAAAAACAGTTTCTTATGCTGCACAGTTACAAATAAAAACGAAGAATTTTTAGGACAGCTAAATATAAACAACTCAAGAAATACTAGTCCCTTAACAGTGGAGTGCGTAATACTGAACATTAACTGATTGGGGATAAAATGAAACATTTGAAAGATATGGTTGTATTTATTTTTTTTTCAATAATAACATCAAATTTAAAGTGCGAAGAGTGGCTCGTCATGTTGGTGTATCTTATTTGATATACACAATTTATTAACTTTTGCCCTGGTCGTCAGTATACAAAATTATTTTCTACGTAAATATAAGTACAACATTTATATATTCGCACTAAATATAAATGAGGATGTTTTGTTGTTCTTTATAAGGAAGAAATTTTTGGTGTTTTCAAATTATTTTAATATTAAATTGAACATATATTTTGTAAACTTTTATAAATTGAAAAAAATAATGAGTAGATTTGTTCGTGCATATAGCCGTTTTTGTTCCGAATATTATTCAGAAGGTTGCAAGAATTATTGCATAATTTCATTTAAGTCACCCAATGTTAATAACTTACAAATTTTTAAAACCACAAAATTTGGAAAATAGTAATAAAAATGTAACAAGTAATGCGAGTTAAAAAATTACTTAATAAATAGTTTTCTTCAAAACGTATCGCAAAAACTCTGATAATTTATTTTAAGCAACAGTCCTGGTGTTTGGTTTTAGATTTTTTAACAGTCGAATGTATTTTAATTGTTACAAGACCTTTTAAAGTTTTAGTCATAAAACCCCCCAAATATTTAAGCATAGCTGAGAACAAACTGCTTTAGATACTACAAATGTGTACAGGTAACACTTAGTTAGTTATCCTTAAACAAAAATGTTACTAGTAAAATTATACACAAATTAAGAAGAAGGAAAAACAATAAAGTTTTTTTCAGTAAGGAATATCTATATTGGGAGTTTAATGCAATCCTCAGTGTTTGGGGGCGCACACTGTCAGAGCTTGGATAAAATGGTTAAATTCGGTGTGAGAAAATTATCTTTTACTTTTTATAAAAAAATACTTCAATTAGGTCGAGTGTGACACAAACGTTGTATAATTTTCAAAATTACACACAAATAAAAACTTTCAGGTTTTAATTAAATCACACTTGTGAAAAATATTTGCCATGCATGGTAAAATACACATGTTTTTTTTCGAGTTTTTTATTTGTTTTACTATTTTTTAAAGCAATATTTAGATTCATAAAAATTCTCACACACATTTGATATTTTTCCCCATGAAATTTATATTTACATAAAGAATATTTTTGGTAAGTTTTAGTTTTCATAGAAATGACACATTCATATTTTATTGATTTTTTTGATTTATGCTGAATTCTGTCAGAGAAACTAAATTTTTCTCAGCAACTATAAATATAATAATATTTGTTTTTGCAGTTTAATATCCAGAGTAACTTGTTTGGGAAATTTTTTTGTTCATTTTGGTATTTTTTTAGAAAGCCTTTAACAGCCTTTATACAAATGTATTTTGTTGTTTAATATTAATGGTTTTCTACAAACCAATGTAATATAAACTAAGGGCAAATATTTTTGACATAAAAATCCCGATAACTTGAATAAGAAAAGCAAAATTTAGGTATTTGTGATATTTTTAGTCGTACGTATAAAAATATCAATAAAAGGTCTGTTCCAGGTGCATAACAAAATAGTCCGGACTATTGAGAGTAAAAAGAAATTACTCTCTGAATGTGCCAAAGTTGTCCCAAATTCCTGGAACGCAAAAAACCACAATTGAAAATCTTTAAATACTAATGGTGCCTACTTTCTCACATTAATATTATTTTACCGATTTTAGACGCTTAAAATGCATAATAGTTTTTAAGATAAACATCATTGGCAACAGCTGTAAAAAGTGAATGAAAATAAACTGAAAAAAGCAAAAGACAGTTATTATTTATGAACGTTATTTACCATATTTTGCAAAATGGAAAGCCAACTAACTATTGCATGTTCTCCTGGAACTTTAAATCGCGTTCAAAATGGTAAGGTAATGTGCATGTTTGTTTTTAAATATACTCTATTTGCAATTTCTTTTTGCAGACAACTTTTATAGAGAACAAGTAACGGAAAAGATCCTTCAAGAACAGGGGAACTACGAAGTCTTCGTTTTTTCATCGTATGAATCGGCAATAAGTAAACAAAGAATGAAATTATTTTAATGCATCCAAGATATAAGTATACTGATTTGATTCATTTATATTATTAATTTTCGAAGTGAAATGGCACAATCAGAAACAACAACAACAGCAACTACAGTAGAAGAGATGTTCATCCCCAACGATATGGAGCAGTCTGAACCTACAGCAACAACAAGTACAGCAGAGAAAATGTTCGTGCCTAAAGATCTAACGCCTAATGGAAAAGATAAAGTATCTTGGAGTGAGTCAGCCGTAAAATTGATGCTGTGCAAAATACAAGAGTTCGACCAAAGGTTGGAAAAAGTGCTAGTGTAAAATCTAAGCAAAAAATGTATTCCCTTGTGTCAGAATGACGACGCAGATTGAAAATAAGTTTCGCGTCCTTGAACGACAGTACATGGCAACAGTACTAAATAACTAAAAAACCGGTAGAAGTCGGCAATCGTGTCCTTTTTCAAGGTAAGTACACCATTATTTGAAAAATAGTTATTTTGAAATATGATTTTATTTTGTAGCGAATTAAGTCAAATTTTGGGGAAGAAAAGGTCAGTAGTGCCGACAAAGAAGGTGTAAGTCGAAATGAGGCTCTAGCCGATGAACAAAACTCTGACACTGATCAGTCAATGAGAAGTAAATAAATATAACACAAAAAGAGTACAATTTGAAACATCCTTATGCAAAAAGAAAGCGTTTCAGTGGCACAAAAGAAAAGCTGCTGCAAAAGGTAGATGAGCTTATTAAAGAAAAAAAGGAATTTCATGCCAAAATTTTGGAAAGGGTGGATAAAAGAGAAGAAAGAGAATTGCAAAAGGAGAAAAGGGCGAAAAGAAAATTTGAACTTCTTGAGCAACTAGTCGCACAAAATAAGTCATAGTACCTAATACATACTACTTTAATTTAATTAAATTGTTAAAAATGAATTTTACTTGCTTCTGTTTATAATAAATATTATTTAATTTTTATTCTGGAAACTTTCTAAGGCTTTTTCGCAATTAGTTTCATGATTTAATATTTCTATGCAAATCGGATCTCTGATAGCATTGCCCTTTAAGTTTTCCAAATGTGCATCGAAGTCATCAGAAGCACCTTCTTAGAATTGTTGTTCAACAAAATCAATTTCGTTTTCCTTTGGCAAATTATGCAATACAAAACACACTCTTATGAAATGGCATAATTTCGGAATTCCACGTAGTTTGCAATAATATAACTGCGGAAACCGCTGCTTTAGGATTCCAAATGCATGTTCAATCCTTACTCGGCCAGAACTTAACTTCAAGCTGAAGTTTTTTTGTGCCCTTGTTAAATGTCCATTGTATTTATATGGAGTAACAAGATGTCTTGTGCACGGATACGCTGAGTCACCCAACAAATAAAAGTCTAAAGTGAAAGAAATTATATACATTTGTTTAATATTTATTGCTACATTAATTACCTCCGCATGCCGACCTCAATTTTTGATACAAAAGAGAATTTTTTAAAACCCAGCTGTCATGGCAAGATCCAGGAAATTCAACATAAATGTTGATGAATTTCCGATTCTCGTCACAAACTCCTTCCATACATAATGTAACATTTCCTTTTCTATCTATATATTCGTCCTTAGTATGGGATGGAGGATCAATAACAATATGTGTCCCATCAATGCATCCTTAAATTTAAGGAAATTAACGTAGTGTACTAATTATTTTTCATACACATATTTACCAATAGCTTTTGAAAATCCGCACTTGTTACCAAAATATGTAGCTGAAACTTTCTTTCCCTCCTCAGTTGACCACTTAATTACTTCCGGGTTTAAGTTACAAATGAATGTTATTATTTTATCAACAGTGCGGCTTGAAATTGCAAAATTGAACCGGTCTGATAAGTCACGACAACTACAAGCTTCATGGCCGGCAAACCACAAGAAAATAGCTAAGGACTTTTCATGTTTTAGCCACATATCTGATCGAGTGGAATTAAATTCTTCACTTTCTTCAAATCTTTTACACAAATTCAAATACAACTCCTTTGAAACTCTAAAATGGTTCCTAAATTCGCCATTTGTGTACTGATGCACCACATCTTCTGAATATTTATTAATGTTTTTCTTTTTTCTACTTCGAAAGCAGCAAGAACTTCAACAAAAATTTCTTCCCCATCAGACTCTTCAGCAATTAAGTTCAAAATTTTGTCTTCCTCAGACTCACTTGATGTGTCCATGACTTCTTCAATAATCTATAAAAGCATATTTTATTATAGTGATAAATATTCACAAATATATATATGTATGTGCTTACAAATTTAAGTTTATTTGAAAAATCTTCCATTTTGCTTTTCAATCAATTTTAAATAAAAACTTTCTTCCCTTATTTAAAAATTTTATGATTTTTAAATATAAACAAAAAACAGCTGATAATTTAATTCTAGTTCGAACTTACCCAAAGAAAAAGCTCGGACGATTTTGTACAGGAAATGAAAAATTTTACTCTCTCATTTTCTCTCAAAATTGCACAAAAATTGTTATCTGGAACGCGTTTGGACTAACTCGGACTAGTTCGGACTGTTTTGTTATGCACTTGGAACAGACCTAAAATCAATTCACACATATATATTTATTATAATTATCATATACGAGTATGTTGATATTTAGCAAGAGGTATTTTATTAAATATTGGTTATGAATATTTTTTTTTTGATTTGTTAGGTTTTGGTGAAGACATTTCCCAAAGAATTGAGGTCTCAGATAACACAATTCAATAGAACATAAAATTAAGTAGATCAAAAAGATCTGCAACATATGTGTAATGAATTTGTTGTTCTCCCCAATATTACGTATAGAAAAGGGGCTCATTGCATTTATATACTACGATAAAATTTATAGCAGTAACAAATTCTGCAGTAAATGTTGTGGATATGACAGAAGTCGTCGAGCTGCAAGGCAGAACGAGGGCAGGTCAATCGCTCTCCATCCTCTGGCACTTTTGTCTGTACTGCCTCAAGGTCTCTATGAATGCGCTCTGAAATTGAGAAATATTTAAATTTGCTTGCAGGTCTTTATTGTAGGTCAACATTGTTGTAATATATCAAATTGCTCTGTTTTGCGGAAGATTCGCCCGTTGGTGGCACATTGTTCTTGGGTGACCACAAGAAATAGACCTTGTTTTTCAACTACGACCCTGACCCTATATAAGACTAATATTGCTTGGTGGAGATTGATTAGTACTTAAGCTTTTCGTACCTTAATATATTATTAAAAATCTGACGGATCTATTAGTTGATGCAGCGAATATGTCTTAAAAAGGAGGAAAGTGACTACGCTTTTATTTAAATGGAAGTAATAGAACGCCCAAACCGTTCATGTAAAATGAGAAAGTTACGCCATGGAAAGAACCAAGCCCCTGCTAAGATTTCCAACATGAAAGTACTTGTGTTTTTGACTAAAAATAATTTTTCACAAAATAAAAAAAAAAATTAACAAGACTCCAGACCTGATTGATTTTGCTGTGACAAAAAATGTCAAACTTTTAACTGTGAACAACAATTATGTTAATCTAGAAAGGCACAATACCTTTTATCCAAACTAAAACACAACCTGTTGGAAATATAAAATTTATGTGAGCTCTCACATCTCCCAGAATATTGTTCTGAGAAATTCAACATATATCCAAGATACCGTAGATCACTTCACTGATGTCGTAAATTCTGCAGCCGGGCTCGCACCTCCATTTATGCGAACCATAAACAGTGGCGCATTTAAACTATCGGATGACTGCGGAGGCTATGGGAAATTGCATGTACTACAGTTTTAAAGAGTCAAATTTTGCCAAACTATATCGTGTTACTTGATCTATGGTAAGGAACTTACCTACTTACCTCTCAAAATTATTCTGTCCTTTCCTCTTGAAAAATATCTGAAATTGTTATGATCCCCAAACCAAGAAAATATGCTAATTAAATAACATCATATAGTACAATTTTCACGAAACCATTTGAAAAAATGTTGCTACTGAACAGCACATTATCCCGAAACATCAGTTTGGCTTTTCGTGGTACTATCGAGCAAGTTCATAGAATTCTGACGTAACTTTCACACTCAGAATGTAAAATTGCACATCAATAAATTTAACTAATATCACTATCCCAGCAGTATTCATTTTGACCGACGTCTCACATGGTCCCGGCATATTGAAGCAAAAATAACAGCTTAAAAACTCAAAATGCAGTATGGTGGACACCAGAGACTAAGAGAAAAATCCATACCCTCTTGCGAAACGGCCCTTTTAACCTATTACAAAATAGTCTAAGATTTGAATATAACAAATTAGTTACTATATTGGTAGTAATTCATAAATATAACAAAAAGGATTAAAATGTGTAAACTTATTGTAATTTTCTTGAAAAAAGATTCAATAAATAATAAAAAAAAACAAAAGCAGTACTGTAATACGCATATAGAGAATATGCAAAGAAATTACGACATATACCCATCCTACTACAGACTCTTGGCAGTAAAACATACTGCGACAAGAACTGTAGAAATGGAGGAAAAAGTAATTCTAGCGGCAACGAAAATTTATAAAAATCAAAATGTTGTCAGAATTAATCTTGAGTTACGAATTTGACGACAGTAGTAATCAAGCTTAGTTTAATAAATAATATTTTGGAGGGAAGATTTCCATACTTACTGTAATTTTCTTTTAGAACGATTTAATGAAATAAAACTAAAACTTAGCAAAAAAAAAAAACATACAATTTATTTATCTTTAAAATATTTTCAACGTATATTTGGGTTGTCAGTACGTAGGATGCATGTACCTCTGTGGTAGAAATAGTCCAGTGGTTAATGTAAATGCTAAGTTCTCGACTTCTCGCTACAACTTTGATATTGCTCCGAATTTTTAATCTTTTTGCAGGAATGACCACTGACCGTCACCATCAGATTTCGAAGGTTCAAGGAACAGTAAAGATGTGGACTAGGTTAAGGAGCAACTGGGCTCTCTCATTTATGCACTTGGTGAATTGCTGCTAATTGTAGATAGCAAAGACGCTAATGATCCGGTTCGAGATACGCCTTTTCTCATTGTACGGTTTATCAAGAAATATTAAAAGCTCACACAAGAAAACTCGTCGCATTGTTGGTTTGTTTCACTTTTTTTTATATTACATGCTGTTAATAGTAGCTGAGATGTGGATTAATTTATGAACAGTTCAGACTATTTGTCGAATATTTTACGAACTAGAGCAAATTTTGTCCGTAGAGCTTCTTTGGTGTTTGCTTATAATATTACCAAACCTAATAACACCATTAAGATTGAAATGTCTTTCCCATATTATTCCTCTAAATATTGGACGCCCACCTTTACCAACATTGTGTCATTATTTGAACTAAATTAATACTATTATAACAACAATTTTAGGTTCGTTGCATATAAAGTCATAGAAAAATAATCAATATACCTCTAATTCAAAGTAGTGGTAACATAAAAGCCAACAATTCAACCTACAGACAAGAGAGTAGTTTTTATAACAGTATCCAACATAAGCACCAACATTTTCCGCTTGATTTCACATTTTTTCAAAAAATCATTGAACAAATACAGGCGACTCTATGAAACATACGAGTAATAATGGTAAGGCAATCACAAAAAATTCATTTAACGTTCTTTGCAACCTTTACAATAAACATTTTGAAAGACTTGACTTGAGAGCAACCATATGGTTGTTAGCTGCAGTTATTGAAAACATTAAATTGTGCAAAAATATTTGATATGAAAACAAAAAGTAATTGGAGTTTATTATCAGGTCGTAAAAATGTTTTAAACCATTTTTCGCATAAGGTTAAACTAGAAACGAAATTGGATTTTATAATAATTTTTCTTAATAAAAATGCCCTTACGAGAAGGTAAATTTTAATTAAGCAGATAACCAAAAAACTGTCTACTTAAAGACGACAAATTAATTTAAATATAGTGGGATTTTCGCGAAAAGTTTAAAATATTTTTTCTTAGTATTATCGGGAAACATTTTTATTATAATTTATTATCTAATACGTAGCGAAAATCGAATGTATAAAATATAAAGTTGTTTGAAGAATTTTATTAAAGACCTTAAGTGTCAATAAATTAATTAAATAAGAAAAATGTTTAATTTTGTGGTGAAATTTTGATTTTTGTTTCCGTATGTTTGCTAAATATCGATTTCGATAACATTTCGTTGTTTCTCATAAAATACTGACTTTTTGTGATTTTTCGAGATCCCGCCAAAATTGCAAAACTGTGGTGAAATTGGGTTTTGCGTTAAATGTTTGGATATTGGCAATTCCCAATTATTTATTTTATTTTATTTGGATCGTTCCATACACAAGACTTAAGGTCTTATTTTTCAGTGTGGAACTGAGGAATATGTAATACAATGGTATATATCGAAGATTTAAAAGCGAACTAATTCTAATGAGTATAAAATGACGTTGATAATTAAATTAAAAAGATTAAATAAACTAAAAGTTAAAATAATTAAATATTATCATCACATATGAGATCAAGTTCATGGAAGATAATTATGACGAGAACAGAGTTATTAAATATTTCTTAAACATACGTGCGTTACTTTGTATTTGACAGCTATAAGGGATCGAGTTCCAGAGAGGCACTGCAAATATGAAAAAATGCCATTCCGACCTAAGAGTCTTGTGTCCAAAAGATCGTATTCTTTTACCTCTACAGTTAAATCATTAAAGGAAATTCCACACAATTGGGATGATTACATTGAAATTCTTGAGCGTCTTTTCAAACCGTACACGTAACGAATGATGTTATTAAAGGCGACGTTTAACTTTCTCTTACTTTCAGAGTCACAACTAGCGAAAAGTTCGCACCCGTATAATAGAACAGGAAGTAGGTATGTTTTAGCAAGAAGAATTCTTATTTTAGTTGGGGTGTAGTGCTGAGAGGACCATAAGGTTTTCAACATACCGAAAATACGACCACTAGCAAAATTAATGTGATCAAACCAAGTAAGAGAATTGTTGAAAATAATACCTTAATTCTTTGCAGTAGACACTATTTCTATTTCCCGATCATTGATATAAATTTTAGGTATACAAGCAATTCGTGCCAATTTTCTTTGAATTACGATACATTTAGTTTTTTTTTTTTTATTTATTGCTAGACCATTAGCAGAGGCCCAAGTATGAATACGGTGTAGCTATTGATTCAATGAACTTATACATGGAAAGATAAGCTCGTTGTTACAGCTGATATAAAGTTGGACATCATCATCCGCATACATTCATACTTTACAATCAGTCAAAATGGAGGGAACATCGTTGGAATACATAGAGATTAAGAGAGGACCGAGGCATTGCTCTTGATTTACTAGATAGTGTTTCCACATACTGATATCGATTACATAGATATGTCGATAATAACTGAGTGGCAGTTGAGGAGAAATTAAATAAATTGCTAAGTTTGTGGCAGAAGATTTTATGGTAAACAGTGTCAAAGGCTTTAGAATGATCTAAAACCACAAGAAAATTAATTTTACCGTTATCAATTTCTTTACGGATTTCCTCATCGGCGTCAATTAAAGCAGTGATACAGCTATGCTTTTGTATTGTTGTAATTGTTGTCGTAGCGAGGTCACCTAGTAAATAAATACACCTTGGTTGATACTTTAAGATTTTTCGGCGAAATAATAAAGTTATTGTTAATATTAAAAATTTGATAAGTTTTGGAAATTTTTTGTAAAAATTAATTTCGTTTTTTATTGAATTTGGATTTTTTGAAAAAAAATTCATCGATTTTGTGGTAAATTTTAAATTTTCGGAATATTTCGAATTTTTGAAATTTGTTTCTGAATTTCCATTTTCTGAAGAAATTTTGTTTTCTTTGCTAGTTTTCGATATATGGAGGTGGTTTTAAAAATGTTTGATTCCGTTCAACAACAAGGTTCGCAAATTATCTGGGGACTTCGGGATTATATTTTATGGGCTTGTGTGTAAGCGGTTCCTCGCAAGAGTGAAAATACCGAAATAAAACCCAGCAAAGTGGTTTTTGACCCGAAACTCGGGATTGTGTAGACCTATATTTCTGATTTGAAAAGCTCACTTAATATGTGGTCCAAGTTTGAAGATCCTAGATTGTCTAGTACCGTCAGAAAATTGATTTCAACATCGGACATTTAAAATCGTTTGTTGCACTATTTAATGTACTGCAGTTTTCACTATGTTTTTAGCAGAAAATTAAAGTGTGTGTTGCCACTATGCCGACACCAAAATGTGCTCTATCAACTGCAAGTCTTTTTGTAGCATCTACAATTCATATTAAAATATGATGGAACAAATGTTAATGTTTTCGAAATTAAGTTATTTTTTTAACATTAAAGTGAAGGAATGCAAGCCGTGGCTTGCCCTTCATTTTATGTTTTCCAATGGTGAATTTATGTTTGTAAATCATAGAAAAATCATTGCGCTATTTTAATTGGAATGTCACTTCATTAATTGACAAAAACATGTCCTGTTGTATGTTTGCAACATACCGACATAATGGAAAAAAGTTATTTTCCAATAACATGATTTTTTCCTTGTAATTTTCTATTTATTTTTTAAATTCGATAAATCAGTTTCTTTAGAACAAAGAAGACTTTTAAAACGTTTACACAAATATACTGCTTAAGCCCCGATTCTTCTTTTGGCCAAATAAAATGCTAGTGACATATTAAACTACATAAAATTAAACTAAACTGCTTTTTCCTTTCTGATTTCATATCAAATCTTTTAAAAACTGCTTTGATACAATAACAATTATTATATGTTTCCTTGCAACAACTTAGTTTTTTTCAAAACGACTGTTTAATAAAGACCTGCTAACCGAAAAAAACGAAATGTCATTGTAAAATAGCTTTGTGAAAAATTTTAATAAATAACCGCTCCGAAACTCAACGCGCAAATGAGGTATTGACTTTAGTTTGCGGATCCATAACTTGTTTGTTTGCAATAAATTTTGAAGAAATTTATTTTATATTTTACAACTTTGGCTTTAAGATTGTTGAAGGCACATAAGATACATAAAGCAATACTGTATAATGTGGTTTGAGGATACGCGTGACTTAAATTTGTTATTATATACTTATTATAAAAAAAAACTTTTTTTTTTATTTCATACTTTATTCAGAGACGATGGAACTGAAACTAAATTTACAAATTTCTTTATTTTACCAATTTGTTTTAAATGATCGGCAATCGTTGCTTTGGCTGGAATTTTATTGGTGAATGTGAATAACATTTTAAGTATTACAAAAGTGGTAAGTTAGCGGTAATATACTTTTCCAAATTCTTATTTCATAAGAAAACAATTCTTAATAGCTCTTTTCTGTGCCCGGAATTGTAATGCTTTTTACAATTTTTAATTGAACTAATTTTATAAACTTCATTCAATGCAACAATTTCACAATTAATTCACTTATGGCTTCTAGAAACTTATCACATTTGCCAGGGGTGGTATTCGTGAGTGTAACTCATATATGCTGCAAGGGCTATAATCGAGGTTTATACCTAGAAGGGTTTCTTAAGTTTTTGGTATTTTAGATTTTCTACATCAACCACAATCATGGGAAAAAGAAGGTATTGCAAGAATCCCACTACATACCACTTTCACTTAAACATGACTTTTAGTCTAATATCCACGCAAAGCGAAGAGTAGGTATCAAGTAACTTAATGAATATCGTAAAGTGAGAATACCAATTTTTTTTAACACCTCTAAAAGACAAAACTCCTGATTGTCCTTTTAACGTTTTAAGTTTAGTACCAAAAGGTTTTAAAAATGTATCTTTATTAGACAAAAGCCAAAAATCTAATAATACCTAATTTTTATACACAACACAAACAAAACGAAATAATTACAAACGATATCTAGATTATTATAAACAAAGTATATGTCAAGGCCAACAACGTGAAGTAGAAATTAGGGTTTCTCACAGTTCTTACACCTCGCTAATTATCAAAATTGCAAGATTTATTGTTATTGTCCTGTTTCGAAAAAATTATTACTTTCTTTACGGTTACAGTCCATATTTTTGTTAAAAAAGGTTCGTATGTGCCAGCAATGTCGCATATACTAAAAACTTTATTTTTGATAAAAATTATTTAGTTTAAATTTTCGAAAATTATAGTATTGTCTTTTATTATTTAAAAAGCTGATATCACTTCCAATTATTATGGTCACCCTAATCACACGCCATAAAAGAAAATAAATGTAATAAAACAGCTTTTCTAAATTTATTCCTAGTTGACTCGTTTTTGAAGCACTTGTCCGCATTGCACTTACTCATAGCTGACCTGCTTCGCTAGAGTCATTTTTAACATTTTGATTTCCAGCTGTCTTGTGAATGAGTATGAGGAAATATAAAAGAGTGGGTTTTCCCTTTATTTTATGTCATTTTGCAAGGCACTTGAGTGAACATAAACTTTCCGTACACATCTTATTGTTGTTTTATTATTTGTCTTACTGTAGTTGTGTGTTATAGTCTTCAAATATATCTTAGTTATAATGTCTAACATTTTTCAAATACTTCATATTCATTACAAACTGATGATGAAAGATTTTAGTACTGCAAGTAGTTGTGGCAATAAACGGAGAAAATTCCAACATATTTTTAAGTCATAGAATGTTTTCTTCATAAAATGAGAAAACGAATAAAAACTTTGCATTTTCAGTTACAGTGAAAATGGCTTTATTTAAAAATCTCTGTCAGTGTTTTGACCAGTATCACCAATCAGTACCAGACTTGTTGGTAATCACGCCCTTTCGTGTGAATAACAGCTGTGGTTGCAACCTAAATTGTTATAAAATTGTCAATGTTACAGCGAAAGAATATGTATCTAGGTCCAAACTACCCAGGAAGGGTTCAGGTAGGCATGACACTAAAAATGACACCTATATCTTTATAGTATAAGGTCTTCTAATTGGACGCCGTCCGCCACGCATACTGCATTATTTGAGTCTTTAACCTGCGTGTAAGTAATTTTATTATCAAAAGATTAAGACTCATTAGTAAGTATGGCACATATAATCTAAACTATAGATTTTATGTAAGTTGCAGCTTCTAGTTTAGCAGGAAATGCCTACAACTCACCAACTGTAATATCATGTTTGAACACTTAAGTGAGAAAATTCGCCTTAAAGAACTTGGTGAAGTGCTTGCAATGTTTGGCACATTACGCGTACAGTGTAGACGGAGCTTTACTCCATTCTTTATAACACCTTAACATTGGCAATGAGGCGTGCTATGCTAAACTATCTGATGCTGTCATTCATATATGTTGCAAGAGGTAGTAAAAATAGCATCATCACCATATTAATATTGTAGGTAGTACTTTAAAACTTTGCCATATACTTTAGTTAAGCCAACAGCTTTGTTCACAAAAATACGGCCACAAAATACACCTTAAAACACTAAAGACTTCAAGTATACAAGTCAGGTTTCTTGCATTCATGTATAGCATCTGTATATTTATGTGCTAAAGTTGTAACTAGTGTATGTTAGTTCAGAAATTACACTAACAATTTTTCTTCAACTAATCTTTTTGCAACTTTTGCCATGGTTAAAAGATGTTTTATTTTTTCAGTTCTGTAAGCAACTGGAAACTCAAATAATTTTTTACCATCTTGTTTGCTCTAAATCGCAATGTTTTTTGCTGGTTTTCTATTTTATTTTGGTTGCCCATTTCTGGTTGGGGTTTTTTTAAACTCTTTTATTAAGAATGATAAATATTTTTCTAGACAAGGATTTTATTTTGCACATTGTGTGTGTCAAGACTCGACATTTATAAAACCACACAAGTTCTCTTATATAAATTTAATTTGTGGACCGATCAACATAAAAGAAATTCAATGTACAAAGTAATACAAATACAACTAATAACATGAAAAACATAATAGGAGACTCGTGCATTTCCAATTATAAAGTTATTTGAACTTTTGAATCACAAATAATGTTAATATGCTACTATTTAAATTTATTAAGACATAAACTGAAATTTACAGGATAAAACAGGTATGATGGTTATAATAATGAACCTTAGGTTAGTATTAGTAGGCAATTGTCGCCTTGTTTGTTTGGTGAGAATTTAAATGGAGTTTTCAGAAGACCCCAGTAAACTTATGGTACACAATTCGATTAAACTAAGATTAATTTAATACAGCAGTGTTACTGCTGTATTAATATAACATTAATATGCTGCGTATTTTGTTTTACGAAATTATAATACATATGTCCAATTATTCGTAATTTTCATTAAAATACAAGGAAGTATAAAGAACATAATTTAAATATACATGTGGCAGCACTATGTAAAACGACAAAAAAAGTAATTCAATGGCAGCGCCTGCTCAAAAGAATAAAAAGAAAAAACTTCATAATTCTGAGCTCTTCTTCGTATACCGTCAACGGAAACACATCACAATCGTAGTTGCTTTCAATTTATATATTATCTTGTATAACCAATTTTTTACCAAAGTTAATTTAATAAATTTTAGATAAAAGTGAATTAAAACTATCACATACGGTCTTACTTATTTATCGCATACAATTAAAAGAATAAACAAAATTGTTATATACATTTCATTCAAAATAATTATAAACAAATGCGTAAACTTAATAACTACATATATAACAAAACCTCGCTACCGTATATAAAATAAAAGTCACATACCCACAAATTCACACGTAAATACGTCTATGCATAACTTCATTGAAGGGGGGAAATTAAATTTCCTTTACATTTTTTTTCAACTGATACTAATTTCGTTTTAATTGACGTCATTGACGCTGCAGTTGTTGTGCTTGACACTCACAGATAAACACCCACTCTGATACATGCAAAAGTCTCGCTATTTGTTTGCGGTTTTCTTTATTTTAATATTTTATATTTGTATATGTGTCCGAGGTCTGAACGT
Organism: Phania funesta; assembly: GCA_963932375.1. Taxonomy (NCBI): domain Eukaryota; kingdom Metazoa; phylum Arthropoda; class Insecta; order Diptera; family Tachinidae; genus Phania; species Phania funesta. The sequence goes on along the minus strand of OZ010655.1, from coordinate 35,186,786 downwards.
TTTATGTTTATTTTGTAATGAAAAGAAATTGAAATTGGCAGTGCGATATGTCAGCTGTAGCACTGACCCTCGAAACCGTGTGAAATTTCAATATCCCAACAACAAACGTCAACTGATAAATCCCACTTAATGGGGCGATGCTGGTATTTACATGTGCCTAGTATTGAGTTATCCACGGTGATTTTTTACTACAAATTGAACAGTTATACTCGTGTGTAAGGTGATAAAGAAACAACAACATACGATACAGAAATTGAATTTTTTTAAATAATCAAATTTTCAAAAAGAGGTTAGTAAACTAAGTGATAAAACATATAAGGAAGGGTAAAATTCAAACCTCCAAATTAAAGTTACTTAATAATTTGAATGTGTTGACACTTTAGATGTGGTGGAGAACATGCCATGGTGAACAAACTAGACGTTAAAATTTTATTTTATCAGTATAAAAGCGTTAAATTATTCATTTAAAATTTATTTAAGAAAAACTATTAGAAGTATGCCATTAAATAAACCATTAAAAGAAAGTCATTTTAAAGGATGCTATACAGCATGTTTGCACAAAATTCAAAGGGTTTTGAAGCATAGGGCATCGATAATTAGAGACCGCATGGTGGAAGCAACGTGTTGTTTGTGGATGCTGCATCTAATTCCGGAGTGGAAGATTTGTGTTTTATTGTCGGTTATATAGACTGGATTTTTTACCAAGATAACGATCCGAAGCACCTGTGTCAAATATTACTGTCTATGTTGATCGGAAAGAAATTATTTTCGAAACGCAATAACCTTATGCATTATCAATACAAATTCCAAAAAAAAAAAATCCTTTTAGAATCACACAGTTAATTTGCGTGCTTCGATTTTGCGTCATTGCTTTTGTTCTACATGGTTTTAAAATCATAAAGTTACGTTTTAATTTTTTTAAACGTGTTTATTTGTTCGCAGGTTCTTCTAATTATAAAATTTAAATAATACACACGACAGAATTTAACTTTTACACACTGTTACTTGATTTAGTTTATTTAACACATAAATTCAACACGGTTACTTCTTGTAATCGTTGTTAACTCTTTAACGTTTGATTCGATACTAACTTCCAGCTTGATCACAAAAGTCTTTTTAAAAAATCCATTTTATACTTTTTTAGCTATAAAAATTTTTCTGCTGTTTCTTTTTTTTTATTATGGTATTGAATTTTAGCTAACTCAAAACTAATCAGTGGTTAGCCAGAAATGAGTGATAGGTGACTCAAAAACTAGCTCATTTACCTTGTTAAAAGCTATTCAGTTTTTACACACGATGTCCTAGGAATGAGTCAGTACTCACTCACTCTGCATCAGTATTGAGCTAGACATGAGTTAGCTCATTTTGAGTTAACCAAACGTTAGCTAGTAACGAGTTAATTAAAAGTTATTTCGTTGTGAGTTAACCAAAAGCTAGTTCACTTTTAGTTAAACGAAAGTTAACTCGCTATAAGTGATCTTGGTGTCCTTTTACGATAACATGTAATCGAACTATTATTTATGAATGAAAATGCCCACAATTAACATATTTATTTTTCTTATACATTTTATTGGTTTTCTTTTAATATTGAGATATTGACATACATATTCATTTTCCTTTTACATAAGTATTTTTAAATTCATTTCATATACATATATATTAGTTACATATGTGGTTTAAACTCTTTGGTTTGCCTTTTTTATATTTAGACAGTTTGAAAATTATTTTTGTTAGTATTTTTAAATTCATTGGATTTCTTTTTTTTTAATATTGAGACAGCTTGAAAATGTCTTTTTTTAATTAGTTTTAAGGCAATTATTAATGATTCTTCGGGATTTTCACAACCGTTGGCACGAATTGCATCTGTGATATGAAAACAAAAATTAATTTCTAAATATACTTCAGAACGTAAGTTTGTATTTACCCATTAATGTATCAAAAAGTCTTTTAAAACTTTGTAAAGACAGCTTGCCGTGAATGCCATTAATGTTGCATGCGAGAATGACATCTACTGACAAAACCTTTAAGCAACGATGACAAAGAACGAGTCTGTAAATAATAAATGAATTTACATTAATTGTTAATAATAGACTATACTTTTGCTTACATAAATTGCATGATTGCTGTCTATTATTTTGCTATTAACAGCCGCCAAATCATCTACGGTCAAAATAGGAAAAATTTTTTCCAAATCCTTTTCATATTTTTGTTTGGCTGTAATATTTTCTATCAGAACCTTTTGGGTGGCAAGAGCTTCCATTATAATTTTATTTTGCTCGACAATGATGGCTAAATTTGTAGAAATTAAAATTGGTTTTATAAAAATTTGATTGTTATTACCCTCTAGTCCTTTAAGAGTGCCTGTTATCTGGTTCGCAAATTCTATTAATATAAAGACAAAGCTTAAATATTTATATAGTATATGATAAAGCTATTCACTCATATACCTGATAATGTATCACGTACATATGTATGTATGTTGTCATGGGAAGTGCTTGAATTATCTGCAATAAAGTATAAATTTATTTTTTTTTTTAAATCGTATGATGTTATTCAAAAACTTACAGTTTGAATTTATCGCAGTGCCCAATTCTAACCGCTTAATACTAGAATTCTTGTTTTCTGCTTGTTGATTTTCCATTCTAATCTAGTTTATTTTCTAAAGTGACAAATTTTATTTAGTTAACAGTTCATTATGTTATTATTTAAATTAATGAATTGATTTTTATTTTTTATTTATTTAGGTACATCCATGTAAAATTGGAATTAAAACAAATTTTGAGTCATGCGGAAAAGCAGCTAATTTACATTCTATATCCTTGATTTCAAAAGTTTCACTATCACCTAAATCGTCTATGCCAACTACACAGGTCCCTAAGACTGAAAGTGAGTCAACGGGTTCAATGAAGAAAGTTTCGATGTTTTTAAAACGTTTGCCTGGTTCCATACTTAAAAATCCTGTTATTAACATGGGAATATAAGGTTTCATAAGGCAACAGTTGGTGGGAGATTGTGATGTAAATAAAAAGTGTTTGTTTGAAAAGCTGACAATTATTCCATTTTTTTCATTAAACCTGGTTTCGGTTTCTGTTACGATCATATTTTCACAATGAATTCGACCAGAAATTTGTTGCAAAATTTTCGATGGTTTTTTTACATACTTTTTTAACATTTGCAAATAATTTTCAAATGGATATGCAGAAAAGTTTGTGCAAGGACCGAATTGTCTTACGCAATCGCATAAATGTAGAAGACCATGAACGTTATATGTGACACTATTTTCTCCGAAAACAATTGGAAAGTTTTCAACAAATAATTCCAGAATTTTTTGAGCATTATCTACATTTCTGACACACGTTCTAGGGCAACAAAGAAGTCTATAAGCACAATGGAGCAAAAGAAACTCATAATAAAATTCATGGTGAACTCGGTTCTTGAGAACTACTCCACCTCTCTATAATAGAAATTGTCGAAATTCTGACGCCATCCAATTCAAAACTTCATCTAGCTCCCTAGGGCTACGAACAAATTCTTTGGGCACAAACTTTTTCAAGGAAATTAAATTATTATATATTTGTAGTTTGCTTTCCTTATCAACTTTGAAATTTGTCTTGTTGTGAATTAGTCGTATCAGTATTTTTTTGGTTACGCCGAGGTCAACAAGATGCATTGCATCCAGAGGTACTTGAGTTACCATTTTAATATAAATTTTTTCAAAGGTAGTTTTATTTTTATAAAACTGCTTCTGGTGATGCTTCAAATACATTCTGGACGTAAAGTCGTTGTCAGTGATTGTTTGAGACGATTTCGTGGCATATGTAATAATACCACGAAAGGAGGTATGACCAGCACAAACAAAAGCCTTTGCGGGGGCATCGCAAATAATTGCCCTTAAACGAATAGAAATTGTTTTATTTTCGATTGACAATCCACATTCAAACAAAACTTCTAATTCATTCACCACTTCCTCAAAAAAACTATCGATATGTTGTGGCTTCTTTTTTCCTAAATAGATACCAACTGCAAAAACCGATATACTGGGTACATTAACGATCTTCATCAACACGGGCCATAATTGGGTACTCCAACTTTTAAACAATGGCAAACCATCTACATTTAAGTCTACAACAATCTCATCGCAATTTTTTAAACATTCTGAGACTCTGTTTAATTGTTTTCTAATTCCGAAATGACAATATATCCCAGGAGAAACCTCTTTCAAACAAAGGAGTTTAGTTTTAGGTGCATAGAAATTTGCACTTTTCGGTACACTTAAGTTTTCTTCTCTTAAAATATATAGGAGCTCTTCAAAACATTCACGGCTTGGCCGGTTTTTATAATACCAAGCGCCTAATTTTTCACTTTTTTTTTTTATTAAATACATTTTATTTGCAATCTATTTTACAATAATAAGCAAATTTGATAAAAGAAAAATTAATAACATGACTTATCGAATCCCCTTGGAATCAATATTTAAATTATATACGTGGCTACATGTATAGAGGTAACAATATTGAATTTCATGGGCATACATTGTATGTATAATTTGTTTGACATAAAATAGGTAATAATTGCATAATATTTTATATTAAATAAAAGGGAGATCTAGCATATGGTTTCGTTTAAGTCTTCTGACTTCATCAGTCTCATCTAATAACGTGATTGCCAATACATTAGTGCGGTTACTGAGTCTTTCTAAATAATTGCAACTAAATTTACGTATTTCCGATTTTATAAAGGGTATGTTAAGGTCGTTATGCAGCGATTTATTAGTAATATAGAAAGGAGCGTTTGTTATTGTCCGTAAAGCTTTTGATTGAAATCTTTGTAAAATTTCTATATTCGAATTACTGGCAGTTCCCCATAATTCTATGCCATAAGTCCATATAGGTTTAAGTATAGTTTTTAGAAGTAAAACTTTATTTTCGAGGGAGAGCTGGGATTTACGACCAAGTAGCCAGTACATTTGTATGAATTTGTGGTCTAGTTGTTTTCTTTTAGCAGTTATGTGTGCTTTCCATGTAAGCCGTCTGTCCAAATGAAGTCCCAGATATTTGACAGTTTCACTGATAGGAATTGCAGAACCATATAGGAGTACCGGTGGACAATTTCCTGTTCTTGTTGTGAAAGTAATGTGGCTTGATTTTTGGGTGTTAACTGCAATATTCCATTTTGTGAGCCAATTGCTAAAACTATCAAGTTGCATTTGCAAGATTCTAGAGGCTTCCGATGGTGATTGATGAGAACACAAAAATGCCGTGTCATCCGCATATGTTGCAACAGTAATGTCATCCCTAGTTGTCATGTCATAAGTGAAAATGGTATACAAAACTGGGCCAAGCACGCTGCCTTGAGGGATTCCAGCTTCTATTTGACGAATATTTGAATTGTCGTTATTTGCTTGTACGTAAAAGCATCTGTTTTTTAAATATGATAGAAATAGCTTATAGAAGGGAGCTGGAAGAATATTTTTTAATTTGTATAACAACCCTTCATGCCAAACTTTATCGAACGCCTGGTGTATGTCCAAAATACGGCAGAACAGTATTTTTTGTTTCCAAAGGAATTAGATAACCCCTTAATAATTCGGTGACATTGTTCTGGAGTTCCGTGCTTACTTCTAAACCCAAACTGGTGGTCAGGAATAACGTCATTATCTTTAAGAAGTGATGTTAAACGTTTTAAAAGTAATTTTTCAAATATTCTAGAAAAGATTGGAAGTAGACTAATAGAAGATACAACATTTTCCGGTTTACCTGGTTTTAAAACAATAATTATCTCCGCACACTCCCATTGTGACGGAAAATGTTGATGTCGTAAAATGGAGTTAAATATTAAAGTTAAAAATATAACACCCTTCAATGGTAATGATTTAATTGCAATCGCATCTATTTTGTCATATCCTGTAGATTTCTTATTATTTAAAGCGTTTATTTGCATTTTTGTTTCGTGTGGGGTAATATGTTTTATTGGCAGTTCCATTTGACACGCGATATCCAAAAACTGACGGATACAAACATCATCGTTATTAATACATACGGGTTTAAACGTTTGTCCTAAATGGTCAGCAAAAGCAAAAGATTTTTCAATATCTCCTCTATACCATAAACCATTTGAATTTTGAATTGGAACATTTCTTTTTGCAGGTCGTTTAAGATATTTAGTGGCATTATATAGCCCATGTTCTTTATTTTTATTTTGCGGTTTTAGTTTATTTAAATAAAAGTTTATACTATCATTTCTTTCTTTTGCTAACATTTCTGAGCATAACTTTATTGCCAGGTTCCAGTTTGTTTTATCTCTTGGATTTCTCGTGCGTTGCCAAATTCTTCTTAAACGTCTAGATTGTCTAATCATTTCCCTTGGTGCCGCTGATGCTTTTACTTTGCGACCTATGTCCTGACGGTAAACAGTTGATGGGGTAGATAGAGCCGCAGCTTCATGAATTAACAAAGAGAAAGTTTCAACAGCGTTGTCTAAATTTTCTTCATTTTGAATTTGCATGCCAAGGTCTAGATTATTTTCAATAAATTCTCCGAAAAACTCTAAATTAGTGTTTCTCTTTATGAGTTTAACATTTTTAGGTGTTTTGTTTAACGTTGACATTGTAGTTAACAATAAAAGGTGTGTGGTCTGAGCTTAGGCTATCATTATTTAGGATATCAAGTGAGTGTCTAGAGATGCCGCTATATACAACGAAGTCGAGAAGGTCTGGTATCTTTGTTGGATCAGTGGGCCAGTATGTTGGTCTACCTCCTGATAATGTGCTTAAACTATTTTGCGTTATGCACTTATATAATTGTTTACCTTTTGCATTAGAAAGTCTAGAACCCCACCAAGGGTGTTTTGCGTTAAAATGAAACGAGAACCCAATGTTTTAAAAAAGTTATCATAATCTTGGCTTTTTACTGCGTGTTTTGGTGGGAAATATATAGAATAAATATTAATTGGAACATTATTGCAAATTACTTTGACTTCTATTGCTTGCAAAACATTTGTTTGACATTCTTGTGCAAGTTCATATCGAATGTTAGATTTAATGAACAATCCAGCACCAGCGTGGGCTTTTCCGTCAGGATGGTTAGTGTAGACAAAGTCCTAACCTCTTATTTTTATATAAGATTTTGTTGTTAAATGGGTCTCAGAAATAAGAAATATATCAATATGTTCTTCCTTCATAAAATAATCAATTTCAGTCAGTTTATTCGTTAGTCCGTTTGCGTTCCATACTGCTATTCTTAAATTTACTTGCATAATTTGGTTATAAGAAGAGACATCATGTTCATAAGAGTATTCGTTAACTCAATTTACTTATTTAATAAATTTTCAATGTTTTTCATAAGATTAGTATTTACGTTCTGACTCGCTACATTTGCATAGGATTCGCCTGTGTATGTGTTTTTAAATCCTGCGTTACGATTGGTTTGAGGAAAATCATTTCTTTTAGCTGAGAATTGATGACGGCTGATTGATCGCTTTTCTGAGAGTCTATTCTTTAGTATATTTTGGTAAACCACACATCCTCTATAGCTGGCAGTATGTTGTTTTAAGCAATGGACACATTGCTGGAGGAGTTTCAATATCATTTGGACAATTGGGTGTAGGATGTCCAAGTCCGCACTTAACGCATACAAACGGTTTTTTTCAATAAGTTTTCGTATGTCCGAATTGTTGACAGCGGTGACATTGGACAATATCAATTGTACTTTTGGGGGCTTCAATTTGTACAATACAATTATTTATTTCACAAATTTCGAAAACTTTTTTTTTGTTTGGGCTTGGATCGATGTCGGCATAGAAAATTGGTAAAGGTTTTTTAGTATACCTACTTTTAACGTTAACAATTTGTCTAACTAGATGGCCTTTGTATAGAAGATCTGCTTTAACATCTTCTGTGTTAGTACTAAAATGAAGACCCTTAATTACGAATCTGTATGAACGTTCACTTTTCAGTTGGTAAGTATGATAACTCACGTTGTTAGCATCAAAATATTTAACTAAATTTCGAAAAGAGTCTAGTGTTTTTACATTAAGTTTAACTTGATCATCATTTAAAGCTTTGTAATTAAATTCCATATTAGCAATCACATTACTCACACATTTTATCATTTTATTTATATTAACAACATTATTAATAAATATTGGTGGTGGCTTTATAGTTGTTTCAGTTTCAACTACATCATTATTATCATCAGCAATGTCATCATTATCATTTTCATCATCTATGTTATTGGCAAGTTCAGCAAATTTATTGTTGTTTGAGCAGCTTGGCTCATTATCAGAGATCTTTTGTTTTTTAGGAATGCATGTTTTATTATTAGTCCTTTTACGTTTTGTTTTAACATATTGGCCGTTGAGTAAATTATCTTCACTAGAAATATCATCTACATCTCTGTCTGTAGCCATTGCCGAAACAATAGTGTTTTGTTGTTTAACTTGTCCGTTAATTTTAATGCTATGCAGAGCAATACAATTTAAGAACAATAATAATGCACTTTTAATATTTTGTCTTTGGAAATTTTTATATTTTTATTTTTTATATTTTATTTGAATTTTTCACTTAAAGTTTTTTTTGTTTGTTTTGTAACATTTCTTTTTCGTCACTTATTTTATTAGCCTTGTGGCAACACTGACTGTTGGCTGATGATCAGCTGTCAAGTGTCATTATAGAATGACTTGTAAAATATTATAGTAATTTGAATAATAGTAATTTGAAAATAAAAGTTTAAGTTTTGGCTTAATAAAAATTATGTTCTATTATAATAATTAACCACAGGTTATTACATTGGCGACGAGTGGTAAATTGTGGAGATTTGATATTAGCATTAAATTGCGTGAAATTGAATTATTTTTCTTTAGATTGGTTGAATACCAGACAGCATTCAATTGCGTATAAGTTTTTTTAAATTTGTGGAAGAACACAAATTGCATTAAATTGCGGCTGACATTTGCGAAAAGTGAATGGGCATTAAATTGCGTGTAATTGGATTGCCTGAGGAAGATTGTATATTGGTATGTTACCGATTAAATTTGGCATATTAAACTGGCACCTGTGGTGTAGTTTACGTTGATTAATTGTAATGAAAATTTTTACAGTGCCTTTGAATGGTAAAATGGCGGAAGTTACAAAACTTTTTCTTTGTGATACCATAGAGAAGTCGCTTCTTCGACACGAATGGGAAAGATGGCTAAGATCATTTAGACTTTATTTGGCAGCGGAAGAAATCGTTGATGATGTCAAGAAGAAGAATAAACTTTTGCACTTAGGTGGCCCCCAGTTACAGGAAGTAATATTCAATATTCCGGGGGTCATTGGTAGAAAGAGACGGAAAGGACGGTATTAAAATTTATGATATTCTAGTGGAGAAGCTAAGTGAATAGTTATCTCCAAAAAGAAACACATTTGAGCGGCATTTATTCCGGAATATAACTCCTGTTGAGAGCGAGAATTTTAATAAGTTTTTGCTTCGGCTACGTCAACAAGTAACAAAATGTTCATTTGGCAATACTAGGGAAGAAATTGAGGAAATTTCCATAAAAGACAAGATAATAGATTCTTGGGCCCCTCTCGATTTGAAAAAGAGATTGCTAGAGAAGGAGCAGAGTCTCTTTGAAATTATTGACGCATGCCAAGTGTACGAGCAAATTAATAAAACTTCTCGTAGCATGATATTCCACACTGAGAAAGAGGAAGTAAACAAAGTTTCCACGAAAATCAATGTTCAATCACAGCCGTCAACCGAATGCAGCCGATGCGGAACAAAGGGGCATTTGTCCAATTCTTTTGAATGTCCTGCCAGAAATGCAAAATGCAATAAGTGTTCTTTACAGGGACATTTTGCAATAATATGCAGAACTAAGAAAAGGATGTTTGATAATGACAACAATGTACCGTACAAAAAAAGGCGGCCTATAACAAATGTTCGTTGTATTGCAGAAGGGGATAATTCCAATTCAGAAATTCGAGAATTCGGCTGTTTTAAAATTGGGAATGATGAACATAAAGAGGAAAACATATGCTGTACTATTGGTGGAAAAGATATTCCAATGATAATTGACTCCGGGTGCCGTTTTAACCTCATAAGCGAAAACGATTGGAATTTATTACAAGTATCAGAAGCGGTAATGTGGAATATACGCTCACATTCTGAGAACGAATTTAAAGCATATGCTGCCATTGATCCATTGGAAATTATGGCCGTTTTTGATGCTCCGATATGCGTTAGTAATAAAAAAGAAATAATATCTTCATTTTACGTTATTAAGAAAGCGAACCAGCTCTTCGCCTAAATGTGCTTAAATTGGGATTGGATGTTAATCAAATTCAGGAAAATAAAAAACAACCCTTCCCGAAAATCCATGGAGTTAAGGTATCATTATCTATAGACCCTTCCATAAATCCGGTCCAGCAACCAGTACGCCGTTGTTGCGCTTGAGGAGAAGGCGTCTTATAAAATAGATGAGGCATTACGACTTGATATTATAGAACCTGTTTTCGGTCCGAGTAAATGGATTTCTCCTATAGTTATTGTTTTTAAAGGAAATAACGACATTCGTATTTGTGTTGATATGAGACGGGCGAATCGTGCTATTCTTCGTGAAAATAACCCTTTGCCCACTTTTGAGTCATTCATGTGTAGATTGAAATCAGCAAAAATCTTTACTAGACTGGACCTTAAATCCGCATATCAACAGATAGAGTTGGATGAAATCACAACCTTTGTGATACATAAAGGATTGTACAGATACAAACGATTGATGTTTGGGGTGAACTCAGCTCCCGAAACTTTTCAGAAAATTATGGAAAGGATGCTATCGACATGCCGAAACGCGCTAAACTATATCGATGATATTATAGTGTTTGGAAGTTGCGATGAAGAACATGACGAGGCATTAAAGACTGTAATGGATATTTTAAGGAAGAACAATGTTACCCTAAATCAAGAAAAATGTGTATGGAAGACAAAAAAACTTATCTTCCTAGGGCACGGGCTTTCGGCAGATGGGTTTACTGCGGATCCAGAAAAAGTAAAAATCATACAGCAGTTTCGAGCTCCAAAATCAAAAGATGAGGTACGCAGTTGTTTAGGCTTAATAACATATATAGGAAAGTTTTTGCCCGATTAAGCAGATATGACTAATCCACTGCGGATGCTATTGACCAAGGATGCAAAATTTGTATGGGGCCAGATGCAAAATGATGCCTTTCACAAATTGAAGATGATGTTATCCGAAATACCAAACCTGTCATATTTTGATCCAAAATTAAGGACTAGAGTCATAGCTGACGCAAGCCCTGTAGCATTAGGAGCGGTTTTGCTACAATTCGATAACGAAGGGGAGCCCAGAATCATCTCCTTTGCAAGTAAGAGTTTATCTGCCGTTGAGAGAAGGTATTCTCAAACCGAGAAGAAAAGTTTGGCCCTAGTTTGGTCAGTAGAAAGATTTTACTACTATCTTGCTGGGTTAGATTTTGAGCTCGTAACTGACCACAAACCTTTGAAAGCCATTTTCAAACCGACTTCGAAACCTCCGGCTAGAATTGAAAGATGGTTACTTAGACTACAAGCTTTCAAGTTTAAGGTAATATATCGTAGTGGAAAAGATAATATAGCAGACTCAATATCTAGACTCTGCAAAATTTCTGATGAAGACTCTTTTGATGGTACATGCGAGGAATCAATTTTTCATGTACTACAAAACTCAGTTCCTAACACCTTAACTATATTTCTAATAAGTAAGGAAAGCAACAAAGACGAGGATATTCAACAGGCGATTTCCTGCATGGAAAATGATTGTTGGGATTCGAATTTATCAAATCCATACTATGTTTTTCGTCATGAATTATCAGCCATTGGATCAATTTTACTACGCGGAAATCGAATTATAATACCAACATTTTTAAGACCAAGGGTATTGGATTTGGCACACGAGGGCCACCCTGGTGAGTCGGCAATGAAACGTCGTCTTCGATCTAAGGTCTGGTGGCCATTAATTGATAGGGACTCGGTGGAACTTTGTAAAATCGTGTCGTGATTGCCTCTTAGTTTCACAACCGTTGAAACCAACTCCAATGCAAAGACACCCATTTCCGAATGAGCCTTGGCAAATAGTGGCAACTGATCTTCTAGGACCACTGCCTAATGGGGAGTACGTTTTAGTACTCATTGATTACTATTCCAGATACCAAGAAGTTGTTTTCTTGAAACGTATTACTTCTGATGCTAAAATTAAGGCCATGAGGGAAATTTTCTCTAGGCTTGGATTACCCAGAACAATAAGGACTGATAATGGCAGACAATATGTCAGCGATGAATTTAAATGATTTTGTGATGAAAATAGCATAACCATAATCAGAACACCACCCTATTGGCTATATATTCCTAGCATTGAGGATATAGCAGAAGAGGTAATTGATTCGTCAGCTAGAGATAACGATTTAATAAACAAACAAAAAGGAAAAGAAAAAGCTGACACGAAGAGAGGAGCGAAGGAATCTAATATTAAGATAGGTGACAAGGTTTTATTGAAAAATATAATTTTCCCCAACAAACTCACTCCGAATTTTGATAAAACTATTTATGAAGTTGTTGAGAGAAATGGAACTGAAGTTAAAATCGTGGGAGGAGGACGAACATATAAAAGAAATATAAGTATGGTGAAAATAATTCCTGAGGGCATGACACATCGGCAATGTCTATGCTCGGAACCATTACCAGCCGCCAAAAATCTACAATTGCCTAATAATGACTTGTCTTCATCCTCCAAAAACAATCAACCGCCATCCACCGTTGATCCACCGGAAACCCACCCAGACCGCGGGATTTCAGCGACACTGATTCCTATGAACCTGACTGTCCGTCGTTTTCAGGCCAAGGACCGCTGAAGCTTAAACTGAAAAAGGTGGAAGGGATGTGGCAACACTGACTGTTGGCTGATGATCAGCTGTCAAGTGTCATTATAGAATGACTTGTAAAATAATATAGTAATTTGAATAATAGTAATTTGAAAATAAAAGTTTAAGTTTTTGTTTAATAAAAATTATGTGCTTTTATTATAATTAACTACCGGTTATTACAAACCTCTACCACTGATTCTTCTTCTACATTTTTCTGCTCCATAATGCACATATCAGGCTCTATTTAAATTTTTTTTCTGTACTTTCAACCGCACTTAATTTTGATATGTAAATGGATCTTTCTTTAGCAATCTACGCAAATTTCTACTACTTCCACAATACATTTTGAAGATAATTTTTACCACCGTTTTAATGTGTATAATTTTTATTTTATTGTTAATTATGTATTACTTGCTTTTTTGTCTTCCACAATATTAACTTTAGAGAAAACACACGTGTTATTGATAACTCAAAAAAGTGATGCAAATGTAACTTTTCAGATATTTTTACCCCAGTATAGCAAACAAAAAAAAAAAAAAACAAGAAATACACGTTTTTAAATTTTTCGTAGTAGCTAATTTGGAGTTTGTAATTACATACATAGATACTATTTGTTAATTGCCGAATTATCAACACGATATTTTAAGCAAAATACATAGAGCATGACCTATTAAATAGATTATTTTTTAAAAATTTAAAAGCAAATTTAGGAATTTTTATATAATAAATTTGTAAAATTTAACATCGTTAATATTTAAATGCGTACAAAGCAAATTGATAATAATAAATTGTAAATGGATTCGTCATTGAAATTATATAGCAATTTGCTGTTCCGACTATGCACATGTAAATATTCACACATGTTACATATAAAAGTTATGACTATTTGGAATATTATTTAATAATTATATTAGTATTTGTGCATAATTCTAATGGAAAAAAGTGACGGTAAATAATAAATTTCATTGGAATTACGCAAAATTACTCATGTAATCATTTAAAATAAATATTAAAAAAAAAAAATTATTTCCTATTTTCCTTCAAATTTTCTGAAAATAATCTACTATTAGCATCACTGTCAAAAGCCTCTAAAGTAATTTTTTTTTCTTATAAGTCATGCATCAGTATGTGTGTACTCACTCACTCACTCTGCATCAGTTTTGAGCTAGCCATGAGTTAGTTCAAAATTAGTTAGCCATAAGCTAACCTTATTATGAGTTAGCTCACAGAAATCCGACAGGGTACTGTCTGCTTCGTTACTTATGGTGGTGGCTTCTTTGCGTTGTTTTTGTTTACCCATACTACTCTATCCCTGGAATTCGTCTTGACGTGTTGATATTATATCGTTGTTGTTCTTCTGTGTGTATTTACTTTCCTGAAAAGGTAAAAATGTCCCATATTTACTTATTTTAAAAATCGATACGTTTGGAAGAAATACCCATCGCTAGTTCTGCAGCTGCAAAATTAACATAAATTTCTCTGACCGTCTGCTTACAATGAATGGTAATGGTGCGGCCATGTTCATATAAACTAGGCTACAAGAGAAGAAACATACACATGTATTTTATGATTTATGTAACGTAAAACATAAATGTTAATATAAATGCGCGTATTTAAATTGTATTTAGCCATTCTGTATTTAAGTTAAAATTATACACCTAAATACTTTGTTTATTTAGCCATAAATCAAAAAAGAAATGTTCAGAGACTTGTAAAATTTATTTATGTGATACTTATAAACAATTTTCAATTATTCATACTCATTGACTTGTTTATTATTATATATACTTACATTCATACATATATTGCATTTATGTGGCAGAATATTAGTAAAACCATTTATCACTTATTGGTAAATCGAAGAGTTGTATGAAGAATATTAATACACTTCAAACAAGCAAACAATTTTCTAGAAATGTTTTTAATTTTACCACAACTTCCAATACATGCAACTAAAACTGTCTCTTGCTCTTACTGAGAAATTCAATAATAATTTATTATATTTAAGCCAAAGTATGTCTTATTAATGTTCCAATTCTGTGGAGATTTTGCTAAAGGACTAGGCTTCTTACATAAATTAATTAAGTACAAGTACAAATTTTTGTGTGTAAAATACAAGTATGTGCCTTTAAAATATTTTGTAAAGCTACGAAACTAGGATTTACTCAAGAAGAAATAAAGAATTAACAATTAAAGTATACACAATGTTTCATCCTCAGTTCAATTTGAACAGTGGCAAGAGTATTGATTATGTAACACATGAGTTTTAATTTAATTAAAAATAGATAAATAAATAGATTTCGTTTGTTTAGCCTATGCCCTTGAAATTCTTAAATATTCAAAATAATTTTTGTAAACAAATTAACGTCTTTCTAAGATTAGGGAAGCTTTGCAAACCTTTTACAGGTTCAGTCTTTTTCAGCGGCAAACATTTTTGCATGCAATCATCGACTTAATCACAATTAGTTTGAGAAAAGCAGCTTCCAACATTATTGTATCAATAAATAGTTATTTTAAAATTTTTGCTTTTCAGTGAGACATTACATTCATTTGCATGCGGTTATAAAATTCTAAATACCGCCTAATTTGTAAACAATTTTTTTTTTTATATTGTATTTTATTTTATTGAGTCTTTCTATTAAAAGAAATTCACAATAAGTATACAAATCCTATTTCTAAATTATTATTTACTAGTTAGTACCAACGTAATAACTAATTTTTTGTATTCAAATCTTAAAAATCTATCTTCTATTGTGTAGAGAGAGCCGCCTCGCCAGGCTCAATGTGTCAGTTCTTTTTAGTCTCTGGTGGCCATCAAATTTTGTTCACGTATTTGGACGTGTATGCTTTAACTTCTTCATGGATAGTGGGAACTTTGAGATCCCTATGTATGTTTTCATTTCTTATGTACCAGGAGGCGCAAACGATATGACGTAAAAGCCTAGACTGTCTTCTCTGTAACTTCTGGATGTTTGATGCACAGGCAGTACCCCACAGCTGAATACCATATGACCATATTGGCTTTATAACGGATTTGTATAATAGGACTTTATATTCCAAAGCCAAAGTTGAGTTAGGACTTATTAGCCAATGCAGTTGATTTGTTCGAAGCTTTATGGACGTTATTTTTGCCTCAATGTGACGGGACCAAGTTAGGCGCCGATCTAGGTGGATACCTAAATATTTAACGTGCGTTTCCGCTGGAACCGTGGTATTAGTTATTGTGATTGGTGGACAATTTTGCCTTCTAAGGGAAAACGTTACATGAGCACATTTTGATGGATTTACTTTTATTCTCCACTGCTTTAGCCAGTCTTCTAGCTTATGAATATGGGACTGCAGCTTTTCAGATGCATCCTTTGGATTATTACTGACACTTATAATTGCAGTGTCGTCTGCAAAGGTTCATGTATATGCATGTGGGCTTGTCGGCATATCCGCTGTATAGATGATATATATTAGCGGCCCTAGCACACTACCTTGAGGTACTCCTGCACTGATTTTCCCACATCTTGAAAGTTGGTCCTTTGACCTTACTTTAAAAGTTCTATCGGACAAATAGCTTTTTATAAGCTTGTGGGTGTTTTTAGGTAGAACCCGAACTGTTTTAGTAAGTAGCCCATCATGGCAGACTTTATCAAATACTTTGGAAATGTCTATAAATAAAGCTGATAACGTTTTGTTCAATTAGAAAAGGAGTTACACTCGAGACAAATAATATTTCAAATATCTTTGACAAAACTGACAGTAGGCTAATTGGCCTGTAGGATGTAATCTGACTTGAGTCCTTACCAGGTTTCGGAATCATAACAATTTCAGACATCTTCCAAGAGCATGAGAAGAAGCCGACGCGCAACATGGCATTAAATATGTAAAGTAAAATTCTTACAGCTGAATTAGGTAAGTTTCTTATCATTGATCCTGTTATACGATCAGGTCCAGGTGATTTCTTCTTATCCGTATTTTTAATTGTCGCTTTTAAAGAAGACAACCGAAATTTCATAGGATCATTCACGATGTCGCTAATAATTGGAATAGTGGAATTACTTATATCATGTGGTGCGAAAACCTTCTCTAAGTGCTTTGCGAACGCATTTGCCTTTTCACTTGAGTTTTTAGCCCAAGTACGGTCTTCAAGTCTTAGTGGGGATTCGTAAGCAGTAGGACATTGTAAGTGCTTTACAGCTTTCCACAGACTATAATCCGTGTTTTTCATTGGATCCAAGTTTTTTAAAAAGTTGTCCATAGCGAGTTGGTGTTTCTGTATCAATTTACTCCGTAAGTTTTTTTTGGCATAAGTTCATTTGCATTTTTATGTGTGGAGAACGACTATTTTTCCATTGTC
The DNA here is from genome assembly GCA_963932375.1 of Phania funesta. Classification (NCBI taxonomy): domain Eukaryota; kingdom Metazoa; phylum Arthropoda; class Insecta; order Diptera; family Tachinidae; genus Phania; species Phania funesta. The sequence goes on along the minus strand of OZ010655.1, from coordinate 35,169,543 downwards.
TTCTTAGTCTTCTTTTCTCAATGACGAGCATCTGAATATCTGATGTTGCCTGGTACGTTATTATTTTAGCTGGTGGCTTTCTCAATGACGAGCATCTGAATATCTGCTTGTTATGATTTCCTTTTCTTATACCAAATCTAGCGGCTGTGATTTGTATAGGTGTAGATTTTTGACACCGTGGCTTCAGCCGGCTACTCGTCGGATATAGGGGGATCCTTTCCACCACAAAACACATAAAAACCATTAACATAATATTTCTCGTGTCAGAAAATGTTAGATCATAGGTACCAAAGAAGAGTCCGCCTACAACTATTGTCCATTGTCGATCTGTCCGTTGGTCTGGGTCTCCCACTCCCTCTGCAACTTTGCAGCCTATGTATTGCCTGTTGACGCAAAAATACAGTACAAAGCAATACCCATACACTATTTTATTGTCCGAGAATCAGTTAATTTATGTCTTAAGGTCCACTAAGTCCATCTGATTTCCCATCTTAAACAAGAAAATATGCCCTCTGACATTCACAGCACCCTACACCGACCACAAGAGGGAGTTACTCTGACATGTTTAGCAATGATTGTTTAGAACAAAGCAATGCTGAATATGTTTAACATAATTGGATACGTAAATACCACATTTTTTTATTTTTATTCATTTATTATACATTTTATTTTTTAAAAGATATTCAAACAAATTAGTAGTACAATTCATATATATTAATTCATACAAATATATTTATATATATATATATATATATATATATATATCAAGAAATTATTTCTACATAAAAAAATCCAATACGTTAAAGCTAGCAATAATACTAATTATATGTTGTTTCAATAAATTAATGTATACCTACTTATATAGACGTTACTGTTTCTTGTTAAGATAATACAGGAATTGCATACAAAAAAATGATTAATGATCAGAATAACAAAAGAATAAGAGCAAGTGACATACAAACAAATAACAAATTTGCAACTAAATACTCTTATCTTACTCCAGCCATACTCCACTAAGAGAATTGAAGGGGCCTCTGGCATTTCTCTTCACTGTAAATCTCCTTTAGATTCCACAATTATTTACTCGTTATTCTTATTATTATGTATTTAATAATATGAAGGTATGTATGTATATTCTTCAATGTCATAAGGTTATTATTATTATTTTTTTTTATTTTATTATTTTTTTCTTTAATTCACAAATTTCTTTATTGTTTATTTTTTTCTCGAATTTGGATTTTTTTTGGCATACAAAATTAAATATGTTACACCAGACAGTTAAAAATTTTAATAAGTGTATAATTTGGTTTATGTACATATATAATATATATATACCGATAATATAATCTATGGGTATACCAATTTATGTTTTGTCTTGTTCATGTTTGCATACTCAATATTTAAGGCAAATGTATACTACTTATATGCATTTTCTGTGTACATCGGACTTATTTATATATTTTAAATTACAGTTTTTGTTGTTTTTGGTTTCTTGGCTGCATTCTTGCATTTTAGTACAAACAATTATTGCCTTTTTTTATTGCTTTGCTTAAGTTGTTATTTATATATAAACTGTTATGTTTTATTCTTCAAAAATTAAATTCATTTTTTTTACTTTTGCTGGAGTTTAATTATTTTTATTTTCTGTATTTCTTTAAAGTTTTTTCTTTCACTCACATATCGTTCAAGCTATATATGTATTTATAAAATTTTTTTTTTTTTTATATAATTTTATTTCAGTGGTATATATATTTTCGTTAATGACTTTTCTTTTACTTTGATTTTTTTTCTAATTTTTTATATATTCAGCATTTATTTATTCTTTTCATTTAGACGTAAGTAGTTTCTTTCTTTAAAATTACTAACACGTCAGAACCTCACATTCGTAGTCACAACCTTCCAAAAAAAAACTCTTTTTCTTGCTATCTCCCCTTCCAAATTACTATTTTTTCTTCTGCTGAACAATAATCTCTTTGGATGAACAGTAATTGATTTCTATTATATCGATTAGTGATGACACAATCGACTTCACGTTATCGTAACATGCTGTTGCCTGGTACGTTATTATTTTAGCTGATAGCTTTGTTGGCGTTGCAGCTATGGATGCGGCTGTCACGACGTCTGTAAAATGATCTACAACTGCTTGAATATCACCTGGATTTCTCAGTGGGATGTTCAAAGGTAAGTGAGAGCTCACATACATTTTATATTTTAACCAATTCGTGTTTCTGTTCGGGTAGAAACTAAGGGTTTTAGGTGCAGTGACAAAACTGTCGTGTAAAATAACAATTGTAGGTGAATGATCAGAAGATAGGTCATAGGATGAATTAACTAAGAGTTGATCGCGTTTGATGTTTTTTACTATAGCAAAATCAATAAGGTCTGGAAACTTATTAAATTCTGTGGGCCAATAGGTGGGTTTACCGGCAGATACGACGTCAAGCTTGTTTGTTTCAACTGTATAATACAACTGTCTGCCTCTAGGACTAAGGAGTCTGGATCCCCAACATGTGTGCTTTGCATTGTAACCGCCAGCGGCAATAAATTTTTGCCCTAGCGTAGCAAAGAACCTGGCAAATTCATGGTGTTCGATTTTATGCCTAGGCGGGAAATACACTGATGAGACTACAATTTTAAAATCTGTAAGAGTTATGGCCGTGGCTTGCAAAAAGTCCTCCCTGAATTCAGGCAATGAAAAATGCCTTACGTTTTTTTGGACTATAATGGCAGTCCCACCACATGTCCTTTCGCTTGGGTGTTTGGTGTCATATATAAAATACCCATCAATTCTAAAGCAGTTTTTTATAGTGAAGTGTGTTTCAGAGACTCACAGTATGTCTATATCATGTGCTAGCAGGAAGTGTTCTACTTCATATTTATGTTGGGAGAGCCCGTTATCGTTCCAGAAGCATATTTTTAACTGGTCCATTTTTTGCCAAGCAAAACTTGCAGAAGCATGTTTTAGGTTCGCATCATTTCCTGAAACATACCCTGCATAGTTGTCATGAAATTATTCATTGTCTGTATTAAGTTCTCGATCGAGCTCGAATTGTTGGTGAGGGGTGTCTGAGCACCCTCTTTTAAGTCGTGGGCATATGAATGTTTATGCGCATTAGAACTTTTGGCATTCGCATTAGGTAAATCATTTCTCAATGTTTGGGCATATGAAAAGTTTGGCTTAGTGTGTGGCTGTGTAGCTTGTGTACTAGCAATAGAACCAGCATGAAGCCGAGGAAATTGGGAAGCTTTATATTGCTCATATTCCGGTTTACGTACGACTTTCGCATTATCTTTTACATATTGAAATACTTTGCAGCCCCTGTAATTTGCTGTATGGTTTTCACCACAGTTGCTGCATTTTTTGACCTTGGGGTCGGTTTTGGAAGAAGTGCATTCCAAAGTCCGGTGCGCATCACCGCAAACAACGGATACAGATGGTAGCTTGCAGTAGGTTTTCGTGTGTCCGAATTCCTGGCAGTTAGTACACTGACGGCGACCGTCACGTTTTAGAGGCTCTTCCACCGTTATTCTTCTTGTTTAAAAGGTAGCACAAATTATATATAGGATGAACCGAGTTTGTTGATTTAAGCTGAGATGCGTTAAATACGATTTCAACACGCTGCATAGGTTGGGGAACTTTATTCTTATTTAGAATATTGTGCACTGACCTTACGACATAACCTTCCACCTCTATGGCACTTTTTATCTCCTCAGTGGGAACAGAACTGTCAATGTCCTTTATAATGAGATTCAAACCTTTAGCACTTTTTAGTTGATACGTATAATAGCTCTTATTATCTGCAACGAGACGACTTGCGATTAGGCGATAATTCTTCTCAGTGTGGGCTTTGATCTTCGTTTCTTGAATTTGACCTCTTCGTATAGAAGCCACATAGAAATTTTCTTTGCCTACGAGTTGGGACAGCATATTTACAATGGCATTTGATGTTTGTTCGCGCAAGTAGATTGGTGGGGGTTTTTGTTCCCTTACAGTGGGTTCGGCATTTTCATTATCCGGGGTAGCAAGGACAGAAAATCTATTTTCACTTACGGATGTTGCAGCTACTTGATGAGAACCTTTATATTGCTTGGCGGTTCGCTCCTGTTGTGAAGACTTAGGACTCGCCTTCCTCTTCGTTATGGTTATGTACCGATCCATACCAGTTTGCACGCGTTTAGATGCAGTACCTGGTTCTTTTTCTTGTGCTATTTTTTGTGTATTATTTGTTGTAAACAAATAAAAGAAAATCTGAATCTTCCCGTATGTAAAAGAACTATCCCCCGCGTTCTTAAGACAACTCCATCAATTATGTAAAAATCTGCTGAGTTCCAAACCTTGATGGGCATGACTGCTACAGCTGCTACTAACATAATTGAAGCCAAACTGACGATGTTTGTTCCAGTTGAATTTTCGGACCAGGTTGTGTTATAGTTTAGGGAGGATTATCATACGACTTCAAACTGCTCATATGTTTTATTTGCACTAAAATTAATAGCAAACATCTTGATGATTGTCGCAATGGGGAATATATTTCTGAGCAAGATATTGCACCATTTTTATTGGTATCCCTGCTGCCAAGATTTGTGATTATCGACATTAATTTTCGACAGGTAAAGAGCTTCGGTATACATAAAAAAAATGCTGTTCCAAAATTAATATTCTAATGTTATCTAATATAGGCTGTCATGCGGAACATCTGACGTCATACAAAATACTAAACAAGTAAACAATTTCTTCGAAAATTAATTTGTGTGTTTTTGTTTTTAATTAAGCAATATGGAATGTCTCAAACATATTTTAATTTTTCAAACTTTACCACCTAAACTGTAAAATTCTTTTATTTTAATTTTATATCATGTAAATTACCAAATAATTAAATGGTTTTTACAATAAACAGATTCGTAATTTGTTTTACTCTTTCGATAAATGGCAAAAACTCCTGCACGCAAATAAATGTCTTCCACTGTATATGAAACAAAGGATTTTGCGTTATCCAGAAATTATTAGGGTTACAAACATCGTGTTCGTGACAGTAGAAATATATTATTTTACATGGCAGTGTTTATGAAGGAGATGGTGTGATGGTCGTGTAAATTAATTTTTTCCATAGCTGATGTAAAGCTATACATTATTATTTATTGAAATATTTTTGTTTTCTTTTCTTATATATCTTTTGATAAGATTTTAAAGATAAATAAAAACTTTACTTAAACAGAGCGTATCAACTCCAAAAGAAATTGTTTTATAAACAATTTTATAGCAGTCGCATTGAATTACATTATATTTACAGCTAAATTTACAATGTTTGCTACTTTAGTAATCTAAAAAAAATATTTTTGAAGTTTTTTCGTGTAGGTATTCAATATTTTTCCTGAAATTTGTGGTATATGTTGAAACATAAAATAAAGTTATGAATTGTACATTTTTGGAAAACAAAAAAAAAAAAACAAACAAAAATGTTATTTGTAAGTCAACTGACAAATCTATTTTCAACTTTTCCGGCTTGTTTACTTTTTAATTTTTTTTTTCGTTGGCCGGATGCCTAATGATCTAATTTTTGTAACTCGTATTTATTTGTTAAACAAGACAGATTTACGTTTCTATAAGTGCGATTGAGTGCACAAGTAAAATTATAGTCATAAGAAGCAGTCTTTTTATTAGTTAAGATGATTTATATTGCAAATGTGTAAGCAAAATAATTTTTGATTTGAAGGATTTAGGTTGTATTGACAATATTTATATTATATTATAGGAGTATAAAGGAATTATAAATACCCAATGTTAAGAAATACGACGACAAAAATAGGTTTACTGCCGGCTGCCTGATATTAGAGACAACTTCCGGGGCTTGTACTTGTAAGCAATAAGTTTTATTAAAAAAATATTCTCTTTTTGATTCATTGTTGAATTTTTCAAAAGAATTTAAATTTCACATTGTGTCTTAAGTTTAAAATTAAAGTAGTCTCTAAACGCTCTTGGCAACTCTGATGTTAAAATTATTAGTTTTTATAAAGGGACCAAATTATGCAATTGTACTAATTTGGTGCACGTAAGGGTCATTGCATAAAGGAAGAGTGATAATCAGAATTATAATATAGGAACAGTCAGGAAATATTAACCCTATTACAACCCATAAGGAAATTCATGTAAGTTGCTTCCCTTCGGTTTGAAGAATTGATGTACTCCAATAACTACGAGTCTATTTGGGTGTTTCCGATATATTCCAAATACTTGTCAAATATCTTTTTTATTGAAATTATATCTGAAGCCGTGTAAATAAATGATTTACATTTGGAATTGTAGCATTAACAAACATCGACCGAAAAATTAGTCGAAAACAATTTTATTTAGGAAAAACAATTCTAAAAATTATTATAGTTTTTTGACCTTTTAATCTCATTTAATTTATTAATTTACTAGCTTGAGGTATTTAATAAAAATTGTTGTAAGACAATTTTCTTATTTATACTCGATATATTGCTACGTATTTGTTTACCATCGTCAGGAATTAAATTATATTACAAATCCTTCAATTAACTATCAATATAATATAAAAAAATGTTCATAATACTAAGAAATAAGTTTTAAATAAAATAAAAAAATAAATACACAAACTGAAAATAATTTTAGATTTGAAAAAAGTCAAAACGGAATATATAATTTATTAAATAATTTAAGCTTTAACTACTCCATAGTGTAGTATCATCAGGGAATAGTATTTTTTATAACAACCTAAACTAGGTTAGACTTAACAGTTAAACTCATCAGCGCAGCTGAGTACCCTTTTTGAATTTATTGGATATCACAATCCATATAAAACAATGCATTCCCATTTCCCGTACATTTTTATAATATGGAGTTTGATAGCGGCAAAGCAGCCGAAAATACTTTGAATTTGCCGGCGAGTTTAGCTGTTATAAATTTCCCTTGACCAAAACCAACAAATTACAATTATGTATTTACACATATGAAAAATATTTGCCGCTAAATTTTCTACAATGTTTCAAAACATAGAGAAAACAGAAATAACATGATCATTCAATATAATTTAACATTTCGGCAAAAGTGATTGAAAAATGTTTCAATGTTAACAGACAACAACAAAATTTTATCATAAAAACTGAAATAATTTTACATTAGGAGAATTCACTCTTGGTTGTAAACAACCCTTGCAAATGTAGCAAGTCTAGCAAATATGCTACATTTTGCAAAACCATAACAACAAAATATATGAAACTAAAATTTGCTACACTGGAGCAAATATGCTATGGCAAGAATCATTGCGGATTGGTAATTTGCAATGCTAAAACAGCTGTGTATATCATTTGATTTTTAAAATCAAAGCATATAAACACCTGTGCTTACAAAGTTTCACGGCGGTAGAACCGTCTCAAGAACTGCCTGTGAAGACTTCAAATTGATGCTAAGACTGTTAAAATGTTGTTGCTAATATAGTCAAAATTAAAATATCAAACAAAACTCCATTAATTGAAAAAAGTTTTTAGAAAGTTTATGCACAAACCAAATACGTTATTTGCTTAAACATTTTAGAGGCGTCGTTAGCGTTTATATACTGGCTGCGGCTTAGCTTATTGCATACGGCAAAGTAGCTTTATGCAACTCTGTAATAAATTTGCTAAACGCTTAAAAAAGACACTCACGCTTTGTGGGAAAAAATCATACGAAGTGCGCGAAAATTGCACATATGCAACGAAGAGTGATTTCCCTTATTACTATTAACATGTGTACAAAACTTATTTAAATAAGTTTTCAAATAAATATTAATAATATATTGTTGAAAGCTTGAAGAACTTAATGTCTCTAGTAAAAAAATACATTTTCTGATTTTCTTTATATTCAAATACTTTGTTGGAGACGCAAATGGAAAATAAACACTTTGCCTACGTTTGATGTTTAAGATTTAGAGATTAAATCCTTAAAAATTATGCATGTTGTAGGTTCATACGGCAGAAAAAAACAGCTCAATAAAACTGAACAAAAGAACTTATTCCTCAAATAGAAGTGCATGTGTTTGGAATTGTGTGTACGAATATTGCTATTAAGAATTTAGTGGTGGGTAGAGTCACAATATAAAACAATACAAAATAGGACAATAAACCAAAGCAATGTTGAGTGATAATTTTATAGTTTCAAGTAAACAGAATATGTATACGACTTTAGATATTTTGATTCTTGTGAAAAAACTATTCTTAATATCAAGTGCGATACACATCTATCACTCATTCATATTCGAACTATACGTAGTGTAAAGGGAGTTGTTGTTTAAGATGATAAATTTATATATAGAAATTTAAAATAACGTTTTAAATTTAATAGGTTTTTTATGTAAATTATAAGAAAATTTGAATACAGGCGCGCAAATCTTATTTATAGGATCATAAATTTTGGTATGCCGTTATTAAATTATATAGTTAGAAAAAAAGAAAACTCGAAAATTTAGTTGCTAGAACTAAATTTTCAAATGAAAAAGTTTACGATTTGGCACATGGTTTTCCACAGGTAAAATCATCAATGATATCAATGTTCTTATATTTAACAGAACACTTTAAAATAGAGTTCATTTTCATAACAATTCGTTTCCAAGTAAGTAAAATGTATGTATCAATGGTTAAAGCACATTGTAAAATCTTTTTGCTGTTTATTATTGAGTCACTGATGCCAAAATTTTATTACTGGCAACGTTGTGCGCTGATGATGGCTGAATTATTGCTGACTAGGTACCAAGAATAAAGGTGTGTTATTCATGTCCTCTTTAACAGAGAAAGATTTCATTTAAGAAATGAAAACGGCATTATTTTAACGCTTTCATCATAATGAAGCCATATAACTTTTAAGCATTTTTTCATAGCTTTCACTCTATACCAGCTTTTATGTATATTATAAGGTTAGCAAACTGGTTCTCGTTAACATAAACATTTTCATGATGCAGTGTGTCAACACATAAAAACTTTAAGACTAATTTTAAAACTAAAAGGTAAATCTCTCAATAAGAAACCAACGTTACTTTTTAACCGATTGTATTAATATATAAAAATTTACTATAACATTATAAAAATCAACTTAAGAAGAAATTTATGTTGTAATGTTTAAAAGCGTTCGATTTTTTTCGGTTCCTTTTGAATTTTTCTTATCGTTTTGTATTACACTGTGTATGTTGGTGCTTAATTCTAATACACACATATGTGCTTATTTGAAATCGAATTTTAATTAAAGTTTTGTGCAAAAGCAAAACCTATCTTGCATGTAGAAAGAGTAAAATATACTCAAAGTCCTAAAAGCCAAAGAGGCACATATTCCTTTCGGTTAGTTACATTTATCAATATGTTTGTAGCAAAATTAAGTACAAAAAGAACATTTTAAACGATTGAGTTATTTAATTTCGTCGCTATTGCTATTAATGTCTTTCTGCATATTTGTTCATTTGCATTCTGCTGTATCGTAGGTTTTTGTTTCATTCTTTTATTTTGAAATACCTGGGGTTGTTTGTTTCTTGGAAGAGATTTTATGCGAAAGATTAAGTTTTAATTTTTAATACTTCAACATCAAAGCAAAGTTTTGTTTACAAGTTTCATACAGTAACGTGCATATTCTTAATTATTTGCGAAAGATTTAGCACAGCATGAAAACTGTTTTTAGTTTTAAGAAATAACCGCGTATGTCTTAAAATTAAAAAAAAATCCTTGTCCTGAATTCTTGGCCACAGTGACCATAAAGGTAACAAGTTAGGGGATAAATTAGTTATGCTATATTTAGTTATTATTCGAACATTCAATGAAGCCAATTACCTTGTTCACGAGAGTCTAAAGCTAGTCAACCGCAAAATATGTGCTCAGATGTCTCATTACTCAAGTCGGAGAATCTGCATTTGATGGTCTCTGAGTTTCATATATTGAATTGACGCTATCGAACCCCGTTAAATCATTCCGTGATGATCCTGATATTATTCTTAAGTAGCTCTAGAATCCGTTAAACTTCAGTGCTGCTGGCTGTCCGATTTATTGTGGATATCGTGCTTATCGGCGAAATATCTCGCAAACATATTCTCCTTTAGTACCTCTTAATCAAATATTACTTTCAAAATGGCCTCATGCCACGACGTTTGTATAGTAAGATGATCCTTGACCCATTGCGCCATCGTCATATGAAGTCAGGTTCAATGATTCCTATGCTTACTATTTGTAAAACGTACACATAGGGAGACATATTTAATTGAGTCGCCTCCATCGTAGTAGGAACAATCAGACTCTTGGCACTTGTTTTGCCACCAGCTGAAGCATATCCTGCCCCTTTTTTGCGGGTTCGATTATTTGAGAATTGACCCATCTCAGCTCTCTCTCTCTCTTTCTGTAGCGTTTGAGGTCAGTTGGCTCGCGTCAGACCTCCTTCTTAGAATATTCTTTCCATACCTCGTAACAAGACGTTTTCTTGCGGTACCGCCAAGTTTTCGTCTCGCACTCTCGTTTTTTCTTGAACGGAGTTGGGAATTAGATTCCGAGACCAATAATACATCCGACTTGTCTTTTGGAATAGGCATCACAGCCGAGTCAGGACAAGCACCCCCCAATAGCGCAGTACTGTCTACTTTTGAGGCCTTAGTGATAGGACCATTAGGACGTCTTCTGATAACTCTTTATTTAAAATTTTATCCAGATAAAAATAAAAGTGAAATTGTTTTTCAATAGAGATTAATCATAACACCACTCTACAGCGTCCTCTGCCGACAACAAGCAGAACTACAACTAGCCTTCGCCACTATCCGGTGGACACCTTTAGTCACTAAGGCACGATGCAGATTACGGGCCTTTCACAAGCGGGGTTTACGGGCCTTTTACAAGCATCGGCTCTAGATTCGCCATGTTCAGATATACACGAGATATCTCATGTAGGACGAGACAGGGTAATCAATGTGTATAACAAAGAAATATTTCTTGCTGTTTGATAATCTTTATTACTAAAACGCATATACAAGTTTTGTGTCTAGTCTGCATTATCAACTTTTATTTAAAACGTAAATACTAATTGCTACATTATTTTCATACTAGTTTTTAGAAGGCCTCGTTGTAACAAATTGTATTAAAAATAATACCAACATATTAAATCATAGAAACAAAGCCAAGATATTTAAATATACAAGTATGCGCAAATACTTTAAGCTGTTGAACGTTGTGGCTTCAAACTACAAATAGACTTGAGTCTTGTCTATTCCAAATTTTCTTTTGTGGCAAGTGCAAGGGACTTGCACATATTATTTTTAAAGCGTAGTGATATTATGCCTTTCGAACCAGATATTTGTATTTATTTCATGAAATTTATGCATGTGTTTACCATCCTAAAACCAATTTTATTAATTAATTTATACTGTGTTAAATGCGTTTATTTCGAAAACAGTGTCAGTTGGCATTAAATCAACATTCTATTTCATGCTTCTTGAAAAAACACCTGTTTAGATATATTTCTAATCCTGCGTTATATATTTATACCACAACCACACACAAAATTCAAACACAAACACAATTTTACAAATGGTGTTTTCCTTTTAATATATTTATACAAAGGCAAAAAACAGTTTCTTTTCTGTTGTTCATAATGTGGGATGCTATATAAAACAGCAACCTAAACTCTATAGAAAAGGCAGCCGAAGCATAAATTGTAGTTGTGTTGTTGTGCAAGCTACCCAGCAAACATGAAGACAATTGTTTGATTTATGATACTGCATTATATGTCGTTAGGACATATTTTACACTTTCAAATTAAACAAGTTAAAATTGTCTAAATATGTTGCGTAAATATGTTGATTGACTGGAATTCGGTTAAATAAATTACAATTAATTATAATTTTTATCCTTTTATTATATAAAAGATATGTTCGCCACCTACAAATTGTTACTGTCAAGTACTAAGTTCTTCAAAAATATGCAACAAGAGATTACAAATATTGCGTTGAATTAGTGATATATGACATTTTCTGCAAATTTGTCTAAGTCAATATAAGCTTTGTTCTTGTTGGCCTCTGCAGTTTTTCTTAAGTGTTTTACGCTGGTGGGTTCTAAGAACAATTGATTTGGTGTGCCCAAAATTTATTATTATTAATTTTAACTTTTTTTATTTTTTTAAACTAAGGTTGCAATAAATAGAATTAGGCCACACAAGCAAAGTAAAATTACATTGTCCAGCAATTACTTCATTTTTTTTTCATAGCATAAGCATTGTTTATTTTCTTGCAAACAGAGTGTCGCAACATATGGAATTAGGCCACACAATGCTTTGTGCATTGTTTAATGAAATAGTTTTTATTATGAACACTTATTGTAAAATTTTTTTTTCAAAATCACCTTTTTGAAAAATAAATTTCAGTTCTCAAGTAGCACTTAAATGTAAAAGTCACTTTATTTTATTTAATATTCACTTATATTTTACGAAGTTATGGTTTTTTTTAATAATAAAACTTTTTTAAGCTAGGCAAGTGTCGTGCATTTTCAGCTTTTTAATTGTAATAAACTAAAAATGTTAATAATCTAACAGTACTACAAAAGCAGATTTTTTGTTGCACCTAAAGGAAAAATTTTCCAAAAAACTATGAAAGTCGGATTTAACAAATTTACGTGTGTTTCCATCTATTTACACGCGAATTTTAATAAATTCGATTTTAGGTTTAAACTATTTTTAAGACACTTTTTTCATATGATATACGTTTTGAAATTCTAAAGTTAGTAAGGCATAAAGTAGTAGCTTGTATATAGTTTTCGTTTCATTTTGGTAGGGCAGAGTAACTTTTTTGCGTATAACGTTCATTACTCTAATGCCGTTTTAATAGGGAACTATGTGAAGACTGAACTTGTCTGTTTTGCCAGAAAAGCTTCTATTTTACAATTTTGTTAACGCTCCAGAAGCATCTTTTCTTTTGTATCATTTCTTGAAAAGTCCCCCGTACAGTTATCATAAAATACAAGATGGTTGATTGAGTTTGAATTGCATAAAGCTATAAAAACATGTGATTATTTTTATTCCTTACTGTATGTATAATTGTATGTAAATATTTAAGTTTTACTTCTAGATACAACACACACTTTTGTTGCAATTTATATAAATATTATTAATACATTAATATTTTATGTTAAGAAGCCTAAACAAAAGCACAAAATAAAAACCAAATATTGTAATTTCTGAATAACAACACTAAATTTTACAAATACAGTTGCGAAATAAGAAAGTCAAAAAGTCAACAGTGGAAGCGTAGAAGTTATGCTTCCACATGCTATTCCTACAAATAAAGTTTTACAAATTGCTTAAGTGCGTCTTCCACTGACCTTTACTACTAAATAATTGTGAAAATCTTCTTCTCGATATTAAAATAAGCCATCATCTATATATATAAAAAATTGTTGCAAGTGCGTTGTGACTTTATAACTCACGAACGGTCTAACCGAATTCGATGAAATTTTTAGGGTTTGTTCCTATGGTCGTGTAGATGGTTTATCTAAAGTTTGCCGACGCGTTCGTGAGTTATGACTTTTCATGTCATCATGTGATTTTGTTCATATAAAAAAACAACAACAAATATGTATTTTACAAGACCTAAAGTTCGCGAGCGAAATAGTAAGTAAATCAATAGTAGTTTGATGTTATAATAGGACTATTTTATTTACAAATTTTAAACTTACTTACATATATACTAAAACTAAAATATGCTTATCTGACTAACAAGGCAGGTAGCAACGCTTATGCATGTGCATTTGCAATATTGTATACACTATTGTATTGAATTGATTTACTTTTTTTCATTATTTCCAAATAAAAAATATATAAAAAAACAATGAATTTGATTCAATGTTAATATTCATGCGTAGCGAAGCACGCCGGGATCCGCTAGTTTTAATATATAATCTATAACCGTTTTGCTGATACATCCAAAATGTCACTACATTTACGTTATACGTCAAAAAATTAGTTGTTTAGCTTATGTTGAAAAAGGTCTATTTGCAAAGTTGTTTGCTCTCTTTACTTATTCAAATATATTATGCACGAAATATTATGTACGTCTGTACTTAACCACGGCCACAAAACAATATCCAAAACTAATGACGCAAATCTTTTCTTTTGTATAAACGATGAAATTTCAAATTTTGTTATTGTATTACTATTATATATTAAAAAACATTTTTTGCAGAGTACCTACCTTCAACTAAAAATCCTTTCTTCATTCTTCTGTAAAAAGCATACTAAGACGTGAAATACCCTTTTTTTAATTATTGAAAATATCTTTTGAACAGCCTTCTCAGCGAATAAAATATGATTGTCAAACTCCACTCATTTAAACACAATATTATATTTATAAACCTCATAAATCCGAAAAAAAATCAGTAAAAACGAATGTAGTTTTCATAGTTCTCCTGACTTAATGGTATCCGGAACTACAAATCTCAACTTAAAATTGTAAAAACTCAGGATAAGGCGTAGCATTAAGTTATCTATCTAGCTGTGATACTTCTATTTCTTCTAATTAATTTTTGCCTTTTTGGATTAAAAACTCCTCTGTGCAAGGCTTACAATGACGCTTATAAAATTAGAAAGTAGAATTACATTTTACATTCAATGCTTTCCATGCTTGTGTGCTATGTAACTTAGATATAAAAAAAGCGTAACACGCGTGGTGTAAATTTGTATTGGATATTGCGTCAAGTGCGAAGTGATTTGGATCTCGTATGCATGTTAATGCAAATTCCTTACAAAAAAATGGGCAGCGTAGCGGAATACGAAATCCCCATTACCTGCGATTGAAGACAAAGCGATGTGCATAGTTCATCGAACGCAGTTTCCTACAACCTTCAAACCGAAATCATCAAAATTTTTTTTATTGAAAGCATATCTTCAAACTTGTCAATTGATTTGCTGATGATAACTTATATTGATTTTTATTTACGATGTAACAGTTGACGGAGTTACACATAAAGTTTTAAAATTGAATAAAAGCATAAAAACAGCTTTTTTATGCATTCACATGAAGCCATAATTTGTGTTTCGAAAAAAATTTATGTAATATATAAAAAATAAAAATAAATAAAAAATGTTTGTCTCCAATTTTGTATTCTGAACAAAATAGCTACTTCCGCATTATCTCTTATTGAATAAAATAACCTTGAAATTTTTCAAATCAGATGAAAATTATAAAAATTTTTCAACTTTTTCGAACGTATTTGGAAATACATTTTTAAATTTAAAGTACTTCTTAGCAGACGGATGAAGTAGCATTTGAAAACGGGAATAGTGGTTAGTTAATCGTCTTATAATATAGTATTAAAAAATTAACCTTCCGAGTCTGCTTTAAATAATAAAAAAATAGCTCAAAGAAGCCATTAAAACATAAATTCATAGACTATGCGCTAAAAAATCCTGATTAAAAGCCACTTGGATTTCGACATTCAAAGTGAACAGCTACAATAAAGAATATATTTGACTATTACAAAGGAGCTTGTTTAAAAACAATGGTATGTAGGTTATTTTCTTACATCGTTAAAACAATTTTCGAAATATTCGTAGTAACTAAAGCATTTATTAACTAAGATTTCAGCGTATGGAAGATTGTAAGATATTTATACCAATGAAAATATAAAAAAATTACTTTCTCATTCGTCAATTATAAGTTTCGCCTTGATTTCTGATAAAATACAATACATATATGCTAGTATCCTTTAATTCGCATGATTGTAAAAAAAACCTATCAAAGCTTTAAAGTAGCCTTCATTTTATTCACAACGCGTAGTAGGAATCCCCAGACACATATTCAACTTGTATTCATTAACAAAATGTACAGAAATATGTATATAAATATATAATGCCATTTATTTAATTTATTTTTTTTATTATGACCAAGAGCAAAAGGAAACATTTTTGAACCAGAAATTACCAAACATGTATTTTTTTATTTATGGTGATCGGATTTCAATCGTAACAGAAATTATACTCATATGTGTTGTTTTATATTTTTTGTTTGGTTAACAGAATTTGTTATCGAATTCATGGCAGTGGTTTCACATGTTGTACTAGATTTATATCCGAACCCAAATTGCGGAAACAGGAAAGCAAAACAACACTGTCAATAAAAGCAATAGAGAATAAATTCACTTAGTGAAACAAGCAGTGATGTCACTGATGCAACTGCTATCAGCTGTCGCAGCCTTAATTTGTTGCAACGCAATAAAAAAGTTTACTTAAACTTGAAGGAATTATTTGACCTAAAAAAAAAATAATCTAAAAATAATTAATATATTATTAATTAGCTAAATTCCTCAAAAAGGGCAGTTATTAGAGGACTGCCAATAAAATTATAAATAAATATATGAAATGGCAACGTTTTTTTTTGTTTTTTGAAATTAAAATCATTGACATTGTTTGCCTGTCCTTTATAGTACACTACGTTATAAATTTAACCAAAAGTTTACTGTTTAATTCATTATATTAGAGGAATTGATATTCACCCACTATAGAGTGTCTTTATATATTGTATATGCTACATTGGTAATGGTCCATAGAATAACATACCAAGTGATATATTATTAACACATAATATTTATTTTACCTGCATGCCAGATAAGTTGGTTTAAAAAACATCAAAAAGTTGGGGAAAACAAAGAAGGAAGAACTCATATTTGGGAAATGCAGAGAAAATATTGCATTTTATACAAGTTTCAGTAGATATGAATATGAATATGATGACACATATATAAAACTTTTAAGAAATTAACTTTTTGTGTAGTCTATTTAGATGCATCTGATCTCTGCTGGTCAAATTTTTTGAGATAAATTTGATCACGAAAAATGTTGTTTATCCACTGTGAATGTGTCCGTAACTTCCTACCCTTAAAGACCACCTTCACGTTAAGAAAAAAAATGTTGAAATATTTTAAAAACAAATTGCTATGGTTAAATTCAAATCACATAATTACTGTATATCATATTATCGCACTTCTTACAGTCATATTTTGATTAAAAACAAAGAAAAAGCTAAAGTATTAGATAGACTTTTGTAACGAATTTCCGTTATTTCTGTCAAGTTTGGTTTGGAGACGTAGTATGTTTATTAATAATACTTGACATGATCTTCTTTGGTTTATGGTTTGAGTTTTAAGAAATATTATATTGTTCATCGCAATCATGTTTCATATTATGGACTGTTTTGGGCGAAACAATTTTTTTGGACCTTATCGTTTCACCTATGGTTTTGGTTCGAAACATTAAAATATGGAATTTCATCATTTTTCTTCTGAATTTCCTTCCTATGTATGACATGATATTTTTCAGAGATGTTCAACTTTGGAGCATTTCTTGTTAGGAGCTTAGCTCAACTTACTATTGTTTTGTTGCCTTCTGTTCGTAAACCATCATGAAATGTATAATTATGTATTAATTGCCTTACAATAGTGCTTTCGGCTGTAAGATAAGACGTGCGTTTGTGTGCCAGAAAAATTGTGTAAAACTTACAAAAATGTTGTTTACTTCTAACAAGTTTGCCAGCATACAAATGTTGTCATTTGATTAATTCTTGAAATTCTGACCAGCCATTCTTAACCCTATATGCATTATTAAGAATATCATCGTAGTTTTTACAGAGAAGTGAGACTATGATAATCATATAAGGATAAAAGAAGGAGTGACGAAGCTATAGGTGCTGCCAACACCACTAAACATGTCAGAAATTGCTGTACTGCAACCTTATCGTTCTTACACTATTGCCGACTATTGAAAAATGCTGATTTCACTCCCAAATTATAACAGATTTATTTTAGGTTGTATAATTGATACCATATAGCCGATCGATGCCATCACAGACTCATTTGTTTTAAAAAATCGCACCGCAAGGTTTTTCTCTGTACCCTTCATATGTGTTTACAGCAACGGAAAATACTAAAAGTTCTTTTGTATCAATTTTGAAAATTTGATGATTATAAACAGCTTTTTGTTATTGAAATAATATTTTCTGAGTGTGCAATTAAAAGTTTATATGAATAATTTCAATGTCTATTAAAAGTACATGCTTATTTCCTACTGAGTGGTTTTTATTCATCAGCCGCCAGTGCAGGCATAAATCCATATATACATATATCTACACATGCAATATATTTAGCCTTGTATGTATTGCTAACATGAATCAATGGAGTAATTGGAATTTCTGTTCCTTTTTGTTTATCATTGGGGTTTGGTTAAGTGTTTTAGAGTTTTTTTTTCATAGTTCATACAAGTAAGAACATAAAAAAGTTCGTGAAAATGAAAACATAGAAAATGCAAATAATTTAATTGCTTTGTTTTTGTTTCAATGTTATTTTTATTATTGGAGCATTGCAGCACTGAAGTATAAGTTATATAAAGACTTTCAACCAAATACAGGGTGTGGTTTTTAATGCTTAATTATTTGCATTGGTTTGAGGCACATAGCGAATTTATGTTTAATTTCAACTCATTTCATTGAGCAAAACCCGCAGATCTTCCACACTTTATGTAATTTATTCTAAGAGAGGTCCATAAAACCGATAGATATCCACAAAATTATGGTTGAGAAATTAAATCAAACACTTCGATTGCGGCAAATTTCTAGGAATTTCTAAGAGATTAAATTATTAATTGGAAATGTTTTATTTCGCAAGATTTGATTTTAATCGCAATTTTTGGTTTCTGGTAAAACAAAGCTTGATTTAAAGTTGGTTATATTTTAAAAACTTCGCTTTTCTGATAATATTCCAATTTCTTGGTCGTATGCCTGCCCTAACAAATCGATAAGTTTAATAGTATTAAGGGATCATAAGCTTTGCGGCATAGGTTTGTAACTACGGCTATTCTCTGAACATCACAATTTTAGATGAAAATACTTTTTAGATCGTGATTTTTCAGTAGTCGCATTTTAGTGTTTGAACTTTCTTTGTATATATAGCTTAGTATGCTGATAATCTGGGATTTCATATTTGTAATTGATTTTTTGGCAAAACTTCTCTCTTTTTGTTAAAATTAAATCCTGATGAGATGATATTTTTATTTTTTGATTTTATGAGTTGTATAAAAATTGTTGGGGAACTATCGACATGTTTACAATTTTATTATTGCATTTTCAAAGGATTGTTAAAATAAAGATTTCTTGATAAAATGTTGATTATTTAGTGTAATTTCAATCTCTTGTAAAAAATTTGGTTTTGCCTAAAAATTAGAATAAAAATTACGCAGATTAGCGGACCAAATATTTTTTGTGCTATGTTCTTAAATTTCAAAAAGTCTTAAGGCACTCCTTTTGAACGATTTTAAACTCAAAGAATTTGACAACGACAGAGCATTGCTTTTAATTTACTATATTCATCCCAAGAGAAAAGCGAATTTCGTTGTACTTTAGATATGTTTTATAGAGTGCATGACGATGGGTAAGATATTTCTACACTTAATAATTTCCGACAATACAACAAAGCGTTAAAAATTAGAGCTGGAAAAGAATTATTTCTTTAACGGGATTAGGAACTGGCAAAGTTACAGAACATGCGAACGCACTGAAACTTGGCAAGTTCCTGAAAAAGCTAATGTGAGATATTAGATAATTGTTTGTATTACTATGAAAGCTTAAAAGTGATATCAAATAGAGGATATAACACCTTCAAAAAATTGCTGTGGTGACAGAGTATCGCTGGAGTTATAGTTATATCAACATTATTTTGCAAACAAAATTAATATGAGGTTTTCTCTGCTGTTTTTTATTTAAAGCAGACTTAGAACTGCGGAATACAGGTTTTCTTAATATTTTATCAAAAGCGTACGTTATTATGATTAATAATTTTTAAACACATTATGTGGAAAATCTTTTCAATAAGAAAATAATAATTAAAATCAATAATAAAGAAGGGCAAGTATCAAACTAAATATTTTCAATCTCAAGCTACCTCTGCCTGAGAATACAAAATACGCAACCAGGTTTTCGGCTCAAGGGAATTTATAAGAACTGCTGTTATTCCAATGCAGTATTGTGCAATATTAACTTATGGCCAAGCGAATTGCATTTGAATTGAAATTTGGCCTTAAAATATCTATTTCTGCTTTCCATAATACCACAAATAACAAACAAGATAAGAGCAAAATATTTTTATAACTAAAAGAATTCATTATGGTTCATTGCAATAGCGAGCCAAAGTTCTATTCATTTTGAGTTTGCCCGCCGTTTTGAATAAATTTATAACGTGAAGAAAAAGTTCTGTACGCGTAGTATATGCCTCTGGTGTAAAGTGCTGCTGTATGCTTAGCAAACGTTGAATCTATGGCCTATGAAGTAACTACAATCAGTAATATTTAATGTTTTGATTATATTACATTGTTTGTTTAAATGTCCAGTAGGTACTCAAAGACATGAAATTTAACATTCAACTGAGTTTGTCTTAGAAAGTTAATGATAGAAAATAATAAAATTTATAATGAATAAAATAGCAGAATATCATAAAATAACAGAAAATATAATTTCTTATGTGGTTAAAAACGAGTCCCACGACTGAAGCCTTGCAATATCGTACTGATACAAAAATATTAAAAACAGTTCGTTGCCACCGCAAAATCATTATGCTAGCTCAGAGCTGGCTAAAGCAATAATTGAAAAAGCACTAACAACATACAACGCTTAAGGTTGCAGTTGGGCAAACTTCATTCTAACCCAACCCAAAAATAATAGAGTTCATTAAAAATATGAGAAAAATTTTACCAAATTGAATTCGCTAAAAATTAAAACATCACAAGACACACAAAATTGAAATTTCAATTGCGTAAAATAGTTGCTATAAATGAAATTTCACCAACAAAGCCAAAAATGAAAAGCTACTGATTAAAAGTGCCAAAAATTTTCATACGTATATTCGTATGTGTGCATTAAAAGTGTGGAAACTTAATTTTTTTAATTTTTTTTTCTTAGGAAAACCCGACTGGGATCCATTGGAAAAATTCAATATAGATTCGCTGCCCTTTTTAGAAAAATTAATTATCATTTAAATTTTCCCTTTCCATATAGTGTCACGTAAACTTAAAAAATGTTTTGCTTCTGTTAAAAAATTTTAAATTTTGAAAAAATAAAATTTTGATGGAAAGTTATAAATTTCAGAAATATTTTGTAACGGAAAATAAACAAAAGTTTTCAGTTAAAAATTAAAACAAAATTATAAATTCACTTAAGCAAAAATATTTAAAGTCCAAAAATCTTGAATAACCGCAAATTATTTTCTAATTCGACGCAGCTGAATGTAGCGCTCTTAGTGTTTTGTTTTTAGTTTAAATTCCAAACAACCAAGAACCTTTACTAAAGTTGTATATGAAATGCTGGTCCATGTCGATTAGACCATCATACACTCTATTCCAATAAGATTAAGCCATCCACGGCAACCAACTGACCTTTTATGTTTTTCTTTCATCATTGTAGTTAAAAAAATCATTTTTGTTTTAATTTAGAAACTTACGACGTTTTTTCGTTTACAATGATTTTTTAACGAATTGAAATGTTTACAATTAATATCATGGCTAAACTCATTGAAACGTTTGCAAATTTTTCATACATTTCCTACGTACTTATTGTGCTAATATTTCAAACACTTAAGTTCGCACAAATAAGTAGCTTACTGCGAATACTCTTTCATACTTAAGTCAAGTGCATTTTCTTTTAAACATTTACTAAAATCTTATATCGAATTACACGCATTTAATAATGAAAAATAAGATAAACGAACGAAAACTACTTTACTATATATATATTTTATTACAGTTTATACAATTCTTTAGTTTGTTTGCCGAGAAAAAATGCTACGATGGCAGCAAAGTAGTTTCAACTTAAAAAAATGGAAAAGAGATAACAAGTGCATTGGCAGTGAATAAATTTGCTATGATCCCGACTATACATAGAAATTGTTCATTCTGCACGATTTAACTCGCAGCAATATCTCTACTCCAATTCTCACTGAACAACAGCTTTATTTTCTGCACTCGAATCATGCTTACATACTTTAGTGATTTTCAGTTATGTGTTATCCTTAAAT
Organism: Phania funesta; assembly: GCA_963932375.1. NCBI lineage: Eukaryota > Metazoa > Arthropoda > Insecta > Diptera > Tachinidae > Phania > Phania funesta. The sequence goes on along the minus strand of OZ010655.1, from coordinate 35,147,487 downwards.
GAGTCTACGTTACAAAACTTTTTTTTTTGGTTTTTGTTTTTAATTTAATGTTTTTGTTAGAAAAATATAAACTAAGTAACAACAAAAATATAATGTTTATCGAAATGCGTAAACTGTATGTATTCAGAACATTTGTAACTCCTTCGTTTACTCCAACGAAGCAATTGCAACTATATAAAATAATTTAAGAATTTATCATATTGAAAACGTTAATTTAAACGTTTATTTAAGAAAAATCGTAGCAAACAGGTACAATTGTATGTGGCACCATCCTATTGAAATTAGTGGTCCAAAATATTCGCATCTTTATCAAGTTCTCATAGCGCAAAATTCTGACTGTAACAGCGAATTTTGAATTTCTTTTAAGAAAATATGAGCCATTTACTCCTTTAGACCACTAAACATACTAAACGGTTACTCCTTAAGAATATATTGTCTATTGATAAATCTGTTCTGGATCTTTCGATTCCTAAATACCGGCTTACTCTGTTAATGCAAATCGTTTGTCAAAATTCCCTGCCTAGTAGAATACGATAAGCCCTGTTGCTGCGATCAATGACGAACCGATGTTCTTTGTAACATATGTCGCCTCGAATATTCTTATTTATAACTTGATCGAGCATGCCGAGGTGTTTCTGTGTTACATACTGTCCCAGGTTGATCGAAATTTTGGATTAATACCATTATTTATTGTTATAATACGTTGTGTTTTGCTCCATGAAGAATATGTAAAAATATATAAAATATAATATTAAGTAATTTAATTTCTAGATATGAGTTCGCTTTCTATTCAGAAAGATAAGTCACGAAGAATGTTGATAACGTGTATAGCGGCATAGAAAATGCATTCCATAAAGCTGGATATCTAATAAAATTATAACTTTTACTGTATTCAAAGTTGTATTAAATAAAAAATTCTCTTTCTGAATAGAAAGAAAAACGAACTCATGCCTAGAAATTTAATAACTTAATATTAATAATTATAATAAAAACAATAAACTTATACAAAATATAATTTTAATTTTATTCAACTTGAATCACCCTTTAATTTTTCAGACATTGCGTAAGGATAACGGATACATACAAAACGTTGATTTCCTCTTCTAATAACAACAGCAGTGCTATCGCACATTTTCTTGAAATTAAAACAAAGATATTTAATTCTTGTGCCACAATGACATTAAAAATATTAAAATATCCACTCCACCGTTGCAGAAATCTGCACACTCGAATAGTTGGCCGCAAATACCTCTTACTTTGTTCGGTGGTTTTTTGTTTGCCTTTCCATACTTAACTGATGTGCTTATGTACGAGTAATTGTTGTACCCACAATATATAACTATCATTTGTTTTAATTATGAATTCACTGTTTTATTGTCCAAAATTTTAAACTTGTTTACAATGTTTATAAAATTGTTTAATTTTTGTGTTCATATTTTACACGTTCCACAGCGAAACAGCTCGTTTTGAAAATACTCACATTTCTCTTATTTTTCTTACGATTCAGTTTTTGGTTGGAATACTTATTTCGATTCGTGCGTAACCGAATACGGAAACGTAATCGAAATGTAGAATAGTGGTGATTATATTAGTATATATTTTTCGTACGTAGGCTGACGCAGGAATAGATATCTGCCTATACGCGATGGCTTGTTAATAACATGTATTATATATATAATTTTCCCACAGAAAGTTCCATCATTTTGGAAACTTATTAGCCGTATAGATCATAGAAATTACTTGTGATTCGCTTTTATTTTTCCGGCATAAGTAAGACTTGAACTTACAAAAGATATGTATTTCTTTAGCCAATAACTGATGCTTGCTATATCACTAACGAGATAAATATTGTCGTGATTAAAAATTAAAGTAACTAGAAAATCGACTTACCAAATAAAGAGCTGAATAAATAGAGTGTGTGGTTTAAAAACTTTTTATTTATGTATATAAATTGTATTTTAAACTATTGTATATTACAATTTCAACTTACAACACTTTTGCAGCTGCCATATTTTAAGGACTTTTTTTTGACTATTTTTTAAGCATCTCTCGAGCGAAAAATGACTTGTTCCACAACATTAACAACCCGGTTTTTTTTTTTTTTGGTTAGCAGTTCAAAAATAATTCATTATTTTGTTATTAGAATTTTGTTTGTTGTTAGCTATTATATCTATGTTATTTTTAAATGTGTGCTACTTGAATAGTTTTATAATTTTATTATATTCTATTTTTCCCCACTTACTACTTGCTCGTGTGTAAAAAAAGCATATTATCATAAAATATTTTCAATTGACTGTCTCTAAAATGTAACCAAATAATTTATACATTAGTGATTAATTATTATAAAATATATTAAGTGAATTAAAAACGGGATAAATAGGTATATATAAATATAGTTATATTGTGCTGAATTTTAGAAACACTTCGTTCAAATGTAAATAATAAAAATTATATGTTGTGTAGGAAAACATTTTAAATACTGGGGAAAATTAGATTTTTTTAAAAAATTTGCTGTTTTGTGAAATTATATTTTTCTTTTGAAATTTATATTTAATTCGTAAAATCTATTTTTTGGTCACTTTTATAGAACATGAAGTCTTTATTACTCTGTGTAATGTTGTGGTTATAGAAATTTTAAATTTTTAGTGATTTTTTTCCAAATTTTCGACTTTAAATTTTTGGCGAATTCTTAATTTTGGCTTCAATTTCTCTACACATTTTATACTATTCGTTTTAAATGCGGCCATCCGCAAAATTCTAAGTTCTTAGCTTATTTTAGGACTTTGTAATTTTAATCAAGCGAATTTCTGATTTTTATATTAATATTTGCTTGATAATTTTTTGGTCAAATAACAGATTTTGATTTAATATTAATTAGTCTTTGCGAAATGTTGAGTTTTAGTTTAACTATGAAATTTTTGTTAAAATTTTACATCGTAGGATAAGTTTTAAAAGTTTCGTAAAATTCGGTATATCAGAAATTTAGGTTTTCTGATAACTTATGTTCTTTTTTTAATTGTTTAATAATTTCGTAGATTTCTTTGAGTAAATTTTCGATTATTAGATAAAATTAAAATTTTTGTTGAGTTTTTAATGTTTGATTATTTGAGGTTAGCATAGGTTAAGAGTAGGAGTCAATTATTGTTAACATACCAGAACTACTTAGTCCAGTTAAAAGGATTTTTATGCGCTCTCCATTATGATCTAAGAACCAAAGACCTTGCATGTTATAGAATATATATCTCAGAATATATCAGTCAATGATTTTTGTATGAGTTATATCTGGTAAGAACTTTGAAATGCCCTCATTTTAAAAAGATTTAAAGTTAAAACCTACACTGCCAACTATAGGAGCTGTAAAGCCTTCCAACACGTAAAAAATTTAAAAATATTTCGAAACCCGCTTAGGAACCGTACCTTACGAAATTACTTGTGACAGAAACATGATTCCGCTACCGAAAGCTATTGAAAAAAACATGAAAGCTGTAAGACACGATGTCCTATTGTCCTACGATGTCCTATTTCCTAAGAACCCAGAAAAGTAATTGCTAAAAATCTAAATTCAATACAAAACCACATTTTACCAAAAAAATATTTAAAAAAATCAAAAAAAAGGGGCAACAAATTCTAAATTCACCACATGTTCACAGATTTCACTACAAAATGAAAAAAAAGTGGAATAAAAACATTTAATTGCTAAAAAATTAATGTTCGGAGGTAAGTGGGAACTCACATATATTTTAAATTTCGACCCATTCGTGTACTTATTCGGATCGGAAATAAAGCTTTCATTTGCAGTCAATACGGTTTTGTTAAATAACAATTGTAGGTGAATGGTCGGATGATAGATCATAAGACGAACTGACTACTAATTGATCAAATCTAAGATTTTTTACATTGACAAAATCAATAAGATTTGGCCGCTTATTAAAGCCTGTTGGACAATAGGTGGGTTTACCTCCAGATACGACGTCTAGCTTATTTACTTTAACTATATTGTATAGCTGTCTCCCTCTTGGGCTAAGCAGTTGGCATTGTAATCGCCGCACAGTGGCACATATTTTGAGAAGGCGGCCAAAAATAAGTTTTTTGTGGTTACCGAACTTTGTGTTTTTTTATTCATTTGAAAGTAAATACCAGTAAACCTCGAGAGGCTTAGAATTAGAGCTCTGTTTAAACTATAACACACTGAACAGGGTGATCCAAAAAAGACTTTCCGAATATTTTATTAAAATGGAATTTTATTTAGTAAATTTTAATTTTCAAATTACTATAACTTTTTTGTTTTAAAAGATATGAAATCAAAATAATTTTTTTTATTTACGCAGGTTGTTAGTTATCAGTGCTAGCAAACTAAAGTTGTTAAGTTTTTAGAAATTTTTAAATTTTTTGTTTTAAAAAAGGTCAAAATTCTTCAAAAATCTCGTGATTAATAGGGCATAACTCCCTCCCGTCAAACCACGTCAAAAAGATATTTCTCTGTGTCATAGCCCAAAACCTCCCCTACACACCTATATCCCATTATATGTGCGCCAGGTTGCGCCTGTGTGTACCAAAGGTCAGGTATTTTGTACAAAAATTATCAATATATACGAAATTTAAAAAAAAAATTTTTTTCTACAGAGTTATTTTTGAATTATTTTAACTTTTTAACACAAAGGTAAAGACAATTTTTTTCAAATCTCAATGAAAGATGGCGTTTATAACCTTTGCGATGGAATCTAGTAGTATACAAATGAACTATATTGTACCTATCACATTTGTAAAATCCAAATATTCAATGAAATTTTGGTTACCCATTAGAGTTGATAATGGCAAATATATCATAAAACAAAAAGATCATAAGGAATTATGAATCCAGAATAATGAAATAATTAAAAAGGAAGTCTTAAATAAAATACGTGAATTCACGTGTTTATTATGGCACTGTTGTGAGCTAATTCCTTACTTAATTGAATTTTGTACACAAAATATGTGCGCCTGTTTACCTGTTTATTTTTTCCATAAAGGTTATAATGTGTAGCTGCATGTTGGTAAAATTATTATATAAATATTTAAAAAAATTGTTCCCGTATTAGACTTAAAGTATTAGCAAAACGAGATAAGCATACTAATTGTACAAAAATATACGAACACACAAATTAGGGCAGAAAATTTCTATTTAACAAAAAAAAATTTTGAGTAAACTTATATGTTTGGCCTCTTAAAAGGGGTTATTTTAATTGCAGGAAATCTTATTAATAAAAATATTTTCTTAATTATTATATATACAGTTTCAACAATGGTTAAATACTGTTACAAAGATCTTGCTTATATTTATTTAAAAAAAAAAGATGAAGGCGAAATAATGATGCACATACTGAGCTATGAATACTTTAAGATATGTAATTGTAAAGAAATTGAAACACATACATAAAAATCAGAAATTAAAAAAGCGGTACACTGAGTGCTCTCGAAGCTAGGGAAAGCTGTATAAACGTTACCACGAGTGGCTATCAAAAGAACTTATTTTTGACAGCTTACCTACAGCCGCGGAAAAATGTGGCAAAAAGGATCGACCAGAAAAAACAAGTGATGACTGTACTGAAAGGTCTAGAAGAGGCAACAAATATCCCAAAGAATCATTAAGGACTAATTTTTGCACCAAATTCAATCAACGCAAAATAAGAAAAATAAAATTGAAATAATTGAGAAAATAGTTCAAGCGACACCAAGGCGTACAAAGAGGACTTTGAAAAGCATTCCTACACCAATTGAAGAGACACAATTTACTCCAGAAGAAGCATTCGCACTCTTTTTGGATTTAAAATTGACTAAAAGTCAGTATATGGAACTGCGCAAGAGAACTAATGAGAAGAATTGCAAAATTTTCTCTGAGTATCGTGATTTAGTTTCTGTCAAGGAAGAATGTTTGCCTCCACAAACTTCTATTAGCGTTACTTCAAGTTCAGCAGAAATAAAATTGAAAGGTCTTCTTGAGCATACCGCAGAGAGATTGCTAAATACACTTGACGTTTAACATTTGAAAAATCTCGGAAACAGCAGTATTACTTTAATTTCTAAGTGGGGATGTGATGGAGCGTCTGGTCAAAAACAATATAAGCAATCTAATGCTGAAAATTCTTGAGATGCTAATTTATTTATCGTATTTTTCGTTCCGCTACGATTAATAAAAATTTCTATCAGCCTAGATCCCTCAACTAGTAGAGCAACAGAAATTGATATATGGAAAAATGAAATTCCCTCATCAACAAAGTATTGTAGGCCCATAAAATTTGCATACAAAAAGAAAACAAAAGATGATAAAACTGAAGAAGTTCAAAAAATGAAAGATCACATTAAGTACCTTCAACCCGTAATATTTAAATTTAATGAGCAAGACATTGAGGTAAATTTTAAAATGTGTCTAACAATGATTGATGGAAAAGTTGCGCAAGTTTTAACGGCAACAAAGGCCTCGTCAAGCTGCATTATATGCCAAAAGACAACAAACCAATTAAATCAACCTCCATCACAAGTCAATAGCTTTAAGGAAGCTTACGAATTTGGATTGTCGCCTCTTCATACTAGTATTCGTTTTATGGAACATATTCTTAAAATGGGTTATGATTTGGAATTTGGTTCTTGTGGCGAAACAATAAGAAACAGCAAAGAAAATGCAGAAAAATGAAAGAAAAAAAACGACAGATTCAAGGAAGATATCTTAAGCTAGACCTTATAATCGACCAAACTAAACAAGGAGAAAGAAATTCGAATGATGGAAATACTGCAAGAAAATTTTTTTCCGATCCAGAAACTGCAGCATCTATCACAGGTGTAGATTATGAGTTAATAAGACGATTCAAAATCATATTACAAGTCTTAGCATGCAGCAGAAAGATAAATCCAAAAAAAATGTAGATTACGCCAATAAAAGAGCTGCACTCTTGGAGATATATGTATTCAACGGTTCATAAAATTTTGTATCATGGGGAACAAATCATTCAACATAATAAGCTACTAATAGGAGATCTCTCTGAAGAAGAGCAAGAAAAAAGGAACAAAGACTACAGATTCTGTCGCGAAGAAATATGCACAAGAAATATGTCTAGATGTCGTACTAATGAAGACCTTATTACCATTTTGTTGTATACTTCAGATCCACATACGTCCAACATTCGACAAAAATGGAAAACAACTCCAGTCGAATTAGAAGAGGAGGCTAAACAACTATTAGAAGATGAAAATCAATGCTATTTAGAAGAAATTTTTACTAAAATTGTTTGATTATAAATTGTTATAGAAATATTTAAAAATAAAATAAAACTTTAACCAAAATAGGATTTTTTTCACTAAAACTTTTCGTTAATAAGAAAATTTTAACTTTTTAAAAATTTTAAATTTTTTATTTCAAAAGGCTGTTTAAAAAACCAACCTTTGGCCAAAATTTTGCGTTTCCTGAAAAGATTTAGTTTACAAATCTATTAACAATTATAATTTGTAACAATAAGAATAGGACATATGAAAAAAAAATTTTGTTTAAATATTTCAACACTCCTCTTTTATACTCAAATTCAATTAATAATGGCAACGAATATTAAACCATTCGTAACTTTTTTTTGTATCGGTCGCCTTTTATGCTTTATCAAAAATTAAAGTTTAAAATCCCACCTACCAAACAGAAAAAAACGCATATCAAAATTCCGATCCAATCAAAAGTTACGGATTTTTCACCGCCTTCTTGTCAAATGTGCCAATGTGCGCCGGCTGCAATAAACTTCTGTCCTAGTGTATCAAAAAACTTTCGAATTCATTGTGTTCGATTTTGTGATTGGGCGGACAGTACACTGATGAGACTGAAATTTTTAAATTAGTAAGATTTATAAACGTAGCTTGTATAAAATCTTCTCTGAATTTTGGCATTGGAAAGTACCTTAAGTTTTTGCGCACTATGACGGCGGTGCCAGTACATACCCATCCACTCGAATGCTTAGTGTCGTATGTCCAAAATTCATTGTGTTTCAGAGACCAAGAGTATGTCTATTTCCTGTGTTAGAAGAAAATGTTCAACTTCATATTTATGTTGGGAGAGCCCGTTTGCGTTCCAAAGCAAAACTTGCAGAAGCATGTTTGGGTGCGCATCATTTCTTGAAACATACCTTGTATTGTTGTCATAAAGTTGTTCATTGTTTAAATTAGGCTTTCGATTCAACTCGAATTGTTTGTAAAATTAATAACAACAAAAGACTAAATTTAACCATGATTTAGAAATTCACCACAAATTTAAACTGTAGTCTAAAAATTTTAAATTTAAAAATAAAAATTTTTGAAAAATAATAAATTCACAAAATAAAAGAACCGGAATTTAACAAAAACTTAAAATACATATACCATAAATCTAAAAACTGTAATAATAAAAACGAATTACAAAAACAAGCTTTAGCCTAAGACTGTTAAGTTACCAAAATAAAAAAAAAGTTTAAAAAAACCGTGATTGTTCCAAATATTTAAAAACTTAACTTTAAGTTCGCCAAAACTTTTCAGTTTGCAAAAAATATTTATTTTATGAAAAGCGTAGCAATTTTCACAAAAAAGCAATTTTTCACGAACAAGGAACAAAAAACCAACATTACTATATTTTGAAATTTAACGAGAAAATTTACGCAAGGGCAGAATTGCACCGAAACTCTTCATTTGACCAAATATTAAAAAAACAAATCCTTTGCACCGGAAAAAATCTGTAATATATAAAATATTTAGTACTTAATACCTTTGTAAAGGATATATAAGATTCGGCACAGCCGAAGATAGCTCCTACTTGTTGGGGTTTAGTTTAATTTTGTTAAGTTTAGGAATTAACTTATTTTATTCCAGTCTTTAGATTTGTGGTATATTTTTGAATTTTTGGTGAATTTATTTATTAATTAAAAAAATTATTTTATTTGAAAAATTCTTTCTACCAATTTTGCCAATTTTCGAATTTGTGGTGAATTTAAAATTTTGGCAAAATGTCAGTTTTAGAAAATTATAACATTTTTTTAATTTAAAATTTTTTGAACACTTAGTTTTGGTAATTTTTTTTTTTTTATTATTTTTTATTAATTAAATAAGATTTTTAAGAATATACTTACAATATTAAATATTTTGGTGAACTTTTCATTTTTTGGGGATTTTGTAATCGTTTTGGGAATACTCAACTAGTGGTCAATTTTTGGGGCTTTCAGTATATGTTTGTGACACATCGATTTTGTTTCTCATACGACGTTTTGCATATTCATTTTTCGTGGTTTTCAGCATACCGGCAAAATTAAATTAAATAATTTTGAGTAAAATTTCTGGTTTTCATTGAATTAATTTTTTTTTTATTTTTAAATTTTTTAAAATTTTTGTGACATATAGTTTTTGAAGGAATCCTGGTTTCGTTTTTAGTTTTTGAAATTTTGAGGTTTTTGTAAAAATTTGTTAATGCAGTCGAGATGATAATTTATCTAGGGTGATTTTATTGCAAAGATACAGAATATGCGAATTTTATGGCATTGGGTATGAGGGTTTCCCTGTAAGAGTCGAAATACCAACAAAATTCATAATAGTCCCTTTTGGTCTATATCTTAGGAACCTGTGGACGTATATGGCTGATTTTAAATAACTAAATTGTTGTTTAGTGCCTTCTGAAGGCTTACTTCAACATCGAACAGCCGGACAACGTTAGTTGAACTTCCCTACCTATAAGGATCCAGATCATATAGACTTTGTTGGGTCAGAAATCAAAATTGTAAAAATTGTGCATGGAATAGCAAATCTATATATACCCTTTTCATTCTTTTGAAGGCTATTTTATTTAGTAGGCATTAATTAATTGGCTGAGAATTATTTTCCTCTTTCATTAAAATCATCAATTGAGTGGTAGTCAAGAGTTCATATGCTCTATGTTATGTCATCCACTGTCAAGTCGAACTCAAATGGATAAGCTCTTCCCATACCAAAATAGTTTGAGGAAGTAGTTCTTTAATGTCGGTAAACATATCCTACTTGGCTCCGTAATACTCACATCAACTTCTGTACACGAGTGTCTTCAAACTACAACTTCCAGTCTGTTTTCGGTCACATTTTATTCAAATTGAAACTTAATTCTCCTTGCCACAATAATTTTTGTAGAGAATTAATACATTTCAGATTATACAAAACATATGGAAATATTTTAGTAACAATCTTATTCAATATTTTACCAACATTTAAAATAATTGGCCCGTTTGTATGGTAATTTATTCACCATTTTGGTTTTATATAATAATGTTTTCTTTTAATTGATAAGCAATTTATTTATATTAATATGACACACTGTACATACGAGTATAGCAGCTGGCTTTTGTTTATTACAATAAAAGAATGAATTTATATAATCCCATAACAACAGAGGCTATTAATCCACTGTGTGAAAATCATAAGGAGCATTGGCTGAATATATGGAGGAACCGTAAAGTGCCTCCTCTTAGTGCATCTGTATCTGTTCAACAAGAAACAAGATTCACTATCAAACGGTGGAAGTGAATGGAGAAACACTAGAAATATTTTTACATAAAATTATTTATTTATTTATTTGAATTTGCTTTTTGAGTTGATTGTACTTACAGAACATTTTAGTGTTATCTCAATTAAACACCTTTTGCGAAATTGACTTCATTTGTCTTATAAAACATATCCGTATCCAATACATCATTTTTTATAAAAAATATTTTACTATACAACCAAATTTAACCATACTTGCACTTATAAATTCAATACCACATGCTCAAAGGAGTGCATACCAATATAATCTTATAATTCAAATTTTTATAGAACTTAAGATTATATAGAATGTATAAAAATATCAAGTACAGAACTTATATTAGTAAGAAATAGGAAATATACATAAATATATATTAATACAATTATGAGCAAAAGTGTCTGTATTGAAGAAGAATCTGCTATTTAAGTCACGAATATACTATTAATGGCAGTAGATAAGTGTATATAAGGTTAGATTGAGAGACAGCTTCTGCTTTATTCGGTCTCTTTGAGGGGACTAAAGTTCTAAAGAGGCGAAAAATTCATAAAAGTCAGAAACCATTTAATAATTTTGATTTTCGAATATAGTTCATCATTTTCTACAATCAGTAGTTCCCAGTAGTTCGAGGTGATCCCATTAGCTTGATTTATTTTTTGCCGGAAGATGTGGAGGAACCTGTCCTCGAGGATTGTCTGAGTCTCAAACTGGAAGCAGGAAAGGTTAAAAGTTTGACATGTACTTTAACATTTTTTGTTGATGTTCTTCCGTAGCAGCACTTGGCGCCTCTGCTATAGACTCACATGTATTGAATAGTATATGTACATTCAACAGTAGCTGTCTGAAAAGTAGCTATTGACAGCAGGAGATTCGGTACTACCGAATTCTTCAGTAACAGGTAGGTACAAGTTCCAGGTAGCCAAGATATATAACTTTACAATATAATTTCAGCAGATACTAAGCCAATTATTAGTGTTGAATACTATTTGAATAAAAGAAATTTTTTTTTTTGTATTGCAATTGGTTCCCTTTCTCCAAGTATTTTTAGACCCCTGTCTTGGAAATTATAGTTCCCAATAATTGTTAAAATTAATATTAAATTCATACTAAATATTTCCCTTGAAGTCCATCGTCTTGTTAAGGAGGTGGCATAACTTTTATAATATTTAACATCTATCAAACTATAATCTTACTCCAATATAAAAAAACTCCTATCTCAATACTTACCATCTACTGTACTTTCATTCTTACTAACAGACGTATTCTTGCAAAGATCTCGTTTATCATATACATGTAATATTATTATTATTTGTAAGTATGTATGTAGAATGTAGTTTTAAACTTGAAACCATATTAGCTTAACATTGTATTACTATAACAAATTATTTGAAATTACTTGTACCAAATTGAGCAAATGTCTTTAGGAACTATTATCATTTTTTGGGCTTACATCCTACTACAAATTGTGTTATAGCATAGTGCAGTAAAATTGAGCTGGAGGTTGGAATTTAATATAAAATAGATAATAGATCCTGTGTTATCTCAAGATGAATTTTATGAACATAAAATGATTCAAGTTTGTACCCAATGACAGTGACATGTATAAATGAATAACCAAACAAAAAAATATTTAAAACTCAATATAGTTTAAATCCTTTCGGTTCGTTAAATGAAAGCGGGATTTTGTTGCATAAGACCATGAGATGGAAAAAACATTCTATTTAATAAAGAGTTGTTCGACTTTAAAAGGTGGCCTTTTATTTTGTGGGCAAGTAATTAGAATTTAACACAGCGACCATATTGGAAAATAATTATCAAATGCAGATCATTATAATAAGATATAATTTAAATACATATCAAAAATTTACCAGTAACGACGAAGGCCAGTGCATTCATTTTCTACAATTTAATTATTACTTACTATTATTATTAACTACTAATACTCGTAAATGACAAAAGAAGTAAAACCTATTAATATTATATTAGTAGCCACCTAAACGATGACTTTCGCCTTGATATTATAGCTAATCTCCAAATTTAACGCATTCCGGGTTTAACAATCCCATATCCCTATATCACGTGCCATTGTTTGCTACAGAAATATAGTATATTTTCCATTTGATGCTTTTATTATATATTCTACAACAAAATATGATTGCGGCGAACAGATCATAATTATTTTTACTTTATTTATTTTTATTTATTATATTTATTTGTTTGAACACTTCTTGGTTGGATTTCTTATAGTAAATAGGAAAAAGGATTAATAGTGATAGGAAAAAAATTGCAAATAAACAAAACATATACAGTATGATTATTTCCATTACACTTTTACTAAAATATACACGAGTATGTTATATGCTATAATATTGTTCAAAATATAGTGGAAATCTGACTACTATTGTATACATTTCAAATATTATTCGATTGAAACCATATAATTCATTCATAGTATGTTGATTTTAGGTTACGGTTTTTAGCCGAAGTTTTTTCTTTGCGTGTACCCGTAAAGCGCTATTATAAAAGAGTTCAACAGGATAAAATTAATTGTGCAGCAAGTGAATATGGCCAAAATGGAATAAATAGAAAAATATTACAATGTAGCTTTATTTCAATCCTGCACTGACTACCAGTGGATCATTTATCTAGTAATAACAAAATTAAAAAGAAATATCTATTTCTATTTTGTTCAATACAGAACGATGGAAATTATCTATCATTGGTTATCCATGTGGGTTGGTGTCACCCTATTTTGCTTGTTGGCAGGGACATTGAAACAGTGTCTTGTGGCAAAAGATGGGATTTCGCCTAAATTAGGGGACTTTTTAAATCCTCCTAAGTCGCTCTCTCAGGCAACGAACGACATCGTATATCAGTTGGATCTTGTACATATCTTGGCCCAGGTACTGGCGTAGCGAATGCTTTAAATCAGCGAAACTGGGAGTTCTAATACACGTTGTGGGATCAACTACCCCGGGTTTTTCTGTACACGGAAATAAAGAGCAGCGATTTTCTGGACTGATCTGTAATTCTGTATACCTTTAACTGTTGTGTAATTGTTTCTGCGCAGAAAAATCAGCGAATACGTTTTTAAGATCAAAACAAAGCTTTTTAGTAGTCTATAAATTAATATAATTGCTTTTTTTATAAATGCGTTAAATACCAGGAGTCCAATGTCAATGTCTGTAAGCAAAACGCATATATCCGCAACCAATGACCTATAAGTAAATCTTTTTCTATTAATGTTGTATCTTCGCCATGAGTAGTCTTGTTAGGGAATATCGTGTTATTTGTTCCCGATGTCCTACTACAGAACATTTCTATATTATTACTATCGTGTTATCGCGTTCCGTTCGTAACTCATTGTGAAATATATAATTGTATTTGCATTGCCTTACAGTTGTGCATTTTGGGATGCACGCACAAATATTAAAAATTCCAAATATTCTTCCATTAATAAAGGCCATATATAAGTGCTTACTATGAAGCGCGTTTTTGCTCCAGAATATGTATGTACTGCTTACAAAATCGGGATTATTTTTTGTTGGATTTAATGCTATTTTGCACACTCGTAAATCTTAACAAAATATATTTAAGTTATATTATTTGTGTTTTTTGTAAACATGTTATCTACAAAGGAAATTTTAAGTAAATATTCGTTAAGCTTTTTCGCAAAAAAAAAATCAGTTTCTTTATGCCGACAAGCAATTTCAACATAAATTTCACTTGAAGCTCTCACGGTTGATTGTCAATGTGTAGCAAAGAAAGTAAAAGAAAATTACTTCTACGAAATCTTTCATATTCTTCATAGAAATGTTAAGAAACGTAAGGCGAAATATTAGAATGGCACAATATATATTTAAAAAATTTTGTTTTCGTAATGAGAGAAATTCTTTGTTGTACAAAGAAGAGTATGATAAATATTAAGCGCTTCAATAGTAACACTTTGGCATTTAAAGTTACCAAATGAAGACAAAATGATTCAATATTTTATTAGCACTATGAGTGTGGCCATTTCGGTATTTTAGAGAAATAACTCTATATGAACTAGGATTTTTATATTCTCCGGTACTAAAGAACGGACATTTACAGTGATCTTTAGAAAAATAATGCAATTTTTGACATTGCTTTCTGAAACTGTTAACTTTAATTATATTTTCTAAGTGATCAAATAACTCTTCAAATACTATTAAATGTTGGTATTATTTTTCTTGTAGATGCTTTTTTCTCATTTCTGTGAAGTTTTTAGTCATGTTTATCAAAAACAATTTCATTTTAACTGCTTGCAAGGACGTTTATCTAAATTATGTTTTTTTTCTTTGAGTGCAAACATATGTTCACATAAGTGTTTGCGTAAAATATTTTTTTTAATTTCAAGTTTTTATTGTTTTTCCGAACTACAAATATTATTAATTGTTAATTATTTCAATCTTTAGGCATGAGTTCGTTTTTTTTCTTTCTATTCAGAAAGAGAATCATTTATCCAATATGGACAACCTTTTTTGAAAACAGTAAAAGTTTTAATTCTATTAGACATCTAGCTGAATGGAATGCATTTTCTATGCCGCTACGCACGTTATCAACATTCTTCGTGTCTTATCTACAAATTGTGTGTCTAAAGAACTTCTATTTATATCAACATTTAAGACAAATGGAATACGAGTACGAGCAATTTCTCAATTTTGAATTTTCCATATTATAGTCTTTTCCTTGGTTGAGAATGAAGTTTTACAACACTCTAACTTTTCTGTTATTGAAATCTAGGTTACCATATGCAATTTTTGCTTTTAGCCAACCATTGGTTGGCAATGAAAGCATTGTATGTATTTTTTTAATTTCTTCATTCTTGTTTCTTTCCATGCTTTTGTTCTATTATTGTTTCAAATCTTAGGAATTATTTTGTATTAAATGACAAAAAATTGCCACGGGTTACAAAAGCTGCCGTATAATCCTTGTTACTTTAACTTGAGCTTTTAATTATCTGTTTTTTATTTTAATTTTCTTTATCTGGGGTACCATTAGTTAGAAATTTCTCTTTGAATGTTTCTTTTGCATTGTTTTGCATAAGAGGCAAAAACAAAATGATGCTAGTGGCAGAAAAACTATTGAAGCGAAAACTTAATTGCTGGCTATCCATAACGGAAAAACAGTGACTAGAAGCACAATCGCCGAACGGACAAGTTCAATTGCAAATGATTGTGTTCCTGTAATTAGAAATGCTTTAATTGTATAAAAGTGGGTCAAACATTAAATAAGCCTCTGTTATCCATCAATAGGTTGCAATATCAATCGATCGATTGGAACGGGAAGAAAAAATTTTTAAAGTAGAACTTTGTTTTATATTATTTGTTTTTTTTACATTTTCAGTCTAAAAAAATGTTTCGTTCAGCACCAAAAAAGTAAAATAAACTTAAGCCAAAATAAAATTATTCATTTAATTATGCTTTAATTATTCAACGCTATAGCAAATTTTATGAATGTTGCTAGAATTTTAGCAAAAAAAAAAAATTCTGAATAGGAAGAGGGATATTTAGTTCAATTTGGTTTGTGAACGCAAAACAACCGAAATTATTTAAATCAGCATATACCCGCTAGACATTTTCTAATGTTGCAGATATATTCCAATAAACAGTAATCATTTTATATTCTCAAAATTCGGATGTCGTATAAAGTGGAAAAAATATTTAAAATTTAAATCTTTGCCACAGTGTGAAGTTCTTGGTCTTATTTTGGGTTTACAAGAAAATAAAGTAAATATAAAGTTGTCACAGATTAGAAGTCTACCAGCCTAAAATGCCGAATTGAAAAGTGAAAATAAAGTAATCGCAGGGTTGGTATCATTTACGAAAGGTGAAAAGAGTTATTTTTCTTAACTGGCATACCAGAGTTTTTAAAAATAATTTTACATGTACAGCCTTCAACCTAAAGGAACGAAATAAATTCCAGTTATTGTATTCAATTATTATTTACTCGTACTAAATTAAATAAATTAGCGTTAAATGAACAACAATTATGTTACCGAAAGACGAATTATGCAGGTGTCGTGTACCATAAAATATGTATTATCTGCCAACAAATTTCGTTATGTAATACTCAAGTTATAATAAATAGCAAGCACTACCAAAATTTATAAATAACTGCTATAAGAATTTGAACAACTGTAACAAGAATGAAAAATATTTTCAACCTTTTATAATCTGGTCGTAAAGTAAAAGTAAAATGAAACATTTATGGTAGATTTCTGGCTAAGAAGTAT
The DNA here is from genome assembly GCA_963932375.1 of Phania funesta. Taxonomy (NCBI): domain Eukaryota; kingdom Metazoa; phylum Arthropoda; class Insecta; order Diptera; family Tachinidae; genus Phania; species Phania funesta. The sequence continues at coordinate 35,130,709 of OZ010655.1, read as the reverse complement.
CGGTGATATATCCTATCTCTTGTATAAATGCAAAAAATCCATTTTATATTATTTAATTATTTATTAAATTTTGTACATATATCACGACTTATGTGGTTCCATTCTTTCATACAATGCAACTTTAAGTTGGTTTTTACTGGTGCACAACTTATTTTACAACCGCTGCCCTCGTTTGTCCCATAAATTCTCGATTACACTTATATCTGAGCTTTGGGCAGGTGTTTTCATGACCTTAAGATAATTGCACAGAAGCTAGTTCTATATTATCAGTGATGTGTGGTTGGGGTCATTGTCTTGATAAAATTTAAAATTATCAGCAATATCTGCAAAATGTGAAGATACACATTTTTGTCCATGATAGCTTTTGTAAAGTTAAGGTTTCAGACACCTCATAATGCCATTCAGCCCCACACCACCACTGATAAACCTCTATGCTTCACTGTTTTTCTAGTCTTCTTTGGGCAGAATTCTTCATTAAACAAATTAAATTCGCTTTCGTTCGTGAAAAGAACTTGTAAAATGTTAAAACACCGATAAAAATGCCTGATATTCTGCCATTCAAATTGTTTTTTAACTTAGCACTCTTCCTATCATTTCAGCATGGGCTTTTTTCCAAAATTGTTTTTAACGATTGTGACAAATTTTTGCACGAAGATAAATGCCTTACGAACTACAAACTTCTCGTCTCTCGAGCTCTGCTTTTTTTTTTACTGGCACGCGTTATTTATTTGATATCCTCTTACCTTTGCTATATTGTTCAATTATATCATGGACTGTCGACTTACCTTTGCTAACCATATTTGCAGTTTTCCGTTGGGGTTTTCTTTCCAAATAGTTATTAATAACGATTTTTTGTGCTTCTAAAGTAGACTGCTGAATTGTGCGCGGCATTGTACAAAAAGTTAATAATATTGCTTCCTGATGAAAGCGAAAATACAACTGACTAATACAAAAATAATAAGTGATGCTCATATATAACGCTATATCAAATGAAATTTTTTATACTATTTGCTTTGCCTGATTTCCAGTGTGAGTATATATTTGTAAGCTTTTTGCGACTTGATTTTAAAATAGTGTTATGTAAAAATTTATTTTAAGCACTCCCAAAGGTAAACTAATAAAATATTATTAAATATAACTGACATATTCAGAATGTAATACATTTTTTATGATCTCAATAAAACAAAATATATATATTTTTATTAAAAAACAACCAATACTACGATTCTTTAGCTTTGAAACAGTTAATATAATTTAAAAATAGTGCTGCACATTCCCCCCTTAAATAATATCGTCAGTAAAAATATATGACATATTTTACAATGGTTTTTGCAATATATTTGCACATTTTTTTAGAAAAGAACAGAAATATGGTAATAGTTTAAAATATATGCAACATTATTAATGCTGTTGTTAGAAGTAATGTTCATTATACTGACTTTAAAGTTTTATTTGTTTTGCCATTCGTTGTAATGAAAGAAAAACAATATATTTTATAAAACGTTGGCCCTTTCTATTAATAAATATGGTTTAAACTTTGACTTAACAAATATTGTTAATTACCTAGGCTCTGAAATTGCCGGCCCCACACTGATTTTGGGACTTCTTAAAATTCTAGGCCAAATATCTTTAAAAGGCGGATATTCTTTTTAATGAGGCTTATAAATATAAAAGCGGAAAAATATATTACTGAATGACAAATATTCGTTTGTAGGTTCCAGTACGGTACCATATCTAATGATGTAACTCCCATAGTAGCAATTATGAAGCATATTTATTTAGAATTTTTGTCATATTTATTTGTTATCGTTGTTAATTATTTTAAAGAAACCGTGAGTTTGTTTAAGTCTCAAAATAAATGAAATGTTATTCAATATGAGACTATTAGAACTTTATTGGTGCGATACAGATACTAAGCCCAGGAAGTGAAGACGCTTGATGTTTGCTTGTACCTAAAACTGCGTTCTTCTTAACAAGGCGAAGTTTTTGACGCATCTATGTCACAAAATATGCAGATAAAAGCCTTGTTGACACGCAATACTTAGTCGGAGGTAAAAGCATTGTGTGATTATAACATTTCGGTAGGTTTTATGAAAACCTTTGATGTACTCAATTGTATAGTATTATAAGAATAAAATAAAATTTAATTTACTTAAATATAGAATATACAAATAATAATATTCGCAGCAACCGCATCGAAATCAGCTTGAACAGCTGTAATGCAGTAGTAAAGCATGTCAAAAATTTTGTTTTTTTGCTAACCTTTCATTTGGTTTTCTGTTTTTTAATAAAGTTTTTTATACTATTTCGAAATTTGATATGACATTTAAAAATTCACATCAGACCCCATAAAACGGAAAAGCAAAACCAAATACCCCTAACAAAACTGAATACTAAAATATATGCAAAATGAGTAGCATAAAGAAATAAACTTGTGTATGCGTGTGTTGTTTTAAATTCAAAGATTTTTTCAATTTTTGTTTTCATTAGAATGTTACTGACCGAAATAAACAGTAATATTGAAGAGGCGTTGATATACATTACCATCTAGATGCGATAACTAAGGTCAAAGTTACCACGATTAAATCTTTTATGTTTTAGTTTAGCTATCTCTTCATACAGTCATGCTAATTTCAAGCTTTTTGTGTAAACACGTTTTTCTAAATCGTTATTGTAGGGCATTTTTCTTTAGCGTTGGTTCTAATAAGACAAATATAATAGAAAATAAAGACCTTCCTACGTTCCAATTTAAAGCCATTTGAATTCAAAACCATTAGAAAGAGCAACATAAGGAAGGTATACTACTTTATTTGTATATAATTTTTGATTAGATGAAAGATCGCATATTGATAAATGTTTTATTTAATGTCGGCAATTATGCATGGAATACAATATCAGATAAATGTCCGCCTCTATTAGCTTCACAAATGCGAGCCCTTTTGAACACATTTCACGCGCTATTTCATTAATTTCATCACGAATATTTTGTTTGAGTTACTCCAGAGTTTCTGGTTTGTTTGCATAAACCTTGCTTTTCAGATATCCCCACAAAAAGAATTCCCGAGAAATCAAATCAAGCGACCGTGGAGGCCAATTAACATCACCATTCCTTGAAATAACTTGTTATGGAAAGAGGTCTCGCAGTAATTCCATTGTAATCCTGGCTGTATGTGATGTGGCACCGTCTTGTTGAAACCACATGTTAGTCAAGCCGAAAGCATGCAGTTGTGGCGTTAAAAAGTTTTCAATCATATCACTATATCGCTCCCCATTGACAGTTACCGTTACGTCGTTTTCAGTTTTAAAGAAGTAAGGTCCAATGATCTCCTGACCAAATTACACACCAGACTGTCACTTTTAATGGATGCAAAGGCGACTGATGAATAATTTGAGGGTGTTTCATTGCCCAGAACCAACTATTCTGTTTATTTACATGTCCATTCAAATGAAAATGTGCCTCGTCACTCATTATAATTTTTTCATGAAAATCGGGGTTGTCTTGGGCGAGCTGGTAAATGTGTAAATGGTCTTCTGGAAGAAGCTCTTGTGTCAACTGAATCTTAAATGGAAACAAATGCAAATCTTTGGGCAAAATTGTGGCCAAAGTTGTTCTTTGAAGACCAAGCTCCTGAGCACGGTATCTAATTGAGGTTGATGGATTGTTTTGAACACTTTCTTGAACAGCAGTAATGTTTTCAGCCGATCTTGCAGTACGTTGTGGTCCATGCTTGGGCCTATCAGCTACAGTCCCTCTTTCTTCGAAATCGTTCACTACACGATAAATAGTGCGTCTTGTTGGCACGTTGTTTCTCCCAAAAATTTCACGTAACTTTCTCATCGTCACAGTAATCTATGATTGATTTTGATAAAATGTTTTGAAGTATAAAACTCGTTAGTTTACCGAATATTTTTCCATAATAAATTTGCCACGTCTCTACTTTACGACTGCCAAATATGAACTGTCAAGACTAATGTTTACCAAAATGGCGGCAAAACAAATTAGTATACCTTCCCGGCGAACACCCTGTGTTAGACATGTAGACGCCAAATTAACATAACTTACAAAAAATTTTCTGCACAGAGAATTAACGTAAAACATATATACAACTTGCCTAAGGCAAGGCTGCAATGAAAATTTAAAAATTAAAAAAAAATTCTCCTGTAAAATTCGATTTTGGGGTTACATTGTTTTATGGATTAGAGTACGATATGCGAGTATGAATAATATTAAATAATTAATTATTAAGCATACGTACCCTTCATGTTCCGAAAAGCATGCAATACTATATGTGCAGATAATTTAATAAGCTTATTTATACTTGCGGGCAGCCTATTCGCGTTCGCCGACTACAGTTACAGTTTACAATTTTTTTGACGACTTCTGACTTCATGTGCGACTTCTCTTTAATTATATAATTTTTCCAAAAGTGGAATTTTATGAATTTTCTACAAGTCTGTGATGTAAAGATATTTATTTCATACATGTATCAGCTATTATTTTGTATTGCGTATTAAAATGACTAAAACCTGCCACGTTTTGCAGGAACAATCGTTGAACTATGTAATTATAAATAGTTTAATGTATTTTTATAATTTTTTTTAAATGAGAACGAATGTAATTCCGGCTGCAAGTTAATACTTGGTTCCCAAAATATGATTTTTTTCATACTTGTGTTTCTAAATACAATTCTCCATTTTCTGTATCAATGTTCATTGTTTTTATGGATTAGACCGCCCGCAGCAGTCGTAGTGTGATGGTCATTTGTACAGATTTATTAACATCATCTGCTTTTCTTCCGCGTATATTTGTTTAATAGTATATTTGATATTTACACAAAACCGATGTTTTTTACGATTTTATCTGTGGCACATCGTCTGTAACCGAAAATAAAAACAGGTTTCAAAAACGTGTTTCCTCTAATGATCGTTCGTGTGTAGCCGACCTAGAATTGACAAACAACTTCTCACATAACTGGATCTTTAAGAATAGGGAATGCTGTTCAGATTCTAATACCTTGCGTGACAATGTGTGGCTTGTCACTGAATAGATGTAACGAATCTAGTCCAGTGTGTCAATGTAGAAAAGCAAGTGGTAAACTGTTATTATTCGATTTTATGCATGGGAGGAGAATTTTCTTTAACCGCTATTTTGGCACAACATGTTTGCTTGCGTATTTAGATTGGTGGAGGTTTATCTTGATTCTTGATCGAGGTTTAACTTCCTTAGCAGCAACTTCTGACTCATTGTCGCCCGGGGTAGTAAGTTGAGAAAACCTACTTTCACAATCGGCTACTATAGTTGCGTTAGACCTTATGTAATATTTCAGAGTGCTTTTTTGTTGTGAGAACTTAAGACTTGTCTTCATCTCAATTATAGTGATATATCTATCCATACCTGTTTGAATTTCTTTTTGTAATATTTTCGGTGTAGTACCAGTTTAGGTTTTATTTCGTTGCGGCCTGTGTGACTTGCGATTTGTGAACCGCTGTTTCACAAGGCGCGACTTTTATTATTGCTTAACACATTCTTTTCGAAACTACTTCTTGTTGGTTTGTATTCACTTGTAAAAATTATTTTACTGTTTGTTTTTGGTAAAATTATGGTCAACATTATTTGATTTTCTATCAATTTTTCATAGATCGGGTGAACACGAGCGAGTTCACATATACGGTTTAACGTTCATTTATACGGTTTTTTCACTACTGCATTTTACATTTACTGTTTTTACTGGGTCTAAGGTATATATTTTTATTGATGGAAATTCACATAGCCGAAGCCGGTTTGTCGCCAAACCAAACTTGACAAGGGCTGACGGAAATTCGTTCCAAAAATCTACATACATATATATAAGTATAATATGTGGAGGCGTCTGTCATTATTTTAGTACTTAATTCAATTGAAAATTTTCGAATCATAACAAAATTTAAATTATTTCCCACTACCTTTCGTATTATTCGATTATAATTGCTATATAAAAGATATATGAAAAAATTTTATTTGTATTGAACCCATAAATAATAAAAAATGACTGAGTTGGCTCAACTTTTTTTTATCACCCTACTGTTCGTGAATTTTTTCTTCCTTCAAAAAACGTAAAGTAAAAATATTTATATTGCGTCATTTTAATGCGATTAATCTTATATAGATTCATTTGAAAATCACCTTGAAGAGCATATCTACTTATAAAACAATTTCCTAACTTCTGCTTACTTGAGCAATGTTTGCAAATATCGTCTAAAGTATGGAGCCATTATTTTTATCAAGGGGACAAAAAATCATATTTTTTATTCCGAGCTGCACCAGAAAGTAAACAGGTTGTTATTAAGTCGTCTTAAGAATAAAATCTTGCCCTCTTAACGGACATATCCTAAAACTTTTCTTTCCTCGAAACAACTTCTTTAGTTAATAGTGATTAAGTACTTCACAGTATGCCCATCTTCATGCAATGAAATTATAGATGTCTCCGGCTTTACTTGGCGGTCGTCGACGAAGCTGGTGATAAAATTATTTGTTTTATAAAATGAAAAATTGGAAGAAACAATTTAGGTTTAAGAAAATAAGTGCTAATAACTACAAAACTGTGAACCTTTTTTATTCTTTCAATTAGGACAGACGTTTTTTGTTCTATTAATACGATAATATAGTGTAATGAAAAGTTTAAGTTTTGAACTCTAGCATAATGGAATTCACGTATTATATGTGGCTTTCTACTGATTAGTTATATTGCAAACATCATATTTTTAACCCACCTAAAAATTAAAAATTGAATACGAGAGTTTCAAATAATTTTCATATTTTTCGATCATTTAAGTTGCAAAGGAACCTGTCTGACACAGTGTAACTTTTCTCGTTGTAATATTTTTTGTTTTAGCCAAATCTCAGCTAGAATGAAAGCAAGTATTTATTATTAGTTATTGATGCAGTTTTGGAAGCAAAAGAAGTAAGATCGCAGAACCTTGCGATGTTAAATATTTGTTTAAAATTTTATCGAAATAATAATTTAAAATATTAATAAATTATAGCAAACTTTGTTCTAACACAACAGGAAAATATAAAAATTATGAGAGCTTCTCGCACACACTTTTTTATCATTAGGCGGGTGATGATGTTTGCAATAGACACTAATCAGTGAAAAGTCAGATTTTTGTCACTTCTGAAGCTACTCTTATGTACTACTATTATGTATTGCAAATTTTATTATTAAATTTCAAGTTTACCTGACTCGGTCGAACTAAAACTATTATTATTAAGTTATTGAAATTACTTAATAATTATATTATTTTATGTAGTCCAGTTGGTTTCAAAAAAGTTAAGCCATTACGAACCGAAATCGTCTATAGAATAAAAATGCTCTAATTAAAGACCGAACTTTAAAGCATTTGCCAATGCGAAACTTTTACCGCATAACCTAGATGAAATTCGGTGAAAAATTGTAGAAGTTAAATAAAAAATTTATTTGAAATGGTTATTAGGTTGTCCGCTTCACAAGAAGTGTGACATACTTATATGTGTATACAGAAAAAAGCATAATTTATTCCTTGAGATCATTGTGGAAATGAAAGTGATGGTGGTCATGTATCTTTAAAGCATTGCAGTGTGGCGTAGTTAGAGGAAAGGGGCTATCTGAAAATTACGCTATACAAAGTTAAAAAAAGTATGAAGTCTGTGAGGCTGCCAAGAGAAACTCCTGTTAATTAGTAAATCATGATGTCAATCATAGGAGATATTTCAACCAAGTTTAAAATGTAGGCATAGTGATCGATCTAATGTAGGCACAAACTGCAATTTCTTTTGTTCAAAAAGTATTCAAAATGTTGAGTCACATACCTATCACAAGTAAGGATGATAAAAAGGAAGTTTGTTTGTTGTTGACATAATGACACAGACCCACATTGATGGAAATTTAATGAAAATAACATTTGAATAGTTCTGCTTTGTGTTCCTTCAAATTTAAGCGCGAATTAAAATTGAGTTTTAAATAAAGAAAGGATATATACACACAAATAATATGATTCCATAACAGCTACATAATACAACTATAATGTGTGTGTCTTAGATTGTTGTAACAGCAATCATATTTTTTCTTTGAAATTATCACCACAATATTTTAACTTCACTACATAAAAAATTAAAATTTAAAAATGTTTAAATCATTTGCAGTTATAGATTTTATCTGACTTTAGCATAATCAGAGAGTATACAATATGCCTCAGTGATATCACAAGGCCAATAAAAGTTAACGTTTTCACTAATAACTAAACAACCATCACGGGAATGGAATTCGAAATAACCAGGATCAGGGAATTATGGGACTGCAAAAAACCCTATACTCTATATCACCTGGGTGTCAGGCTAACGGAGAGTACATTATAATAAACGAACAGTTGTTCTGGCAATCAGAGCCAAAAGATTACAGAAAATAAGCTTAGATAATACAAAGCATTTCAAGACTACTAGGGCTAAATCAAAATTTTGGTAAAGATGACCTATATGGCACTACGGCATATTGAATCGATAGAAAAGATTACTAGAATTTTATGCAGTGACCCAATTACACACTAAACAAATAGCCTTTTGAAACTGATGGCTAAAATAAGTAAGACTAGAAATATTCCGACAAGGCACATCTGTTTCGAATAGGAAGAGAATACAATGGCGTCTGCGTGGCATGCAATAAGGTCACCAAGACGAAGGGATCTTTTCTGCTCTAAGGCCCAGATTTCACGGCATTAAGAACCAAGTAATTTTCAGTTGACGCCCTCTCATATACAACTCACTTTGATAGGAATTCCTATAAACGGTGTTTTTGATCGGTACATAATGCAAAGCGCGAAGAAAATTACTAAGAGGAATATACGAAAAATTTAATAATTTTATAAACATGATAATGTACACGGAAAAATCAAAATTTTAATGAAAAACTCGAAGTTAAATCATTAACAAAAGTAATCAAAAACCTTATAAAAACTAAAAACTTGGAGTTTTAAAATAGGAAAAAAATCAAAAAAAATACTAAAAAAGAGAAAGTTCGCCAAAACGAAAAGTGTACCGAAAACCAATAACCCAAAATTTCATAAAAAATCAATTGAAAATCTAAAAAATTTTAAGCTAGAAATCAAAATTTCGCAAAGCCCAGTCTAAATTTTTCCAATAAAAAATCTAATTTCGACAAATTACTAAAAATTACTCTTTCATAAGACACATTTTTAGTATCCATTTTTGTTTGAAGAATTTATGAAATTTATGAAGCTTTTTGACTTAATATAAAAAATAGTGCTCATTTTTGAATTTTTATTTGTTTAATTCACTTAATATATTTTAATATAAGTAAGTAGTAATTTCTGTATCAACTATTTCGTTAAATTTATATGCAACTAATAAATCTGAACACATTTTATAATATTTATTTTTCCTCACAAGCAAGTAGTAATTGGCATGAAACAACAAAATAATTCCTGGTTGTTTATGGTTTGAAACAAAGGCTTTTGCACTCCAGCAGTTGTTGAAAATTTTATGATAAATTACAAAAGAGCTCGAAATATGGCAAGTTATTACAATTTTCGACGTAGATTTAAAATACATAGGCATTCTTCACGTCTGCAAAAGTGTGTAGAACGGTGTTATAGTTCATTTGGATTTAAAATTTCAACAAAGATATACAGACATTCATTTGAAGGAATAATTTAAAAAACACATGTAAAATAAGTAGTTTTAGGAATGCACAGAGTATAAGTTTTCTAATATTAGTATAAGCTTTAAATGGATATAAAAGTATTGATATTTGGAAAAAAGTTCTGTCATCCCTTCTCAACAGGTTTCGTCTTCGTGCCATATTCAGTGTCAGTTTTCGGAAAATCAAATCAAGAATATAAAAATATTAATTTTACACGACAGCAAAGTTTGCGTGTAATAAATTTAAAATAATACAGGCTACATTTTGTTATTCCCATTTATTTGCATGATGGAAAATAACTTTGCTCTTCTGGATCTTGTATAACGCCTTTTGCACATTTTCTCAGCTAGCTGATCTGAAAATTTTCCGACGTACAGATTAGTTAATATGTAACCGATCTTCTTCAATGTAGAAAATTTAGTTTCAATGGAAAGCGTTTCGATACCATTGACAACCTGTGCTAAAACTATTTGAAAATTCTCTGGTATTTTGTTGTTTTAAGCTTTTCAATACATTAAGTCAGGTCAAATGAAAATCCCTTTACTCTTATTTCTTCATGCACGTGGCAAAGAACGGGTTCGAAAATTGCAATTGTATTACACTTACATATTGAATAATTTTAATAAATGCGATTAATGTTTTTGATGATTGCTTCGTTAAACGTTAAAGTAAACGAAAAAAGCGATGCAATTACTTTGAACAAATACTTTTTAACTATCTCGATACACATTATGTCTTTTTTAGTATTGTTTTTACGTGACTCCAGTTAGAAAAAAACACAAATATTTTTAACGTAGAGTCATTGAACAGTAAAGGTTAGTGTAATCCACCAATCTATGTACGCTTAAATCAAGTGTAAGAAATAAAGCTGTTGTTGAGAATTTAAATTGTGATACTCTTGTAAGTTAAATCGTGCATAATGGGCAATAGTTAGCATAATAGTAGATTTTTTCACTGTTTGCGCGTATTTTCCTCCCGGTTTTTAAGTAAAAACTATTTTGCTACCATGAAGAGTCGTATAAAGTACAATAGAGCATAAGAGTAACGTAAAGTAGTTTAGTTTCATTTACCGCAATTTTATTATTAACTGCGTGTAATTCGGTATAATATTTTAGTAAATATTTGAAAGAAAATGTACTTGAGTTAAGTACTAAAGTGTATTTGGAACAGGTATAATATGTAAGATCTTAAATGTTTGAAATAGTACCGCACCAAGTACGTATGAGTTCATGTACGAATGTTTGTATTTTGATTGAACACTTGATAAGCACTCTGTTGCAATATTTTCACCAGTATTGTAATTTTATTTACTGTAAACAATTTTAAGAGTAATAAAAGTCAAAGTCATTGAAGTTGAAGAAACGTGACACTCGTGGCTTACAAAATTAAAGCCAAGGTACGAGTATACATACTACTGTGGGCAAAAAATAGTAAGACTTTTTAAATCAAAATTTCGCGCGGAAATCCATTCGTCGAAATTTTTTTTCTACGTTGGTATGAGTGTCAGTGACATCTGTGCCAAGCAATCATTAGTGTTTAGTCCTTCTGAAGTACAACAAGTGCATTCGGCGATTTTTACAATGAGTGAAATTATTCAACAAAGAAGTTCCATTAAATTTTCTGTGCGGAATGAAATTTCTGGTGCCGAAACGTTCAGAATACTGCCAAAGGTCTTCGGTGATAATTGTATGTCCCGAGCAAATGGTTTTGATTGGTACAAATTATTCAAAGAGGGTCGAGAACGCGTTAACGATGAACAACATACAGGACGGCCATCATCATCAACTGATGATTAACACGGAATTGCTGTTCGAGAATCAGAGACCTTACTGATATCGATGGAATATCGAAGAGATCAGTGAAAACCATTTTAAAATATCATTTGGGCCTAAGAAAAGTGAAATCACGCTTGGTTCCGCATACCGCATTGATTCTTCGTGAGTTTTTCGCGAAAAATTCAATCAACATCATTCCACAACCACCGTATTCGCCTGATTTAGCGTGTGACATCTAGCTGTTCAGCAACCTCAAGCGACCGCTCCAAGGAAACCGTTTTGAGTCAATTGAATACATTAAACGTGAATCGCTACGCGCATTGAAGGCTATTCGGGAAACGAACCTTAACAACTGTTACGAGGATTGGAAAAAAAAACTTTGGCATAAGTGTATTGCAGCTGGTGGGGAACGAAATAGATTTGCCAGAAGTAATAAAGAAATTAAAAATTAAGAACAAACTCCCTCTATTTTTTTCCCACAGTAGTATATAGAGCGCAGAAACAATAAATATTGATATTTTACAAAAATAAAATAAAAGATGGAGTTTTCATAAAATATAGAAATGACACTTAAAGATTTTAACTTCAACAAGAGATATGACATTGTACAAAATAAATCGAAATATTATCAAAAAAGCTAAACTTTCAAGATTATCGAGTGTAAAGCCTTAATAGTTTTTAAGGCTGTAATAATGTTTTTTGAAAAAACAGCAGTAAAAATGATGGACAAATCTTTTTCTAGAAATTAAGCCAATTGTAAAAAGAAACACGTCTTGTTGATTCCGCTATGAATTTTACAGTAAGTATTTATTTTAAATTCTTAATCTATGTACCTAATTATATATTTCTTTTTCATCTAACACATGTTTCCCCTACTTTTACATTCAGGCTTTATGTATTAAGCCGTTAGTTACATTGAGCAACTTTTTACATTACAGTGTTATAAAAAGGAAAGGTTTACATGCATATTTATAGTTCTCACAGTTTATGCTAATTGTTAAGTTATAGATTATTACATATACAAATTCATGTTTAATAAATTCATTATATTGTTGATTAAAATAGAATCATAAAATTTGTTGTGTTGACTGTAATTACAGAGTGACGTTGATTAGGAACGAACATCGAGCATTCATTAAAAAAAATTTTGCATTTCCAGATACCCAAGATTGAAATTACCATCGAAACGGCCTAATTATTAAATTAGCTAAAATCTATCACGTTTACCTTGGGCACATGTTACGAAACAAAAAGAAAATTAAATATTAAAAACTTTACGCTGTATTTCGTTGAAGATCTTCAAAATTGAATAATTTATACTTTAAAGCTGCAATGCACTGATGTGAATAGCTTAAAAATAAAGAATATAAATAATTTTTGGCATTTCTCTATGTTTTCAGCTCCACACATTTTTTCGATTCTGTTTTCACACTAACCATAATGATGATATATAAAAACTAACGAAATTTGCAATTACTCCATTGATTCATGTTAGCAATACATACAGGGCAAAATATATTGCATGTGGATGCATTCTGTAGCTGCGGCAGATGAATAGAAAGTTCTCAATAACTAACAAGAATGTATGAAAATTAAAAGTTTGAGTTCAAGTTTTTTGAAAAAAAGTATTTTTATTTATTCTTACTTTCCACCTTTAATGTAATCTTAAAACTAACTCTTCAATAAGCTAGAATAGAAGTATTCTTATATTCAAATTTTAATTTATGTTTTCCCTTATTTCGTAGACATAGTGTCAGCATAAAATGTGGGAAAATATTTTTAGTTTATGTTGTAACTTAATACAATCAAAGGTAAAGAATTTAAATTTGCAAAATAACAGGTGCAAATATGAAAGTCAGCAAAAGCTGATTTCTTAACTTGCACATTCACTAAGCATTGATATTATACATACAAACTTGAACCTGCTTGCAAAAAGATTGTTAAACTGATTTTAGTGATGAATTTCGCAAAATTTAATTGAAGGAAATTTTAAGATTTATGATTGTTACGAGGTGACATGGAGCGCGATTTTCATATATTTTCTAAATAACCCAAATTTGATCTTCAGAAAAAAATGTTTATGCGACTTCAAAAGTTATAGGTAGCTGTTTTAAGAGGACCCATTATAATATTATTACTTCAGCTGATGTTTGAGAGTAGTTGTTAACAATTAACGGAAACGCTCCGTGGTTAAAACCCCTTTTTTTTAAATTATTCTGTAACTTAGGAACCATTAAAGATTCGTCAATTAAATTTTTACATTATTTCTATGTTTCATTATATTCTTTTCAATAACAATATAGTGTTGGGACAAACCTACAATGGTTATTTCAAAATAGACAAGTAAATAATAATATTTGATGCTTAAAGGATTACTATCTAAAATAAGGGTGGATGTGTTACTCTCTACCCTCATTTCGCTGGTTGCTTAGACTAGCGCATCAGGACATCTTTACCCAACTTTTCTGAAAAACTTTAACGTCTTATACTGGAAATTCTGTAGACCAATTGAGAAATCCAAGCAACCACCGACATACGCATAGAGAGCAACCACAACAATAAATTGCATTATTTTTAATGAAATGAGTTGGGATTAGCTAAAAACAAATTTTAAATAAACATAATTAAAAACCCAAAAATTCTTCCTTTAATGTGTAATTATGTTTGTTGATTAACCAAAACACAGTTCGATATAGTTCCTAGAAAGGCATGATAATAATAACATGGTACCTCTGGGATTATGGGTACTTCAACCATATTTCTTTTAGTTCAGAGAGAGTTCAGTGACCCCTAAATAGATAAGATAGAGTAGGATCAATTTGACTATACAATTCCGTTAAACACACACTCATAATTTGAATGTTTTTAAGAATATCTATAAAACACAAGACAAGACAATTTACATGGAATACATCTTAAATAAACGTTGAGCAATTTTAGAAAATATTTCTTCCAACCCCACCCAAACTTATAATTTTTGGCAGAATTCCCAAAAATACAAATCTCTGTTTTTAATCAAATATAGTTTTTAAATATAATGAGGTATCACACAGAGTACATAACTCTAACATAGTAACTCTTACAACATTTGAAATCTCTTGAAGTTGTAGTGGTCGTGGCATTTGTAATTTACAACTTATTTTGATCCGAATTGTCGGATAGATAAGTGGTAAAAAGAATGTTGTTTGGTTTCCATGGTAGGCAAACTGTTACGTAACCATACCACTCGTCTGGTATACGCTATCTTAGAGCATAGACTAACGCTAATAAGTTGTTGAGAAGGTGAAAAATTGTCTCCCCATTTTTCTTACACTTACAACTGCGTCATAGAAAAGGAGCCCGAGTCAAATGGCTTGCTCTCCTAGTACCCAGTGACCTGATAATATTTACAGTAACCTTGATAAGTTTTTCTGATTACGACTCATCGGTTGAATAGTTCGTTCAGCGTCGAAGAAGGGCCATAAAATCCTAGATACCATTTATGTGTCCACCCTGCTCTATCTATGTGTTTTCGTACGAAGTTTAGGAAGCTTAGAGGTCTACCATGGAGCGAAGCTTTTCTTAACCTTTGTAATTTGCCAGGAAATTTCGAAGGCTTTCAGTTTAGCCAGTTCTTCTTGGGTTCCGGAAAAATGACCTAACTATCGTAAATATATTTCGTTAATTAAAAAAAAATAATCTTAGCATTAATGATATCAATGGTATACATTTATTATTTTGACTGCTGCCTCAGTTTGTTTGCCTAACATTGGCATTGCAGCGAAGATCTATCTCATCGCATGCTCCTACCGAAGCTAGGAGAGTACTCACTTCCACTGGTGGAGCAGGCTTCTCATGTTATGCCGCAACTTGACCTTTGCGACTGTCAGGTCTGCTGAGTTAAGCTGATCCAGGCTTTCCCCTATCTTTTACATACAGAATATTATAGGCTGACGACGGGAACAGTTTTATATTTAATTTGCCTGCGATAATACAATGTATAGATTCTCTTAAGCTAAGAGCAACCCAAGGTTTCATCTCGTTGAGCAATGTTGACAACTCCAATAACATCCGCTTCATCACAGAACTTGTGGGCCGGAACACCTTCACTCTTGCGTGCCGCACACCGAAAAACACCTTAAGCCTTTTCGAGCTTAGCTGTTGTCGTTTCGTTATGGCGAGCGCTAAGCATGTTTGGCTGTTACCTTGTTCAGTGCGGATGTTGGCCCAATTATCCATGAGAATACTGAACCTTCAGATGCTCTGGCATCCTTTTGCCTTCAGTTACCATATTTGATAACCAAATTCTTGCCCGTGGGTTAATCGGAATATCCTCAGCAGAGATGATTTTAAGACTTAAGCCTTTGTATGCACTGCTGTTCTTAGCGATACATTTGCTAAGAAAATCTTTTGAGATCTGGTCCAAATACATTTTTACCATGTAGCAGAGCTGTACCTCGCCGGAGTCAAAACAAATGATCAGTCTTTTCAGCGAGCACATAATCCAATCATTTTTTACGGTCGCCATGGCCACAACAAGGCGGTCGTGACGTGGCTTGTTGGACAAGAATAAAAACCACCGTGTTGTATCGTGCCTTGGGGATGTCATTCTGACCCTTCCTCTTGCGTTTTTGATTTCCAATTGAAACATTTTTTATGGGATATAAGAGGGCGGCAGGGTAATATGTCTCGTAACCTCACAGCCTGATAATTCAACAAGCTATGTTGGCTAGAGGCAAGGAGTTCTTATTTGGACAAGTTTCCTACCTCCTCTTGTTTTTTTTTTGTTTGTTAAGTTTCCATATATTTCAGCCCCACGAGCAGGCACGTAAGGAAATAAACGATCCATGTAGGGACGGTATACATCACAACCGGTCCGTGTCATAAGGAAAATGTCTATAGTATTCTATTATTTACAAACATATAATGCCAAATGACTTCAACTTAAAAGTCTTGAGAGTTAATTCCATTTCATTTTAATGAATTTTAATATGAGAAAGACATTTTTTTGTATTTTAAATTTTAATTCTGTTATCAGCCCTTATTAACCACCATTGTTTTGCACTATTGTTGACTATATTATAAAAACGCTTGGTTGAAAAACCCCCATTGACATTGTTAAAAACCTTAAATTTTCGAAGAAAAGATAAAATGTTTTTTATCCCTTTTTTTTTTATTAAACAATTTATGGCTTATACAAGTTGCAACAATGACAGCACTGCTTGTTGCACTAAGTGAATTTATTCCTTATTGCTTTTATTGGCAGTGCTGCTTGGCTTTCCTGTTTCCGCAATTTGGTTTCAGATATGAATCTAGCAAGTCATTTCAAACGACCGCCGATGACGAACAAATTCTTTTAACAAATCGAAAATTGAAAACAACAAACTGAAAATTAAAAAACATATACGAGTACAATTTATGTTACAGGTGACATCCCACCGCCACCAAAATAAAACTAAATACATATTTGGTGATTTCTGGGTCAAATATGTTTCTTTTTGTGTTTTCTGTCTTAATAAAAAAATTAAGTTAAATTTCATTATATGTTTCTATATTTTTGTAATACATACAAACTGTATTCGTTTCCGGTGTTTTTATGGTTTCCCTGCGTATGGAATAAAATAAAAATTATTTTCCATTACTTTCCATAATGCTTTCATGGACGGCGTAGGGGATTTAAGATGAAAATTTATTTGTATTTCATTGATATAAAAAAACAGACCATCTTCCATAGTCAACAATTTAGTTTTCTAAATTTCAAAGAAGCGTTGTTTGCTTAAGCACTTTTGGTAGCACAAATCTCTTAAGAATTTTTACATCAAGCTAAGATTGGTTTACTGCATTACTATACAAAATTTTTTATTTGCAGCTGGTCACTTTGAATATCAACAAACAAGTGACTTTAATTGATTCTTGATTTGATATTCCGACAGGGTGTTTTGATGTAGATTTTTGGAACGAATTTCCATCATACCTTGTCAAGTTTGGTTTGGATGAAGGAAATTCGTTCCCAAAATCGACTTTAATTGAGCCGTTTTTAGCTTTCTGTCGCAAATTTGTAATTTGGCTTCATGTTTTGGCTTTAATAGTTTTTTTAATTTTTAGAGTAGACCCAAAGGGCTAAATGAAATTATTTTTAATAGTTTATTATACGACGACTAACTAACCATTGATCCCATTTTCAAGTCCAACTTAATGCGTCAGCATAATGTACTGAACAATGTTGAAGCCTTTGTGAGAACTACTCCTATCTATGCTAATAAAAACTTTATATTCAAAAATATATTCCCAACTATTTTCTTCGGCTTGACAGATAAAAAAAAGAAAAAAATTTTACTATTTTCATCTGATTTGAACAATATTAACTATATCGTATTCAATATGATATAAGGCAAAATTAGCTAAACAACAAAGAATACAAAATTTTGGAAAATCCTTTCTTACATATTGCATCAAATTTACTTGTCGAAAAATAAATTATGGCTTCTTGTTAAAAATTGATAAAAATTGTTTTTTACTAATACTTTTTGATTTTCAATTTGAAAACTTGTTGTGCGAACTTTTATGCTGCAATAAAATCAAAACAAGTTTTCACCGGCAAAACAATGGTCAACTTTGAAGATATACTTTCAATAAAAAATTTTAGATAATTTAATTCACAAAAATCCAATACATTACGAAAAAGTAAAACTGAAAATCCACAACAACCGTTTTGAGTTTATAGCAACCGACGAATCTCTCAAATATGTGGAATCAGTCTAGTTGTTTCCGCACAAGAAGATTAATGTGAATATATGATCAAGTTCCTATCTAAACATTTCTGCCGTTGAAAGTACTGTGATCAAAATGAGGATTAAGTTTCGAGGCACCTATTACATTTCCTTATTCGCCCAATTTTCCGTCATCCTAAATTGCTAAATAGTTCAAAAAAGAAAAGGGGAAGAGAAAAAAGGGTATAAACTGTACACAAAAAAAGACAAAATAATTATAAATGTACAAACCGCTCCTAGTGATAAACACTCATCGATGTGTTGAAGGTCTTCAAGAAGCCTTGTATTTTATTTAATACTTTATTTTCATTTCGGTAGTTTTACCTTTTATTATTTTTATCCAGTAACAGATTGAGTAGAGGTTGACATATGTATAACACTTTTGAGCGATTTATTTGATAGTATTTAAGATAAATCGCACCACAATGAAACCCCTACGCACTTAATTAACGTATAATTAGTTTGAAAGTTCCTTTGACTTTGTGTTTTGTATATTCTTATACATTTTTATATCTAACCTTATATATCTAAACTTATATAATATATTTTATTTATTCGCTGGTTTTACGGCCTTTGTCATTAATACATAATATCGAATAAATTCATAATGAAGATACATATGACATAACGTGTCCTTTAATAATAATAGGAAATTTACAAAGCGTATTGGATGTTTTTTTTTACAAAAATTATATATCGATCATAAATAAAACTGTGTTGAGGACAAGATCCTAACCATCTGGTTCTGCAAGGCTTGTGTTAGCAAAGAGGTGGATGTTTTTCTCGTTTTATTCGATAAAACGTAAATTTTTTTTACATAAACATTTTACATTCATTTTTTGCATTATAAATTTTACATTAACATATATCTTAATATTACTTGAGTTATTTTATAAAATAATTAAATGCTATAATTAAATTATTTATTTACAAACAAATGTTTATTAAATTTATAGGATTTTATAAATATGTTGTTTTACTCATTGATATGGAGTTTTGTTGTAGGATTATTTTTTTTTACAAATATTCTGTTTGTGTAAAAAATTATAAGTAAGTTTTTTAATTAAAAGTAAATAATTTAAATTAATCTTTTAAATGTCAAAAACAGAAAATTCACTGAATCATGCTTACATAATTTCCTACATTAGCTTCAATATGTTGATTGAATCTCTTGCTGATTTCTGGATACCTCGAAATACTGGATAAACGATTCCGTCCATTAAAACGAATAAACAAATCTTTAGCTCTGAATCAATATGATAATTCACTTAACTCAATAAAGAACTTATTAAATCTTCAGATATCAATACAATAGTCCTCCAACGCCCCTATATATAACAGACTGCGACACATGAGTACTAATTTGAAACAATGCATTTAGACACGGCCGTCCCATTAGTGAGTAACGCAGCCAATCTAATAGTATCATCAATTTGTGGGTCACAATACGCGATTATAATGCAACTCCATATTGATCTCCGCGAAAGCAAACGTAAGTCGACATATTTCGTCAGCCCTACAAAATAACTAAAGAAGAAAAAAAATTAAGTTGATTTTTAATTTTTCCACGCATGTAAGAAGCGTCACTCGGTTTATGAGATATTTGATATTTAATGTTAGAGCGGTATTTGTTCTTACTTAAGAGCATAGGCAGCCATTTCATGGCACAATTGTGCAGCGTCGACTTTACACATAGTATTATGCTCTTTCATTTACCCGTCGCACAGTGGCACATATTTTGAGAAGGCGACCAAAAATCATTTTTTTGTGGTTACCGATCCTAGTGTTTTCTTATTCATTTGAAAGTAAATACTAGTAAACCTCGAGAGGCAAAAATTTAGAACTCTGTTCCAACTATAACACACTGAACAGGGTTCATTGTTTTTTATTAAGCAGTTTGTTAGTTATCAGTGCTAGCAAAATAAAGTGGTTACGTTTTTTAGAAGTTTTTAAATATTTTGTTTAAAAAAGGTCAAAATTCTTCAAAAATCTCGTGCTTAATAGGGCATAATTCCCTCCCGTCAAACCACGTCAAAAAGATATATCTGTATGTTATAGCCCAAAACCTCCCCTACACACCTATACCCCATTATATGTGCGCCAGGTTGCGCCCGTGTGCACCAGACCAAAGGGCAGGTATTTTGTACAAAAATTATCAATATATACGAAATTTTTCAAAAAAAATTTTTTTTTCTACAGAGTTATTTTTTAAAGTTATTTTAGCCAAATTCTTTTCAAATCTCCTTGAAAGATGGCGTTTATAACTTTTGCGATGGAATCTAGTAATATACAAATGCACTATATCGTACCTATCACTTTTTCAAAATCTAAATATTCAATGAAATTTTGGTTACCCATTAGAGTTGGTAATGGCAAATATATCATAAAACAATAAGATCATAAGGAATTATGAATCAAAAATAATGAAATAATTAAAAAGGAAGTCTTAAATAAAATACGTGAATGCACATGTTTATTACGGCATTCTTTCAAATGTAAGTTTTATTACCATATAGGTAAGGAAATGTAAGCTAATTTCTTGCTTAATTGAATAACATAATTTTGTACACAAAAGATGTGCCCACACACTGCATGGGATGATCTGTACCTGGTTATTCTTAGTACCTGTTTATTTTTGCCACAAAGGTTATAATGCGTACCTGTATGTGAGTAAAATTATTATATAAATATTAAAAAAAAATCGTGTCCGTATTAGTCTCAAAGTGTTCGCAAAACGAGAAACGCATACTTATTGCACAAAAATATACGAACACACAAATAAGGGCAGAAAATTTCTATTTAACAAAAAAAGACATCGAAGTAAATTTTAAAATGTGTCTCACAATGATTGATGGAAAAGTAGCTCAAGTTTTAACGGAAACAAAGTCGTCAAGCTGAATTATATGCCAAATGACATCAAACCAATTAAATCAACCTCCATCACAAGTCGATAGCTTTAAGGAAGCTATTGGAAGAATTTGGATTGTCGCCTCTTCAAACTAGTATTTGTTTTATGGAGCATATTCTTAAATTGGGTTATGATTTGGAATTTGGTTCTTCAGGCGAAACCATAAAAAACTGTCAAGAAAATGCAGAAAAATGAAAGAAAAAAAGAACAAATTCAAGAAAGATATCTTCAGCTAGACCTTATAATCGACCAACCTAAACAAGGAGAAAGAAATTCGAATGATGGAAATACTGCAAGAAAATTTTTTTCCGATCCAGAAACTGCAGCATCTATCACAGGTGTAGATTATGAGTTAATGAGTTAATGACGATTCAAAATCATATTACAAGTCTTAGCATGCAGCAGAAATTTAAATGCATACAAATTTGGAGATTACGCCAATAAAAGAGCTGCACTTTACAATGAAAAATACTCTTGGAGATATATGTCTTCAACGGTTCATAAAATTTTGTATCATGGGGAACAAATCATTCAACATAATATGCTACCAATAGGAGATCTGTCTGAAGAAGAGCAAAAAAAGGAACAAAGACTACAGATTCTTTCGCGAACATAGCACAAGAAATATGTCTAGATGTTGTATGAATGAAGACCTTATCACCATTTTGTTGTGTACTTCAGATCCATATATGCCCAACATTCGACAAAAATGGAAAACACTCCAGTCGAATTAGAAGAGGAGGCTAAACAACTATTAGAAGATGAAAATCAATGCCATTTAGAAGAAATTTTTACTAAAATTGCTTAATGTATAGTGGCTCTTGATTTGAAAGTATACGTATGTATGTAAATTAATCAAAATTTGTTTTATAAATTGTTAGAAAAATATTTAAAAATAAAATAAAACTTTAACTAAAATAGGATTTTTTCACTAAAACGTTTGGTTATTAAGAAAATTTTAACTTTTTAAACATTTTAAATTTTTTATTTCAAAAGGCTGTTTAAAAAAACCAACCTTGGCCCTTGTTGCGTTTAAGCTTAAAAATATTACGGTGGCCAAAATTTTGCGTTTCCTGACAAAATTTTGTTTACAACACTATTAACAATTATAATTTCTAACAATAAGAATAGGACATATGAAAAAAAAATTTGTTTAAATGTTTCAACAGTCCTCTTTTAAACTCAAATTCATTAATAAAGGTAACGAATATTAAACCATTCGTAACTTTTTTTTGTCGGTCGACTTTTATGCTTTTTATCAAAAATTAAAGTTTAAAATCCCACCTACCAAACAGAAAAAAACGCATATCAAAAATCTAATCCAATCAAAAGTTACATATTTTTGACCGCCTTCTCGCCAAATATGCCACTGTGCGTCGATGAGACAGGAATTCTTATTCAACAAACACGCGCGAGTGTGATAATCGTTACAACTACTCGTATTTTATGATAAATAATTCACTTGGTAACATACAGAGTTTATCAGATTTAAAACAATTTTTGTTAACTTCAAACTCCCATAAGAGTATAAATGTAGACAATTTTATTAGTATTGTGCAAAAAGCTGCGATTCAAAGTATTATCAGATTCAATTGTGTATCAATCTCGGTATTATTTATTTTTTTATATTTTGTGTTTCTACAAATTCCGCCTCTACTACTTTCACCGCCCCCGGGATAATTGGTGATTTCCACACCTTGATGGGTTGCTACTGAGGAAAACAGGGGCACCAGTTCCAGGGCTGTCAGGAGCATAAAACTGCAAGAGGGTAGAACTTCTTAGTTCGACCAGTAACGAAAAACGACTCGT
The DNA here is from genome assembly GCA_963932375.1 of Phania funesta. Lineage (NCBI taxonomy): Eukaryota > Metazoa > Arthropoda > Insecta > Diptera > Tachinidae > Phania > Phania funesta. Next base: position 35,107,794 of record OZ010655.1, on the reverse strand, counting down.
ACCACGGAAACCAGTAGTTCGTTTCCAGGGTTGCACGTGGTGGCTGAGTTTGGCAGCTGTCAACTGTTACGCATTGACGAGAGGAGATTGGATAGCTCCAAACCCCTCCTCTGTTCTATGGGATGTGCATGAGTGCTTATGCGGATTGCATAGGGGCGCTAGTCTGGTCGCTTAATGTCACACCCGTGGTAAGATCGCCGTGACGCCGAGTCATCGCTGGCAGGTATCTACGTGAATCTAAACACTTCTACTACTTTTCAGTCAAACAATATACTTAAGCAATTGAAACTGTTTGTGAAATATTTGTTTAATGCGAAAGCGTAAAATATATTCTATAGAAATATAATGCAGCATCGTATATCAAACTTCTGACTTCGTTTAAGCTTGAGTTCCCTATGCTATAGAGTTTAGGTTGTTTCTCCACACTTGCCACCTCGTACGAAGACAACAAACTAACAGCAATGAAAACAACAGCTTTGTGTGGCCGTGTATTAAAATATTAAAAATGAAAGTTAACATTTTCAGCAAGGGCAACAGCAACAACTAAAGAAAACAAACCCGTTTTGTTGTTTGTGAAGTGGTTTTCCTGTTTGAATTTTGTTTGTAGTTGTTGTATAATTATATGAATACCTGTGAATGTGTTTACGTTTTTGCATTCAGTTTTCATGCTTGTAGCAGCGCAGGATTAAAAAAATCTTAGCATACTTGTAGTAACCAGTTAGGTGTTTTTTCTGGGAACATGGAAATAAATTGTTTTTTTAATGCCAACTGACTGTTTTGGAAATGTAATAAAACTTTTGCTTAAAAAAACTTTGAAAGCAGAACGAAGGGTCCCAGCGGAATAAGTAAATTTAATTTAAATGTTAGATTGTGAAGATTTAGCTTTTTCATGCCATCGTTGGAAAGTGTGGGTACAAATGACTTTGCAATTTGAGGAATTTGACATTTTTCGGCTTTAAATGAAAATTGCTAGACACCGCTACAGAAGTGCGAATAAAAGGATCAAAAAATATGTAAGACCTAGATATAAGTAAATTAATTTTAAAAAAAATGATATTACGAAGATAGCATGTTACTGAAAAAAATTTGCATGAGTTTAGTGAAATAAATACAAGTAGCACCTGACTAGAAAGGCATATATGCCTAGTCTTTAAAAAATAATATCCACAATGTAAAGGGCAAAAGTTGATTTGTGGCAGGAAAAGCTCCAACGTCCCACAGCTTATCGTAGCCTTCTTTTGAACTTGCATGTTACAATGTTCTTTGATAAAATATATTAAACAAGCACTAAAGCTCAATATCTTTAAATATTTAAAGTATCAATCAAATATGTATCCAATATTCACTAAATTTGTTTATGATATTATTATGGTATACATGCATATATTCCAAAAACTTACGAAATTTTAATTTAAAAACTTCAATATGTTTGGCTTTATCAGGAACAAAATATTTATTGTTTGAATGAATTAAGTTTATAAACATTTTAAAACCCCTTTAGCGTTATTTTGCTGGGGCCGATATACAAATTAAATCTGATTATGAACAGAAATACATCAATTTATTCAGGTAGTCGTATCTATAGATACGTTTTTAGTATTTTCAAGAAAAAATAAAGCTTTTAAATACAGATATAAATGCATTGTTGTAATAAGCAAAATTAACATTAAAAAAATAAAAACAAACAAGAATTCACGCTACTTATTTGCGATGACATCAATATAATATTTTTATATTGAGTTTTTATTAAATTCCAAATCAATAAAAATTGAAAACTTAAACAATGAAGAAAAAGCAGGACTTTAATATATAATAAAATCCCTCTTATATCAGGGCAAGTAGTACACATTGACGTATTTCATAGTTTGCAAAAACCTTTTTCCTAACAATTGACGAATTTTTTAATTTTATTTAACAAAAAGAGCTCTAACTCATCAATACATATGTCAAAACGGGGTCATTCAGACCTTACTTGACAGCCTGCGTGCAGCAGGCTACCATGTTAACCAACCAACGTTAACCCTCAATACATAAGTTGGGCGAAATAATTAAATAAATTGAAATAGATAACGAATTATGTTCTAAGGCGCTACTCGGGAATTTTTAAGAGAATGAAATATAAATATTCATGTCATCCAACAATAACCACAAGTCAAATACAGATGTAGAACGTTTATATAACACTACGACCGAATACGTTTTCTTAGGCTTGATCCGAAAGAAGCACACACACAGTAGAGAAACATATGCATAAATTTATTTTGTTTTATAATAATTCAGTCCATTCAACAATAAGATACATAACGGACAGATTTTTACAGAAGACTATGCAAAACAAAGGAGCTATTATTATTGACTAAAGGATCCAAATTTGATCAGAATCGCGAAAATTGTGAAGCTCAAATTAGGCAAGTATGTATACTTAAAACATGGGAGAGGTAGAAAAAATCAAAAACGGTTATGTGTGCAGATATGAACGGACTCCAAATTGTTCAGATCGATCCATGTCTTTCATTTCATCTTTCTCTCGAGATTAGAAAAATATGCCCCATGAAATTCTGTAAATAATCTCGTAAAGCTGAAACGTATGAAAGCAAAAGTTACAAAACTATTTCGAACTTTTACTTTCGGTTTTTAAACGGGATCGTGCAAAATTAGCGATAGGTTTTAATTTTTTATAACTTGGAGAATTTAATGTGGAATACTTGGGGAATTTAATGTGGAATACTGACTTTCGAACTATGTATGAACGAACGTATCGGACAAATTAAATTATTTTATTTTTCAGTCAATAGATTGTACAGATTGAATATGGTAGACATTTTGGTACGGGGATTGCGCCATAAAACATTTGATTAGAAGGTTTCATAAACATTGATCTATCTAAACACTTTCTAGTACCTGAAGGCTTACTACCGTAAACAGTGGTCTCATAATTTAAAGTTCGCTAGGACACATATAGCAATGCGCACTAATATCACCAAGGACATAGAGCAAACTTGAGCTGACTTGAAGGTCGCTGAAGCAAATTTTTACATATTGGATAATTTACTCTTGTACAAGTACTGAAGCCGACGGGCTACCAGCATTAGTGCGGTATGTTATCGTGAAATTTTAGAAGCTGGCTTGCACGTTCACCCGCGTTAACGTTTGTTGTCGAAATGTATTCTTTGCAATTACACCAGAATTTCGGCGAAAAGTTATGAAATATACTTTTAAAAGACCACGTACGTGCGTAATAAGTGGTGGCCACTTTACCTCTTACCTTTAGTTTAAGGCATTTCTCTAAAAGTAATCTTCATTTCAGAAAATAACACAAACGTATTAACACTTTAATAATTGTCAATACCATAAAAAAATATTTATTTCCCTTTGTGCCATAAAATCTAGTGCTCTTATTTATAGTGATTTTGCTAGACAAACAATCAATAAACGATTGGAAATATCATTACAACGACCACCTACTCTCTTTCATAGTCACACATCTACAATGTTTACATTTTCTGATTCTTCTCCTGACACAATATTAAATATCATGGAAACTCAAATTATAGCTAAAATAATAGTGAATGAAGGTATGAGTTTTATAGGATTTTCCAAGTGAGACTAAATAACAATAAATATCTTGAAATAACAATAATGTATTTTTAAATTATATTGAAGATTATTAAATGAAGACAATAAAAACCATTTAGTTGAAAGGAAATAAAATAGCTTAGACTACTTAGGTCGTTTTCTATTGATATTCTATTGATATTCGATGTAATGTGAACAGTTAGTTTGAAGTTAAGTGTTTATTACAAATTAACTTTAAGATTGTATGATCTGCGAACTAATTTTAATTTAATATACTGAAACATACACAATGTCATATTTAACTTTTAAGCCAGTTGTTACCGCAAGTTTCTGTATTTTAAGACAAAAATTCTCGTTAAAAAAACTATCGTAGAATATTTATTTTTACTACATAGAAATATTAAGTCTTGCTCTAATAACTTCTTATTGCAGCTTCAACTCGAAAAGTGACAGCTTTACTTTCCACAATTTATCATTACAAAATTCTAGTTCACATTTCTTAGTATGCAGTTGCACTTAAGCAAACCTCGTTCATTCGTTCATTACCAAGCAGAGACTTTATACGTTACACATACCCACATACATACATATTTATAAAGTTATTAGTGTGTAACACATAATTATTATAACGTTAGATATGTATTTTTCTTTTCTGCAATAATAAGGCAGTGCAGTAGTTGTGTATGGCATCAAATATTGTTAATATTTTAAAAAGGAGTTTATGCATAGCCAAGGACAAGATTCAAGACTTAAGTATTCAAATTGAATATCGCCGTTTGTAAAAGGACGATACAAGTAGTTCGTATTACAGAATGCTCATAAGACGAAATAAAAACAAAACCATAAAAATTCAAGGAATTTATTTCTTTAAGTAACATTTTGAACATACTTCAAATGGGAGAGAGTGTATAGAACATAATAAAAACTAAAATAAATACAATCTGCTTAATTTGATGTAAAACACTGTTATATGTACGCACAGTTGTGACCGTGGCAAAATGGCACATATTTTGAGAAGGCGGCCAAAAATCATTTTTTTGTGGTTACCGATCTTAGTGTTTTCTTATTCATTTAAAAGTAAATACTAGTAAACCTCGAGATGCAAAAATTTAGAACTCTGTTCCAACTATAACACACTGAACAGGGTGATCCAAAATAGACTTTCTGAATATTTTGTTAAAATTTATATTTTTTAGTAAATTCTAATTTCCAAATTACTATAACTTTTTTGTTTTAAAAGGTATCAAATCAAAATCACTAGGACGCTTCCTGTTCACTTGCAGAAATTAAATTGTGCCAGCTTTGCAACCGTATACTAAATTCAGCAGTATATAAGCGCAATAAGAAAAGAAAAATACTTTACATTTTTATGACAGATGTATATCTGGAAAAATTAAGGTAAATATAATTAGGTTTTATTCACATTTTACCGCAGGTACTTATTATCGATAAAATTTGCGTCATACAGACCAAAAAGTTAAAGCATAAAAATTTGCATAGGTCTTTTATTTTTTATCCGATTTTACCGCTATTACCCATTTTGGAAAGCTAATTTACTTCGCTTTCATAAATATCTATAGTGTTTGGTAACTCATAAGCAACTTATAGCCTGAGGAAGACATAAGAATACTTTTTTAATGCGTTTTTTGTACACTTCAACGACTGTAACTTAGCCATTTGTTAGTCGATTTACAAAAAATATACCTTGGTTTAAAGATAATATTCTATCCACATGTCCACATATGTCCAACATTCGACAAAAATGGAAAACAACGTCAGTCGTACTAGAAGAGGAGGCTAAACAACTATTAGAAGATGAAAATCAATGCTATTTAGAAGAAATTTTTACTAAAATTGCTTGATGTATAGTGGCTCTTTGATTTGAAAGTATACGTATGTATGTAAATTAATCAAAATTTGTTTCATAAATTGTTATAGAAATATTTAAAAATAAAATAAAACTTTAACTAAAAGAGGATTCTTTCATTAAAACTTTTCCTTATTAAGGAAATTTTAACTTTTTAAAAATTTTAAATTTTTTATTTCAAAAGGCTGTTTGAAAAAACCAACCTTGGCCCTTGTTGCGTTTAAGCTTAAAAATATTACGGTGGCCAAAATTTTGCGTTCCCTGACAAAATTTTGTTTACAACACTATTAACAATTATAATTTGTAACAATAAGAATAGGACATATGAAAAACATTTTTTTTTTAAATGCTTCAACACTCCTCTCTTTTATACTCAAATTCAATTAATAATGGTAACGAATATAAAACCATTCGTAACTTTTTTTGTCGGTCGACTTTTATGCTTTTTATCAAAAATTAAATTTTAAAATCCCACCTACCAAACAGAAAAAAACGCATATCAAAATTCAGATCCAATCAAAAGTTACGGATTTTTGACCGCCTTCTGTGCGTGGTCGAATACAGACGACATATTTAACGCATAACTAATATGGAACTTCTTTTTTATCAACAAATTAAATTGAACGAGAGCAAATACACAGTTAGGAAAAAAAGTCAAAAAATAAATAAAAACAAAAATAAACAACAACATTATATAGAGTGAGGTTCAAACAATCATAGTGTTATATAAACCGCTTAAAAACTTCCACTGATAATGCATGAGTGTTCCAAACATTCATGATAAAAATATAAAAAAGGAAGTAACAATATTGCAAAGACGACAGTGTTATTTTAACCACCAGACCAATTGACCGAACGCGTTCAATGCCTGAATCAAATAAAAATAAACAAATAAGCAAGACAGGTGCTATACCAAAAACAGAGCAACAAATCCCGTACAAAAAGTGCAAACAGGTATGGATCGGTATATAACTGTAACCAAAAGGAAGGCCAGTCCAAAGTGTTCGCAACAAGATCGCACAGAGAAGCAATATAAAAGATCTGAAGTAGTTGCAAAGCCGGTAAGTGAAAAAGATTCTCCATCAATTTACTCGCGTTAACAAACGTCCGATACCATTGTTGCTCTCCCAACTCGTAGGAAAGGAAAATTTCTACGTCGCTTCAATTCGACGGGACAAATCCGAGAAACAAAGATCCAAGCACATACGGAAAAAATTATCGGCTCATCGTAAACCCCTGTTCACCATATTTAAAACTTACGGTACCTTCTCAACAGACGAATAACGGTAGAAGAGCAATCAAAACTTAATAGTCCTCGACAGTGCACCAATTTCCATGAATTCGGGCACACCGAAACTTACTGCAAACTATTATACGTATGCGTTGCTTGCGGGAATGTCCATCGAACAGTGCAATTTTTCCAAACCTGTGCACAAGTTAAAAATGCAGCAACAGCGGCAAAACCACACTGCAAACTATAGGGGCTGCAAGGTCTTCCAACACGTTCATGAGTCTGGGTGGTGGATTCGATTTCCACCAAAGATTCTGATCTGTTTCACTACAATGAACAGAAGTCTACGTTTCTATGTTCGGTAATATATAACACTGCGTTCGGTTATTGACTTATGCCTATACCATTTTTTACTAACCTCTTTGTTTGTTTTTTAATTTTTATACTGCCATCTTCAAAACATTATGGAGAACATTCAATTTGCTTTGTATTGTTACTTTCACTTTTCGGATTAAACAAGGTATGTGTTACAAAAGTATTGTTTTTTTTCATTACATGTAGTATGGTATTTTTTATATAATTTGTTATAAAAAGTCATTCACAATGTTAAAAAACGTAGTGGAAATAAAGTACATAAGATTCTGTTGAATTAATTTTAAAAACACAAGCAAATCAGTTGGCGATCAGTAAGAAACTAAAGAATTTTATTTGCATTATAAGTAACAAAAGTAAATATAAATTACAGTTAGAATTCAATAAAAAAAACGTAAACTGCTGCATATATATTTATGCATAGCAATATGTATGTACTGTACATTATGGAAAAGAGAGCGTATATATGTGTGTATATATACATTATGTATAACTTAAGTAATACAGTGGGATGAAGTTTGAAAAGTTTAAACAAATAAGTTTTTATTGTTTTTCCGAACTACAAATATTATTAATTGTTAAGTAATTTCAATCTTTAGGCATGAGTTCGTTTTTTCTTTCTATTCAGAAAGAGAATTTTATTTATTTAATATGGACAACCTTTTTGAAAACAGTAAAAGTTTTAATTTTATTAGGCATCTAGCTGAATGGAATGCATTTTCTATGCCGCTACGCACGTTATCAACATTCTTCGTGTCTTATCTACAAATTGTGTGTCTAAAGAACCTAGATTTCAATAACAGAAAAGTTAGAGTGTTGTAAAACTTCATTCTCAACCAAGGAAAAGACTATAATATGGAAAATTCAAAATTGAGAAATTGCTCGTACTCGTATTCCATTTGTCTTAAATGTTGATATAAATAGAAGTTCTTTAGACACACAATTTGTAGATAAGACACGAAGAATGTTGATAACGTGCGTAGCGGCATAGAAAATGCATTCCATTCAGCTAGATGCCTAATAAAATTAAAACTTTTACTGTTTTCAAAAAGGTTGTCCATATTAAATAAATAAAATTCTCTTTCTGAATAGAAAGAAAAAACGAACTCATGCCTAAAGATTGAAATTACTTAACGTTTAAACAAATATTTCCAACACTCCCACTTTTGTTAAACTCTCCAAACTTTAAACTTCAATTACAAACTTAAGCCATAAAAATTTTAATTTTAAAATTATATGCATTTTTAAGATTTCATATTTCATTTAATACTTCACTCCACAAACTTTAAATTCATAAAAAGATTTATCTATAATTAAAAATATTCATTAAGTTTCGAAAACGTAAAAATTTTTCTTTAGACAATGGTTTTGTAAAAATGTCAGCAATTTGTTGATTTGTGGAAACGTAATTAATTTCAAACATCTTTTCTTCATACTTTTGTCTTATAAATTGATATTTAACGTCAATATGCTTACTCCGTTTATGAAATTCTGGATTCTTACTTAAACGTATAGCACTTTGATTATCAATATGTAGACGGATTAAAATATTATTTGGTACCAATTCAGATACAAGCTGCTCCAAATCCAAATTAGTTCCTTTAGTGAATGGCAACTTGTGATGAATTCTGACTCGGTGGTGGACAAACAAATTTTTGTCTTTGGGATGACCATGAGATACACGACGACCCCATCATAATTATAAAACCGCTTGTAGATCTCCTTGTCTCTACGTCACCTGCGTAATCAGCATCACTAAAACAATTTAAAATCAATGAATTGTTAGGTGCAAATGTTAAACCATATCCCTTGGTGCCTTGTAAATATTTAAAAATTCTCTTCACCGTATTGACATGAGCAGTTAAAGGTTTTTCCAAAAATCTACTAACATAACTGATTGCAAAACTTATATCTGGTCGTGTTGCTAGCATCAAATACATTAAACTACCAACTGCTTGCCTATAAGGGTAGTTTTTTATTTCCACACTTTGATCTGAAAACACACTATTTACAGCAGCATCACATGGTGTGCTTACGGGGTTAGATTCAGCCATATCAAAAGTCATTAGCAATTTTTTAACATAGCTGAATTGGTTGACATGAATACTGCCATCATTTAAACGTCGCATTTCTAAACCTAAAAAATGCTTCGCATCAAACACTTTTACACTAAAATTTTGCTTCAGAAGCGACAAAAAATCATCAATGTCTTTTTCATATTTTGCTGCAATTAACCCGTCATCAATATAAATTGCTACCATCATACGTTTGCTGGCGTCGTTGCTAATAAAAACACAATGGTCAGCTTTGCTTTCTTGTAGATAAAAATTTTTTAATATTACTGAATAAGTTTGGTTCCAGCATCTTGATGCTTGTTTTAAACCATATAAGCTTTTTAATAGTTTACATACTTTGCCAGTTTTATCTGAATACCCATCGGGTTGCTTGACATAAACATCTTGATTTAAACATCCATTCTAAAACGCTGTTTTTATATCAAACTGTTTTAGTTTTAGATTTTCTGATGCGGTTATACTCAAAATCATTCATATCGATGCAAATTTGGCTACAGGGCTGAAAGTTTCAAAGTAATCGACACCATATTCCTGATGAAAGCCACGTGCCACCAATCTTGCTTTATAACGCTCAGATTCATTTTCGGTTGGTTCCTTTTTAGTATACACCCACTTTGTGCTCAGAACTTTGCATCCTTTTGGTAAATCTACTAATACCCATGTCTTGTTTTCTTTTAGCGAATTAATTTCCTCGTCCATAGCCTTTTTCCACTTGTTAGATAATTTTGCCTCATTATAATTTGCCGGACAATTAGCTACAAAAGCATGACCTTCCTCAATTGCTTTTTCGCTCTGTTGCCTTGCTTTGCTACGTAAACGATCGCTTATAAAACTTTTTTGTGTAACAGCTTCTTTTTCTGCAGGACCAGAAGCTTCTTCAAAAATTTCATCATTGGAACTATTAGCTGAATCATCATATGGAACTGTTTTCTGGTGTATCACACTATTTCGGCGTAGCAATAGCTCGACATTTTTATTTATTAATTCTTTTCCATTATCAGTTCTAATAGCTTTCACGCTATTACCAGTTTCAGTTTTGACGTCGTAAAGATATTTTTCAAGAAAGCCACGTACCTCACTCTTTTCTTTTAAGAAGAAAACCTTTCTATAATGCGAAAAATCGTCTTTTAACAAAAGGAAATAAAACGCGCCACCAATTGATTTCTTTTCCATTGGGCCGCATAAATCAACATGAACGAGTTCTGCTACTCTTGTGGATTTATTTTCTCTAGCCGGAAACGATGAACGACATTGTTTTCCATAAACGCAAGCATCACAAAATACTTCTTTTTCATCTGTAAATGATATATTATTATTTTTCAAAAAATTTCTGCAATGTACAAAGTTCTGATGCGCCAATTTACAATGCCACTCAGTTAAAGGCAATCGTGTCGAGTCTGTAACATAAGAAAAATTATTATTTGGCTTTGAGGGCAAATTTACTTTTATTAATAATTTAAACAATTTCTGAGAACGTACTCCCACTAAAACAGTAGTGTTATTTTTCGAAAATTTACAACGAAGACAAGTTTAAACGTATATCAGGAACATAAAGCACATTAGCCAAATGATTTTCACTCCACTTATTGTTGTTATATGAAAAAATTTTAATAGCCCCGCTGCCATATGCCATAATAATATTTTTTTTTTTTATACTTTATTTTATTTTATTGAATCTTTCTATTAAAAGAAATTCACAATAAGTATTCAAATCTTATTTCTAAATTATTATTTACTAGTTAGTACCAACGTAGTAACTAATTTTTTGTATTCAAATCTTAAAAATCTATCTTCTATTCTGTAGAGAGAGCCGCCTCGCCAGGCTCAATGTGTCAGTTCTTTTTAGTCTCTGGTGGCCGTCAAATCGCAATAAATTGCGTGCTAGAGTGTTGGGATGTGCGACTAGTTTTTTCACGTATTTGGACGTGTATGTTTTAACTTCTTCGTGGATAGTGGGAACTTTGAGATCCCTATGTATGTTTTCATTTCTTATGTACGATATGACGTAAAATCCTAGACTGTCTTCTCTGTAACTTCTGGATGTTTGATGCACAGGCAGTACCCCACAGCTGAATACCATATGACCATATTGGCTTTATAACGGATTTGTATAATAGGACTTTATATTCCAAAGCCAAAGATGAGTTAGGACTTACTAGCCAATGCAGTTGATTTGTTCGAAGCTTTATGGACGTTATTTTTGCCTCAATGTGACGGGTCCAAGTTAGGCGCCGATCTAGGTGGATACCTAAATATTTAACGTGCGTTTCCGCTGGAACCGTGGTATTAGTTATTGTGATTGGTGGACAATTTTGCCTTCTAAGGGAAAACGTTTGATGGATTTACTTTTATTCTCCACTGCTTTAGCCAGTCTTCTAGCTTATGAATATGGGACTGCAGCTTTTCAGATGCATCCTTTGGATTATTACTGACACTTATAATTGCAGTGTCGTCTGCAAAGGTTCATGTATATGCATGTGGGCTTGTCGGCATATCCGCTGTATAGATGATATATATTAGCGGCCCTAGCACACTACCTTGAGGTACTCCTGCACTGATTTTCCGACATCTTGAAAGTTGGTCCTTTGACCTTACTTTAAAAGTTCTATCGGACAAATAGCTTTTTATAAGCTTGTGGGTGTTTTTAGGTAGAACCCGAACTGTTTTAGTAAGTAGCCCATCATGGCAGACTTTATCAAATGCTTTGGAAATGTCTATAAATAAAGCTGAACAGTATTGTTGTCTTTCAAAAGCCGATCTAATAATGGTAACGATTCTATGGACTTGTTCAATCGTACTATGCCTTGCTCGAAAACCAAACTGATGATCTGGGATAACGTTTTGTTCAATTAGAAAAGGAATTACACTCGAGACAAATAATATTTCAAATATCTTTGACAAAACTGACAGTAGGCTAATTGGCCTACAGGATGTAATCTGGCTTGAGTCCTTTCCTGGTTTCAGGATCATAATAATTTCAGACATCTTCCAAGAGCATGGGAAGAAGCCGACGCACAACATGGCATTAAATATGTAAAGTAAAACTCTTACAGCTGAATTAGGTAAGTTTCTTATCATTGATCCTGTTATACGATCAGGTCCAGGTGATTTCTTCATATCCGTATTTTTAATTGTCGCTTTTAAAGAAGACAACCGAAATTTCATAGGATCATTCACGATATCGCTAATAATTGGAATAGTGGAATTACTTATATCATGTGGTGCGAAAACCTTCTCTAAGTGCTTTGCGAACGCATTTGCCTTTTCACTTGAGTTTTTAGCCCAAGTACGGTCTTCAAGTCTAAGTGGGGATTCGTAAGCAATAGGACATTGTAAGTGCTTTACAGCTTTCCACAGACTATAATCCGTGTTTTTCATTGGATCCAAGTTTTTTAAAAAGTTGTCGATAGCGAATTCGTGTTTCTGTCTCAATTTACTCCGTAAGTTTTTTTGGCATAAGTTCATTTGCATTTTTATGTGTGGTGAACGACTATTTTGCCATTGTCTTCGTAGTCTTCTTTTCTCAATGACGAGCATCTAAATATCTGCTGTTGCCTGGTACGTTATTATTTTAGCTGACGGCTTTGTTGGCGTTGCAGCTATGGCTGCGGCAGTCACGACGTCTGTAAAATGGTTTACAGCTGCTTGAATATCAGCTGGATTTCTCTGTGGGATGTTCAATGGTAAGTGAGAGCTCACATACATTTTATATTTTAACCAATTCGTGTTTCTGTTCGGGTAGAAACTAAGGGTTTTAGGTGCAGTGACAAAACTGTCTTGTAAAATAACAATTGTAGGTGAATGATCAGAAGATAGGTCATAGGATGAATTAACTAAGAGTTGATCGCGTTTGATGTTTTTTACTATAGCAAAATCAATAAGGTCTGGAACTTATTAAAGTCTGTGGGCCAATAGGTGGGTTTACCGGCAGATACGACGTCAAGCTTGTTTGCTTGAACTGTATAATACAACTGCCTACCTCTAGGACTAAGCAGTCTGGATCCCCAATATGTGTGCTTTGCATTGTAATCGCCAGCGGCAATAAATTTTTGCCCTAGCGTAGCAAAGAACCTGGCAAATTTATGGTGTTCGATTTTATGCCTAGGCGGGCAATACACTGACGAGACTACAATTTTAAAATCAGTAAGATTTATAGTCGTGGCTTGAAAAAAATCTTTGTTGAATTCAGGCAATGGAAAATGCCTTATGTTTTTTCGGACTATAATGGCAGTCCCACCACATGCCCTTTCGCTTGAGTGTATATAAAAAACCCATCAATTCTAAAGCAGTTTTTTATAGTGAAGTGTGTTTCAGAGACTAATAGTATGTCTATATCATGTGCAAGCAGGAAGTGTTCTACTTCATATTTATGTTGGGATAGCCCGTTAGCGTTCCAGAAGCATATTTTTAACTGGTTCAAGTTTTGCTCAGCAGAACTTGCAGAAGCATGTTTTGGGTTCGCATCATTTCCTGAAACATACCCTGCATAGTTGTCATGAAATTATTCATTGTTTGTATTAAATTATCGATTGAGCTCGAATTGGTAGTGAGGGGTGTCTGAGCACCCTCTTTTAAGACGTGGGCATATGAATGTTTATGCGCATTAGAACTTTTGACATTCGCATTAGGTAAATCATTTCTCAATGTTTGGGCATATGAAAAGTTTGGCTTAGTGTGTGGCTGTGTAGCTTGTGTACTAGCAACAGAACCAGCATGATGCCGAGGAAATTGGGATGACCTATATTGCTCATAATCAGGTTTGCGTACGACCTTCGAATTATTTTTTACATGTTGAAAGACTTTGCAGCCCCTGTAATTTGCTGTGTGGTTTTCACCACAGTTGCTGCATTTTTTTACCTTGGGGTCTGTTTTGGAAGAAGTGCATTCCAAAGTCCGGTGCGCATCACCGCAAACAACGCATACGGGTGGCTTGCAGTAGGTTTTCGTGTGCCCGAATTTCTGACAATTAGTACACTGACGGGGACCGCTACGTTTTAGAGGCTCTTCCACCGTTATTCTTCTGTTCAAAATATTACCATCTCCGAGTCGAATTTCCATTGGAATCGAAAATTGAGTGTATTTTACAAACCACTCTTTTTTATTTTTCATATGATCACTTGCACCTGAATCAACAAACCACTCATTCTCTTTATCTATAGTGTCAGCTGCCTCTCTTTCACACACAAACGCATTTCCTTTTATGTCATCTTCTTTGAGCTTATTTCCTTTATTTAAATAACATTCGCGTTTCCAGTGCCCAGGCTTTTTACATATAAAGCACTTTCCAGGTTTTTTATTAGTTTTACGTTTACCTTTTATTTTCTGTTTCGCTAGGAATGCTTCTCCAGTATTAGTAGCTACTGTACATGAATTTAATCTTGCTTCTTCCATTATAAGTCTAGTAGTTAAATTCTCAATTGTTTGCTGGTCAGCCGCTGTCGACTCCCATGCACTGTAGAAATGGGCAAAACTAGGAGGAAGTGTCATTAAAATTTTTGTTATTACCATTGTTGTAGAAATGTTTTCCCCAACATCTTTTAAATGCGTCACCAATGTTTCCAATTTTGATATATGTAGACCGATGTCATATTGGGGTTCTTTTTGAAAACTATAGAATTTTTGTTGCAATCTGTGTACATTCGCTGTAGATTTAAATTCGTATATGCTTTCTAGTTTGCACCACATTTCTCTCGCAGCTTTGCAATTCATTACATGCATTAATGGTTGTTTCCCTAGCGTCATTACAATTATTTTTTGAGCCTTACCGTCACCTCTCAACCAATCTTTTACAGCTTTTTGTTCACGACTACCACCTGCCTGCGCTCCATCACCACCATTCACACCTATACCTTTAGTAGCATTATCACCACCAGCTGCAACCGCTATAACTGCACCACCGTCAGCACCACCAGTGTCATCAGTGATAAAATACAGCAAATCACTGGCATTCAGTATTACTTTAATTTGAAAACGCCACATATTCCACTGATCTGCCTTTTCTAGTTTTTCAATTTTTGCATATTCAGCATCCATTCTTCTTAGAATATATCCGCAAAAAAAATTAATTTTTGTTGAACTATAAAACCCTTTGACAATAAAAAAAACTTTATACTTTAACAAAATTGTCTGGGCCCATAACCTGTTGAATTAATTTTAAAAACACAAGCAAATCAGTTGGCGATCAGTATGAAACTAAAGAATTTTATTTGCATTATAAGTAACAAAAGTAAATATAAATTACAGTTAGAATTCAATAAAAAAAACGTAAACTGCTGCATATATATTTATGCATAGCAATATGTATGTACTGTACATTATAGAAAAGAGAGCGTATATATGTGTGTATATATACATTATGTATAACTTAAGTAATACAGTGGGATGAAGTTTGAAAAGTTTAAACAAATATTTCCAACAGAGTCCAATACAGGGTCAGTGTATATCATCCTGTTTTGTAGAATATACAATTAAATTATTTACATTTTAATATTGACCTATTTTGAATAAATAGACAATAAAAAAGTATTTATAGCAGATAGAAGAATCTAAAGCTCAACATGTGAATTCATTATATTTCCTTAAAGAGAAAATAAATCAATAATATATTTGAAAGCTGAAATTAATTTTATTCGAAATTGTTAATTTTTGGAGGTCGGATAAAAGTTGTGTAAGAATATAATTTTAGGCGACGCAAAAAAGCATTTTTTTGGGTTGCCTATGGATCAAATGGTACCTCAATTGGTCTGTTATATAATTTCTAACACATTTAAAGCTATGAAATATATTTTATTTAATTATCACCTCTTTAAATGCTCTTGTATAACGTTCTACTACAGATACTAAGTCTAA
This sequence comes from Phania funesta, assembly GCA_963932375.1. Taxonomy (NCBI): domain Eukaryota; kingdom Metazoa; phylum Arthropoda; class Insecta; order Diptera; family Tachinidae; genus Phania; species Phania funesta. The sequence continues at coordinate 35,091,824 of OZ010655.1, read as the reverse complement.
CTTGTAAATAAGAATACAAAATATAAACAAAAAACTCTCTAAACAAATAACACAAAAAACAACGAATTTTTTGCTAAAATCTAAAAAGCTTTTTTGCAAATACCTTACCTTTGAGCATAAGTGACTGAATCAAAGGGGTACCATTGAGTACCACGTCCACGTTTTTAGCGGCGAGATGTAATATCAAATAAATGACTACGGTTACAGGTCCATGCGATATTCACCCAGAGAATATGCTTTCACAAAAATTAATTGCACGGTGCAAATTTTAGGAAGGTGTTAGCATTTTGGACTCAAAATGAAAAAGAGCTTCTAGTAACATCTAGAAGCATTACGCCATATGTCCTCAAATTTTTAAAGTCAACATTCGACTCGTTGTTTTCGAAATACAGCAGGATTAACTATAGCAGAATGTGTGAAATATGGAGCTCCAGATCACGTCATATACAACTTTCACATGCCTGCATTAATATTCATATATGACAAATTATTATTCCTTTACCTTTTTGAAACACAACAGGTAGAGGCATTTTACTCATTTAGTAAAATTATTTTTAAAAAATTGCGTTACAAGCAGCTACCAAAGGTTTTTTGTTATTTTATATTTAAAAAGTTTTTCTCTTTGTTTCATTGAATTAAAACAAAGCAAATACTTAAAACTTTGCTAATTCTCTCTAAACAAAAGAGGATTTAATGTTTGATTGACAAAAGAACACACACAAATACAACCACTAGCAATATCGATGCATCCTTACGTAAACAAATAAATATACATCCTTACACAGATTCTCATTGTTTTTAATCGAATTTTTAAAAACTTTTCCGCACATTACACACATACGAGAATGTGTAAAATGAACTTGTTGTTTAGTATTTCTCAAGTATTTTACACAAATTCTATACCATTCACACATTTCATTCTCCCACATTTCCAGGTTAAGTTTGTAATTTTAAATATAATTAAAAGTTTTCCGTGGCTTTCTTTGTTCCAGTATGCACATTTATCTGCAGAAGGAAATAAAAAGAGAGCTATTTAAGGGTTTAAGATTAAATATAGTACCATTGTTAAGATATTGTGGTGTTATAATCAAATCTAATAATTTTTTTACATCCTGTAGCTAAATATAAAGTATATGAACATATATTTAAAAGACTTTTTTAATATAAAAAAGGAAATCATAGCTTTTCATTATGGAAAAATATTTCAGCTTAAAATTTCATAACTCAATTACTACTTATAAAAAGAATCTATATCAACCAGCAGCATTACTTGGATAATTTTCTTGTGTGCTGTTCCTTACACAACAAGATCTTGCTCTTCATTTTGATCTTAGGACTATCAAAGCCCAAAATTTTTGGATATGAAGTTGATAGTTAGTGAAAAGGTACTAAAATATGAACTTATTAAGGCTTCATATTTCGATAAGTGGTAAAACTTTCAAAGTTCACATATGAGGTGTTTCAATATTTTATGATTAAATGAAGCAATATTATGAAGGGTAAATCCAGCGCGAATGGTTTCGTGTAATGTACACACTGTATGTATATTCCTGAACTAGTCCTGGCGCACGGTACCTATCCGAGTCGTTAGCACTCTTACCGTCAGCAGTTTGTCCATGCATTCATGTGAACTTTTTCCCCTAAAAACCGGGACCGCACGAAGATGTAAATTGTTGATGTCACGGCGGAGTAAGATTTCATGTGTATAAATATGATCAGACAAGTTCCGTACATCTTGAATTATAAATCCACAAGTGGAAATGGATTAGCTACACACTCGAAAAAGCTCTGGAAAATATTACAAGAGCTGTGGTAGACAAAAAATCCTCAAGGTATAACAAACCAGTCACCAAGTGTTTTTCAAGCAAGTTTTTTACTTGGATGTGTTGTAACTTCCTTCAATTTTAGTTGTAGTTACTACTAATCCTTGAATTTATAATTTCAATTGTTTTATTTATAATTAAAATAAAAATCATTTTAAGCTAATTTTTTTTTCTTATTTATAATTTATAAATAAATTTATACGATTATTTCAATAAGTATTAAACGGTGCGGAGGAAGGGTGGTGCCGTTGGAATTATCGATTGTGCGGATTTGTCAGTCGCGGTGTCGCAGTGGTCGAGTGAGCATCGACAATTTTGTTAAAAGTTCGGTATTCGGCGAATACGTGATAGACCGAGTGTAAATTTAATCGTGAGTGCAGAGAATCCCACGGCCAGGGCTTAGTCGATCTTCAAGAACTCCGGAAAATATTGAACTGGTTGAAAGCAGTTTACGTGGAAATCCTTGATTTTCAATACGGAAAAGAGCAGCCTCACTGGGACTTCCTAGAGCAATTATTCATAAAATTTTAAAAAAGGATCAGAAGTTCCTTCCTTTAAAAATCCAAATCATTTAAGAACTTATAGAAAGTGACTTTGATTTATGCAAAAATGTTTGTGAAACGATGTTGGAGCGTTTCCGCACTGTAAATCCCATTTTTTGGAACGCCGAGGCTCATTTTCACTTAAACGGCCACGTCAACAAAGCATCCCGCACCGGCATCCCTCGATTGAAACACTAAAACCCATTGCATTGCCCCAGGGTAACTATTTGGTGTTCTTTATCCACTCATGAGATAATTGGACCATTTTTTTTCGAAAATTTTAGAGGCCAGGCGACGAATGTCAACGGTGACAATTATCGCCGCATGATTACGGGATTATTTTTGCCAAACCTGTGAGCTCATTCATCGTAATCTTCACACACATGGTTTCAACAAGATGGGGTGACTTCACACTCAACCAGAGCTTCGTTGAATTTGCTTCTGGAAAATTTCTCCCAAAAACTGATCAGTCGCTTTGGGGACATCCCTTGGCCACCGAGGTCGGCCGTGGATTTTTTATGGGGCTACCTCAAAGAGAGGGTTTGTAATGACAATCACCAATCTTTTGTGGCTTTAAAGGAAAATACTCGTCGGGAAATCAGCTCAATTGAACCAGCGTGTGGCGCAGAACATAAGGCTCCGTTTTGAACAGTGTGTTCAAGTCGACGGAAGACAACTGGATGACATACTCTTTAAAAAATAAAGTTCGCATATCCATTCTATAGTCCAACGCTCTTAATAAAACTTTGTGTCAATTATTACGTTTTTTATTTAAGTTTGAAAATATAAACCTGCTACAAGACACCCTGTGGATCAATAGTAATAATTTAGCACCTTAATAAACAACGCTTTTTACACAACATATAAATGGAGCATGAATAAAACATAACTGTTTAACATACTTTATACTAAGAGTAATTTTATTTACAAAAATCCAAATATTTAATTTCATCTGCATGTTCTATTTACTTAAAACTATAAAATTAATATTAAAAATTGCTTTTGTTTATTGTCATATTTTCTATTGTTTTATTTTACCCACTATTAAACTCTTAACAGCAATACTCTCACACATATTTCCAAACGCAAGAACGGCAATAGATTTACTTTTATTTGAAAAACGAGTCCTTTTGATTGATTTTATTTTGTTGAGAGTTTTTGTGCCATATGAACGTGTTTTACTTTTCATTTCCAAGGACTTCATTTCTAAGACTTACATATGGGAAATTCTAACTCAGAAGTTGTTTGAGAAATATTGAAAAAGTATTTGCAAAATATTGGAAACGGTCGGGTAAGCTCCTGAATACTGCGGCAGTTTTTTGCTTTAAACTGAAAAGTCAATATACTTACATTTGCTTATCCGAAGTAATGGATGCAAAATTTGCCGGTTGTTGCTGTAAATTATTTCTAATTCACAATCCTCTTTTATGAAATGAGTACAAAGCTTCTCGAAGTCATTATAACTGCGACCCTTATGAGTTCTCGTCAGCCTGCAATGCAATGTAAAAGTCCATAAGAGAATCTGGCCACTTCTTCTGCATACAAATTTCTAATATTAGGCACCTTAACAAACATAACTTAGTTTTATCTTTATAATCTTATTTGTGTACTCACTCGTACTTGTATGTTGATACTTTACCAAATAAGTACTAGCCACAAAAACTAGACCATCACACATCCCGTCAAACAAAAAAATTCGAAAAATAACCTGTAAAAAAGAACCCGGAAAAACTTAAAAAACTTTTGTCATTTTAGTTGGCTTACAAATGGCTACATTTATTTATTATCAAATATATACAACACAAGAAGAACTATAAAATACCTACAACAATAAATATTTCTTCATATCAAAAGTAAAAATATTTTTTTTTAGTTTAATAAAGTAGCAAATATTTATAATTTATAATTTTTAAATACGACGTCATTCAATGCGAGTGAAATAAATTTATTTAAGAAAAAAATTTTTTAAGTTGACAAGTTTTGTTTTAGTAATTTCTTATATATATATATATATATATATTTACTTATTTCCATCATGTCTTATCAAAAGAAAGAAAATATTTTTATAAATTATAATGTTTAGAGTTACATGCAAGTATTTTTACAGATCCTTATAAAATGCAATAACTTTTAAGGACAAAAGACCTTTACACCACTATAACACTATCTCCATCATAAACGCTGGTTTACAAATCGAGAATTTTCCAACATCATGAACACGATGTTTGTAAATTTAATAACTTCTGCAAGCGTAAAATACTTTGATTTCCAATATTTATTTGATAAATTAAAGATTACGTTGAAAGCTACTTTTCTCGTCTTAATTGTAATTGAGTCAACAATTTCACGCAACCATTTTTTCCCCGAAAAAGACTGAAAAGTGAAAAGGTCATAAATAGTACTTATTCTTAAGCTTAGTTTAGACGATATGTTGAATCATCATATATATGCTACCAACTGTATGGTTAAAAATAGCAGCAAATTCCTATTTCATCATATATCATATGATAGGTGTTTACATTATATGCTGAAACTACCAAATTTTTTAATTCAACATATTTCTGCAAATGAAATGGAAACATATGAGTTAGCATACAATTTTTGCGTTTATACGATATGTTGATATTTATATGCTGAGTCGTATAAACATTTGCTTGCAGAATAAGGGAGTTTGACACTACTTTTTATTTATACAAAGCGTTATTAAAGAAAAATTTATTTTTTTAATTAAAAGGAAAAAATGTCTTTAGAGGAAATATAGCTTGCTCTTACTTGCGCAGTGCTAGTTTTTGATAGTGATGAAAGTGAAATAAAAAGACGCAGAGTTTGGGAATGAAAATGGGTACAACGGCGGGAGGAAGAAGGTTTTTGTGCAAAATTATACAAGAAATTGGAAGAGGAAGAAGAATCCCTGTATAAAAAGTTTCTACGTATGGATATCCAATAATTTAATAACTTGCTTTCTTTGGTGTCACCAATAATTACTAAACAAGACACAGTGATGCGCAAAGCATTACAGCAAAGGATCGACATATTTTAACCATTTGGGTGTGTGTGTGCTCGCCTGCACATTTTCAAGAAGAAATGTATGTACATTAAACAAAATTATCGGCGGCTCGACTACGCTATTCGGCAATTTGCTTATAAATTTGGCATATGTTGAAAAGCTTAAATAGGATTTTCAACAAATAGCATATCAGCTAGCATACACAGACAATTTGGCAAACACTAATAATGTACTGTTCACACGATATGATAAAATTGGCAACATACGTTTGTTGATATTGTTACCAAATTGTTTGCAAATGTTGTTAAGCATACGTATGCTGATAAAAATTTTGCGTTTACACGATATGATGACACTTTAGCAAATTTTTAAGCATAAATTTGCTGATTCAACATATCGTCTAAACTAAGCTTATTTTAGTTTAAAAATTATTTTCTACATTTTCAAATTTCAAGGGCATCTTTAGATCTGCCCACTTTTAACAAAAATTAAAACTCAAGGGATTTGTCACGTTACAGGATCAACTATGTTGCCACTGTTCAAATTGAACCGATGATAAAACATTACATATACTTGAATTGTTAACTCCTTTCTTCTCCTTGCGTAAATTCTAGATTTGTTGCTTTATAAAATAGTTTGCACACACAAATTTGTACTTGTACTTATGATTAGTTCTTTAGAACTAATCATACGATTTTGTGTTTATGTAAGAAAGCTCTACTCTTTTAGGAAAGTCTCGAATATTAATAAGATATGTTTTGATTTAAATATAATCAATTACACAGTGATTCAAAACTTTAAAAAATATGCAGCGGTTCTCAAATACCAATATTATTTTGTTGGAGTCCATCGAGTTGCTTCTATTTTTCTCGATCACTTCGTTTACTAGCAAATTAAAAAATAAAATTAGTTTGTTGTTATGAACCCCATCTTCAGTATATTTTCTTTATTTGAAAATATGATTCCTCCAATTTTCTAAATGCTCTAATTTTTTTATTTTTGTAAGAAAGCATACTATATTGGCTATCACACAATTGTATTTGTCCAAAATATGTTACATGATTACAAAATGAAAAATTCAATGATATTCCAATTTGGTTTTGTTAGAGTCTATAGAGTACGGAAATACTTATAGTTATCCTAGATCTTGAAGCTTATTAGCAAATTTAGTGAAAGAACGGTATTTTTAAAGTAGAAACTTCAAAATGTCAAATTATGTTTTAACAAAAGTTAGCATAAATAATTTTGAAAATTTTTTGATAATTACGAATTTGGGAAAGCTAATTATGCTTTTTTTAATCACAAGAAAATAATATATTCTATGTATGACAATCATCTAAGCATTCAAAAAATTTATTTTGTTTAAGGCACGTTTTTTTCAATCTAACCGACCGTAACTCAGCCAATGCCGAATCGATTTTAAAAATTTAAATAAAGAAAACGTATTGAAAATGGGTTTCAAAACAACAAACTTATAACAGTTTGAACTTGCAACTTTAAAAATGCTACCACTTCAATACATTTGTTAATAAACGTTGTGATCGAGGAAAACTATAAGTTTTGCGTAATCCAACAAAACTAAATCGCTATATGTAAACCCCTGCACAAATTGGTGTAGCACAGTGTTATTATTGCATATCTCTGCAGGTGCAAAAAGCAATTCTAGTTGCATGTATTGGAATTTGTGTTGCAATTACGAACATGCCTAGAAAACTGTTTAGTTTATTAAAGTTTGTTAATATTTTTCATACAAGACTTCTGGGTATGTAAATCTTCCCATTTGGTCTTTATATTTTAACAAAGATCTCAATTAAATTTCGACTTAGCAATAAGTAATAAATGGTTTTACTAATGTTTTATCATATAAATGCAATAACTGTATGTTTGTGTATAGAATAACAAATAAGTAAATGAATATAAATAATTGAAAATTGTTTATAAATGTCACACAAATAAATTTCGCAGGCTCTAAACATTCCATTTTTGATTAATGGGTAAGCCAACGGCCAGTATTTATGCACAGTAAAAAGTTTTGGATTAATTTCAATACTAAGCCGGTGTGTATATATAACAATTCCAAAAAGAATTAAAACTATTCCATTATAGTATACCTATAAATTGATCATGGTGTTAAAACAATTCCCTCAAGTATTTAAATTTTCAATATACGGTTTTAAATTTAAACTATTTCGGAATTAATTTCAAATTTAATTCTAAAGAAGTTTAAAAACAAGTATGCTAAGTATTAAAATTAAACCAAAATTTTTACTGTGTGGGTATAATTTTAATTTAAAAACAGAATGGCTAAACACAATTTAAATACACCAATTGATATCAACAATCTTGTTTCAAGCCATATAAGTCATAAAGTACATGTTCATGTTAACATCAGTTTTGTTATAGCACAGGTTATACAAACATGGCAGCATCATCAAGATTAACAACAAAATTTAACATTGTGTATATTCTAAGGCTGAATTGTAATTATTTATTTCAAACTACAAATTCTAGAAGCTGAACCGTAACTTAAGTTGGCACATATCACCCAAGCGTAGTAAGGCAGGTGAGAATTAAAAAAAAATGTTTTGATTTTCCTTCGGATTTCTTATTTGGTCCAAAATATTTCGGCAATAAGCCCTTTAAGTTTTTGTAAAAAGTTCGGTAAATGTTTCCTGATGAGCTGGCCTAAGCAACTAGCGAAATGCGCATAGAGACTAGCTCAATACCCTCAACAATAAATTTGATTATTTTATATAAAATGAATTGGGATTAAAAAAAATTTGCTCCAAAAAATAAATTATTTTATTTTTTAATACAAAAGAGTATAATACCAAAAACGTTTCTTGTAATTATTCATTTTAGTAAATTAATTATTCTAGTATTCTATAATCAGTTGCTTTAATTATTATTATTATAAATATTGTTATTATAAATACTATTATTATTACTATTTCTATTAGTATTTAAGACCAACCACTTTGTTAGACACAACTCAATCTATAATGGTCAGCCTAAATATAGACTACATTGAAGTCGCAAGATATTTGAAGATTTGAATTTAACGACTTAATCGCCACATAGGAATTAAATTAAGTTCTGATTATACACACATATACATATTTTATAAACCCATGATGGCAATAACGAAAATATCCAACTAATCTTGCCAGTCACAAAAAGTGTATTAAAGGGCGTCCTGTAATACATTTTAGTCTGTCTTCGCATTATTGCAGCGAAGCTAAGAACAATCGTACTAGTGCAACTGCTTTAAAAATATATTACCGCGACTACTGCGATCTGGAAGGCACGGAATTTAGAGGCGGTAGCCTGTTTCTCAGATTCTAGTGTACCAGTGGCAACCGCTGGTACCATACTCCAGGTCTGTCAGTTACTACGTAAAGGAATCGTGTCACTGGAAACATATGACCAGATACTCGAAATGGTACGCGAGTGGTTGGAAGTGGAAGAAGTGGTAGGAAGAATTGCCGCAGAGAATAGCTGAGTTATGTCTACAGAGCATAGTACTGTACTACAAATACCTGCGCTTGTATTAAGTAAAGAATAAAAATTTTATAACATTTCGAGGTATGTTTCCCTTGCAAAGCGTCTACAGAAACAAATATTTCAGTGACGGAACTTGCAATGGGTATTCTTTTCGAACGTATAGATATTAAAATAAATAAATGAATGGCATCTTTACTGTGGAGTTGCAATTTCGTTAAAAGATTTTTTTCTTATGCTTTTGACGATGATAAAAACAAAATAAACTTAATATATAACTATTAAGTTAGAGCATTTGGAAAATTTTGTTTTTGTTGAAAAAGCACATTTTTTCAACTTAACCGAACGTACCTCAGCCATTTCCGATTAGATTTTTAATTCTCTTTCTCGTTTAAAAAGTAGAAGTTATATTTTTTATAAAAAAAAAAGATTAGATTCAACACACTACACTTATGGTATTTTGAAGTTGCAACTTTGAAAATACCGTCTTTTAACTACTTTTGCTAATTAACGAAGTTATCAAAAAACAACTATAAAGATTTCCGTACTCTGTGGACTGATAGAAAAGAGAATTGCTTTTTTTACTTTTGTATCACTGTGTAATTTCTTAAACAAGAATATTATACCCAGTAGGAAATTAGTTTCAACATCTCAAGAGGGATTTTAAAATATTTTGTTTTTCCTTCTATATTAGACTATGGGAAACTAGTCAGCACAAGTCAGTGGTGCAGTGTTTTTTGTGTGATAAGAGAAAATAGGGAAAGGCTTAGAAATGTTTTAATTAAAAAAAAAGCATTTTATTTATTTATATTTATTATCTGTTGTTCACTCTCGTTAATGGTCTGCACTACTTAAATACATACAGATAAATAAAAATGTATTGTTCACTCACATGTTACTTTTATTTGCTTTGAGCTTTTAAACGCCAGTAACATTCCAATCTTAATTGCATTTTGTACGATTGCTTGAGTTTTACCCCTCTTTATACTTTAACAATATCACTTAGTTTATTAACCTCTTTTAAAAATTCTCTTGTTCTACAACAATTCAGTTTCTATATTAAATGTTGTTATTTTTGTATTTTCTTATTTATAACTATTGAATTCGTTGTAAAAACTCGTAGTGAATAAGGCGAAACTTGGCACAGCATGAAACTTTGCACTACATCATCCCATGAAGTGACATTTATCAACGGATGCCAGTTGTTGGGATATTGAAATTTCACGCGTTTTCTAGGGTTACTGCTATAACTAACACATCTTAATGCCAATAGTGGTACTTTTTCAGCTGTACGCTTCATTTACCCAGCAACAGTAATACTCATTGCAACGACAATGACGACAATCAAACCGAAATCAGTATCAGTTTAAAAAAATTTAAGGAAATTTAATTTCCCCCCTTTAATAAAGTTCTGCATGGACGCATTTGCGTGTGAATTTTTTTTATTTTATTCTATGGTTATTCAGTTTATGCATTTAAATCTGAATAGCACTTTACGTTTGTAATTATTTTGAATACTTCGTTACATGTTAATGATAATTACGAATATTTGCGAATATGTTATATATTTCGGTAAGCTAGAATAGGCAGGATATTAATTTTACATTAATACAACAGAAGCACTGATTTTTAATCAATAGTTTTAAATAAAATAAAAGTTAAAGGATCTAAAATAGCTAACATCTAGTCTTAAGTGTACAGAGATATAACTATGTATGCAAATATTGCTTAAAATAAATGCAATTCCATTCTTCCTATTGTTTGTAATTTTATGTTGTGTATTATTAAAATAAAAGTGGTGCAATACTGGCAAGTAACAAATACATAAAAAAAGCTGTATTTCAATCCGTCATACAACAATATAAGGGGGTTACGAATTGAAAAATAATAGCGGCTCTTGTATACTATCTTAAGGGAACCCTGCAGAGATTTCCCCTTTATTAGAAAATCTATGCTTAGACCTTACCTTAAACGTTCTATTTGTTAAATAGCTCTTCAGAAGTTTGTGGAAGTTTTAGACTTTATCAAATGCTTGGGAACAATATTGCTTATTTTCCAATGCAGATTTAATAACGGTAACAATTCTGTGGACTTGCTCAATTTTACTATATTTTGCTCCAAAAACAAACTGATGGTACGGGATGATGTTTTGATAAGTAAGATATTAAAGCGGCTAGTTTTTCAAAAAATTTTGATAAAATCTGCAGGTGGATAATGTGTCTGTACGACGAAATCTGACTTAAATCCTCGCCTAGTTTAGATCATTACGCTTTCAGGCATCTTCCAAGAGCATGGATAGAAGCCAATTCACAACCTTGCATTAAATATGAACAGTAAGATTATTTGCATAGAGTTACGTAAATACCTTATCACTGATATGGTAATACAATCAGTGCCGTTCGATTTTCTCGTATCTATAGTTTTATTTGTCTATTTTAACAAAGATAGCCGAAGCTTAATAGGATCAATCATAGTGTCACCGATATATGAAATAGTGAAATAACTTATGTCATGTGGTGTGATAACCTTTTCTAAGTGATTTGCGACGGCATTTACCTTTTAAATTGAGATCTTTTCTTATATGCGGTTTTTAAGTCTTAATGGGGTTTCGTAGCCAAGAGGATATCTTAAGTGCCTTAGAGCTTTTCACAGAATATATTTCATACTTCTTCTTGACAATAAGCAAACTTATATTGATCTATAGTATATTTCAGAAGTGGTGTGTATCCTTCATATTGGAATTTGCAATTTTTTTACTTTTTTAATTGTAAATTATATCTCTACCGTCAAACTTTATTATGCATTTTTGTGCTACGTTTTAAAGTTTTCAACGTTGTATGTTTTTATTTTGTGAGTTGCAAAATTTGGCTATTCATAAGATGAATAAATCTCCGTTAATACCAAATAAATTCGTTTGCTATATCATCGGTTGGATAAAATCCACTATTGTCAGTATAAATTTAACACGGATAAAAATTCAAAAAAAAAAAAAAAAATTTTACATTAAACGTACACTATGTTTTAAAATAAATTTAAATTAATTATCATTAAGTATAAAATTAAGTACTTTTAATATATGTAAGGTTGGAACTAGTTTTCTTAAAAAGTTCATTTAAAGGCAACAGTGTTTTTATGACCATAAATTGCATATTATTCGTCCCTATTCAATATTCCGAGCAGAATGAATATATGTGGTCTTGTAAAAACATTCGGAATTAAATAATTCGGATCTTTCCTTTTTTTCAACAATTTTATACATACATATGTTGATGCTTACGTCAACAAGCAAGAGAGTCCACAAACAAGTCTCTTCAGACGCAGGCATATGAGCATCATAAAATTTATTATGGGAAATTAATGAAATTATTAAGAAACCTTTTAAATTTTCTATAGAGAATGTTCATTTTAACTTTAAAACTAAGTTTTTATTGATTAATTTCACCAACTTTTTTCATTGAAATAAAATGATAGGAGGTGTAATGAAAACCAGCTAAAGTATTATTTTTACGTTTATGGTATATAATAAGACTAGTATATGTTTTTGCAAACTAGCTTGGCATTGTTACTTTTATGACAGAGTGTTTGTAATAAATTAAAAAAGTTGGTATTATCATCTAATATATATATCACATAAATATATAACAAGTATGTCTACGCATTTTTCTATATATCGTTTTTATACCTAGTAACTCAGTTCCCTCTCCTTATATGCGGAACAACCCTAAATATAGTTCCGTATTTCTCTTTTAAGCTGGGGTGAAAGTATAAGTGTATTTTCTACATTCACACGACCTAAGGCCATAGATTATAACGAAGCAACGACAACGAAAATTTTGTAAAGGATTTAAAAATAATTTTTAAAAACTTTTTTCATACGCTCTGTTAAATGCCAAAACAAGCCTTGCAGTTGGTAAAGCACAAGTATTATCACCGGCTTTTGCTGCACATGGAAATATATACTATCGTTTGCTGCTACAAACACAGTGACAATTGCAGAAAATTCCTAGTATCCTTGCTGGTTCTTCCTCCACAGTTCGTATTTTTTTCAGCCTAGTTTTAGTGTTATGGCTTGAGAGTTTTTATCTGCGCCCAACTAGAAGGCTGCAAGGGAATAAATGGAAGAGTGCATTTTAATTCTTAAAATTAAATATATGTTTCATAAAATTGTCCCTTTCAGTCTTAGTCAAAGTCAATTTTACAATTGTGTGTTGATAGTTTTATTTTATACGAGGGTGTATGGGTGGGTTTTCAAATATAAGTAGCTAAGCAAAAACTACTTATTCGACATCAGTGGCTTCGTAAGGGAACTCGATGGTATTGCATATAAACCTGCTTACGTTTAACACGATATTTTTTTGCGATGTGCCACTTTGGGGAAATTATTTTTAAGTGCTTATTTGGGAGACACGCTGAATGCCTACTATCACTTTGTCGTATTTTGTCCGTAACTCATCCTTTTATTAAGACGCACGGTAGTGCGCCAGGCCAAGAAAACCCTTAAGGTACTTGGATTCATTCAACATTGTTTATTTTATAACTCATAAATCTTAAGATGATGAAAATCCTCAATTAGCATTTACACTCTTTGTAAAGCCATTTCTTAAATTGATCCGATATAGCCTCCCAAAAGCCTGCGTAAACCCAAATATACATCTTTAAGCTATTCACATGCTTAACATTTTCAACTCACCAGTATTGAACCAGACTACCAACACAAGTGTCTGTTGACCAATTACTGAGAGAAAAAAAGAAAAAATCTATTGTTGATTTTCTTTAGCAGGTGGAGAAAAAATTCAAATTGAAAACATTCAGGAGGAAAGATGAATGTAGTTAGATGAAGGGATTGGAAGCATAAATAAGCTGCAGAAATTACAAAATATAAAAATAGGAACAATGCACAAAACATATAAAAATTTAATATGTGAAAGGTAACTTTTATTATATTTGGCAGCATACCGAAATGTTTTTAAAGACTTTTCAATAAATTTCAAAAGAAATACCTCAATATATAACAATTAAATGTTAGAAGAAGCCATGCACCTTTATCAAAACATATTTATCCATATCTTTAGTAGCTCTTACTGTAAGTAATTTTACTTTCCAGTTTAAAATTTTTTTTAAATTATTTTGGCGTCTAAAAGCAGCAAGTTTTCTGGTATAAAACTGCTTTAATTATCTGCTTAAGTAACATCTCGGAAGGGTATTTTTATTACGAAAAATTAAATTAAGTTTATGTGAAAAGTGTTTTAAGACAGTTTTATGACCTGATAATAAACTCCTACATATTACACAATTTAATGCTTTCAATAATTATAGCGAACAATAATGTCACTGCTCGCAAGTCAAATTTTTTAAAGTGTTTCTTACGTCCAAAAACGGTGAAATGTAATTTGTTATATAATCTGCTGCCCTGGCAGTCGATTTTATTATTGGTTTTATTGCTTCTTTTTAATATATTAAAATAAAAAAAATCCTGCACCACTACTAATCCCAATGTCACGGTTAGTACTCGGTGTGTTAGAAATTAAGCCGGTTTTTAGTTTACGGAGCGGCATGTTAACAAATTGCTTACCACTTACTTCGACTTAACTAGCACTACGTATGTTAAATATTTTTATGTGTGTTAGTTCAATACTGTTATACAAATCCGTTATAAAGCCAATATGGGATTCGGCTGTGAGATTCTGCTGGCGCATCAAACATTCACAAATTACAAAGAAGACAATATAAGATTTTACGACTTATCGTCTGCGCCCCCTGAAAATATGAAATGAAATTATACACAGAGATCTAGAAGTTCCCATGGTCCAGAAAGAATCAAAAATATGAACGTCAAAATACGTAAACGAACTAGAGAAAACACCTACTCTCCGATTTATTACAGCAAGGATTTATGTCGTACACTTTTATTGAGATACCCTATATATTAACATGCTCCAGAAATATTCTAAATGTTAAAGTTTAAACAAGTGTTGTATACTTTCCACAAATTAACTTTTCAAATAATAGTTTTCATGTTTCAATTAAAACAATTTATTGCATTCACAATGGTAGGAAAAGATTTGCAATGCATGGAAGCACACAGATATTTTTATAGTTGGATTATTTATTTTAGTATTCTTTGAAGCACTAATTAGATTTGTAGAAATAGTCCCATACATATTTTTTCCGAATAAAATCATATTTGTATAAAGAATATTTTTAGTAGATTTTAGTTTTCATAGAAATGCCACATGTATATTTTATTGAGGGTTCTGTGCTCAATCTTCCTAGAAAAACTAAATTTGTCTATATTAATTATAATTTTTGCTTTTGTATTTTCATTTGCAGATTTAATTGTTTGGCAAATTGATGTAGTGCATAACATTTTTTTTTCTAGATAAATGAAGAATAAAGAATTTTTGTTAGAAAATACTCCTTGTTGTTTACACACGTTTCAATAACTGTGCATATTTGTGTTTTTATATAGCATGCATTTTAAAATAAGTAAAAACCTTTTTTCCGTTAAAAAAAACTATATAATACATTTGTTTTTTTTTTCGTAATAAACCTTTGAATTAACAAATTTAAAAAAATAATTTGGTTCAATATCTGAAAAAAATCTGATTTTTCAGGAGGTAAAATTGAGAATATATTTTGATTTTTTCGGTACTTTTTCCTCAATGTCTTTTAAAACAGTATTGTAAAAATGACTATTGTTTTCCCATATTAATATATACGAACCAAAATAACTGTAATATAACCCAAATCCAATTAAGGGTAAAATATATACGTTCGCTTGCTAGTTTGAAATACTTAGTAGTGTTTACATTTGGACTCTTATTAGGACATTCATTTGGGAAGTATGTTTTATGGCATTATTTTTTCTCCTGCTCTCCACATTAAAATTTTAAAAATTTGCGTAAAGAAAAATAAAATTAAAGAATTTTCGGTAATTTTTTGCCCTACATATCAATAAAATCTATTTTCATATGTTCACTACTAATTATTTAATTAATATTCGTAATAAATTATAAAAAATGTGCAGCTAACAGAAATAAAGTAAAATTGCACTATGCCAGTAGAAGAAAACTAAATATGAATATTGGCAATTAATTATTGGATTTTTATAAAGGTATTACGAATTTGGCTTGCTTTTGGTAAACACATCACACAAAGAATTGAGTTCTCAGATCACAAGATACAATAGAATATAGACTTAGGTGGACCTTTATGGAAATATAAAATGGCTATCGTCTACAAGAACTGCAACATAGTTTGGTAGAAGAAGATAATAGATTTGTTATTTCTGTCCATTTATGATATTTACAAAAGCTGCTCCTACATATCACTATAACATTTTTGTTGCATTTATGTCCGTGCTTCCCCATAACGTATAGTGTGCCAAAGCATAACATCTAGTGAAGTCATTTTCTCGACTATAATGGCCATAAATCCATACTACAAATCACCTCACGGGTACATACTTCCATTTCTTTTTCTTCGATCTGATAAGACCCAATGTCGATGTCACGCCGCTTGAACTCATCCATTAGCAACTTCTGTAGTTATGCTTTATTACTAGCTGTCGGCAGACTTAACTTACCTAGTTCCTTTTTAGTTGATCCCTTTTGAGATCCTCGAACTTCATGATCCATTTTTTTTTTTTTTGTCAATTTCATTTCTGGTACCAATTGTTACGTTTTAACCTTTTTCAAATGTGGTTAATAATTTTTTAATTGGTAAGCCTATTTAAAATATCTACGAAAATGCTCGTTGGGCAGAGCTCAACGAATTTTTCAAGCTATTCAATTGGAAACTCTGTTTCCTCGACAGTAATGTCAACGCTATGGCAGAGATAGTTGTAAACGTTATATTGCTGGGAATGAATTCTTTCATTCCATCAAGGCGAGTTTCGGTTAAGCCAAGACTCAAATGTTGGTTTAATAAGACATGCAGGGCTGCAGTCAAATGCAGAGAGGAAGCATTCAGCATCTGGCGTAGCAACATAAACGCAGAAACTGACCTGCTTCGCAAAAAGGCGAGATCTTTGTGTGCCAACGTGCTAAAACGCGAAAAAGCTCTACACGAGCAGCACCTTCGCGCTGAAGTTCTCTCTGCTCCACGATGTAGTAAGAGCTTCTGGTCATTCGTTAAAAGAGTAAAGGATGGAACCCGTTCCTCAATTCCTGCTCTTGTAATGAATGACCAAATATTCACTGAACCGATTGATAAAGCAAATCTCTTGGCTGAAGTCTTCGCAAGTAATTCCTACTTGCCACAAAGTAATCAACTACTTCCCGTACTCGGAAGGGTATCCACGGTTATGCCGCGGATATTTTTTCGAGCGCGGACAGTTAAAATGGTCCATGCGGATGTCAACATAAATAAGTCCCCTGGGGCGGATGGTATCCCGGCACTGGTAACGAAGCAGTGCTCTTCTACGCTAGCACGTCTATTGGCTAAACTTTTCATCACTCTATACCATGCTGCTGAATTCCCATTGTGTTGGAAGATTGCCAATGTCACGCCGATCCCAAAAAAGGGAGAGGCCACTAACCCTGAAAATTACCGAACAATTGCAATCTGCTCTTCGCTTTCCAAGGTAATGGAAAGCATGTTGAACCACCATCTTGTGAGGTATCTAGAGAGGAACGGTCTACTTAGTGACCGCCAGTATGGCTTTCGTAGGGGGCGCTCTACGGGGGACTTACTGGCTTTTCTCTCGGAAAAATGGTGCAATTCAATACGCCATTTCGGCGAAAGTAAAGTGGTCGCCCTCGATATCTCCAAAGCATTTGATAGAGTATAGCATGATGCATTGCTATCAAAATTAACTGCTTTTGGTGTCGGTATAAATTTCTCTCGATTTAGATGACAGCAGCGTTTGCCATTCTTTTTCGTTCCATGGCAGGCCCAGCCTTTTGGATATTGAGGCTACGAGGCAAAATATGAATAACACCTTGAGTAACGATCTTAGGACAATCTCTGAATGGGGCCGTACAAACAGGGTTGATTTTAATGCCACCAAAACTCACTGTTGCTTACTTGCGCACAGGTGCACGACCGAACACGCTGCCGCGTCTGTAATAATGGGTAATATCGATGTTGAGGTATATTATTTTCATGTCGCAAAAGAAGCTTTCAAGTGCCTCGGCTTTTTAAAGCGGTGCAAGAGATACTTCACCCCATCTTTATTCACTTCCACAATTAAGTTCAACACTTCTTTATATATCGCTCTGCACACTATATTAGCGTTTCACTCGATACTAACACTTAGCTCGACCATCCAAAACTTTTTATAGTAGTCGTGTAATTTCCAGAAACTTGTAGAATACAGGAGGCACTTCTTTAGCTATTAGGTATATTTTCTGGTGTTTTTTCCATTATGATGTTTGTTTTTATAACTACTGCCTGCTTTGTTTCTAATTGTGCTGCTTGTGTTTATTCATATTACTCAATACTTGAAATTCGTCTTAACGTGTTGATGCTGTAAACTTGTCTGAGCTTAAAGATGTTGTGTTTAGTTGTTATTACAGCGCTGTCTGTACAGTGGATGACAAATCTTAATGCACCCTTTATTTCTGGAACTTTCTGTACATTGAATGCCACAAGCAGTCATACCTCAGGTGCTTAACATCGTAACAATATTAATTTTTAATACTTCCGTAGGGGTAAACTTACCATTTTTGATCAGTTCGCCCTGATGCTTAATATAGCAACACTGTTCAAAATGAACTTAATAATATAAATTGATATGAGTTATTATTACTAAAATATATGTTTTCAAAAACTTAAGTTGTTTTGCTTTAAAATTTTTTCGACTGTTCACCTTAAACACTTAAACAAAAGGAAGGTTAAACCACTATATCTAATAAAAAGAGTGTTTTATTTTTGCTTCAATTATGATAACAAACATCAATTCAGTGTTTAACTAATTACTTTATTGTCTTTAAATATTGCGCTCTTTATTCAATAGCTAAGTATTGATATCTTCTTAATTACTGCGAATTGTACGGTCAGGTATATTTGATTTTATGTGAGTTCGTTGCGTATTAATGGTCCAACGAGATGATACCAATGGTTTTTTTCCCTTTTAAAGGTTTTAGTGTCTTTTTGAAAATAAAAAAAAAAAATTAAATTGGGGAATTGTGGGTCCAACAAGGTGTTATACCTTTATTTCATATTACTATTCTCGCAATCAACCGAGCTTTTTTAAGCTATTGGGTATTAGCATATTTCAGTAAATATTTGCTGCAGGTAACTAACCAAAATTATAAATGCAAGTTTAATTTTTTACTCAACGTTTGTTGATTGCATCTAAACACCGATTAATAGTCACGTTGAAAATTTTAATATTGCGGAAATAATTGTTGTACCCACAATTGACTTTCACAGCAGGTAGTCGAAGCGTGTCATTAATACTTAAATAACGTGGACGTAAGTATGTTGAATATTTTTCTAATAAAACTTTTATTTTAATGATTAAGTTTAACAGTAAACAAGCTTTTATCAATTTTGAGAAGAATCTTGAAAATCCAAGCAAAATTTGATCCCCTCTCGTACAATTAAGAACTGTTTGTATTTGTATGAAAGCCAGTTCACGATTATATTGTATGTGTGTTTTATATACACAATGACGCCTTTGAACCGTTGTCTCTCCTTTCCTGCTTGGTTATTATTTTTTTATTTTAAATTACCCTTATGATAATATATGGCACTTTGATTGCCATACATAACAGCCAGTCAAAGAAAAACACTGTTTGTTAATAATAAAATATTTTTTTACATAAACTTTTTCACATCTTCACCAGAGTCATGACAAATTAGCACGCATGTAAATGACTTCTCATATGTAAAATCCTTCAAAAACTTTTTACTTTATTTGTTCCCAACATAACCTTAACAAAAACCAACAAAAGGGGACAGCGAATATTTATGAATTGCAAATTGTAACAAAAAGGGATCAGTGAAGCATGACGTATACTTAAAGGATTTGTTATATGAAATATCAAAAAAAAATTTTTTTCCTTGAAGCAAATAATAATAAGTATTTAATCTAAAATTCTGCAAATAATACAGTGACCCTTTAGAGCAAGTGAAGCTCAAAGGCAACCTTTAGAGATCAAAATGAGGAACAAATTCTTCATATATACCCTAACCATCCCATTTCTAGACAACTTGCTAGTTTGGTAACATATATTTCGAAATCTTTTCCAACATTAGAAAGTTAAAAAAAAATTTGTCAACCTAGTAAACGATATTTATAAAGACAATAGGTTTTTGAATGTCATCGACCACGAGTACATCAAAAATTTAAGCACAAGGTAGATACAAAGTGTAACGTTTTTACATACAATCGGGAAGTATTCTGTGTGATACTCTGCCAACAGTTTTAAACAAAATACCCAATATCCCAAAAAGGAAAAACTTTCAGAAAAACAATTCATTAGTTTACACTGAATTATATTTAATATCTAAGAAACTATTTAATTTTTTCCTGTTGACAAGCCGTATGGCTTAGCAGGCTTTTGCTAAATTAACTTATATAAATATAGATTTTTGGAAGGAATTAAGAGACAACTTATATAAATTATATTAACTTTAAATAAATCCTGAATGAATCGTATGCTCTACTTTCCAAGATATATGGTATGTATGCTCTCTCTCTCTGTTACCTATGTTGTAGCTGTACCAAGTTATGAACCGATTCACTTATAGCTAAGGCGTACATGTATATTCTCTCATTTGATAGACATAAATATAGATAAAAAATTACGTAAGTTAAGACTATGGTTAATTCTGAAGCTTTTGCGCCTCAATAATTTTAATTAATTAAAAGATTGTATGGATGCAATCACTCCCGCAATTTTACGTTATCAGATTATTTTGTACAGCGATATGTAAAGTCGTACAACTGAGCTGATGAATCAGACAAATTTTCATACTTTATTTTCGTGAAAATTCTTACTTTTGACAAAGGAATGTACGAACCGGCCATTGAACAATCATGCCGTAAAATTATCGATTTCAGGCATACTGAAAACATTTTTTGTGTGTTATTTCCATTATCAGTTTTTCATTCTCTGTCTTACTTAAAATCCAAATAATTACACATAAAAGGAATGATTGATTTAAATGACCTGATTTAATTATCCAAAAATCTTCATTGGTTTAAAATTTACAAAGAAATAAATTTATGGCCCCAAAAAAACAGTAAAATTCTTACTCTTTAAAAGATAAATGTTTTTCGCTTGTTTTTAAATTGAACATGTAAATCGATATATTGCAAAGGGCTTTTGTATATGAATGTGTTTATATTTATATATTTGGCAGTAAATTTATAGAGCAGTCAAATACATACAAGGGCATGTGTCTATATGTGCTTTTGTTATATATTCGTAGGTTTGGAAATGAAGAATAAATTAGTTACATTTACATTTAACTTTTTATAATACACGGTTTATATTTCCTGAATTGTCTTTATCCCTAGTGTGGATTTAAGCATACGAAATGTTTAGTTGCACAAAAAAGTTCTGGCTGATTGCCTTGGTAATAAATACAGCTTTATTTTAACATTTTCCATAGTCATCAAGGAGAAAACGACTGAAGTGAATCGTTATCAAGCCAGGTTTTTCTACACCGATCGAAACAAATATTTTGAAATCGTATCCAAACCTGAGCACAATCTATAATATGTTGTGCCAGGATTTTACTCGTTTTTGTTTCCTAGCACGAGAAAGGATGACAACCGATTCATTATTTTTAAAAATTTTAGAAGTAATTCAATTTTAGAATATTTCGAACAAATGCCTAAATATAAAAAATGTAATAAAAATCATCCAATTCGGATTATGAAATTAAGAAGTACGCATGTGCCTAGATATATTCAATTTTTAATGTAGCATAGTAGTAAAACTATGTAGATATACTTTTTTTTTTTAATTTTAGGCTCAAGTACACTCTAATGGTATTATGGTTTACCTTTAAATTTATGAATACATGAAAAGGTCCCTTGATGTGTGTAAATTTTTTTCTGGTATTAAAATATGATCAAATATGCCAAATATTTGCCCCAAATTTGATTTCGTATATTTGCTAAAATTTGTTTAGAGCAATACAAAATTTGTCTTTTGGTAAAAACACACATATTTGTTTGCAATTTTGGTTTGATCAAACACACGTAATATGTTGTTAAAATATATATGGGAAATCATATTCTACCAGCGGTCACACTTAGAGATATTTTTGCCTTAAACATTATTTGATGAAACTGTTAAAAAAATAATTAACCTTCCACAAAAATTATAAATAAACTTCGCCATGAAAAATTATAAACATTTGTTATATAATGCAGTGTCAATATATATTTTTTTATAAAGAGAAAAAAAGCCAGTCGAAGAGAAAAGACAATGGAGTCAGAAGTGTAAACTGGAAAATTAATCGAACTAGAATTATTCAGTTAAGTAATTTTATATTCTTTATTCTTTCGATAAAATTAGTAAAGATATGAAAACTTCTAATGGTCCCTCCCGCTAACTCGTTCCATTCTCGCCAGTTCTCTTTAGTTTCTTTAAAAATGTATAAGTATATACTAAGAACCAACTTTTAAAACACCGGGAATAAATTAGAATTAATATCATATATGGAAAACTCACTTGAATTGACATACAATTGTCCTAATTACCTTATTTTCTTTGTCAAAATTTTTATGATTCGCGCATTTGATTGTGGTTACGAAACATATTAAATTGGTTTTAAAATTTCTTCAGAATTGGCTAACATTTTTAATGTTATTTTGTGCAAATATCTCGCATATAATGAATATTGTTTAATACTTAATATTTATGCTTATAACCAGACTTTTATTGGCCTCTGATTTTACAAAAATTTTGTGAGTTTATCTATTTAAAAGTTCAAAAGTGAGTCAAATATTTGCCGTTAAGTGGTTACATTATGTTCAGATAAGAAACCTCCTTTTTTGCTGGCAAATGATTTTATATGCACAAAATCAGCTGTTTTTTTTTGGTGTCTGCTCCTAATAAAAATTTTGTTATCAGAATACGGCAAACACATATTTGACACGTTTAGTCAAATATTTGACTAATGTGACCTTTAGGCAACTTTTTGTCTTCAGAGTATAAAAATATTCTTTTTTTACATCCACTTTATTTGATTGATTCCCTTTACAAATGTGCCTTGTTAAACAACAATTTCTGTAGCTCTCTTAAGGTCTATGGAAAATATAATACATATACCAAAATAACCATGAAACTATTATAGCGAAATATACCCCCAAAAATACGTCTGTGACAATAAGGAATAAGTGTTTAATTGTGATTTTATTGTTTAACATGAGAGCAATTTTAAAATTTACAGTTTATTCATAAAACCTTAGCCGTCACGAAATTGCAAGTTGAAAAAGATCAGCGAAAATTCATTTCGCTATATCTTCTCGAACAATTTAGCTGAGAGCTAATTTTGATTTCGGAATTGAAAATGGAGCTGGTGACTTGTTTTTTGTTATGTCACAGAAATAATAATATTAAAATGTTATTTATGGCAAATACAATTTTGTGTTGCTAACACAACCAACTGCAACCTGGAACGTATCATCTACTCCTCTACGTAATCATACCATCCACAATTATGACTATAATTTTATGATATTAACTTTTTGTACTATTATTTACCCGAAACCTTTTTAGTTTAAGTTTTGTTGTGCACAGTGGTAAGAAATCAAGTAAATACCGATACATGCGAATCTGAAAACCACAATATATCGCACCTGCTAGTATTTTGTGGCGCATCACTATTATCTGTGCAGGAAGGTTTGTGGACATGCTTGAACTAATGAGATTATGGTAGTGTGTAAAAAACTTATTACTGAACACCAAAGTAAACCACCTTTTGATAGAATATGGTATTCAAGGACGATTTTGGCAAGCCGTATTCATTTATGAAAAATTCCCACGTGCAGTGAAAAATCCCTTCTATATTTGGCTTACTGGCTCAGGTACTTTCGAACATCAAAAGATACTAAATATTGGAAGATTTCGTTTTTCGAAGCTTTATTTGCTAACTAGTGTGCATTGGATATATGAATGTAATACGGGAATATTAGCGGTTCTTAATCCTGAGGTATTCTAAGCGCTTCTGTAACTATACTGCAAATAGTAGAGCTAAATTGAGTTATAAATTTATTATTGGTTACGCTTGTGCTAGTCCAAGCAAAGAAATTAGTTACTAATGTACCCACATTCGAACGTTATAGTAGTGGCGAACGCTGTTGTTTAGTTGCTATAGTAGCCAAGTGAACCTACTAGTATGGGTGCTGACATAAACGATTGTCCAATTTGTAATAATTAAAAAGAAAAATCCAGGTCTCCCCTTCTTAAGCCAACGTCCCTCACTATAAAATATGAATAAGTAACTTTTCGAGAGGCCCTACAACAATTGTCAGTTTTATCGGAGGAAAGAACTAAGGAAGCTCTTCTTTCCTAAGAAGAGTGAATTTCTAGTGATATAACTGGTGTGACAAAATTTACCAGTATTTCAATAGATTTATAGCACTACAATTGGGCGGAAATAGTGGGGGTCGAAGTGAGATGCTTCATTCGAGCGAATAACTATCAAAAAATACCTAAAGATATTGCACTATTCCAAATAAAACATTATTACTAATTTAAAAAAAAAAAACTTATTACTTCGCTTAAAATTATTGGTTTTTTTTATTGGAATTAAAATCGTTAGAATATAAAAATGAACAAATTTAATATGAATCATCACAAGTAAACTTTGGCGTGAATTTATCTTAAAGTACATGAAAATAATAGATTTGATTGATGTTTTTTAAGGCTATACGTTCAATCTCACAAAGGAATTTAGTCCGATTTTTGCTAAAATTTCATATGATAACAAATTATTTTACTGAATGTTTAAAAACTTAATATGTTTCTGTTTTTATTTTTATTTTGTTTTACGTTGCAACTTTAAAATATAAAAACACAAAATTCATGCAAATTGTAACGTAACAGTTTTTCTATATAAAATTTCCCAGATCGCTGTTTCTAAAGCTTCCAGTTAATATTGACGTGTATGAAATGAGCAAATTTTATTTGTTTTTGTGCAAAAAAACCATATAGAAAATTTTAAATATTTAAATTTAAATATATATGTGTCATGTAATTACACATGCCTTCATTCGAATAACTCTGCTGTTTCTGTACAACTTATGCGTTGGCGTTTTCAGGAAATAAAGTTTTATTTTGTTCAAATACCATGTAAGTTTTTTATGATGTTGTTTTTATTTATTTAGTTATTTGTGAAATATATTATTGTTTTAATCTCAATAAAGTTTTGAAAACAGCTAGGAAGATGGTATGAATATAAATGAATAATTATACGTCCTTTTAACGAAATGGTAATTCCTAAACTAAATTGCTGTGTGTAATAAAGACTCTTGATTGTGTCATCTTACACATATATATATATTACTTAACCACATCCCCTTCCAACTTAGATGCCCTTTTAGTTGAAAATTTTCGTCTCTCATGTCTGCCTGACAAAATAATTGAAGTGATTTAAATATTTAATTTAGTTACCACACAGTCATAATTATGCAAGAACTTTTTTGTACTTATGTGAAATAAAAATCACGCGAATAAATTTTTGTTATCTTACTGCATCGATTTAACATCATAACAATGGACCGCAGTTAATACGAAAACACTTTTATTTTATTCATAAAAATAAATAATTGATTCAATTCAGCCGCAAATTAATAAATCCTTTTTATGGCAGGGATGGAAGTTTGTAACTAACTTAAAATTTTATTTGGTATGATTTTAATCTGGAGACTAGTGGTGGTTTCGGTTCTTGGTTTGGCCTATTGTTATACTCGTTATAGGTTTATGCACGCAAAATATGGTGTTGGCATTAAGCGTGCACTCTTCTAGAAGGCAAAATATTATTTAAGATGTGAAAAGGCTGTTGTAATATTTAAAATAGATTAAATTCAAAAAAAGGCATTTTAAAAATGCTACCGCTGAACTTTCTAGTTTTATGGAGTAAATTTTGCATCTTTATTTAAAGTCGCCATAAAAACGATCAAAAACTGAGACTGCGTGAAGTTTGTTCCACATAAAAGGTATAAGAGGGTTTAAGGTAAGGTATTTTTATTAATTTCACGTGTACTTTGGTGTCATGAATCTAATACAAACAATAACTAATTTCAATGATAACTATGCAGAGTATGTTTCAATAAATGATGCGAACCCAAAACATGCTTCTGCAAGTTTTGCTTAGCAAAAAAAAACTAGTTGAAAATATGCTTCTGGAACGCTAACGGGCTTTTCCAACTTATATATGAAATACAACATTTCCTGCTAACTCTGGGTTTGGACTTACTTATAGTCTCTGAAACACACTTGACTACGAAAAACTGCTTTAGATTTTATGGGATTTTAACATATGACACTAAACACCCAAGCGAAGGGGCACATGGTGGGACTGCCATTATAGGCAAAAAACTTAAGGCATTGCCCATGGCTGAATTCAGTGAAAACTTAAATCTTACTGGTATTGCTTTACAGTGTATTGCATTACTAGAGCAAAATCCAACACCATTAATTTGCCAGCTTCTTTGCTACACAAGGACAACAGTTTACTGCAGCTGGCGATTATAATGCAAAGCACACATAGTTCTACCTGAGCTCTCACTTATCTTTGAACATCTCACTGAGAAATCTAATGATATTCGAGCAGTTGTAGATCATTTTACAAACGTCGTGACTGCTGCAGCCAGAGCTACAACGCCAACAAAACCTTCAGTTAAAATAAAAATTGCACCAGTTGAGAAGAGAAGGCTAGGAAGGCAACAGCCAAATAGTCATTCTCCTCTCCCAATGGAAATGAACTTATGCTAAAAAACCTTTCGCGATAAAATAAGACAGAAACATGAATTCGCTATCGAGAGCTTTTCAAAGAACTTGAATCCAACGAAAAATATTGAGTATAGAGTCTGGAAAGCTGTAAGGTGATTTTCTGCTTGGGCGGACACAAATGGGACTGTAATTTTGAAATCATTGTATAGACGTAACTTGTATAAAATCTTCGCTAAATTCTGGCATTGAAAAGTGCCTTGCGTTATTTCGCACTACGACGGCGGTGCGGTTTGTGAAAAACCGATTGACTCTAAAGCACTTTTCAGAGTGAAATGTGTTTCAGAAACTTAAATTGCGTCCATTTTCTGTGTTAAAATGTACAATATTATATTTATATTGGTTATTGTTCCAGAAGCATATTTTGAATTGGTTAATTTTCTGCTAAGCAAAACTTGCAGAAGCATGTTTTGGGTGCGCATTCTTGCCTGTTTGGATTATGTTATCGGTTGAACTCGAATATTTTGTAAACGGTTCTCTGAACCGCCTTTAAAGATTTGGGCATAAGTTTGGTTGTGCACGAACTGACTTTTCGAATCACGATTAGCATTAAGTAATTGGGTATAATTTATCAGTGCTTGGGCATACGAGTAGTTTGGTTTAGAGTATGGAACGTTACTAGGTTGTGTACTAGCAATGGATTCTGCTTCACATTTTTACTGTAGTTTGCAGTATGGTGTTCGTCACAACTGCTGCATTTTTTAAATACACATTAAAATCCTTTAAAAATTCCGCATTGATTCAAAAATGGCATATTTTTATATTTAAACAAAATAGCAGCAGGCAACCGGCAGCCAACGCGAATTCTGCCGCTGTACTTCTTAAATTAGGAAGCACCCGAAATGCAACGCAAATATCTGCAATAGAATCTGGCTAATTCAAATCGAAAATTCTTCTGATCAAAAATGTTAAATATAAATTATCTTAACTAACAAAACTATTTCTATATTTATAATCTTATTGTTTACCTATTAAATACAATTCACAAAACATTGGGCCATACAGCATTTGGTCAACCAAAAAAAAAACTTGTGAAAAGATGCGGGAAAAATTAAAATTATATTTGCCACTTAAGCTGGTTTACTAATGACTACTACTGCTGACAAAAAAATCCCAAAAACAAATTAAAAAAATACCCATGTAAAGCCTTAATAGTTTTTAAGGCTGTAATAATGTTTTTTGAAAACAAAAACTGTAAAAATAATGGACAAATCTTTTTCTAGAAGTTAAGCCAATCGTAAAAAGAAGCACGTCTTGTTGATTCCGCTATAAATTTTACAGTAAGCATTTATTTTAAATTCTTAATCTATGTACCTAATTATATATTTCTTTTTCAGCTAACACATGTTTCCCCTACTTTTACATTCCGGCTTTTTGTATTAAGCCGTTAGTTACATTGAGCAACTTTTTACATTACAGTGTTATAAAAAGTAAAGGTTTACATGCATATTTATAGTTCTCACAGTTTACGCCAATTGTTAAGTTATAGATTATTACATATACAAATTCATGTTTAATAAATTCATTATATTGTTGGTTAAAATAAAATCATAAAATTTGTTGTCTTGACTGTAATTACAGAGTGACGTTGATTGAAGGACTTGCGGTCTTCACTCTTGAGGTGGAAGGTTGTCCTCGTGAATTAAGACTAGCCTGCCTATTTGCAAATTGGGAGCATCTTGGTGCCACTTGCCTTTGTCTTGCAGACACAGTACATATTCTCTCGACCAGGCTTGCCAAAACTTCTCCTTGAGTCCTGAGAGCAGACGCCATCGCTTCCATGACTTCAGCGCGTTGTTTTTCGCGCCTTCTTCTGATCCTGGCTGCAGCGAATGCAGACCTCCTCCTATTAATAGATGAGCTAGAGTGAGTGCCTCGCTGTCGTTGGGGTCTGATGAGAGCGGTGCGATTGGCCGGCTGTTTAGTGCCGCCTCTACTTCCACAAGCATGGTTGCCATTTCCTCGACGTTCAGTGACGCGCTGCCTACGGCTCGTAGAAGCAGAAATTTGGCTTGTTTGACAGCAGCCTCCCACATACCTCCGAAATGAGGAGCTCGCGGCGGTATGAAGTTTAATTCCACTCCTCTTGATGCTGCGTACGATTCCAGATCTTCACGTTGGTTCTCGAATGCCTTCTGCAGATCTTTCAGCTCTCTGCTCGCTCCTACAAAGTTCGTTGCGTTGTCGCAATGTATTCTCTTGGGAAGTCCTCTCCTGGCAGCAAACCTTTTTAGACAAAGAATGAAAGCATTAGTCGATAAATCTGAAACTAATTCTAAGTGAACTGCCTTGGAAGAAAAACACACGAATACGGCGATATACATTTTTATTGGCGGTCTTCCTCGAATACGGAGTGAAACATTAACCGGCCTACAAAAATCCACGCCAACAATGAGAAATGGTCGCATAGCCCTCACTCTATCAGTGGGTAAGTCCCCCATAACTTGGGACATTAATTTTGGTTTGTAACGAAAACAATGAATACATTTACGAACAATCCTTCTACATTCTTCTTTGGCATTTATCAACCAGATTTTCTCTCTCATAATTGACACCATAGCTTTAGCACCAGCATGGCAATTGCCGATATGTAAATGTCGTAAATAAAGTTCCACTAAATGCAATCG
The DNA here is from genome assembly GCA_963932375.1 of Phania funesta. Classification (NCBI taxonomy): domain Eukaryota; kingdom Metazoa; phylum Arthropoda; class Insecta; order Diptera; family Tachinidae; genus Phania; species Phania funesta. The sequence goes on along the minus strand of OZ010655.1, from coordinate 35,062,403 downwards.
CTTAGGTATTAATAGTGAAAATTTTGTGTGGTAGGGCAATGTAGAATTAAGCAACCTGCCTCCCACTCTAATGAGTGAAAATGTGCGACCTTCCTCGCTAAAATTATGAATGAAAGGTGTTAGTCGTTGAAAATTTGAAAGTACAATCTGAGATTTCTTTAGCTTTGAAATTTCATCAGAATAGTATTCTTTTTGTATGAACTCCACAATTTTTAAAAATGTCCAATTCAATTCTTTTGGTGTGGGCACGCTGGACTTTATTACTTTCAAGTTTCGCACAGTGTCTACAAATCGAAGAACGAGGCATATAACTTTAAGAGGAATACTGTTCTATTAAGTTAAGAAAGATATTTCTGCAACTGTTCACCATGTAGTTGCCATTATTTTCTTTTATCGCGATTAAAATGGCCGATTTTCTTGTTTCTAAAAACTCTTGTTCAGGAGAAAGGATAACACTCTTATTTTCTGGCCATTCAGTACTGTCTTTTAATAGGAATGCTGGACCTTCGAACCAAATCGATGCCTTTAATTCATCAACATCACATCCTCTTGAGACAATGTCGGCCGCATTTTCTTTTGTTGGCACATGTCGCCACACGACGCGGTCTGAACATTCTTGAATTTCAGCGACTCGGTTAGAGATAAAAGTGTTAAGCAATGAAGGATGTGTCTTTATCCAGTGCAATGTTATCGTGGAATCAGACCAAAAGTTTACATTTTCGACTTCGAAATCGATCATGTTTTTTACTTTGGTCCACAATTTGACCAGCAAATGTACTGCACATAACAGTCAAGTCTCGGGAGTGACTTGGTTTTAAGCGGGGCTACCTTAGATTCGGCAGTAAGCAATCTACAAAAAACATGATTGTTAGTCACGCTTCGTATAATCATGCAACATCCATAAGCCCTCACTGATGCATCTGCAAATCCATGAATTTGTATTTTAGACCTTGAAGTTGTTTGGACGAATATTGGAATAGAGATTGAATCAATTTTTATAAATTTTTCTTGAAATTCTGCCATGATGTGTTTAATAGCATGGGGATTGATTCATCCCAATCCAGCTTTTGAAGCCAAAGTTCCTGCAGAAGCATTTTAGCCTTAGTTACAATTGGGCACACTAGTCGGAGAGGATCAAATAAACGAGCAGCAACTGATAAAATGTTCCTTTTTATTGCTCTTAGGTCACTAAATGTATCGTCCAAATGAAACGTAAACGAATCATTCTTCGGAACCCAACTCAAGATTTCTGTTACCTGATCTCGAATCAATAAGAGATCGTCCACATTGTCAGCGCCTGTTAGTAAGTCATCGACATAAAAGTTGGTTCGAATAATTTGTGCACCAACTGGCTACGTTTCTCGAAAAATTTCGCTTAATTGCAAAAGACACCTGATTGCAAGAAATGGCGCAGACGAGGTGCCGTAAGTAACTGTATTTAATACATATGTTTTAATTGTTTGTTCAGGGTTTTCTCTGTAAAGTATAAGCTGAAATTTTCTATCAGCCTCACTGACCAATACCTGGCGGTACATTTTTTCAATGTCCGCAGTTATTACAAATTTATGAATTCGGAACCGAATTAAGATTGAATATAACTCTTCTTGCACAGTTCGTCCAACCATTAACAATTCATTCAATGAAATCTGTGAAGATGTTTTTCTTGAGGCATCGAACACTACGCGAAGTTTAGTCGTCGTGCTCTGAGGACGCAAAACACATTGGTGAGGAATAAAAAAGTGAGAAAAATTTTTAACACTGTCATCAATTACTGACATGACCCGAGTCATTATATTCCTTCATGAATTCATGACACATTTTCCTAATTGTAGAATTTTTTGGAAGTCTACTCTCTAGAGCTATAAATCGTTTTTAGCGACATCAAACGAAGATCCCACCACGGCTGGATCTTTTTTAAATGGTAGAGAAACTATAAATCTTCCTGAATTCGAGCGCTGAACTGACTCTCGAAACTTTTTCTCGCATTCTCGTTGTTCTTCACTGTACACTACCGAATCTCGAGGAAGTTCTTCTAACTCCCAAAATTTTTGAACAACGGAATCCATATGTTCTTCATTTTCAACCAGATTGTTCACATGTAGCATGGATGCCGTGGCAACCTTTGACTGATTGTATTTATCGGCTACAATCCAGCCGACAGAAGTTTTCTGCAGTAAAGGCAAGCTTGGACTCGACCTTATTTGATCCACACAAAGAAGATCGAAAAAGATTTCACCACCCAGTAGAATATCCACCTTTTGTGGTTTGTAAAAATACGGATCAGCTAGTTGAATATTGTTTGGAATGCGCCACTCACTAGTGCTTATCTTACGATCAAGTTGGAAGCTAGTGACTGAACTAAGAATCCAAAATTTTGAATTAAATTGAGTCGCATTGAGCCTTGACTGCAAAGTAACCTCAACACTTGACTTTGCACTTGAGCTGGTTTTGCCAATACCACTTAAATTTAATTTACCATTTTCTCTTTTAAGCCTTAACCTCTGAGCTAATTCTTCTGTAATTAAATTAGCTTGGGAGCCTGAATCCAATAACGCTCGAGCTAAAATGAAACTACCTGACACATTTCTGACTTTGACCAATGCTGTTGCAAGAATTACATTTTCTTCAGACGATGATAAATTAATCGAAACGTGAGACGCAGACGGGCGTTCAATTGTATTAGAAGAATTTTGTATAGTGTTCGAACCGTGTGAATCGGTATTAAAACGATGCAAAAGCTTGTGATGAGATCCACCCCAAATTCCATATTTCCGATAATTCCGATCTTGAAACTGTGTGTCCTTTTTAAGACAATTTATGCAAGCAGGAAGAGATTTTATATAATCAAATCGCTGCTTAAGACTCTCTGCAGCAAATAAAGGGCAATTATAAATATTGTGTCGAGTAGCTTTACAAAATATACATTTGTCAGGCGATTGTTTTGACTTCACACATGAAAGTGATGTTTTTGAAAACTTTTTGGTGTGATTGTCATTCTTATTCTTTGCACTTTTAAGTTTTGAGTTTGGAGATTCGTCTGCAGCAATGATATCGCTTATTTATTACGGCTTCACAATGACTCCATAAAGGAAGATGTTCGAAATCTAGGTGTTCTTCCCACCTAGACTTAGTAACCGGATCAACCTTTGACATTACTAAAGGGATAAGTATAGCATTTGTAATCTTTTTGTCATCACCGATTGACAGTAGGGAATCATAAATCGCCGACACTGTGTCGATCATGCTACGCAAAGCAGAAGCCGAAGGTTTAGTGATTTCAGGAAGATCAAAAAGATTCGAAATGTTATCAAAGAAGATTAAACACTCATTATCATAAACCTTTTTTAGGCTAGCGAGTGCTTTGGGGTAATTTTCTTCTGAAATCTGGAATGCTTTGACCGTACCCAAAGCTTCATCAGATAAGCATGAAATTAGATGATTGAATTTTTCAATATCTGTTAGTGTGTGGTCGTGATGAACTAAATTTTCAAACAAATTCATAAAATTTTTGTAATCTAAGTATTTTCCGCTAAACTTTGGGAGTCTCATATTTAGGACATACTTAATGATACGTATTGACTTGCATGCAATAATTTTGAATATTTTACAAAACTATCTCCAAATACTGATTAATTTACAGGATTTAGGTTAAAAACACAAAATTTATTTGCACTTTACCTCTGTATCAGACAGTCCGGAATCCGAGGTACTTCCCTGATGATTGCGTCTGCAATTACGGCAACGACAGCTACAACGGGACATCTAAGCACAAGTTTAAAAGCCACAAGTAAGTTTCCACAGTCGTTTGCGATTAGGATGAATCCACAAGACGCATATATATTTAGTTTTTGCAGCACTTAGCAAAATGTTAACTTTTATTTTGTGTTATTTTAACAAAATACGAGAAACTTGTAATAAATTAACAAGTTTAAACTTCAGTTAAAAAGATTCGTCCCTGCTCGGGCGCCAAAATGTAAAGCCTTAATAGTTTTTAAGGCTGTAATAATGTTTTTTGAAAACAAAAACTGTAAAAATAATGGACAAATCTTTTTCTAGAAGTTAAGCCAATCGTAAAAAGAAACACGTCTTGTTGATTCCGCTATAAATTTTACAGTAAGCATTTATTTTAAATTCTTAATCTATGTACCTAATTATATATTTCTTTTTCAGCTAACACATGTTTCCCCTACTTTTACATTCCGGCTTTTTGTATTAAGCCGTTAGTTACATTGAGCAACTTTTTACATTACAGTGTTATAAAAAGTAAAGGTTTACATGCATATTTATAGTTCTCACAGTTTATGCCAATTGTTAAGTTATAGATTATTACATATACAAATTCATGTTTAATAAATTCATTATATTGTTGGTTAAAATAAAATCATAAAATTTGTTGTCTTGACTGTAATTACAGAGTGACGTTGATTAGGAACGAACAACCCATATCCATCAAAATTAATTTACAAGTTTAAAAGCAATACTATGAAAAACTGCAAAAAAACCATCAAAAATAAATGTTTTCATTTTAGAAAAGTAGGAGACATTTATAAAATAAATAGGAAAAGTAGGTGTAAACATCATATCATTCAATGAGTGTGCTATAAATTGATTTAAGAAAATATTTTTTTTTTATTATTTTTATTTTCATAAGATATTATTTAAAGATATATGTATAAGAAAACATAACACATTTTTTTATATATAATAATGTGTAAAGTTACAAAACATTTTTTTACATATTCTTATATTTATGGCATTTTAACTGCCGTCGCACCATATCCTTTAAAAACGCTGCCACACAAAAAGAGAAACTTCTATCATCATGATGTTTGTAACACTAAGAAATTCTGTAAAACGCGAGCTCTGTTGATTCGTATATTTCTAATATTTATATTTTTAAATATTCCGTTTCACGTGCTGAATTTAATCTCCTTAATATGAAGATATAACATGAAAAAAAAAACTTTAAACGGGATCCAAAATGATTTTATAAGTTCGTTAATTCTAAAAGAAAATCTTCCGCCCATACCATTGTTATGAAATAGTTGGATAACGAATCCAACTATACCTTTAACAAAAGTAACACGTCATATTTTGCTACGTTTTCTAATCAGGGGCCAAATCACCGCATTCGATATCGAGTACCGTTCGTATAGAATAAAATTTTCAATTTTTTGGATCCGGCATTCGATCGTAATTTAAATGCCTACTACTATATTTTACATTCCTGTAAACATATGAGAATAAGAAAAACAACAACAGCTAATAATATCCAACACATTAACACCATTGTTGAAACGTTTTATAAAAAAATATATACATTTATGTCTCAGTGTATACCTAAATGTTCTAATTTGAAACGTGTTGTTCCATCTTGGAACTCAAAGCTACTTTCTGCTATTAAAAAATAAAAAGAACAAGCATTACAAAAAGTATAAATCGTCTGGATCTTTTGCTGACTACGACAGATATTCAGTTGCTCGTGCCCAATATAACTCTATTAACCAATCAAGTTACTACAGTTATTTAAATAAACTAAAAGTAAATTTTAAATCTTATCCAAGGTCCTCCTATAAGTTTGTAAATTTTAAAAAGAGATCTAACTCCTTTACAAAGGTTATGCAGTATAAGGGTATTGAATCTGATGATGATCTATCAATTTGTAATATTTTCGCTGACTTTTTTTCTTCTTCGTACTCTGATGATTTTTTTTTTTTTTTTGATGATTTTAATACATTGTCTGCACCTGATCTATCGAATCCATCAATATCAATGGTTTAAAACAACTGATATTTTTATTTCACTGTGGGCCGGATGGAATTCCGAGCTGTCTGCTTATTAGATGTGCAGAAGCCCACGCAACCCCACTTACTATTATTTTCAATGCGTCAATCAGATATGGTTATTGAGGCAAGTAGTAATTCAAATATTTACCCTCATAAATAATTGCAATGGAAAAAAAATGTTGAAAAAATTGGTGGTGAGTTTTGCTGAAGCTCTTGAAGCTGTAGAGTTTTTATTTGAAGGTCGGTTTCTTTACATGAAATGTTTGCATCATGTTCTGTTTGCTTCAGTTTTATCTCTTTTTTCCTTTAGGGAGAATTATTTGTCGAGCATAAGATTAGTTTCCTCTTTAACGTTAAGAGAGCGTTCTTTGAGCTCAATCACTTTATTCAACTTTCCAACAATTTTACTTTGCCAGTCCTTCATTTGAATAATATTTTCTCTTATAAGTTCTGCTTTTGTATTTTGTTTGCGTTCAGTTTTTGTCTACGACTTTGAGTGGTAGTGTTCAACTAAAGATCAGTATCTGAAGATTCAAATTCGGATATTGGAGCAGTATGTTTGGATATTGCTACATTTTCAGTGTCATTGTTGGCATCATTTGATGTATCCACATTTTTGGTTCATTTTGCTACCAAAAATTTCACAATAACCAGCCCATCTACTGTCGCACTTAGTCCAGCTTCTTCCACAATTTGTTCTTCTGCACTAGTCAGCAACATTTCATCAAAAGGGCCGCCTCCAGTTTTCTTTCTCGAGGCCTTGTTGTACGAGAGTTTCTTCTTTGTGTTATGTTTTTGATCCGCATAAACCTTGCAATTTTAGTTATAGTCATTGGCTATATGAATTTTACAAATTAAAATATGTTTGTTTAACATTACCTCCCGCGAACATGAAATGTCCTTAATTAGAGGGCCCCACGCACTTAGTTTACTTGTCAATTCTCGCTATAAATTTTGAGACTTTATTTTTGCTTAGGCACAGTTTTGAAGTTTATTTTTGGCCAAGTCGGGATGATGCAGCCAAAAACGTGCCAATACCTCTTTTTGCTTCCCACTTACTTTATTTGAATTTGTTCTGGATTTTTCCTTACTTATTTGTTTGGCATTATTTTTTGCACTGGTTGTTGGACAATATTTTCCTTGATAATCGCTTTCCCTAAAAACAATTAAAATTATATTATATTGAAATTAAAAAAATATAAAAAAAATAATACTTACATTTTTAATTGCTTCTTTCTTTTGTTTCCTGTTTCTTTGCTTTGTTTCGCACCACAAAATGAGTGTTTGTTTGTTTTCGATAGTAAACAACCAATCGAGTGAAACTTCGAGTAATTACGTTCCGATAACTAGTACCGTGATCCACGTTAACCACATTTCGATGATTAAGTATCTTTTTATTGAGAAACTGTCAGTTTTATTTCCTTCCATTTATGCTTCAGATACCCTATCCTGTATGAACATTATAAAGGAGTCAAAAGGTATAAAAAATACAACTTCAAAAATACCACAAAATGTAAAGTTATAAAACTACTTTTAAAATTCACAAAAAATGATGCAGTTTCACCAAAAATGGCAAAATAATATTTTATGAAAAACCTCATAATTTTAAGAAAACCGATATTGCACAAGTTCCAAAGGACCTATGTATATCTTAAAAAAAACTTAATTCTCACACCTAAATAAACAAAAACAAATTTTACACAATTTAGAAATTTAACGATGAAATTTACCCAAAGGCAGCTGTTGCACCAAAAAATATCAAAAATGTTACTATAAGCCCAATTCCGCTATAATTTACAACTAACCAAAAAATCTAGAATATACCAAAAATTGGTAAGCATTCAGAGGAAAGGAATCCACACCGATTTAAAATGCCGGATACCAAAGTGAGATACTTCAAACCCTTTGCATTGGAAAAAATCTGTACTACAATTTGTGAGGGGTAACATTTGGCATAACCGAATTTAGCTCTCTTACTTGTTCACTGAAACGTTGCAAATTCTACTACTACTTTTTGCTATAAATGTTCAGAACAAATTTCCGTCATCCCTTGAAAAGTTTCTTTTGTAAACAAACCAGTTGCGGCAATTTACCATCTTCAGTGTAGTTTTTTCGTTGAGAGAGTTTAAAATTAAAATGTTTTATTTTATTCTCAATAAAAAACTACTACCTTATTTTACAATAAATAAAATACTGCTTGGTTTTAGCATACTTTAATTTATTTATATTAAAAAGATCGCTTCGCTTAACTTATTTTTGTATACAAAGATTTTATGCGTATTTGGATAAGTGGTACTAGGTTATACTGCTGGTAGGAACAATAAAAAAAGAAAAATTTGAGCTAGTCACCCGCTAAAATAAAAAGATAGTTGAACAAGATCCAGGAAAAAATATTTTGCACATGCTCTTGGATGGTTTGAAAACGGCTTCAATTGTGTTTGTTAAGTTGTTAATCGGTTGCAGGATTATAGATACGATCTCTGATATCTCGGGTCCTTCGCTCCTGATAAAAAATTTTCTGCAGACTAACAGATAACACTGTTATAACTATGTAATCCTTGTCTTTAAAATATTTATTTTTGACCATGCCAAATGCCACCGCTTTTTTTTTTTATGAAATTCTTGTTGCAAAATAATCGTCTGAAAGTAATTTCTAATCATAGCGGATAACATAATACAGAGTAGTTAATCGCTGGCAAGATCTGAAGACGGATCTTAAAATATTTTATTTTATTTACGGGCAACTTGACAATGCAAGTCCTTGGTGCATCTTTTATAATAACAAACGACAACGTCCCGTTATTTCTCATCAATTCAACGCGAAAAATATCCTGCAATGAAACAAAGAAGCATGAATTAAATTAGCAACGAAATGAAAAAAACTGCACAAGGATCCTTGCTTTTAAGTTGGTCCTTACGTCTTTATTTAGGTCATTAACTTTTTGTGGTGTGACAAAATAAAACTGTGAAAAGCTTTAAATTCTTTTAGTTAAATTTTTTTTTATTTCCCTTCTATTTCACACTCTCGTTAATGGTCGGTACTACTTAAGTGCATTTAGATAAATAAAAGTTTATTGTCTTGTTTGGAGCGATAGTAAAAAAGTTCATTGCTTTCTCTTTTCTATATTTTTGCAATATAAAATCTGTCAATTTAGAAAAAAAAAATGTTATTAGAAAAATTTCTTTTAAGTTTGGTTGCAGTTATTTATATATTATTATATTCACTCACATATTGTTACTTTTATTTATTTTTTGGATTGCTTTTTAACTTTTTACTGCCATCAACGTTTTATTCTTAATTCCATTTTGAGCGATTGTTTCAGTTTTACCACTCTTCAAGTTTTAACAAGAGCACTGATTTTACTTACCTCTTTTTAAAATGCCAGTGTTTTTCAACAATTCAGTCTCTGTGTTGTTTTCCCTACAACTATTAAATTTATTGTAAAAAATATCGTGGTGCATGTGTGGATACTTGGCACATGTAAACGCCAGCATCGTACCATTACAAGTTTGGGCATTTAAATTTAAAGCGTTTTCTATGGTCACTAGTGATACTTTGTCAGATGTGTGCCTCACCTCACTCGTATGACCGTAAATGAAAATTTCAAAATAAAAATAAACACAAAATATTTAAGGCACGGACGCATACACAAGTATTAAAATAAACAAAGCCTGAAATAAGTCCCGAGATTTGTGTGAATATCAGTGTGGATGCTTATGTATGAGAGTGTGAGTGAGTAGACATGAACCACTATAGCAACAGCTAGCCAAACACAAGAACTGTAGAACTCACATCAACGACAATGGTAGCATTTAATTCAAAATTAATAGCAATCAGATGAAAAACAATGTAAAGGAAATTTAATTTTCTTTAATCGAGTTATGTATGGGCGTATTTAAGCGTGAGTTTGTGGGTATGTGGTTATTATTTTATTCTATAACCGAAGGGTGACTTACGTTACGTGCTATTTGATTTTAAGCAATTTGAATTTGCGTAACATTTTATGTTTATAATTATTCGGAGTGAATTGTATATTTTAGTGTTATTTAAATTAACTACTAATATTAGTCACTATGACATATATTTCGTTAAGCTAAAATATGCAGGGTATGTACATTTCAATACTTTGTTGCACCGCCATGGCTATCGATAACTGCCTGTAAGCGGCATGGCATAGAAAGTATCAACCTTTCTGTTTCAGAAGACGATATTTCTGACCAGATTTTTTAACAGCTTTTTTAGCGACTCTTTGCTCGTTGTTGCTGGGCTTTGGAGCAGTCTGGAAGCATAATAAAGCAATCACTCTTTCACAGAAAGTGCGGTGTGCTTGGGATCGTTATGCTGTTGAAAGATCCAATCATCACTATCATCATGTCTACGTAGAGGCACTCGCGAAACCAAAATATGCAATTTCTCGGATAGAAAAGCAGCTTTAAAAATCCTTAGAAAACTACTTGTTTGAATCAAAGTTTGTCTGGAATGCTTTGAACAGCTAAAATTTAGTTACTCTAATGTGGGTACTGGGACATAAGGGACATTTAGAAAATCAATCGGCCGAATATCTGGCTAAAAAGAGCGCAGACAAGGCTTTGATAGGTCCAGAATCCTTCGGTGAGATAAACAATAGCTTCATAATTAACATACTAGTTGAGCGCCAAAACAGAAATCCGGTGGTTCCTGGCTTACACCATAAATAAGCAATATAGGCTTTAAAAATTTGTCAAAATTTATTACATTATATCTTTTAAAATATCAACTTTTTACTGTAATTATTTTTACTCTAGTGTTAGAATTCTATTTGGTATGTCCGCCAAAAACAGTCTTATTAAAATTGCAAGTTTATCTTCTGTTTCGGCGTACAAAAGATATTTTTTTTATAAAAACTCAGTCAATCAAAACACACAAAAGTGTTGGTATATTAAAAGGCTGTATTTAGATAGCATATAACTAGCGTGAAGTTGGCAATAACGTAAATATTAGTGGCGGTAACAATGCAGAAAGTAATATTAATTATATAATTCCTACACTGAACTGTTAACCTTAGTGTATAATTTACTATCACATGAATAATAAAGTGATTTCTGCAGACCTTATCAAGAGGAAGATGAGACATCAAAACATATTCTATGTTCGTGCCTGGTCTTGGCAAGACACTTACTTAACTATCTCGGTAGCATGTTACTAGTTCCAGGTAACCTAGTTAAAATAAAGCTCAAAATGTTATCGGGATTTATAAAAGTATAGACTTGATTTAGCTGAGCACGATATAAAATTAAACATCTTTTTCTCCTGTCATTGTGATAGGTCACACATTTTTCTTCAGGAGACGTATTAAGTCGGTAAATTTTCTCATATACTTGCAAAAATTTAAAAATACACCACAAAAATAAATATTTACCATCTGGAGAATTTTGAATATTATCTTAAAATCTTGAATTAAAGAGGGAAATCATAAATAACCTAAATAACATTGCCACAAGTTTCGAAAATTTATCAAAATCTGAAAACTCAACACAATACTCAAAGATGCCGAAATAAAATTAAATTACGAAAAAAAACATTTTGCAATAAAAGGTTTTTGAATTAAAACAGAAATAACCCAAAAACTAAATTTTATTAAGCTCTGTAATTTCACAATAAATTTAAAAATTTTACCAAAATGTGAAATGGAAAATATAAAATTTCAACATAAAATATCACGAAAACCAGCTTAAAAAGCTTTAAAATTTAACTACAAAAATCGAAATTCCACCTACATTTTGAACTTTAACCTAAAAAACGAAATTACGCAAAAAATCAACATTTTATGAAAATCTTCCAGGTTTCATATCACTAAAAAATCTAAATTCACCACAAAAAACGATATATATTACTGAAAATGAAAATTAAACAGAAAAAAATATTTTTCCAACATTTTTGAATACTCCAAAAATGTTAAGTTCTTGAAATAACCAGAATATTACTGACAAACAATTTAAACTATTAAACAAGTCGAAAAAAGTTATCAATCGTAAATTTACCATAAAATTAGGAATTTATCAAAGGTTTTAAGATTTTCAAAAAAATAAAAAAAAATTACGGACAAATTTAAATTATCAAAATCCCTAAACTAAATGACCGGAATTTTGTTAAAAAATACCAGCAAATACAATTTTGTTTTAATTTCACCACAAATTACATCCAAAAGTTACAATTTTAGTCAAAAGTATAAACTTCATCAAACAGGCGAAATTATACAAAAACTCGATATATAACAAGAAAGTCAACAGAATTAAAAATATTAAAATGCCCAAAACAAATTTAAGTTCCAAAAGACTTACATAAAATTAAATTAGGTTTTACTAAAAAAACATATTTTGAAATTTAACGACTAATAATACTCAAAGGCTAACATTTTTTCAAAAACTCTAAATATTACGTGATTTACTTTTTAGGCAAACGTTCGTTTTTTTTATGCTTTCTATTCAGAAAGAAAATTTATTTGACACGATAACTTTGGTAACCTAGAATTCAATAAGAAAAAAAGTTAGAATGTTGTTAAACTTCATTCTCACCCAAGGAAAAAAGCAAGAGCATGAAAAATTGAGAAATATGCATTTTCGTATTATGCTTCTCTTTAGTGTTGGGTTAAATAGATGATGTTTACAGTTAAACACAAAATTGGTAGAAAAGACAAGAATAATGTTGAAAACACGAGGCATAGAAAATGTTTTCCATTCAGCTAGTTTTCCAGTAAAATTAAGCTTTTACTTTGAAGTTGTCATATCAAATAAATTTTCTTTCTGAATAGAAGAATAGAAGAAAACGTACTTATGCCTAAAAATTAAATTACTTTATATGGATATTTTCAAGGCTGTGTTCTTTGAAACTTCTGGATGTTTAATGCGCCAACAGTACCTCACAGCTGAATGCCAAATGACCTTATTGGCTTTACAATGGATTTGTATAAAAGGACTTTGTATTCCAAAGCCAGGTTTGAGTTAAGACCTATTAACCAGTGTAGTTGATTTGTTTTAGGTTTTATGGCCAGTATTGATGCCTCAATGTGACGGTAACAAGTACAGCGTCGATCCAAGTGGATACTCAAATAATTAAAGTGGGTTTCAGCTGGAACCCTGGTGTTTGTTGATGTTATACGTGTGCAATTTCGCCTTATGAGGAAACACGTTTGACGGATTTTCCTTTATTCTTCACTTGTTGTTCGGATGCTACCAGCGGATCATCGTGAACACTTATAAATGCCGTGTCGTATATAAAGCTGAACATTGCTTATTTTTTTAAATGCCGATGTAATAACGGTAACAATTCTATGGACTTGCTCAATAGTACCATGCCTTGCTCGAAAACGGAATTGATGGTCTAGGATAATTTTTTGCATATTAATATAAGGCTTTTAGCACGAAACGAATAGTTTTTCAAACATTTTTGATAAAATTGATATCAGTCTGACGTAGTCTGACTTAAGTCATTTGGTTGTTTAAGGATCATAACGAATTCAGGCATCTTCCACAAAACAAACATGAATTCATTGTTTAACTCGCTACCCCATTGGATTCAAATATTACACTCTGCAATCAATAACTAAGTATTGAGTTCGTTAAATTCACCGCGAAAAGGAGCAGTCGAGTTTTATAGATAACATGTGAGTTCGCTGCACGCAGATGCTTAAGCAGAGTAATACTTGTGGTCTTCTATATTTTTCAGGTCATAGTGGCCACTTTAAAATCAAAAAATTTAAGAATTACTTGTAGGTACAACTTGGCATCATACTCGTATCTTATTCTAGAGTTGTTGCAAACAGCAAAAGTTTTATAAATCTTTGAGTGTTGCCATGCGTCAGCTGATATTTGCAACAGATTATTACCCACTTTTATCCAATTTTCACAGCTAAAAATACAAGTTTAAGTTTTAACTCAACGTTTGTAGATTGTAGCAAAATACGAAGTAATACTTGTAGTCACGTGGCCTTGCATTAATGGGATATTTTAATAATGGGGTATAAATGATTACTGTAGACAATTACAAATTAAAATTTTTTTATGGAAATAGTTTGTATATTTTGTAATAAAGCGTTTGTTTTAAAAATTAACTTTAACAACAAATTGTTCATTGGTCAATCCTTGGAGGAGTCATATATAATATAAGTATGTACACAGTAGTTTTCAGAGAATGTATGTATTTTGTTTGTATAAATACAATTTTATGATTATATCACCGTGTATGCTGTGTGTGTTATGTACACAATGGCGCCACAAAACACCATACTTTTTAAATTGTTGTCTCTGCATCCGTGTTTGTTCGCCATTTTATGATTTTACTCTTATATCATTTTGTTTGCCGTACATTACTAATAATTATATGTGTATTAATATATGTTTGTCCATAACCTTTGTCAAATTTTCACCAAAATCATCATAAGTTAGCACGTCAGTCATTTACATATGACTTCTCATCTGGAAAATCCTTCAAAAACGTTTCGCTTTATTTACGTAGGAAACTTTTGATCATAAACAAGGCTGTTTATTATGAAATATTTTGAGCTAGCAAATTCATAGAGTTTTTCGTCCCAATATGACCTTTTCAAAAAATAAAAATCAAGAAAAGGAAACAACGAAAATAAGTGAATGTAAATGGTAACAAGGAGGGTTTAGTCAAGTATATGAAATATATTAAAAGTTTTATTTATGAAATATGAAAGATTGTTTTCACTTTTAAGCAAAAAATATTACAAAAGAAAGTACTTAATTTGAGAACCCTCATATTAAGTGGATGACCCTATACGGTATGTAAAACTGAAAAATTAAAATAATATTTAGTTTTAACGTTGTTGAATGTTATTCATTTTGTACGGAATGAAGGTATGAGATGTGTCACTTTATAGCCTGCATAATAACATTGTGTTTTATACCTTTCAATGGCTGATGTTAATATATTTGAATTGTCATAATTAAAGGTAAAGTTAAAAAACTATTGTCAAAGGGGGTTTAAATTACTTTTGGACAGCATTTCCTTTTTGTTTCCAAAACCAACTAATTTCCGTTTTTAAAAAAATCGTTTATATTTGAAGTATATTGTAGAAATATTATGTCCAAATGAAAAGTAACTTGACTTTTCAATTATTTAATGGCTGACTATGTATTTTACAAATAGTCTTCTTTGGTCGTCACTTTCAAAATAAATAAAAACTTTTTGGAATAAATAGTTTAATATAAATTTTTTCAATATTTGGCACTTGTTGACAAGTCAGTTAATTTTTAATTGTGTGTTGGAACAATTGTTAAAGAATCTGTCTTCATATAAATTCCACTAATACTGTGACATAGCTGGATTTACCTCCTATACACATATGATATTAAAAATACACATGTGTTCGAGCTTCTATTTTATATTCATTCGATTTGTTGTATTATTTTTATTAAATTTGTGGATATATAAAGAGTTTTATGTAGCTAGATCCGAAAATTAAACCGTAAATAATATATCATATCGCTCACCACTTCTAAGGTGACAGAAATCAATATTTCTTAATTTTCAGTTAAATATCGAAATGGCTTATTATTTATATGCGTACCCTTGTTTTTGTTTTTATATATGGTTAAAAAAAATAGTGATTACACTGGACTGCAAGTGGGAAGTACATAATGTTAAGCCTATTATTAGCACGTATTTAATCAGTAGGAATCAATTAAAGATTTACTTTTACTTTGAATTAATACTAATCCGTCTATTTTATATTAATGGTTTCACTTACTTTACAGTTCTAGACCAGCAAAACAGTCATAGAAGAACAGTTTAGAAGCTCAAAAACAGCTTTTCGCATTACTAAAAAATTAAAAACTTTAAGTTGTGTCACTTTTGAAGTAGGTGTAAGAATTACAAAACCATTGAAATTATTTCCTTTAAAGAGATGCAAAATTGATAAGGTAATTCTTACGAGTACTAAGTGCCGAAGTTTGACTCTTGATTTTATATTTATATATATACAAAAGCTAATTCCGTCAATTGTAATACTTCGCTTTTTGGCCTCGTAAGAATTGTAAATACTGAGAAAAAGAATAACCATACTATTTCTTACGGTGTATTTGATGATTTACGTTCTTGGTAAATAGGACAATTTGTTTTTACAACTGACAAGTAAATAAAAAAGGCAACCATTTAAGCATTGCTGACGTAGAGAATATATGGCAATTTATTTACAAATGCCAAAGTATAAAAATGTAACACACTTTCTTCAAAATTATGTCAAGCGTAGCTAGATTTAATTTTACAAACTTCTAAATGTGCACTAAAAATTACAAACTTTTTAGAAGACACGCTACAAAGTATAAATGTTTTAGGTTCGTTAAAATTACAATCACCACAAGTAAACGTAAAAGTTCGACTGTGAGTCAATAAAAACATTTACAAACAATTATAAAAAAGTAAAAAATAGTACTTTCTTGGAGACAACTGCCAAAAAAGGCAAAATATGGTGCCATGTATGCAACTTCAGACATTGAAAGTATTTACAAAATATTTTGGAAACCAAAAAGTCTTTGAGAAGTCAAATCATTATTATAAGAAAACTTTTATTCAGCTTAATTGGGCGTAACAAAAAATAGGAAAAGCATTTTCTATTCGCTCATAACCACATATACATGCATAAGTTTTACCCAACACAATAAATTCTTACAGTAAACAGAAATCTTTTTACAATCAAAACCCAATTGTTATTTAACACTATTAAATATACCACACCCAAAGTTACTCCAATTGTTGAATAGAATATTTAGATAAACATCGTAATATCACACTTATAATTACTCACACTGCATTATTAAATATTTACCTTTACGTTGTAATATTAACTTTTAAGAGAATTATTGTTAGATTTAATTCTATAGAGAAAAAGAGTGTATTTACAAAGCCAGCATGAAGTTGTATAAAACGAGTGTGCGACTTTAGTTTTTAAGCTTTTGTCTTCCTGATCTAATAAAGAGCAGTAATATTAAACAATAAAGCAAATTGTTTTATTATAATTCATACAAGTTATATATAGTGGATACTTCGGTAAACCGTGGTGTAGTATTTTTGTTATTTAAAAATGCTTTGTGAGGTTGTGAGCTATTTACAACAACTATTCGTTGGATTACATTTGTAATACTAGCTTATGAAATAGTATTTGAACTATTTTAGGATTCGTGTCAAAGAAGAAGAATGACAAATAAAGGTGTGGGAGGTATTCTATAGTCTCTTTTTCCTTCTAGGTGTGATTAATTAAAACAAAACAAAAAGTTTAATATTAAGTAATTTAATTTTTAGGCATAACTTCGTTTTTCTTTGTATTAAGAAAATTTGTTTGATTACTTCATCACAAACGGTTTTATACTAAAATAGAATCAGCAGTGATGAAACAAAAATATATAATGCTTTCATTGCCAACCAATGATTAGCTAAAGGTAAATTGCATATGGTAACATCGAATTCAATAACAAGAAGTTTTATTTTTGTAAACTTCGTTCATCCAAGGAAAAAGCAAAACCATGAATTTGAAATATTCATTCTCGTTTTCTATTTGTCTTTAGTGTTAGATTAAATTTGTTAGATGATGTTTACAGTTGACACAAAATTAGTAGAAAAGACATGAATAATGTTGAAACCCTGTTGTAACGGCAAAAGTTATAGAATATGTTTTTAACAAACAAGAACCGATTTATTTTATCACATCCTCTCTTACTTCATCATTGAATTGTATAAATTTAGTATTTAGTATTATGAATTATATTATTTCTTGTTTTCTAAATTAATTATATTTACCTTTGCTCATTTATAATTATTTTCCTTTTATTATTCCATTTGCTATTAATATTAGGAAATTATATTGAGTTAAAATTTAACGACAGATTAGTAATGACAGATTAGTAACGCCATCTAGGTGTCAATTTATATAAAAACATCATAATCATTGCATTAACAGCGTTTTTATCAGTAGAATGATGACACCTGTGTAATAAAACAAATGCTTGCTGTGTCTGTGTGTGTGAATATGTGTGCCTACGAATAGCTCGCGCATTCATTACCTTGAGAGCAGTTGGTGCGCAGACTGCCTGTAGGTAAGAAAAATACTGGCGTGTGGGTTTCCCTCTTATTTTTCTTATCAACAGTTTGAGCGCTAATTCCCCGATTAAAATATCGTGGACCAGTAGGAATAGCTGGGCTGTGTAAAGTGTATACTTCTGTGTGGCTTTACTCTTTAGTATTCTCTACTAATAGATTCAGCAATCCTAAACCAGTGGATATAACGGACTTGAGTGGAAGGTGCGCTTCTGTGTGGGTTGCCCCTTTAGCACCCTTGTGCCTAGCTTCAGCTATAAAGATAGTAGCCGTTGTGTGCCGCTGGTTTGTACGTAAAGGACACGTGTGTGTGGGTTTAGCCTTTTGTGTTCCTCTCTTACAGATCCGGCTGAACCGTACGCCTCGTTGATATGTGGTAAACGCATACTTCTGCGTGGGTTTCCCTTTTAGTATTCTTCGCCAATCGTCAACTCCACATGTTCAGATAGGCAGCAGTGTAAAATAACGCACAAATCGCACCACAGCAGCATCCCCGACGCGGCGTATCATCAACTCGACATTACTACCTGGTAGTAGTGTGATATCCTGCATAAACCTCACCGCAGCAGGTTCGCATTAGCGACATAATTGCCACACGGCGTTACTATGTAATCTGACGGCGAACAGTGTAGCTGTAGGGGTAATAATAAACACTTGTTATAACGTTACTAAATAAGTGTGTTTTATTCCACGACTCTGGAGTCCGTTGCGCATACCCCAGCAACCAGCGGAAATGTGTCGTTACAATGTGTAGCGTCTAATAAAATTTTAACTTTTACTGTATTAATAATTACCTTTTACAAGAACAATGAACTTAAGAATTGAATTGCTTAATATTTATAATTGCGGTTCGACAAAGTTATGTCAAGCAAAAAAAAAAAATTTCCTGCCTGAGGACATGACGTGAAATGTTATATCTCTTTCGACCCACACATTTCTATGGATGGAAAATATTTAAAAAGTAAATTTAAGTTATAATTTGTTTCTCTCAACCAAAGTAATGTTAAAATCTTTTCAAATAACTGTTTTTTCTCTGCGTGTAAATAATCCGCTCTTTTAATGGCCAATGTTTTAAATATATGAAACTAAATCAGTGTTTAAAAAACACTGACTATACTCCCGATACCGACATTGAATTTTTACTTCTCAAGATGCAAATCTCCCTGTTATTCATTATGTATCAGCACTAAGGTATGCAAACTGCACTGCAAGGAATAAATAATAGTGATAGCAATCCTTTAATTACTTTATCTATAATAGCGTCGAGTATATTTGCATGGCTTTCTGTAACACTTTTTCTCTACAAAATCAAGCGATGTGCACTTTTTCCACTTTAAATTCAATAAATGGTAATAAAAAAATATATTACAACTGAGTCCAAGTTCTGTTGCCAAGCAAGGAGAACTTTACTGTACAGCCAATATTATAATATCTTATACACATTGGAAAACAGTATTTATCATTATCTTTGTTTATAAAATCTAACGTAAAATATGGTATCGTCATTTTAGTTTATTCCCATTTGTATATAGTTAGTTTACTAGAGCCGCTATTATGAATCATATATACAGTGCGTATACGCTTTTAGTCTGTATAGAAATTATAAGTGTTAATAAAAATTCGACGGAAGCATCGGCACAAATTCAGTCCTATATTCATGAGCTAGAAAACTGACTAAAGCAGTGGAGCATAAAGGTAAATCCATCGTAATGTGCTGATGCAACGTTTTCCCTAAGAAGGGAAAATTTTCCACATGTACATTAAATATTTGGGAATTGACGCCTAATAATATCGCCCATAAAGCTTCGAAGAAATCCAATACATTGGAATACAAAGTCCATTTTTACAAATCTGCTATAAAGCGAATTCAGCTGTGGGTACTGCTTGTGCATCAAACATTCAGAAGTTACGTAGAGGACAGTTTGGGATTTTACATCTTAATGTATGCGCAACGAAGCACATATAAGAAATGAAAACATCCATAGGGGTCTAAATGTTCCCAGTATCCCGGAAGAAGCTAAAACATATACGTCAAAGTATGTTAACAAGCTAGTCGTATATCCCAACTCTCTTGTACGTAATTTATTGCAATTATATTTTAGTAGAAATATTCTGTTCAAAATTTAAAAAATAAATTATTTTTGGACCATAGTTAACTTTTACTTATAACTTCTGTTTTTTATGTTGTCGGAAAATTAATAACAAGCCAATAAAAATATATGAAATGATTTGCGCACAAATCCTTGTTACTACATCTTAGGCATTCCGCAAAAATTTGTTATAATTATCCTTTAGCTGATTGCCAGGAAAAAAAGAAAAGGCAAAATGTATACAAACTTCGTTTATCAAATTGTCCGTACTTCCTGGCATTTATGTTTGATTTATAAAACACCATAAGATCAGCAGGACAAATTTGCCCAGCTTTTAAATGCATAAAACTTTAGGTCATAAATAAGGATAAAAACATAATATATGGTTCTGTTTTCTTATCATTTTCCATTTGAATATATTCTTCTCTTTTAGCATAATTGCTAAAAATGGTGAGAAACTGAATTTAATAAACTCAGTTTGTAGTTCGATTTCATTTACAGCCAAACGGAATTAAATGAAAAAGAAAAATATGTAGAATAAATCGTCACACCTAGTGGTTAAGGCGACAACCAATTTGTTCTGCGTACACTACTCAACTATGTACGTTTTGCCTCGTCCATTTATTTCCACACTCCGTTTCTTTCCCAATCATTTCTCATGGCTACCGTTCGTTGTGCTTTACATGTTCTGATACGGGTTACGTAGGTCGGCTGCTGTTTTCGGAACGAACTTTTTTAGTCTTTGCTTTTTGTTGAATTTTAGCAGATTGCAACGGTTTTCCTTTTCCTAAATAAGTCAGTTCTGATACCAATCATCAGGATCCAAATAATGAGACACCTAACGTAGTTCGACTCGAACTTGTCGGGATTAAAAATTTACGTATTCGCTAAAACACTCGTGCGCAATTTATTTTAAAACGTCAAAATAATTTGGCCATTACAGACTAACAACTAATAAACAGGGTTGTTGGAATGACTTGAAGTTATCGAATCTTCTTTCTTATCATTCATTCGTGATCATAGTTATTTGAATATGCGAACTAATTTGCAGTTACACTCTTTCACCAAGACTACTTCAACTCCTTGTTTACTTAAATTCAAAGTTTCCTAGGTTCTTGAAATAATTACGGAAGTCCATAAATTTTAAGTGCATTTTATGAATTATCCTGGGAGATTCGTTAAAAGAGGAAGTGAGAAATTAGCTTAAAATACGAGACAATTTTTACACAATTGATTATACACAATAGTATTAAAAAATTCAGTTAGTAAGAACAGTGACCTTCATGTCGCCATGCAAAATTACTTCACCCACGTCATTGATCGGTCAACTAGACGGGGATTTGCATTTCTTTACATTTTAGTTATTGAACTTTGGCCAGCTTTCGTCTATTCCGCCACAGTGATAGTAACAGATTTTAGATTCGTTTTTAAAATTTTTAAAATTTTTAATTTTGTGTTTTTCCTGAAAATTCAAAACTAAAATGCTTCAATAGTATCAATCGAAATAAGTAAAGTGCCAATCATTTTGATACGAAGCTTGTTACAAGTGTATTTTATTCAGAAGAAAAATAATAATGGTCTTTCACATAACCCCTCGTCAAAAGTGGCCATATCGCTATAAGCGACATTTACGAGTATAAGACATATCTAATCATATGGTACCATCAAAATGGACGTCAAAACTTCAGACCTTATAAATCTAAATTCTAGAATTTTTCACGTGCTACAGTAACTTTCGGGTAGGGTTATCACTTATTAATACAGTATCATCTGCAAATGTTGCCGAATATGTACTTGGGCTTGTTGGGATATCCGTTGTATAGATGCGTAAAAGTTGGTATTTTAGATTATGTACTGCCAGCTGACACGGTCTAACATTTATATCACTAATTGATCTTTTAAATAAAGCCATTTTCATGTATATTATAAGTATTGTTCTGTATTTTAATTCAAGAGAAATTTCTTTAATTCCATTAAAAATTATTATCATTTTGCAGCATAAACTGGTTGCAATTTCAGTTGTTTTTTTTAGACATTTTTTTTATTTTCTTTTTACTATCCAGTAACATATCGCACGATTTTCAAAGATAAGAAAAATAGACTTGTTGGCTTTTTTTAGTTTTCATATTCTATTAGAAAAAATTATTTCTTATCAAAAACATACGTATTTGTTGCCTTCGTAAATATTAAATTTAATTCATATAATTCTTATTTTTATGCTTTTTATTTTAAAGTATGTACATACATACATATATCATAAAAATTTTATTTACCTTAAAAAAGGGAATAATTTTTCGGAGAACAAAAATAAAAGTGAAAAAAATAAATTAATTACTGCTTTATGCGAAATATATAATGCAGAAACTTTACTAGCTGACTCAAGTGAGTACATAATACCAAATATTTTTATAAGCTTAATAAAATAGACACCTTTGCAGGTGATGAAGATGAGGATGATGAGATACAGGAAAA
Organism: Phania funesta; assembly: GCA_963932375.1. Lineage (NCBI taxonomy): Eukaryota > Metazoa > Arthropoda > Insecta > Diptera > Tachinidae > Phania > Phania funesta. The sequence goes on along the minus strand of OZ010655.1, from coordinate 35,039,961 downwards.
TTTTAGGCTCAACATGCTTATCTTAATGACAAATCGTAGAAGTGTTCATCTAGGCTTGCCAAAATCTACAACTTGGAATCAAAAAGTTTTGATAAACTTCAACTACAACCGCTTTATCCAAATGGTTTGCTTCCAACCACGGGATTTGAATATCTATTCAACTTAGTCAAACACAATGAAGTTTTTCAAACCAAAGGCATATTGGCACAATTTCTAGTCAAACTTCAGCTAAAAATTGTGCTTTTTGGTCTTGGTGTTTCTAGAAATGGAGCATCTACCCGTAAGGTAGCATCGTTATTTGGAATTGGTGATGGCGGCACAATCCAAAATATAACAAGGCGAGTTTTTCAAGCTATTTTAAGATTAAAAAGCAAATTTCTGTATTGGCCAAGTGAAAATGAACGTGCCGCAATTGTTTCTGGAACAAAGCATGGAATGCCAGGATGTATTGGCTATATAGATGGTTGTGAAATGAAGTTGGCAGAAGCACCACATGTAAATCATCAACTTTATTATTCCAGAAAACGCCAATATTCTATTAAAATCCAAGCTGTATGTGACTCCAAGTTGGCTATAAGACAAGTGACAATAGGATATCCTGGAAGTGTGCACGATGCAAAAATATTTTTGAATTGTCCGCTGGCAAAATACCCTGAGCGACATTTTTGTAATTCTCAATGGCTGGCGGGGGACAGCGCATATCCAGTAAAAGACTTTTTGATAACACCATTTAGAAGAAATAGCTCTGAGTATACGACAGAAGCCAGAGAACAATTTAATAAATACCTTTCAAAGTGTCGTGTGCGCATAGAGAATTGTTTTGGGTCATTAAAGGAAAAATTTGGCAGCCTAGAAGAATTGAGATTTAGAATGCTTGGTGATAAGAATAAAAAGGACTGTAATGACTGGATTATGGAGTGTTGTATCATTCATAATATTTTAATTAATTTTAATAGTCCCCCCAAAATTGCCGACAATGTTCAATATGACTCAGAAGTACATGATTTCATAGTAAATAACAGAGATAGTTTGCTACATTTTATGCAAACAAGAAGATCCTGATTTGTATGCCTTCATGGGATATACTCTATAATTTTTCAAAACAAAAATAAAACAAATATTTCGATGCATTTTTAATTTGGTTTTAATGAATTATTTATATACAATAAAAAGCGGTTATATTTAAATAGAAAACAGCCTGCTAATATTAAATTAAAGCAGGTTTATAACCGCCATATTTAATAAAAAACGGTTGATTGTAACCAAAATTAATTTTTGTATTTAAGTTTTAATTCCTCCATTGCCAATCTTTCTTTCATTTGCAGCTCCAAAATTTTTAATTCTTTTTGATTCTCGATTTCCTTTGCTTTTAATTCCGTTTCTCTTTCTTTCAGCTTTATTTCTTTTTCTTTCATACTTATATCTTTTTCTCTAATTAGTTTTTCATGTTCAAACTTTTCTCTTTTAATTTTCATAATTTCCGCCTGTACACTCATAATGTCAGATACAGTTGTCCGAGAATATATACCCTTCTTACTAGTTGAGGGGATATTTTCCACCATAGATGTGTCTGATGCTGTTGCATCTTCAACGGTTGGGTTAAAAAGATTTTCATTCGACCCTAAGCTGTCCTCTATTACGGCAAATTGTACCACTCGACTCCCAAATATTTCGTCCAGCTCGTCAAAGTAGCTATACATTTGTTTTCAATGTGCCTACATAAACAAAAATATATAAAATTATAAAAATAAAACAAACAAGTACAATTTAAAAAAAAAATTGTGAGGGAGGACTGTGGGAACATAATATCCCTTCCATTCTATGCTGGATTATTAGTCTTAAATTTTATCGTCTCGCCGTCCATGCTTCCAGCACCAGTCGAGCCTTCCCATGCTTTGGCTTTATTGTACGAAACTCGAAGATTCCGTACTTTTGATCGGACTTGCTTCCATTCCACCTGTATATTCTTTTCGTTACCGAATCTTCTGTAATATAACTGAGCGGTAGGTTTCTGAAAAATATAAATCATACAATTAATAGACAGGGAGATTGATATAAGTATCTACACATACCTCGATATCTCTGTTCTCCATGAGAAATTCAAGTAGTGATTTTTCCTCAGGAACAGTCCACTTTTTTTGTGGAGACATACGGGCGCGCTTAAATTTGTTCTATAAAATTTACATACGTACATGTGAATTACGTTTAGTATAAAAAAATTTAACTCAACGTCTTTATTTGTAGCCATATTTTAAAGTTTTATAAAGAGTTTTATAAATTTATATATTTTATATATGACATTCACTATGAACTGATATTTATTGGACCAAACACAGAGATGGAACTTTTAATTTTTTTTCAGTTTTTAATAGCTTAGTTTAACAATTTATTTAACTTTGTAAAATTTGAATTAGTTTTTACTAATATGCATAATTAGCCATATTTTATTATATTAGCTAATGATTTATTCAAACTATTTTTTAATACATTTGAAAAATAAAACTAGTAAAATGAAACCAAGTTTTCCAACTCTGGTGTATTGATACGACATTTCGGAAACATAGGAAAAATTGTCGTACATGTTGTAGTAGTTTTTGACATGGAAATTACCAACAACATTATGTGCAATAGTTGTAGTTTGTCATAGTTTCTACCATAGACTACTAACTAGACGCGACAACTCACAACAACATTACTTCGATTATATAAGAGAGATAAAAAACCTTATCGTTTCTAATTAAGCTATCTCTTTCATGTAATCGGGTTAATTTAAAATTTTGTACGTAAAAACGCACGAAACCTGATTACACGCTTTTTCAAATGTCATTGTTGGGTATTCTGTTTATATTCTGTGGTTTCTACCGATCTACGACAACTATAACATTTTGGGTAATTATTAATTGTAATCCGGCTTTGTAGACTAAGTTTTTCTCCCAATGTTTTCAAACGAAAATATATTAAATTTGTTTTCAAGCTACACAAAAACAAAAAAAAAGAACCTTTTATACATAAACCATCGGGCCTTCAATTCAACTTTTAGCATTTATTCATTAACAGTACAGCAACCTGTTGCATAGTCAAGTTTATGATGATGCTCATGCTAGTAAAGGGAGAAAAGAAAGTAAGAAATCAAATCCTAAATTAACAGTAAGAAAAAATACGATAATTACCTCATTTTCAACACCGTTAGTATTTTTTTACTTAGTCACATAAATTAGCTTTTTAAATATGTTTTGTAAATAGGTTGAATTTTTGCTTAAAAGGTTGAAGGCATTTAGTTATGCGTATTAATTTATTTTTTGTGGTCAGTTTTATTTGGTTTGTTTTATGCTCCGATTTGGTGTTTTCTAGTTTATATGAAGGATTTTGCTATTTCCATTATATTTATATATTCCAACATGCTTCGCATAATTGATTTTTTTTTTATCATTTTTGACTTTATTTTCATTCCTCACATGATTATGATAAGGGGAATTAAAAATGCGAATTTAAAACGGATGAAAATTTTTTTAATTACTTTGGTATGTTTGCCTCCTGCTGCTTAATCAAATTTCTAAGTTATTTTCTATCATTTTAGGAAAACAATTTTTTTTGGGTTTAGTGTGGTTATATTTCATTTGAGGAACAACACGGCTTGTTATAGAATTGTTAAAACTCAATACAACTTCATCTTCACTCATCCAGCTTAGCTTATAAAATAAACTCCTCATTATGCGAGTGTAATTAAACAAATTATACTGCTTAAATTACATTTGCTTAATCTCATAAAATATAGTGTTAGCAGGATCATTAAGAATATTTTAATTAAATACATATATGAGAATCAAGTGTCTAAAAATTAAACAAATAATAGATTAAATATGCTTTATCTACATTGTGTATGTTATGTATGTATGCTTTGCGTGTATGTAAAAAAACACACGCAAAGCAAATTACACTGGTTTAGTCAAATTACACATTGGTCCATACAACTATGTTGCAATTTTTATGAATAATAACTATTCAGAGACCGAATATCAGTAAACATTTGTTTATAGTGATGATTGACATAAAACGATATGAAATGACATAAAACAACTTATAATCTGTTCAGTATATATCCATATTTTTCTGTCGATGGCAATATAGTGTTTTCTTTACCGCGTCATAACCATGTTATTTCACTATATTTAATGCATTCCACGAATAGTTGCTTGGCAATGTTAGTGTTTTTTTATCTTTATTTTGACTTTGGAATATAAATATATATTTCCCTCTACTTTAAAACTATATCCTTCCGAAGTTACGGTCTATTTTAAACTAAATTTCAGTGCAATAAAAAAACGAGAAGAGTGAAAACAATACCTTTTTCATCTTGTTTTATAGACATTTTTTAATAAAAATGTTTAATAAATTTTTAAATGTCTTTAATTACTGACTCTCATGTTTGCTTGGGTGCCTTCAGCTGCTGTTAATCGAATTTTATTCATATTTTCTCTTGTTTTCAAGCACAGTACTGGCAGCTAAAGGATTTTTTATTTCAATTTATTTAAAATTAATAATTAAATATTTCTTTGAATGCAACTGTTATTATGTACTTTAACAAATGAAATTTAGTCATAACTTTATATCTATTTGCTTACCAAGTCATAAAACGAAAAACTTTATTATTTATTTACCAAAAAAAAAAAAAAAAAATTACAATTCCTTTCCGCATTATATGTGCATATAATTTTGATTTTTAAAATGACTGACTCGTAGAAAGAGAAAACAAATATTCTACCCAAAGATTTAACATCCAGCTTCCACACAAAGCATCAACTATTAACATCATATTTGAGTAGAAGTGTTGTTAAAAATTCAAGAAAATTATTTGCGCATTTACTCGGGTCTTACAGTGTGTTTTTTCACTCACTGGATAACAAAATGAGAGTAACAGATTTTATAGCAACTGTTTTGACTAAAACTGGGCCTGTTAAATTCTAACAGACACGTGGTCAATTTCTGTAAGTGTTTCTGCACCATTGACGTTACAAACACTGAAAAACAATTTTCAAAGAATTTTTATATCGTTAAGTTAAAACCGTTTCAACGAAGTTCTTTTAGTTACAGAGTTTGATTTTAAATAACACTCCCCTTATTTATTTCATTCATTTAATTTAACACTATAATAGTCAACGCATACTTCTTTATTATGTTGTTATCAGTTTAACGTTTTACTCAACACTAATCCCTTTCTCCGAACAAAAAGTGACACTGAAGATAGCACATAGTTGAAACTGGTTTGTCACCAAGCCAAGCTTGACAAGGGATGACGGAAATTCGGCCAAAAATCTACAACAAATCATCCTGCCGAAAATCAAATCAAGAACTAACTTGATAGCTTAATCTTCCAAATCTTGTTATAGTAGTCATATATTTTCTTTTTCAAATTGTATACGATTCTATTGAAGACTCAAGAATCCCATGGACATAATATTTTTTCCAGTAGTTTTTTTATTATGATATTTGTTGCTATAATTACAAGTCTGCCTTGTTACTTATAGAGGTGGTTTCTGCTTGTATCCAATTTTGCGTTTGTTGTTAGTTAAGCACAGTGCTGTCAATTCCTATACTCCTTTAATTATTACTCGTAAGCATCTTCGGGTACACTTATTTTTTTAACAATATTATTTTCTGTAATTATTTTACGCAAGTATATACATATGTGGTGGTTTTAGCTACATCGAATATTGCCGGAGAAAACTTTGATATTTATTCTTAGCAGACTATTTATTTTATTATTCCTGTGGCACACAATAGGTACATCATTTTTCATATCCTAGGGTTGATCGCAATATAATCTAATCGCGCATTCTAGAATGTACTTCTTTAAATGAACTCAAAACTATACATATCATGAGGCGTTACGAATAACACGAGACAGAACTATAGTAATCACAGGGTGCTTCTTCGAATACAAACGCTGCGCTAAAATAAAAACCAAAAAATAAATGTTCCAAAGTGGGACATCGAGAACAAATATCATTTCATATCTAAGCTGGATCATGTACAATGTAAGCCCGGTATTCCCTAACAAAACTACTGATGGCGAAGCAGTGGTTTTTGATGGATAAGAGGTTTGAATAACGGAAGCTGCGGAATGTTAATGTCGGCCACACATTTACTTATCTGGACCAATTTTTATTACACCTAATTTTTTATTAAACCAGCGAAAAGACAAAGAAAACACATGCTTTATAACCCAATTTATTTCTCACACTTAAAGGCGGGATTTAGAAATTTTTATCCTTAATTTATTTTGAATTATTAACTACCCATCTTCAGTAAAAGTGCTGCAAAACTTTTACCAACATAACTTTCTATCTTCAGTTCGTTTGCGGAGTAGATAACAAATGGTTCAATTATCCACAACCGGATTGGCCTAAAATGGCCTATCATTTTGAAATGAGAATGAAAAATGTTCAAATTTCTTTAAACTTTTTTCAAAGATGTAAAAGAAAAATATAATAATAATATTTTCTAACATATTCAAAAAAGAACAGGATTAAAAATTGCATTATAATAACATTTTAAATATATTAAAACGGGGAATTCGTAAACAAACGTAAGAATTACTTTATCGATTTTCCGCCCAAGGTTATCAACTTTTACTTTCCTGAAAAATGAAACGCAAAGTTTTTAGTGCCAAAGAATTTACAAACAAAATTTTGTTAGATTTAAACTTAGACAACAACATGAACTAAGTTTCTTTTTATACGCCTTCTGTTAATAAAAAATTTCTCTAGTTACATGTGTCTTTATTTCTGACGTTACAGCAGTATGTGCGTCTAAATGAGTTATGTATTGTTGTCATCATACTCGTCGCACTTGTAATTATCGTGCAATAATATTGAATGTGCATATTTCTGCAGAATTTTAGAAATGTTTAACCTTTGGTGTTGCCCTTTATTTGCTTCTTTCATTAGCTGTATTCAGTGTTTCGAGCAAGTGTTGTTGCAAAATTGTAAATGCAAAATATCTTAAATTTTTTTTAAGGAAATGGGACTAAAGTTTTGTGTATGTTTTTATTAGATTTCATTAAAAATCTATGACATTTTGCACTTGCACTTTTGCAAGACCATTTGCACCAAACACTGATTACGGGTATTGTTTTCTGTTTACTGCAATTATCCACTAGTGGCATAAATCAGTTTGATCTATAACTTATTAATAAAAACTTGAAAAGCAAATGCGCGTGTTCGATTTTCTTTAAGCTTTTGGAAAGCCGTTTTCAATAGAAGAAACAATAGAAAATTTTGGCATGGTAAGTTCCGAAATCGTTAAATATATGAAACCTAAACTCATTTTCATAATGTTCACGTTGCATGTGCAACATATTTTAAATAGCTGTTTTAATCACATAACGTCAAGAAAATTGTTGTACTGGTTAACTGATAGAAACATGAACATAAAAAATGTACTGCTTTCTACAAATGTGGGAACATTTAAAAAGTGTTACTTAGTAACATTTGTCTACTCAAAGGGCGCTAAATATATTACGCTCTCGCATCTTATATAGACTTTTGCAAAACATGAAGTAATATTGTGTGCTGTGGAAAAGTAATTTTAGTCTGTGAAATAATTTTTTTTTTATATGATTTTAAAAGGTACTTCAAAAGTGAAATGAAACAACATTTCAAATGTGTTTCGAAATAACAAAGTTTGTAGTATAGCGAAATTTTGATAAACGTAAAAGAGCGTTTAAAATAAAGAAACTTAGAATCGGTAAATCAAAATGGATGAACCAAAATATTTATGTTTCTCTTTTCGTACACTTTTTAGCCAGATGCCTTCTCCTATGTTAATGTCCAATAGAACTATCTTTGCTTATTCAGATAAAAGATCATGCTATACGGTTTATATATAAATAAATTGTTTATGGGACATTAAATTAATATTTCGTAAAATTGCAAAATTAAGGTGTCGTCAACATTTTTAATCGGAGTAAGCGTCTGCCCAAAAATATCTGTAATATTTCTATGCTTTTTAGAGCAAAGAAAATATTTTAATATTAGAGTTCCTTATGATTGTTTAAATGAGGTAGTATTTATTTTTTGATTGTTTTTTGCTTAAATATTTTTAAATTAGTATTTTGTTAATTTAAGTTTTTACTGTGACATTATTGCTCTTTATTCATAAATAATATTAAAGCACGAGCTCAAGAAATAGGCAACGTTTTGCGGTTCCATTAGATAAAAGAAATAAAAGATTACCTAAAATATATATACATGGGACATTATTTTTAAGTGGTAGATTTTTTGTGAAAGTTATGTTAGAGTTCCAGTTTGAATGCCATATTTTAAACTGCACAACATTTGGCCTCTCCTTTACAAGTAGAAAAAGTGGACAAAATAAGGTTGGAAGGGTTAAACTATATTTACATTCCTTCACTAAAAATAATGTTCAAAGTTAAAAATTAAGTAGGTATAATTACTATTGCAGCGAAATACATATAAAGAATATTTAATTACTAGTCTTTCATTTTTACTTGCTTTTTTCATTTTCAGATGATTCGCTAATTAATAAATTTGAAATTTGTTTGACTTTGAGTTTTATTAACTAAAAGTTTCTTCCGCCTTACACTTGGTTATACGAAAAAAAAAACTTAACGCCGTTTCTGCTTCAAATTATATTGTTTAAAAATAACGAATGTTATTTTCAAATCATGTTCGCTACAATAAGTAAGGGCAACATAAAGTATAAAGGTCACTGTTTACATATGTTACAAAGATATTTTTTTAAATACTTAAGTGATTTTTCTGCACAAAAATTGCAATATGGCTACTAAAATGTGAACCACAAAAAAGTATTTTAACTGTAGGAAAATATTTTCATAAATCTAACAATAAAATGTTCTTAAGGGCCAAAATATGTAAAATTGTTTTGATGTTTTAATAAATTATGGTGAGTGCGTTATTCAGCTTAATAACATGAATTGCGTACTTCTCCTTAAGACGCCCATATTATTATAATCTACTATCGGAACCATACAATTTTTAGTAAAATTCCAACCACAAAAAAAGTTGTTTAACTGTACAAAAGGAATATAATATACCAAGCATAAAATTTTCTCCATAGACATAAAATGCAAAATTATCTTCATGTTTATTCAAAGTACGAGGGTTTTGTGGATTAAGTGATTAGCGTTTTGACTATTTACCATTAGTCATCCTCAGCTGCCGTGCCTTTTATGTTTTGGCTTTACTATTGTTCTAAGAGGGCAGACAATATTATTATAATTATTATAATTTATTATTATTATTATTATTATATTAGATATAACAATCTTATTATTAATTAATATCATTATTGATAATAGTAATATTATTATCTGTAATAATAATAGGAAATGATTACAATCGTATTCTTTATTCGGTAGTATAAGATTATTATTATGACTTTTTTGCGCAATAAGATCGACAACGATTCCAAAAAAAAAACTTAATCCACATATGTACACACGTTACTATTTCTGAACGCAATCGAAAATAATTTATCAACATGCGTTAATTTAAAAAATTTCGTTAACTTTGTTTTTCATAAATGTGCCTTATTTGACGCACAAATACCATATTTGTCCGGGAAGACTATCTGCGTTTACATAAGATGTTTTATTTGCACATGCGTCAAGTGCCATTTACGATTTTCTTTTTGTTTAGATGTATAGTGTTTTATACAATAAATATTTATACACAATTTTAATCTCATAGGATATCTTTCACTTTAAAGTCCAAAGAAATAGTTGTGAATAAAATTCAGGACAAGAGGTCAAACCAAAATAACCTACCTGCCATTGGCGCGCAGTGCATATGATAAAAAATTCCTTGGTTGCCAGTTGATGCAAAATTGTTTTTTATAATGAAAAATATACAACCAAGTCGCCTTTAACAATATTTTCATTCTTTTGACCTATAAAGACTACACAGCTTTTTTGCCTATTTATAGCGCGCTCAATTTTTACCCGATATTACGAGTAAGAGCAGCAACAAATTGGAAATGTTTATCATTATATCCTTATTGCTTTGCATGGTTTATAAATTATATAGAAGAATACTCCTAAATCAGTATTATAAAAGCAAAAATCTTATTTAGTGTTCACTGACAGACAGTACGTTGTTGGTTGTATCATTCGTCGATCCATACTCAAAACTATTTATAGAATCGTATATAAATGGTGTAAAAGTCACAAGCGTAAATGCAGATATATTTATACCATTTCTATATGTGGAAAAAACTTATTTCTTACCTAACAAAACAAACCAAAAATATATATATGAAAAAATTTCCATCAAATCTCAAAATAATAATTTGACACTAAAAAAAAAATTGTTTTTCTAACCAACAAAAACTTTTGCATACTAAATAACTATTGAGGAGAGAACTTCGGGTACATTTACTCAACAGCACTCAAAAATAAACAAAAAGTTTTACATCCTATCCTTTGTTTTTCTTTCTTTTACCCAACATTTTTACTTGGATTCTGGTGTTATTGTGGGTAGTAGAAAAATAATGTATGGTTTGTTTACTGAATACCAAAATCTAAATAAGTAATTTTCAACTATATTCGATGCCAACAATGAAGGAAAGAGCTGCGAATATCATCAAATCCGTTTGTTAATAAAACCATCATCATTTTCCATACTGATTGACTACAACGGTCATTAGTGATGTTGTGCGCATCAAAAATTGTTACATACCAAGTGCAGGTAATTTATATTTTTTTGTACGGCAAGCAGGTAGCAATAAAATAAACTTTGGATAATCATACTTAAATGTTTAACAAAAACCACAAATTTAACTGAAGTATCTTAATTAACTAAATTAAGTAGACCGAAACTTTTTATTTTGCAATACTGCTTTTAATGCCTCTGAAACATGCTTTAGTATTAAGGAATTCCTTGTTAGGTGGCCTAATATTTATTATTTGTTAAATTATGGTTTAGAACAAAATGTAACGTAAGGTATGTTCATGTCATGTGTTCTTCTCTTATTACTGTTTTATATCCATCCAGACTTGGGCAAAAAAAAAAATGCTATATGCCAAGTAAAAACTTTGATAGAAGTTATGAAAGTATTATGTTTTCATTGGCTGAATCCAACAGGGCAATTTAAAATTATTTATCTTCCAGAAAGTATAGGAAAACGGCATAATGAAAATTTATTTATTTTGTAAACGTATTGAAAATAAACTAAATCAAGCTGTGAAAACTACGAAACTAAATTAGAATCGCAATATTTCATGTTATTATCTTAGATAAATCTTAAAAGAATTCTGATATGATTTTAATAACTAAATATAATAAAAACAAAATTCAAAAGTATGCGGTTACAATAGCAACCCCATTTACTACTATACCAAAAGGCATTAGAATAGCAAGATAGTTTAAAGAAGATTTTAAAGTGTATTTATTAATTAGAAAATTTAGTGTTCGATATAACGTTTGCAGACTCATGATTATCATCTACGTCTTTCACATAACCACAGAAGATAATACAATTGCATTGAATTCCTCGACATTATAGAGGCCTATAACGCGAAAAGCTTTCTTAAATAAATATGGTGAAATATTTTGGTGAAATATATTATAAAATTTTATTCCTAAAATGAATTTGCTTGTGTGATAGCCATATGGTGTATATATTCAATAATGCAAACAAAATTATAAAGCTAATTTTATTGCAATTAATTACAACAAATTGCCTAAGAAGATTCAACGCGATCAATTTGCCAGGTTCTTTACTATTTTAGAACAACAAGTTGTTGCAGCTGGAGAGTACAATGAAAAACACACCTGTTGGGGCTCTAGACTCACTAGCCCTAGAGGATGGCAGCTATACAACACAGCTCAAGCTAATAAGCTTGATGTCATATCTGCAGGTAAACCCACCTTTTTACCAACAGACTTTTACAAGCTGCCAGACCTTACTGATTTTGTTATTGTAAAAAACACCAGACGTGAACAACTTTTAGTCAGTTCATTATACAATTTATTTCTGATTATTCACCCACGCTCCCCATGCTCTTGGAAGATGTCGGAAATTGTTATGATCCCTAAACCAGGAAAGGGCTCAAGCCAGATTACGTCATACAGGTCCATTAGGCTATTCTTGTTTTGTTAAAGTTATTTGAAAAAATGATTTGTCTCTGCTTTAGCTTTCAGTTTGGTTTTCGTACGAGTCGTGGTACTATCAAGTTCATAGAATTATCACCGTCATTAAAACTGCATTTAAAAATAAGCAATATTTATTTATTGACATTTCCCAGATGTTTGATAAAGTATGGCATGAAAATAAGTCGAGTTTTTTCTGTAAACTTCCACAAGCTTCGCTATTTAACTGATAGAAGGTTCAAAGTAAGTTCGAAAGATCAGTTGCATTAAACACCCAGAAGCTACAAAGAAGAATAAAATATTCTTTATTCTCTTTTTTGCTCAATTGGAAGTATTTTTGATAAATTATGTTTCTTTTATTATCAACCATATAAAATATTAATAAATGAATAAGCAACCTAATAAAATATTTACATATAAATTATTTCCCATGTATACAAACACATTGTCGTAACACTTTTTCCAAATACTTTACAAAAACCTCACTTGAAATAGATGTATATAATGAATTGAATACACATTTGTAAACATATTTTATTTAATTGAAGTGCATGCATTTCGTTATTTTATAAAACTAAAACCTTCAGCACTTCTATGTATTCATATCTCCCTTTTCTTTGATCTAAAGGACATGTGTTCTTTATTTATATGCCTTTTATTTGTTTTGAAAGATCATGTTAAACTCCACAAAAATGACCTTAACTAAGTTAGCTTCGCAACCGAAGATTGTTTACACACAAAACTGATGATTTAAGTAAATTTGTTTTCATGTATAAAGAAACTTAAAATAAAACAAGAGAGGTTTTGAACTTTCGTTCAAAGTTTGAATGCATCAAAAGTGAACTAAATGAATTACTGTGTAAGTAAATGAAATAAAAATGTAGTAGGGATTTTTACAAATATCAACACAATATTTTTTTTTCCAAAAACCTTTTGTCAGAAAACTAAGAGACAGTCCCTGTAAGCATTATTTTCAGTATTCAGTTCGGGTTTAATTCTTATAAATTCCGTATGATCCTAAGGGTTGAACTATTCCTTTAATTGAGTAAAACTATTCTTATGTATTGTCTTTCTCAATATAGTTTCCTTGTGAAGTCAAGCAGAAAATAAACGTTTCTGTAATCTATTTAGCAGTGCTACATGTTGATCCTTCAACTGACAATAAAATTTTTCCCATTGCTATTTTTATGTGGACTGTGTTATTACCATTCTGCTGTGAATATGAACCGATGATCTGAAAGGAAAAATCCCCTGAATTCATACGCATGTTATTCGGTCTTTAAAGTTGAAAGCCATCTGGTTAGTGGCCCATAGTCTATGAATAATTAATGTTCTGTTATTGATTTAAACTGCGGAAATTCTTGGCTTCAAAAAAAAAAAAAATAATATTACTCTACATCTAATTAAAATTTTCACAAAAACTTCCATTGAACTCAGCACAAGACAAAATTAATATAGATTATTTGTATATCACGTGCTATGTTAAGTGCTACGAATATTTATATATCAAAACCGCTTTTAGTTTTGTCCAATATGTGTGAGCACACTAAAGCCCTGGACTTAACGAGATATTACAATACAAGTCATGCGCGGGGCATATAAATTAAAATACTTTTGTAAAATTATCACTTTAAAAATTTCTCGGATTTTGATCTGTGGCGCACTTACGAGTGCCTCAAGCAAACCAGCCTCACCTTGTTACGTCAAATCTTGATAACTAATTGATGTGAAATTTGAGAGAGAGAGAGAGAACCAACCCTTAAATCACTCTTGCAGAATGCATATTGTAGTATTGCCACCCATTGCGCCTTCTTGTTACCATATCATCATATTAAAGCGAAAAGAAATTAGTTGTCATTAATCTTGAAGCCTATACGGCCCTTACAAACAGCAGCTTAAGGAAATGCAAAAAAATTTTGTAAATGCATTTGGTTAAACACTTGTATGTTAGCATTGTCCTATACATTACTATTTTGCTTGTTAACATACTCCTCGATTTCCTTCCAAACTTAAAGGCACTTTTTCAGATAGTTTGAAGCTCACTCATCGTACAAATGACGTTGTCTGTGGTCATTAACTATGTGATCTGCGTTCAGTTATATCTTATACGGATACTAGCCTAATTTCTTTTTCGAACTTTTGCAAGCTGAGACGGTAGCATAAAACTTAGGACACACTCTTGTTAAATATGAATGCCATGGGGGACTATGGCCTTACACGAATGCTAGCAATTAGAATCACCAGTCGAAAACCAGTCTGAATTCCCCACAGTCAAGAGTAAATGATAGTGTTAGCCACGAAATTAAATAGAAGTAAAGCAGTCGTAAATTGTATTAAGTTATAAAAAAGAAGAGGTATTCCTCATGAAAGTATACAATTGCATTAAGTTTTTTAGATAAAAATTATTTTTAATATTTAAAACAACAAAAATTTAGAAAGATATTAAAAAATGGGGTGCCAGACTAGCAGCATAATAATGATATCGATAATTTGTGGCAAAGCAGCAGCATATGAAAAAATATTGATCACATATATTGAATAAAATTCATCTTAAAATGAGACAAATAAATTTTAAGGTAACGAGATTAGCAGGTAATGATAATTAGGTAATGAGATTAGTTAATCATTATGTTTTTTGTTATTCTAGTGTCAACAAACAGTAATTTAACTTAAACTTTTATTTATTTTTAGAAAATATTTTTAAAGGTTTTTCCAACAAGAAATGTTGCGAAAAGAATTTAGAAAAAATGTTAGCACAAGTTAAGTAGTCCTTTTTCCTGTGTAGTAACGAATTGTTAATTGTTTTTATTATACCCTGCACTCAAGTTTAATAAGCGTTTGTACATAACCAAACATGCAGTCTTAGCGGCTGCTTTACGAATGTATTGTTACATATTATTATTGCTTAGAATATAAGAAAACAGTTTTCGTTCTTTAAGAATTATTACCCCTTAAACGGTGGATAAAAAACCTGCAGCGTATTTTTTCTACCAATAGCTACAAGTATAAAATAAGAGCCCATTTTTTTTGAAATTCTGATTTAAATATTGTCTATTTACATATCATATTAGGTTTCGACAGGTTACGTACCTCTATCCTGGACATTTTCAAGTGTTCGGTCACATGCATAAAAAAAGTAAACGAAAAGGTATGAAAAATTACTACTTCGCTTTTTCTTTGGATTCTAGAAAAATCATTTTATGTGACAAACTTATGGTTTAATAAAAGTCTAGGTGCAATCTTTTTATGTGCGGAATTTTTTTGTTTTCAAAATTAAAACTAGTTTCGTGGTTCTTTGATTTCAAAAGATATAGAAAAGAAATGCATTTGTAATACATCTGGAATCCCAAAATGATTAATCGCATTAGAAATAACGCTTGTCTTATTTGGAAAATTTTTAAATTTGTTATATATATTTAAATAACAATAAATAATATAACAAACTAAAATACACTCATCATATAAAATATCTTGTGATAAATAAATGATTTTTATTTTCAGCAGAACTATTAAACTCAGCTATTAAAACTGGCTAAAAAAAAATGCACATAACGCTTCTTAAAGCAATTTCTCACAAGAACTTCACAATTTAACATTCTCATGAAGAAAAAAATTGTTTAAATAAAATTACTAAAAAATTTTCATAAATTTTAAATATTTGCAAACCTAAAATTTACGTAAAAAGGTATTTACCTTCTCAGTCACCACCGGCTGTGCGAGCATTAAAGATTAAAAAGCTAAAAAGGTCTAGACGAAAAATAAAATTATTATATAAACCGTATTAGAGCAACATCACTAGTATAACAGACTAAACAAATATAATACCACGGATTACAAGAGCTAACTTATTCATTTTCTACTTCATTCTCCTGTTCTTATAAATATATTTTTTTAGGAATTTATACTCACGTTTTCAGAGTTAAAGATATTTACAAGCATAAATTTGAACATTGGGTTTTGTAAGCAATTTTATTATAAAACTAGAATCTTTTAGAAATTATCACGGACATGCTTAATTAAAAATCCGTACAAAAAAGTAAATGTAAAAATAGCGCCAAGTTCTATCCAAATATTTCGGATGTTAAAAGTACTGAGATCAAATAAAGGACTAAGTTCTTGATATGTTCAACACCGTACGTATCATTTATACGCAACCTGCTAATTTGGTGCAATTTTCCATATTTAAAAATTAAAAAATATTGCTGTGTACCATTTCAGCTCTCTAGCTACAATGGACGGGCTGCATAATAACGATTAGTGAGTCACTGATAAGTACTTAGATTAGATTAGATTAGATTAGATTAGATTAGATTAGATTAGATTAGATTAGATTAGATTAGATTAGATTAGATTAGATTAGATTAGATTAGATTAGATTAGATTAGATTAGATTAGATTAGATTAGATTAGATTAGATTAGATTAGATTCGATTAGATTCGATTCGATTAGATTAGATTAGATTAGATTAGATTAGATTAGATTAGATTAGATTAGATTAGATTAGATTAGATTAGATTAGATTCGATTCGATTAGATTAGATTAGATTAGATTAGATTAGATTAGATTAGATTAGATTAGATTAGATTAGATTAGATTAGATTAGATTAGATTAGATTAGATTAGATTAGATTAGATTAGATTAGATTAGATTAGATTAGATTAGATTAGATTAGATTAGATTAGATTAGATTAGATTAGATTAGATTAGATTAGATTAGATTAGATTAGATTAGATTAGATTAGATTAGATTAGATTAGATTAGATTAGATTAGATTAGATTAGATTAGATTAGATTAGATTAGATTAGATTAGATTAGATTAGATTAGATTAGATTAGATTAGATTAGATTAGATTAGATTAGATTAGATTAGATTAGATTAGATTAGATTAGATTGGATTAGATTAGATTAGATTAGATTAGATTAGATTAGATTAGATTAGATTAGATTAGATTAGATTAGATTAGATTAGATTAGATTAGATTAGATTAGATTAATCATAGAAGTTAAATAAAAATCTTCTAAAACTGTTAGCATTGCTGTTTATTTGTTGATTTAATGGATGACTATTCCAGAGACGAGGAGCATGTACATGAAATTGCATTTCGGATAGTAAATATTGAAATCGGGGTATTATTATATTTCTGTTCCGTTGCGATTGAGAAAACTGTAATTTTTCATATATATACCCCGGTGATTCTGAGTTTATCGCCCTATGCAAAAATGTTAGCGTATGAATTTTGATCAAATTTTCAAATTTGACGCCGTAGAGCTTAGTTGACACATAGTCAAACCTTTTCAGTCCATAAACATATCTGATAATGTTATTAAACAAAACAGTAAGCTTTCTTTTACTAGCTGAGTCACAGTTTCCAAATAGTTGACAGCCATACAGTAGAGAAGGAATTAGGTACGCTTTAGCAAGAAGAAATCTTATTCTTAATGGGGTAAAGTATTGTGTAGGCCAAAGAGCCCGCAGCTTTGCATAAGTCGGTCCAACTAGTGAATTGACATGATCTGTCCATGTTAAACTAATATTAAAAATTATCCCAAGGTTCCTAACAGTGTTGACAATTTCGATTTTCTCACCACTCAAAACAATGTCGTTAAACGTAGAAAGAACTGAGCCTCTTCTGCCTAATATTATGCATTTTGATTTCTTAGGGTTTAGGCGAAGCCCATTTGTGTTAGCCCAGTGGCAAATTTTGCTCAAATCCTGATTCAGATATGATATGCCTAGAGTAAGTTGTACGTCATCGGCATATAAATAAATTTTGCTCCTAGAAACCTCCCTTGGCAGGTCATTTACATACAATGAGAATAAAAGTGGTCCCAGTATGGAACCCTGTGGCACTCCCCTATTCAGTGGTAAACTATCCGATCATACCCCATTTGCGTGAACCGATTGCGTACGGTTCGATAAGTAATTCGATATAAGGTTAGCCGAAGTGTTTGAGAATCTAAAAAAATGTCTTAGTTTTCCAACTAAAACATTGTGATCCATACTGTCAAAAGCTTTGGAGTAGTCCAATAGAACCAAAAAGTTAATATATACTTTTTCCAACCCCTGTCGCATATTTTCACTGACATCTACGAGAGCTGTAACGCAACTATGGTTCTCCCGAAAACCAGATTGAAAATTCGCGAGAAAATTGTGTTCCCTTATATATTCAACCATTTGCCCATATAAAAGTTTTTCCAAGTTTTTTGATAGAAAAGACAAGATGGAGATAGGTCTGTATTCACCATTTGAATTGGGGATTGGCACAATTTCCAGCTTAACGGATATTTAGATGTCATTATAATAGTGTTATACAAATGGGGAACATATGGCATGTAAATCATCACTACCCATTGCATCCGATTTCAACAACGAGCACGTTGACATAACATCATGTTCAGTAACAACGGGAAATTGGAAATTATTACCGACAATCCTATTATGTGTATACGACTCAGTAAGCGAGGACATGTTAAAAACAAAGTTTGCTGGGATCAGGGGAGTATCACAAAATGTTCTGTTCAACGTATTTACATCCACTTGGCTGTCAATGTTCCTGCTTGGACAGCCAATCCCAATTTCCATAATAGTATTCCAGGTTCGATGGGAATCAACTCCTGCACTAAAACGTCCAGTGTAATACGACCTTTTTGCAAGTTTTATATGCACGTTAGCATTCCTTCTGGCAACAGAGTACTCCAATTTTAAGTCACTAGTTCTGAATCTTTTCCACCTATTATATGCTAAATCTCTTTGGCGTATGGCGCTTTCAACTGTAATCGTAAACCATGGTTTTCGTCTATGTGTTGCCCTTCTAAACCTCAATGGTACGGTCAAGTTAAATAGGTAACGGATATTCCGCTCCAAAAAAGAGACTTGCTCGTCAACAGAGATAATATACAAGATGTCACTCCAGGCAATGTTAGCACAATAATCAAATAATTGGTTAAAGTCTAGATGTTTGAAGTCATGAAAGTTATACGTTAGGAAAAGTAGGTCATGTTTGGAAAAACATGGAGCCGAAATTTGGTCGTACAAGGCTATGTTCGTAGTGTCCGATACAAAGCACAAGTCGATCAAAGTGCTTGTTGTGGATGTATGATGGGTTGGGTTTACCGTATTAACAGTAAATAGACCAAACGACAAAATACTATCGGTTAATGTAGACTCCACTAATATATTTGAATTGAAGTCTCCACTAATGACAATATTATCATACTCAGCGCCAAAGGTTTCAAGTCCATTAAGCAGCTCCGTAAATGGTATCCTACTATGCGGTCTATATACACAACCCACCAGCAATTTTCTGCCAGATGATAACACCTCAATGAAAATAAATTCAATTTCGTTCTCAATTGATCCGTTTGCGGGAGGTGAGGTGCGGCATATTTTGCAGGCAATGCTTTTTTTAACGAAAATGGCAACGCCACATGGCTTGGTCTATCACGCCTAAAAACTGTGTAGCCGTAGGGACATATTAGACTATCAGGTATTGATGCTGTTAACTATGTTTCTGAACACAGATAACATCAACTCCAGAGTTCTCAAAAACTAGTTTAAATTCGTCAACTTTGTTATTGATGCTGGGCATTTATATGGACAATTTTAAAGCCCTTTTTATAATTAGACAAAATATTCACCATGCTCATGGTTAAGTCTCTAGAGCTTCCACGTTTATTAATCGTAAAATTCATCATAGAATAAAGTAAAGTGAGCAATGCTAACAATATTATTGATTACACGGAGGACATATAATATTAAGAAGTGTATAGTATAAGCCAGAAAGGTGAAAATTAATGAAATTAAATATAATGGCAAATAGAATATTCTGTTATTGAGACTAAGAATGAAGAAAAAATTGAGGAAATAAGAAGTAGTGATGCACAAGCGCAATGAATCACAATATTCAAAGGATTATGAGTTAATATATAATATAAAATAATGTTATTTACGAAAAAAATGCTTAAGTTCATCAAAAAACTCTACATGCACTGGATCATCAGAATCGTCCTTCTTGGCATATACAAGACCTCGTGGCGCAAAAACGGATTTGAAGTACTTTTCCTTTTTTAGTTTCAGGGCTTCTTGGAATATTTTGTGGTTATCAACATAATACACACTTTTTACACCTTCACATCTCAGATAGTTTTTACAGTGAAATTTGCATACTTCACCTATAAGGTTATTCGTAGGTAGATTCCTTATATTTTATGTTTTATTATTTTATGATATAATTAGGCAAAATTATGAGTTGTACTAATTAAAATCATTACAATTTTCGTAAAAAATTATGTTGTATTTGCTTTTAATTCTCTTAGCGGTTTTGCTAATTCGTCTTTTTTAAAATAGTCCAAAATATAAAAATATACATACTGTATAAAATCAAAAGTAATAATGAAAACAATCAAATTACAGCCTAAATGGAATTATATACTACCCATTTTATTCTTATTAAAAATCTGCAGTAAACAACCGAATTTAACACCAAATCATACAAAAGATGGTGGTTTGGCAGTTGCGTCTTGAAAGAGAAAACCCAGGCCCCGTTAAATATGACCATAATTAAATCCGTCATCAAAGGAAATGCAGTTTTGTGTTTAAAGAAGTAAAAAATACATCTAATAAAGTTTTCCATATACAAACATTACATAAACTTCAATGTGTATCATATGAATTCGTTATCGGTGTGTTTGCAACAAAATATATAAGAAATATCCTGAATGTAGAAAATTTTATTCAAAATATTAAATTTTTGCTCCCACAAAAATAACGAACAAAAAAGAAATACTGATTAAAAATTCTATTTTTTGTTCCCTATGGACACAAAAATGTTATCCTGAATGTAGAAAAAATTTCTAAAATCTATAACTGAAAGGTGAAACTTTAACAAGTAAAAAATGAGAACGTAAGGCAATTCTTCGCTTATGTGGAATGGGGCCTGCAACCCTGAAGATCCAACTGACCCAGAAGTTTAAAAGTAATGATCAATAACAACTCCGGCTAGAAAATTATCCTAACTTTGCGTGTAGAATTATTGTATCTAAAAGTAATATATAAGAGTGTAATACGAGTAAGAATGTCTATATATTTATGGTTTCTAAGTCAAAATTAATTTAATTGGATTTGTTGTATTTAAAAAAATTAACGGGTATATTGAAAAATTATATTATTTTCACAAGTTGTAATCCTTTACCTGGCATTAATAATTAGATAACTCCGCTATTTAATGTCTGAACTATTAATTCAGACACTACCATTCGTAATACTGATTACATTCATTCATTTATCTATTCTGCCTATTCAGTGTGTCTTGCACACGTACGTATTTCTAGCTAAGAACTTACTTTTCGCCAAATAATTCTCCTGCGACTATCGCTTCTTCCTTTTGTAACTCATACAAGAACAGCGTATAATCCACGGAAAATTAATCCACACGGAAAATTATAGATTATCATGCAACGACATCTTAACTTAAAGAAAATGTTTAACAGATTGTGCAAAGCATAATAGGACGTTTGCAGGTGTTATAATATTTCATAAAACAATAGATAGAATTAAAATTTTTAATAAAATACTGAGTGCTTACAACAAAAGCTAAAACAAAAAATACAATTTGAAAAGCATTTAAAATACAGAGATATTTCTTTTCATAATACATTTTCGCTATAGCAATGAAAAGGAAAGTGTAACAGAGACTTTAGTTGTAGGAAAAATTTATGGAAAAATTAATACTTACTCTGCTTATAATACACAGTGTCAGTCATAAAATTTTATAAATTTTTTGGGAGCTAAATTTTACACAAATTTCAGCATACTATGACTAAAGCATTTTTTTTTCGTGTCTTTCTGTATTATTCTCGTTCACATAAGTAGGTGTACATTGTTTATAGAAAAAAGTGAACACTGAATATTGTAACATACTACTGTATATACGAATAACACATTTTAATTGATAATGAACAGTAATTTATTAATTTATTTTTTATGCGTTTGTAACATATCTATGCATTTGTACAAATATATCTTTACTTTTATATTCATAACGAGAGACTATTCATTTTTTTCTACTTTATTTTTGTTATTACCATGTAGTTTGGTTGTTTAACACTCAATGATATAAGGTCACTTGTTCTGTTTCTCATTTTATGTATCTAGTATTTGGGGTATTTGAATTAATGATTTTAAATTATTGCAAATGTGTAGATCACTTTTGAATTAACCTTACATAACTAAAGGTACTAAAGCCTTGGCCCGTAAGATTCCAATAGTAATGGACAATTGTCTCGCAAGGGGCGGACGGGTCAGTTACCAAAGATACTCCTGAGGAAGAGGCTCAGGCGGTAGCGACCATTGTGGGCGAATGTTCTGTTCTGACTAGCATAAGGATTAGCGCACACGGGCAGACACTTGTTAAAAATGAGGAAGAAAGCCAGTCTGAAATATAAAGTATAGTTTTACCACAAGACATATTGAAAGTAAGGTAGGAGTTAATTATTAATCGGTTTCCTGGAATCAATTAGAGGGGTGAGGGGTACCCATAAAGTAAGCATTCTGTCTTGATATCTTATCTTATCTTTTTCATTAACCTAATGCAAATAACATTATGTGCTACCTTATCAAACGCCTTGAAAAATGCAAAGAAAAACTTGTTCTTTAATTATGTGCTCGAATATTTTTTTAAACAATATACAGCTTTGACACAAGCCGATATTTTTTTTTTTTTTTTTATTTAATGATTTATTAGCATTAATAATACTTTTCATATACTTACAAATATTTAAATTTGATATTATTGTGTTTTAGCTCTAATATAAATTGTAGTTTACAAAAAAGGAGATTTGCTTCTTAACTAGATTTTGATTACTTTCATTTTTAATATAATTTGGTAATGTATTGTAAAGTTGTAAGCCTTTGTAAAAAAGATTTCGTTGCATTGCCGTTGAGTGTACTCTTTCAATTCTAAAATTGTTCATATTTCTTAACTGGTATGGTTGTGCTTCCCTGACATATACTATTTGTTCCTTTAAATATTCCGGTGCTTCTCCACGTTTCATTTTTTGTATAAAATTTAAAGTATTGAGTGTAAGCCTCTGTCTTATGTTTAGCCATTTTAGAGATTCAAGCATAAAGTTGATTGATGTGTATCTGTTGCATTTTAATATGATTCGCATTGCTCTATTTTGTTGTTTTTGTAGTCGATCTATCTGTTGTGTAGTGCAGCATGAATATAAAATTGTAGACCCGAACTCGAAATGCGGTTTTATTATGGTATTATATATGTTTATTGATATATGCTTTCTTATTCTTTTGAAAAAACAAATTTTTTTGCCAATTTTTTTACATATATAGTCAATATGTTCTTTGAATTTCAGTTCTTTATCGTTAACAAATCCTAAATATTTTATCTGATCCACTTTTTCTATCACTTGATTATTTATTTTAAAAACTTGGTTACTATTTGTATTTATTTCTAATATTTTCGTTTTGTTTTCGTTCAATTTAAGTTTGTTCATTTTTAGCCACATGCTAACACGTTCCATATCTTGTGTAAGATTATCGTAGCATTGTTGATTCGATTCACCTTCTGTAAAGATAAGCGTATCATCTGCATATAGAATTACTTCACATTTTCCCAACATTTTTGGCAAATCATTTATATATATTATGAATAATAACGCTCCCAGAATTGAGCCTTGTGGTACTCCATATTCGTTAGTAACTGAATTAGATTGCATGTTGTTCACTTTTGTTATTTGTTTCCTTCCCGTCATATATGATTCAAACCATTTTAATTCTGTATCTCTAATTCCGTAGCAATGTAGTTTCCGTAGAAGAATATGCCTATCAATGGTTTCGAAGGCTCTTTTAAAATCAAGGAATATGCTAATAATTTTGTTATTTTTTTCAACTTTTTTCCACCTATTAATAACGTAGTTTACTGCTGTTTCGAATGAGAAATTCTTTCTAAATCCAGATTGGTATTTTGATAATATATTTTTAGATTCCACATATTGTTCTAATTGTTCTTTTACCACCTTCTCTAATATTTTTTCGCAAGTCAATAACGTATTAATTGGTCGGAACTCTTCACATTTTTTTGTTTTTGACACCTTTTCAATGGGGGTTACCATTGAGGTTTTCCAGTTTTCTGGAAATACGCCTGTTTCTAAAGATTTGTTTATTATATGAAGCATTACTTTTCCTAATATATGCCAGCTATTGAGTATTATTCTAGTATCTATCCTATAAAAGTCTGGCTTATTTTTTAAGTTCTTACATATTACTTTTAATTTTTCTAACGTTATTGCACGGAATTTAAATTGGGAATTTATCACTGGAACGTTTTGAATATATTGCACATTGCTTATCTCGGATCTTATTGATTTCACGCTATTTATAAAGTAATTGTTAAAATTTTCAGCTATTTTCAAATTATTCTTATATTCTACATTATTAAATATCACAGTTTCAATTGTATTTTTAGATTTTTTTAAAATTAGATTTTTTATTTCTCTCCACATTTCTTTTTGATCTTTGGCAGAAGTGATTTTGTTATTTACATACTTCCTTTTTTCATTTTGAATTTTGATTTTGTAAATATTTCGAATTTTTTTGTAATTTGTCCATGCTTCGTTTGTATTTTCGTATCTTGCGATTTGATATTTATAAATTTTTTCTCTTTTTATTCGTCGAATTTCATCGTTAAACCAATTACATTTAAAATTTTCTCTATATATTTTCTTTATAGTTAATTTGTTTATTGCGTTTCTTAAGTATTCATCGAAGAGATTGACGTTGTGGTTTAAGTCATTATTGTTGTTTATTATTTTTTGTAAATTTTGTATTTCAATGTTAAATTGGTGTCTATTATATCTAAATATTTCAATTTCTTTATTGGTGTTTTTATTAGGATTATATTTATCACTATCTATTATTATATCTATTGCTTCGTGGTCCGAAATTTTATTCGTAATGTTAACCTTTGCCGAGATATTTCGATTATTCGTTACTATATAATCTATTAAAGTTTTGGAGTTCTTTGTAATTCTCGTGAATTCTTCTATTATTTGCTTAAGGCCATTATCATCGAGTATACACTTAATTTTGTTTTTATAAAAACTTTCTCTATACCAATCTATATTAAAGTCACCCGCTATTATAATATCACAGTTTATTTCATTTAGTTCTTCTACGATATCTGCAAATGCTCTCAAAAATTCATATTCTGAACTGCTTGGGGACCTGTATACAGCAGCTACAATAAATTTGTTGTTTTTATTATGCACCATATATGCTATTATCCACATTTTCGAATCAACAATTTTTTCGGCGATCTTTCTTACTTTCCATTTCTTTTTAAAATATATTGTAATTCCACCTGTTCTTTTTGAGTTCGATAGAGATGAGAATTGATTGTAACCTGTTAACTGTGTTTCGGCTTCGCCCACGTCTATAGTTAAGTGAGTTTCCGATAAAATAACGAATTCTGGCTGTTTTGTTTCTAAAAGTATCTCCATCTGGTTGAAGTTATTTACCAAACCTTGTATATTAGTGTATATTCCGTATATTTGCCATGGTTGTTATGCCGCGAGACCTATCCTTCTTCTCATCGCGTTTAGTTTGTTTTGAAAAACTGGACATTCCCTATTTGTTGTTGCATGATTCTCATCCAGGCCAAGGTTCAATCTTTTGTTCACTCTTTCACAGTTTCTACATTTATTTATAATATTTTTTGTGCATTCTTTAGATTTATGATTGCCGTGACATTTATAACATACTTCTTCAAATTTACAATCCGTTGATTTATGATTATATCCGCTACACTTATATTACACGACCATTTTTCTTATATTCAAATATTTTTATAACTTCAAGTTTGCTTTCGTAGAGTATATCATTTTGCCTTCTTAGTTTTTCCACAATTTCATTCTCCGTGAATTTAAAAGTCATACCAGTTAGTTTTATTTTCATTTCCATTTGAGTGGGAACTTTAATTTCGTATAAATCACTCATTTCATTCTGCAAGGCTTCTTTAATTTTTTCCCTTTCTTCATTATTTTCACTTTGTATAATAACAGATCCATTTTTCCTTTGTTCCACATTTAAAATTTTAAAATTCGATGGATTAACTTTTTTATTTAAATCTTCTTTAGTTTTTATAACAGTTTGTTTTTCTTTTGGTTTTAAAACAAGCGGGTTTTGTTTATTTTCATCCGGCATCACTATATTTTTTTTCAATGCACCAGCAAATGATAAGTTATTTGTTTTAACACTTGTTTCTGTTTTTTTTTTTTTTTTAATTTCTTTTTTTATAAACTTTTTTAATTTCTTTTACATTTATTTCACAATGTTTTTGTGCCTCATCTAATTTTCTTAATCTTTCGTTGTATCTTTTCTCAATTGCTTCAAGTAGATTTTTAATTTCATTTTCGTTTTGTTTTAATGCTGATTTAAATTCGCCTTTATATTCAGCTAAGTTATTACTGTTTTTTTCAACATTCTCTTGGACTAATATCAGCGCTTCATCTAGGTTATGTATATATTGAAGACAATCCTCACATATAAAATGAATAAATCCACCGGCTTCTAGTATTCCTCGAGAATATTGGTCTAGACCTGAGTATTTCTTTGAACAATGGTACACCTTTTTACATATTCCTTCGCACATGACACCAGTTTCACCACGTATTGCACTTTTACATTGATGGCACTCGGCCATATTTGTGACGATCTTTAATTGTATCTAGTCCAAAAACTTTATTATTTCCTTATTGTCCGTTGTTAATTTTATAGTTTTAAATAAATTTTTTTATTTTTAGTACACAATTTCTATTTTATTTTAACAATTTATTAGAGCTATATACTTTTTGCTTCTTTATTTAATAAGAACAGTTATTATTATAAATATTGGATTTATCACTACATTTAAAATTTGGGGTAAGAGAATTAGCTTTCCATATCAATTAAACAACCAGCCGCAAGAGGTTTATTATAAATGAACTAACCATAGTAATATACATAGCAAACGAATTCTTTATAGATTTTACGGCACTTGTAATACTATCCACCGTTAATTAAATAAAACCGAAATCCACTTTATGTACTATGAATTTTAAACTAGCAGATGATGTTGAGTTGTTTATATTTTCAAAATTGGATTGATAAAATACATCGAACGAATTAGCCATGACATTGCCAGAGCTTAAAAGTCAATCAACAAAATGCAATGTAATAGCTAAAGTAGTCTTTCTAGATCTTGTAAAATCTTAAAATTGCCTTGGATTGAAATTATGGAACTATCTCGTAATGAAACAACAATTTGTTTAAATTGCTTTTGGAAAACACGAACTACGGAAATATCACAAGTAATAATTATAATGTTTATTAAAATGTAGGAGAAACTTACCTCGTCGCTCACTTGGAAAACATAAAATATCAAATTATCTGTAGTCTACTGCGAAAACACGCCTACAATACATTATCTTACATTATCGTCGCCATTGTGTGCTGACCGTTATCGGTTCTTATCAATATATATATATATAAATTGTTATATCTGTAATAATCCATTTAAGACTATTAGAGTGATATTGACAATTTTCTTCAATTTATTTGTACTTATTTGAACTGTGTTTGTACTTTATGAACTTGATAAATATTCCTTGTACGAATAAGATGGAGAAGACTATTAATTGATTCAGAAAAATTGCAATCACTTATTCATATGCATATTAAAGAAATGCTCATTGCACTACGTAACAAAAGTTTTATTTTGAAATCTCAAACAACAAGACAAGGTGTAGAACACAGCATGATTTTTTAACAATTAATCAGATTCCACCCCCAATTTCCTTTTTCACTGTAAAGATTCATAGTTACTTTTTTTAATTTTCTTTTCATGTTTAAACACTGTTGACACAAATTAATAAGAAAAAGTCAGTGAATACTTCAGATTAAGTGCATTAAAAAATAACATCAAGCTGCTGAAAATGTCAAGACAGTTTCATGGTATGATTGATGTTGTTTGTGCCTCTTGTCTTTGCTCATATCGCTGATATTTTAAATACTTTGTTGACACTTGCATGACAGAATATGTATGAGCAATAGCAACTTCATTAAACAGTGGTTAAATCAAATTTATTTTCCTAGAACATTTTCGAGTGATTTGGTATTAAATATTGAATAAAAATATTAGCAATTGTGTAGGAATCGCAAAGGAGCGGCCACAGTAGGTCACTACATAAGCAACTCAATACTCTGATATTTTTATTCATTTTCTGTTCATCGTTGCTCCATTTCTTGTATAAAATTATCAGTATTATTTACAATTTCACTATGAAGAGCTTCTTGACACAGCACTGTTTCTATCTTCGAAATAAAATATGTAGTGAAAAATTTGCAGCGGCAATACGAAATACTAAAAGTTAGGAAGTAAATATTGGACAACAATTGATTTTTTAATCTTTTCCAAACTAATAAAGCGATAAAAGATATAAACGAAAAACATCGCTAACCACACGGGAACAGACATATTTCTACAATTTTAAAGAATGTGTTTACATTACATGTAAAAGTTGTATATAATGTCAAAAGCGTTATCCATACGGAAGGAATTTCGTGTGTATGTCAAAATCAGTATTTTACATACGGTCTATAATTTTTATGTTCACAAGGACATAGGTATTTTATGTACATATGACATAACCTCTTGTTGTTGAAAACGTAGACTTTATTCCAAAAACATTTTGAACGAGTTTTTGTGAGTAAGTTTGTTTTCTAATTTATGATTTTAAATAAGAAATTGATTCCAAAACAAGTGAAATAGTTTTTTGCAGCATAATAAAAATAGCAATTGCAAAAAAAAAAAACTGCCAGTGATGTCAATAACTCAGTAATTACTTGATTGCATGACCGTACAGGAGATAACATACATTAAATTAATTGGAAATTAATCTGTAATTAATCATGTAAATTGCTACTAAGAGTGAAACGAGTTAAAAGCGACAAAAATAGTGATGTTCTCCTTATTTCTGTTTTGCATTTGGCTTAATATTAAAATTTTACATTTGGCTCATAATTTTCTGATAATACGCATCACACTGTATGTATACGTTTTACATATGTAATTTTGACATTTCATATTACTTGTACGCGGAATATAAGCACAGCTTTACCACTGTAAATACGAGTATAATAAAACAAATATGACATGCAGTGGCACACTTAATAAAATATTGAAAAAATTAAAAATATTTGCTAGCAATCTTTAAGCTGAGAATATGAAAAAAGAAAACCTTTAGCATTTAAGGAAAAAATCGTTTATACCTAATTACAGAAATGTTAAAAAACAAAGCGCAAATTTCCAAAAATAATTCAAATTATGCCATCATATTAAAAACTATATATGTATATATTTATTAAACACTTTTTCTTACAACCAGCGTAAACGATTTGATAGTACGGTAATATTTCGCTAGTGTGACGAGAATTAACCCTCATCGTTCTCGTGCTTGTAATCTTTTCTAAAGTAACAATTTTACGCCAATAAACTGCAATCGAATGGTGCTTTTTAAGTCGTCCTAACCGTGCTAATCGCTAAAACTTAGCTGAATTTATGTGATGGGCTTACTGAAAATGTGACCTATCGAACCCGCACCACATGGCCAAAATTATACACAGTATATAATGAAATACATAAGCCTTTCCTACACAAAAAAGTTAATACTTTGCACATAGATCACTTTATTAAACATAGCCCTTGCTTTGAAAGAAAACTCCTCCTTAATGTGTAAACAGTAATGTGGATAATTTCATTATAAGTTACACTCAGACATTTACTTCGAAAAATTTTTATTTTATCTATTTTTTGATCTATCTCTGCTAATATTTGTTTTATTGACTTGAATAAATACTAAGGTTAAATTAAATTAAATAGCAAACTTCAGACAGATTGTGCAGCCCAACAAGTCATACGTCTGGTTGTACAAATTCATTTAAAGTAAATAACTATATAATACTAAATCTGAGTGAATAATCTTAACAGGTATTTTTAGGACCAGACCGTAGGATATTCACACGAGTTACGTATGTAATCCCACATACTCAACCAACCCTCGTAGATATAAATTCAATCATTAATAAATACATTAAAGAAACTTAAATACAAAGTCAACGACACTTTGTAACAATTTTAAAATTTTTATTCAATAAACAATTTTTTTTTACTTCTCTTCATTTTCTGAAATTTGATTTCATTCTTCCGCTATTTCGTAAGCATTTAAAGTCAATGACATTGTTTTCATTCATCCAAATTTTATTTCTGCTATAAAGCATAAAATACAATTTGGCTGAAATTCGAACCCTTTAAAAAAAAAATATATTGAGAAATAATTGTTTATTTTTTGAAACCACTTGGAGTCATCGATTTTCATTGCGATGACCCAATAAATAAAAACAACAACAACAACGAAGAAAACAGAAGAAGTCATGTTAAGAATAGATTTAAGAAATTTTAATAATTCAGTCTTAAGATCACAATCAAGAAATAAAGACACAAAAAATAAAAATTGTGTTTTATTTCAAAACGTTATTGGCGCAGTCAACGGAAACTTATTCCAAAGAATAAGTTAAAGAACATATTTATTCTTGAGAATAAATAAACGCTCAAAAGCCTAAAGTAAGAACGGTAAAATAAAAGAAAATTTTTTAAGTGAAGTAATTTTAAAATAAATAAAAGTGAAAAGACAAAATATATATAAATAAAAAAAAAAAAAAAAAAAAACAAATCACTGAAAAACTGTTTTTTGTTAGTGAACTTCTTAATGAAAAAGTATATACATATATAATAAAAAAATAAAACACTGGAAAATCGTTTAATGTTAGTGAACTTATTAAAGAAAAAGTATATGTATTATAAAAAAAATAAAGCACTGAAAAATTGTTAAACAAAAGACATACATACATAACCCTTCGTAATAAAAAAAAAAAGAAAAACAAATTGTGAAGAAAATAAACTTAAAACATGAGCAGATTTGATGAAAACAGAAATTTGGGACAACAACCCAATGGAGAACAAATTGTGGAGGTAATAGCAGCCCAGGAACAACTTATTAACCAGCTAAGAGGACAAGTTGAAGCTTTACAAGCACAGCAAGCACAACAATTACAGCAATCGCAAAATCAACTACTTACACCAAAGGACATACTGCAGCAGTTTAGACAATTAAGATGTCTTGACGAAAATCATAGCGTTATGCCATTCATTAAGTCGGTCGAAGCAGTGATGTTGCTGTGTCCAAGGGACAACATGGAACTAATGAATCTAGCAATGAACATAGTGGCAAATGAAAAAATTGTTGGAGAGGCAGGAAGATATATCCAGGAACTGGGAGACAACGTAACATGGACTCAAATAAAGCTGAAGTTAATGGAACATTACAAGCCCAGGACAACTTATGGAGACGTTTTCAACAAATGCAGGAATGTAAAAGTATGTAATTTAAGAGAACTTTTTAACTATTTTGAAAAATGTAAACATGAACTTAACAAAATATATTTATTTGACAATAATAAACCATTAATTTATAAGCCAGACAGAGTAGATAGGGATTTGGTAAATATTTTAATAGAAAAAATAGATATTCCATTACGATCTCATTTAGATCAAACCAGTACACTTAACGACATTATTACAAGATATTCACAGATCAGAGCTTTAGACGACCCTAGAGCCATACACATAAAATACAGGAAAAATATAAATAATTATAATAAAACGAACACAAACATGAACACTCAAAAACACAATTACAGTAATCATTACACTGAACAACGTCAATATACAAACAGACACCAAAACCAACAAAATAGGCAGAATCAAGAATTTACTCAAAATTTTAACAAGGGATTTAACAATTATCAAAAGGATAATTACACTTACCAAACTAGAAACACTAACAGAAGCTCTCAATCTCATAACCCAAAACAAGTACCTGAACCTATGGAAATAGGTACTTTACAAGAAGAACAATTAATAGGAAATAATGATTTAAATTTTATAGTACCGCCTCAAAATCAACATTACCCATAGTTAAAATTTCTATAGGCAAACAAACCATTAGATGTCTTATTGATACAGGTTCCACCACAAGTATCTTAAAGGAAGGAGTACTGTCTGAACAGTATCCAAAAATTACTCTTAAGAATCCTTTGCAGTATAATACACTTAATGGTACAAATAAAATAAAATTTATAGTCACAACACCATTTCCAAAAGAGTTCGGTTGTCTAGGAACACTCCAATGGAAAATAATTAATTTTTCAAATAAAAATTTCTCTGCTATAATTGGTCAAAATTTCTTACAACCTCTAAATACAAAAATTGACTATGAACAAAAATGTGTGCAAATACTAAACAACAAACTTTATTTTGAAGAATATAATTATCCCGAATATGTTCATAACATTTGTAGTATACAACAAATGGAGAATAGAAATATAAGAAATAATATTGATTTTTCTCATATGAATACCGAAGAACGTCAGGCAACCTTAAGGCTGCTTACTGAGTTCGAAAATTTATTCTTTAAAGAAGGAGATTATTTATCATGTACAAACGAAGTATACCATGAAATAATTACCACAAACGAAAGGCCCTTATATTCCAAAATATATAGGTACCCTCAAATACATGAGGAAGAAATTAAACGCCAAATTAAAGAAATGATTCAACAAAAAATAATAAAAGAAAGCAATTCTCCATATAATAGCCCACTATGGATAGTAGAAAAGAAATTAGATAATTCAGGAGAAAAAAAGTATAGAATCGTCATTGACTATAGAAAATTAAACGAATTTACAATTGACGATAAATATCCTATTCCGAATCTAAATTCATTATTAGACAAAATTGGTAGAGCACAATATTTTACAACACTGGATTTGGCAAAGGGGTTCCACCAAATTCCAGTAAGGGAGGAGGATAGGGCAAAAACAGCGTTTTCAACACCATTTGGACACTATGAGTTCATTCGTATGCCATTTGGCCTGAAAAATGCTCCATCAACCTTCCAAAGGCTGATGAACAAAATTTTACATGAACATATTAATAAAATATGTGTCGTTTATATGGACGACATATTGGTGTTCGGAACATCCTTGGAAGAACACTTAACAAATCTAAGGCTAATATTTAAAACTCTACAAAAAGCACATCTCAAAATTCAAATCGATAAATGTGATTTTCTAAAAAAAGAAACTCAGTTTTTAGGGCACATCCTTACAACAAACGGAATAAAACCAAACCCCGCTAAAATAGAAATAATAAAAAATTTGAAAATACCAAATAATACAAAACAAATAAAATCTTTCTTAGGTATGACAGGCTTCTATAGAAAGTTTGTCAAAGATTATGCAAAAATTGCATATCCCATGACACGATTTTTAAAAAAGGATCAACCAATCAATGTATACGATCCTAGTTACATCACTTCTTTTGAAAAGCTTAAAGACCTAATAACAAATTCACCAATATTACGTTACCCCAATTTCACAAAGAAATTTAAAATCACAACAGATGCAAGCAACTTTGCCCTTGGAGCTGTACTATCTCAAGATGGACACCCAATTGCATATGCATCTAGAACTTTAAACAAGCATGAAACTAATTATGCTACTATAGAAAAAGAGTTACTCGCCATAGTATGGGCAGTAAAATACTTCCGACCATATGTTTTTGGCAGGGAATTTGATTTAGAAAGTGATCATCAACCACTAAAGTGGCTAATGACAAAATATACGGGTAAAGACATAAACCCAAAACTTCAAAGATGGCTTCTAAGTTTGGGGGAATATAGTTTTTCAATTGAATATATTAAAGGAAAGACAAATAATGTCGCCGATTTCTTGAGCCGAATAAGAAACGACGAAATTAATGCTCAAATGGAAGATATACAAAATGAAGGAGAAAACAATAGCATAACAGCCGAAATAGGAACAGTTCATTCCCAAGAGGAAGATCTAGGCTTTACAATTCCAATTCTAGATACAATCGTCAATCGGTTTAAGACACAAATAATAGTTATAGAGGAAAAACGAAACACAATTGAAAAAGTGTTCAAATTTAAACGCATTTACATAGATAAAAAAGATATCCACGAGAATAGAGTCTTGGATATCATAAGAAAAGAAATAGATAAAGGAAGAGTGGGAATATACTCTAACCTCAATGATCATGATTATTACAAAGTGCAGAAAATTATTGAAGAGGAATTTTCTACGAACCCAAATGTTAAATTCGTCAAATGTTCTCGATTGGCAAAGGACATCGACAATGACGAAGAATTAAGAAAACAAATCGCCCTCTTTCATAAACACGAAAGCGGACATTGCGGTATAACAGCAACTTTCGAAAAGCTAAAATATTTAATATATAATCCTCAGCTCAAGGAAGAAATAACAAAAGTCATTAATAGTTGCGATATATGCTCAGGAGGAAAATATGATAGAAATCCCATCAAAAGCAAGTTTTACATAACCGAAACTCCGCATACTACTAATGAAATTATTCACGTAGACACTTATGTCAATAGCAAACATTCCTTCATCGTTTTTATTGATAAATTTTCAAAACATGCCACATGTTTGCCTCTTATGGACAGAAATAGTATTACACTTGTTGCACAATTACAACAATTTTTAGCGATTAAAGGAAAAGTAAGAAAAATGGTATTTGACAACGAATTTAATAATGAAAACGTAAAAACATTTATGCAAACTGAAGGAATAGAATATCACATTACTAAGCCAAATAGCCACACTGGCAACAGCGATATCGAAAGACTAAACAACACAATCACCGAAAAAATAAGAACTTTAAATTTAGAAAATCATTTACCAATTACACAACAAATATCTAAAGCCATTATGTTATATAATGACACATATCATAGCACAATTAAATGCACACCATTACAAGTCCAAAATAACACAATCGACCACACCATAATATATGAAAGGTTATGTAAGGTAAAAGAACAACTTATATCAAAAGCAAATAGAAATAGGGAAAATTATATAGAAACAAGACAAGAAGGTTTTATAAAACACTATAAAAATGTAAGACACAAAGAAGAACCAAAGTTCAGGAAAAAATCTTTGCAGGGAATACATACGAGCAATATTAAAAGACCTAATAAATACAATAGTCTCATTTTAAACGAAACTTAATTTACATTTAAATTTAAAATTACAGGTAATATTACACATACTAATAACCATATTTATAATAACGCAAACTCAGGCCAACATAATCTTACATCCAATAACGGAAACAAGTGGATACGTACAAATTAACAACTATAATCACAGCATTCCTATAGAATCAGAGCTAATTTTACACCACATAGATATAAAAGAAATAACAAATATTCTTCAGCAAATGATAAGTGACTCAAATAATTTGAAAAAGAACGAAAGAATATTTATATGTAATGAGATAGACACACTTTTAAGCAAGATAAAAACAATAACACCTAGCAATAGGCAAAAACGTGGACTTTTAAATTTAGTAGGACATGCTTGGAAATACCTTTTTGGTACAATGGACAGTACTGACCAAGAAGACATCATTAAACATTTTAATACAGTTGATTCTAACATACATAACTCTATAACAAACTTAAATCAACAAATAAAAATTAACGACTATTTCAACAATACACTACAAATAATAAGAAACACTGTAACACAGAACCAGAAAAATATAATATATTATATGGAGGGACTACATAGATCAGTAAGAGACATATTGACAAAAAACATATATTTTGAAAATTTACTTATTTTAACAACAATTAGAAACCACATAGAACATATACAAAACTATATAACAACAGCACAAAATGGAATAACAGACGCCAGCATCCTAACAAAGCAAGAGATAGATGACTATAATATAGATATAAGTAAAATCCAGTTCTTAAGAACTGCAATTTTTGAAAAAACTAATGAACTAATATTTATAATTAAAGTTCCAAAAACATTTCTCTCTATACAAGTAACAACTATTATACCTATGCCATACTTAAATAAAGAAATAGATGAAGAAATTGAAAATACATTTAAGTATAATAACAAAACATACATATACAAGCATAACAGTTATTTAACTGAATGTAAAATATCAAAACATTGCACAATAGAAAAAACATGTAAAATTATAAAAAACGATAATACCGAGATCATAAATATTAACGATCAAACAATTGTAGTAAAAAATGCAAAGAATAATACAATAACTAGCAGCTATAATAACACAAACAATGTTTTGAACGGAAATTTCTTAATACAATATAATAATTGCACTTTAACAATAGCAAATCAAAAATTTTCAAATAATAATAAAATGTATTTGGATAAAATAATTGTTCCAAAATTTCAAAACATAACATTTAAGAGTACACTTACTATAGAAGAAGTAAAAATAAAAACAATTCAAAATATGAAAGAAATTGAAGAAATAAAATTAAACAGTATGATTATTGTTTACACCATACCATCAACAATAATAGTGGCAATAACAATAATACTAATAATAATATTATATGGCAAATGTAAGAAATCAAATGGAAGAATTCGGGAGAATCCTTCATCTAATGGGGGAGGAGTTACGTATGTAATCCCACATACTCAACCAACCCTCGTAGATATAAATTCAATCATTAATAAATACATTAAAGAAACTTAAATACAAAGTCAACGACACTTTGTAACAATTTTAAAATTTTTATTCAATAAACAATTTTTTTTTACTTCTCTTCATTTTCTGAAATTTGATTTCATTCTTCCGCTATTTCGTAAGCATTTAAAGTCAATGACATTGTTTTCATTCATCCAAATTTTATTTCTGCTATAAAGCATAAAATACAATTTGGCTGAAATTCGAACCCTTTAAAAAAAAAATATATTGAGAAATAATTGTTTATTTTTTGAAACCACTTGGAGTCATCGATTTTCATTGCGATGACCCAATAAATAAAAACAACAACAACAACGAAGAAAACAGAAGAAGTCATGTTAAGAATAGATTTAAGAAATTTTAATAATTCAGTCTTAAGATCACAATCAAGAAATAAAGACACAAAAAATAAAAATTGTGTTTTATTTCAAAACGTTATTCACGCGTCTTTTTAAATATAATAAGCACATAGCTATTAAATTATACACTGTTTCTGTATTACGAGCAAACGATTCGTATTAAAAATGTCTATAGAAATCAACGAGAAAAATATATTGTTTTTTATATCTATAGTAATTATTCGCTTGCACTACAGGGCACACGCTATTGGATACATTAGATAAGTAAGTCTAAAGTGCGTAAAATATAAATCAAATACCTCTCTTAGCAATACATCAAAATAAAAATTCTGCATACAAAAACTTACTCCAATACATTCTCATTAACAACCTATCACGATATTTATCACTACTGACTTTAGTAGTGACAAGTTTTCCCAACTTTCCATATTTTCTGTTCCCAAAGTACTTCTATTATTAAGAAAAAAAGTATTAGAATATATTTGCATCTTAAAAATTACTGGGTCGTAAAGTGTTAGTTTCAATGTCTCTTATGTGCAGGATATTGATTTTGAACTTTTTTAGAAGTAGCATTTTTCACTAGAAATTTGCAAAGATTACAAGTCCTTTTTATTTAAAACATAAAAACAAATCAATAAATCAATATTTATTGTTGTTATTGCATTGTCTGACATATTCGAGTTTTATTATTTCCGTCATTACCCAAAAAATATTTGCTATCTTAGTTTTTTGACATTTAGATGCTCTCAAAGATAGCAATCCAACGTAGAAAGCAAGAAGTAGGAAATTAACTCCTTTATTTTACAGTAATAAATTAAGTCACAGTGGGAATTTCAAGAAAAGATTAACCGACGTGATCCCGTCAGGCCTTTTGTGCGACGTTTCTATCTTGCATAACCGTATTCCGTACTGCTGGTAACATTCAGCCTGTTCTATTCGCTAAAGCCTACTGTAATCATTGCATACACTTTTCCAATATAACAAAAATAAGTTGAAATCTCACTCTAAAATTGTTTTCTTCTTCTATTAGCTACCTATCTCTCTCACACCTTGTACATTAACATCCTTATGAACATATCTAGGTCACTAATTTTTCAAAGTCAATTCACCACCATTTCATAAACAAGATTAGCAGTTCGGCAAGTAGAGAATAACTCTACATTAAAGAAATACCAGTTGGGCTGCACCATTGGCGCCATTCGTAGAAGGGTATTTCGACTGCTTGACTTGCACCAGAACTTCGCATAATTAAACTTGGCGAAGTTTGCATCGGGACTTAGGTGTGCACATTCTCAGAATCCAGCTAATCTAGAGCTTATCCAATGCCACTTGAATGTGAACTGAGTTACGCAGCCCTTCTCAATTTTGCCCATATAATTATTTTTAGTGACAAAACGCATATATGATGAATGGCTATGTTAACAACCAAACCCGCTATGTATATGGCGACATCAACCCATACGATATTCACTAGATGTATGGTAAGCGACATAATTTAGGACAGCAATATGATTGGCCCGTATTGCTTCGAAAATGACGGTTGTAGAGCCATCTAATGCTCTTTTTTGTAAGAGTAGTTATTCTTAAACTATACAGCTATAACAAATACATCGAATTTGAATTGTTTCAACTTCAAATGTGTGTATTTGCATAAAAATAGACGTTTTAAGATGTTATGCAGAAGAATAACAATAATCACATTTACTGAAAACCTTGGGGACTATTATTGAATATCAATATAGAACTTTATGGAAGAAATTTCGTTATGAAACTTTAGCCAATGTTTTGATCATTACGTTTGTATGTGTATTCGCAAACACCACCATACTCGTATCTACAAAACCAAACATAAAAACTTTTCCTATTATTTGTAACCACTTATGAGAAAATGATGCTTCAAGCTTAGCTCCTTAATATTTTTTACGATATGCTTTTTTATTTCAGTTTTTTTTTAATATTCTTCTAATTATCTCAAAGCAAAAACTCGTAGCTTTTGTAATATTACTCTTGATATTTTCATATAAATGCACCACAAATAACACAAAAGCTGGAAAAAACCAACAACTACAAAGATAGAAAATACAAAATGCTGATATTTCTTAAGGGCGAAAATATATTTTAAACCGTTTTTGTTTTTCTTATATAAATATTAATATTTATCCTCTAAAGAGCATAACGCCGTATGTATTCTGCAGACTGAGCATTTATTTATAAAAGGTGATTTCAGTTGAGTTTCCACAAAATATTACAAAAATTTTATTAGGGCCATACTGAATATAAGCGCGTGTTTAAATTATCTAAGCTCCTACGGTCGGTCATTGTCAAAAATATTTGAAAAATTATTCATCTCGAGTGTAACTGCTTTTCTAAATGAACATCACCATCACTTTATCCCAGATCATCGTTTTGGTTTTCGAGCAAGGCTTAGCACTATTGAAGAAGTCCATAGAATCTGTTGAGATCTTGCAAGAAATATTTTGTAAACCACTAGTCAGTCTGTGTATAACAGTAAAAGAAATTGTTTGTATAATTATCTTTTGAATTGAGATTTCAGTAAAATGTATGAATTTTAAAGTCTTTATTTATATTTACACCAAAGGGCCAAAAATACTTTTGTTCTCAATCAGAATCGCTACCATTATTATTAGAAGCAATACTGCTCAGCTTTATACTAAGATATTTCCCAAGCATTTTATAAAGTGTGCCATGATGGAATACTCACTAAAATATCTCGGGTTCTTCCTGAAAACACATACAAACTTCTACAAAGCTATTTGTCAGATAGAACGTTTAAAGTAAGGCCTAAAGATCAGCTTTCAAGAAATGGAAAAATCAGTGCAGGAGTACCTCAAGATAGTGTACTATACAGCGGATAACAATAACACTCGTTAAATATTTAGGTATCCACCTAGATCGACGCATTACTTGGTCGCGTTACATTGAGACAAATATAACGTCCATAAAACTGCGAACAACTCAACTACACTGGTTAAGAGGTCCACACTCTACCTTGGG
The DNA here is from genome assembly GCA_963932375.1 of Phania funesta. Taxonomy (NCBI): domain Eukaryota; kingdom Metazoa; phylum Arthropoda; class Insecta; order Diptera; family Tachinidae; genus Phania; species Phania funesta. Next base: position 34,999,716 of record OZ010655.1, on the reverse strand, counting down.
TTTGCAATACAAAAGCCTGTCTGTGCATCAAACATCCAGAACTTACAGAAAAGACAGTTTAGGATTTTACGTCTTATCGTATGCGCCCCCTGGTATATAAGAAATGAAAACATAAATAGGGGTCTAAAAGTTCCCAGTATCCAGGAAGAATCTAAAACATACAGGTCAAAGAACGTTAACAAGCTAGTCGTGTATCCCAATACTCTTGTACGTAATTTATTGCAATTTGATGGCCACCAGAGACTAAAAAGAACTGACACATTTAGCCTGGCAAGGCGTTTCTCTCTCCACAATAGTAGATAGTTTATTAATTTTAATACGAAAGATGAAATAATTTATTAACAATAACAAGTAAATAAATTGTTAGAAATCAGATTTGAATACTTATTGTAAATTTCTTTTAGTAGAAAGATTCAATAAATTAAAATTAAATAAAAAAAAATTCTCGACATTTGCTTTCCTGAATAAAATCGATTTTAAATAGCCGAACTCTAATTTGAAAAAGAGGATACAGCGATCGAAATATCTGTGTTATGATAATATAGTAAACATATACTATAGGTAGCATTTAATACCAGTAACTTACCCTTCAAGAACGCGTAATTTTTCAAGATCGCGTATCATCTTTTATATCACTCGTATTTATAGAAAAAAAACTTTTACAAACAGTCCAAAGCAACAGTTATTGAATTAAGAAGGAGAAGATAAGACGAGTACTTCAGTGTTCTAATTATAAAACAAATATTAAATTTTATATCTATACAATTTTAAAACAAAACATTGCTGCCTTTTTATGTTTTACTATATATATAACGTTCTAAAATGACACAAAATTACTTTTCATATTTTTCTTTATATTTCACACTTATGTACAAATACGCATTTCTGTACATTGTTGCAGACACATTCATACATCAATACTTGATAACTTAATACAAAATGTACATTAAAATACATTAGTAGAATGGATGTATTACCTAATTATTATTTGGTGTGTAACAAATTATCGATCCGTGAAGGAAAAAAAGTTTTACTAAAAGTCTTATTACAGTTTCCTGTTGACAGCATTTTTCATATGCTTTATTACCTCATTGTATGCTTGTCCTTTGAATTTGAGCTTGAGAAAAGTAACAATACACAAAATATTCTTTATCTTGAGTTTGCCTTGTTATGATGCGATTTTGTTCTCTTATGCCATTAAATTAACAATTTCATTTTATTCCCAAAAAGCTTTAAGGAAGTAAAGATTCTTTGGGAAATTTTCCACGCCATTAACGTGCTTCGAACACTATATATTGAATGTAAAATATGGAACAATATAAAATGTTCATTATATTATGTCAGATTTTGTTGTATTTGTTAAATGTGGAAACTTAAAAAGCAGGTATCAAAAAAGTTTTGAACGTTTTTTTCCACACAATTTCTTTTCATATTTATATATGAATTCTTTGTGATTTTTACTTGCATTTATTCTAATCGAAAAGTATCCCAAATTTAGTGGTGAAAAAGTTGTGTACCATTCAAACCATTCACCGGCTGTTCAACTCCGATCTACATAGAACACTTTATTTTCTTGTGTTAACATATGTATGTATGTTAAAACATCGTCAAAAGGTATTTACCGAATATACTCTAAACTGGAAACAATGTAAAATTTAAAATGATCATCGTAAAATATGGTGTACTGGAGGGAAGCCAATTTTGTTTTCTCTTTATAGAAGTGATTTTCCGTGTGTACCCGGAATTTGGCAACGTTTTGGTTTATGTAGACGATTTGAAGTTATGATTTTATTTCTGAGATGCATGATCTAAAGTAAATAAGTTGTTATAATGGCGTACATTCACCTAATTATACTTAAATTAAATTCATGCGGAAATATGCAATTCTGGAATCAGTTACTGTAGGAGTATTTTGATGTCCTTCTAGACTCCAAGTTAAGTTTTAAGCAACACATTACCATGATAGCTAGCATGCTTTTATAAAACGCTGAGATCGGTAGTTTACGGAACTTTCAATAACTTGTACATGTCCTTGAATACAGTTCTTCTATTTGGTATCCTGATTATGACTACAAATAGCATTGTATTAAATCTGTTCGAAAGGAATTTCTTTTATGTTGTTTAAGAGATACTAGATGGAATTCTTTGCTTCTTTGGCTCGTATGCTTCAAGAGTTCCTATTGTTAGTTTATCCCCACTCGAAAGTAGACGGTAAATGCTTAATGCTGCTTTCTTATAAATTTGTTAAATGGCTCGGTTAGTTCAGAATCTCTGTTGGGCAATATAAACTTTAATGCCCTCATTAGAACAACACTAAATCTTATCTTTTTATATATTAAGTGTCATCAAGCAAATTATGCGAATGCATTTAGTCCTAAATTATTAAAATTTAAATATTTTGCCAATTTACAACAACATGAATTCGTCAATGGTTCCTAAGTATCAGACCGGATCCTAATATTCTCTGAAGCACTACAAAGTCATTGTATACGATCTTGCACATACATACTTTATGCGAACAGAAATTAAGATGAAGATCATATCTAACTTTTGTATCTGTTATAAGTATTATTTTCGTATTCCCTTTTCTTTAAATTGCAACATATTTTCTTGTAACTGATGTGAATACATCTCTTTTGCGTTTGTTATTAAAATAAGTGAAATTGTAATATTGGGAGTAAAGAGAGTCCGAAAATAATAATTACTCTTAATTTTAAAAGAAAGCAAACTTGTTTTTTTCGAATTTCCGTCATCCCTGGTCAAGTTTAGTTTGGTGACAAGTCGGTTTCGGTTATGTACCATCTTAAGTGTCATTGTCATAAACCCTGCAGACCTATATTCATAACACTGAATAAATAAAATAAAAAAATTAATTACTAAATGTTACTACTTTTATAATCTGTTATAAAATATACGTTGCGGAAAAGGGCCTGAAACAACTAGGGGACAATCATTAGCTGACAATCAAAAGAGATCTATTGCAAAGCCTTTATATGTACGTGAGCGTATTTTTTTGATTGTGTGTTTATATTTTTCCTCTGTAGGGAACGCTATAATAATTTATTTATGCCGACAAGGATTTAAGAATGTGTCATATACTTCCCGTTTGTTTAATTAGCGTGTAGCAATATGTAAGTATCTATTAAAATTTTATGCAGAAGTTGTGATTTAATTTTAATTTAATGAAATAGTAGATTATATATGTAATAATTAAAGGTAATTTACAGACAGTTTACGCTCTAATGAAATAACGACCTTATGTTTTAGTGCAATTGACAACAGATTTTTAAATTTCTAATGTACGGCTAGTACCTATCATAGTAGATCTTATGTGTTGGAAAATTATGTTCGTCGTCTTAAAGCAACTTCTGGACAAAGTGAGAAAACTTTGCCCCTCGGATTTTTCTACATGCAACAGATAACAAAAAAATTAACTGACTGGCATTTTAAAAGACATATTATTCTTTTTTTCTTAAGAACTCCATGCCTAAACGAATACTAATGTATGTACCCTTTCGATTCAATAACTTTTAATTGGTGATGATTAGAGCTAATTGTGCGAATATGTTAACGTCTCCCTAAAATTATGTATTTTCTTTTTAATTTCACGAACTTTTTTTAAAGTGTGAAGGTAAAAAAATAGTTTCTGTATAAAGCTGTTTCAATATATTATGCAGATGTATACCTGTGTGAAATGTACTTCATTAAAAGAACTTATATCTGATTGTATTAAGGCTTGTAGTGTGAATTTCAAGGACATTATTGTGTCATCAGGAAAATAAAAAAAATAATAGAGTAACATTATGAAATTTTTTTATTATCGAGAACAGAGAAATACTACTAGTTTTGCAACAAACAGATTAGTAATTTTATTTTTAATAAATATTAGAAGTAGAAACTATGCACATGAATGGAAAATTTTAATTGTCCCTTAAATTTGAAAGCTTTGTTTATTTACCCAAATCTTTTGTACTCTTGTGTACTTGGATCTACTTTAGTTTTCCCATCGTTATGCGTTATATAAACTCGAACTGAATTCTTCGACTTTCCATTATTCTATACTATTCTTCTTACCGCAACACTGCTATAAAATCTACCCACGTCTTCTCTCCTCTGTTGTATTCCAACCAGTAGAGTTCTGCTTATAACATATGCAATTTTACTATATATTTATATTTGTATAAGATGATGATCTAAATAATTAGATCTGTTCCAGGTGCATAAAAAAACAGTTTGGAGTATTGAGAGAAAAAAGAAAATTATACTATCAATGTGGCAAAGTTATCCAGAATTGCTGGAACGCAAAAAAGCACAATTGAACATTTTGAAATACTAATGATGCTTACTTTCTCTAATAAATGTTATTGTGGTGATTTTAGACACTTAGCATTTTAAAAGCAAAACATTTGCATGATTGGCAACAGCTGCAAGCAAGGAATGTAAATAAACTGAAAAAAGTTAAGTTATATATATTTTGTTTTTTTAAATGGAAAGCCAAGTAACTATTGCGATTTTAAATCAAACTTTCTTTATTTAAAACATTTTTAATTTTGAAATGTAAACAAAAACCATAGCTGCTAATTTAGTTCTAGTCGAACTCACCCAAAGAAAAAGTTCGTACAACTTTGTACAGGAAATAAAATATTCTACTCTCTCATTTTCTTTCAAAATTGCACAAAAACTGTTATCTGGAACGCCTTTGGACTAATTTGTGTGAGTTCTGACTGTTTTATTATGCATCTGGAACAGACCTATTAATTATATACTTTTGTTTTAAAAAAGAATTTCGTGTGTATATAAGACATATTTTTCCCCTAAAATATCGTGCAATATATCAGGAAAAAACAAAATGATACTCGTATATTTTTTACTAGTAATATGCAAAGAGATTTTGATGTTGAAATATATTTTCAAATGGATATATTTAAGTCAAAATAAAATGTTTAAATCGACTTTACAGAGTTTAGTTTACATACGTCCCTCAATTATTAAAAAAAATCGCCACGGTAGAAAAACACAATATTGTTCACATACAGGCACGACTATGGTTAACCGTTTTGTTAATAAGTTCTCACTTTACAACTGACCACAAAAGCAACATATCTGCATGGAAAGGTCTTTAATTTTATTCAATTTTTTACGAAATGAAATTTACATTCAATATTCAATTCTTATCTTTAAAATATAATTTACTAGTTATTACAAATTTAACAACGAATTTTTTCTGCGTGTTTTTTGTTTGATTCGCATTTTTTAAATAACTTTCGATAGCGGACTCATGTTTCTTCCTCAGTTTATCACGTAAACTTCACTCGTAAATATTCATTTCGATCTTTATATCTGGAGAAGGACTAATCTATCGTAGCCGTCTTAGCCTTCTCTTCTTCCTGACAAATATCTAAATATCAGCTGAAGACTGGTACGAATTTCTTTTAACGGTTGGTTTTGTTGGCATTACAACTCTGGCTGCTACAGTCACGGTATTTATAGAATGGTACACAGCTTCTCGAATGTCAGTGGTGTTACTCAGATGAATATTTTGATATAAGCGAGAGCTAGCATGCGTTTTACATTTTGAACCAATTCGTGTTTTTGTTTAGGTACGAAATAAGGGGTTCAGGTTGTCAGCACATAAATCGTATGATGAATTGGCTAATAATTGTTCACGTCTGATGTTTTGGCCAAATCGATCAAGTCTGGCAGCTTGGTAAGTCTTGTTAACCAATAGTGGGTTTACCTGCAGGAACGACGTCTTGCTTATTAGCTTAAACTATACAGCCCCAATAGGTTTGCTTTGCATTATAATCGCCAGCTACCAAAAACTTTCGACCTAATATAGCAAAAAACCTGGAAAATTGTAGTGTTCGATTTTGTGCCTAGGTGGACAATATACTGACGACTCTGTACTTTTGAAATCAGTTTATAGTAGTGCCTTCCAGAAAGTCTTCGCTAAATTTTAGCATTAGAAAACGCCTTAAGTTTTTTCGGACTTTCGGTTGAGTGTGTGGTCTCATATATAAAAAACCCATTAAATCTAAATTTTCCGTAGTATAGTGTGTTTCAGAGACTAAAAGTACTTCTATTTCCTCTGTTAGCAAGAAATGTTCGACTTCATATATATCTTGGGAGGGTCGATACAATTGGGGAAGCATATTTTTAACTGGTTCACTTTTGCTAATCACAACTTACAGAAGTATGTTTTGGGTGCACATAATTTGGATTTTATATGACTTGGGGATCACTATCCTTGTTTAGTATATTCTGCTTCTTTAGCACTTTTTACATCATCAGTAGAAATAGAACTATCAATACCCTTTATAACAACTGTCAAACAAGTTGCATTTTTAGGTGGTAGGTATAATAACTGTTTTTTCAGCTTCAAGTCTACTTACGATGAGCCGATTATATGTCTTCGTATAGAAGCGAACAAAAAATGTTTAATTGCTACCAGTTGGGACAACATGTTGACAATGATAGCGTCATCATCACCATCTGGGTCTGGGTTAGCAAGAACGGAAATTATTTTCTGTCATACCGATATTGTAGCTATTTGAGAACTTTTGTAGCGTTTTGCAGTGAGCTCTCGCTTGGAAGACAGAGGACTGACCCCACTTTTAGTTGTAGTTTTATGTACATACGAGTACATCTATTCATACCTGTTTACACTTTTTGTATTTGATATATTAAGTGTATCGTTTTTTGACATGGCACCAGATTTGGATTTTTGTTGAGTTTTCTTTTTATTCAAGGGTTGTTACCTATGCAGATATACTTTTGTTTGTCGATAATGAGCGCGTTCCTTCAATCGGCCGGGCGGGTAGGACATCATTTTTTTTATTTAACTTTGTATGTCGTTATTATTTTCTGTTGTACTAAAAGAGTGATTAGCATTGTTGTTATTACCATTTACATTTTTCTCCTGAATGTTTGGTACACTCATTCACTGACAATCAGTGGAATTATTTAAAACGGTTTAACCATACACAATATATATTATGCTGTTGTTATTTATTTTTTGATTTGCTTTGTTTTGCCTACCTGTTCACTACGCTGTTGCACTTCTTCAATAAAATATAAATAGCTATAGGTATAAAATTAAAGACTACTATTAAAAATTTTATTTTAAAAAATTTACTTGCAAAAGCACTTCTGTAATAAACAAGGCAAAAATCATATTGTCAACAACAAAAAAAACTAAAATTCTAGTTATGAATACCAAATTTTAGAAAATATTAATCAAATGATATTTTGAAAAGAAATCAAATTTTAAGTCTCTTAGGAAGATTGAAAAAATTATACCGATAATTATTTAAGACGCAGAAAGTAATTATGTCACTTATTTGCACAAACTGTAAACATATGCAAATAAAGATATTCTAAGACGTGCGTGGGAAACTAATGGAATGACATGTGATGGATTCGGTATTTCCCACAGAGCTGATTCTTTATTAGAGACTTTGTGGTTAAGAACAAAAGAAGGAACTTCGTTATTACGATAAAGCCAAAGTGGATCGAGAAAAGAGCTTTTGTGCATGAACAACAAAACAGTAACACCTACGTAGCGTTTTGCTTATCGAAAAAAATCATCTTGATGATGTTATGACAGTTTCTATTGAAATCCAGAATACCGCAAATTGAAAGCAAAACACACCTTATATAATGTCTACTTTAATTTACATTTCTCCTAAAACAAATTTTGATATATAATAAGTTTAACAAAATTTGTTCGCTGTTATTAAAAATAAAGACTTTTATTATAGAAACTTTGTCGCGCAAAATCGGGGGCTCCTTTTTGATTTTAGAAATATGGTTTCTTAGGAAAATTTTCTTAGAATTTTCCGCAGTTTACGTTTCTGCTATACTCTTGGTTGAAAAAAAAATTCACCCGCTTTAATGTACATATGTATGGATACAACTAGAGAATACTGGAAACAATATGCTATATAAATACCAGCTGCATTTGTCATCCGCATGTGCAACAGTTTTGAGCACCATATAACCTACGTAATTCCACGAACAGTTACTTTACTAAATGGTTACTTTATAAATCGTAACCCGAACCATATTGAAAAAAATAAGAACGCTAGTAAGAAGTCTCCAAATGAAATCAATAATCGCAAAAAAACAATTCACAAAAACTCAAAAGTTTATCTAACAATAGAAAATATTGATTTAATAGGAGAAAATATGGAATATACAAGCAATCTAAAGCAGATCAAAAATTTTAAAAATTATACAGAAAAATAGTTAAATGTTAAATAAAGCTGCTAAAATTGCAGCTCAAGATTAAAATTCCAAAGGAATCGTTTATACCGAAAGGATCAATAGCATCCGATTCAAAACAAAAATATTTCAATTAAATAAAAATCTTTTAAAAAACAACATCCAATAAGGTGTCATATATTTAATTTAGCTTAAAGATAATTCGGTGTTGTCGAATACAAAGCTTGTAACTGGCAACAAACGATGTTGCCTTTGTTCGCGTATTATAGTGGTTTTTACGTAAAAATATTTTTTGTTTGCCCTTTTTTATTGTCGAATGTTGTATGAGAAGTCGCTTAAATACATGTGGATATGTATAAATTGTTTTTTTTTGGTTTTTACGCTTTTACAAGGAATTAAACAAAATATCTCTAAACGCATTAACATTCATTTCCTTATACTGGTAGTAAGGATAATTATGCAAAAGTTATTGTAAAGCCAACCAGAACTGTTTTGAAAATGTGGGAAAAGTTTTTGCTGAGAAACAATACTGAAAGCAGTGTAGCGAGCGGAGTATATTAATTACTTAAGTACAGCCAAGTTAAATATATGGAATTTATTTTGAATATAACAGCTAAGGAATATAAAAGTATGTGTATGTATTTTTACATCTTTAATTGAATTTAAAAGTTAAACTTTATTTTCCATATAATTTTAACTGAAGAAAAAGTATTTCGCGGCCTCATTTCATATCCTTACCTAAGGGCATGGAAAACATTATATTTAGAATATTGTTTGTTTCCGCAAGCTATATGCTGGTTACGTGCCAGCATACAATGATTAAATTTATTAAAGATAATGAGGTTCATTTGCAACGGGGGTAATTATGTGAATACCCAATTAACGAAAATCTGAAACACAAATTTTTTTAACACATACTTCTTTTTCATTTCTAACAATAATAAAATATTATAAAATTAACGTTTCGAAATTAAAATGTGGTATGTTGTATACTCATTGTAACATTTAACATTCAACAATTTTGCATTAATTTCTCAATAAATTAGACCACAAATGTAACAAAACACTAAAGAAAATTTTTATATCACTAAGAAATTTTGTAAATCACAACTGAAGAAATTTTGTATAAATACTATAAGAAAAATCTAAATAAATCAGAACTAATTCTGAATTGTAAACCAAAGCATTATTCGTTCTCAATATTCTGACTTAGCACTTTAACCAGTGCTTAGGTGAATCAAAACTCCTGCAGCCAAATACAGCATTATAGTCTAATTGGCAACCCATTTTATTTTTATAAATATTATACAAACAAAAATTCTTAATAACAAAAATAAGGACTTAATACGGCGCCAATCTACTTGCGCGAACAAACATCAAATGCCATTTTAAATATGCTGTCCCAAATCGTAGGCAAAGAAAATTTCTATGTTGCTTCTGTACGAAGAGGACAGATACAAGAAACGAAGATCCAGGCCCACACTGAGAAGAATTATCGCCTAATCGCAAGTCGTATCGATGCAGATAATAAGAGATATATAAAAAGTGCCATAGAGGTGGAAGGTTATGTCGTAAGGTCAGTGCACAATATTCTAAATAAGAATAAAGTTCCCCAACCTATGCATCGTGTTGAAATCGTGTTTATTGCATCGCAGCTTAAATCAAAAAACTCGGTTCATCCTATATATAATTTGCGCTACCTTTTAAACAGAAGAATAACGGTGGAAGAGCCTCTAAAACGTAACGGTCCCCGTCAGTGTACCAACTGCCAGGAATTCGGACACACTGCAAGCTACCATCTGCATGCGTTGTTTGCGGTGATGCGCACCGGACTTTGGAATGCACTTCTTCCAAAACAGACCCCAAGGTCAAAAAAATGCAGCAACTGTGGTGAAAACCATACAGCAAATTACAGGGGCTGCAAAGTCTTTCAACATGTAAAAGATAATGCGAAAGTCGTACGTAAACCTATATATGAGAAATATAAAGCTTCCCAATTTCCTCGGCTTCATGCTGGTTCTGTTGCTAGTACACAAGCTACACAGCCAGACACTAAGCCAAACTTTTCATATGCCCAAACATTGAGAAATGATTTACCTAATGCGAATGCCAAAAGATCTAATGCGCATAAACATTCATATGCCCACGTCTTAAAAGAGGGTGCTCAGACACCCGTCACTAACAATTCGGGCTCGATCGAGAACTTAATACAGACAATGAATAATTTCATAACAACTATGCAGGGTATGTTTCAGGAAATGATGCGAACCCAGAACATGCTTCTGCAAGTTTTGCTTGGCAAAAAATGAACCAGTTAAAAATATGCTTCTGCAACGCTAACGGGCTCTCCCGACATAAATATGAAGTAGAACACTTCCTGCTTGCACATGATATAGACATACTACTAGTCTCTGAAACACACTTCACTATAAAAAACTGCTTTAGAATGGATGGGTATTTTATATATGACACCACACACCCAAGCGAAAGAGCTTGTGGTGGGACTGCCATTATAGTCCGAAAAAACGTAAGGCATTTTCCATTGCCTGAATTCAGGGAAGACTTTTTGCAAGCCACGGCTATAAATCTTATTGATTTTAAAATTGTAGTCTCGTCAGTGTATTGCCCGCCTAGGCATAAAATCGAACACCATGAATTTGCCAGGTTCTTTGCTACGCTATGGCAAAAATTTATTGCAGCTGGCGATTACAATGCAAAGCACAGGGGATCCATATTCCTTAGTCCTAGAGGTAGGCAGTTGTATTATACAGTTAAACCAACAAGCCTGACGTCGTATATGCCGGTAAACCCACCTATTGGCCCACAGACTTTAATAAGTTGCCAGACCTTATTGATTTTGCTATAGTAAAAAACATCAAACGCGATCAACTCTTAGTTAATTCATCCTATGACCTATCTTTTGATCATTCACCTACAATTGCTATTTTACACGACAGTTTTGTCACTACACCTAAAACCCTTAGTTTCTACCCGAACAGAAACACGAATTGGTTAAAATATAAAAGGTAGGTGAGCTCTCACTTACCTTGGCACATCCCACTGAGAAATCCAGCTGATATTCAAGCAGCTGTAGACCATTTTACAGACGTCGTTACTGCCGCAGCCATAGCTGCAACGCCAACAAAGCCATCAGCTAAAATAATAACGTACCAGGCAACAGCAGATATTCAGATGGTCGTCATAGAGAAAAGAAGACTAAGAAGACAATGGCAAAATATTCGTTCTCCACAGATAAAAATGCAAATGAACTTATGCCAAAAAAACTTACGCAGTAAATTGAGACAGAAACACCAACTCGCTATCGACAACTTTTTAAAAAACTTGGATCCAATGAAAAACACGGATTATAGTCTGTGGAAAGCTGTAAAGCACTTCCAATGTCCTATTGCTTACGAATCCCCACTAAGACTTGAAGACCGTACTTGGGCTAAAAATTCAAGTGAAAAGGCAAATGCGTTCGCAAAGCACTTAGAGAAGGTTTTCGCACCACATGATATAAGTAATTCCGCTATTCCAATTATTAGTGACACCGTGAATGATCCTATGAAATTTCGGTTGTCTTCTTTAAAATCGACAATTAAAAATACGGATATGAAGAAATCACCTGGACCTGATCGTATAACAGGATCAATGATAAGAAACTTACCTAATTCAGCTGTAAGAATTTTACTTTACATATTTAATGCCATGTTGCGCGTCGGCTTTTTCCCATACTCTTGGAAGATGTCTGAAATTGTTATGATCCCGAAACCTGGAAAGGACTCAAGCCAGATTACATCCTACAGGCCAATTAGCCTACTGTCAGTTTTGTCAAAGATATTTGAAAAATTATTCGTCTCGAGTGTAACTCCTTTTCTAAATGACCAAAACGTTATCCCAAATCATCAGTCTGGTTTTCGAGCAAGGCATAGTACGATTGAACAAGTCCATAGAATCGTTACCATTATTAGATCGGCTTTTGAAAGAAAGCAATACTGTTCAGCTTTATTTATAGACATTTCCCAAGCATTTGATAAAGTCTGCCATGATGGGCTACTTATTAAAATAGTTCGGGTTCTACCTGAAAACACCCACAAGCTTATAAAAAGCTATTTGTCCGATAGAACTTTTAAAGTAAGGTCAAAGGACCAGCTTTCAAGATGTGGGAAAATCAGTGCAGGAGTACCTCAAGGTAGTGTGCTACGGCCGCTATTATATATCATCTATACAGCGGATATGCCGGCAAGCCCACATACATAGACATCAACCCTTGCAGACGACACTGCAATTATAAGTGTCAGTAAAGATCCAAAGGATGCATCTGAAAAGCTGCAGTCCCATATTCATAAACTAGAAGACTGGCTAAAACAGTGGAGAATAAAGGTAAATCCATCAAAATGTGCTCATGTAACGTTTTCCCTTAGAAGGCAAAATTATCCACCAATTACAATAACTAATACCACGGTTCCAGCGGAAACGCACGTCAAATATTTGAATATCCACCTGGATCGACGCCTGACTTGGTCCCGTCACATTGAGGCAAAAATCACGTCCATAAAGCTTCGAACAAATGAACTGCATTGGCTAATAAGTCCTAACTCAAATTTGGCTTTGGAATATAAAGTCCTATTATACAAATCCGTTATAAAGCCAATATGGTCATATGGTATTCAGCTGTGGGGTACTGCCTGTGCATCAAACATCCAGAAGTTACAGAGAAGACAGTCTAGGATTTTACGTCATATCGTATGTGCCCTCTGGTACATAAGAAATGAAAACATACATAGGGATCTCAAAGTTCCCACTATCCACGAAGAAGTTAAAACATACACGTCCAAATACGTGAACAAACTAGTCGCACATCCCAACACTCTAGCACGCAATTTATTGCAATTTGACGGCCACCAGAGACCAAAAAGAACTGACACATTGAGCCTGGTGAGGCGGGTCTCTCTACACAAGAGAAGATAGATTTTTAAGATTTGAATACAACAAATTAGTTATTACATTGGTAATAACTAGTAAATAATAATTTAGAAGTAAGATTTGAACATTTATTGTGAATTTCTTTTAATAGAAAGATTCAATCAAATAAAATACAGTATAAAAAAAAACATATGATCCTGTGTGTGCAAGCTTTCTTCCTGCATATATTAAGGGCTTTAAATTTAGAACTAGATAGATTTGCACCTGAATAATTGCACCTTTCGTAAATATCCCGAAAGAGGTCATCGACATTGATTATAGGATTGTTTTTGCAATTTGATCGAATTATTAGATTGAAGTCATCGGCGTAGGCCGGAAAATCTATATTTTTGTGTAGAGAAATAATAGAGCATATTTTGTTATAGGCTATTAAAAATAATATTACTGATAGTGGAGATCCCTGGGGGATCCCGTTTTGTAGTGGGAAACAACTTGAATAGTATTTACCAACTCTAGTTATTATTTTTCTGTTTACATGAAGTTCTTGATATATGTTATAATTTTTGGGCCAATTTCCCAGGCAAGTAGTTGATCTATAATTGTGTGTATTCCGATTTTGTCAAACGCTTTTTCAAAGTCGAGTAATATTATTGTAAGATGTTTTTTAAATGAAAGGCTATTTGCAATCTGAAAATCTACATATGGTAGAGAATCAGTTGTAGATTTGCCTTTTGTGAATCCAAATTGTCGACTATTGAGAAGCTTGTATGTCTTTGCAAGCCACCATAGCCTATTTGCAATGATTTGGTCGAGAACTTTTGATAAGAAAGAATTAAGAAATATTAGAGTTTCCTAACGTCTTGTCTACTTTTAGCTTAGGTATAGGAACTACAACGCTTGTCTTAAATTGTTGGGGGATTGCAGTGCTAAGTATGTTATTATAAAGTTCTCGTAGTCTGTGTTTCATTGCGGTGGGCATTTGCTTTAACATTGGATATGAAATCCTGTCTAAGCCGGGTGTTTTTCCTTTCAATGTATGAAGAACTCCATTGAGTTCAAAAAGACTTATGTCTTGTTCGATTATGTTAGCTGTAGCTGTTGGAATTATGGAAAATAATTTGGTTACTTTTTTGTAGTGTTGGAATTCATTTGGAAAATTGGAATCTGCCGAGTTTTCTGACCAGAATTTACATAAAATATTTGCTATTTCGCATTTGTTAGTAGTAAGAGTAGAAGGTATGTTTTCTGTTTGCAAACTGTGTATATTGATATTAGTTTTGTATCCAGTGAATCTGTTAATATTTTTCCAGAGAGTATCTATTCGCGAGTTTGGGTTTATATTGGATGTAAATGTTTCCATTGATTTTCTTTTTGCTATTTTAATTTCTTTCTTTAGTTTTGCATTCAATTTTTTGAAATTTATAAGATTTTGGCTATTAATATTGCGTTTGAATAGGTTCCAAGTATAGTTTTTTTTGTTTTTTTTTTAAATTTTCAAGGTCTTGGTTCCACCATGGGACAGTTTTTTTCTTGGGACTATAGAGCTTTGCGGAATAGCATAGCTCGCGGCTTCAATTATTATTCTGCGTATATTTGCAGCTTCTTTGTTAACTTTATTTGCTATAGACTTTTCTAGATTTAGTCTGGAGCAAATTCTACTAAATTTTGGACAGTCTGCTTGCTGTTTTTTTAATTATAGGTTTGTAAGACACTTGTCGCTCTGTTGTTTGTTGAAAATGGAACGTGATTAAGATGTGAAAATGATCGCTGCCGAACAGGCTATTTTCTGTTTTCCAATTGAGTATTGGGGCTGTTGATGGTGAGCAAAATGTGAGGTCTATATGCGAAAAACTACCATGGCTGCTTAAGTGTGTTGCCGATCCATCGTTTATCATGACAAAAGGGGAGTTTGTTATGTAATTTTCAATAATCTTTCCACGTGAGTTATTAGCTGGAGATCCCCAGGATCTATGCCAGCCATTAAAATTCCCCACGATAAGGGATGGTGCGTTGAGGTTTTCGAAAACATATTCTAAGTTTTTAATTTGTAGTTTGGTTTGAGGTGGAATATAATTTTGAATTTGATTCCTGATTTTACTTCCAGGCATATTGTATCAAAGTCTTTTCCCAGTGGTACAAGTTTGTGTTCTACGGATTCATGGATAAGAATTCGCACACCTCCATACCTAGTGGTCGACGAGTTTGATGAGTAAAATTTATACTTAATTGGAAGAGGAATATTTGTTGGGGAATGGATATGGGATTCTTGGATTGCTATGATTTTAGGGGTATGTTTGTTTATTAGTAGTAACAATTTATTGTAATTATTAAGATAACCATTTATATTCCATTGAATTATTTTGAATGACATTTTCAGGGGTAGTTCAGCATAAGTGTATGGTGTTCTTTTAAATTATAGTTAAGTTGATTAATAAATTGTAGAAGTAGTTTTCGTGTATAGTCGAATGCTTTCGAGTGTAAATTGTTAGTTGTTATATGGTTCCAATAAAGCAAATTTTTCAAAATGTACAGTAATTGTTTTGAAATAAAAGAGAATAATAAAAATGCGTAAATATATTAACTTATTGAAAGAGATGGCAGTAAGGGATGATTTGATATGTATACTGTTAATGTTGTTCGTAGAGATCTATATACAATTTTAAATGTAGTGAGTGCATTTTTAATTATTAAGAGTATGAATATAAATTTTAGCAAGTGAATATGAAATACGAGTATAGTTAAAAGAGGGTTATGAATATTTAGATGTCTTTTTGTAGGTGTTGTTATTGTTTGTCGGAAGAAGAATGTATTAAAAATAATAATTAATATTAAGAGTATATACATTATGTGTGTTTATTAATAAAACGCGCTTTTTCTTTAGTTTTTGTCTATTTTTGTTCGACGTTGTTTTTGGGAGGAGAAATACGTTGCTTGCTTTTTGTTGGTTTGCAGTTGAGTCAGTAGCGGAAATCGAGGATACACTGTGTAGTTCTATATCGTTTGCTTCATACTCTGGTATTTCTGCATCAGAAATCATACTAGAGTAATCGTTTAATACCCGTTGTGAAGGTTTATCTGTTGTTAGTAGGGAATTGTTGTTATTACTGATATTGGTCATTATGTTTTCATTTTTATTAATTTCTTGGGACATGGCGGTTTGTTGAGAAGGTGCACCATTTAAGGTAGATGTGTTTTTCAGTAAAAATGCATATGATTGATGCATATTCGGGTGACGTTCCTTATACAAGCTAGTAGCTTTTTTTTTGCTAACTTTTTCAAGCGCGACGATCGCTTGAATTTCTTTCTCCGTGAGAAATATAGGACATTTTTTATCGGTTGCGGCATGATCGAAATCTTCATTTTGCTCTTTGCAGTTAATGCATGATTTTGTGGCTTCGCATACATCCTCTGATTCTTCACAAATGTGGAATTCTTGTGAACAGCTTGAACACAATTTAATATTTTTGCATGTTTTTCCAATATGACCATACCTGAGGCAATTTCTACAACGAAGAGACAATGGCACGTACGTGCGGATTCTAACTCTTTCATATCCAATGCATATTTCGGTTGGTAGGGAGATTGTGTTAAAAGTTATTATAATCAACCCAGTCTCTTCAAGGTTACCCTCTGTGGTTTTACGTTTTATTTTATCAATTTTACTTACATTTTGTTGTTTGAGATCTTCAAGAATTTCTTCTTCGGGTATTCCTCGCAGGTCATTAGAAAAAATAACTCCTTTGGAAAAGTTGACGGTGTTGTGCTCAGAAACGTTTACCTCTACAGAGGTGAAAAGTGAGCATAATTTTATTAATTTATTGGCTTGGCTGAGATTTTTCGTTTTAATTAAGATTGTTCCATTTCGTAACTTATTACAACTGGTAACTTCACCTTCAACCATGGAGTCGATTACTTTTTTAATTAAGAACCGTGACACCTTTGAGAGGGTATCATCACTTTTAACTCTGGACATAACCAGGTACTTTGGTCCGGCGGTTAATATATTAAGAGTTTTGTTTTTCTCTATCACTATCGGAGGTTGGGGTGTCCCACCACTATCTGGTGGTTTATCCATTTTATTATTTTATTTAATAAAAAAAAAAAACAATAAAAAACACGAGGTAGAATATACTTTAGTATGTATACGTCTATTCTCTTTAGCTGTCGAAGTCGAACTGAGATTTAAGACATAAGTTTATTTGATATGAACAAAACAACGGCAACACAAATTACGATAACACAGCGAAGCGATTTTTGAAAGGGCCAAAAAACTTCAAACATATATACGTATACACGTACATAATCAGAAATTGTACATAAGAGAATGCCTACAGAAAAGACTATTACTCATGTACACACAGCACAAGACTGCTCCTATATTCTGGCCAGATTTGGCTACCACACATTATTCTCATAAAACAGTGCATTCGTACAATGCCAAGGGACTGCCGCTAACTGCCCTAAGTTGCGACCAATAAAAACGTTGTGGGCAATAATAAAACAAATGCTACCAAAAAAATCTAAAGAAGCTAAGAATAAAAAAAAAATTATTTAAGTTGGAAAAATGCTGCAAAAAAAAAATTGGTAGAATGGTTGTTCAAAAGCTAATGGCGGGTTTGAGAATGAAAACTCGAAAATCTGCTTTATCTAAGAATGAATTGTAAACGATTTTTATTTTCCATATATTTGTAATAACTGTATTAATTTGTTTTATTTCTTTTGTGTAAATTGTTAATGGTTTTTAAGTTATTAGTTAAATAAAATCTGAAATATTTTTCGATTCCAACTTTTATATATACTATGGGCAAAAAGAAGTAAGACTTTGTTCATAATTTTAAATTTCTTTATTTATTCTGCCAAATCTATTTCGTCCCCCTCAAAGTAATCCACCAAGCTACAATACACTTACGCCAACATTTTTTATAATCCTTGTAACAGTTGTTAAAGTTAATTTCCGGAATAGCCTTCAATGCGCGTAGCGATTCACGTTTAATGTCTTCAATTGACTCAAAACGGTTTCCCCAGAGCGGTCGCTTGAGTTTGCTGAACAGCCAGAAGTCACACGTAGCTAAATCAGGCGAATACGGTGGTTGTGGAACTATATTGATTGAATTTTTGGCGAAAAACTCACAAAGCATCAATGCAGTATGCGGAACCAAGCGTGATTTCACTTTTCTTAGGCCCAAATTATCTTTTAAAATGGTTTCCACTGATCCCTCCGATATTCCAACGATATCAGTAAGGTATCTGATTGTTAAACGTCGATTCTCGAATTCCTTGATTTTACTGACGTGTTAATCATCAGTTGATGTTGATGGCCGTCCTGGACATAGTTCGTCGTCAACGCGCTCTCGACCCTCTTTGAATAATTTGTACCAATCAAAAACACTTGCTCGCGTCATACAATTATCACCGAAGGCCTTTTGCAACATTCCGCACACAAAATTTAATGGAACTTCTTTGTTGAATAATTTCACTCATTGTAAAAATCGCCGAATGCACTTGTTGTACTTCAGAAAGACAAGCGTATACTAAACACTAATGATAATTTGATGTGATATTTAGCACAGATGTCACTGACAGTCATATCAACGTAGAAAAAAAATTTCGACGAATGGATTTCCACGCGATATTTGTCTTACTATTATTTATATATATATATATATATATATATATATATGCTTCGGATATATAACATTTCTTTAGTATTCGTTACAATTTTCACATTTCCAAATGTAAGTAATGCATCTATGCCTAACAAACTCCGATATTGATCGATGTTGATTGTATGCACAACATTAAATATTCCATTCTGTCTTCTTGCTACCCCAGTGTGTATCATTACGAGTCTAGTGTTAGAGTAGTCTAGGATGGTAAGGTCTGCCAAACAGTTATCAAAAATAGTCTGGAAAAAATAAGTTTTTCTAAGAGAAATTTTATTTTCATTATTCAATTCCTTATGTGGCTTTTTGTGAATAACCTTACTGCTTTTATTAACGATGGTTGTACCGCGATTTTCTTTTACTAATTCTTCCTTAATTTAGTACGTAATCTTTTATTAGTTCTTACGTATACCAATTGTCCGGGTACATATTCTTTGCTTGGTTTTTTGTTTTTATTGTGGTAAGCGAGGTCCTTTTCCTATTTGCGTTCAACGTTTGCGAGCCTTGTTGTCTCATAATCCTGTGGTGAATAGTCCACTGTTCGTCCAAAATATAAGTCTACTGGTTTCTTATTCGTAGTAGTATGGATAGAGTGGTTATATTCATTAACAGGTTTTTCTAATAACTCATCAAAATATCTAGATGTTCCCTCTTCCTTGAGGCATCCATTTGTCCATTTGGTTCACTTCTATAGGAAGAGGTAGTAAAAATATTTATTTTCAAGTCGTCTTTCATTATAAATAAAATAGAAGGTAAATTTAGTGAAGGTTCATTGTCCATTACTACATTCTTTGGTACTCCATAGAAAAACAAAAGTACCCTAAGTGGTCTCCTAACGGCCTCAATCGATTTGCCACTAAGTTGTTTCACCTGTACGTATTTTGAGAATTTATCGATTGAAGTCAGAATTAATTTTTTATCAGTTGCAATTATGTCTATATGAATTGTATGACCAGGATATGTTGATATCGGTGTTTCCTTAAGTTCCGATGTATTTGGATGCCTATCATATTTATTTTTTTTACAAATTGAGCACAATTTTATTATTCTTTTTATTTTGCGTGCCATAGATGGAAATATTTTTCCATAATTTGTGCTCTATTTTCTTTTTCATTGCGATGAGCTCTTGAATGTTCTTCTACAATTATGTTCTCCTGATCATTTTCGGATATTATGTCTTCAACTACCATTTGCGAACATCTACATTTGTAATTTGAGAAATGATCTGTGGAAATGTTTCGAATTTTGCCCATTATCGGTTCTGGAGTTTTAATGCCATTTATCACAGATGGGTTAAGATACCTCTTAAGAACAGTTATGAGCTTCTGTTCATCTTAACATGTTTCAACTATTAGGTGTCGATGATACTCTAGGAAGATTATTTTGAACTGATATGAAGGGACTTCTCCTATGGTTATAAACAGTTGATTTTTAAACACGTTAACTGGTGTTTCAATGCTGGTGTTTCAATGTTGGGTCATAGTAGAAGGACTTGGTTAATCTTCAATAGCGTTCAACCCTGAGAAATTTCTAGATAACAGACACTACCTGGTTTATATCTTAGTTCGTAATTATATGCCTCTAGCACACACTTCCATCTTTTTATTTTGGAGTTACTATTGCTGTTACTGAGAGCATAGGTAAGTGGTTGATGGTCGGTAAATATTATTACCTTTTTTGAGCCATTGATGTAGTTTCTTAGCGAAGTCAGTGACCAAACAATCGAGAGCATCTCTTTTTCGTTAGTCGCATAGCTTTCCTCAGTTTTGTTAAGCGTCCTGGAAATAAAGCTTATGGGTTTATCATCTGAGCACTGCCCCAATAGCGGTGTTTGATGCGTCTGTTGTTAATTTGAAGTCCTTATTAAGGTCTGGATATACTAGCATAACCTCCCGTGAAACTAGAGCATTCCTAAGGTCGTCAGAAGCCTTTTTTACCACTTTATTCAAATTAATTTTGGTTTGAGAAAATGTCGTCTTCGATACTCCTCCTTCTTCTCCTCGTAAAATAACTGTGAGTGGTTTTGCGATATCAGCGTAATCTTTGATAAAGCGCATGTAACATCCTGATAGAACGAGGAATGAGCGAAGCTCCTTTAATGTCTTAGGGTAGTTGAATTTCTTTCGGTTTGTTTTTATCCCTTCAATTGATACAATAAATCCAAGGAAATCTACCTCACGTTTAAAAAATTCACATTTATCTAATTGGATTTTCATGTGAGCCGGTTTTAGTGTTTCAAATACCTGGTCCACATGTTCTATAAGTAATTTTTCGCCTTTACTGAAGATGATAATATCATCCACAAAAAGATAGCATATTTTTCCTATGAATTGCCGCAAAATATCATCAAGGGCTCTTTGAAAAATAGACGGGGCGTTTTTTAACCCAAAAGGTAACCTGGTGAATTCAAATTTACCATTATTAATGGAAAAAGCTGTCTTTTCTCTATCTTCTTCCCTTAGGTTAATTTGGTGGAAGCCGCTTTTAAGATCTAATACTGTAAATTATTTGTTCCCGCCCAAATTTGCCAAAACGTCATTAATATCGGGAATAGGATATTTGTCCGCAATTGTCACTGTGTTTAGTCATCTGAAGTCTATATTTCCTTTTACCTGAATGGTCATCCTTTTTGGGTACCACCCAAATAGGAGAATTATATGGGGATCGTGCCGGTCTTATAATCCCACCTCGCAAGAGTCGGTCAATTTCTTCTTCCACGATATCTTTCAGTGCCATCGGATATGGATAATTTTTCGCGTATATTGGTGTCCTGTTTTCTGTCCTTATATCTGCTACTACTACGGTCGAGTAGGTTAGCTTCTCATCTGGTTCCGCAATTAGTTACCTATGTCGCTCCACAATGTTTCTGAGAGAATGTTTTTGGTTTTCACTTAGATGTTGGGTCCGTAATTGTATGTTGTTCACACTTTGTGAAATACGTTGCTTTATATTAATCCTTTGTCCATTTCCTATGGTAAAATAATTTTCGGCAATGTGGGTAACGGCTGACAGTTCTTTTAAACTAACATTTTCCAATATTGCATCAAATGAATCGAAACCTGGTAGTAAATAAAATACAAGCGGAGTGCTATCAATTCCTGAAAATGTCAAAAGAGTATGTTACGTTATCTTAATTGCACCATTGGCAGATTTTGCATAAAATATTTGGTTGCTGTCTATTGGGGTTTGTATTGTACAAACTGTCTGGTCTAATGTAGTTCTTGTTGCTGCCTGTATCTAATAGAAATGAAAGTACATTTCCGTTCCTGATTTTTGCCTCGAAATATGGCAAAGAGGAACAATTGAACGTCGTCTAGTTGCTCATCTTTAATTTCTCCTGGGCCATCGTCTTCTTCAGGAATATGTTGTAAATATTCCTGGACGTATTCCGCTTCATTATTTGCTGATTGTACATTAACTTCGTTTCCTTCAGGTGGATAATCTGTCCATCCATAACATTCATCTACTGGTACATAATAGGCATTTATATAGAAATTCCTTCGCATCTTGTTAACTGGTCCTTATATTCATTTTGGTATGATTTCCCTGTGAATCCATTTGGATTAAACTGGGGTCTAGGACGAATAAAGTTTGAACGCACAAAGTTCTGATTCTGACCGTTATGGTTAACTGCAGTATGGTACCGTGGTGGTAACGGTGGCCTTGTAAATCCTGTATGAGTGAGTTCAGGATAAAATGCACGTCCACTGGTTAAGTTTGGCATCTCGACTCTACTCCTTTGCACGTTAATTTTTGAGCTTTGAACCTGAGCATAGTTTCTTCTGTAAGTCATGTTGTCCAATTTAAGACAAATATGCAGAGCCTGGGGTAACGATGTCGGTTCTCTGATAATTAATAGACGAGAAAGGTCCCCTTTAAATGCCCTAATGAAAGTATCTAACGCCTTTTCCCTATAAGTGTTAGTCATAGCACGTAATGTTTCTTCATTAAAATCTAGGCAGGCAACCTTATCTAAGATCAAGGAAAGATGCGATACACTGTTTGATAAAAGTCATTTATAGTTCTGTTTCCTTGAGAGAGAGCAGTTATTTGGTACTCTATAGTCCCAATATCTCGTCTGTCTGAATAACGTATCAATAAACATTTTATAATTTAAATCCAGTCTAGCGGTGTCCTATACGATTCTAATGCCGTATCGGCATCGCCTATTATTTTAGTTAGAATGACGTATAATATGACATAGTAGCGTTCGGTGCCGCGGAGAGTTCCAAAAAGTGATAATACCTTATCTACTGACTTCCGCCAGGAGCTAAATTCTCCTGGGTTCCCGGAAATTCGCGTATCGAACGGACAACGTCCGAGACTTTTTCTAGCTCTTCTAAATTGGAACTACCTCTGCCTATCGGTTGATCAGTGCCTTCATCTGATAAATTGCCATTTCTTTCACTAAGCATCTACTCAGCCATTTCCCTAATCTGTTTCTTTTGTGTTTCGTTCAGGACAGAAAGTCCATTTGAACTGGAAGGTCCACTTGGTTGCGTCATTGTGAGAGCCCTATTGAGTCTCTGTATTATTTCTATCTATGGAATCGTCCGGCATGAAATTATTTGAAGGATAGAATAAATTAAAAAAATAAATTTTTATAACACTAGAGGGTTTAGTTTAATTTATGTTTCAAAAATATAATTTCCTTAATATTTTTTTGATATGTTTTTTTTTACAAACAAACATATATTTGTAGCTAAGAATTGATTATAATTTTCTTATTTGATAGGGGTAATAAAAAAATTTGTATCTTAAAGTTATCTTACAATATCAGCAACAGGATCTTCATATTCGTCAGGAATTGCAGAGCTCGTTCAGTATTGTTGGACTCCACTTCGATTGTTTTTAAGTTTATTTGTTCCAGTTTATTGTTAATTTTAAAGTCACTATTATCGTTTCGTTTTCAGGTTTGCTTATATTTCTAAGTTTCTTTTTATTTGTTGCTTAACTCTATAATTTTCTATTTAGCATCATAGTTTAATTAATAAATAATTTTATTTTTATCAAGGATTAATCACTTCTTTTATTCAAAAATTTTTAGTTTATTATTATGTTTAGACTTTTAGATCCTTATTAATTTTTTGTTCCTTTTTCCTATTTTTCAATTAACCATTTCTTTTTGATTTTATTAATGTCTTTTAATTTGTCTTTTTTATTTGTTAACGAATTTTTCCACTTATTCTCTTATTTTATTTAACGTTTTTAATACTAAGCAATTTTATTTTACACAATTTCTGTTTGTTTATGAATAATTTATTTTTCGCACTTTTTTTTATTATTATCCTTAACTAATTTTTCGCGTAACGCGAGCCTGACAGGCGATGGCCTAACGCTCAATCCCGTTTTGTTAAATAACCTGTCAAGGCTTGACTGCGTATTACCGAGGACATTTAGGTCCCTGCTCGGGCGCCCATTAAAATAATTGAAGTTATTATTTTATAAAAAAATATTTTTTATGTCGAGTGTCTTAAGACAACTCAACGACTTCTTTACTGTTTCAAAGTAAAAACGACAGTGATACTTCTTATTTTTTACCCTAACTCTATGCTTTGGAATTTAATGATCACGGCACTTATGCATGCATGTGTTGCACTTTTGGTATACGACACCTAGACATCGTGTCAGCACATTTGATGGGAATGAACAAATATTTTATATTTGTAATTTAAACATATATTGCATTAACTTATATATAATCCTTTTGAAAATGTTCCATGTAGTTTTGTCCCGCGCAGGATCTGGACTGCAGATATTTTGAGTTGTCAAACAAAAGTATGCCAAGCAAACAATAGATTTGTATTTGTCAAAATATCCTTGTTACTATATGCTACATTAACTAATTTTTTAAGGCACGGATACATACAATTTTTTATTCTACCAATAGTGAGTCATGCCAGTAAATACTACGCCAGACAAACATCCAAAACTTACACTAATACGGATCTTTTGTATAGGCTGCTAATATCACCTTATTACCGTAGCCAATAATTTTTTAAATAAAGTTAAAAATATACATATATAAATGTGATCACAAAACATTTTGCTTCTTAGTATTTTGCAAGGTATTGATTTGAGCTCTTTCTTATTATTTCAGTTTACTTTTTTTATATTTTTCGTGTTTTATTGAATCTTTCTGACTAAAGAAATTTACAATATTTATTCATCTTTTATCTCTATATTAATGTTTATTAGGTATTACCAATGTAATAACTAGTATATTGTATTCAAATCTGAATAATTAAAAACTATCTACTATTGCGAGAGCCGTCTCACCAAGCTCAATGTGTCAGTTTTTAGTCTCTGGTATCCATGTAATTGCAGTAAATCGCACGCTAGAGTGTTATGATGGATCACTAATTTGCTTACATACTTGGACGAGAATGTTTTTGATAATTCCTGGACAGTAGGAACTTCTAGATCTCTGTGTATATTTTCATTTCTTATGTACCAGGGGGCGCTTACGATATGTCATTTTATGAGAACTCTAAAATTATAGTACCCTTTTATCAAAAGAATAAAAAATGATGATAGTGACAACTGTTTTTTTTTATAATGTTTATAATATGACCTTATATGTACATACATATCTTCATGTGAAAACACCAAACAAATAACGGTTGATTCTTTGTGCGTTTGTTTTTTATTTTTTTGGGTTGGATGCTGTTCCAAAATTTTTAATTAATATTGCACTTTTTTCTCTGTTTGTAAATTGTGTTTGAAATGATGTACATTTCACATACGAGTATTTAATATTAACGCTTGAATACGTTTAAGTATCTTGAGCACACGTATAGTATATGCCTATTACTTATGATAGCTAATATTAAATTTTCGGGAAAGCAAGTGTACGGTTATTCATTTGTTCTAATTGAGCTGTGTCTAAGTTTACGAATTACATAAATTTCTATAGTAACCAGTGTTTTTAAAAGCATTGTCAGTTGTGGTCTTACATTAAAGCACCACAAACATAAACATACAAACGTATTTATACCTTGACGCATTGAAGTCAATAGCAACCACTTCCGTATAAATTTACATATAATTAAATTGTATAGGTTGCGGTTAATTTTATTTTCGACCTGTTTGATAGTTTATTTTGTTTATTGGAATAATTAACAATTTTACGGCTGTTGCATGTTGTGATGATGGTCTTGACATGTATTGGTGAGTATGGCTTTTAGCCAGTTTATTTTTTTCGATATTTTATTACATTAGTAATCTTATAATTATTCGACAATATAACAAGCAAGGAAAATTGATAACAGGTAAACTTAACGGTGAATTTAACGTATTTCCGGCTTCTGTGCGGATGTCAAACTCCATCTATAAAAAAACGTATCGGAAATGACGCAAAATATTTTTATATCGAATTTGATATCCAATAAGTTCTAAAAGGTATTCAGCTGCGCTGGTCAGTTCATCTGTTTAGCCTATCCTGACAACAATAATGCAATAAATATATTTTCTACTCGGTGTAACGAACAAGTAGAAATTAAATCATTGAAACAAAACAGCAAAATGGCTTTTGATGTGTTCGCTTTAAAATTTTGAATTATGAGTTTTAGCTTTTGGGTTTTTTTTAACAAGTGTGATACTCGAATTATTTAAACACGAATTTTTTTAATTGTGGGGCATAAGTTCGTTTTTTTATTCGTTCCGTTAAAAAATATTTCATTTGATAAATTAACTTTGAATATAGGAAAATTAAAATGTGTATTGCACACTCTTTACTATGTTAATGTCCACTAATAACAATAACGTGTATAGAGGCATAGAAAATTCATTGCAACCTGCCCGTGTCTATTAAAAATATTAACTTATCGTGTTATCGTATAAAATAACATTTTCATTCTTAAAAGCGAACTAAAGCCGGATGAATTAAAAACTTCTTAAGATAAATTATTTATTATAGACACGACCTCTCATACTCCTATTCTGCGGGCGAAATTTTAACATTTTGCTTAAAAACCTTGTATTCGTATTTTGCACACGTATTTCATCTCGTACAACAAATTTTAAAAGCAAAATAAACAGTTAACTAGTGTTGTACATATTTAATGGGTTTGTTAGATTTTTCGCATTTGCTTTATTTTTATTTAAAAATATATTTAATATACTCTTCATTATTGTTTCTAGCTTATGTGCAAAGTATACAGTTGGTAAGTTCTGCACGAGAACAAAAAATAACAATTGATTGCATCAGCAACAATAACAGCACCACCACAATGATATAGAAACTCTTGTACAGTGTTAACAATAGTGCTGAAGAAACGACTTGTTATTCCAGGACTACTTAAAAGATACAATGAAAATCAGTTTTTAGTATAATTTCTCTTAACATATGCTATGAAAAAGGGATTGTAAAGTCTGTCGGTATATTAGCTGTTCTTGTTATATTGAAAAAAAGTAGAGAATAAATAATGTATTTATAATAATTTTACAACAATTACATACCACAATGTTGAATGTAAACACCTATACACATATACATTAAGCGAATAATAATGAAGTTATTCTCACACCATAGAAGATATAGATTCCTATCTTCACACACTCACATACTCTGAGAACTCAACACGAATCTATGCATAATGAATAAGGAAAGCAAAACATATCTTCTATTGAATACTGCGTAAAATTTCGAAGTTGGTTCAAAAAAGCCTTAATTCCAAAATAATGTAAAGTTAATATTTTTCATAACATTTTTTCTTTTTAAATTTGCGGTTACGCGAATATGTCACTCTTACTTTTTGATATAATAATTAAGACAGGAAGATAACTTTTTAAAAAATTACTTTATCAATTAATTGCAAAAGCTTTGTAGATATTAAAAGTCGGGCGCATAATATACTCAAGAGGAGGAGCTTTAACTTAATTGAATTTTAATCCTGTTCCGCCAAGGAAAAACTTTACAAAAAGAGGCTTAAATCCTATTTAACATGAAAATTTAAGGTCTAAAAGGATACACATAGCATAGATATACAATTATATACAGATGCGAATGCAGAGTTAGTAAAATGAGACACCACAGCCAAATTTATAAATAAAATCGTTTTCTCATATAAACAATTTTAACCCCCGCAACAGCTCCAGCGAGATATCTGCCTGGTTACATCACTACTCAATAAAAGGATTATTTACATACAATAAATCTAATATAAAAAGTTGATACTGCTAATTATGATTTAAATATACTTTCGAATGAGAAACATTTTTTTAACATTTTGACCTGGATAATAGATATAAGAAATTACTTGCGCTTAATTTTTATTACAACATTCTATTGTAGTTTGTAAGTTTTGAAAGCATTTGTTGCTTTGTATTTAACGCGGCATGAATTCTGAGTGAAGAAATATATTTTATATTTAAATAATATTAACGAAGAAAATCTTAGCGCGTCTTACGAAAATTTGTTGGATTTAAAATTTCTTCCTTTAAAAGCAATGTGCAACAAGAATTTTTATATTATTGAAATTAATATTTCGAAAACCAATTTGTAGTTAGTAAAAATTTTCTTATCATTTTTTGTCTTCCTTTCTTTATTGTTATTTAATTTTTTTTCAAAAATGTTAATATATTTAGAATGCTTCGCCTTCTGACTTCCTTGGGGAAATTAAAATCTACTTTTATAATGTAGTGTTAAATGTTCCATAAACTGTAGGGGAAAAACAAATATAAAAAACAAAGTATACACTGATAAAATACCAGTGTTTTGTTATTACAGTATAATGAGAAAATCCGACTGTAATTAATACAGAAAATATTGCTATTAAATCTTCTTTGCTATGTTTAAGTGCATTTTTAACAGCAACATGAAATAAGTTAATGCAAAAAAGTAGTTATGCCAATTTTAAGAAACTCTTTCGCTGATCAGTTAAAAGATAAAACATTTTTATTTTTCTACTTATTTTTCATTTGCTTCGTGAATAAGTTTAACATTTTTATTCGCGTTTTATTTAACATTTATTAAGGTGCCAAAATAAAAAAAAACAAAATTTTATGTTACAGAAATTTCCATTTCTTCCAGTATACCGTAAAAATATTGTAATTTTAAAAGGTCCTCACTACTCTAGTTTTCTCGATTTACGGTGCTAAATATTTATCGTAAACAAATAAGAAAAGACGAATCAACTCTTGCAATTTCGCCCGATTTGGCGCAACTGCGTAGTACCTAAGTAACATTGATATTTACACAAAGTTTAAATTTGTCTGATTTCGTAAGTTGTTGACACTAGGGCAAATATGGGCAAAATAAAGGAATTTCTGATCTTATATTTTTAAATTTCGCGCTGTTATAATTCTGTACCAATATAAATTTATTTAAGTAGTGATCTTAAAGTTCTTCTACGACTCTCCGTAAAACTTTTTTCAATGATTTGACTATCCCCAGCAACCACGTTGTGTGTGCGACGTTTGTCACATCTCTTGTTTATTACTCACTTACTTATGTTATTTTAGTTATCAATATGATCGCTACGGTAAATTATCCGCCAAGATTCTTATGTCAAAACCACGAGAGATCGGTTATCTTGGGTTTGTGCAAAAAACCTGGAGTTTCTTTTTGGCGAATTATGCGTCGATACGTAGAAATGTACGAATTCAAAAAATCCTGAAGCCCAGTTCTGGTGGCCATAGATATATGCCGCTTGTTGGCTCAGTAAATTTCGGAGGAGAACTAGAAACAAGACTGAATATATTAGCAATTCAAATTTTCATATATAATACGATACTAACATACTAAAGAGGTGGCATCGCATCCCAAAAAAATTTACTGTTTGAAGCAGCATTTGGGATGACGGTATCACTGCTCTATACTACTTCGGCAACAACGTCAGCGGTGAGTGGTACAAATCAGTGCTAACTAATTTATTTAGACAAGAAAGATATGCTCAACATGCAACAAAGAAATAGCTTTAGCTGACATTCTATAGCAATGTTTTAAGCATATGGTTGTCTCCCAAAGGCGACAAAGGCCGATGCCGTGAAAGTCAACATAATTTAAGCAATGGCTCAAATTCATCAGGAATTATGACTCTGTACATTGACAAATTGACTTTCCGTAGCCGCGCCACCGTGCGAAGCCGCCTTTTAGTAGTAACCGTAACATAGCGTATTTTAATCTATCTCAACGTCGACCTTTTTGCGTAAATATTATATATATTTGCAGTACAAATGTATAGAAGACCCTGTAATAATTTGTTTAGCATCTTCAGGACCGGAATTACCGATGGCTTACAAAATATTTGTAAATATACAAAGTGCTGTCATGGTTGCTGAGCCATTTATTTGTTTGATATTCATTGTTTGTGACTTGAGAACAAATGGATTCAATAAGACCGTAAAACTAACTATTTGAGTGAAAACTAACATTTTCAAGGTTCTATATACCAACCTAATAAAGGCGACTTTTATTGGGCGGTAAGATAACCGATTTAAAAGTCTACAAGAACTTTCCGGGCGGCGTTTTAGCCGGAATGGTTAAAAATGTTGTAAAATCTACGCAAGTAGTCAGCAACAATGCGCCAAGCAGGTCTACATGTCATTTTAGAAAAAAGTTACGTATTTTCAGTTTTATTTTAAAGAAATAGCAACGCAGTCTTGTTTCTAAACCATTCTTTATATATGTATGTACATATAGCCGAACAATGATACCCGAAGGCAAATTATATCTAGAGCCGAACAACTTTTTCTTTTCTGGTTCTAAAAAAAATAGGTACAATCCTTTCAATGTTACCCTAATAATAAAATGCGAAATTATCACATCATATGATTCAACGTATAGTATTATCTAGGCCAACATGCTTTAATTGTTAATAATAGTTACATTTTTATTCCCATACCAAGAAATATATTTAACCAACATTCAACATGATATTAAGCTCCAACTGTGCATAAATGGCTTTAGTAGAGAACATAAGAAAACGGTAATAATGGTATAAAATCAACAGACCCACTTTAAACACCATTACTACCCACAGTATCAAAAATATCATCGTTGCAGACAACTGTGGTGTAAAGTCGCCAACAATGAACCAACACATAAAGATTGTGTTGGGAATATTTAATGTTTTTTCCCAAAACATTTCCAAGTACATGACGCGCAAAATAGTAAGAAATACAAAAGTTGTCATTGAACTGACTGTGCGTTGAAGACTGTGCCACTAATTGGCAGCGGAATTACATTATTTTTGTATATTTTAAATAATTTCTGTGTGGTTAGAATTTTAGTAAAATTTGTATTGTACAACTAAACCGTATTGCGATATAAATATATGGCGGTCACTTTATTACTAAATATAACGAATATTTCGTTATCGTAACCGAAACTGATTCCAAGTAAAAAAAAATCAGCAACTACGGAGAAAACCACACTGCAAATTATAGGGGCTGTAGTGTATTGCAGCACGTAAAAAGGCGAAAATAGCGCGAAAGCCTGATCTTGAACAATATAAGGATTCCCATTTTCCCAGGTTCCGTTATAGTTCTCTTGGTAGTACACACTCCACTAAAGTACCACACAATAGGCCAAACTATACGTATGCAGAAACATTGAGAAATGATTTACCTAATTTTAAAGTAAAAAGTAATGCGCAACAGCATTCATATGCACACGTCTTAAAAGAGGCCGCAAAGATACCTATTACGAATATTTCGAACTAAATCAAAAATCTTTTACAAACAATGAACAGCTTTATGACAATAATGCAGGGTACGTTTCAAAAAATAATGCTACTGCAAGTTTTGCTTAGCAAAAAATGAACCACTTAAAAATAAGCACGATGTAAAATATTTTCTGCTAACACAGGAAATAGACATAATTTTAGACTCTAAGACACACTTGACTACGAAAAATTGCTTTAGAACTAATGGACATTTTAAGTATGACATGAAACATCCAAGCGGAAGTTCACGTGGTGGCACCGCCGTCATAGTGCGCAAAAACGTAATGCACTTTCCAAGCCCAGAAGTAAGCGGTGACGTTACGTGACGTAACAGACCACTGTAAATATTACTGATTTCAAAATTGCCGTCTCATCTGTATATTGCCCCCCTAGAAATAAGATTTAACACAATCTATTTACCAGGTTTTTTGCTACATTGGGACAAAAGTTTTTTGAGCAGGCGATTACAATAATAAGCACACCTATTGGGGTTCTAGACTTATTAGCCCTAGAGGGAGGCAGCTGTATAACACAGTTCAAAATAATGAGCTTGACGTCATATCTGGAGGCAAACCCACCTATTGGCCAACAGACTTTAACAAGCTGCCTGACCTTATCGATTTTAATAGTAGTCAGTTTATCCTACGATGTGTCCACTGACTACTCACTTATAATCGTTATTTTACATGACAGTTTCTCAACTGCATGTCAAACTCGTGTTTTTTATCCAAATAAAGACACGAATGGGTTAAAATATAAAATGTATGTGAGCTCTTACCTATCTCAGAACATTGCTCTGAGAAATTTATCTGACATTATAAAAGCTGTGGGCTATTTTACAGACATCGTGACTGTAGCAACTAGAGTTGCAACACCAACAAAATCATAAGTGAAAGGAAATTTTTACCAGTCCCCAGCTGATATACAAATTCTTGTCAGGGAGAAGAGAAGGTTTAGAAGGCAATGGCAGAGTAGTCGAACACCAGACATAAAAATCAAAATTAAATTATGCCAGAGAACTTTACGTATTAAATTGATTTAAAAAGAAAACGAAAAATGACACTGAAATTGGCACATAGCCAAAACCAGTTTATCTCCAAGTCAAACTTTATAAGGGATGACGAAATTCGTTCCAAAAATCTACATCAAAACACCCTGTCAGAATATCAAAGCAAGAATCTTCATAAAAGACTTGGATCCAACGATAAAGACAGATTATAGCCTGTGGAAAGCCGTGAAGCATTTACAATGTCCTGTTCCTTTCGAATCCGTACTAGGGCTTGGGTTAAAAACTTAGATGAAAAGGTATTATAAATAGCTTCATTCTTCCAAAAATTTGTGACACTGTAAATGAATTTCGGCTATAATTACTAAAATCAACATAAAATCACCCAGACCTGATCGTATTACCGGCTCAATGGTGAGAAATTTAACTAATTATACTGTGAGAATTTTATTATGCGAATTTAATGCCATCTTCCGAGTTGGCTTTTTCCCATGCTCTTAGAAGATGTCTGACATCGTTATGATTCCTATACCAGGAAAGGACTTAAGTCAGATTACATCATAGAGGTCTATTAGTCTGCAGTCAATTTTTATCAAAATTGTGTGAAAAACTTTCGTTCTTAAAGCCTTATCTCGCTGAGAAACAGATTATCCCAGACCATCAGATTGGTTTTCGACAAGGGCATAGTACTATTGCACAAGTTCATAGAATTGTTAACGTTATTAGATCGGCATTTGATAATAAGCAATATTGTTGAGCTTTATTTATTGGCATTTCCCAGGCGTTTGAGAAAGCCACAACAAGCCCAAACACATATACGTCAACATTTGCAAATGATACGGCATTCATGAGTGTTCACGGAGATCCGAATGTTGCATACGAACAACTTTATTCTCATAGGTTTGTAAAGATTTGGGTTATAAGGCGCACCCGCCTTTCATATTCTAAATGCGTTTTTATTTGTTCATTAACATTGACAGTGTTCAGGATCTCGTATTACAAGTTAATCATCTTCAAACTTGTGTATTTCTTTCACATCACAATTACGAATTATTTTTACATTAATGCTTGTATGCGTATCTACCGAGTAAATATTTAGATTTAGTGCTTTTTTAATATATAAAAAGACTCTTTCGCTACTGATAATTGTTTTTGTAGTTGCTATTTGGTTTGTTCTATAAATTTTAGATGAGTTTTAACACGAGTTTGTAACTACCAGAGTATGTATATATTTTCTGGAAAACAAAGTTTAAAAATCCATTTAGGAGCTTTTGGGTACCTCTTTTGAAATATCAAATGGAATGTACATTGATATTTAGAGTACTTTTTTTTTAAATTTGCGCAGATTTGGTCGAAAAAAATCACGAAGTGTACGAAATGTACTTAATCGCAAAAGCCTTCAACAAGCTTAACGCGCTGCTCAATTGTTAAGGTGTGACTCACAATTACCATCGTGCCATAAAGTTGAACCACCCTACAATATCCAAAGTATGGGTTTTAATATTTTTATCCCGACCTAAATTGTGTTTGGTTCAGAAAGGATTAAACAGATAGTCAGTAGACAAAATTATAGAGTAAGATACCCCACAACTCTATCAAATAATAACCCAAACTTACCGCGGAAGTGGAACATCTTCGTATAGAGATTTTATCATCATAATCACTTTTGAAAAAGGTCATACAACTCCAACTCTATCAACCAGAAAAAGTGAAAAAAGGCAGTTACTTGTGAATACGATTTAAAGCGATAGGGTATTTAGATAAATAAAGTTGGAGGACTCTCAGTAGAAAGGCGCTATCTCTATAATCACGAATATCATTTAAGTGAAAAGGAGGTGAATAGAAACGAATACTTTGTTCATGTCCGCGTTTATATGAGACCAAGAAAAGAAGAGTCGATATGCATACAGACAATTTTTTACTAGTTATTTATTTTGATTATTATTCTTAATTTTAACCTATGGCTTTGTTCAAGCAAGCAAAAGCAGAGGTGATGAACATAATTACTGTGTAAAGTCGAAGCTTATCGAAAAGTTGTTGCAAATGTTGCTTTTTCAATATAAACTAGTACTGTATCCATATCGTGTATTCCATTGTCAAATTCGACCCCAAAACAGAAAAGAATAAGATAACCTCAAAATAAATGGTAATATTTTGGTGGGAGCTCTTAATATTGAAACAGCCTCCTAAAAATGCATTGCACTTTAAACAAGCACTGAAGTTATTGTTACTGGTACCTGCGTTTGTTTAGTAAAATAACGTCCTTGTCACTCTATTTATTTATTGGGATTAAATTAGAACAAAAAATGTTTTATTTGGGTTGCTTTTTTGGTTCCTTTCACAATTAGTCTCGTGCATATTATATCCCGTTTAGGCGTATGTCTTATCTTATTTGCAAACTTTAATTATTGAAAATAGTTAATGCTGAAAAATAAATAGCTCACAAGTCAAGTACTAATATTTCATATTATTTGCAAATAAAGCATTATACATTGATAGTTCGATGAATGAGTTTGTACAATTAGACTGCGCGAATAATAATTATTTTTAATTAGACAATTTGCTTTTTATTATAATCTTTTTCCATAGCAGAGTACCAAATAACTTCTTGTTTGCTATCCAACGATGCCAAAAAGTAAACCTAAATCTGTGCGCAGTTGCCATGTAAGAGGCGAAGTATTTGTACAATATATTTATATCCAAACAGCTGCCGTGTAAACGAAATACCTATTGGCCTTACTTTTTTATCATTATTAGTAGCGGTATGATTTTGTCTGTTTTAATGTTCGATTTTCTGACAAATATTCTTTATACGTTGGATATTTTGCCTTACTTGTATTAGAAAAGAATATATTTTTGTTACATTATTTTATTATTGTTAAATTTTTTTCTTAAATATTCTTCACTTGATTTACCTTCTCTTACTATTCTTTACTTGATTTGCAGATTTGTAGCATTTTATGTTTGTTTTTTATAGTTGTCTTTTGTGTGCAAATTTAGCAACTTTGTTATTTACAATGAATATTTATATGAAAAACCAAACTAAAGTTGTTCTTTCCTTCAATTTCAAAGGCTTAATAGTCACGGCCACAATTTTTGGCAAAGTGCAATAATATTGGTATTGCTATTGCTACAACTCTTCTTATATTGTTTAGTTTTTTTTGGTAGTAGGGGCAGTTGCTACAGTTCAAAGGAAATGCTTTTGAATACTTTGAAGAAAAATACTTTGGATAATTCAATGTTATTGCTATTGTATGCTTTCTGCTCTTTGGTAACCGCTATGTTTGTTTGCCTTTATTCGTTTATAAGGACAGTAAAATCTTGAAGGTTAAAAAACCCCTTGAACAATTATTGCGTAACATATTTTTATTGCCACTTGTAATTTTTCAATTTTGAGTTGCGATCCGATTAGGCATATATGTATTATATGTAGAAATTTCCGGCGGCCATATAATTTTGCAACTTATTGCTTCAGATAATTGTTTATAAATACGTGGCGTCTGGATTAAAAACAGATTTTCTTGCGTTTGTAATTTGAATAGCTCCATACGACGGTACTACAATATTTATCTGCAAGCCCACACAATAATATATGAATAGTTAGGAATCTTATACATAGCCAAATCGGTTTAACGACATACGTTTACCCAATGTTTACATAACCTATTTAAAGATAATTTATGAACCTATACTTATGATGGAATAAAATTACGAGTCGGTGAAGTCGGAACAAATTTTAGCTCACCGGAATAAAGCTCTCTAAATATTTTATTTGTATCTACCAATATATATTGTACATCAAATTAAGTCAACAAGATCTGAAAAATAAATGATTTTTTTTTGCTTAAGTAATTTCTTTGAAGATTTTTTCAAGATGCTTTTAATTTCAGGCATTTAACTTTAAAGCTGTTTGTTTTGTGATGCAAGAAACTCTTCTTTAATAAATGCATACACAACACAACTGACGACTTACATATATAAAAAAACATGCAAAGTCAATAACGATTTAAAAAAAATTAAACAGAATTTTCTTTTCAGAAGTCAGTAATAGGCTAGCTTTCCAGAAGTCAAAATACAAAAATTTCTATAAAGAGCGTATTTGTAGCCACTATTACTCATAATTTCTTAATTTTGTTCTGTTTGTTGGACTAGAACTAACGAGAAACCCCGCACTCAGCCAATGCATGATTAAAAAATTTAACGGAAAATAGGACAGTCGAACTATTCCACATTGAAATTGGACGGAAAGATATCTTCAGGGAGCTTATTATAAATACGAACAGTACGGCCAAAGAACTAGTTTTTCCTGTAGTGTACTGTGCGATTCACTGACCAATCTAGTGTTTTTGATTTTTAGATCATCCATAACTGCATGAAGCAATATAAATTACCTTAAGTTCATTAAAATCAACCCTATTTAGAAATTATCACAATACATTCACATTATGCCGTTTGCCTCTAAGTTGCAAAAGTCTTAGCCTACTACTGAAAGAAGCCGAATAGCAAATGCCGCTCTCCAAAAGAATAGATAGACATGGAAGGAGTCTTGCGGTGGCCTTAAATTCGCTGAAAAAACTCTATATAAATCGAGAGAAGATTTGAGCTTATATTTACATATACGGATCTGACTCCTATTTTCCACGTTAGTATTTTTATAAATATTTTAATAAGGTCTACCTGCACACCAAATTTCAGCTCTTTGCTATAGTAGAAGTGTCCCATATAAATAGGGGGAAACCTAGCCCTCTATCTTCGCCAAGACCATAATATTAGTGAGTCAGTGCGTCGCTGAATAGGTACTAAAGTATTTACTTTTTATACCTTTATACCTTAGGAAGTTTTAATAGTCAAACCTCTGAGCTTACCTGTAGAATTCCTGTATAGTTCTTATGTTTTTTAATTTATAATTTTATAACTAATATGCACGCTGTGAACATAGGCGCACTTCAGTGTCCCCTAATTTCGTTATGAATTTTATGTTTGCAAAATGTATCTGACATTTAAAATTTCAGCAGAAAATTTTACGAAAATAAAATACTATACTAAAAAGCACTAAAGTGCCTGTAAAGAAATGTAAAAAGCGTTATAAATAACTGCATCTTAAAGAGGGGTATTTAAAAAATAATACCGTGCAAGAGGAGCTAAAAACGACCGATATGGCAATAAAGAACACAAAAGTGGCATTAGAAGTTGTTATCTCCATGAATATTTTATTTACAGAAGGTTTTTCTGAAAGTTAAATTAAGGGAATTAAGCGGTTATAATATATAACATATATTTTATATATGAAGTGAATCTCTAAGAAAATAACCTATATGTTTTGATTTTCTTTTAGGATTAAGAAACAATCTTTTTTTCTGGTCCTTATGCGGTCATTTTGTAGTTCTGGAAAGTAAAAAACTAAACTAGTTTCAAATGGAAATGAAATTCTTTTTAAAAACAAATTTTAATTCCTTGGTGTTTATTTTAATAAATTTTTCAAATTATGGCAATATGGCAGTTTTCTATTAAATAAAATTTACATTGTGAAACAATGTTTAGGGTGGATTTTAAATAAATCACTTCATGTTAAAATGAAATTATTAATTTAAAAAACTAGTTTACTTTGAGTTTCGATGTTATGAATGAAATAAGAAAATATATTTCTAGAACAGATGTTCATGAAAATGATATTAATAAAGGAATAAGTGAGTTTTAAAGCGGTTACAGTTGGACTAGTACTCTATACTTATCTGCGATGAGGCTACAAAATGAAAGTGTTAGTATGGGTGTTTCAGTATTGGTTTTCTTTAAGAAGTCTTTTCCTGGCGCTCCCAGAGGTTCATTTATGTTATAAAATCCTTGGTTTGTATTTTTTAGTATTAAGTTCATTTGGTTTTATACCAGAGTTGTGTTATCACGGTAATCTTAGCCTGGGGAGCAAAGAAGTTTACATTTACATTTTCGTTTTCCAAAAAATATTCTTTTATCGATAAGTATGGTGCTGTTTTCTTCTTTCTTATTTATTTTAAGACCTTATGTTAGAATCATGGATTTGCTATAATTGTTAATAAAAACAATTTTTCTTCACAATGGTTTCCAAAAAAAAAAAAAAATCAATAAATATAATTATAGTATTCCCGAATAGAGTAAAACATATTTTATTAAAACCTTTCTTTATCATCTCACTCACATACACATAGAAATATTTTTAAGTGCATTAAAATCACAGTCAGTTGTTAACTGAAACAATTTTTGCTAAATGTTTAAAAATAGTTTCAAATCGCTACATAGAATAATACTCAAAACGCTATTCGCACCCAAATAATATCAATCACTTCTAAGTTTTATTTAGATTCAAATGAAATTAAAGTTAGAAGATTCTGCTTTAAACTGCCTTATGAATATTTTTTTCTTATCCAGAGAGAAAAGTTTTTACACTTACACATTTATGACCAACAAATTATTTTCGAAGAATATTGCTTCGTGTTTTCGTTGGCTATGGTTGATATAATGTTAAAATAATATTAACAGCACAATAAAGCACCTTGTTGCCCCTAAATACCATCTTTATGTTGCTGAAATGGTCTTTAATGATTCGCATGAAAATACTTTTTTATAGTTGGCGGAAAGTTAAACATTATGTCAGACGTTGACAGTACTTGAAGTGTTAAAGATTTTTCTTATTTAGTACTAAAAATTAGCAAGTAATATTCAAGATCTTCTGTGGTCTTCAGAATGGCATCTACCGAACCAATTGAAAATGTATCTTAACACTAGACGGAAAGTAATTGTTTACTAAATTTTCTGTCTATCTTGTGGGATCATGTTTTTATATTGAACCGAATTGGAATACAACTCGTAAAGGTGTATATGTGTGGGTCTTGTTAGTATTAGTATTGCTTAATATATGATCAGATGTGATAAATATTTGACTAAATACGCATAACCAGTATTTTTAATGAAAACGTAAACGTATAATCCATAAATATATTAACAATATTTATATTACTCATACGCTTACTTGTATTAGTTTAATCACATTTTTAAATATTTTAAATAACTGTATACTTTTCAGCATGGCTGTGCGATTCATATCCAGGCGTATACTTGATCAATAATATTACTCAAACTTAACATATGCAAAAAAGTACATATGTACATTTACAAAGACGATTTTTTACATTTCTTTTATATAAATTTTTAATACAATATAGTTGTAGTTAGTATTCAATGAGGGTTTTCACACTAGACTAATTGTGCTGGCATAAAATCGCAGTTTATAGGCTTTTTCGGTGAAGAGAGTGGTTTTTGGTTGGCACAATTTTTCAACCAGCTTCAACCCCGCACAAGCAGAACAAAACTAACACATACACACTTATGAAAACAGGTTCTGCGTGAAATAAACAAAGAAAATACTAACACACACAAAGCTGTGTATACGTGCACAATTTTATGCCAGCATAATTAGTCTAGTGTAAATACGAAAGAACAAAAGTTGTGCGGATTAATAATTAGTCTAGTGTGAAAACCCTCAATGATTTTACTTTTCTAAAATAATTAAATCAGGTGAAAAACAGTATTAGTCTTATTTATAAAAATATATTGTTAGCTTAGTAAAGGTTTATAAGGCAAATTTTGTGCATAAATTTGTTTAAAAAAGTCATAAAAGTATCATATATTGTGGAAAATAAAAACAAATAGTCCGTGTTTATTTAAACTGGTTCAAAAATTCCATTGATAATCAGCGCATGAGTGTACCAAATATTCATGAAAAAATGAAACAGTGAATAACAGCAATGGATATTCACTCTTTTACTTATACAGGTAGTAATATTGCAATGAACAAGATATATAATAAAAAAGATGATAGTGTTTTTTTAACCGCCAAGTCAATTGACCAGAGCGCTCATTATCCGCAAATTTTAATTTAATTTGCACAGTAATAACAATGCCTGCAAAAAACAAAAGTTAAACAAATAAACGATCCAAGTGCAACAAGATCACAATATATAAGATATGAAGTAGTTACAAAGCCAGTAAATGAAAACATAATAATAAACCTCCACCATTCCACTTGTGCAAGCAAACGTTCCATGCAGATCGGTGACCTAGATCAAAAGTACTATTTTTCACAGCTTCAGCGATAAAACATTACCCAAACTTCGAACTTTACTATTTTTAGCCCGACCTAACTTATTTTTTACTCTGAAAGGGTTAAACAGATCGTCAGTTGAGAAAATGATAGAGGAATATAGTCTAAAAATGAGAACTTGGAAAGTGAGTATTGAAATCCACAACTCTAACAAAATAATAATTTTATCATAATCATAATCAGTTTTGACAAAGGTCATACAGATCCAACTCTATAAATCTGAAAAAGTGATAAAAGGCAGCTACTTGTGAATACGATTAATAGCGAGAAAGCGGGTATTTTCGTGAATAAAATCGGAGAACTCCCAGCAAGTAACTCTCAATAAAAATATGCGTTTCTATAATCACAAATATCATTTGAGCAAAGTTAAAATAGCAGTAATAATGATGCTATAAGTGAATAACAACTAATACTCTCCGCGTTTAAGTCCGCGTTTATATGAGACTAAGTACCGATATTTATAGAGACAAAATTTTACTTGATATTCGCTTCGTTTATTAATTTTAACCTGTAGCTAACTTTAAGCCAGTAAAAAGGGGAGCAATATAAAAATTCTGAAGTAGCCGCAAAGCCAGTAAATGAAAATATAAGAAAAACCTCCACTAATCTGCATACGCAAGCAAACATCTAATCCTATCCCAACTCGTAGGAAAGGAAAATTTCCCCGTTGTCCCCATTCAATGGGGACAAATCCAATATACAAAGATCAAAGCATGGCAAGCCGACTTAAATCCGAAAATAAAAGCTATTATACGTATTGATTAAAAAGTTTGAAAAGTCAGTGCACAATCGTATTTAATGCAACACATATAAAATCTAAACATTCTATCCACTCTATTT
Organism: Phania funesta; assembly: GCA_963932375.1. NCBI lineage: Eukaryota > Metazoa > Arthropoda > Insecta > Diptera > Tachinidae > Phania > Phania funesta. The sequence goes on along the minus strand of OZ010655.1, from coordinate 34,958,256 downwards.
ACAACTTGCTACCTTCTCAACAGACGAATAACTATAGAAGAGCCATTATGATGTAATGGTCCAGGAATTCCGGCACACCAATACTTACTGCAAACTAAAACTACCATCAATATGCATTGTTTGCGGAGTCGCCAACTAAGCTTCGGACTGCACTTTTTCTAAAACTCATCCCAAGTTGAAAAAATGCACTTTAAATGTCCCATTGCCTAGGAATCCCCATTAAGACTTGCGAACTACACAAGGTCTAAATAAATACTCAATAGAAAAGGTAAATGGCCCCACAAATCACTTAGAAAATGTTTTCACACCACATCACATTATCAGTTTCACTATTCAAAATATCACAAACTCTGATCGTAAAAAATTTTAAAAATCGACAATTAATAATATAAATATGAAGAAATCACGAGTCTGATTCTCGAGTAAGCCATGGTACAATAGAGCAAGTCCACAGAATTGTCATCGTTATTATATCTGCATTTAAAAATAAGTCATATTTATTAACATTTCTTAGGCGTTTGATGTAATAACGAAAATAACTCGAGTTCAAACTGGAAACTCTCATAAGAGCCGTCTCCGAGATGTTAAGAAAATTTTAAGTAAAGATTAAGGGAAAATCTCTGCAGGAGTAAGGGCCGCTATAGCATCTACATAGCGTCAACGCTTGCAAATGACACTGCATTTATAAGTGTGAACTAAGAACCGAATGTTGCATCTGAACTACTTGAGTCACAAATTAATGAGCTAGCAAATTGGCTGAAAAACGAGAAAATACAGGTCAATCCATCCAAAAGTACTTATCTAACGTTTTCCCTCAGAAGGAAAAATGGTTCTATAACAATCGATCGACGCCTAACTTGGTCCCGTCATATTAAGCCAAAAACAACGGCCTAAAACTGCAAACAAATCAACTACACTGGTTAGTATGTCGTCGCTCAAACTTGGTTGAAGCCAATATGGTCGTATGGCACTCAGCTGTGGGGCATTGCTTGTACATCAAACATCCAAATGTTTCTTAGAATACAGTCGAGCATTTTACAACATATCGTGTTAGCCTTCTGTATATAAGAAATAAAAATATCTATAGAGTTCTAGAAGTTCCCACTATCCAGCAAGAAACAAAAACATACACATCAAATTATGTCAACAAACTAGAGGTCCGCCCTAACACCCTTGTACGCAAATTATTATAATTTCGCGGACACCACAGACAAAAAGAGTGGCGCATTGAGCCTGACGAGACGGCTCAATTAGTAGCCTTTTTGCAATCACTATATTTCGTTTTACATACAGAATGGGATAGAAAAGCCACGGTATATAGTATATTGCAAGTTACTATCCGTATGCGTAGTTTGCAACGATGTCCACCGAACGTCAAAATGCACTTCTTCCAAAACAGATTCCAAGCAAAAACTGTGGAGAAAACCACACGGCATACTATAGCGGCTGTAATATCTTCCAACATGTAACAAATGCGAAAATAATACGAAAACCAAAATAAGAACAATATAAATATTACCGATTTCAAAATTGCAGTCTCATCTGTTTCATCTTCAGTAAGCTGCTAGAACATATTGAATTTGCCATTGTAGAAAATATCAGACATGGTGAATTATTAGTCAGTTCATCATACGATTTATCTTCTATCCAGTCAATTACAATCGTTACTTATACGACAGTTTTTACATTGCACCTAACACTTTTTTCTTACCCAAATAAGAATATATAAAATACAGATGCAGAGCATTTCTTTGAGAATCTTAGCCACACTCAAAAAGCTGTGACCATTTCACATACATCATGACTGTAGCAAAGATAGAAGTTCAATGGTGTCAAATTGAATTTTACGTGCAAAAGAGCCATTGTTTCGTTGGCTGTGTGGCAAGTGGCACCATCCTGTGGGTCTATATCCTCAATTTCTGGCCACAAGAAGTCCGTTATCATCTCGTGATAGTGACTCCCAATTAACATCCTATATTATGGTTGGACCACCTTAGATATCACACCGCCCAAGCCACCATTATTTCTTAATATTATTGTGTGGAAATATAATTTCAATTTATGTTGTATCGCATCGTTGTTTGCACCTGTAATTTGCTTTCAGTGTATAGTTTTTATATTGGCTCGTCTAATATGCGGTTCAATGCCGGAATATCTATATCATTCGGAAAATGGAATTTAAACAGTATAAAAAGATAAAACAAGAACAGCTTAAATACTTGTATAATGCAACAAGAAGTACATGTAGTTGTTGTGCCAACATACAGCACCTGTCCTATATTCCAAAACTCACGAATCCATATGATGAATAAATCTAAACATTTTTTAAGTGTTTCATTCATACTTTTTCTTATTGGCAAGTTAAGCCTCTTTTATGTTTTTGTTTCATTGTTGTTTTGGATTTTAATTATTTTTTTCCATTGAGAAAAAGACAATTGCCATGGGTTGTAAATGCTTTCTATATTTCTTTTTTGCTTTAATTTTCACTTTTAATTTTCTGCTTTATATATATTTCTTTGTCTTTCATTGTTTTGTTTCAACTTTTGTAACGTTTTAAAATGTACAATTATGTCTTCTTCAACATCTGTTAGAAATTCCCCACGATCCCTGTTGGTAGTATGGAAATCTGCGTATCTCTTTCATTTATTGTTTCTAATGGATTTTGCTTAGTTTTGCATAAATTATTAAAGAAAACTGTGTTAAATCAAATGGGAGCTTGCGATATACCGTACGTTAGAATAAGCAAATTGACGGATGTAACTATAATTGATTATATCCACGTATGTTTGCAGAAATGAAAGTAGATCAGTAAATTGGGCTGGGTAAGCAACAAACGGTTTTAAATTCTAAGCAAATACTGGTCTTAATTACAAAAGAACTGTAATAATTGTTAAATTTCATATCTGAAATATCTGAAAACGAACGTTGTGAAACAGTTGAGACCAAGGATTATCAGTCACTCATAGATTCGCTGATGTGTTTAGTACTTTCAACAGGACCTGACGTTTTATATTCAATATCAAAGTTAGATCAGCGTAATTCAAATCCACACAAAGAATATTTATGTGGTATAAAGCATGTTGTCGCCAATAAAATATTTTAAAATAAAATACAGGACAACAGGGAAACAAACTGCAGGAATACGTTAGAGAGGAAATCGTGTGTATTCTTTTTTGGTGGTAGTGCATTTTACTGAGAATCTTAAAAGCTACAAACAGTTTCGCTTAGTAGTACAGAGGCCGAATATGTTGCATTGGCTACGGCAGCAAAAGAAGCAATTTATTTTTAAAGGCTTATGAAAGCGGTAGTTTCAACCAATAACGACAAACCAATAGTTTTGTATGGAGATGATTTAGGTTTAAAGTCATAATGTAATAATATTAATGTAAACGTACGTGTATTAATTATTACTTAATTTTTATATGCACTCGTATTGAGGAGGAGTGTTCAAGACACATTTATGTGCAATACGATTGCAAATATAATCTGTAAAATATATTAGAATAGTGTGTACGCATATTTTTAGCTTTTAGATTGTTTTAACTCTCAAATTCACTACAAATCGAGAATGCTGCGTTTTATTTATGTGTGCAAAAGAAAGTGTTAACAAATAATTTTAATAATTTTAAATATTCAGAATTTAACTAAAATATTGTTTAAATTCAACATCTAATGAATAGTAAAGTTTAATTTAATTTTTATGGCGGTTTTTGTTTCTTAATGTGAGTATGTATTCGTATGTATATATAGAGCTTCTTAGAAGTGTGTGTTTTTCTTCAAAATATATGTTCGTTATAGTAAGCTTGTCAAAGTTTGGCACTATATCCTGGATGCTGCATATTTAAAGTTATAAAGAAAGAAACTTCATTCAAGTGCTACTTTTAGATGTTGTACAGAAAACAGCACGAAATGTGTCAAGTGCTCCAATATTTTATTGTGTTGACGGTGAAGAACATCTGTGTATTTGGAAAAAGGAAGGAAGTAAAAGGTTCTTTTATCCTTCACTAAAATGAGGAGGGTATATATAGGTTTGTCATTCCGCTTGTAATTTCTACAATATTCATTTCCGATCCAACAAAGTATATATAGTCTAGATCCTTATAGGTATTGAAGTCCAATTAATGATTTCCATCTGTCCGATGTTGAAATCAACTTTCTGACTACACTAGACAGCCTAGTATCTTGAAACTTGGACCAGTTGATCAGTAAGCTTGGCGAATTTTCTAAGTTTGACCTGAGCCATATAGGTTCACAAGTTCTTGAGGTTTGTTTTTTTTTTTTTGTATTTTTATTCTTACGGAGAAACGCTTATGCACAAGCTTATAAAATTCTGAATTCTTACCAAATTTGCTACAAAGTCTCACAACAAAAATTATCACCCTAACGCCCCCAGATAACCTACGGACCTAAATGTTTGACCGAATTAACTAAGAAAATCGAATTATTCCACAAACCAAACTTTGAAAAAAAATTTGGTATTTTGTCAAAATGCTAAATTCACCACAAAGTCCAAAATTCACCACAAAATCAAAAACTGGGAATAAACAAATTTTAATCAAATATCAAAATTCAATGGAAAACCGAAATTTTACGAAAGAAAACATTTTGAATATTCACCACAATTGGGAATTCCGCCGAAAAGCAGAAAAAACACAAAAAATCAATATTTCGGCAAAAACTTGATTCTATGAACAAAATCGTTGTTTAACAAAAATCAAAAATTCGCCACAAGTAGTAAATTCTCAAACAATAAAAAATTCCCCAAAAAAATAAAGCCTTTTCGTAAGGCTTGGATTAAATAGATGATGTTTACAGTGGACACAAAATAAAAACGTCGATAGTTACCACAAAATCCAAAAATAGTAGTAAAACAAACAAATTAAAAAAAAAAAACAAAATCCACCAAATTGTAAAAATGCAAGACTAAATTTCAATTTCACCAAGAATTTTTTTTAAAATCAATACTTTATGAAAATCGTCCCAATTTTAACAATACCAATATTACACAAGTTCCAAAAGAAGTCTATTTTACAAAAAACTGAATTGTCTCGACCAAGGATTCAGAAACAAACTTCACCATATTTTAAAATTTAACGACAAAATATTTTATAAAAAATTATAAATTTTTTAGAATTAATTCACTTTCGGTAAAATCTACAATTCACCAAAAAATCGAAATTATTTAAAAATGTATAAGCATTCATAGAAAAGGAAACCACACCGATCGAAAGTGCATATGTTAAGAAGAAAATCTGTAGTTTATATAGCTCTCTTACATGTTCATTTTATAAACCTCAAACACAAACTTGCAACGGCACTATCAGGGTAAACTAAACAGGTAATCCAACCAGCATATAATATATATAATAAATATTTTCTCATTTTTTATGTATGGAGAGGCAAAGAAGCCAGAAATACCTTGAATTCGCATGTAAGTTTACCTGTTATCACTTTGCCTTTGGCACTATTGTCATTGGATTTAGATAGAAATTATTATGTTTATTTACTTACTTTTATTAAATGAATTAATTTATTTATTTATTATAATTTGTTTTTATCAAAATAAAAAAAAAAGTTTTTGAAAAATAATTAGTAAGGGGTCGTTGTTATCATAAATAATAGTCATTCCTTTTCGTCGAATTGTTTGTAATTTAGTTGTTCCTGTTGTACATTGACACTGATGTTGTATTGCCTTGGTAAAAATACTGTTTAATATGTATGTATAAATAATATACCTAATTAGGTTCACTTGAAGATGACAGGTGTTAGGCAAATAGGTATGGCACTGCCAGAAGTTCTTATTTATAGCTTTACCGGAGGAATCCGGAAAAGATGGACAAGTGTGCCTAGCGACCGGAGAACGGCTCAATCTCCAAAGCTGCTCCCAATGCGTTAGACGGTGAGAGGTGTTCCAGTTTTTATTGGTCAACGTGGATGAGTTGTACGCACTTACACTTGTTGGGTTAGGTGCGTCTGTTTCGAATGCAGGCACATAAAAACTAAGTATGTTTCAGCTAAATTTTCATCACAGCATAGCAGAATTAGCGTGATATGTTTTGACGAGGATACGCTGGTTTTAACCTTATTACAGTGCACTGGGTTGCTCAAAAGAATATCAGGGCCCACTTTAACCGAGATAGAACACATTCGGTGAATGCTAGAATGCCAAAAATTGTTCTTTAAGACCCCAATTTGTTTAAACAGTCCACTTGAAACATAAAGTTATTGTTTATTGAAATCGGTCCATATTTTATATGATTTTAAACAACTTTTTGAATTAGAATTATCAGGTATATATTTTTCTAAAAAACTAGGTGCTCCTCTCAGATTCCTCTAAATAACATTTAGCAATCGAACCCGTAGTTTAGAGAATAAATATTTTCTCGATTCCACTTCCAAGAAATTTTATACAAACTTATATTCACAAATACAAGTGTTGACAACTATTAGTATTGCCCTAAGGGAAAGCTGCTTTGTACTGTTTAATACGTTGTTGAAAACGTGTAAATGCGTAAAACGTGTTGTTGAAAACGTGAAAATTTGTAAATGCATGGTTTAGATATTTTGTGGCTTTGTAGTCCTGAAGGTTTGCCGATTGAAATATTTATACCAAGCAGACTTATCGTTAATAAAATTTTTAAGTTTCAAAAATAATCCAAAATGAAGTATTATGTAGTCATTTAGTTTTAGACTACATGAACAAATTTAAAGCTGGTAACTCATAGGAAATTTTGGCTAAAATCGATTAAAAAATTTTGAACAAAAACTCAGGCTCAGACATGGCCATCAATTATTTTTATGTAGAGGCATGTTAAAAATATTATTATTAATATGTTTAATTAAATTAAAAAGTTAATTGTATGCAATTTTTTAGTGAAGGCGCGGAAGAAAAAGCTTAACCAAGAATATAGTTTGGTTAGTTTGGTTTCAAAATTTTTTATTAAATTTCCAGATTTAAATAGGATTAAAAAAAATAAGTTTCTTTAATATTAATTTTGTGTTCGTGTTACTATTATAAAGTTTGCTCCTGTTCCCGTGTTTATTAAAAAGAAAACATATTCAAAAGCAAAGCAAGAAATATCTTTACCGCTGTTGTTTCGTTGTGTTTGTACCTGTGTGTGTTTTTGCGTGAATATTTGTATGGGTGAGTGCGTGTGCAGAATAGTATTAAAAGTTTTAAATGCGGAAGCACTTGTTTGCGTGTGTTAAGCTCTATAACAAATTTATAATAAAACCTGGGAAGCAATCCGAAAACGTGAAAGTAAACTTATTTAATATGTGTACTAAACTTGTGTTGTTGGTTCAATCCACTGACTGACAGAAGAATTAAGTTTAGTGTTAAATTGTAACGGAAATTTATTTACGTATAGCGTAGCACAACTTTTACAAAATGGTACAATTTTCTATGAAAGTGAAGAAAAATCTAACAACAATTTGGGTTCATTTGAATTATGGCTATTGAGTGAAATTCGCTTATTGTTTTTTCAACACTGTAGGTCTGCTAGGGGCTATTTTATGACAAAAATGACGTCCATAAAATAAAATCAGTGCATGTTTACAAAACTGATTTTAATGCTTCAAAACAAAAAGCAGCTTGATAATTCATATTAAAAACTTATTCCTTAATAAAAAAAATAAAAATCCTCCCTTCCCTATTTCATAATTATTGCTTTAATCTTGTTATGTATTTACTTTAAGAATTATTTGAAAGTTTTTCTAAATAAGGTATAAAACTCATATAACGTGCAGTCGTTTAATCCCTCATTTCATTGAAAAGGAATGGAGGTCTATTGCGCTCTTAGTATCAAGCTTGGTGTTACGTGTAATATATTAAACAACCCGGTTTCGAAATTACCATGCTGATGTACACGTATACCAGCTTCAGTTGAAAGCAAATGCTGAACGTTACTCTGATCAGCGAATTTTTGCCGATGTACACCTGTGTCTCTGAGAAGGATGATTCCCAAATCGAACAACTGGTTAGGAAAGACCCTCAATACCTTGTGTGAATGAGGTCTTGTAAGAACTTGTATAAGACAATTATACAACATGCATGTTAATCATCAAGACGCAAAATTAAAGTAAAAAACGATTATTATAGAAGGTTTGTATTGTAGGTTTAAAGTAGGTAGACACCTTAAATGAACTTACAATTTTTTATTTAGTTAGCATAGCTCGAAGTGCATTACTCCACAGAAGGAGCTTGTAGGGATAAAATCTACAATAAATTTAAATTCTTTTTTTTTAATTTGTTTAAGAAACAACATTCTTGTAGAAACTAACGTACAAATATATATATTTTTTAATCTTCCCTATGATAATTTTTACATCATTTTATTTTAAAAGCCTTTTCATTCATTATTTAAATTCTTCTTATTGGTTTCTTTATACAGAAACTAATATTAGTATATGAAAGCCGAGTGCATGGGAAAAGGGTTCTCATTGCACTTGACAATCAGTCAGTTATAAAACGCATAAGGCAAGTGAACGTATATTCCAAACTGGTGCTGGAATGTGTTCTGAAACTGAACAGATCTGCCTCGTTGAATGAGGTGACGTTGATGTGGGTAAAGGGACACATAGGCACAGTTGGCAATGAAGCAGCAGACGAACTAGCAAAAAGGGGATCTGATGTGGATTTCTGTGGACCAGAACCCAGGTTTGCCCTGGGGAATGGCCTAGTGCGAGCTAAAGTTCTTCAATGGGTAAACTCATTACACCTGAATAGGTGGAGGGAGAATACAACATGTAGACAGGCTAGAATGATGCTCAAAGAGCCCCTCGGCAGGAAGGCCAGCAAGGTACTCGGCTATAATAGGGCAACTTTAAGCTGGATCACTGCGTTAGTGACAGGACATGGAAACCAAGTACCATGTGGCTAAGATGAAAGTCGTAGAAGATGATACTTGCAGACTATGCCTGGAAGAGGCTGAGACGGGAGCGCACATTGTGTGTGAATGTCCAGCACTGGCTAGCATAAGGCTTAAGACCACGGGAAGACACTTGCCATGGGGGAACTAAGCCTTAGACAAATGCTAGAAATTACAAACGACTCCGTGATGAGGAAGAGTGTCGACAGTTACCAGTCGATAGTCTGAAATCACTTTAGTCAAGAAAAAAGCCTAGGGCTAGCACGAGACTCAATTGAAAGTAAGGTGACTGTGGTTACGGATCGGTTCCCTGAAATCAATTTGAGGAGCGAAATGGGGGTCGAAAAGGGACCCAGAAAGTAAGTGGTCTGCTTCGATATCCCCCTATACATTAATAATAATAATAATAGTATATAAATTATTTTAGTGATGTATTTACAGCTGAATACGAAATAACAGACATCTTATTCGAGTACAATTTCCATCAGTTAGAAAAATACGCTGTGTGCAGACTTGGTTACTAATTTTTGTCGTTAATTTGTTAATTAACGGAATAAATTGCCAGTATAAATATTCAAAAATATATATTCGTTAAAAACTGATTACGAATAAGTTCATTTGTAAAAGTTTTTATAGTCTTGCCTTTAAAGTTCTTGTAAGTAAAAGTTAAATGCATAAAACTTACCTCTAAATTTCAAGCTGTTCATATGTACAATATTTATTATCTTATTTCTAGGCAACTTACTAGCAAAATTTGTTTCTTTTCTAATATGAGAAAGAATTATGTGAAATATGTTACCGAAGTTGCAAGTTGCCTAGAAATAGGATGGTACTGTGCATATGAAGTACTTGATCCTTGTGCCCTAAGGCCTACCTTTGTACCAAATTTTAGCTCTCTAGCTACAGTGGATGTGGCCCATAATATTGATGAGTAAGTGTGTCAGTGAGTCAATGAATATGCACCAAAATATTCATTTTTACACCTTCATATTTCGCGAAACTTGTAGGCTAAAACTTTCCTGGGGCACAAACTTTGGCCTGGTGCCCTACAGTTTTATGTTGAACGATGTTTATTTTACATAGAATAAAATCCCAAATTCAAACTTGTTTTTGCTCAACTTTATAGCCAGAATATGTAATGTGCATGTGCTTTTATTTCTACATATTCTATGGCATTAAGTTAAGGCTAAATTAGAAAAGATCAGCTTCGGAATGACTAGATATTTTCTAATTTAGCCCTAACTTAATGCCACGATATAACAAATTTCACAATTTTAACGTCATCTCTGCAAATTAATATAGACTCAAACGTGGATTCCTGCAAGTTTGTTTTACTAGAATTGAAATGTATGTATGTGACTTTCAAATGTTCGATTTTTATTTTATTTTTATATATAATTTCAATAAAAATCAGTTAGTAATATAGTATGTATATACAAACTGCCATGAATCATTTGTTACGTAACTAAACTTACGTATAATATTATGTTGGGCATGGATGATTGGGACTTTTAAAGATTTGAAGCGCAATCAGTTTCTCACCAGTGAACTTTCTGTTATATACTTGCTAAAAATATATTAGAAATTGTACGAATTATTTACGATAAATACACAGATTTTTACTCAAATATGCGCTTTTGATCAATAAGGTTTAATTTTTTCTTTAACGACTTTTGCGGTTGACATTTTTACTCTTCTGTCAAAAATAAAACTGACAAACAATAACAACAATATCAATCAAATAACAATCAAATATACGTACAATAGAAAACTCGGCAATTTGTATTTATTACGTTAGATAAAATATTTATCTAAAGCGTAACTTATTATATAATTAGCAAAATATGTTTGATAAATGAAGTAAACAAAAAATTTTAATATTTTTTTATTTTGGTTTTACAATGCAGCATAACTATGTTGGGATTTGCAGTTGGTTTTTGCTTATATTATTAAATAAATCAAGTAAGTATGGCCGAATCTTATATGCACTTTACAATTAATAAGTACAAAGATTCTTGCGCTTTCCTTATGCATGTGCTCATTTCGGTGTAAGAACAAGTTAAATATTGCAGGAACAACAGGTGTGGTAAATCCATATTTTTTTTATTATTCATGCATTTTCATTTCATTATTTTGCTTACAAATGCCAGTACAGTGGCGTGGTGAAAGTGTATTTAAGGCAGGGCAACAGTCGATACATGTGGAACAAAATCCAAAGTTTAGTTGATATGATGAGACTGATCGGCTCTCGTCGTTCTAGTTTTGAAAATTTAAATCACTGTTACGGATGACTACACTATTATTAAGAAGATAGATATATCCGATCACGAGATATCACATATACCCTTCGAAAAGGATTGTTTGTGATCTTTAATTTTGGACTCCGGTTTTACTCGTCTTATTTTACATTTAAACTTTTATTTCCGTTTAATATAAGCACTTCGGTTAATAGATGAGATATTTTTTTTTAATTAAGGTTGATATGTTTTATCGTTTCTCTAAATGCTTCACGAAAAAAATTGAGAAGTTATCAAGAACTTAAAAACATTCAGAGGAAAGGTGGAACTTTTAGTTTTTTTCTTAGTTGTTTTCGTGTCGTTTTTATATACGTTACCGATGGGAAGTTAGAATTTTGCACTTTAAGTTACACCTCGTACAGTCTCGAGTAGGTCTTCTAGACGCTAAAAACTTTGAATTGAACACAGAAATAAAATAATAAAATGTACTATTAATTAATATTATTTAAAATATACAACCGTTATTTAGGCAATGGCGCGTGAATGAAGGTCGAAATAATCTGATCGCGTTACATGCCAGTAGAGAAGTGGGAACAGGTCTACAGCGGGAATATAATCGATTGTCAGTATATTTATTATATGGTGATTATGCAGTGATAACACCATTGCAACATTAATGCCTTCTTACCAGGCAGAAACAATTACTTAATGCTTTATCTGCACCGGTCACCGTTCGCTGTAATGTTCTGACTGTAACCATTTTTAAAGACGCGCAGAATGCTACATACACCGTAGCAAACATTTTTTTTTGTCGTAATATGATTTTGAAATTAGCTTCTAAGTTATCATCACTGAAAAAATATCAAACGAAGTTATAAATGAGCTTACCGAAGCAAACAATTTAGAGTGAGTCTGTACATGATGAGTCGTAAACAAAATTAAAAAAATATGTACTATAAAAAGATCCGGAAAAATATACTTGATCTTATATCTACATTATTTAGCAGCAATAACTGCAACAAGGGCCGAACCGTCACACATATTTCAAATGCCATCTACATTGCTATGGAATTCTGGTCAACAAAACTTACGTGAATATCCTAAATATAATGGTTTTTGATTTAGGAAATAATTTCGTTCATTCATTTCGACTTCGACCCGCCCTTATTGGAATGTAGTTTTCTTTAAAACCTTACTTTCCCATTCATTCCCCACAAAAAAACTTTGAATTATAGAGCGCTCTACTCATGTCATGTTTTATAAAGTGTACTAAAGGAAGTGCTCTCCAACTAAGATCCTCCTTTTTGGAGCAAATACAATGCGACCAATTCAAATGTATTTAATTTTTGGTGTTTATAACCTTTTTGTGTGAATATCACTTTATTATTGTTATACATATTAGAATTTATAATATTTTCTGTCACACGTACTTAACTGTGCCACAATACATTTAATTAATATAATGTACCAAATTACAAACACACCAGCAGATTCCAGTAACAACATCACTTCATTTTCCCCAAAAAAAAGTACACAAGGAATATATTCACAAAAAACAACCACAAACAATAAGAATTGCAAAACAGTACTACAATAATAACTCGACCAATGATAAATTCGTAACCTTACCAAAGTAATCATCATGTCAAAGTTCGTCTGAAGAAGAAGAAATAATATCTGTGGATGAACAAGGTTTTAATCTCGGAATTATTTCCATACAAGAAAGTATTATAATTTTCGAAAGCAATGTAAATGCCTTTTCCATAAATCCACAAAAACTTATTTACACTAGAGGAGTACAATTGAAAATTTTTTTTAAATAAATAATAGAAATCCAACTCATTTTTCTACCCATACAACGTTCTAGTTCGTTGACATCACTTCATGCTACCCTCAACTATTGGATCCTACATGGTGGTGCCACAAGGTATATTATTATACTAGGTTGTGTTAATGACATATGGTTTTTGCATAAAAATGTTTGGTATATATTGAAAATAGTTATTCTATGCAAACAAAAGATTTTTTCATTCAAAAAGCAACACGTTTTATTTAGAAGAGTTGTTAAAGAAAGTAAGGGGAAATTCGTCCAACAATTTACCTCAAACATAAACCCTAACTGCTCATCACAACATAGCTGGAATGAAATACAATTGCAGGAGTATGAAACTTAAGCTTAATCAACAACCTTCAAGTAGAATCAAACATTTCTACTGATCCCGATGATATTGCCAACAGCTTTGGTTGCTGTGTAAGTTCGATCATGAAATTAATACAGATTTCTTATCACGCCGCGGTTCGTCGGAGCGTTTGAGATTTCTCATGAGCCCCATTACAGACCGTGTAGCACATTCTGGAATGCCAAGTGATCCACAAACTCTTTATATTTCGAAACAAATTATTATTTCAAGAAGTAGAAAACGTTCGCATTCGGAACAATTTAATCAACTCCCCTTTTAAGATATGTATATGATTCATATATTAAACTAATCTGAACATGTATACCTTAAAATTGTAAATACATAAGCACTGCAATATCGGTTCCTAAGTTGCTTTTAAAAAGTTTTTTTAGGCTTTCTTATTTTGAGCAGATTTGCTTAGTAAAAATGTAAAAATTTTATAAATCATAGTATTTAAACTTTAAGACGAGATAGGTACCTAAAATTTTCAACACAGCTCTACCAGATATCAACGGTAATCAAGTGTGAGTCTTCAAATTTTCCCATCAAAGCTTAGCATAATCAACGGCAGACTACTATATATTCGTCTGAAACAAATAATATAATATGAACTTGGACAAAAATGCGAGAATTGTCTGTGAAGATTTAACACCGCTAACATTTTTTTTGTGACGTTGCCTAAAGTCAAATTAAGCATAGACGAGGCTACCGTACGAATTCAGACAAATATTCTTTGGCGTTGAATGTTTTCTAAGCTCATGAACAAATTAAATTACAGCACATTAAATATGGTTTATTACACAAAAGCCTTATTAAAAGCTGCTCGTCCTTATCTTCGCCATTTAATATAAAATATATTTAAGTTTAAACTACTTTTAATGCGGATTTAAAATATATATACTTTCAAAGTGTAGTTCTACAACCACAAATTCAGTTCACACTGTATTAAAGTAAATTAAAATTTTATTTATTCCTTTCGAAAACTGAACACTACACAAAAAGATATATAAATTTACGTTGAAAAATATACTTACAAATCATTTCGAATAGCAACAAAATATCATGTGGAATCAATTCATATATAACAAATGTTACAAAGATGCTTTTGCCATCTCTTTCCTTTCTATTTTTACAGAAAATTTTACTCATTAAATTTTAGTTTTGTTTGGTCAACTGAAATTCGGTGGCTGGGTCACTCATCCATTTATTTTTGTTTCATTCAATTAAATTATCATTATGTTTTCATTCATGCTGAAAATTTTGATATACAGATATTTTTTGTGTTATTTTATATTGTACTTCGTTTTGCAATGAAAACAATTCAATTAAAAGCATCACTATTGACTCATGTAAATATCTGAAAAATACTCATACTAAGGGAATGTTTGAATTAAAAGTTTAGAAGAAGAACAAGATAAATAAAATCAATTTTTCTAGAATTATTTTAATTGAATTATACGGTAACGGCAGTGAAAATGTATTTTTGAAGTTATCTAATGAAGGTTGCTGGCATATGAATAGATTTTGCATTATTTGATATTCGATTATACACTTGAGATCGAAAGTTAGCGATACAAAAGAATTTTGCTACTTGCAAATTAAGTTTAAGTTTTAAGAAATTTGTGATTATTAATTTACCCGGCCCAATAAGTAAAATACAGTACGCGATAATCTCCGTTATATAAAAACACAAGTTGTGGGTTTCTTTGATATATATAGAGGTTTATAATGTCACTTTTCTTAAACACCCTGTCATTCTTATTATTCTATCTCTTCTTATTATTATTATAATTTAACTACATATTAAAATGTCATTATTATTAAATAATAAATCAGTCTCTTTTTGAATATCGAAGACACAACATTCTTAATGGTACTGCACTATGACAATCACTGCTACAAAAAATACATTGTCTTATGAGCACTGCGGCTGGTGGCGTCGTCCTGCTAAAACTTTGTGCCACTATATGTTTTAAGCTCTCGGTGAGACTCTTGCTGACTGCAACAAAGTTTTCAAGATACCAGCCAAGTATGAACAATATTTATGCGTTTTTCTTTTATGTAGCACTCAGTTTTGAATAGTCGTATAATAAGAGACTGCTGCTAAATACCAGAGTTGTTAATTGCGCGAAACAAATACAAAAAATTCCTGTTTACACCCTATATTGGCTAAATATTAGCACTTTAAGACGTAAATGAAATGTTTTTTCCTTTTTTTAAAAATAGCTTGTATTTTAACATGTTTTGAAGTCTGGAATTCGGTTAAATAAACTTTCAATTTTATTGGTACAATTTTAAAATAATTACAATAATCATTTTACTATTGTGAACATATAAAATATATCAAGTTCAGTGTTGTTTTAAATTTAAACTATTAAGACAATTTGTAGTGAGATCCGCTACCCGTCTATTGAGGAGATATTAGCGGAAATCACTCTTCGTTGCATATCTGCAATTTTTGCACACTTGGTATGATTTTCTGCCACAAAGCGTGAGTGTCTTTTTTAAGCAAATTTATTACAGAGTTGCATAAAATAACTTTGCCGCATGCAATAAGCTAAACTGCAGCCAGTAATTAACGCTAACCGCCTCTTTACTTTTAGTTGTACCATACCACCGTGGCTTTTCGAATTTGGTTCCTAAATCGACTCTATAATGTTTACGCAAAGAACGTATTTGGTGTGTTTCATAAACTCATATCAATTAATGAAGTTTTGTTTGGTATTTAAATGCTTACTATTTTAGAAAAATTTTTTTAACAATCTTAGCTTCAAATATAAGTCTTCGCAGCACAGAGTTCTACCGCCGTGAAACTTTGTAAGCACAGGTGTCTAGGTGTTTTGATTTAATAATAATAAAATGAAATAAACAGTTATTTTAGCATTGCAAATTACTAATCTGCAACGATTTTTGCCATAGCATATTTGCTCAAGTGTAGCAAATCTTATTTTCATATATTTTGTTGGTATGGTTTTGCAAAACGTAGCATATTTGCTACACTTGCTACATTTGCAAGGTTTGCAAGGGTTGTTTACAACCAAGAGAGAGTTCCCCTATTGTTTACTAATAGCGGAATCAGCTTCATCATCCAGCATTCCATCTACTTGAGAACTTTTGTATTATATTGCGATGCGATCGTACTGGGAAGACTTATGACGAACGTTTCTCTTGGTTATGGTTATATGTATATGAATCCAGACCTACCGTATTTTTTATTGCACAATTTTTGGTAAAACATGTGTTTCATTATTTTGTAGAATTTTATATAACATTGGTACAATTTCAGATTTGTGGTAAAAACTTAAAATGTGGTAAACTTTAAATTATTTCAATTTTTTGTGAAATTTCGTTGTTAGAAGTTGGCAAAATGTCGAACCTTTTTGTAATTTTCTCTTTGGAAAATTTGATCATATTTGGTTAAATTTGTGGTCTTTTACAGAATTGGGTTTTATTGATTGGGATTTTAACTTACGTTTTATTTATTTTATTGAGTTTTAACTTAAAACTCTTAGTGATTTCAGCGACATTTGTCAATCGTGTAGATAATTTCATTCATTCATCATACACATGTTACATTTTTCGATAAGATTTGGGCTTTCAAGCTTTCTCGGCCTTCGGGAAATTCTTTTCATAAATTTCCGTACATGAACAAGACAGTATATGTGTATAAGTTGCCAAAGGATCAAAGTTCAGGTATTTCTACTTTTGTTTAAATGCTTCTATTCAGTGGCGTTTGATACCACATAACACAGCACATTTAAATTAAAGTTCTTCTTACAAAATAAATTAATGTTTTCCTAGGTTTTAATATATCCAACATTCACACATCTTTAAAATGTATAAAAATAGGTCTCGCAAGATCTTTATAAATCTTACAAGAAACATATCTTATGTTAGGATTTTATGTTAACGTATTCCTCAAGGGACTTATCTTGCGTTTATATCTAAAGACGGAAATTTACTAAGAAAGATCAGTATAAAAAACATGCGAGGTTTTAAAATGATATTTAGAAATAAGCTTAAATTAAATTGCTTGCAGTAATTTAGATTTGAAACTCAAATTGAAATAAAAAACATTTACTTTTATTTTATATTAAGAAGACGTAAATGACAAGTGTTAATAAATATAATTTAGTTTATTGTTGCTATCTTTTGGTATAAGCATGCACATCTTTAGGGACTTTTCTAAAGGCACAACGCAATACTTATACTGTTAAATATTTAAATTAAATCTTAAATATTTGCTGTTGAAATCAATTGGAGTGAGTGATATTTACTTAAAGAGGACTCACGGTGAACTTAGTCAAAAGTTTTTGGTTTGCGCCAATTATCTGCTCCTAGAAAACAAAGCCACTTAAATAAATTTTAATTTGCGTTCTTGTGCCAAACCAACGTTTATATATTGTTCAAATTTATATGATAGACAAATATTTGCGAACTTACGCACTTACAAATTCCCTTAATTTATTACAGCCAGACATTATTGTATACAACTTGAAGCTATGCTTATGTGCAGCTGAAGACTTGTGTGGAATGTTCTCTTATGCACATTTGTTATTTAACAATGTAATTTCTCTGCAGTATCTTGGTTTACGAGTATGATTCTGGTAAATTGCGTAATTTAGTAATCATAAATATAAATACATCTTAGAGATGAAGCACTAGTGTGGCGTTTTGCAATGTTATCGTTGAAGCAGAAACAGTTATGTCACTGGCTCTTCTTTTATTTTATGCAGCTTCAGTGTAAAACTTTAACAAAGATTGTATTTGCTTAAATTATAAAATTGTTTTTTTTTATTTAACAGTTTAACAAACTAATAGTTTTTGTTTTAAATTCATATACATATACTTATATGTATTATGTATATGTATTCAATAGTACGGCTTTTGGTGCTTTTGTTTTGTTAGGTTTCTATAAGCGGCGCATTTAACATTATTCGTGTCATGACTCAACCTACGAATAAGCTCTCTCTCCATTAGGCCAAAATTTCTTTTATATTTCACACATAACTTCTTTCAAGCCCTGACGAAATGCCCACGTTGGGATTTTTATAGCTGCCTTGACAATTTTTTTTATAATGCAGACCATATTGTCCCCTAAATACAAATCGTCACAGCAAGTTACACCATTGACCTAAAACTCATTTTTAATGACGAAACATATTTCTGGATATGTGACTCAGGTAACAGAGGAAAGTGGCATATATGGGATGCGGCCAGGCAACAGGGGTTTATCCAGGTAGCATAGACAGTTATTGTTACTTATTGAATTCCAGCCGGTGGCACCATCGATTCGTATTTCTTCAAAAACGAGGTTGATCAATGTAGATTTATATGAAATGGGCCTCCAAAAATGACGCTACGTATCACAAAGCGATCCAAAATCGTACATTTTCTTGCAGCACTTTTTAAAGCCGCAGCTCTCTAACAATCCGCAATCAATCTATGCCTAGAATTTGATGTACGCCAAGTAATCGACTCTATTTAGGCAGACCTACTTGTGCTGTAGTCAATAAAAAGTTCACCTCCGGATACTTGCCATAATTCTATATATAATTGAACAAGATTTTATTTTGCTGTTATACCCACTAGTTCAGAAAATCGATTGCATACAAAAAATAAACAACATAATATTAAAGACGTTCAAACTTTTTACAGTACTTTAGTTGTGTTAGGCTTCCAGTCGGAATAATTTACAGTTTTCCTACTACAGTTTTTTTATTTTTTACTAAGATGAGAAATTGGAAATTAACTCTGCGTACAAACTTTTCACTTAATATATAATTTGTTTGCTTCAGATGCATTCATTAGCAATTCATGCTCTATTTACACAAAAGCTTGTACTTCATGCATTTGTACTTGAAAATTAATTATTTCTCCTCCTCATAAAACTTTACACTGTGCAAAACAACAGAGCCGTAATTTGGTGAAATACAATAAATAAAATTATGCAAGTGCGTGCAAAGTTTAGCAGAACAATTACAAGGCTGTAAAGGGTGTTTTATATACGAACATTATCTGCGGTTTTTGCTAAAATGAAAGAAACACTGCTGTCTATCCTGATGAAGTTAATATTAGTCGTTTCAATTTGGAATCATTTACATCTAGGAAAAAGATAATGTTGGTCTCTGAAAAGCAATAATCCATGACTTATGGGTATCTATTGCTAAGTTAAAATTTAATGATTGGAGGTTACTTAATTGAGTGCCGTTAGCTTGTACAGGGTGGCCCATAAGAGACCTAGTGATGTGAACCACAAATAACTTTTTTATTTTTTAACATAATTAATTTTTTTTGCAGATTAAACGGTCTCCGGGGCTTCTTACAGGACAACATCCTAATTTGTGGTTTCAACAAGATGGAGCCACTGCGCATACTGCTAGGCAAACTATGGACATGCTGCGTGAAATTTTTGGTGAACGCATAATTTCAAAAAATTCAGATTTCCCTTGTCCTCCTCGTTCGCCAGATTTAACTGCGTCCGATTTTTATTATGGGGTTATTTAAAAGACAAAGTGTACGTTAACAAACCACAGACACTTGGACAGCTCAAGCAGAATATTCGAGACGAAATACGGCGCCTGCAACCAGAAACATTACGCCGTGTAATGCAAAATGCGCTAAAAAGAGCCTATGCCTGTATCGAGCAAAATGGTGGTCATTTGCCTGATGTCATATTTCACACATAGTCACGTTAAATTTCCATAAAAAAAATTTAACATTTAAAAATAAATCATTTAAAAAATGTGATTACAAGAGTAATACGTGTTTAACATCACTAGGTCTCATTTGGGCCACCCTGTAGGTTTATCGGGAGATTTAATAGTGCTGTTTTACTTATTGTGGGGTTATATACACTCTAGTTTGCGCTAGCAACCCACAAACAAACACAACATTCTCGGCTTCTAACTCACATATGGCTCCAAGTGATGCTACAAATTATTAAATGAAAGACCGCCAGATTGAAATATATCTGAGTCATGTAGGCCATAATCCCAAACTAAGATTTTTATTTAAAATTCTTTACATCAAAGATAACACCCTTTAATAAAACCTCTAGTAAAATATAAATAGAAAGTGTAGATGTACATATTAGAAAAATAACATTTAAAAGTATTAGAAGAATAAATTCAAATATAGGCAGAGAGTAAGGATATAATTAAAAATTTGTCCAAAGCCACAAAAATTATTAAACATTAATTTGGAGGGTTCCCGATATTGGCAGGTCAATGCTGAAATATAATAAAATACGTTCTGTGTGAGAAAATCCTGCAAGAAAAAGTCCACCCAGTCAATTGGTAGCGAAGTCACATTACCTCGGATAGACACAACCATAGCCTCAACTAAGTTATGCCAAATGTTCTTGTAGCTACCTGTATCTGTAACATGTAGCGCCATCTTGTTAGATGTGAGGGCAAAAATAAATTTAAAATAGTTGATCTGTGGTGCTGGCGATGATAGCCTCGCCACTATTGTTTTCGATGAAGTGCGACATTAAACATACCGTCGCTAAAGAAGACGTTTCGGCCAAAGATGCTTTTTAAACTTCGTAATACGCCGAAGCGAATTCAGCGAATAAACGATGTAAATTATGTTCATTCACTTCTGCGAGTGAAAGCTGGTGAAGCAAAACTCGTCAAGGTACATTCTGTGAAAGTCCGACTTCTAGTGTAAAGAAAGGGAAAGACTGATGCTGGGTTTATTATTATTTTAGTAATAAAGCTTTACTGTTGGACATAATGCTTAATGTTGTAACTTGACATTATTATTTGTTGTCGATATGAAATTCAAACACATAAAAATGTTTTTTTTAGTGCTAAGCATTAATGCGCTAAGTAGAAATATTTCTTAGTAAATACGAAACTAATATCTTTTGCTCAGATACAATTAAAGTTCGCTGGTTACAATGGTTAAAATTCTTTTACTCGTACAAACATGCAGTGAATGATATAAGGGATTATCGATTTATTGGTTACAAAATATCGAACAACTGAAATGTAAAAGGTTTGCCAGTTACGAATATGGATCATTTATCCAGCTAAGAACGCGTAAAAATAGGTAAAACTTGCTACGAATTTTGTGGTTCAAACGTGGCCATTTTTCAAGCATTAAATAATCGACTTATTGGGCAAGAAATTGACAAGAATTTAGATAAATTTAACCATACTACAAGCGTTATCGATGTGGTCAGACTTTCGAAAATATCGCTTCCGTTAGTGGTTATTCCGGCTCATAATGGCGTATTTGTCAAAGGGATTTGCACATGCATCCCTATAAAGTCCAACTCACGCAACAATTAAGGTCGGCCGATCATTCACATTACCGTAAATATACCGATTGGGTGCTAAAGCAACAAGCTTTTAATGCTAATTTTTCGAACCACATTTTCTTCAGCGATGAACCTCATTTCTCTCTGTGGTTAAGACGACATGAAAATTATTGCATATATGGCTCGGAGAACCCAGAAGTGATTGTTAAAAAAAACATATTATCTGGTGCACAACATGGTCTAGAGGTATTTTATGAAAACGATGCTAGAAGAACCGTTAACGTCAATTTAGACCGGTACTAAAATCAAAGAACTAATTTTCTTACCATCAGCCAATAATCAGTGGCCGATTCTCTAATAAACTTTTGCCTTTTATTGATTTTAACATCGAAAGAAAGAAAATTGCGCAATTAAGCATTGTGAAAAATAGTTTTGATTTCAAATTCGACTTTTTTTTATTTGTTGTGTTGAAATCTTTTTGTACAAGAAGTAGCTCTTTCAAAGCTCTTCATAAAGTTATTCGAGTTAATGTGAATGTTTAATTATTCTGTAACTTAGACGAATACTTAGGTTTAAGGCCATTCGATGATATTATTGTACAAATGGTAGGTTTTCATAGTTTTTATAGTTATGTATGTTGCCATAGTTGTAAAACGTTTGCCACTTGCTGCAAATAAATTTCATAAGAAAGAACATAAAAGTTAATTGCTTATCCACAAAATTTAATTCACGATTTGGTTCAAATCCCATGAAATTATGTATACAGGTTTAATTTTTTTATTGCTCGCCTCACTCTATCTCTCTTATATTGGATAAGATAGTAGAATATTTTAACGAAAGAGAAAATTATCACACATTACCCTGAGTGTCCTAGGGGTGATTGTTTTACGCTTGCAAAGAATAAGAAAATAAGTCAGTGTCTGGTCAAAATTTGCAACATAAGTACATACTCTCTTAAATACAAATATCTTGGTAAAAATCACTACGTTTAAGGCACAACTAGGTTTTTGAGTTCTTTTAAAATTATTTCTAACTAAATATATATATTTTCCATTTTAATCACAAAAAAGTGATTTTTTCATTTAAATTTATTTAATTTGCTTAATAGCCGGGCTTTTCTTTATTATATAAAAAATATATAATTACTTTAGAATACACAAAATATTTATACAACTTAATTATTATGCAGTGAGTTTTATCACAATATTTTTAAAATTTTGCAAATTAGAAATGACTGTTTTAATTATTACGTATTGTTATTAATTTTTTTTTTTAATACCGCTACAACGTTAGTTCTCCAACTTTGGAATAGAAAACAATGTGTAATAAAACCTAATTAATTGTAAGAATGCAATAAAAGATTTATAGATATATGTATAGTTTAACATAACTAGTTATGTACAGTGGAGTCGGGAGCACAAATATGATATATTTTGAATTCGGCTATTTTGAACTGAACACAATTTTACAACTATATTTGACTGAAAAATCTTAATAAAATTATTTGTAAGTGAAGTTGGAAGTAACTCAATTACTCATTGCAAATGAATGTAATTGTACTTACGCAATATATTGAAGAATTTCCTGTTGCAAACAATTAAGTGTCGTTCAGTTTATTTTGTTCTTAGTTTTTTTTTTACACTGAGTGGCGATTTTTCTATCTGAGTAATAAAAATTAAGGGAGCTATATTCGGCCATAAAAAATCTTATATACCATTCACAAAAAGTATGAACAGATTTTTCCGGTGGAGAGTAAATATTATTTGCAACATTTAAATTTGGCCTCCTATATTAGTCGTTTTATTTTTCATTTAAACTCACCTTTCGTTTTAATATGTGCATTTTTGATGGGCTAATAGATGATATGTTTTTTCTAAATTACTACCGTTTTAATTTGATTTTCTTCTCTCTGCATGCTTATCGATTGTTAATAAATTCTCTATTTTTTGGTGAATTGTATAAAAGCGGAATTAGATTTTTAGTAAAATTTAGAATATTTAATGAAATTTTGAGTTTTCGGTACAATTTCAGCGCTTTCGTTGTTAAATTTTAAATTATGATTGTTATTTTTTGGTTCCTCGTTTAGGTTTTTTAAAGCTTGTTTAACAAATCTCAAAGTTTTTTTGAACACTGAATTTTATTAAAATTTTTGGCATACCTGCAAAATTTTTATGAAATTTTTATGAAATTAAAAATTTTGTATAAAAACTTTAAAATATCGCCTATTTTGCATTTTTGTTGTTGAATATACAAAATTGTAGTCAATTTAAATTTTGCCAAATTGGTTTTTTTTTTAAATTTGTGTCCAAATAATTTTCTCAAATCTTCGCTTTTTGAATATTTTATTTTTATTTTTTAAATAATTTTAAAATTTTGGCACAAAACTGTATTCCATTTGATGATGAATTTTTGCATTTGTGGTGATTTTAACATTGTGAGGAAATTTCGGTTTTTGGAGGAATTCGGTTTTCTTTGTTAGTGTTTGAGGTTTTAAAGACAATTTTAATTCGGTCCAATATTGAATTCCGTAAACTTGCTGGGGGCTTTGGAATACCACTTTCTGTAGAGGAATTTAGAAAATGAAAATTTATTGGGATTGTGTGTTTGCGTTTCTACGCAAAAGTGAAAATACCAAAGGGTAAAGTTTTCACCCCTTATCTTAGGAACCCTGGGACCAATAGTACTGATTTCATATAGCAAAACTTGGCCAAAATGTGTGATCAAATGGTCCAAGGTCAACATCGTAGGTTGTCTAGTGCCGTACGAAAGTCAATTTTAACATTGAACAGACAGACATCGTTAATTGAACTCCCCTACACATAACGATATCGTAATGATAAATATTTATAGTACAGGGTGGCCCAAGAGCGCCCTAGTGGTACCTATAAATCTGTACACACACAGCAAAAAGGCCTTAAAAGACACTCTGAACGTAGCTGATGTTATCAAAAAAGGTATTGCGCAGTTTGTAAATACAAACACTAAAACATTTTTTAAGCGTTTTGATTTGAAGAGTTTTTCAAAACAACCCCCATAAAGTGGCCGAGTAACAAAAAGTTTATCGAAGCTAACGATACCGCTGAGAGTGGAGTCAAAATAATGCAGGATTATAATAATATTTTATCAAGAAGCGAAGAACAAAAACAATATATTTTACAAATTGTTAAGGAATACCGTTTAAGTTTTCCGAATTGCATTAAAGAAACTCTTTTTTAACTATACAAATTAAAACAAAAACCAAAGCCATAACCAAAAAAGAAATACTTGCCACAAATAAAATTAAATTATTAACGTATCAATTTTTTTTTCTCATGTAACGCCTAAATGAAATCACCCATATAAACATATAACTAAATCCATGGTTTGTCGTTTATTTTTTTAATTCAGTAGATATTAGAGATACAAAAAAATTTGTTAGCAAAAGTTGTTCATCTGAGTTTGATCTATAACTTTTACTGATAATTTTTTTTGTAGAATAAATATTAACGAAGTTATTGACAATCAATGTCAAAAATCAGGTATTTAGCTAATTTTGGGGTGGTCGTAGGCACCCTTTCCCCTCATCCGATTGAGCTCAAATTTTCAAGGGTCTATTTTTTTTAGCAATTCGAATCAATCTGGAGGTTGGCGGGAAACAAATTCCAACTTTGAAAAATAACTGGCAGCCTACTGTATATATAATTTCCATTTTCGTGAAGGGTATAAAAATAAATAAAAACATAATTCGTTTGCAACTTTTTTATGAAGACTTTATTCCTGCATTACATCTGCATGCAATTTGTTGCACTTCAATTTTTTTTTTATTTTTAATTAGATCTACATTTCGGTTGGAATCACAACAGTATGTAATAGTAATTGGAATATTACAATTACATTTGCGTGTAACTGTGCAAGTTCATATCTAACTAATTACAAAACGTAAATTGCGCAAAGATTCTTAAAAAAAATTCTATATATATAAACTACAATTGCATATATGTTTCAATAAGAATATCTGCAAACCCTATTTCCAAAGGATTTTTGTTTCTATAAGAAATGTTTGCTTTGATATGACCATAATCTCTGCATTCAACAGCCTAGAATAGTAAGGCATTGAAAACACTTCCTTAATCCTTGTTACAAGTTAGCTTACGCAACTACAAGAAGCTTTAAGCTAAAACTTTTACAAAAACTTTTCTTAAATCCTTGTTAACACTAATATATTTTTACCTCTAAAACCTACAAATCTTGCCCATTTTCAAGCCTACAAACAATTAAATTTTCTGGAAGGTTTAAATTGAATTGCACTTATGTACATTTATTTGTTTTATTACTAATGTAATTTGCTCTCAGACTCTTTGTTTTACTTTAGAAATCTTTAATTAATATTTTCTGCCAGAAGTTTTTACGGTTCCTTAACCTGGTACATACAAATAGTTTATCGTCTTATTATCTGGATGTGTTTTTTAGAAGCGCCGTAGCATACATACATACGCATAAGTAAGAACTTTCAAATACGGAAGTTTGACATGCTTTTCCTAATATCCCCTTACCTGCTACAAACACCTACATTTGTGTTCCGGTTACACAGCTGTGCACAGTGGTGTTGCTCTAAAGTATAACCAATAAATGTCTGTAAGCCAAGGGAAATAAGTACAAACATGCATATTTATGAATCATGAATTATAGCTAAATAAATATAAAGTAAGCTATTGCTTTTCAAAACGCAATTTTCTGAGGGAAATAAAGAAGAAGATTTATAAAATTTTTTAAATCACGCTTCTAAAATCTCAGTTAAGATTTGAAAATATATTTTGATTTAAAGTATATATTTAAAAAAAAATAAGCTTAAAAAGCCCTTGTTTAGAACACGTATTCACAAAGTATTTTAACAAAGTATTAATGTATGCTGTAATGAATTTTTACTAACAAAAATATACAATATGATCCGTGTAGTCGAACGATAGGTTTTTATTCTTTAAAAATAAAACGACCGTTGTTTCTTTTTGAAATCAAAATTTGTATAAATTGTTATATTAAGTAAAATTTACAAAAAAAAAAAACTAAAATTAATTAATAAGTATTCATACGAATAACTTTTGTAAGGAATCGACATTGTATTCGAATAACGACCCCTTTTTATTCGATTCGATTGTATATATATCCCTAATGTCATTTTTATATTTGCATGTGTATGTAAAAAAAACAACAACATATAGTGCATGGCTAAACCGGTTTGAACAACTGATAGTGAGTGTATGAGCGCACCAAATATTAGGGAAAAAAATATAAAAGGTAATAACAACAATGCTTATTACTCTTTTTCTTACACAAATGCTAATAATGCAATGAACAATACAAATAATAAAAAAAAGATGACAGTGCTTTTTTAAGCGCCAGGCCAATTGACAGAACGCGTTCTTTATTCCGAAATATAAACTTATCTTCGCAAATAACAACATCAGAAGAAAATAAAATTCAACCAAAAAACAATTCAGGTACCATATCAAAAATAGTGCAACAAACCAACGAAACAGCTAATTTAAAAAACCCCGTAAAGAAAGCGCAAACAGGTATGGATCGTTATATAACCATAACCAAAAGGAAGGCCAGTCCTAAGTCTTCGCAGCAAGAGCGCATTGCTAAACAATATAAAAGCTCCCCAAGTACTGCAATGCCGGTAAGCGAAAACAGATTCTCTGTACTTGCTACAGCGGATGATGAAGATGAACCCGCTGTCAAGGAGCACTATTCCAATCATTAGCGACATCGTGAATGATCCTATGAAATTTCGGTTGTCTTCTTTAAAATCGACAATTAAAAATACGGATAGGAAGAAATCACCTAGACCTGATCGTATAACAGGATCAATGATAAAAAAACTTACCTAATTCAGCTGTAAGAATTTTACTTTACATATTTAATACCATGTTGCGCGTCGGCTTCTTCCCATGCTCTTGGAAGATGTCTGAAATGGTTATGATCCCGAAACCAGGAAAGGACTCAAGCCAGATTATATCCTACAGGCCTATTAGCCTACTGTCAGTTTTGTCGAAGATATTTGAAAAATTATTCGTCTCGAGTGTAACTCCTTTTCTAAATGAATAAAACGTTATACCAGATCAGTTTCGTTTTCGAGCAAGGCATAGTACGATTGAACAAGTCCATAGAATCGTTACCATTATTAGATCGGCTTTTGAAAGAAAGCAATACTGTTCAGCTTTATTTATAGACATTTCCCAAGCATTTTATAAAGTCTGCCATGATGGGCTACTTACTAAAATAGTTCGGGTTCTACCTGAAAACACCCACAAGCTTATAAAAAGCTATTTGGCCGATAGAACTTTTAAAGTAAGCTCAAAGGACCAGCTTTCAAGATGTGGGAAAATCAGTGCAGGAGTACCTCAAGCTTGGGCCGCTATTATATATCATCTATACAGCGGATATGCCGACAGGCCCATATACATCAACCTTTGCAGACGACACTGCAATTATAAGTGTCAGTAATGATCCAAAGGATGCATCTGAAAAGCTGCAGTCCCATATTCATAAGATAGAAGACTGGCTAAAACAGTGGAGAATAAAGGTAAATCCATCAAAATGTGCTCATGTAACGTTTTCCCTTAGAAGGCAAAATTGTCCACCAATCACAATAACTAATACCACGGTTCCAGCGGAAACGCACGTTAAATATTTAGGTATCCACCTAGATCGGCGCCTAACTTGGTCCCGTCATATAGAGGCAAAAATAACGTCCATAAAGCTTCGAACAAATCAACTGCATTGGCTAAGAAGTCCTAACTCAACTTTGGTTTTGGAGTATAAACTCCATTTATACAAATCAGCTGTGGGGTACTGCCTGTGCATCAAACATCAAGAAGTTACAGAGAAGACAGTCTAGGATTTTACATCATATCGTATGCGCCCCCTGGTACATAAGAAATGAAAACATACATAGGGATCTTAAAGTTCCCACTATCCACGAAGAAGTTAAAACGTACACGTCCAAATACGTTAACAAACTAGTCGCACATCCTAACACTCTAGCACGCAATTTATTGCAATTTGATGGCCACCAGAGACTAAAAAGAACTGACACATTGAGCCTGGCAAGGCGGCTCTCTCTACACAATAGAAGATAGATTTTTAAAATTTGAATACAAAAAATTAGTTACTACATTGGTAATAACTAGTAAATAATAATTTAGAAATAAGATTTGAATACTTATTGTGAATTTCTTTTAATAGAAAGATTCAATAAAATAAAATACAAACAAAAAATTGTTTGTTTTTATTATTTTGTAGAAAACTACTTAAAAATGTTGAAACGATTAATGAAAAGGAAGGCTTTAAAAACTTCTACTTTCTAGAGGTTTATTGCTTATAAAACAAATTTTTCCATAAAAATGGAAATGTTGATTTAAAGTAGATTTATTTAGGTGCTTAACTACAATAAAAAGCTTCCATTATAATAATTACTGAGTACAATTTCGCTTATTAATGCTTTATCTATCTGTAATAAGTATTTTTGAACTTAGGCATTTTTTTTAGGTCTTCAAATCTCATTTCATAAATATTATTTATTAGTTACTACCAATGTAATAACTAACATTTTGTATTCAACTCTTAATAAACTATCTACTATTGGGTAGGGAGAGCCGTCTCTCCATAATCAATGTATTAGCTATTTTTAGTCTCCTGTGGCCGTCAAAAGAAGTTGCGTGCAAGAGTATTGGGATGCATGACTAGTTTGTTGACGTATTTGGATGTGCATGTCTTAGCTTCTTCATTGATAGTGGGGATATTTTTATGTGTTATATACCAGGAGGCGCATTTGGTAAGTCGCAATATCCTAGACTGTCTTCTTTGCAACTTTAGGATATTTAGTACACAAACATTATCCCACAGCTGAATGCCATATGATCAAATTACAGATTTATAGAAAAGTACTTTATATTCCAAATCAGTATAGTTGCTTTGTTGGAAGCTTTATTGCCGTTATTTTTGCTTCAATATAGCGGGGCCAGAAAATAAATCGTAGGTTGAGCTGACTAGTAATAGTTCACGTCTGATGCTTTTTACAATGTCACAATCGATAAGGTCTGGCAGCTTGTTACAGTCTGTTGGCCATTAGGTGAGTTAAGCTCCAGATACGCCACCTATCTTATTAGTTTGAATTGTTTTAACTAGAGCCCCATATGAGTGATATGCATTGTATTCGCCAGCTGGAAAAAACTCGTGTCCTAGTGTAGAAAAAAGCCTGGAAAATTTACCCTGTTCAAACCCTGTTTACCCTGTACTCAACCACGGTCGCAACTAAACATTGCACATATGAAAATACTATCGAGGATTGTGCTCGTATTCTTTTGTGTTGCACCAGTAACCCCGTCAGATAAAAGATATTTCATTGTTGATACTAAAATGCCCCTTAAAATATTTTTGTCAATTCAGTTTCTTGTATATTTTATTTATATTTTAAGTCATATGGCTTTTCGTTGTTAATAGTTTGGTAATAGCTTTAATTTTTTCTTTAATGGTTTTTGTATCGGACGTCAAATTTCAGATACCACCACTAAGATCTTGGTTCATTCAGCCTTTAAAACCAAGTTTTTTAAATACAGCTCATTCAGTTTCGAACGCTAGACGAGGATGACGGCGCTACGTGTTAAACAGCAAAAGCCACATTAGACATTGTGGATTATTGATTGGAGGTTATGGTTATCTATTGCATAGATAACGTGAATGCTGGGCATGCATGCTCATAACGTGGGTCACATTTCCACGATGATATATTCCATATCTAATTTCATTATCGGATTAACAACGCTTCAAATACTCCACTTCATAATGGTTACTCCCGTATTAGAAACATCCTATTGAAAGTTATTATAATAGAAGAAATTCGTTTAAGGTTAATGAAAAAGACTTGACTATTTATAAGCCTTGTTACGAACGACATGGTTGTTCTTCTGAGAATAAATAAGTCTGCTCAAAATGCATTGTTAAACAGGGCAATCGTATATTTTCTTATGTTAGTGTAAACGCTTCTCTATGTAAATGTTTGCCACGGTTTATATGATGTATGACTTAAGTTTTTTTATCTTTGTTTATTGTTGCATTTCTTCCTTCCTATAACGGCTTGTTTACTTTTATTCCTTCACCATTGTATATTTATCACCAGCACTATGGAAGAGAAACCGCATATAATAATTTTTCTTGAAAGAAATAAACGAATAAAGGTACTGTTTTATGCATAACGCTTTTGTTCTTTAGCGCTTTTATGATTCAAAGTTGTAAAACAAATGCAGAAAGACATAAATACGACAAAGTATAACCGAGGAAGTTTAAGACTTGAATTACAGAAAAACACAGATACAAAATCTACACAATTGTAGATTTTCTTTATAACAATCAAATTATGTTTAAGTAGGTTAATATAATTCCAACTTTTTAATAACGCAACTGAAATTTTTATAATCCAAGATAACGGTCAGACGAAGTTTTAGAACACAATGGAATTATATTACGACGTTGGTATACACTAAATCTATTTTATTCGACGCTAACACAATACAGTTTCACTTTAGCTTTATTAAGACTAATTGATGGTCTTGCAATTGGTCCAACATTGAATAGTTTTAAGAGGCTTTATGGGACAAAATTTCAATTAACGTCACAAAAAATAATATAATAAATATAATGCTGGAATAATACCCCTACTTACAAGCGTAATTAAAACAAAATATCAAGCTACTTAAATTTAAAAATATTGTCATAAAAGAGAAAATTCTGCGATACTATTATGTCTAAGTACTTTGATATGCACCTTTCTCCTGACAACTGACCACAAAGACACCTAAATACCAGTCAGGACAAACGAACACATACTCTACGGAAGGTAGGGAAGTAAAAAATTAAATGACATAAAAATATAAATAGCTTCACCTATAAAACTAACGGCAGCAATAAAATGTCCTGCTTAAATTATCTTGCAAATCTGCCACAATAAAAAATAGAAAAAGTTGTATAAAATTTACAATATATTTTCATCCATTGCTCTGACATAATCAATTGTGGTGTAAAAACCGAACATTGAAGTACACGGTATTAAAAATATTGCTAAAGTTTGTTACTCATAAAATGACAGTGCATTAAGCAGCGCTCAAAGTGGCTTCGCAAAACATATTTGAGATTTTTTTTCTGTTACTGTTTGGTATTATTTTAGTTGGCAAGTTTAAAAGTGTTTGCAAAATATAGAACTTTTTAATTTATTTAGTTTTTTGAAGATTTCGATTTAATAAAAAATTATTTTGTGAGTTAAGAATTTTTGGCGAAATTTTTATTTTTTGTAGTCGATTTTTTTAAACACTTTTGGATTTAGGAATTATTGGAAAAACTTTTTCGCAAAATTGTTATTTTTCCATAATATTTTAAATTTCTCGTGACAAATTGATGAGATAGTTGCGAATTTTTAATATTTAAGAACATTTTTGCGGCGATAGTTAATATTTTTAATATGAGAGTTCTGGAAGCCATATATCACACAGCTCAATAGGTTGTATAGATCACTTTGTTATCTGCAGATAAACGAACTGTGTGTAACTGAATTAGGTTACTGGATCTAAATTAAATATTTTAAAAATTTTAAATGAAATATGAAATATATTTGCCGCAATTGCAATTCAATTATATAAGTACTCTGCTGATAAAAGTTTGTCTAATTTTCTAGTTAAATCCTTAGTTTAAAGGCAATTAAATTAAAGAATACAATTTACATAAGCGACAACGGAATCGAGATGATGCCAAGATAATTCTATTCCTAATGATGACAACACCAAAAATTATCGCTTTTAGTATTTAACGATGTGTAATTATTTTGACATTCATTTATTTAAGGAGGCATGTTGACAATTTGGTACTGTGTGGAAAACGCAAGTTTGTAACCCTCTTTTATCTCTCAGGCTATGCACGTTCTTGTGCGCGCCAATGCAAATGTGCATATTTCTCTGTACAATGCATTTAAAATTCATCAATAGCATGCATGACTTTCATAATAGCTTATCACACTCCAATTAAACTTAATGAGGACCCAAACAAACATTTGCATAATCGTCATTCACTCATTAATATTTATAAAACTGTGCGATAGCTTTAACTACTTGTAATTTAAGTTGTAATTACATTCATAAAGAAAGTAAATAAAAGAATATTTTATACGAAACCGTGAACACGAAAGGCGTTTAAAAATTGTTCGTTCATGCCTGGGAATATTAATTTTTTTTATAATAACCCTCAAGGGATCCAGTTAATTTGGCTGAATATTTAACGATTTAAAGCAACAAAAGATACAAAACTTTGTTGATTAAGAAATAATATTATTAGTATAAAGAAAGATACATAATATTAAAGGGCTTTTCAACAAGCATATGTACATTTTTAGAGCCTGTGACTGCCAGGCGGTAGTATAGGATATTTCCCCCACCAAATTAATAAAAACTAACATTTTAGCATAAAAAACTTTTAATTCTTTTTTTTTAATATTGGTTTTGGCGCCTTAAAAGTTTACATTATACACGCCATCGCACAACTGTTTAAATATCGGTACTAATAAAAATATTATATAATATCATGCATGATCTTGTAAAATAATATTTTTAATACCTCATATTCAGCTGTTTTCATATCGGTAAAGTATACTCCTAGGAGTGCTTCCTTAGGCTTTCGAATAAATTGTAATTTTACTCTATCTTGATAACTAATAATCCATATTACATTATAAGTATGTTACAACTTAAGATTTTCGATGTGCTGCATAATAGCTGTAAAATTACAAATAATTGTATTAAAACAGCAGCTTTCTAATATTACGAAGCCAATGTATTATCTTGTATCTCTAAAATTAATTTATAAAGCCTTTCCAGTTGACCTGTATATGTCAATTATATATCCTCGAGTATATATTAGGAACTTAAGCATATAATACAAAATATTACATCTGCATTATTCATACGTAACCGTTTTGATTACGTCAGCTTAACGGCAAATATTGCTAGTTTAGCTTTTTCGAGGATAAATTAGGCATGTTGTAGTTTTTTGGTTAAGTTTAAGCTCGCAATTGATCTACGGTTCTCAGATAATTATTTTAATAACTAACCATGATCGAAGTTGTTAATTTCAGTTAGAAATAAGAAAATCGGTTTATAAAACATCCTTTCGATTAACTGTAGTATGCAATATCCGAATCTGGCAAAAAACAATTTCTTTTACACTATATCTGATACTATTCACTTATTTTTTTTTTCGATGCAGAGAATGTTTATTAAATTTTTAAATTTACACAAATTTCGTTTGAGCATATTTTTTTGTATCCTTCACCAATTTTTGAATGTATAAATCAAATTCCGATCTCAAAATGAGTTTTAAATAAGAAAGGAATTGAAGGACTACACTTTTATTTAATACAAGTAAGTTCATACACTATATAAAACTAACCAAATTGTGTTCAGAGTGGGTGCCAAAAATGTGTCATGCACAGAGCTCTAGTTATGCTCGATACGCCTTTGATTGGCATTGCAATCTTCATGGCAATCACATTACATGTGTGTTATTTTGTTTAAAGTTTTGTTTTTTGGATTGTACTGTGTTTTTAGTAGAACTTACTTATTGCAGATTAGTGGCAGTGGCATGACTTGACAAACTTGACAAACTTGATTCACATCCTACTTCGAATTGCGGAAACAGGAAACAAACCAACACTGCAAGTAAAGGCTAAAGAGAAAGGATTATAACAAAAGCGCACAATTGCAGCCGGCAATGTTTTTGCAACTAGACTACAATATAATGGTAACTGTGGATTGTTGTTCAAGTAAAAAAAATGTCGAAGCGCAAATTTTTTCTTACCAAGAGAATACTTTTTCTAGCTGTCAAAATTCGTGCGCACGCGTGTTCTACGTTAAAATAAAACTTAATAAAATATAGACTTAAAACTTTAACTTTAAAGGTACTTCAAATGTTTTGAATCTACATGAATATATATATATTACTTTTTTGTTTTGCATAAACGTAATTAGGATTTGAAGTAAATTTTCTTTCACAACGTTACTTATGTTCGTTATTGTACCCATAAAACAATTCACGTACTGTATGAGAGATTTGCTACATGTTTTGTACATCATCAGGAAATAATATTATAAAAACTTCAAAGTAACAATAAAATATGAAATATATTTAAATAGGGTTTGTTAATAGGCCTGAACACTCAATGCCTCCGCACCGCAATGCAGCGCTACTTATTCGAAGCGTAATAGTTAAGGAAATCCACAATTTGCCAGATGTATTTTGTTGGTTTAAGAAACCCTGTATATTTCTCTGCTAATACTTTTTTCTTAAAAAATTTAAACTTACATCATATTGACAATCATGTTGATATATTATGTTGATAACATACGACGCTATTACGTTTTACATCGTTAGGTTTTGTGAAAACAAATGAAACTAGATTTTCATTTTTATTATTAAAATAATTTTCAAAGTTTATTAAAAACGTTATATATTGAATTTTTTTTAATAATTAGTCGCCAAAAGCAGTATATATCCCCAATGCATACTCACCACCAGAGGTGTGTGTAAATAAAAGTTTTTAAGCGTTGCAATATAGATGAGTTTTAATTCTATTTTAACTTAAATTAAGAGCTGTTGCAATGTGGTACTTAAACTTTTGTAGATTTAGAAGAACTCACATAATTAACTTTTCACCCGAACGTATTCGAATGCAGCCAAAGCCAGTAAAGAAAAGTGCTCTGAAATCGGAAGTATTAATGTCTTTACTTTAAGTTATATTTTCAGGGACAATTATAAAAAATGCTGCTTACTCTTCTTCCCACAGTTTATCTCAACTTACTTTTAATTGGTTTTTAAATCACTGTTATATTAAAATTTAACATAATGGAATCCTTTGACAGTCAAATAGAAAATTCTAAAATAATTTATTATAAATTTTAAAAATTTTTTTATGAAATATTCTTACTTCGTATTGAAGAACATGAAAAACTGATATTGCTTTCGCAAATTATATGTTAATAAGAGATTATTCTGTTGCTCGGAAAATGTTGTAACGACGCCTTTAATATTTTTCAGTCTTTGCTTTCCATTTCACTAAATAATTGTAAATCATATTGTATTCTGTTTCATGTGTACAGATGTCCAGGTATTTGTAATGGTATATGAATTACGAAAAAAATTTAATAAGTTTTGGTTATTTAATGACATAGAGATGTAAATTTTAACCTTTTTGGCTAGTACATTTTTTTTAATTTCTTTTTTCATTTTTAATTATGTATATAAAATAAGATATTACTAAAAAATGTTTTCCAACAACCCAGGTAACGTGCACCAAAATGCTAGACTGAACTGTTAGGTGCTCTTTTCAGAATTTTTTACTGATAATCAAAACGAAACGGAACCCAGTTAGGAGCCATCTAATTATATAAAATCTAACTCCGTCTACTTTTTTGTCTGGTCTAAAAATAATTTGTGGTGAAATACGAAATTTGCAAAATTTTTTTATTTCGCTAAATAAAAGTTTTTGTGGTGATATTCCAAAATTTTCGATATGTGATATAATTTTGAACTATAGTTGGGATTTTATTTAATTTTTAAATATTGGAGAATATCCAACAAATGGTGACATTTACTTTTTTGTTTTTTATGAATTAATTTAAATTTTTGATAATATTTATAATTTTTAATTTCTTTGGTGATTTTTTTTTGTTTAACATAAATGTTGTTTAATATTTTGTAAGCCAGATTTTTCCATAATTCGTTGTAAAATTTCGGTTTTTTTTTTAATTTATATCTTTTATGATTTTTATATATTTTGTTGAAGTTTTTTAATTTTTTTTAGTTTTTGTTAATTGAGGATTTGTGGTGAAATTTAATTTTTTTTTTTGGCTTTGTTGATGTTTCGACAGGTTACATATTATATCGATTTTATTGTTTTTTCGGCTTTTAGGGGACTTAAAAAAATTTTGTGGTCAATATTCAAAATTGGGAGAATTTTAGTTTGTTTTGAAATTTTTTGGTACAATGTTGGTTTTGTATTCAGTTTGAATTTGTTTCCAAAAAAAAGGTTTTTTCTAGCTTTGCGATGTTGAAATAAAAAGTTTGCAAAATTTTAAATTTTTTGGCACTTTCTTGTTCAATTTCGATTTATTTTTAATTTAGATTTTTTGGAAAACTACAATGTTTTGGTAATTTAATTTTTTTTTTTAAGTATAGTTTTCCATGTGTAAAATTTTTGTGAATTCACAAGTTAGGCTAAAAATATTTTGGAGAATTTCTATTTTTTTAATTTTTGTTTGAATTCAAAATTTGACCACAAATGATTATTGTAGAAATTACAAACGGAATGATAAACATATTTATACCCTTCTTATTTTTGTGAAGAGTATAATAAGTAATATTGTTCAGCTTTATTTATTGACATTTCTCAGAGGTTTAATAATTAACTTGAAATATACCTAAAAACTATCACCCTCTAGACTAGAGTTCATTATGATCTATACAGCGGATATGCCAACATGCCACAAAACCTTGGCCTTAGAAGTCTGTTATAAAACCAATATAGCTATATTGTGTTCAGCAGTGGGGTATTGTTTGTACATCAGAACTCCAGAAGTTACAAAAAATACAGTCTAGGATTTTAGGACTTATCATCTGCACTGCCTGATATGTAAGAAATTAAAATATCCATAGAAAAGTAGAAGCTCCCAATATCCAAAAAGAAAGTGTAGCACAAGTTGCCGCTCGTAATACGCCAATTGAGAGTCTGCGAATCGGGAGGTGCTGGTGTAATGTTACAGTGTTGGCTGGCTGAATGTATATCGTACTAGTCGTCTTGAACTGGGACACTAAAAATTGGAAATAAGGTTTTGACTTGCCATCGATTGCCATGGTTATTGGCCTTTAGCGATTGAATAATAAATACCAACTTTGACAGATGCGGGTAAAAACGCAGATTCGTTAAATCACTTTACATCGTGTTGTAAAAAAACGGATACCTATATATTCCTTGTAGGGTTTTTTATTTTCTCGCCAGATATTATTTTCTTTAATAGGAATTTGTTTATTAATCAAATAAAGAGAATTAAAAGTATTTTTCAATGTGTTAGTTTAT
This sequence comes from Phania funesta, assembly GCA_963932375.1. Lineage (NCBI taxonomy): Eukaryota > Metazoa > Arthropoda > Insecta > Diptera > Tachinidae > Phania > Phania funesta. The sequence continues at coordinate 34,920,547 of OZ010655.1, read as the reverse complement.
GTAAGCAGACTTTCTATTAAGAGTACTTAACCAACGAAAACAACATTATGAGTTTTTTCTCCTACGAACCATAGTTAAAGCTCATTAGAAATATATATTATTAAGTCAATATTTTTTTTCCACCAAAGTTTGTACATTTTAGGAAGTCAAGTACTCCATTTAAATTTCTCGTTTCCCATACTGATTTGTTCAGATATACAGTTAAAATTCAAGGCCAAATCAATTAATTGCTCATGCGAATTATTAGGAAAATTCAGTATAAAAAAGTTCATCTCATTAACGTAAGTGAAAAAAGGACACAAATTATTTCATAAGCAAGTGAAATATCAAGATAAGTATAAAATATGTTTAAGTGTGATAAGAATGTTAATGCAATAAAATAAATATTGAATCCTACATGTACGACAATTAAATTATATTTATACAAATGCTATGGTAATACTGCATAGTGTAACATTTTGCCATCTAGAGAGACAAAATTCTAAATCTATAAAAATAATGAAGCTCGACTTCTGAAATTCGGAACAATGAGCAACTGGATTAATATTCTGTTTCAGTAAAAAAATTTAAAAATTTGGACACCTATCACTCCCACCTGATTTAAATTTCTAAGAGGCGTAAATAAATATTTGCTAAATGTAACTAGAACGAAAACAGCTTAATGGATTTTTTAACTTGAAAATATATTTTCATTTATGGATAGATAAAATTAGATTGGATTTCATGACAACATTTAGTTGTGTGGCTTTTATAACGGAAGGTGTAAAAAGTCAACAATGGTTTTTCTATGCAGTAGCTGAGTTTATCCATAAAATTAGTTTGCAATTATTTTAAACGCCATTCAACTAAAGTGGTACTATTGTTATAGCAAATAATGAAGTAACACGAGAAGTTTTAATGAAAAAACATTTATTTATTTATATTGGGTTTAAGTAGAACCATCACAGCACCACTTTTTGAAATGTAATATTTTTCTTGTGGAAACTTGACTTTGAACCCAACCTTAGTTGATTAGAATGCAGCCCAAGTGTAAGCATTATCTTGAAAATGTATGATGGAACATTTACTTTAAACAAAATGTATTCGATATACGCTGAACCTGTATCCATCATCATTGCACGTGTTTCTTAAACTTTTTATAGTTTCATTGATCGCGCTTTTTATACAAAGCCAAGTTGTTGCTTTTGAAATGCGTCTTACTTGTGTATTTGTAACTTGTGTGTATTTTTTATAAATGAGCGCAATCAAAAACGTTAATTGTTGTAAAAAATATTTAAAAAAAAAAATGTCTTAATTTTTAAAAATTAATATGAAAAAATTCTTAAGTCTACTATATATGTCTCTCTCTCTCTCTTTGCTCTTTCTCAAAAAATCTACACCTTTTTAATATTTATTTTTATTGGCATTTAGCCGTGGGGTACTGCTTGTGCATCAAACATCCATAAGGTACAAAGAAGACTTCTATTCGACTTACCGTGGAATAGAAGTTCACACTATACAGGAACAAGCAAAAACATACGCGCCAAAATACCTAAACAAACTAGAGGCCCACCCTAACACTCTTGTACGTAAATTATTACAATTTCGTAGGCACCTGAGACTTATAGAGTCTGATACATTGAGCTTGACAAGACGACTCACGCAACCAATAAATATGTAGCTTATTAGGTAATAATTAATAAATAATATTGTAGAGATAAGATATCAATACTAATTGTAATTATCTTTTAGAAAGATTTAATAAAATAAGCTGAAACGAAAACTTTTAATTGTATTTCATATTACAAGCTGGCTTCGAATACTCGACAAAATGGAATGTATGATCCCATTGAACGTTTTTATGAACATCATTTATATTTCCATACATGTTTACATTCGCAGCTTGTAGAATTGTAACTTTTTTAAATGTCTTTTACTTGTAGATTTGTAACTTGTTCTTTTGAGATATGAACCCCTTTTCAGCGTGGGTTTGGATAACTCTTTCTAACAATTCACTTATTTATATAATAAAATTGCCTTAAAAGTATTTAATTATAACAATTAAATTAATAAAAGATAGTAATCGTATTATAAAGCAAACTGTTGCTTATCTAGTGTTGCAGTATGTCAAAGGCAACACAATTAATATTTTTTTAAACAAAAATTTTTCAAAATAATTTTTGTATACATTACTCAATGGATATTTTTTCATGTTTTTTGGGCTTAAATTTATTTTTATTCTTTCGCTTAAGATAGCAAAATTTTTGTTATCGATACGATAATTTTCTAGAACACTACAAACTTTAAGTTATTAGGCACACCAGCAGAATGCAATGTGCTTCCTTTGCATTTCTTTTTTGTTTATACTAAATTAGAGTCTATTGTAAATATCATATATTTAACCCAACTGATAAGAAGGTCTCCTTTATCTCTCTGTTATCGCGGTAGTAGATCTGCCATTGTGATGCTCATTAGTTTTCCACTCAAAATCGACAAGCAAGCACAAATTTTTAGAAAGCAGAAAAATTGCCCTCAAGTTTCGTGATAGCTGGAAATCAAAATAATGAATTTCGACCAAAATTTAATTTAAAATTATGAACAACAGTCGAACTAGAAATTTTTTATAAGATGGAGCTAAATGCAATGATTCAGAAGACTTTTTAGCCTTAAGTAGTGAGAGCAATGATAAAACAAAAAGTTTCTCTAATCATCATCAATCTCATCATCAACAATCAACCAGCCAATATTACATTTAATTGTAATATTTCTTACATAGAGTGCGTTCCTAAAAGAATATCAAATATTTTCCGCGCTTAAGTACGCTGCTGGTACAATAGTGTACAAGTATAAATATCTCCTGAGTGTCATTACAGATAAACTGTTAATTTCCATATTTTCAGTAGCACGAGCTTAAAAATATAGTCTAATAGAACAAACCGTTCAAACTTTTAACGCCAATATTTCCATGCAAATAAAAAGCGATTATAATTTGGAAACAATAAAAATATTTACAGTGAAAATTTGCCTCTCACCCTCGTAAACAAAAAAATCACTACTAATTATTTTTTATTCCATCCAAGATTTTTTAATCATAAATAATATTTATTTTCACCTTTTACCCTAAAATTAATGCTAAAGATTTGTTCTTATCATTAAAGCACAGACGCTGTTGAAAAAATCTAATATCTCTTTAAACTTTTTTAGTAAATGATTGGCACGGAATTTCTGTAGCGTATGATGAATAAAGAAAAAATATTGTTCATTACTCACACGCCATGCATGCCAGTTTCACATATGTACGTGTCTTTATGAGAATATAATTTTGATTGATTATAAATCTACGTAATAAATTTTTCTTTAAGAAAGGTCCTTGTGCTTCTCAAAATTAGCAAATTGTGTGTTCTGCAGGAAGCAAATAAGATAAATGGCAAATAAATTGCTCTTATGCTTCGACTACAAATAAATAAACGGTTGCATCTGAGTACGCTTACAAATAAATAAGGTATTACAGTTTATCAAAGTGATGTATGTTGTAGTTACCTAACTTTCTTCAATTTATATTCATGGGAGGGCAAAGATGATAACTGGTAAGAAATAAGCATTTTTAATGAATGTAAAGCTAAAATATTTAAGAAGTTCTTAGCGCGAAAAAATATTATTAGAATATCTGGTTCGTATAAGTTGTATATTCTACGTCTGAAAGTAATAAAAAATGATCTCAGTTGATTGCTATTATCCATTACAGCAAATTGTTTTCCTCCCGGAGGCATGTGTTCTTGGTAAACGAGTCAACTATGAGAAAGATAAGGGGGATCATAACCCCAATGCTTGTCTATAGCCTGAAATCCAACACAAATATCAGGCTGGTTATTACTAATCTGGTGGCTGTAGTATATACTCAAATCAGAAGCAGATTCTAGTGCAGTAGTCGCACGAAATGTAAACCGCCTATAGTACCAGTACGGGTAGATTTGAACTCCATAGCAAGGGGCCATTCCTGATTTAGACAGCCATGATTTTAAAACTACCATCTGTATGAAGGAGTTCGGATAAATCTTATTAGCCAGTAAGTTACTACTAAGGACTATGAGTTTAGAAAGGAGGCTGAGACTCCTTATTGCTATAAAACCTTACTAGCATGCATAGTGTTTCGAATCCATGGTAAGAGCCCTCAAAACATCCATTAGAAGTTTTTCTTCAATATTTTATGCTCATGGTGAAGAATTTAAGTCTCTTTGGGTTATTTAACTTGAAATAGCTTAGTATCGAATAAAAGGCTTTTAAAAAAGAATAAAGAAATATTAAGGAAATTTGGTTAATTTACATTATATTTGAAAATGTTTCACATTTTTAATACTTAACTTTTAATCTTATTATTGAGTGATACACTGCACTAGATTTCTGCAATAAGGTAATATTTTTTAACCAAATACTTAAATAAATTAGTTAATCATTTTAGAGCTAATATCGTAAAAATTACAAAACTTACCTCCATAGAAAAGAAGTGATAATATAACTACCAAATTCACAAAGTGTTACAAAGTCGTTTTATAGTAAACACATGAAAGAGATGAGTTCTGTAAAAAACCTACTATAAATTAGTGTGCTATTTAAAAAAAATACATAACGTTATAAAAAATTCCAGCAGCGATAAGCCTAGAATAATTGGATTATGATTTCAGGACGTTTTTGCTTGAAGCCCAAGAACAAGATCTTTAAACTAAATTGTATTTTATTGTTGTAGCATACCTTGTGTATTCAGCAATCACATTCATGCCGCATATCGTATGATAATCAGAAATCGTTCAATTAAATATTATGTATGCGCTGGTAACTATTGCATTGTTTCCCAGCAAAAAAACATGCATAAAATCGGATCGACTTTTGTTAGAAACGCGTGACCAGCTCGTCAAATGGCCATTGCGTAATTGATGTTCTTTCGGATTTTTTATTTAAAGAAACTTCAATAGTTTTGTCGATTTTATTCGGTCATTTGAATTGCACTTTTATAGTTAAATGCCTAAGAAACTACAAAAATATCACTTGCTTTATAGCTGCTTAAATTCTTGGTGGGTTAGCAAAAACAATCCACTAACGTGTACATAACGCAAAACTGTATATTGTTAATATTTCACAAAAAACGTAAAATATAAGGTATTAATGAAATCCAATTTTTGAAATGAAGCCATTATAAACGCAAATATTTATATTGCGCACATTATTTTGGTTTTGTACATATTTTAAACACGTTGGCAATTTATTTTCAAAATATTTTGATAAACTCTTTACAATGGCTTTGAAGTCTATCGCTGTCTATTACATATTGATAGTTTCTTATTTCTTTAAAAAGATTTTTAACAAACAGAAAAAAATAATCATTAAAAATATCTAGCATTGTGAATCAGAAATGTAAAATGGAGTTCAGAAATTTAGAATATATTATTCGTCGCGATGACAGCTGTATACAATGATAGAACATCGAGAAAAACTGTTTAGAAAGTTTAGTTAATACGTGTATCAGAAAACCTAATGTCGATTGAAAGTAAACGTTCAGTAAATATTTTTGTATAATATAACAAATCAACACGGAAAAAGTTCTTAAGTATTGTTGCTAATAATTATGCTTTTAATTGAGGAAGAAGTTTGAAATATTAAAGTTACATAAATAAAATTACATTAAGTTCCATTTCTTTTCGCTTAGAAACTTTAATGTTCAACTCAACTACGGTGTCAGTTTTATGGATGGTAATCACTTAATCAATATGTACAAACCATAACTTGTTTATCGCTTTTAAAGTAATGTTTGAAATATATCCAAATACCGATTACATGTTTTTTAGAAAACATAATATCGTTGTCATACCCATGCCGCAACAATGTTCTTTTAGTTGCGTCTATATATTAATGGTAACACGAGGCAAACATCTAATGAACTCTGCGTAACGACTTTTCTTTTGTTGTAAACAAATATTTACTTCACTTAGACAAGTTTATCCTTAACATATATGTTTTCCTCATTTGACTATAATTTTAGAGTTAGAAACAAAGTATACAATTTGAACTAAAATGGAAATAAAAAAATTTTAAATATCATTATTTTTACAACTTTAATTTCATTGGCTTATAAATTGCGTACAAAAAATGAGGGCTACAAAAACAGGTCTACAAATGAGTGTTTGTTAATTATTCATAAGCATAGAAACTTGATTAGCTTTAATAAAAAAATGTATCCACCCAAAACCACAATATAAGATATCGTTGAAATTTTGAAAACAATAAATTATTCTTTGTATTAAGTTCGTATTCATGTATCAAAATCATAACTTCAATCTTTAAAGTATTTGTTTATGAATTAATAATGATTTTAGTAATAAAGATAAATAATTATATAATTACTTACACATGAAATCAATTTTACTGTTTATATTTTAATTGTTTATTAATTATTTAACAAAATTTTCCTAAATATACACAACAATTTGTGTAAATCTCATTGTGCAAATTTTCACACATACAATGAATTGAAAAAGTCTACATACCTTCAGGCGTATAATTCATATTTCATGTTTATATTAACTCATTTCTACTTCATGTAGATATGTGATGAAGCCTTTTTGAACATCGCAATTTTAATTCATAATACAATTAGGCGAGGAGTCAATAGTTTAAAATTGTTGATTATATGCCAAATTCTAATACAAAATAGTTAAAATTTGTTTACCAACATAAAAAAATATTTCGGGGGTTTGCACGCTTAACAAATATTTCCACTACTAATTTGAATAACTTCAGACATACAAAAAGCGCAGTCTGCAAAACATTTGTAAAATATGGTAACGCCATAAAATCCTATTTCTACTCACCAAGGATATTTCAATCGAACTTGAAATCAAATAGTAACATGCCTAGAATATCGTGACTAAATGCTTACATATTTTAGATTGGCAACTATAATTATGAATATTGCGGGATAAGGTTGGGATAAAACCAAATCTATGGAGCCCAGCGGCATCATAGGTCCTTACTTCAACCAAATGGATGATGGCATTGCAACTGACATCAACGGAAAACGATAACGATCAAACAAAATCAAATTGTTTTGGAACAAAATGGAATGATATTCATATGAGCAATATATTATTTAAACAGGACGGGGCTACAGGGCACATAGCTAATAGCAAACAGGATATTATTCCACATGCGATTAAAATACTGGTAATCTGATATTCTGCAATTTGACCCAGGCAGTCTTGTTTGGTTTTTTTTATATGCTCTAAAGTAAGACCAGATAGACTCCATGTCCTCTCTTTTAGAATATAATTATAGATTAAAATTAATATTATACACAATATATACCTTAGTAATTCACTTTTATTTCTCATAACAACTAATTGCTAAAATAATACAAGTAACGGAATAAAAACCTAACTAGGCATTTGACAATAACTCTGTCAACCTTCCAAAAGTCTGTTATTAGTAATTTCTCTTTCTGTAACAGTTTGTAGAAAACTCAAAATAATAAATACTTTCTAATTTTCTGATCGTTTAACTTTATATTTGAAAAGGTCACTGACAGCAAATTTGAGAAAAGTTCCATAAATAAGAAAGCTTCACTGAATATTGTAACTACATTGAAAGGAAACTATAAAGAAGACTACACCATTCAAACATTTCAATAGATAACATGCCAAGAAGTGCTAAAGAAATTGCCAAAAGAGCAAATCAAATTAAATAAGTCGTGACATAACAAAAAAAAATAAAAAATAAATAATGGACTATTGAATTGTAGAGTATTTGAACAGGATTTAAAAATGTTAAAGAGCAGAGAAGAAAAACCAGGCAATGATTTTTAAACTAAATAGAGTTTAAGGTTAACACATACTACATGGTTGGTTGAAGAGAAAAGGTGAATTTTCCCGGGATGTGTACATTCGAGTATAGAATTTTCTTTCTTTTTTTTTTTTGTTATGTTGATACACATACTATATGTTAGTCATATGTTGGCATGATCAGCCAATTTGGATTAGTAGTTTCTTGATGACAACTGAAAAAGTTAGTCACGTTTGTGTGTGTTCTTCGACTTTTTGACTTTTGAGAAAAACGGATCAAAGAATATGATTTTTTGGCCAAAAACAACATCCGCATCATGCCTCAACTACCTTATTCACCAGATTTGGCTCCCTGCGACTTTTTCCTATTCCCAATTCTGAAGAGACCAATGAAAGGAAAGTGTTTTGGCACAATTGCTGAGATAAATTTGAAAAAGAACTGCATCGAGGATTGGAAGAAGCGCTATCATAAGTGCAGTATATCTGAGGTGGATTACTTTGAAGGGGACAAAATGGATATTGATGAATAAATAAATACTTTCCAAAAAATTCAAATTTTCTTTTGAACAAACCACGTATACATAGTGTAGTAGTACTAGTAATCCATGTGGTGTTTAATTTTAAAACGTAATGAAATAAAAATAAAGTCCACGCAATAAATCTTAACCCTTCGTCTGTACCAATTTTTAGAAGTAAGATATAATTATATTTATTTAAACATAAAAAATCAATATGTAAAAACATTTAAGATGGTGATAGTGTTTCCCGTGCTAATCGTATGTGAAAATTTTTTGTTGTTTTGGAGTAAAGTAAGTCCGCCGATTTACCCCAAACCATGGAAGTTTTCGGAATATGTTTACTTCTGGGAAGACGTCCGGCAGTGAGTACTCTTCAAAGACTTTATTTGCAGCATAGTGTTTATATTTTTCGAAATGCATAGATTCGTCTTCTTGCTTAAATCTACGCATCTTCTAATTCCACAATTAATATAGATTCGCAGAATCCATAGGTGGTGCTGGATAGTGCTGTTTGTCAGAAGAAAAAATTTAACGATGGTTTTTGCGAGAAAGCAAAAAAGGTATTTATTTACGGTCAGATATTCCTATCATATGCACCGATAACAGGCCACGAAAACTTCATACATTGGTTGACTAAAATGAAAACACCAGATGAAGATATTTATAGGCTGTGTTTTGATAAAGCTAAGACTGCGGTTCTCGTGTTGTACGAATGACGTGTGGAAAAATCACAGTGATGTCAAATACCAGCGGTTACGCAGGACTCAGTGCTGAAACCGTAGGTGCACTTCTCTCAATAAACCGTTTAAGCTAAGTGTATAATAACATTAACGTTTTCAGGGTGATTTACGTGAACAAAGATCACCAATCTACTAAGCGACACCCGCAAGTTTACAAAAACGAAGGATGTTGCAAAAGGCCACCGTTCAGTGTCTTAATATACGTAATTTTATTATAACTTTGATATCTTCAACTTCACTTTTATTTCATAAGCGACTCTTATTCATCTAGGCAAGTATTATTATACATATAAATATATACAGTTGCCATTAATTTGTATGCATATGTGATTAATACCTTACTTATGGCTATGCTCATAAATATCCCACGAAAACGAATTATATATATATGTGTGTACACATATTGAGAATTATGTTTCATAAATATTATGGGATTCAATTGGTAATAGCCACATATAAACTAATATTATATACAACTACACCCAAAATTCTTTGTAACTTAAATCGAATTAAAATTTAAATAAAATAAAATTTCACGTACACACCGCCGTTTCTATTGTTCATTTAAATACAAACGAAAACTCAATCAGTTAAAGTGTCAAATATCATCATCATCTAAAGCCCGTATGAATAATTTGGCTATTTTCTTGTTACAATAAAGTAAGTAAGTGATTGTTTTCTATATATAAATTTTAATACTTAGGAAACCTGAAAATTGACATTTAATTTATTTCAAGTTCAGACGAAATAAACCAAAATTCTGTAAAAGTATTTTCTTACACTTCTGAAAAGCTGTTATACAAAAACTCTTTGGTCTTATTAGATTTGGTTTTAAAAATATATGTTTTATTTAGAACAGCTGAAAATTCTTACCTATAGATTAAAAATGAAATTCTCACCAAAAAACTAACTGCAGCTTTTCTAAAATGAATATCGAAATTAATTTTGCTATTTGATTATTAATTGGTTTAAAAATAAATTTACCTTCCGTATTCAGTTGCACACATTTAATGAGTGTATTGGAGTATATAAAAACATACAGCCGAATGACGACTTAATTGAAGATACGCAAATGTAGTAGAATCAAGCAGCCTTTCAGTGACTGTATGCTGACTTACTTGAGTCCATATGCATGTTGTTTCACCGAAGTCTTACCCCAATGATAAATATTTTCCTAGCAAGGCTACCATTATGCGCGCTTGTTCTCCGTGCAACGGTCACCAGTAATGCTGTTTGAAACAAATTTTTCAGCAAAATCGATTTCAATGAGCTGAATTTAAATATAGTAAAGACAAAACCCAAAAATTAAAGTAGATTTAATGTATATAGCAGAAATTGAAACTGCTAGAGTACTTACTAATACTATTTGTCTTTTTTTATATTCGAACTGATCTTTACTCTTTGCTTTGATTTCTTCGCTTACGGCAAAACTTGAATAGTTAGTTCGAAGAATTAATAAGGTGAGGAGTCCACATATACGTCAACTTCATATAACTTCAAGCCTGCTAACTAAACGTTCCAAATAATTCCTTATATCCGCTTTGCGATCGCCTTCTTACGATATATAATGCTCGTTAACGAGGTGCATACCGATATTATATTTATTCTTTGTAAAAGATAGGGAACTAGTGAACCCTTTTGTCGAGTAAAATTCATTTCAAGATATTTAACTTGTTCAAAACTTAGTTTAGCACCACACTTTATAGCCAACGATTAAAAAATTATAAAACAAAGCTCAAAATCAGTTTCATTATATTCATCAGAAGAGTCCTTGACCATTCAAAAATAATTTCGAAGATAGGACCAAATCGAGACGATAACCAGAGTGTGATTAATTCCATGTACATATAGAGGATGTTTTTTTAAGTAGCATAGAATTCTAACTATAAATCTTAATTTGAATATGATTTTCGGCATACGGCTAAATGGGTGTGTTTATATACGGACCAGAGAGTATAAGTCAGGAACGAAACAGTGTAACAACACTAACAGAGTAACTCAACAAATTAAAACAAAACACTATAAATCAACTTTAGTGCATGAATGGGTTAGTTATATATACATCCAGGAAAGAATAAATAATTTAATTGTCAATTCTAAATTTCATAATACAAAAGTTCAGACTTTTACATAAACGTTTTTGCAACTAATTTCCCTGCTGTTTTGCTACACCTTTTTCTGAGCATTATGTTAATGCCCTCATTTTCGTCCAGACAACAATTTCTTGGCATACAAAATTTTATTTTTCTCTATAAAAGCAAATAAATATTTTGGTTCTTCCTCTTTTCCAATAAATAATTGTTAGCTAACATTTCACTACAGAACATTAAATTATTCTTCTACTTCTCTTTCTTAAAGAAATAAATATAAGTCAAACTAAGGAATACTAGTAATAAATGCAATTTAAAAGTAAAAAAGAAGAGGCGGAAATGTGAAGAAAAAGCCACTTAGCATAATTTTTTTGAGGTCATGAAAACTTATAGCTTGACACGAACAATTTGGCCAATTTTAGCTTGATATGCGATGAGAAAAAGATGCAAAATATGGCTGAAAAAATTAACTGCTAGCAGATAAAAAAATGTAGGACATCATTTTTTAAAGTAATAAAACATTCCATAAATAATTTGCAGAAATGATTAAGACAACTCGTTTTTTCAAGAGTACAAAAAATTAAAATTCATAATATTCTATAATAAATATATTTGTTTAATATGCAACCACCTTCTATATCTGTATCGATCACAATATTTTATTACTTTAACACGGTCTAAATTTGCCATTGATGTTATCATGTAGGATTTTATATTATAATATATAAATATCTGTACTCATTTCGAGAATATTTGGATTTCATTTTACCCTTAATACGATAACATCTTGAAAAATAAAATAGTAAATTATGTCAGTTTTTATCACCGTTTTCCCCATAAAATATAATAACGAACATTTTACCATATTTTTTGGAATAGACATTATTAAAAGGAATGTATGAATATTTTAATATTTATGATAAGAAAACGATTATTACCAATAATATTTTTTCACGTTGCTAATGTCGTCATATAATAACTTCCTTTGGTATATTGGATGACAACCAAATTAGAAATATGCAATTGATGTGCATATACGTTACTTTTTGAGGATTTTGGCATTCTATCAGCCGTAGCATATTTCAGTATAATAAGCATATTTACAGCATATTCTTAATTTTTAGAGCATATTTTACTACTTTGTTTTACTAATATTTTATTAATTTTTTCTGTTTAAGGAAGAGTTTACCAAACGACCGAATTTTACTTAAACTCCAACAAAAAAATGTTGGAAACTAAAGTGTGCCTAAGTTACTATATGGAGTTGATTTCAGCTAAAAATTGTCAACCCCTTTAGACACTTCTTGGCGGATATATATTCCATATCACACAGACTTCCTTTTATTTAAATTTAAAAACAGGAATTGCTAAAACACATACCCTTTATATGCATCTAATGAAAATTTATTACATATTTCAATCGACTTTAGATTAAAGGAAATTCCATTTTGAACACATTTGCTCCTTTTCTCAAGAGCACCTGATACCACGTTGCATGGTTTTTTATTACCAATTTATTGTTTGGCTACAGGCACACAAAAATGGAAATGAAAAATATTTACTTCGTTGTGCAGGTGCTCTCCATTTTTTCCAGCCAATTCCTAGTCTAATGCTTTTTTTTATAACTAATATTTTTCACTACTCTTTAAGCAATATTTTTCATCTTTCTGTTATGTTTAAAGAGGCAATCACTTACTTAATATTATGTGCCTTTCGAAGTTATAAATTCCTTGGGTAGGAAAATCTTGTAGATTTTTTCTGAACTGCAAATGTTGGTAAGAGAAAATCCAGTAGATAATGTGATGTTTGTTAAATGAACAGACTGCAATATTTAGTGGCTACAGTCCATAGGGGAACTGCTACATTTAAAAAATAACATTTGCTGAGACTTTTCTCCTTAGAATAATTCATATAAACATAATTGATGTATTTTAGAGTCTGTCAAAGTTACGAATGCTATCGAGGTGTGAAAATAATATGTAGGGATTGCTATTGCATCACACATCGTTTCACGCCTGCCATCATATGGCTTCAGTACGCGGGAGTTATATATCTATGTTGTCTACCAATAAAACACTTGTTGTTTTACACCTATAATTAATTTTATTTGTTTAAATTAACTTAACATGAAAGTTCGTAAATAAAATAATTTTGAGAAATTGATGAGTCAGAAAAATGCAGTAAAATAATAAAACAATAATAATTGTACAAATGTTGGTAAACAGGAGGTAAGTATTAATTAGTACAAAATTGTTGCAATGTTTTATTTTGCTGATTGATGTGGCGAAATAAACCGGGCAATTCATCGTACCAATAAAAATTTTGTGCACGAATACACTCTCTTGAATCTTAAGCCACCCACCAGATTGCTTCGTAGCGGCCGCTCCAGCGTAGATCTGTTGAATTGATCATCGCCAAACACAGCTTTTTTTTGCGGCTGCATTTGGACCTTTACTACCGCAAGAATTGAAGCCGAACGAACACAGACAATATCGTGATGTTGCTATTAGAGGACCGGACATCCGAATTTTGGCCAAATTATTTTGCTTAAGGTACTTAAATGAAAGTAAGAGGCTTTACTGAATTTTAAATAATAGTGGAATTGGATTTTTAGTAAAATTTCTAATATTTGACAAAATTTTGAGTTTTCGGTGCAATTTTAGTCATTAGCTAATTTTCGTCGGTTAATTTCAAAATATGATGAAGATTGACTTTGGTTCCTAGTTTGCCACGTTTTTCATAAAATACTGATTATTATTTTTAAAATTTTAGGACTATAGTTTGGTGTCATGTAAAATGTTTAAATTTTGTTGTCTTGAAATTAGATGTTTTTATATAAATGTGTAATGTTTTGTATTTTTCTTAATTCAATATTTTTTTTTTCAATTCTGTAATTTTTTAATTTAAAATCTTTTAGCTACGATTTGATGTTGTGGTGAATTCCAAAATTGTGGAAAAATTTAGAATTTATATGATCCTTAAATTTGTTTGCAAATTTCTAACTTTTTGGTGAAATTTGATATTTTTTTTATTAAATACTGTTTTTACAGTTTTAAGATTTCATTTAAAATATGGAGAAACTTCAAATTTTAAAATTTTGTGTGCGGTTTTTTTTTAAATTTCGATTTTTTGAAATATTACATTATTTATCTAAGTTAAAATTTGAACTATAGAGTGGTTTTGTGATGAATTTGGTTTTAATTTCATAGCACAATTTCCGGTAAATATTATAATATTGATCATTTTTAAGTTCTATTTTCATTTTTTGGTAAATGTATGTGGAAATGAGATTTTTTGATATATTGGTTTAACATTGTTTTTGTTAAAATTTTAACGAATTTCAAAAAATATTGGTTTTTGGGTGACATTTGGACTTTTGGTAAAAGTTCTAATGGTATTTCGAAATTTGGTATATATATTTTTTTTTTGGTATTTTTAGGTGAAATTGAAGCTTTTTATTGCATTTGATTAAAATACGGAATTTTTACAACTTTCTTGTGTGGTTTGGATTTTCTTAACTTCGATTTTTTGGAATATTATTATTTTTGTATTTTAAACTTTTTTAGCTGAAGTTTGGTGTTGTGGTGAATTCATAAGCTATGGGATATTTTGGTTTTTTTTTTTATTTTATTTATCAGATTAAGTGCGAGCTTTGTAGTAAAATTTGATATTTTATAACATAGGTTCTTTTGAAAGTTTTTTCATAAAATAAAGTCGATTTTTTTTATTTCTCTGCTCTTTGGTGCAATTAAAAAATTTTTGTGAAATTTAAATTTTTTTGATGAACACTCAAAATTTTGTTGGAATCACGAACAGAACGTGCCTATCCTCAATTCAATCATTCTGCCTTTATATACAAATTACATAGTGCTTGTGATGACTATAGATAATGAGAATACATACATTTTCATTATAAGCCAAAATATGGCTAACTCCAATATAACATGTAATGATATATTTACAAAATAGTAAAATACTAAACTAGTGTCGACTATTGCTTCAATTTATAGAGTGTCCTATTCTGGACGCTAGATGTGAATTATATAGAAAACACGTCATAACGTACGTGGAATAACACATTTCTATTCCGACAACATCTCCCGATTTTAGATTGTTTGCATATTTTATTATTTACAATTTTGGTACATTTTCGTTAATTTTTCGTTTAGATTCCTAAGTTATTTTGTAATTTTTGGAAGTTGAATTGGGCTTTAGAAAGACAATAGGCGGACATAGTTAAATTAATGGGGTCGGAAATGAAACTACAAATCTATATCGGTTACAAATTTGTTGAAGGGCATGAAAAATGTTTTTAAATAAGCTGTTTTTGAAACTGTGTTTCTATAATATTTCTGAAGCGTATTAGAACTGCAAGAAAATTGTTTTAATTAAAAATGACATGATTCAATTTAATTCAGTTAAAACATTTAAAGAAGGCAGAATTAAAAATAAAGTTAAAAAAAAAAATAAATTTATGTTAAAGAATATTTTCTCATAAATAATGGGCAAACATGTGCTATTTGTTATTCTCTGTAAAGTGATTTAATATGTTGCACAAAGTCAAAAAGCTTGCATGTATGTGGATGAATTAACGAGTGGCTGTGGGGAAATGGGATTTATGGTTTTGCTCGATGTAATAATATGGATATTATTACGCTTATCGCATGACGACTTACAGCGCATGTACTCATTAACCATAATTATAGCAATATTTAAGTATTACATATAATTATATGTATGTTTGCGTGTTATAGTATATGTGCATGTTTGTGTAACTCGAGCAACGTTTTATATGGGTTGTTTATTTTCATAACATTCCTTTACATTTTTTTTATAAATTAATTATTTAATTGCTCTTTGTAGCTTTTAAACTCGTAAGATGTCACCATCAATTTAACTAACTTATTCGCCCCTAGTTTTCATTCAGTATTCCAACACAGGTTCATTATACACATGTGAAAGTTGTTATGAAGGCTATTAACGCACACGTTTATACGAACTTTAGACAATTTGGCTTTGTTGTTGTCGCGATTTCAAGGATGCAAGAAAATTGAGGTTATCTATTGTCATTTACTAACCCATGCTAATGATCAGGTCCAAAAGATCCATCATGTGCCGCATTGCCCTTTTTGTAATAAGTCTTTTCTTTCGCTTCATTTAAAAAAATGTAAATTTTTATATTTTACCACGTTTGCAAATGTTTGGGGTACTAAATACGCTTACAGATATATCATATGATTCTTCAAGTGTGTGTAATGGTGCCGAACCTATTAGTTAATTTGGTTTAAACAGGATGATAGCAGGCCGCGTTAAATTTAACGTTTAATTTATGTTTAGCCCATTCGATTTCTGCTTACCGTTTCCTCACGTCATGGATATGGTGTGTTGGTGAATAAACATAAACATTAAGTGACATTGCCAGCGATATGTAAATATGAAAAGTAAAGCGGCTTTCTTGTCGTGTGGACGATTTCTCTTGTGTGGACGATTTATTGTTATAATTACCAATAGTCTTTTGTTATACCCTTCATATAAGTAAAAAAAGGTATCTATATCGCTTTGTCATTCTGTTTGTAATTTCCTTATGATTAATTTCCTACTGAACAAAGTATATATATTCTGGATACTTATAGGTAGACAAGTTCCATAAAAGTTTCTTCTTCTATCTGATTTTGAAATCAACTTTTTGACGGCACTAGACAACCTATGATCTTTTAACTTGGACCATTTGATTAGTGAGTGCAGCTAATTTTCGCCATTTAAAATCCACCATACTCGTCCTCAACTTCCGCGATAAAGTCCAAAAATCAATTTTCGGGGATTTGGTCCTTATTTTCAATTTTGTGGGGAACGCCCATAACATTTTCATTTTCTAAACTCTTATCAAATTTGCTATAATGTACTCCTAAAAAATAGTCATCTCGAAACCTCCAGAAAACTTACGGAACTAAATGTTGAACAAATTCCAAAAAATTAAATTCAATAACACCAAAATTTTATAAATATAAAAAAATCAAAATGGATTTTTTGAGGAAATATTTTTAGTCTCATTTTAAATCAGTCTATAAACACTTTAAAATTTAGTACAATTCGTTACCAGAATACTTGTTGAAAGCTGTTCATCTTTTATTCAACACTTACTATCAATATATCTAAATATATTTTCGTAAATAAATATTCTATATACACCTTATGACGACCAAAAGTCCTTGCATTTATGCAAGTGACCCAAACATGATTTTATTATATAATTAAAATTTTAGTTTACATTAATAATAATAATAACTTAGGTTTAAAATTAACGGAAATATTTAGGTAACACCACCATCTAATAATAATACAACACTACCATGACTGCCAAATGGTCAGCTTGATTGGATCGTATGATGGCGTGTAGTCAGCCTGCGGCTAGCAAAGCGGTATTGAAGTCGTTATATTATATTAGAGTTGAGCGAGTATGTTAATGGCCACCGAAGGCCTAACGTGTATCTCGTGCCGTGCTGTACTTAGTTATTTAAGTTGAAAAATAAGCATTATAAAGTTTATAGAAAACACTAAAATAAACTGTCTCCTCTCTCTCTCTCTTGGAAAACAAAAACAAATAAATTTATTCTTGTAACTAAACCTTGGAGCCGCGAGCTCTACTCCAGCTAACCAGTAGAAACACTTCCATAAAACCTTTTAATGTACATCCTAATCCAATTCATAGAACCATAAAATTCAAAAATTAACTTTTTGTATGACATAAATATCATAGCAACGATGTAGACATATCATATCGCAAAGCTTACCATTTTTAACACTTTATAAAAAATTTATTCATAAAATTAGTTCTCTGACATATGATTTCCCATATTACTACACCTCCGTAAATCGGCCAGGAATTCGTACGAATTTGCTCTTAATAAAGTCTAGATTTAAAACACAAAATGTTTTGATATCTATACGCTTCAGAATCTTACTTTAACTTACTCTGACTACGATTTATATATTTTACCCAATTTACCAAATCCTCAAGCTTTTAATTTTTTTGAATTTCTTTAAAACTTCCGGTTGATCCGGTTTAAGATTTTATTTGTTATTTTAAAACATTTGTTTTTTATTTCCTATAGTTTTCTATTCTTCCTTTTTAAATTTAGCACATTGTTTTTTACAAAACTAACAAAATAACAAAATCTACAACATTCAGAAAAATATCGCCAGTGAGGAAGAAGTGCTTGTGAACGATGATTGCTTATTGCTGAAGGGAATTTTATGTCATTGTTGCTGTAGTACAGGCATATTTTTGCTGTTGACATCATTTCTTTATTGTAGACGTTGTTATTATTATTATTTATTATGATGCAAATGTGACAGTTATGCTTTTCATTTAATTAAGCTATTCGACTGGATGCTATGACTGCCCGACCAAGGTAAGTTATAAGTAGAAAAAAATAGCATGATCATTTACTGTCTCGTACACTATAATTGTTGCCGTAAGAAAAATTACAATTATTTCTTGTTTAATTGTTTTATGACTGCTTAGATTTTTAATATTGCTGCTTTAATTAGGAAATATAAATTTATTCAGATCTGCTTTGGCAAACCAGTTTTATTTGCCCAAGTATTATTTTGGTTTGCCAAGAATAGTAAAGTTATAATGAAAACTCTTCATTTTAATGTACAACTATCATTTTGTGCTGAATATTGAAGTTACTTGTTAAAGGCAGTGTTAAGTTATTACATATATATATATATATATATATATAAGAACTATATATATATATATATATATATATATATATATATATATATATAGTTCTTAGTTATTCGCTAAATTCTCCTAATTTACTCTGGCAGCAACAATGGCAATGCATAGCTCTGCAATGCTCTGAACTACTACTCAATATTAATTTCTCTTTTCCTTATACTGAAGCGCAGACCTGAAGGTCAATTAATGAAATGTATGGGCGATTTTATAAGCGGATACCAATCTAAGCCGCTCATCTGTTTGATTTAAATCAAAATACTCGTCCATGCAATTCTTTTTCGTATGATAATTTTAATAGAAATCAAGTTTCAAGTAACACTTTTTATTCAATTTATTGGCAAATATAGCAACATATAAAATTTTCAAACATTCTTCTGACCCAATATTTTTTGAATTTATTTACAGCTTTATACATTTAAGAGCATAATAATTCTGCAAATAGTTTTATCTGCGGTAATCAAATCTAAATGCGTGTTACGCCAGCTTTTTTACTGTGTGAAATTCAATCCTTTTTAAAATTGTATCACAAACTAAGTTGATTTTGGTAACTAGCGGCTTAAATGTTAAAAAGGAAAAATTGAGAGAATTGAACTACAGTCAAATATTTTCCAAGCTATCCTTCACAACACATTTGCTAAAATAAATTGAAAAAGAAAAAAATGCATATTTATTAAGTCTTTTTTGACCCGACCAAAACAATAACACAGACAACCAGCTGTTGAAACACCAACCAAAAAAGAAAAGAAAAGTTGTCGTATATTTAAAAGTGGTTTGTATGCATGAACGTACACACAGATACAAATACTATTATATTATATAGCTTCTTGTGTTTTAAAGTACATCGCAATTCAATGCAGATAGAACCAAATGGTATAACGTAACATCCAGAATATTACTGTAACCAGTGCGATAGTGTACTCGACGCATTTTAATTCATGAGAATATACAATTCTTCCTAAAAATAAATTCCATGAAATATTTCATGGCTGTGAATTTACTTGTTTTCTTTTATTATACATGTACCGGCATTTCGTAGCTGCTTATATTTACAATTAATGCTACATTGATAAATATTCTCGTATATCCTCTGATATGCTAGAACAATGTTAAGACAATGAAGAGCAACCTTAGCTCTGTATTGATGCGATATAAACCAAAATATGCAGTAAGTGCAAACCAGGATTGTGAAAAACGCAAATTGTTTCATAAATATGTAGTGATATTGAAATGGGTTTCATAAAATTCACTTCACTTAAAAGCAAAATTTTATGAATACTTTAAAAAATATGGAGGACTTTCACAGTGGTTTCAAATAACTAGTCAAGTCATTATATTATTTTTATGCACGTGTAAAAACTTTGTTTGAAAATTGTATCAAAATTGTTGGTAGGGTTTTGTTTCTTAAGAAATGGTCAGACGAGGCGAACAAATTATGAAATAAGTTCAACCAACAACAATTTATGAAGTCACCAGAAAATGTAATTTGGCTAAAAACCTAAATAAAACCGAAAAATGAAAAAAAGAACAGTTTGAGTAAAAAATTAAATAATTCACGAAAACTTAAAAAATATTTTTTCATTATAAATTTTAATTTTATTTTGTTGAATTTTTCGAAAAGAAATTTACACCAAATATTATCTCTAAAACGTTTATTTATTGTTACCAAATTATTAATTATTGGCAGGATAATTATTGTTATACCCATGAGTGCTGCATTTGGACGAGTATAGCTTTGCTTTTTCCTGATTAGTGTGAACTTTTAGATCACTATGGATGCTTTAATTTTTTAATGGACTATCTCTTCTGCTGAACGCCATATTTTCATAAAGGTTATTTTCTTAAAATTACCACAGCTTCCATTAAATGTTAATTTTTTGCAAATTTTTGGTGACACCGCAAATTAAAAAATTTAGTTTCGAAATTTTAAAATTTGGTGAATTTTTGTTTTTGTGGTATTTTTGCAACTCCTTGTTTTATTTTAGTTTTGCGATTTAATGGAACTTTTAGTGAATTGAAATTTTTGCAAATAATGGATTTTCCTTAATTTTTTGGAACAATTTCAGTGTTCTTGAAACTTTATGTTTTTGGAAAATTTTGTTATTTGGTAATATTATTTGTTTTTTATTTTGGGGTAAAATATAAAATTGTTTAAAATATTTTGGTTGATGATCTTTTTATTTTTAAATTTTCCTATTTGTTGAGAAATTAGACTTTTGTTATATATTCAATTTAAATTTTGACGTTTTCATAAAGCGTTTTGTTTTTTTCGTCTTTATGGTAAGGTTGCTAAATTTTGGTGAGATTAATGTTTTTGTGATGAAATTAAAAAATTTTGTGAACTTGGATTTTTGTGGTAATTTTTGGATACATTTTACAATTCGATTTTTCGGTTTGCCGTGAATTTTCGTATTTTTGGTGAATTTAAATTTTATTAAAAATTTCGAATATGGCGTAATTTGTAGGTGCAATTTCAGATTTTAAAAATTTTGTTTTTTTGGTACCTTTTGTTTTTAAGGCAATATAAAATATTTGACTATGGGTGGGTTTTGTGGGGAATTTTTGATTTTTCGACGAATTCACTATTTTTATCAAAATTTTTATGTATAAAATTTATTGAGATTTTTTGGTAATATTCGTAATTTTTAAGTATTTTGGTAAATTTTTAATTTTATTGTGAATTCACCATTTATTTTCGATTGTAGGGTGAATTTAAGGTGGAACTTGGGCAAATTTCGAATTTTGTTCTGAAATTCCAGTTTGATCTGACCTATTCGTGTTTTTTTAGATAGGATATAAGTGCTTCAGATACAGTGAAAAAACTGTCATGTACCGTAATGATTGTAGGTTTTTTGTTGAGGTGTTTAACAAATTTTTAATCGGGTGTAACCTTTAGGTTCGCAAGTTATCTGTGCCGCAGAAAAGTGTTTTTTTTTTTTTGGTAATATCTTGAGGACTTGTGGACCGATATTGCCACCTTCATGTAGGAAAGATTCGCAAACGCGAAAGGTTTCCTGTTGCGCTGGCTTATTTAACCAGCAAAATACGCATAAATTCTAGCTCATCCTTTTTTTCAACAGAAAAATTTAAATCCCAACAAACTTTCTTACTTTTGTTCTTTGCATTCTCGTTAATATTATTTAAGCAAACGTATTATCTTGCGTTTCACATGTTAAATTATTTTGAAAAGGAGTTCTTTTTACAAGCATTCATTTTTTATCTTGATTCTTCAAATATATAAGTCTTCTAATACATCTTCAGCAAATATAATAATAAAAAAGGCAAAACTAACATATATTTTGGTATTTTGCTACCGTAAGCCAACTGTTTTAACACAAACGAAAGTACGAACCACTTAAAAGAAATACTTGAATTGCTGTCTTAAAATAAACGTCAAAAATGTTGTTGAATATTTCTAATCGTATAAACTTATCGTCGTATATATCGCACAAAATAAATGGCCCAACAAATATTGTGGCAAATTAAAAATTATTACAAATCTTTTATAATATATTATAATTCTCTAATTACAACACTTTAGTTCTTCTTTTGGCCTTCATAATATATTTTTTTACTTGCTTTAATTAAAGAAAACACAATTTTATATCAACTGAAATAATTACAGCAACAACAAAGGTGCAAGTATAGGAGACAAATAGGAATCGAAATGAAAGCAATCAAAAACATGACAATACCTTCCAGAAATTAGTTGCAATATAGACTTTCAATTATTACAATAATGGTGATTCCCACACTGTCATGCGGCATGAATGAATTCGGATGGTACGAATTAAATCAACATCTAAGTTAGAGTGTTGTTAGATCGTTGATCAGAAAGTTTCAATCCATCGGTTCCACGGTAAATCAAGAACCCTCGGCACACCCAAAACTGCGAAAAGACTTAAGAGTATAATATACGAGTATGTATTATAATGTTTCTCTGCATTATCGCACAACTGTTAAAATGCAACCCTGATCAAATAAAAAGTGTAAACTTTGAGAAAATTTGCAAAAAATTATTACAGCCATATGACTATAAAATATTAATCCGTACTTTTATCACACTCATAACACTGTTTATCACTCTAATACTTTCTGATATTATTGTTATTTTAATTTTTGAGAAGCCATATCACTGTATCTAATAATGTGACAGGAGGTTTAATACACAAATTACAACTAAAACCAGACTGGAAAAAATACTTTACGTCTATTCAGTGAATAAAAGATATTATTTTTCTCATCCTTTGGCAATGCCCTGATAAAGTAACAAATTCGATTCATGCAAAGTGTTAGAAGTCTAACCGGTTCCTATCCCTAAAAACACAGCCTATGACAAGTTATGTATCAGTTCAGTTCCCTCTAGGGACATTATGACCAGGACATGTTTGAACAGGACAACGAAAACTAACTTAATTTATTGTTAAACCCAAAAACGCTATGTTCCAATTTTTCTATCATTTGAATAGACTGTGTTTGATTGTTTGAATCTCTGGTTATTTGATTATGTGTTCATGCACAACAATACAGGATATGGCTATTTATGCCAGTTTATACAGTACTTTTCATCTTAAAATTCTACACACACTACGTGCAAAACGAAAATCGGTGTCATAAAACGATGTTGTCTGATGCACCCAGCAGGGCATATAGCTAAGCCAAAATTGTAAGAACTGCACAAAAAAATAAACAAATTATTTAAAGGAATGTGTATTTGTGTGCGAAAAATACAAGTAGGAACACCGTATTCGGCAGCGCCGCATCTTAGAAACTCTTTACTGAAGTATATAATAATAAATATGAAGATTGTTGGAACCGCTTTCCAGATGATGGCGCTTTTTAAAGTTTGTGCTGATTTTCCACTTTCTTTGCGATTTTCCGATTTTTGTAAAATTTTACTTTTTTTATAACTTCATTTCTGTAAAATTAAGCTTTTATGTGATATATATGCAATATGGCAACCATCTTTCTATTAGTTTTAGGTACTCATAATAATTAATAAAGTTAGTATAAGCTCAACCTTGGAAGTGTTTCAATGCATAAATAGATATTGCATTGGCGACGAGGAAAAAAAGTGGTTAACAGGCTATGGCAAATGAAGGAGTTAGTGAAACTAAAATGAATGCAGAAACTAAAATTTTTTTGGGTTCGATTGAACCATATACAATAGGGGAAGATTTTAATTTATATGCCCGGCGCTTAAATCACCTATTAACATTAAACAAATTTGTGTCAAATAGTTCAAAAATATCAGTTTTAGTAAGCTTGGGTGGTCCTGAGTTGTACAAAGTATTAACATGGATAATTCCGCCAAAGAAGGAAACAGATAGAGGAGTGTTATATGAAGAATTAATTGAAAAATTGACAGCGCATCTACGGCCAAAGAAAAATATAATAGCTGAATGCTTCAAATTTTTTAAACGTAATCAACGACGGGATGAAACACTACAAGAATATATTGTTGAGCTGAAGCAGATGGCACAAGACTGTGAGTTTGGATCATTTCAGGAAAAGGCGCTGTTAATACAATTTGTTTGCGGGGTAGATTCAAAAAAATTCCAAGCTCGGCTGCTAAATGAGCCAGAATTAAAGTCATTCGAGAAAGCAACCCTTATTGCATCATCTATGGAAATTACTGGAAGACAATTAGAAATAATGAAAAATAATAATGAAAATAACTTCAATGTAAATTCAATGTCAACAGGCAACAAATATCAGAACAATTACAGTTATACATCAAAATTACAGTTATAATCAGCAGCAGAGAAGCAGAAGCAGGCAGCGCAACCAAAGTCGCAGTTACAGCGCAAGCAGATATCATCGCAATCAACACAAACAATACCAAAGAAACAAAAATGTGGTTTGCTTTGCATGCGGTTTATACGGTCATATCAAAAAACATTGCAGGTCTAACCAGGGAGAAAAAAATAAAATTAATAGTATGGTAAGAGTACGTACGAAGGGAGAGGAAGGTAATTTTAGTGATTTAGGATTTCTTAATAACTGTACGGTATATAAGTCGAATGCACAAAGAATAAAAGCAAATGTAAATAATAAAGAAATAGAATTTGAAATTCATACATGTGCTTGCGAAAGTGTAGTAAATAAATGTCTTTTTGATAAAAAGTTTAAAAATTGCAAATTAATAACATATGATCGGCAAATGAAGTTAATTTCAGGAATATCGTTAAAGACTTACGGGAAAATTAAAGTAGATGTGGTAGTAAACAATAAAATGTATAACTTAGAATTAACTATTTTAAATACTGATGAAGATTTTGTTCCATTGTTTGGCAGAAGTTGGTTGGATATTTTATTTCCCACATGGAGATTGTTCTTTTCCTCGATTAATTCACATAATTATGGTGTACATAATATAATGGCTGTTGATGACAAATATGATGAGATTTTTGCAAAATAAAAAAAATGGGTTATTAAAGACTCTAAAGCTGAAATAGTCTTGAAACAAAATTCAGTTCCCATATTTTGTAAACCAAGTGTAGTGCCTTACGGCTTAAAATCCAAAGTTGAGAATGAAATCAGGCGGTTGTGTGATGAAGGAATTTTAATACCAGTAACCAGAAGTAAATAAATAAAAAATAAAGCACAATTAGGATCTTACCTAGGAATGATAAATTTTTATTATAAATTCATTGAAAACTTTTCAAGCGGGCTAGTAATTTTGTATAAATTAAATAGTAAAAATACTAACTGGAGATGGACTAATGAACATAAAATATGTTTTGAAAAAACAAAAAGGCTTTTAGCTAATATTGAAACATTGACGCATTATGATCCAACAAAACCAATAATAATTGCTTGTGATGCCAGTCCTTATGGAGTAGGAGGCGTATTATCGCATTTAATAAATGGAGTAGAAAACCCGGTTATGTTCGTCTCTAGTACTTTATCAGAAGCAGAAAAGAATTATTCGCAACTACATAGAGAAGCATTAGCAATTATTTTTTCAGTTAAGAAGTTTCATAAATATATTTACGGCTTAAAATTTGCGATACAGTCCGATCACCAACCACTACGGGCAATATTCGGTAACAAGAAAGATTTATCAGCGGCAGCAGCAAGCAGAATTCAAAGGTGGTCTATATTTTTATCAATGTATGATTTTGAAATCCAATATAAAAAGGGGACAGAGATGCAACATACTGATGGACTTTCACGATTACCTATGAAAATACCAACAGGTATTGAAGTAGATAGCATTAATAATGTAGTGTTTAGCTCAATTCCACTAAAATTAGACGATATTGCCATCGAAATACAAAACGATAAAATATTAGCGGACGTTTATAAGGGTATTTCAGAGGAATGGCCAAAACAAATTACGGGCGATCTTAGACCGTATTATATAAAAAGAAACTCCCTTAGTACAGAAGATAAATGTTTGTTTTATGGCAATCGCATATTAATTCCAAACAAATTAAGGTGTCATGTATTAACTTTATTGCACGAAGCACACACAGGGATTGTTAGAATGAAAGCGCTCGCAAGATCTTACGTGTGGTGGCCGGGTATAGATAGGGATATAGAATCCTTCGTTAATAGTTGTAATGTTTGTCAAATATGTCAAAAAGGAATTAAACCAGTATTAACATCTTGGAAAGAGGCCAGATATCCATTTGAGCGTATTCATGTGGATTTCTGCAAAATCGCTGATAAAACATTACTGATTATAGTCGATGTGTATTCAAAGTGGATTGAGGCAATTAAAATGAAAAGAACAGAAGCAAGTGGCGTATGTCGAGAATAGCGAAAAGTTTTTATAAATTTTGGATTACCTCAAAATATAGTTAGTGAATTTATCCAGGGAATTTATCAGGCATACAAGTTTTAAAATCACCTTCTTATAACCCACAATCAAATGGTAGCGCCGAAAGGGCTGTCCAAACCATTAAACAGTCTTTAAAAAAGAGTTTAATAGATTTTAAAACAAAACATATACCATGGGAATTGAAATTGTATAATTTTTTGCTGAAATATAGAAACACCCCGTCGACAGTAACTAAAGAGATGCCATCAAATTTGTTATTTAAATTTAAACCGCGCACATTACTAGATGTAATGGTATCTAAAAAGAAGGAGGAAATTGTGAAAATGAAAACCAAAGTCATGCCACGCAAGATCAAGACATATATCAGGGAAATATTAAGAATTACAAAACAAGTAACAAAATTAATATACGACAATATTTTGAAAATGAACATATTTTATATAGGAATGTATATACAAATTATGTTAAATGGATACCTGCAAAAATAATACAGACCTTAAGTAATTTGAGATATATTATTTTGGTAAATGGTAGTCAAAAACATGTTCATATAAATCAAATAAGGAAATCGAATAATAAATTTGTGCAATTTAACAATGTAATTATTATAGATGGTAAACATAACAAAAGAGAACATGAATGTGATAAAATAAGAAGAAGTCCGTTCTTAACAAGAAGTAGGGTTAAAGTATCTAAACAAGAGGTTAAATCTGATGATAAGTAACTGAATTAATAAAATTGTAATTCTATCTCAAGTTTAAAGTAAGGGAGTAATTACTATTTGAAAGTGAATTATGTAAATAACCCGAAAGATCAGATAGATGTTATTATTAAATGAATGAAGAATTGAAATTGAATTGTTACCACTGCATTTACTTTAAAATTATCTAAATCTAAAAGGTGGAGGAATTGATATGTATGCAATATGGCAACCATCTTTCTATTAGTTTTAGGTACTCATAATAATTAATAAAGTTAGTATAAGCTCAACCGTGGAAGTGTTTCAATGCATAAATAGATATTACATTATGTAATTTTTTACTTTTTCACAATTTTGTGTATTTTTTTGGCAAGATTCTGGTTTTATGCGGAAGTAAAATTTTGTTTAATGGCGATTTTTCATATTTCCCCTCCTTTTCATCACTTTTTCTTCAGGTAAATATTGCATTTTAAATTTATATCAAGATTTCTTTCCTTTTTATATTTTCACAAAATGTCAGTAAACTGTTGTCAAGTAATAAAAAGAAAAACGAAAATCAACATTGTAGTGGAACTTTATAGTAGTAACCAAGAATAGAACACGCTATAAATAGAAGTATAGTTGGTTTTACGGTTGAAGAAATGTAAATAAGCTGCAATAATTTTATATGAAAGGAGAACAATTTTAGCAGCACAATAAAGTAGCAGCTAACGAAAACAAAAAAAAAAAAAACGTTGCGTGGCGCAAGCATCTGTTGGCCTACTTAAAAAATTTTTTTACTAATTTTGTAGGTTCTTGCTGTGACTTGGAACGGATCTAATTTCCGTCATTAGTATTCAGATTAAGGCACAATTTTTGTATACAAAGGTATTATACTGGGGAGTTATATTAACGAAGATTTTGTGTAGACGGTAAAATGTTTGGTTTGAATGAATTCTGTTTAAAAAACGAACAGAACAAATAGGTTTTGTAGTTCTAAAAGTGAGAGGAAAGACATCTCTAGAATATTGTTAAAAATATTTATTATGAATATGGCAAACAAATTTTGGAATAAATTTTATTTGTTGGGTTGAAGTACAATCTTATGTTGTTTTTTTAATGAAATTTTTAAATTTATACGGCCATACTCATAAAAAATTATTTAAGGCTTAAAAGTCACTTAGTTAACAAACTATTTTAGGGCCATTACTACAATATTCCCTTACCAAAAAAGGTAACTTTGCTAAAGTAATGCAACCAGAAACACATAAACATTATGTTAAAACTTAAAAGGAAAGGCTTATCCTTACCTTTTACTACCACGAACTTTAAAGGAAAGTTGTAATTAGACTATTAAACCTAATTAGTGAAGTTATTCATTCGTAAACAGGTTTTACCGAATATATATTTTTAATTTATATACTGGCAATTGATCCGAGTAGCAGGATTTATAGGTAGGTGTTGATTGGTTTAAAATAGAGTATTATTACGAAAAATAAAATAACCAAAAATTCTCACAGGTGATTTTTTTATGGGATACAAATTGTGTTAGAATGACACACCAGTTTTATTCCTAGTCGATTTTAAATATATCACTAAAATAACTTATATATTTACATAACATTTATACTGATGAATCTCTTATGAACTAGTCTGCATCTGCGGAAATTGCTTGGGTTGCTACATGCGTTTGGCCAACTGGGTGTACTTAATGACCTTGATAATCACTCGCTTATAAAACGCATGAGGCAAGTTAACATGTATGCTAAACTAGTGCTGAAATGTGTTCTGAAACTAAACAGATGTATCTCGTTGAATGAGTTGACGTTCATGTGGGTTAAAGGACTCATAGGCGCAGCTTAGAATTAAGCAACAGACGAACTATATTTCTGTGGACCAGTTCCCAGAGTTGCACTGGGGAATGACTAGGTGCGAGCTAAAACCCTACAATTAAATTAAAGAGGTGAAGGGTGACTACTACATGTGGAATGGCGCTGAAAAGGCCCCTCGTCAGGAAGGACAGTAAGGTGCTGCGTTATTTACAGGTCATGGAAACTTTAACTATCATTACGCAAAGATGAAAATCGTAGGAAATGGAAATTGCATACTGTGCGTAGAAGATGTTGATACGGTGGCGCATATTGTGTGTGAATGGCCTAGGACCACGGGCAGACACATGCATTTTAATAAGGGCGGCTCCGTTACCATGGAAGTTCCCAAAAACTAGATTTACCAAGTACGAAAGGACGCTCAGTAAGTGGTCAAGAGTGAACACCACGACCATTTTCTACTACGATAGTTTTTGGCAAGTCCATTCATATTAGGTGCAAACGACGAACTCCTTTAAAGTCATATACCTCAGCCCACGGCGATTAACTGCGCGATACGAAGCATTTGGTAGGAGACTTTATCTCTGAAATGTTGTACTGGTCTACATAAAACAACGAGACACAATAGAGATTGGAAAATACAGTGTTCCTCCACAGTGCTATTTTGAAGTAAGCTTTAGTTTTGAAGTTTTCTAGTAATGCAATATTGACATATATACAGTTATTTACCTTTAGTTATGCAAAAATATTTCAAAAAACAAGTTCAAAATCAATTGCAAAATTTGTAGCGAAAGAATCTAAACTATTTATCTGTTAAGCTGCACAGAAAATTTAAAAATTTTAATTTCCACTCTGAAATTTAAATTTTTGCATGTGTCTTGACTGGAGATGATGTTAAGATCTATAGTGTCAAGGTCAGCAGTACAGGGACATTATTAATAATTATGCCATGGCCCATTGGGCAGGCGTCAACATTACGGTTATGTGGATTTACTGAAGCAAAGATTCGTTATACGATTCCTTATAAGAAGTGATTTGTCAAGTGCCTATACATGCGAACGTCAGGTGATTAATTTCTCTGGAGATTTTGAAAGATGTAGGTCTACGCCAATAAGCTGAAAATTGTGCTCTGTATCTACTAATCGCAGAAGGCCCATATTCGTATTCGTACACAAACAGTATTACAGTGTTTTATTTCAATTAAAAATTTTCCATTCCATTTGGTAGAGTAAGTGCGTTATAAATCTTTCTCTCATTTATTTTGTGATCCACCTAGTATTCCTCTTTTGAAAGACGTGCCTTTTGCCAGATTAAAACTCTTAGAAGATATAAATATATAAATTCCTTTTTTTATTTAAAAATAAACAAATATTCTTTCTGTATAAATATGTCTGATTTAGCTCTATTTTTCACACAATATTGTTGTTGCAACATCCCACATGCTGTTTGAGAGGAAAATTGACATAATATTTTCAAAGCAAACATAAATGCTGCATTTCAAATAATTTCCAAACAAATAACTGGAAATAAGAAAATACACAGAATGTTACGAGTTATTTATAATAATTCAAAAGAATAACGCCAATTTTCTAATATCAATATTCTTTAAAAATATTAATGTCATATTTCTATAAAAATGTCAACTAAAAAAAAATACCTTTATACGTACCCGCATATTTTTATTCCATGCTCGGACTCAAGTTCATTTGAACGGCAATATTGGTAGCAAAGTTAAAATGCTGGAAGATATTTTTGAAAGACAACGAAACAAACATACAGACTATTTTCCTTATATACATCTATGTATATTCAGTGTTGTAAATAGATTTAGCTGAAATTGAAAATGTTTATTTTATTAATGAGATTAATGAAGTAAAATAAGAAACTTATAAAATATTTAAATTGTTAAAACGGTATAACGAATGTGTCGTTTACTTAAATATAAAACGAGTAGATGTGAATGTGAACCCATGAGGGCGTTTTGCACCTAAATTGCACAAACTTATTAACTGAAGAACCAACTTTTTTTCTGTCATTCTTCAAAATATTACATTATAGTAAGTGTTGCGTATGCGTAATTTTTTTTTACGATATTACTCATACGTATTGAAATCGCACCGAACCGTAGATAACCAAAAGAATTTTAAAAAATGCCAAAAAAAATATTTCTCGATTCTTCCGAAACTATTGGAAGGTTGTGACAATCAGTTAATTCCGAAAACAATTAATCCCTGTTGAGCTTTATTTGGTTAATATCAAATAACTAGGTTAACCGAAAAAAAAGAGAGTAAAAAAACTAATTGAGTGTTAATCAAAAATACATAGTAAAAGAAAGACGTTTTTATAATATTAAAAAATTATTCCTCAAAATAATTCTTTAACAAGTGATTTTTTCTTCTCGCTGAATGTTAAAGCAATTGTTATTAATGCATCGAAAATAATTCGGGAGAATCTTCTTTGTTTTTCTGATTTGTTTAAACATATATATTACTTAATTTTGCCATTACAGTCAACTTTTAGATTTTTTTACTTTTAATAGTTGTATTCAATTATTACTTTTTGCTTTAACGTCGATTCATATCCTCTTCTATTCCATTGTAATGCACTGCGCATTCCGGATATGTACATTGCCCAAGTTTTTTGTACCAGTGGTTGCGCTATACTCTAAAATTCTCAATGGTTGGAAACGTGTAAAAAATATATAGAGTAAATTTTAAAAAATCAAACTTCCTTAAAACGTCAGTCGCGGTGAAATTTTATTTTTTTATTGAATTGTTTAAAATCGACTTTTTAAAATTTAAGCCTTTTTTATAAAATACTGATTTTCTGTAATTTTTTGGCTTTTTGGTTAAATTAAAAATTTTCGTGAAATTTAAATGTTTGTATTTAATATTCAAAATTTGTAAATTCGGTTTATTCAGTATTTTTGCTAAAATTTCAGTCTTTCATTGAATTTTGATTCTTGTGAGAAAAAAGTTTTCGAGTATTTCGATTTAATTGTTATTTTTGCATTGGTGGTGAATTAAATATTTTTGCAAAATTGTTATTTTTCGTTTTCTGGAGAAATTAATTTTTCTTTGTCAGTTTTTAGAATTTAGAACTTTAGTTTCTTTTAATATTGCTTTGTTAAATTTCGTTTTTTTTTTTTGGAATTTAGGTTTTGTGTCAACAAAAACATTTTTATTCCAGTTTTTCGACTTTCAAACATTTAAAATTTTTGGGAATTTGTTTGCGCATTTTCGGTTTTCTAATATTTTCTTTTTTTGGAAAATCATGAAGTTTTTGTAATTTAAACTTTGGAAATATAGTTTGATTTTGCTGTGAATTGTCTTATTTTGATGAAATCTAATATTTTGTTTTATATATTTTTTTAATTAATTGTTGAGGTTTTTGTTAAAATTTTAAATTTTTTGATTTTGATTATTTTTGTTATTTTTTTATTTTTTTGTCAATTCACAATTTGTGGGGAATTTTGGATTTTTTTAGATATATTTAATAAACAAAGATTTTGCTTCATTAATTTTTTTAATATTTCCTGAAATTACAAATTTTTCGTCAAATATAAAACTTTTGTAAAATTGTATTATTGTTTAATTTTATATATATATATATATATATATATATATATATATATTTATATATATATATATATATATATAGAGTACACTGCAGACAACTGTTTAGTCTAACTCTTTAGCACTAACGAATTATTTTACAATACGTTTAAGTTGTGCCAAATTATTTCCGCATAGAGAAACTTATACGGACATGTGGTGTTATTTCTGAACAAATCTTAGAATAGTTAATGCTTTTATTGCTTTTAAATTTACATGAAATTATAAATTTTTGTGTCTGGTTAAAACCACAGCTTTATCTAGGGAAGTATTGCTATCTGCGCACCATTCTATTCCGAAATAACTTATTTTGTTCTTACGATATATTAACCTAAAAATTTCATATAAAGTTTTATTGACTCTTATCTACAATTATCACCTTTCACTTTATTTCAAGCGTATTCCACTTTTGGGTGTCCTGAAAAATTTTTAAATTTCTTTTAAGAGTTTATTTCTAAGTATTTGAAACTGTAGAGGTGAATTTAAGAATTTAACTATTTATTAAAAGAAAATTAGAACAGGTTTTTGTTGGGTTTTGTTTTCTAAAAATGTTATTTCAGTCAATTATTTTTTAGTTTCCAAACTGAAATTTTGCGTTATAAGCTGATTGATCATATATAATATTATTTTCCAGGATAAAAATTATTTTTATATAATTTGTTTACGCTTAAGTGAACGTAGTAAAGCATAATATTCTTTCCATATTTAATTGTATTTTTACCAATAATTTAATATATAATATTTATTTTCGCTTCGTAAATTATTCCACTAAATAAGTTGCATAAGCCATACAATTATAGGTTGTTAAATCGCTAATGTGGAGCGTGTTTGATGAAATTGAATTTTCAACAATTTTCGCACTCTAGTAAGCGCTCAATTAAACACACGCAACAACAGCAGTACGTCATAATGCAATTATGTACTGCTTGCATTCGTTTGTATTCTGCACTCATTCAACCCGACTCAATTGTTACTTTGACACAGAATATATGACAAAATATACTGAAATAGCGCATGCATGAAAAATACAAAATAGATGTGCATTATTATTTGTTCGTAGGTGTGATTGACATGCACAGTGCAAACAGTGTTAAAAACTTTTTGCCACATTTTTCTATTTATCGTAATTCTTTGCAAAAATACTGAAAGTCCGTTCTCGTTTTATTAAACTTTTTATATACGCGCAAAAACCTATTTAGAGAGCCCACCTGTGTGTAGTAGAAAACACTGAAACAAACATTTATACCCGCTACCAATAAAGCAAAGATGTATAAAAAAAAACCTTACACCGCACGGTGGAATTATATTTTTCAACCCGATGCATCGGGATGAATTAGAAAAGCAAAGCAGATAATTCAAAGTTTATGTTTTAAATTATGAAATAGTTATTACAAATGATTTTGATAATGATTTTTCTTCAATCAAAGTACCAAAATAGACAATTGGAATGCGCTAAAGCTAATAATTGTACAATATAAAAATTAAATTTATTTACAAAAAAAGTTGCCGAAATAAGGTGTATTAAAAACAAATATTGATGTAACAGTGTGCAACATATCTTAGATAATTTATGAAAAATTTTATATCATCGTTACATAGTTATTGTATTTTCTGACATTAATAACTTTTCAAATAAGAGACGGTTTTAAAAACAGGTCGTTTTATAGAAATTTCTCTGTGGTTATAAAAATTTTAACCTGAATTTAACTTATAAACGTTATTACAGTGTATTAGTTACTGCATATTGCATAGTTGTCGATATTGGCTTAATATGGTTTTTTAGACAGACGAACTTCCTATATGGGTAAACTCTTTATAGTCGCGGCGCTTTGGCAGCTCTTCGCCTAGTAAAAAATTTGCAACTTAAGAAATATGTCCGTGTGTAGGAACTAGTTTTATCAAGTTTTCTTTTAAAGTTTTGGTAAAATAAAAAAAATTTGTTCTTGAGTAACTAACTATATTTTTTATGTCTGAGACACCCATGTAAACTGTTATGTATCGCATATGATAGAGTTTATACATTTCGTTTCACAAAGTGGCACAAGGCTATGTTTTCAGAGACTCTACAATGTTAAAATAAATCAGTGATGCCACTGGGCTAATATTGTTAGCAAATATGAACATTTTCGGATGCACGGCCAGTAAACATGGGTGGGGTACCGTCATCCTTCTTCGGCAATTTTACTCATTTTGTTATGCTTCCTAATCGTGTAAATTATATATATTTTTTCACCAGTGACTTTATAATATATAATAGATTTTGTAATTGCCGCCAAAACCATATCGTCTGCATTTGGGGACAACACCACTTACTAGAGTCGCTAGTAACTCGCTAGTAACTCGCTAGTAAGCCGTCAACTGGGTTGCCATAACTGAGTGTTGGTTGGTTGGTTGGTTAACATGGTAGCCTGCTGCACGCAGGCTGTCAAGTAAGGTCTGAATGACCCCGTTTTGACAAGACCATACCACTCGCCAGGTAAATGGTGTCTTAGAGCCTATGCTCGCACTAAGACTAGGGAGCTAGATCCATCCCGTAGCCGTGAGATATCTTAAAATATCGTTGAAACGGCACGTAGATATCTCACTGAGATCCTCCAGTATGTAGTCTCCAAGAAATTTGTGTCTCCTGACAGCCAGCGCACGGCATTCGCAGAGAAGGTTAAAAACCGACTCCTCTTTCTCTATGTCCTTACAACTGCGACAGTGGTCATTATAGGGGAGTCCAAGTCGCCTGGCATGTTCTCCTAAAACCCAGTGACCTGTTAATACTGCCAGCAACCTCGATAAGTTCCTCCGATCACGACCTATCAGTTGCATAGTGCGCCTAAAATCAAAATAGGGCCACATCAATTTAGAGACCATACATGTAATCAGTCTCCGCCACCTATTATCAGCTTCCTTAAGAAAGTGACTGAAGATGCCGCTCTTAATACTCCCCAAGGGGATTGCGACTGATTCCACATTGGGAGTATTTAGAGTAGTTCCTTCTTTGGCTAGTTTGTCTGCTTGTTCATTACCAAAGTGGTCCCTATGCGCAGGAACCCAAACCAAGGTAACATCCGCCAGGCTCCCTAGCCTTGACAACTCTCTCTTACATCGACTGACTAACAGAGACGTAGTTCTGTACGATCTGAGTGACAGAAGCGCCGCCTGACTGTCGACGAAAATACCGATATTCTCACGTATATTTCTGTCGTATAAAATCCTGCATGCCTTCATAATAGCAAGTATTTCCGCTTGAAATACGCTGCAATTATCCGGAAGACGATATGAGATGCCTATCTCAAGATCACTAGAAAAGACGCCAGAGCCTACACCGCTGTTCATCTTAGAACCGTCCGTGTATATCCTGACGTTATAGTTCTCCACGAGACTACCACCGCACCACTCCCTCCTGGAGGGGATTAGTACTCTGAACACTCTGACAAAGTCTAACTGCGGCGTAGTGTAGTCAGGGAGTTGATTTATATCCGAAGGCAGTACGCCCAAGATATTCGCATGGCCGTACGTCCTCGCACGCCAAGTTCCCGTCGCCTTTAGCCTAACTGCACTACTAGCAGATATGGCCACGATGTGTAGATCTATAGGAATAAGGTGCAGTATAGTATTCAGTGACTCTGATGGACTAGTACGCAGTGCACCTGTAATGCCAATACATGCCGATCTTTGAATTCTGTACAGTTGGTCCACCACATATTTCCTCCTTGTCGCAGGCCACCACACCAAAATCCATACGTAAGAATCGGACGTACAATGGCTGTGTACATCCATCTAACTATAGAAGGACTAAGTCCCCATTTTGCACCGAACATCCTACGACAGGTGTAGTAAGATACTGTAGCCTTCTTGACTCTGTGCTGAATATTCAGCTTCCATGACAACTTAGAGTCAAGGATGACACCAAGATATTTCGCACTGTTCGTAAGAGGAATATCACGGTTTCCTAACCGCGGTAGTCTGAAGCTAGGGATTTTGGTCCTTGTTGTAAATAGTACCAAACTGGTTTTGTCCGGGTTTACTCCTAGGCCATTCCTCATCGCCCAGTTGCTAAGTAGCCCCAGCGCATCAGACATGATATTGCTTATCACGTCCGGGAACAGTCCTGATACCAAGATCACAACATCATCAGCATATGCGACGACCTTTATACATTTGTCGTCCAATTGCATAAGAATCATGTTAACAACCATAAGCCAGAGTAGCGGAGAGATTACACCACCCTGAGGTGTACCTCTATCCACTAGTTTTGTCATATTGCTGTTACCAAGATTTGCAGTGACTATTCTTGACCTCAACATGGACACCAGCCAGTTACTGAGGTACTCCTCCACTCGCAGACTGGTAAGAGCATATTGAATGGCCACAGTAGTCACGTTATTGAAGGCTCCCTCCATATCCACGAAGGATGCCATTGTGTATTGTTTGTATTCAAGGGTCCTTTCTATGACCCCTACCACCTCATGTAGGGCTGTTTCAGTAGATCGACCCTTAAGGTAGGCATGCTGACTTCTCGAAATGCACTTGGTGCTTTCCAGTCGATGCCGTATATGAAAGTCAATGAGTCTTTCCAGAGTCTTGAGCAGGAAAGATGAAAGACTTATCGGCTGAAAGTCCTTCGCATTCTCATGACTTCTTCTGCCGGTTTTTGGAATAAAAACGACCTTGACCTTTCTCCAATTTTCTGGAACGTGATTGAGAGAAAGACAAAGCATGAATATCCTATGTAGCCAGGGAGTGATAATTTTCTTAGCACTCTGTAGCATCCTTGGCAAAATGCCATCTGGCCCAGGTGATTTGTAAGGGGAAAATGTGTCTATCGCCCAGGAACTCCTGTCGTGAGATATCATATTCCCATCGATTGTGTACGGAATTCCGTTAGAGCTCACATATTCCGTACCGATGTCCTTGCAGCCAGGAAAGTGAGTGTTCATCAAGATTTCAAGGGATTCCGCTGAGGATTCGGACCATGAGTCATCCTTCCTTTTGATATAGGAAGGATTTGACTGACCTTTGGCTAAAATTCTTCCGAGCCTTGCCGAATCCTTTATGTTGTCTATAGACTCACAGAAAATTCTCCATGAGCTTCGTTTTGCGGCTACTATAGCCTTTTTATATGCCTTCAACATATCACGGTATGGCTGCCATGACTTATTGTTAAAGCTCTTATTAAAGGCTCTACGTGTTTCCTTACGTAGTTTAGAAAGCTCCGAATTCCACCATGGAGGAAAGCTTTTCTTGGCCTTTGTTATTGGGCAAGAGATTTCGAAGGCTTTCACCATAGCACTGCTGAAGCTCTTCTCCATCCTCTCAAGACCAGTGATCGTGTCCTCAATAACTGGTGTTTTGCGTAGTTTGTGCTTCAGGATTCCATTAAACTTAAACCAGTCGGTCC
The DNA here is from genome assembly GCA_963932375.1 of Phania funesta. Lineage (NCBI taxonomy): Eukaryota > Metazoa > Arthropoda > Insecta > Diptera > Tachinidae > Phania > Phania funesta. Next base: position 34,882,341 of record OZ010655.1, on the reverse strand, counting down.
TTCTTGGGTTCCTGAAAAATGGCTTTTCTATTCTGCTCTGTAATCTAATCTCGAAGAGAATCCAGTTGTGATCCGAAAAAGATCTTTTACTAGATACCCTCCACTTATCAACTGATAAACTAGATCTGTCATTTGTGAGTGTCAGATCCAGTACCTCCTCCCAACCTTTGTATTTGTTCCCACCCGGAAAAATAAACGTTGGGGTGGAGCCGGAGTTACATATACTTAATCTATTATTGTTAATGAAATCAAGGATGTACTCACCACGTTCATTGCCCCAGATTGTATGCCTAAAATTTGCATCACATCCCAGGACTATGTCAGATGCTCCTGTTGAGGCCAAGAGATTACTCACTTCGACTGGAGGAGCTGGCTTCTCATGCGCCATGTAGCTTGAGGCTATGATAAAGCTTCTGTTCTGCGGCAGCTCGATCCTTGCCACCGTAAGGTCTGCTGTACTAAGCTGTGTGCAGAGAAAAATGTTAATGTGTTTTTTGGCTATTAGATTCTAGGCTTACCACTATCCTTTGCATAGAGAACGTTATATTTTGACGCTGGGAACCCTTTTATCTCTGAGTTAACAACCCAGGGTTCTTGAAGTAGTCCAATATCCAAGTCCTCTTCAGCTAAGAGCACCTGGAGGTTATCTGTAGCACATTTAGAGTGCTGCAGATTTATTTGAACTACCTTAAGCATCATTTTGTTTATTTGAGGAAGGTTCTGTAAGTTTCATCTCGGTGAGCAGATTGTTGGCGGCTTCAACAACATCAGTCTCACCACTACCAGAACCTGTTGGCCGGAACACCTTTACCTTCGCATCCCGCACCCCGAGAAACAGTTTGAAGCCGGCCTTCTCCAGCTCCTCTGTTGCCTTATCGGTAATGGCGAGAATAAGGCATGTGTGGGTGTCCCCTTGCTCTGTACGGATGATCGACCAGTCATCCATGGAAATGTTGGAGTTCTGGCGCTTTAGACACTCCAGCATCTTCTTTGCATCGGTTGCCATTTTTGGTAACCAAATTCTTGCCCGTGGTCTCATCGGGATCTCCTCAGCAGGGATGAGCTTAAGCCTTAAGCCCTTCCACGTACCGCTAATCTTAGCGATGCATTTGCTGAGAAAGTCCTTTGAGAACTCGCCCAAGCACTTGATTACCCTGTAGCCCCGGTGTATCTCGCCGGAGTCAAAACAGGGAACCGGTCCAGTCTTCCCTGCGAGCACGTAATCCATAACGAGCTCCGCCAGTTTAGACTCTATGGCACCCCATTCTGTTACCACAGGATTGATGGCACCATCTTTTTCGCTAGCCAGAGCCACAATGAGATGGTCCTTTACCACCTCGTTGAAAGGACGTCTGGCTGATGTTGACGTGGCTGCTATGTTTGGTCCTGGAGCGTTCGCCTTCTCTGCGATCTTCCGCCTTTTAGGCGATTTACCTCCCTCTGTCTGAAACCGGTTACGCTTGTACCTGTCCTCAGATGCTGCTTTAGAGGTGCTGGGTAGAGAGTCCTTATACTTAAGGTACTCGTCTACCACAGCTTGATACTTTTTTCGATCATCCTCATCGCGCTCATGAATTACACCACTGGCGGCGATCTTGGCTATCTTGTCAAGTATAAACACCGCCTTGCTGTACCTTGCCTTCAGAGTCTCATGCTGGCTCTTCCTTTTGCGTTTTTTCTTCAATTGGTCATCAACCTTGACATCCATTTGAAGAGTTTTCTCAGAGGGCAGTAGGGTACTATGTCTGGTTCCCTCACTGCCTGACAGTTCGACCAAGGTCTCTTGACTAGAGGCCAGAAGGTCTTCTTCGGATGCGTTTTCAAACCCATCCTGTTGTTTTTCTTTTTTATTTTCTTTATTTATTTCTTTGTTTTTCATCATTTTTGGTCCCACGAGTAGGCACGTAAGGGAATGGACCATCCACGCAGTGACGGCGTACGTGGACTAGACAAACATTACAACCGGCCCGTGTCATAGGCACCGGAGGGGAGCTGTTAGCGACTAATCATCTTTTACCACTAATTAACCATGCAGGTTCGCGGCACTGCTTCCTACCACCTTAACCTTACAAGTGGGCCAGTTTTGGTCCACTTGTAAGGTTAAGGTGGTACTCTCAGAAGCTCTGACGACAGGGATTCACGACCAAAAGAGTGCTTGCTTTGGTATGGGAGCTTTGGATTTCTCAGCCGATTTCAAGTTTTAGTACGGACTTACCCGTGCATATGGAGCTCTGTGTGGGTGGGCATCTTTTTTTGCATCTTTCATTGCTTGAAAGAATTATATGACTTCTCTGAAAGAACTTTGTTCCTTCTAGTGTTCTTTTAGATTCCGGTTGTCAAAACACATTAGTATCAGAAAAATGTGTTCAAAGGCTAGGACTCCAACGTAAACCATGCAAAATATATGTGAGTGGATTGAGCAACAACAAGGCTGGTGTAACTAAAGGTACCGTTGAACTACAGGTAAAGTCTGTACATAGTAATGATAGTGTGAGTATGCTTGCTCATATATTTAACAATTCAACATCCAAGTTGCCATGTGCCCAAATAAAAATTAGTTATTGGGATGAGATTAAAAATCTTCCTCTAGCGGTTAATAAGTTTGATACTCCAAAAGATATTGATATTTTGGTTGGATTTGATTATTTCTTTTCCCTTATAAGAGAAGGTAAGGTTATCAAAGACGGCAACTTACTGGCACAGAATACAGCGTTTGGTTGGGTGATCTGTAGTGGGTGCAATATGGATGAATCAATCACAGTCTGCCACGTAAGTCAAAGTGCAACTGAGGAAGATATTAATAAAACTTTACGATTGTTTTGGGAATATGAGAATTTGAGACCATCTGAGCCATATTTAAAAATTCAAGACCAAAAGGCTGAAGAACTATTCAAATCAACGACAACCAGATTTGGAAAATATTCAGTTAGGTTGCCTTTCAAACAGAAACCCGATTTAGGAGAGTCCTATACTGGCGCCCTAAGACGACTGCAGGCAATGGAACGTAAGTTTAAATCTAATAACAAGCTACGTGAAGAATATTCTGAATTTATGCGTGAGTATCATTCTATGGGACACATGGAACTAGTGCCTGAAAACGAAATAAATCGCCCTGCTGCTGAAGTGTTTTACTTACCTCACCATGCTGTGATGAAAGATAACAGTATCACTACGAAACTACGTGTAGTATTTGATGGTTCGTGCAAATCAACAAATGGAAAGTCTCTTAATGACAATCTGCTAAAAGGTCCAGTCTTACACCAAGATCTAAACGCAGTTATACTTCGATATAGATGCAAAAAATACTGTTTTGCAGCAGATATAGAACAGATGTTTCGCATGATCGGTGTTCAAGAATGTGATCGAGATTTCCAGCGAATTCTATGGAAAAATAATCAGAATGAAGAAATAAAACACTACAAGCTTACTACAGTGACATATGGTACTACACCTGCCCCGTATTTATCTATACGCACCCTGTTGCAGTTAAGTGAAGATGAAAAGGAACGGTTTCCATTAGCCAGTGAGGCATTAAAAATGAGTTTTTATGTAGATGACTGTATGGCTGGCTCCAACACCATAGAAGAGGCCCAAGAGCTAGCAGAACAACTAAATGAGATGCTAATGGCTGGCGGCTTTCGATTGAGAAAATGGGCAACCAATGAGAGCAGTGTTTTAACTAACATACCTGAGAGCGACAAAATTGAGAGCATTGTGAACATGCCTACGGATATCTCTGTATGTCTACTGGGTGTAGTATGGAATCCAGTTGCTGATTGTTTTTCCTATAATGTAAAACGTCAAACTTATTGTATCGATACAAAGAGAAAGCTTTTATCCGAAATTTCTAAAATCTTCGACCCTCTTGGATGGATTTCGCCTGTCATTATAGCAGTAAAAATCATAATTCAAAAACTCTGGTTGATTCGGTTGGACTGGGATGAACCACTTCCTATTGAAATAAAAAATACTGCTGAACAATTCTTTTCTGATTTTTTCCAATTAAATAATATCAACATTCCTAGAATTATCTTTTCCACAGAAACCAATATTACCTACCACGGATTTAGTGACGCCTCGAGCGCAGCCTATGCAGCTGTAGTATACTGTCGCAAGATTTCAGCAGATGGTGAGATTTCTACAAATCTTGTAATGGCTAAAACGAAAGTGGCTCCAATAACTATGGTGTCGATTCCCAGGCTGGAATTGTGTGCTGCATATCTTTTGGCGCAAATTTTTGAGTACTTGATTCCTGTGTTGCATATAGACAAAGGAGACATTGTGTGCTGGTCCGATAGCAAGACTGCGCTGGCATGGCTTTCATCACACCCCTCCAAATCGAAGACATTCATAGGCCATAGAACTGGTTTTATTCACGAAACACTTCCTGATGTCAAGTGGAGGTATGTACCCACAAAATTAAATCCGGCTAATTGTGCCAGTAGAGGTGTTAGATCCAGCTATCTAGTAAATAACCAGATGTGGTTTTTTGGTCCACCCTTTTTACTAAAAGGCCCAACTGAGTGGCCCGTAACCTTAACGGATGTGAACACTAAACAAGAATTACGTGCTGAAGAGCAAGTTAGTCTTACAGCAACTGTGTCTGAAGATGTTATCGCCAAATTGAGAGAAATTCCCGATTTCTACGTATGGTTCGAGTACTTGCTTACTATTATCGCGCTTTTAACAACTTTCGTTATAAATTACGAAATAAATTACCACTTCAAGTAGCCGAAATTAGAGATGCTGAAAATGAGTTTTTTAAATATTATCAAGAATCTGAGTTTGCTGATGTCATATCTAATATCAAAAATAAGGTTCCTATCACCAGTAAGAAGCTAAAGCGATTATCTCCATTTTTAGATGAATACGGCATTTTACGAGTAGGAGGTCGACTCAATAAAGCAGATCTACCATATGACAGTCAACACCAGATTATTTTGCATAAAAATAGCCCAATCGCTTATAAAATTGTCCATGAACTGCATTTGAAGAATCTACATGCAGGAATCACCCATCTTATCGCTACACTGCGGCAAAGATTTTGGATTGTGGGAGCTCGTGAATTGGCTAAAAGAGTTTGTGATAAATGTCCTGTCTGTCAACGCTACAGCACTAAGTCGAATGATCAACTGATGGGTGACCTGCCTAAATTTAGAGTAAATGCCTCATACCCATTTTACCAAGTAGGCTGTGACTACGCTGGCCCCATCTTGTACAAATTACATAATGGTCGTAAATCCCCAACTGTCAAGGCATATGTAGCGGTGTTTATTTGCCTGGTCACAAAAGCGGTTCATCTAGAGCTCGTCACTGATTTAACTTCAGATGCCTTTCTAGCAGCCCTCGATAGATTTGTTGCACGAAGAGGCTTGTGCGGCCACATATACAGCGATAATGGCACGAATTTCCAGGGAGCTGCTAAGAAACTAGATGAAATCCACAAATCGGTAAAAACTTTTAAATTCAATAATAATATTTCAAACTCTTTATCTACTAAAGGTGTACAATGGCACTTCATACCGCTTGCTGCCCCTCATTTTGGAAGTGCTTGGGAGTCAACGGTAAAGAGCATGAAGTATCATCTCCTCAGGACAATTGGTCTCGCTACCTTAAAATATGAACAACTAACTACACTGTTAACAAGAATAGAAGCTATCCTCAACTCAAGGCCATTAATCCAAGCTGACTCGGATGATCTACCATTTCATAATTGGTAGACCACTTAACACGTTGGTCAACAGATTATCTTTTGTCTTTTCAACCCAAAGCAAAATGGCTTAAGGAAAAACCAAACTTGCAAATAGATGACGTCGTCTTGCTACGAGATAAAAATCTACCTCCAGCCTGTTGGAAACTTGGAAGAGTTCTGGAGACCCATGCTGGTTCTGATGGTTTAGTCAGAGTGGCAACTGTCAAGACTGCAAACTCAACTTTCCAGAGGCCAATAACAAAACTCTATCCCCTCCCAAAAGATGATTGAACATCATTACTGTTGTTCAAGGCTGGCGGAAACGTTGATGAACTTCGTTTATTTCTTTAATTTTAATTCTCTGTTTCTTTAATTTTTATTTTCTTTAAAGTTTATGTCATTGAATGACCTTTAATTTAAATACATACTCTCATTTAAATTATATGTATGTACCTAAAATAGTAACTAGGTATTCTGTGTACATATTTCTTAAAAATTTCTTGTTTAAAATAACGGTAGTCTATTATTCAATACCTTTAATGTTTTTTCATAAATGAGAAGAGTTATTGTTATTGTTGTACATAATATGTAAACACATAATTGCCATAGCTTAAGTTGATCGACAACTTTTTCAATAAATTCAGGCTTTTTAAGAACATCAAAGAAAAAACTTCTTTTTTCTCGTGTACAGATCAGGTCCAGGTGATTTCTTCATATCCGTATTTTTAATTGTCGATTTTAAAGAAGACAACCGAAATTTCATAGGATCATTCACGGTATCACTAATAATTGGAATAGTGAAATTACTTATATCATGTGGTGCAAAAACCTTCTCTAAGTGATTTGCGAACGCATTTGCCTTTTCACTTGAGTTTTTAGCCCAAGTACGGTCTTCAAGTCTTAGTGGGGATTCGTAAGCAATAGGACATTGTAAGTGCTTTACAGCTTTCCACAGACTATAATCCGTGTTTTTCATTGGATCCAAGTTTTTTAAAAAGTTGTCGATAGCGAGTTGGTGTTTCTGTCTCAATTTACTGTGTAAGTTTTTTTGGCATAAGTTCATTTGCATTTTTTATGTGTGGAGAACGACTATTTTGCCATTGTCTTCTTAGTCTTCTTTTCTCAATGACGAGCATCTGAATATCTGCTGTTGCCTGGTGCGATATTATTTTAGCTGATGGCTTTGATGGCGCAGCAGCTATGGCTCCGGCAGTCACGACGTCTGTAAAATGATCTACAGCTGCTTGAATATTAGCTGGATTTCTCAGTGGCATGTTTAAAGATAAGTGAGAGCTCACATACATTTTATATTTTAACCAATTCGTGTTTCTGTTCGGGTATAAACTACGGGTTTTAGGTTCAGTGGCAAAACTGTTGTGTAAAATAACAATTGTAGGTGAATGATCAGAAGATAGGTCATAGGATGAACTAACTAACAGTTGGTCGCGTTTGATGTTTTTTACTATAGCAAAATCTATAAGGTCTGGCAACTTATTAAAATCTGTGGGCCAATAGGTGGGTTTACCGGCAGATACGACGTCCAGCTTGTTTGCTTGGACTGCATAATACAACTGCCTACCTCTAGGACTAAGGAGTCTGGATCCCCAATATGTGTGCTTTGCATTGTAATCACCAGCGGCAATAAATTTTTGTCCTAGCGTAGCAAAGAACCTGGCAAATTGATGGTGTTCGATTTTATGCCTAGGCGGGCAATACACTGACGAGACTACAATTTTAAAATCAGTAAGATTTATAGTCGTGGCTTGCAAAAAGTCTTCGTTGAATTGAGGCAATGGAAAATGCCTTACGTTTTTTCGGACTATAATGGCAGTCCCACCACATGCCCTTTCGCTTGGGTGTTTTGTGTCATATATAAAAAACCCATCAATTCTAAAGCAGTTTTTTATAGTGAAGTGTGTTTCAGAAACTAATAGTATGTCTATATCATGTGCTAGCAGGAAGTGTTCTACTTCATATTTATGTTGGGAGAGCCCGTTAGCATTCCAGAAGCATATTTTTAACTGGTTCATTTTTTGCTAAGCAGAACTTGCAAAAGCATGTTTTGTGTTCGCATCATTTCCTGAAACATACCCTGCATAGTTGTCATGAAATTATTCATTGTTTGTATTAAATTATCGATTGAGCTCGAAGTGGTAGTGAGGGGTGTCTGAGACGTGGGCATATGAATGTTTATGCGCATTAGAACTTTTGACATTCGCATTAGGTAAATCATTTCTCAATGTTTGGGCATATGAAAAGTTTGGCTTAGTGTGTGGCTGTGTAGCTTGTGTACTAGCAACAGAACCAGCATGAAGCCGAGGAAATTGGGATGACCTATATTGCTCATAATCAGGTTTGCGTACGACCTTCGAATTATTTTTTACATGTTGAAAGACTTTGCAGCCCCTGTAATTTGCTGTGTGGTTTTCACCGCAGTTGCTGCATTTTTTTACCTTGGGGTCTGTTTTGGAAGAAGTGCATTCCAAAGTCCGGTGCGCATCACCGCAAACAACGCATACGGATGGTAGCTTGCAGTAGGTTTTCGTGTGTCCGAATTCCTGACAATTAGTATACTGACGGGGACCGCTACGTTTTAGAGGCTCTTCCACCGTTATTCTTCAGTTCAAAAGGTAGCGCAAATTATATATTGGATGAACCGAGTTTTTTTATTTAAGCTGCGATGCGTTAAATACGATTTCAACACGATTCATAGGTTGGGGAACTTTGTTTTTATTTAGAATATTGTGCACTGACCTTACGACATAGCCTTCCACCTCTATGGCAACATGAATGGATGGAATGAACCCGATCTTCCTTAAGGCTATAGTACCCACCCTTTTGCTTGTTTTTAATACTCCTGGACCACAGCAAGGCTTTTAATACCGTAGATCATACTATCATGGTAAATAAACTTCAGAAACTCTTTTACTTCTCCAAATCAGCCTATAAGCTCATTACCTCTTACCTTACCAACCGATATCAAGTTTGAAAAGCACTCAATGTCGAAAGGGGCGTTCCACAAGGCTTCAAACTTGGACCTCTTCTCTTTTGCCTTTACATAAATGACTTACCGGATACCTCAACTGAGAGTAGAGTATAACAGTTGTTCTATCAAAAATGTTACTCAATGTGTTAATATAGTAAATAATGATTTGGGCAAAATTAACTGCTGGGCAATATCCAATGGTTTGTGTATCAATCCATCGAAGTCCAAATGTTTTCTTCTCTCGAAATCCGGCAGAACCTTTCAAAATCTCGAAATAAGAATCAATAATAATAAAATAGACTTTGTTACCCGTGCATCTAACTTGGGGCTCGTATTTAATTATAGACTCAATTGGTGTAATCACATTAATGCTGTCGTTGGTAAAGTATATGGCATGCTCCGTAACTTGTGGGCAGTCCAGGATTCAACTCCATTTGCTATCCGTATGATGCTGGCAAAAAGTTATCTTATTCCGTCAGTCCTATACGGTTGCGAAATTTTTGCGAGTTATGACCATCGTAAACTTAATGTGGCATATAACAACATAGCTCGGTATATTTATCTGAAACGTCGCCATGATTATATTTCTTCTTTTTCCTATCAATTTTTTAAATTAAAATTTGAAGATCTATTAAAGTGCAAATGCCATATTCTCTTGCACAAAATAATATACTCTAAACAACCGGTATATTTATTTAATAGAATTGTATTTGCTAGGACTAATCGTGGTAGAAAAATAATTCAGCAAAAATACAAGAGCCGATTATCTTAACGACAATTTTTAATTTACAGCACAAATCTTTGGAATTCTTTATTTAACAATATTCAAAACTTAGGCAACGCTAATGCATTTAAAATCGAGCTATTTAAATATTTTATGTAATTACTAATTATCTGGCAATATCCATATTAAACATCCAGTATTTTTCTTCTCTTTATAGCAATGTTTAAATGTTTTTTGTTAGCACTAAAACTGTATTACAAGCACTAATAATAAGTGCTATTCAATTGTATTTAATTTCATTAATATTGTGATTATATTTTTAAATCACACATATTTAAAATTATATCTTTTTATTTCCTGTTAATATCTGTTTGCTACCTCTGCTTTCTCACTAACACTATAATAAATAACACTATAAGAAATAAATAAATAAATTAATAATAATAAATTAAAATTATGGAACATTTGTAAAGTTTTGACGATAGCTACAGCAAACGGAAGGCAAACTCAGACAATCTGTAAGCATTATGTTCAATTGAAGTTCATATTAATTTTGTAGTATAACATCAAAGTTTTGAGAAAAACTTTATTGTAAGAAAAGGCAAAATTTAGTTTTTCAGTTCGAACGGTATTTTCGGATGAATTATTTTCCTTGTTCAGCTGGTAGGCGGCCACCAATATTATGTCATAACAATTAAAAGTACTATTAGGAATTAAATAATTTTAATTCAAATGCTGCTCAGACACGTTACGTATTATCAATTTACGTAAATAGCAGCCGAAGAAATCAATGTGGGCTCCCAAGTTGCATAACATACGAAATCAGCGGCTAACTATTATCGGCCATAGTTCATATATACTTTAAAAACAAGCTTAAGCCCCATTTCGATACGTGAGAATATAGAAAAATATAATATTAACAAAAATATATGAGGATGACTACTAGTCAGTGTTGATATCCGCAAGTAAAATTAGAAGTTTACATACTTACATGGTTATTTTACCGCATTGTATATATTTTCATATTTAACAGATTTAGAAGTATTAATAGTTAGTTTTTCTAATATTTTATACAAATAAATGGAATTGTATCAAGATATTTTGAATAAAACACATCGTTGCTCTTTTGGGAACAAACCTCAAAAAAGTGTAAATCTTTTCCATAACATTCCATAACATGATATTCAGGTCGTACTGTTTCTTTTTCCTTAAAAGTAACATTCATTTTTGTATTAGAGTGATGACTACGTTAAATGTTCATCAATGCCTATGTTGGCTCCATCCATATTTGCTTTTGATTTTTTGTACAATATGGCCTCACAAATTTGTTTTCTTTTTATTAAAGATATATTATTTTTTGCGACCATTATGTTAGTAACATTTACAAAGTTCCCCAACCTATGCATCGTGTTGAAATCGTATTTAACGCATCGCAGCTTAAATAAAAAAACTCGGTTCATCCAATATATAATTTGCGCTACCTTTTTAACTGAAGAATAACGGTGGAAGAGCCTCTAAAACGTAGCGGTCCCCGTCAGTATACTAATTGTCAGGAATTCGGACACACGAAAACCTACTGCAAGCTACCATCCGTATGCGTTGTTTGCGGTGATGCGCACCGGACTTTGGAATGCACTTCTTCCAAAACAGACCCCAAGGTAAAAAAATGCAGCAACTGCGATGAAAACCACACAGCAAATTACAGGGGCTGCAAAGTCTTTCAACATGTAAAAAATAATTCGAAGGTCGTACGCAAACCTGATTATGAGCAATATAGGTCATCCCAATTTCCTCGGCTTCATGCTGGTTCTGTTGCTAGTACACAAGCTACACAGCCACACACTAAGCCAAACTTTTCATATGCCCAAACATTGAGAAATGATTTACCTAATGCGAATGTCAAAAGTTCTAATGCGCATAAACATTCATATGCCCACGTCTTAAAAGAGGGTGCTCAGACACCCCTCACTACCAATTCGAGCTCAATCGATAATTTAATACAAACAATGAATAATTTCATGACAACTATGCAGGGTATGTTTCAGGAAATGATGCGAACCCAAAACATGCTTCTGCAAGTTCTGCTGAGCAAAAAATGAACCAGTTAAAAATATGCTTCTGGAACGCTAACGGGCTATCCCAACATAAATATGAAGTAGAACACTTCCTGCTAGCACATGATATAGACATACTATTATTCTCTGAAACACACTTCACTATAAAAAACTGCTTTAGAATTGATGGGTTTTTTATATATGACACAAAACACCCAAGCGAAAGGGCATGTGGTGGGACTGCCATTATAGTCCGAAAAAACATAAGGCATTTTCCATTGCCTCAATTCAACGAAGACTTTTTGCAAGCCACGACTATAAATCTTACTGATTTTAAAATTGTAGTCTCGTCAGTGTATTGCCCGCCTAGGCATAAAATCGAACACCATGAATTTGCCAGGTTCTTTGCTACGCTATGGCAAAAATTTATTGCAGCTGGCGATTACAATGCAAAGCACACATATTGGGGATCCAAACTCCTTAGTCCTAGAGGTAGGCAGTTGTATTATACAGTCCAAGCAAACAAGCTGGACGTCGTATCTGCCGGTAAACCCACCTATTGGCCCACAGACTTTAATAAGTTGCCAGACCTTATTGATTTTGCTATAGTAAAAAACATCAAACGCGATCAACTCTTAGTTAATTCATCCTATGACCTATCTGCTGATCATTCACCTACAATAGTTATTTTACAAGACAGTTTTGTCACTGCACCTAAAACCCTTAGTTTCTACCCGAACAGAAACACGAATTGGTTAAAATATAATATGTATGTGAGCTCTCACTTACCATTGAACATCCCACTGAGAAATCCAGCTGATATTCAAGCAGCTGTAGACCATTTTACAGACGTCGTGACTGCCGCAGCCATAGCTGCAACGCCAACAAAGCCATCAGCTAAAATAATAACGTACCAGGCAACAGCAGATATTCAGATGCTCGTCATTGAGAAAAGAAGACTACGAAGACAATGGCAAAATAGTCGTTCACCACACATAAAAATGCAAATGAACTTATGCCAAAAAAACTTACGGAGTAAATTGAGACAGAAACACGAATTCGCTATCGACAACTTTTTAAAAAACTTGGATCCAATGAAAAACACGGATTATAGTCTGTGGAAAGCTGTAAAGCACTTACAATGTCCTATTGCTTACGAATCCCCACTAAGACTTGAAGACCGTACTTGGGGTAAAAACTCAAGTGAAAAGGCAAATGCGTTCGCAAAGCACTTAGAGAAGGTTTTCGCACCACATGATATAATAATTCCACTATTCCAATTATTAGCGACATCGTGAATGATCCTATGAAATTTCGGTTGTCTTCTTTAAAATCGACAATTAAAAATACGGATATGAAGAAATCACCTGGACCTGATCGTATAACAGGATCAATGATAAGAAACTTACCTAATTCAGCTGTAAGAATTTTACTTTACATATTTAATGCCATGTTGCGCGTCGGCTTCTTCCCATGCTCTTGGAAGGTGTCTGAAATTGTTATGATCCCGAAACCTGGAAAGGACTCAAGCCAGATTACATCCTACAGGCCAATTAGCCTACTGTCAGTTTTGTCAAAGATATTTGAAAAATTATTCGTCTCGAGTGTAACTCCTTTTCTAAATGAATAAAACGTTATCCCAGATCATCAGTTTGGTTTTCGAGCAAGGAATAGTACGATTGAACAAGTCCATAGAATCGTTACCATTATTAGATCGGCTTTTGAAAGACAGCAATACTGTTCAGCTTTATTTATAGACATTTCCCAAGCATTTGATAAAGTCTGCCATGATGGGCTACTTACTAAAATAGTTCGGGTTCTACCTGAAAACACCCACAAGCTTATAAAAAGCTATTTGTCCGATAGAACTTTTAAAGTAAGGTCAAAGGACCAGCTTTCAAGATGTGGGAAAATCAGTTCAGGAGTACCTCAAGGTAGTGTGCTAGGGCCGCTATTATATATCATCTATACAGCGGATATGCCGACAAGCCCACATACATAGACATCAACCCTTGCAGACGACACTGCAATTATAAGTGTCAGTAATAATGCAAAGGATGCATCTGAAAAGCTACAGCCCCATATTCATAAGCTAGAAGACTGGCTAAAACAGTGGAGAATAAAGGTAAATCCATCTAAATGTGCTCATGTAACGTTTTCCCTTAGAAGGCAAAATTGTCCACCAATCACAATAACTAATACCACGGTTCCAGCGGAAACGCACGTCAAATATTTAGGTATCCACCTAGATCGGCGCCTAACTTGGACCCGTCACATTGAGGCAAAAATAATGTCCATAAAGCTTCGAAAAAGTCATTAGGTAATAAGTCCTAACTCAACCTTTTATAAAAATCCGTTATAGAGCCAATATGGTCATATGCCATTCAGCTGTAGGGTATTGCCTAGGCATCAAATATTCAGAAGTTACAGAGAAGACAGTCTAGGAGTTTACGTTCCACTATCCAGGAAGAAGTTAAAACATACACATCCAAATACATGAACAAAGTAGTCGTAGATCCCAACACTTTTGTACACAATTTATTGCAATTTGACGGCCACCAGAGACTAAAAAGAACTGACACATTGAGCCTGGCGAGGCGGCTCTCTCTACAGAATAGAAGATAGATTTTTAAGATTTGAATACAAAAAATTAGTTATTACGTTGGTACTAACTAGTAACTAATAATTTAGAAATAAGATTTGAAGAATTATTGTGAATTTCTTTTAATAGAAAGATTCAATAAAATAAAATACAGCTCTAACAAACGTCCATACTTACAAGTATTTCTGGAAACAGTGCAAGTTTTATGTTAAGGAAAACTAAATGTAATCGCAACACTTAACTGAAGTTTTCTAAAGCATAATATTAGGAACCCTAAAATAGACTGAGAAGAAAGTATATTGCAATTTCTTTAGCTACAATTAAGAATAGGCTAAAATTTAATACGAGCTTAAAATTTCTGTCTGCTACAACGAGTAGACACACGTGCACCATTATGGTCATGAGAATATACGAGTATATAGAAGAAGAGGTAAAGTATTTATTATAAATACATATGTAGCACACTAGCAAAAATAGTGTACTAACTCAACATTTAAAACATTTCGAAAGAATCAAAAAACTTTAAAATTTTATGTTGAAGATATATAGAAGGCAAAATTGGTGGTGTGGGGAAAACTACAGCATATTTTTACAGTGGGTTGATATGTGTACTAAATATCGATTTTTTTTTTTCTTAAAAAGTGAAAATAAAAACTGTTAAGTATTTTTATACAATTGCAATATATTACAAAACAGAGGTTGGCAGATTTGAAATTTCATCATCCAATAAAAAATAGTTTTTATTAAAAAAATTATAATTTAGTGCTTTCTTTACTAATAAAAACCTAAAAGCTACGGTTTCCCACACAATAATTTTTTTAAGGATCTTCTGGTAATATTTAGGCTTTTTTGTAATTTAATTTTTTAATTTTGTAGTGAATTCAAAAATTTTTTAAATTAGATCTTTTAGATTTTTTTTATGAAATTCTTATTTTGAATTAAAGTGTTGGTTTTTTAACCATGTTTGTTTTTTCTTTCTAAAAATTTTTAAATTTCACGCTAATGACAAAATCGAACATGATAAGAATAGTAATTTTACAGCAGCAAAATATTTGAGAAAATCTAAAGTGTTCATTTATTTTAATTTAGTTTTTCTTTCAATAAAAAAGGGTCTTTGTTGTAATTAGAGAACAAAACTTTACTTTTAAAGAAATATATTTTTTTTACGTCTTGTTAGATCTGGAATTTTGTAAAACAAATTTTCATAAATCAAAACTAATGCCACAACCTTTGTGGCTTCTCTTTAAAGTCAGTTTAGCTCATTATTTTTTCAGATAGAAATAAAAACGAAAGTAAGCCTGACAATTAAAAGGACCTACTAGTTTAACCATACTTTCATATTTATGGAGGAGGCCATCTTGAAGCTGTTGCATTCCTATTTTTATGTAAAAACACTCTAATCATAAATATAAAACATGTAAAAAAAATTGTTTAACTTTATTCTAGTTTTTTGACCTTTATTATAATTATGTTTGTCTAATTTTTCCAAGCTCCAGTTCCTCAATAAAATTTCCTTTATTGTATATTATAATAAATATTAATTTTATTTTATTCAATATTTCGCTACGCCTTTGTGTAGCATCGTCAGGAAATAAAATAAAAAAAATAATAAAATAAAATTATATTTTACAAAACAAAAATCAAATTATGAAAATTATTGAAAAATTTTTTCCATATGCAATGAAAAATGTTTCAAATTTTCAAAACACAAATACATACATACATATCACAAAAACTAAAAACTAAAAACCTACAAACTAAAAAATGTTTTACATTTATGTGCAGATGTATGTATGTACATATGTATAAACAATACATATGTATAATCCTAAATTACATTACACTATCTTATGTATTAAATGCCTATATATATGTGCGACATTATCTGTATCCGCTTTGTAATTAATTCTTTGAGACATTGGTGTTTTACAAATTTGAAACATTTCAAATATGTAAAGTACAGAAGGAAGGTCTTCCAATGGGATCTCCAGCACCCCCATTTGTAGCGGACATAGTTATGGAGAAGCTACTGGACATATGTATTGAAAAACTAAATATTAAACCGAAAATAATGACTAAGTATGTAGATGATTTGTTTTGCATAATTCCTTGGTGTGAAATTGATAAAGTATTGGAGACGTTTAATGCCTTTAATACGAACATTAAATTTACAATAGAGAAGGAACATGATTCTAAACTTCCTTATTTAGATACATTAATAATTAGACGGGGCAAGAATTTAATAAATAATGGATTCGTATTAAAAGCCAAAAGCAGCTGGGAGAATCATTAACTACTTTTCTAAGTATAGTAAACGAATTGTTATGAATACAGCTCGAAATTTGCACTGCTGCTGGGAGATATCTCAGTTAAAGAAGTTAACTAAAGGGAGCACTTAAATAACGCGATTATAGGCAAGGTTTTGTATTCATTCGCTTTTGAGGCAGTTAAATATTGACCCCGATATTAGCAAATAAATCACTAACTATATTGTATAAGGCATATATTTCGCAAAGAGAAAACAGTCAAGTACAATTAATTTCTAGTTTGTCAACCGCCTTTTGTAAAATTCTAATTTTAAATATATTTATTTATATATAGTATGTACCATCTCTATTATATAACAAATCAGATCAGTATTTTAGGCGCCTTGCGTGTTTAAAATTTCTACTAAGATATGTATATGCAGGTGTGCATAATTAATAAATAATTCAAAAAAATAAACAGTAAGACAGAGTTTTTTCTCTCCTTTGAATTGATGGTGTTGTAGGAGAGGAATAAAAATAAAAGGGAAGAGCGTTAAATAAATTTATTAAAACGACGAAGACCCCAAAATTTAGTACAATTTTCTGGTAACTGTTGCCCGGTTTTCTTCTGACTTACTTTGTTTAGTATCTACACGCGAGCTTTAATGTTTGTTGCACGACAATTTATTGATTTAATTTTCATATAATTTATTGGATTTATCTATTTCTATATAAATTTTAATTAATTTTAATTAAAAAATGAAAACTTAAAAACCATTTGCAACTGCACCGCTTGTTCCCGCAACTCAGAATGCCTTTTATAATAATCGGCTTTATGGTGTTTTTTTAAATGACCTTCATATCACATTCAATGATGATAAAATTTTGAGTGCATAAGAATGTGAAAAAATGTTAATAATAGAAGCAGATACGTTAATAAATTTTCAGGGATGGAGTTAAAATTGGTATCACCTATTGTACAATTTATTTTTTTAGCCTAACTTCGATTTTTACAAAATGTATTACTTTTATTTTTTTGTGAATTTTTCATTTTCCATTTGTGATGAAAGTCGATTTTTTACTATATGTATAAGATTATTTTGATAAGAATTCGACTTTTTTCATAAAATGTAAATTTTTTGCCACTTTCGGGTTGTTGGTAAATTTCGAAAATTTTGGTAAAACTTCGAAATTTTGTGAATTTTGTTCTTTTTTTTTGGAATTTTGTGTATAATATCGTTTTTTTCTAATTTGAATTTTTTGACAATTAAATTGGTTTATTGCTGTTTTCCGATTTTATGTTGAATTTTTGAATTTGTATGAATTTTAAATTTTGACATTTTGAATTTTAAATTTTGCAATTTTTTTGTGCCGTTAAATTTTTTTTTTTTTTGTATAATATGCAATTTTTGTAATTTAAATATTTCATCTATAGTTTGGTTTAAATGATGGTAAAATGTGGCTTTTTTATTTTAGAATAATGAAGATTTTGGGTAAAATTTATAATTATTACAGTTTTTAAATTCTTTGGTGAATTTTTTAGTTTTTTGGTGAATTTCCCACTTATAGTTAAATTTTTTAATGTGTTTGTTTAACATTTTGTTATCAATTCGTCTTTTTAATAAAATATTGATTATTTGTTACTTTTCGCTTTTTAATAATTTTAAAAAATTTTGATGAAACTAAAAATTTTGTGGTAAAATTTTAAAATTTAATAAATTTTGTGGTAAAATTTCGGTGTTTTGTTAAATTTTGGTTTTTTTGGCAATTGAATTTTTATTCAAGTTTTTCGATTTTGTAGTGACTTTTCAAACTTGTGGTAAATGTAAGATTTTCGAAAAATTTAAATTTTGAGTTTTTTTTAACAATTTTTAATTCGGTCAAAGATTGAGGTCTGCAGATTATCTGAGCACCTCGAATTAGTCATTTCTGTAATGGGGCTGTATAGCAAATTTGATTAGAATTTAAAATATACACATTGTATAGGCTTGCGTATAAGCAAACATTCAAAAAAAAACTTAGAAAAATGGTTTTAAGCCCGTATATTTTTGTCCAGGGATCTTGTGAACCGATACGGCTATTTTCAAACAGCCAAAATTCGCCGAATAAAATGATCAAATGATCCAAGTTTTACTATCCTAGGTTGACTAGTGCTGAAAGCTGATTTCAACATCGGATAGTGGGACATCGTAATTTTAACTTCCCTACCTATAAGGATCTAGAATATATATACTTTATGCTAGTTTCAAAACAATGTTCATAAGCTGATTTAGATTTTACTTTCGTGTAATTTGCTATCAATTTCTTTAAAAAATATTTCATGAAAAAATAACTTGAGACATGAAAACTTTCTGAAGACAAATATCAGCGTACAAAGTGAGATGCGTGAGCCTATGCGTTGCGGCTTTCTCTCAAGAGCATTAATTCTCTCACGTAGTACATCTTACCCTTAATGTCTGGGTCGATGGTGGAAATTGAATTGAATTAGACCACAGGTCAGCAATCAATTTTATTGTGGGTTTTCTTGACTTTTTACTCATCTATCAGGCGCCTTTTTTTCATGTTGGCAGGTTATGAAGTCCTTCTTTATAGACACATATCTTACCCAATGAGAGTATTTCTATTTTCATATAATTTTATTCAAAGCCTTTTTCGTCGTACATTAAAAATTAAACGCATTATGTAATAGCATTCATGTGATATATTTGCATGGTTTATTCAAGTATTGTTTTCTGTTACCAGATTGAATGTTTTATGGGAAACTTATTACTTGCCAGCACTGCGATACAATTGTGGGACACCCGACGGAATCATGTAAATAAAATACTCAAGTGAAGTTTTATTTTGATATAATATTAAAAGGAATTGATATATTTTTTCCACAATGTAGCAAAAGTTTATGTTGAAAATTGTTTGCGTACTGAAATATACTTTTGCAACTGTTTATACCCATTTGTAATTAACATATTGGTACCAACTTCTCTGTGTTTTTGAAGACATTTTCTATTTCTTTACCTTATGGATAGTTATTTCAGCGGCTGTCAAATTATTAATGTTTCTGTTAATTAAACACTGTTTATAATAGGCAATACAACTGTACACGATGGCTTTCACGCGGCGGTATGTTTGCTTCTATTTGTATTTAGTCGTTTACGTGGAAAATGTGTATAAAAAGGAAAGTTTTGTTTTCATTTTCCCTTTTCCATATGGAAAATTACTTTGGTTTCAGTACCTAATACTCGTATAAGAAATATATATATTTTGCATTCAAATTCGAGGTATTTGGTCTGCTTTACAGCCAAAAAGTAATAAGTAATTGAAGGGTAAAGTATGTTTGATTAAAAAGGTTTTTAATTAACTACGATTTTCAAACTTTCATTACTTTTGCTTTTAGTTTGTAGTCATTATTATAATTCGTGTAATTTTGTGCTAGAAATACACGAAAAGTTTTTTATAACTGAAATAAAGTTTTGTTACTACATAAACAGTTTTGCTTAATTTTAAATAAGTATACTACTCCTGCGAACAGGTTAAGTTAGCTTGCAAGAAAGAAACTAATCGGTAATAAAATCTAAGAAATGTGGTCCGGTCCGATCATTATTTTAAGTGTCTCTGTTTCCCAATTTTTTTTTTTCATTTATCAGTTTTAACTTTAGTAAATTACAATTCAGTTACTTCATATTAAGATTATTTATACGTCTAAATATTAGGTAATATTTTCATAATTTGGAATTTTGGACGTTTGTTTTTTTTAACAGTGACTTTTTATTTTAACCCATTTAGCTCTGTCTTTTAAGAAATCGCTCTGTTTTATTTTTCTAATTTGTTCGACTTTAGACAATATTCTTGCCTTATTTGTTGTTTGTGTTCCTTTTTCAATTGAAGAGATATTTCTCGATCATTATAAACTTACTTATATTATTTTGTTTAAGTTCTGCAAATGCATACGAACCTGCTCACATATATGTAACTAGTTACCTTTTCGCGATGTTTTCTGGTATGCAGAACGGTAAGGCAGCAGGGTTTTTCTGCATTGGTAAAAAAAATTTACATATAAACACAAAAAACTTTACACTTTCTGCCTGTTATTAAGGCATTATATGAACCACTATTTTAAAAAAGGGAATAAACGCAAAATATCGGCAAATCGACTTTTATACATGTTTGCTAAATATAAAAATATATCACTATCGCGTCAAGCAACAAATCCTTCTCTTATTTCTTTCTTTCAACTGATACGCATTTATCAATAATAGTGAAGTTGGCAGGCCTGTAATACTCTATTGAGCTTTTAATTACCACCCCTGCCGTTTTAAAAATATATATTATATCTTTCCTGTCCAAGAGCCACTTTATAGTATGATGTGAGAAGAACATAATTTACGTCCCAAATGGATATGATATTTTCTTTTTGGTATAAAAAATTTTTCCGTTACACCTACTACTCCAAAGGAGATACTCGATTTTCTACAGAGAAGGTAAATGTATTGTGAAGAAATTTGCACGTTACTAGGTAAGAAAATTCCATTCAAGATCTCGTAATACAAAAGATTTGAGTTCAGTTCAAGTCACAAAATATACTCAACATATCCTGAAATCATAGGTGGCTTCGTTAAGGACAAGGTTTCCATCATAAATCATTTGCAATCCTAGAATTTGATGAACATGAAAAGTGAGACAGTTTTTAAATTATTTCCGTACAATATTTTTAGCTTTATCACTCCCTTCTTCCAAATGATGCTTCATGTACACATGATGTGTATTTGCTTACTACATGATGCGCTGTTGTTCGTCAGAAAATGTATATTAAGGCGCACGGTAGTGCGCCAATCCAAGTTCAGTCTTAATGCACACAGTGTGTATATTACACGAAATCATTCGCGCTCATAACTTTGCTTTCCTAAATCATTAGGGAACCACCTTATTTGTATGGGACACTTCCACTATAGCTAGAGAACCTTGGAGAATAAGTAATAAGAAAAATGGCCACTTTTCATCTAGGGGGCTGGGGTTTCCTCTTATTTGCATGGAGCATTTCCACTACAGGTAGAGAGCGGATTATGGGGAAAATGTGACCAAACTAGTTGTTGTCTAGAAATGGTGCCGTGTTGTACTTATTGATTTTAGTACTTTTTTCGGACTAAATAGAGATAGGTACTTGGTTTTATTGTCATATTTATATTTTTATGCGGATACTGTTTATAAAATCTTCCTTATTTATTGCTGCTAAATATTTATAGTAATTATTTTATTATTTGTAATATTGTTTTACTTCCCTGACAACGATCGTTTTTATAAATAAAAAATTTCCTTTTTTCCAACTTTTAACATTTAGACTGTCAAACACTTGGTTGCAATAAAATGGTTTTATTTCGTTTTACGCATTCAAGTATTTTTTTCGCTAGTTTTTTTTTATATTTTTGTTATCTATGCAAGGGAGGAAATTTTGTATTCCCCAAAAACGGTGCAAAATTTACGTTTTTCCCAACACAAAATTTGAAAAGTTATTGTTTCATTAAAAATTTCCCATACTTTACAACCCTTCTTATAGATTAGACTGAATGACGACTGCCTGCATCTGCGGCTTTTTATTTAAATCAACGTGTCTCTGTTTATTATTTGTGGCAGCAGCAACAAACACTTGATACTATTTTAATTTGTTTCATTTTTTATATACAGTTTTTTTTTTTTGTTTTTGCAATTTTACACCTAAATGTACTTGATATTATTTGATGTTCTGCACTTTATGGGAGTGTTACCGAGATCATGATTTGCAATTTAAAAATGTACTTCTCTTCTTTGTTTCGCATTTTTCTTTTAACTTTTGACATTTTCATTAATACAAATGTTTGCTTTCTGAAAATTTGAAAAATTAAGTATGTTTTTTATTATTAACATTGGTTTCTTTTCTAAAAAAAATGTAACTTTCTTATGCCATTTTGTTATATTCGAAATATGTTTACGCATGATAAAATTTTAAATAATAAGAGTGTGTAAAGCATGTACTTTCTAACAGGGCAACATTTTATTTAAGAAATGAAAACCAAATAAAACAAGTAATATTCGGCTGTGCGGAATCTTATATACCCTTCATAAAAGTATATACTACTATATATATACAGATGTTTCCCGGTGCAAAGGATTACTTTTTTAATATTTGATAAAATATATTGTTTTCGGTGCAATTTGAGGCTTTGAGAATGTTTGTCGTTAAATTTTGAAATATGGTGCAGTTTGTGTTCCTTGTTTGTGGAAAGTATGTTTTTTGGAACTTATGAACAGCAATTTTGTTAAAATTGATATGTTTTTAAAAATTTCTGGTGAAACTGAACAACTAAAAATTTGGTGGCTTTTGACTTTTGTGGTATTTTTGGAATTATTTTCTTTTATGCCAGTTTTTCGATTTTGTGGTTAATTTTATAAGTTTTGGTGAACTTTGTTATTTTGGTAGTTTAAAAATTTATAGTTTAGTTTGGTTTTGTTGAGTTAAAGTTTTAGTAAAAATTCTGTTTTTCATTATGGATAGTACAAATTTTGTTCAATACAAAATTTTTGGATTATACTATACCTGCACCCCTTGGTATATAAGAAATCATCTGCACCCCTTGGTATAAAAGAAATAAAAACACCTATAGAGATCTAGGAGTTCCCTCTATCTAAGTAGAACCATAAGCATACTCCTCCAAGCTAGTTGTTCATCCCAACACCTGCAATTTCATGAGACCCAGAGGCTGAAAAAACAGACACAATGAGCCTGACGAGACGGCACTCCCTAAGACAATAGATATTTTATTAGGATTTCCATACAGTTAATTAGTTATAACATTGGCAACAATTAAAAAGTATTATTTTAGAGATAAGATTTGAATACTTACTGTAAATTTCCTTTAAAAGAAAAGATTGAGTAAAAGAAAAATTAAAGTTAAAAAAAAATTTAAGTTAATAAAATATTTTCAGAAAGCTTATAATTTTATGATTTTTATATATCTTGATGAATTTTTAATTTTTTGTGATATTCTAATTCTTTTGGGAGATCACAAATTTTGGTGAATTTTTGTTTTTTATGTTTGTTCGTATTTGCTAAAATTTCAGGTTTTTCTGAAATTTAGATTTTCGGTGAAGCTGCAAAATTGTGGTAAAATTTTAATTTTTGTGATGAATATTCAAAATTTTTTGAATTTGTAGTTTTTACGGTTTTTGATTGAGATTTGATATTTTGAAAAAAAAATTGCTACAGTATTTCGATTTTGTGGTAAATTTGAAAATGTAATTTTTTTCTTAATTTGTTAGTATAGCTTCCGGATTTTGGAAAATTACGATCTTTTCTATTTTAAAATTTTGAAGTTTGGTTTTGTTCACCACAATTTACGAATTTTGTTTAATTTGGCAAAATTTCGTGTTTGTTAATTTTTGATATTAAGATTTTTAATAAAATTTTTATTTTTATGACTTTTATAAATCTTAGTGGATTTAAAATTTGTATCGGATTTTTTAATTTTTTTTTTTTTTGGGAATTCACCACTAGTGTTGAAATTTTAATTTTTGTTTTTATAGGTTTGTTAAACATAAATTTTGTTGAAATATATATTTTATTTTTTTACTATTTATATATTTTTTGGGTTTTTGTTTTTTGTCTTTTTGTTAGAATTAAAAAAATTTTGATGAAATTTAAACTTTTATGGTGAATATTTAAAATTTGGTGATTTTAGTTTTTTTTTCAAAAAATTTAAGTTTTATATTGAATTTAGAATTTATTACAGTTTTTTCAGTTTGTGGTGAATTAAAAATTTATGCAAAATTTACAATTTGTTAATATTTTATTTGGGGAATTTTGGTTTTCGAAGGAACTCGGCTGGCTGCTTTATTAGTTTTGGAAATTTTAAGGTTTTTGTAAATTTTTTTCAATTTGGGTCAACATTTAGGTCCGTAGATAATCTGGATGCCTCTGGATGATAATCTAGAATATGCCAACTTTAAATTTATGGCAAATTTGATATAGATTCAGAATATGCCAACTTTATGGCCCTTGGTATAAGTATTTTCCCGCAATAGTGAAATAGTTAACTACATCTATGGAACTTGTGGACCCATATGGCTGATTTCATATAGCGAAAATACGCACGCCAAGCTCACTGATCAAGTTGATCTAAGGTTGGTTAGTGCCATCAAAAAGTTGATTTCAACATCGAACAGACGGACAGACAGACATCGTTTATTCAACTTCCTACATATAAGGATACAGAATATATATATATATATATATATTGCTGAGTGGATAATAAATATTGTAGATATTACAAACGGAAAGACAAACCTATATATAGGGTATACAAAGTAGATTGACAAACAGGGTTTTGTTCCTTTTTAATTATTTAATTTATTTCAATCTCTTCCCTCCACACAATTCAATTAACTCAAAATAGTCTATCTTATTGTGGTTTTTTTCTCTACTTTGCAAAAGCAAATTGAACCAACACCCACATGAATGTTTATTGAATGGTTATTTTTAAATCAATGCTATTACATTCCTTGTGTATTATTTGTACAAGTGTTAGCAGACTATTTAAACGCTTTCAGCTACTGAAATAGTGAAAAGATATAAAACTTTTGCACGTCTTAAAATCATCTTTAAATATCTTTAAAATTGTATTCGTGTTGCCAAAAATGTACATTGCATGCTGTATAGTGTGAGCGTATAAGAACAATGAAAAATCGTAAAGTTTATTAATAATTTAAATTTTAAACACATATGCTAGACAGAATGTTTGCTAAACGAATGACTCGTAAATTTTCTTTTAAAACATATATTTAGTCATACACCAAATTCACAATTAAATTTCTACTAATTATTAATTACTATTTTTGTTATTTTAATTTTCCTAACATTCCTTGCTTGCGTGGTATAGAATCCACGCATTCTTTGGAATCAAGCAAACATTATATTAAACTCCAACTAGTAATTGTGATTTTTTTAACATAATAAATAAAACATGCCTTCAATAAAAAATCGACATTAGGCGTCCGTTATCTATTAATTTGCTTTCTTGCTTAACTGTGGCAATGAACTGTGAAGCGAAAAAACAAAACATGGCATGCAGCATCCACAAAAATTTTTATCTGTGGACATTATTTCTCAATATTCACTACACGTACTTGATTGCGCATGTACTTTGTTCGCTCTCTGGAGTGTAACATAAGAGAAACAGCTTTTATAGCAATTTCTAATGGCAAATAGAGAAGTGTAGAAAATATAACAGTGGCCTGTCAAATGTGATTCAACGGTGCTCTAACACTATTAATATATCCTTCCATTATAATATGGTCACCAGATAACAGGTAGCAATGGATAATATCAGTGACGACCACCAGCATAGTTTTACTTGGTGTGCTCACTAAACATCTAGTTCATGTTGGAAAAGCATGCCTCAACGTATGCATATATGTACGTGTATGTATAGCTTATTCGCTAGTATGCGGCCTCTGATAATAAATGGAAGAGGAGCTCATCATAAAGGGGAATAGAGAAGTGTATTGTGTATGTCATGAATAAGCAAATGTTGGTGTTAAAATCAATTTTATTTAAAAGTAACGACAAATGCAACTTTAAATACATAAACCTTACATTAAAAGTTAGTGGTAAGAAGGTCATCCCTTCAACTTACTCACCTTTTACCAATAAGAAGTTTAAAGATGTAGTGATGGCCATAAAACAACGAAATATATTATTTAAGAAAATAAGTTTGTTTGTATTCGAAAATTCATTTTGCCTTGATGTAGGGATTTTTGTTGATATGCTCAACCTAAATGGAAATTTAAATATATTTTTTATATTTTTATTTAAATTGCAATCTATCAGTACATCCTGATAATAAGCAAATTTGTTGAAATATAAATATGATAATTGAAGTTGAACCTTTACATATAAGTACAACTATAAAAAAAAATCTTATGGTTAACAAAAATAAATATATTTGTATGAATATTACTTTTAAATGATTTATTTATAACAAAATTTTATATATATCGTATAATATTAAGTGTTAACAACAATTAAACTAAAAAGAAAAACTAAAAGTTAATAATAAAAATAAATAAATAAAAAAATTATACAAAAAGGGAAATATGTATTAACATTTTTTTTTTTGTTAGTTCCTGAATGGAAGATCTAAGATATGATATCTCTCAAGTCTATTTAATTCATCAGTTTCATCTAGCATAGTAATTGCCAAGGGGTTTACATTATTACTAAGTCTTAATAAATATTTTTCACTAAAGGAATTAATTGTATCTTTTATCAATCTTGAGGTCATTGTGAATTGCTTCGTTAGTAATATACCAAGGTGATTGAACTATGAGTCTTAGTGTCTTGGACTGGTATCTTTGTATTATTTCAATATTTGAATGACTTGCAGTTCCCCATAACTGAATTCCGTAGGTCCACACAGGTTTTAAAATAGCTTTATAAAGTTTTAATTTGTTTTCAGTATTAAGTTGAGACTTATGACCAATTAACCAGTAGAGTTTTTTATTTGTTAAATTTAAGTGCTGACGCTTATTTTTTATATGTTGTTTCCATGTAAGTCGACGATCCATGTACAAGCCACGATATATAACATAGTCATTTTTAGGAATCTGAACATTATTAATAAAAAGATTAGGACAATCTCCCTTTCTAAGTGTAAAAGTGACATGTACAGATTTTTCTGCATTTACTTTTATT
The DNA here is from genome assembly GCA_963932375.1 of Phania funesta. Taxonomy (NCBI): domain Eukaryota; kingdom Metazoa; phylum Arthropoda; class Insecta; order Diptera; family Tachinidae; genus Phania; species Phania funesta. The sequence goes on along the minus strand of OZ010655.1, from coordinate 34,855,317 downwards.
TTCCATTTCTTTAGCCACAATTCAATTAGATTTAATTCATTCTGTACAATATTAGATGCAATTAAAGCGGAGTTATCTGCTGCTAAAATTGCTGTGTCATCTGCATATGTGCAAACATTAACATTTTCTAAAATTGGCAGGGCGGCTGTGAAAATCGTATATAACACCGGACTTAGTACGCTGCCCTGAGGGAAATGACGAAATAAACTACGACTATTTCTAGATTATGCTCCATGCGTTGGTTAGTGGATACGCAATTAATAATTTTATATATTTCTGAGTATGCTTGATATTACCTGATGGTACAAGATCAGGAAATCCTTTTTAATGCAAATACATTATCGACAATGTATTACAAAGTAGGTCATCTTCAGAGTTACGAAACTAGGATGGACTAGGATACTATAGAGAAGCATATACGAGCAAAATATCTAGAGTTGGTACATCATGGATTTACTTATTAGATTGTTATTATCTTCTGACCTATTCATATGTAGTTTACGTAATAATTGAAAACAAAACGTGGACTATTACCGAAAGAGGTCCCGAAATTATTACGTATTCCGGGAGAATAATTAAAACTTTTCTGATTATTGTATGAAGAAAATTTTATCGCCACAAAAAATATAACTATGAACAAAAGGCCAAGTTTCTATCTAAAAACTTCTTCCGTTAAAAGTACTGAGATCAAAATGAAGAGCAAGCTCCCATCCCATTTCTAGCCAAATTGCTAATTTGGTAACATTTTTCCCATAGTCGTTTCCCATATTAGAAAGTTAGAAAAAAACTAGTCCAAGCTAGCAGATAAAAAGTGCCCGTTTTCAGATTCTTCTGTTTACTTATTCCCCCAGATCTACTATATACTAAATTTCGGAGCTCATAATATTGATAGTAATATTGATAGTAACTCAATGAGTCAAATATATCGGGAAGCTTTTAAATTTGGCCTATGAGGTTACCTCTACGTTCATTGCTTTATTCTTAAAGAAAGTAAAGTTATAAGTAGGCTAAAAACAGCGCTAATGGGTTTGTGTAATATATACACTGTGTGCATTAGGCCTGAACTTGTCTTGGCGCACTACCGTGCGCCGTTATTATTGACAAGTAATTAAGACTACGCGTACATATATTTTTTTTTTTACTTTATTTCATTTTATTGAATCTTTCTATGAAAAGAAATGCACAATAAGTATTCAAATCTTATTACTAAATTATTATTTACTAGTTATTACCAATGTAGTAACTAATTTTTTGTATTCAAATCTTAAAAATCTATCTTCATTCTGTAGAGAGAGCCGCCTCGCCAGGCTCAATGTGTCAGTTCTTTTTAGTCTCTGGTGGCCATCAAATTACAATAAATTGCGTGCTAGAGTGTTGGGATGTGCGACTAGTTTGTTCACGTATTTGGACGTGTATGTTTTAACTTCTTCGTGGATAGTGGGAACTTTGAGATCCCTATGTATGTCTTCATTTCTTATGTACCAGGGGGCGCAGACGATATGACGTAAAATCCTAGACTGTCTTCTCTGTAACTTCTGGATGGTTGATGCACAGGCAGTACCCCACAGCTGAATACCATATGACCATATTGGCTTTATAACGGATATGTATAAAAGTACTTTGTACTCCAAAGCCAAAGTTGAGTTAGGACTTATTAGCCAATGCGGTTGATTTGTTCGAAGCTTTATGGACGTTATTTTTGCCTCAATGTGCCGGGACCAAGTTTGACGCCGATCTAGGTGGATACCTAAATATTTAACGTGCGTTTCCGCTGGAACCGTGGTATCAGTTATTGTGATTGGTGGACAATTGCCTTCTAAGGGAAAACGTTACATGAGCACATTTTGATGGATTTACCTTTATTCTCCACTGTTTTAGCCAGACTTCTATCTTATGAATATGGGACTGTAGCTTTTCAGATGCATCCTTTGGATTATTACTGACACTTATAATTGCAGTGTCGTCTGCAAAGGTTGATGTATATGGGCTTGTCGGCATATCCGATGTATAGATGATGTATAATAGCGGCCCTAGCACACTACCTTGAGGTACTCCAGCACTAATTTTCCCACATCTTGAAAGCTGGTCCTTTGACCTTACTTTAAAAGTTCTATCGGACAAATAGCTCTTTATAAGCTTGTGGGTGTTTTCAGGTAGAACCCGAACTATTTTAGTAAGTAGCCCATCATGGCAGACTTGATCAAATGCTTGGGAAATGTCTATAAATAAAGCTGAACAGTCTTGCTTTCTTTCAAAAGCCGATCTAATAATTGTAACGATTCTATGGACTTGTTCAATCGTACTATGCCTTGCTCGAAAACCAAACTGATGATCTGGGATAACGTTTTGTTCATTTAGAAAAGGAGTAACACTCGAGACGAATAATTTTTCAAATATCTTTGACAAAACTGACAGTAGGCTAATTGGCCTGTAGGATGTAATCTGGCTTGAGTCCTTTCCGGGTTTCGGGATCATAACAATTTCAGACATCTTCCAAGAGCATGGAAAGAAGCCGACGCGCAAGATGGCATTAAATATGTAAAGTAAAATTCTTTCACCTGAATTAGGTAAGTTTCTTATCATTGATCCTGTTATACGATCAGGTCCAGGTGATTTCTTCATATCCGTATTTTTAATTGTCGATTTTAAAGAAGACAACCGAAATTTCATAGGATCATTCACGATGTCGCTAATAATTGGAATAGTGGAATTACTTATATCATGTGGTGCGAAAACCTTCTCTAAGTGCTTTGCGAACGCATTTGCCTTTTCACTTGAGTTTTTAGCCCAAGTACGGTCTTCAAGTCTTAGTGGGGATTCGTAAGCAATAGGACATTGTAAGTGCTTTACAGCTTTCCACAGACTATAATCCGTGTTTTTCATTGGATCCAAGTTTTTTAAAAAGTTGTCGATAGCGAATTCGTGTTTCTGTCTCAATTTACTCCGTAAGTTTTTTTGGCATAAGTTCATTTGTATTTTTATGTGTGGTGAACGACTATTTTGCCATTGTCTCCGTAGTCTTCTTTTCTCAATGACGAGCATCTGAATATCTGCTGTTGCCTGGTACGTTATTATTTTAGCTGATGGCTTTGTTGGCGTTGCAGCTATGGCTGCGGCAGTCACGACATCTGTAAAATGATCTATAGCTGCTTGAATATCAGCTGGATTTCTCAGTATGATGTTCAAAGGTAAGTGAGAGCTCACATACATTTTATATTTTAACCAATTCGTGTTTCTGTTCGGGTAGAAACTAAGGGTTTTAGATGCAGTGGCAAAACTGTCGTGTAAAATAACAATTGTAGGTAAATGATCAGAAGATAGGTCATAGGATGAATTAACTAAGAGTTGGTCGCGTTTGATGTTTTTTACTATAGCAAAATCTATAAGGTCTGGGTTTACCGGCAGATACGACGTCCAGCTTGTTTGCTTGAACTGTATAATACAACTGCCTACCTCTAGGACTAAGGAGTCTGGATCCCCAATATGTGTGCTTTGCATTGTAATCACCAGCGGCAATAAATTTTTGTCCTAGCGTAGCAAAGAACCTGGCAAATTTATGGTGTTCGATTTTATGCCTAGGCGGGCAATACACTGACGAGACTACAATTTTAAAATCAGTAAGATTTATAGTCGTGGCTTGCAAAAAGTCTTCGTTGAATTCAGGCAATGGAAATGCCTAACGTTTTTTCGGACTATAATGGCAGTCCCACCACATGCCCTTTCGCTTGGGTGTTTTGTGTCATATATAAAAAACCCATCAATTCTAAAGCAGTTTTTTATAGTGAAGTGTGTTTCAGAAACTAATAGTATGTCTATATCATGTGCTAGCAGGAAGTGTTCTACTTCATATTTATGTTGGGAGAGCCCGTTAGCATTCCAGAAGCATATTTTTAACTGGTTCATTTTTTGCTAAGCAGAACTTGCAAAAGCATGTTTTGGGTTCGCATCATTTCCTGAAATATACCCTGCATAGTTGTCATGAAATTATTCATTGTTTGTATTAAATTATCGATTGAGCTCGAATTGGTAGTGAGGGGTGTCTGAGCACCCTCTTTTAAGACGTGGGCATATGAATGTTTATGCGCATTAGAACTTTTGGAATTGCATTAGGTAAATCATTTCTCAATGTTTGGGCATATGAAAAGTTTGGCTTAGTGTGTGGCTGTGTAGCTTGTGTACTAGCAACAGAACCAGCATGAAGCCGAGGAAATTGGGAAGCTTTATATTGCTCATATTCAGGTTTACGTACGATTTTCGAATTATTTTTTACATGTTGAAAGACTTTGCAGCCCCTGTAATTTGCTGTGTGGTTTTCACCACAGTTGCTGCATTTTTTTACCTTGGGGTCTGTTTTGGAAGAAGTGCATTCCAAAGTCCGGTGCGCATCACCGCAAACAACGCATACGGATGGTAGCTTGCAGTAGGTTTTCGTGTGTCCGAATTCCTGGCAATTAGTACACTGACGGGGACCGCTACGTTTTAGAGGCTCTTCCACCATTATGCTTCTGTTCAAAAGGTAGCGCAAATTATATATTGGATGAACTGAGTTTTTTGATTTAAGCTGCGATGCGTTAAATACGATTTCAACACGATGCATAGGTTTGGGGAACTTTGTTCTTATTTAGAATATTGTGCACTGACCTTACGACATAGCCTTCCACCTCTATGGCACTTTTTATTTCATCAGTGGGAACAGAACTGTCAATGCCCTTTACGATGCCAATCAAACCTTTAGCACTTTTGAGTTGATACGTATAATAGCTCTTATTATCTGCATCGAGGCGATTAGGCGGTAATTCTTCTCAGTGTGCGCTTTGATCTTTGTTTCTTGAATTTGACCTCTTCGTATAGAAGCTACATAAAAGCTTTCCTTACCTACAAGCTGAGACAACATGTTAACAATTTCGTTAGATGTTTGTTCGCGCAAGTAAATCGGGGGAGGTTTTCGTTCCCTGACAGAGGGTTCAGCTTCATCATCCGCTGTAGCTAGTACAGAGAATCTGTTTTCGCTTACCGGCATTACAGTACTTTGGGAGCTTTTATATTGTTTAGCAATGCGCTCTTGCTGCGAAGACTTAGGACTGGCTTTCCTTTTGGTTATGGTTATATAACGATCCATACCTGTTTGCATTTTTTTTACGGGATTTTTCAAATTACCTGTTTCGTTTGTTTGTTGCACTATTTTTGATATGGTACCTGAATTGTTTTATGGTTTAATTGTAATTTCTTCTGGTGTTGTTATTTGCGAAGATAAGTTTATATTGGTCAATTGGCCTGGCGCTTAAAAAAGCACTGTCATCTTTTTTTTTATTATTTGTATTGTTCATTGTATTATTAGCATTTGTGTAAGAAAAAGAGTAATAAGCATTGTTGTTATTACCTTTTATATTTTTTTCATTAATATTTGGTGCGCTCATACACTCACTATCAATTGTTCAAACCGGTTTAACCATGCACTATAAGTTGTTGTTTTTTTTTACACACAGTATATTATATTGTTTTTATTTTTTGTTATTTCTTTGTTATTACTAACTGTTCACTGTTCAATTGAATTCTTAAAAATATATATATTTGTTATGCGTTAAATATGACGTACGTCTGTACTCAAACACGGTCACTGTTGAACTCCCAAATACATATATGAAATTTTTCACAAACTTAGTAGCATGAAATTTTTGTATACTGACCAGAGGTGTAGAAAATCGGCGATTTTCTGTAGTACGTCTAAACCTCGATAAAGTAGATTTTCAAGTTTTACATTTTAATTTATTTATTTCATGTATATCAGTAGAATACAATACAACAAGAACAAGTCTTATGTAACAGTATTGGATAGTAGTCATACATATTTTTTTATTAATCTTATTTACAATCTATCCAAGGATAATAAGTAAATTTTATAAAATAAGAAATAAGAAAATAACATTCATTGTCGAACTCCAATAAGAACGACAATATACAAAACAAAAATTGCTAAAGTTATTGCAAAAATTTATAACATATGCATACATTATATGCAATAATCTTAAAGTTTTATCTATATTAATATCTACATGTATGTACACAGAATTTTATTTATGTACTGTATAATTAATTAGGTTCGAAATGGCAAGTCTAATATGTGGTTTCTTTTCAGTCTTCTTACTTCGCTTGTGTCATCTAGTAGCATTATTGCCAATGGGTTACAATGATTACTCAGCTTCTCCAAGTAATTTTTGCTATATTTACTAACTTCTTCTTTAACCATCGGAATTGATAAGTCATCATGAATTGTTTTGTTTGATACAAACCATGGAGCGTTAACTAAGGACCTCAATGTTTTCGACTGAAACCTCTGTAGAAGTTCAATGTTAGAATTGCTGGCCGTTCCCCACAGCTGTATACCATATGTCCACACTGGTTTTAACATTACTTTGTATAAAATTAACTTATTCTAAAGACTTAGTTTGGATTTGGGACCTAGTAACCAAAATAGGCGCTTGAATTTCAAGTTAAGATGCTGCTTCTTAGCTTTAATGTGGTTTTTCCATGTAAGCCTGCGATCGATGTGCAGACCTAAATATTTGACTGTGTCAGATTGCGGAATATCAATGTTGTTAATTGATACACGTGAGCAGTTTCCACGACGCAAAGTAAACGTTACGTGTAAAGATTTTTCGGTGTTGACCTTTATCTTCCATTTATTTAACCAAATTCCCGTTTCATTAAGATCTCTTTGAAGATGTAGTGATGCAACGTCCGAGTCTGTGTCAGCAGCTAATACCGCTGTATCAACAGCGTAGGTTGCAACTAGTACATTATTTATTAGGGACATATCCGATGTAAAAATTGTATATAAAATTGGGCCTGACACACTACCCTGAACATACATACATATTTTTGCATAAATTATTTTACCACAAAAATATTATTTAGTAAAAAATGCAAAATAAGAAAACCACAAATGCAATAATGCAATAAAAGTTCCAGTTTGAAACAAATTCTTTTTTGCTTTCTATATTTAAAAATTTAAACATGTTACAAAAAACAGGTTACGTAACATAGATATTCCAGACTTATGAAATACAAGACGCATTGCTTAAAATTTGGAATTGAGGACGTATTTGGCCCCAAAACTTAAATATTATAAATGATGTTAGTTATATTGTTGTGTGCTACATTAAGTCCGCGTATAATTTTATGGCCCCTACAAAGGAAAATGTCGGAAAATATAAAGTTAAATATTAAAGAATGCTCCCACACAAGGGGTGTATCATTTTATGTTTAACATTTTCTGGTCTTAGTATGTGTTTTTAGCTTAATTTCTCTATCTGCTTCGGCTTACGAGATATTGCTCTTAAAAATGTTAATCTTAACTACAATTTGATTTTTGACCTACGAGATTGACTAAATAAATGTGGCAATGTGCTATGACTGAAGTAAAAAAAATCGCATTGCATACCACTACATACGTATACACCTTCCTTAGCGAAATATTTAAATATTCACTCATATTTTCGTTGGTTTACAAATAACTAAAAAACAACATGATATTTCTTTAAGCGAATTCATGATTACATAAATTGATTATATCCAACGTTCTCCTATTCTAACTTCATTAAATCTATTTTGCAATATGGATACGTCTGTTTTGCAATCTAGTAAGTGTGTGAAAGGTGAGTTGCAAAGCAGTAGTATGATCTCTACGATATTATTGTAGTAAGTCGTTTGACTTCAAGCGATTGGGAAAAATCCTGACATATAATTCATGATCTTATGCAAATCTTACAGTAGATTTTAACTCTAATGATTTAATAAACATTTCATTTTGATAAGAACGCCACCAAACGAGCACGGTCAATAGTTTGGCAACAGTTTTATTGATATCAAAATGTTCATTTAAAAATTTATTCGCAATTTGAAAATGCAGCTTACTAAGCCCCACCGAAAATGCAAAACTAGAGCGGATTTTTTAAAAGAACCACACAGTTATCGCGCGCCTTATTTTGATATTTCTTTTCTTCATACGAGGTAACCGTCTCCTACAACTTTACACACGATATTGTGCCGTGTTACTGTTATTAAGTTTTTACTCTTGTAGCATGTTTATTTGTTTAGTTGCTGTTGTTAACATACTTGCAACCCTCCTTGTCGTATGTTTAACCATTTACACTGCTGTAGAGTTGTAAAGATGTTTGAACTTTGATGTTGTTGCGTTAATACGAAGCTCCACTACTTTATTTATTTACACGAATTTTACACCAGTGATACACACAAGTTTTGTACCCTTGAACTAAATGAACAAATAGGCAGATGTTTCAAGGACTAAAATCGTTGTGAATTTTAAATTAAAAAAACGACGTACATCTGATTTCTTAAATTTCTATTTTATAAAGTGTTTCTATTAATTTTGTTTTTAACTGTCGGTATTTTAACAAGCAAACAATTATTTTAGTTGGGGATTATAACACTGATTTTGTGTTTTGTTAGATACACTCGAATGTAAAAGTTATCTCTACGAGAACTTGTGCTCATTTGCCTGGATTATTTATTGTATAAATTGCTTTTAACTTATAACTTTTCGATTATTACAAGTTGAATTAAAGCTGTAATCGACCAATAAGCAAATGGAGAGATTACTGAGCTTTAAATTTGATTAAGTTTGATTGATATTGCCATATTTTTTCCGAAATAAAGAGGAATAAATTAGGATTGAACTAGACACCTGTATTATTACAGCTTTTTTAAAGATTTCTGTGTTTGATATATTTTATCAGAACGTAATTAAAATGCAGTAAATCACCCAAATAACAGTACACTGTTTTTCTCTCTTGAAATTTCGCGATTCAAAACGTGCGTTTTTTAAAACACCCTAAGATTAACAATGGAAACAATATTTATTATGAGTAAAAGTGTTGGAGGGTATTTCGCACAACTTTTAGCCTCTAAATAAACCAGTAAGAATTTTTGTAGCCAAGTCTATCTATCGTTTATCAAAAACACATGCCAATTTTTTTCGGGTTGTTTCACTGCGCACAAAATATTGTTACTTTCTCGCAATGAATTAAAAGCCATAAGCGGCAGTTGATCCCGAAACCAACGTATATCATGCACACGGTAAGAATCAGCATGTTCTATGCACCAAAGTTACCGTTAATTGAACCTTGCCGATTTAACACAATAAATATTCACAGTTTATCATGTACTTTGGAAATTCGTTTTTATGATCAAGAGTATTTAGGGTGATGAAAGAATACTATGGAGTACTTGTTCCTGTTAGAGGTTTTTCATTTATTTATAAATTTTCGATTTCGTAGATAACTTTATTTATTATTTTTAAAATATAGTGCTATATATAGCATATAAAAAAGAAGCGAAAATATTGAAATGTTATTGTACACTATCAGCTTTTAGAAACTTTCCCATTTGACTCCTCGTTTATGGGAAAGGACACGTTAATAAATTTTTAAACGAAGATTTATAAAATGTTTTATACTGGCGTGCATTTATTCAAAATCATATAGAGAACTATGCAGGTCACATAGAATAGAAATAAATAAAAGGAAGGCAGTACGTTACATTTTTTTTTAATTAGCAAAGTTTGTTTTTCAACAGTAAGCAGTAAATAACATCTGAACACTTTTAAGTCAGTATCACCTTTAAATTGTTTTAATTTGTTTATTTAGTAGTTATTGTGCCCGGACTCATGCTGGAGCTGCTACTAATCAGTAACATATATTGTTTGCACATTCATTCCAGTATACATATAACACCACTGTTTTGTCACTTAAGTAGTCAACCTACATGCAAATTTGATTAGGTATTACTACTTATAGGATATAAAAGCAGCGGGACCTGGAAAATTTATTGTGCAGCCGAAATCATTATTTCAGGAAATGAAAAAGGAATAAATTCTTAGGAATTAAGCCGCTTTCGGGATTCTAAAGGGAATTGTTTCTGAATGACATAAGCTACAGAAAAGTTTTTGTAAACACTTTGTAAAAATAAAAATAACGAGCAGTACTTTTTGGGTTGATACAAATACATAACATTACTATATGAAATTCTACAAAATAAATTTAGCGAGCTTTGGAGAATTAACATAATTGATGGAATTCTAAAGGAGTTGAAATTGCAAATATGGAATTAAAACGATTCCCATCGGAATGTGAGACCTTAAATTTTTGATGATTTTAGAGTTTGTGAAGAATTTATAGTTCTCTTTTTTAATGTAAAAAATTAGATTTTTTATATAATGTTCGATTGTTTTCTTCCAACTTAGACTTTTTCAATACTTTCAGTTTTTTTTTTTAATTTATTTGGAATTTTTTGGGTAAATTAAGCCTTTTCTGGCGATTTTTCATTTTCGGTAAAATAAAATCAATTACAAACGATATGGCAGTTATATGTTATGACGAGCCCTAGATTCATTTGTTAATAAAACATGCTTAGGGAAATATTTAACAGTTGAAACTTTCAATTGTTTTTACAGCTTGACAGTTCATATTTGGCAGTCGTAAAGTAGAGACGTGGCAAATTTATTATGGAAAAATATTCGGTGAACCAACGTGTTTTAATCGTTAAAACATTTTATGAAAATCAATCGTCGATTACTGTGACGATGAGAAAGTTACGTGAAATTTTTGGGAGAAACAACGTGCCAACAAGACGCTCTATTTACAGTGTAGTGACTGATTTTGAAGAAAGAGGGACTGTAGCTGATAGGCCCTAACATGGACCACAACGTACTGCAAGATCGGCTGAAAACATTACTGCTGTTCAAGAAAGTGTTCAAAACAATCCATCAACCTCAATTCGATACCGTGCTCAGGAGCTTGGTCTTCAAAGAACAACTTTGGCCACAATTTTGCACAAAGATTTGCATTTGTTTCCATTTAAGATTCAGTTGACACAAGAGCTTCTTCCAGAAGACCATTTACGCCGCCGTACATATGCCAATAGGATGCTACAGCTCGTCCATGACAACCCCGATTTTCATGAAAAAATCAAAATGAGTGACGAGGCACATTTTGATTTGACTGTGTGGGGATATCTGAAAAGCAAGGTTTATGCAAACAAACCAGAAACGCTGGAGCAACTCAAACAAAATATTCCTAATGAAATTAATGAAATATCGCGTGAAGTGTATGAGAATATAATGAAAAATGTGTTCAAAATGGCTCGCATTTGCGAAGCTAACAGAGGTGGACATTTATCTGATATTGTATTCCATGCATAATTGCCGACATTAAATAAAATATTATCAATATACGATCCATTCGCTTTTATTATAAACAAACAAAGTAGTATACCGTCCCGCGGATATATTTTAAAATCTCTTCAATGTTTTGGAAAACAGTAACCACTGCGATAAAATTGGATTTTAATCTAAGTATGTACTGTTCAATTGTACCGCAAATGGGCGTATGAAACTGAATTTCAAAAAGCACTAAACGCGATTCCAGATATTATTAAGAGAGGAAAAATTCAATTCTTATTTTATTTCTCTCTTTAATACTTAGGAGATAAATTGGGTATAAAAAAGAACCAAAATTAAATGTTTACCCGTTTTATTTTTGGTAGCATTTATATACTATTTGGGTTTTTATTCTATTCGCCGTTGTCACTCCTTACTGGAACTAGTTATTGGAATAGGTACCGGCGGACTGATTGTAAAGACTGTAGCGTCTCTAGGCATTCGGGCTGGGCTTTGAGGAGTCAGAGAATGAATGAATGGGTCTACACCTTTATATGTGTTGATATAGATTTTTCATAGTGGTAAAAATTCCCTTATTATAAAAAAAAATTGATTTGAATATCAAAATTCAAAACAAAAATCTCTGAATGAAATATAAGCTCCCCTACTGAAAATGAAATTAAAGTCTCTTATGTAACACTTCGAATACTATCTCGGTCAACAAAATAGTTTCTAACATAGAGAATAATTGGATTTTTATTGCATTTTTAAGGAACAAAAAAATGTTTAAAAAGCTATTCGCACCAAAAGATTGTCGGCTACTTCAATATAAAGAACTTAATTTTATTTGCATTCAACGCAAAGTACTACTACTTATGCCAAGCACAGTGCTTTTCAACAACTGTCTGACTTTTCAGACCTAAATGGTATAATAAATTAAGAAAAAGAAAAGGTTCCTCGTTAAACCATTTCTCTATAAAATTCTCTTTTTTCTTCTTTCGTTTTATCTGTTCATACATTTATAGGAATAGGACAAAATTCAATGGAGAATAAACATCTTATTACACTTAAATATTCTCGTCATTATAACTTTGAAGACGACGACGCATTGTGGCTAGGAAAAGAATTGATTTACAGTTTAGAGGGAATTAAAAATTGTATGTGCAAGCCAGCGATGTTTTTTTTTCGTAGAACTTATTTTCTTACACAAAAATTAATTGTTCAAATTATCATTTCATAAAGCACATAATTTTATCAATTGCAATAGATTTGTCGTTGTTAGAAAAGCAAAACAAAAAAAATCATATCATTTCCTTACAAGAAAGCTTGCATACAGTGAAGTATTAACTCATTACTAACTTAGCAAGTTACTATCGTGGGAAGAATATTATTTATTTTTGTTAGGATATATCGTATATGACAGATATTTTTTTGGCCCTTTGACAAAAATAATAGCTACATGCTTCAGATTATACATAAGTAAAATTTTTTAATTAAGCAAAAGTTCTGGGCTTATTTTGGGGTTACCTGTGCTATTTTAAGATGATTTTGAAGTAAATCTATTTGAAAAGATTAAACGCAAGTAAATGATACAAAATATATGTTTTAATTTCACGTCTCTTAAAGGAACAAAAATTACCCATTTCTCGATTCTTGATTTAATAGACTTTCAAACACAATATAATTTATTTTACTTGAACCAGCAGGTGACTCCTGATGGGGCTTTAAATAAAAACAAAAATGTACCCATTATCTGGTTGATGGTCGAATTAAAAAAAATTAAAAATTTGTTCGTGTCCACGCCAGAATTACCTCAAAAATGCAATAAAATCTTAAACTAAATATTTGCAAACCACTGTTATTAATGTAAAGTTTTGCAAGTGAAGGCATTTCGTTAGAAGCTACTATATCTTTAGCTTTTCTTTAAAATATCTGGCTTGAGCAGAGAATTTGTTAAAAGTATCAATAACTAAAAGTGTTAGTGTTAAATCAAAATCAAATCAGCAAGTTATTGACTATTTTTAGTATCAAGAATTTAATTAAAAACTAAAGAAACGGCGTTTTTTGGAATGCAAAAATATACACTGTCGGATGGTCCGCAAAAAACTGGTTATTAGGAGGAAATGGTACAAAATATCAAATATCTCTTCTCAAATTTGACGTCAAATAGTATAATCACCCAGGATGAAATTGAAGCCATTTAAAATTCATTAACAAAGATGTGCGATATGTTCTGACCGGGCTACAAGTGACGAAGTCGAGTAAAAAGAACTAAAAGGGCAGTATCTTGGGACACGTCGCAAACATTTTTTATAAAATTAGCGTAACTTATTTTTGCATGGAGACTGAACTACCTAATTGACCAGTTCTCACACTAGTAAAAGGATGTAGAATTGAATATGCTACGCGTGCTCGTCTATGCTATGCGTGCTCGTGTCTTCCGAAAATATTGTAATAAATGGAAAGGAAGACAATAAGAAGACTCTAATAGATTATTTTGGAGCTTGTTAAATATCGTAAGTTTATGTGACCGTGGTTGAGTACAGATGTACATAATATATATATACATAACCCGAAGCAAGGCCAATCCTAAGTGTTCGCAGCAAGAGGGCACCAATAAACAATACAAAAGCTCGTAAATAGCTTTAATGTCAGTAAGTGAAAATAGAAGCTGAACCCGCTGTGAGGGAACAAAAACTTCACAAGATTTAATTACGCGATCAAACATCTTATGCCATCATTTACATGTTTTCTCAGCTTGCAGGTAAGGATATATTATACGAAGAGGACAATTCCGAGGAAAAAAGATTCTAGCACATCCGGAAAAAAATTATCGGCTTATCGCAAGTCGACTTTAATCAGAAAATAATAGCTACTATAGCAACCAAATAAAAAGTTTTAATAATTGTTATAATCGGAATTGGCAGACCTGTTCCCACTGAGGAAATAAAAAATGCAATTGAAGCGGAAGGTTACGTCGTTAGGGCAGTGCAAAATCTCGTAAGCATGGATAAAATTCCCCAACCAACTCACCGTGTTGATAATGTATTTTGTGTTCATCCTATCTACAACTTGCGATATGTCTTGAACAGAAGACTAACTGCAGAGGAGCCGTTAAAACGTAATGGTCCCCGTCAGTGCACTAATTGTAAAGAATTCGGGCACACTTACTGCAAGTTACCATCCGTTTGTGTTGTTTGCGGCCACGTCCACCCAACTTCGAAATGTAAATCTTTCAAAACTGATTTGCGATGAAACCCATATTGCAAACTATAGGGGCTGTACAGTTTTCCAAAATAAAGGAAAAATAATGATTCGTTCTATTTGGCAGAGTAAAAAAATCGAAAATCCGCATTGAATTTACCTTTCTATATTACAATTAAATCTGTTGCAGATGCATAAAGTTGTGGCGAAAAAAAATATTTTAGAATTTATATATTCGATTTTTTAAAAATCATAACAAATATGAAAAGAAGTTTGTTGTATTCTTCCGGTTAAAAAACAAACTTTTTTATTGAGACGATCATTTTTAGAATACTGTAGCGCTACGCACTCCATTAGAATTGTTTTGATTATTGAAAAGATAATCAATTTAACCCAACTAATTATGAAAATTGAGATTGAGAAATCATATATATAAGTTTTTTTTTCGTTTGTAAATTTCTTCTTGTGTTCTTATCACTTTTTATTACATGAGTTTTCCCTAAGCCAGCTGCAGTGTGCATTGAAGGGAATTACATGTTGTTATTACTGATGTTACTTCATAGTTAATTCTATGTCAGCATTTAGCGTGAATGTAATGTGTGAATATGTTTCGTCGAGCCCGGAAAATTTAAAATACATGTTCAATGAAATTGTTGAAGTGTTAATGGTATAGTTATATGAATGAAGAGGTATTTAAATTAATTTTTAAAACCCATGTTTAGATTTATTTCAGATTCATATTCGTGCACTTTCTTTTCTGGTTTGCATACATATATCAGTATATTTGTGTAAGTTAATGTACTAATATATATGATTTTTTAATAATGATGACCTCTTGCGCATAATTATAGTAATGTCTTTTTAAATATGTTTTAAACTCTTGTTGTCTTTGGCTGATGTAAAGAAGGCTGCGTGGTTTGAGCGCTTGTAAATTTTTCTCATTCATACGAGTATACTGACACTATCTGTGTAAATGGAATGCATACTACTGTGGGCAAAAAATAGTTAGACTGCGTTCATAATTTTAAATTTCTTTATTTATTCTGCCAAACTTATGCCAACGTTTTTTCCAATCCTCGTAACAGTTGTTAAAGTCAATTTCCGGAATAGCCTTCAATGCGCGTAGCGATACACGTTAAATGTCTTCAATTGACTCAAAACGGTTTCCCCAGAGCGGTCGCTTGAGTTTGCTGAACAGCCAGAAGTCACGTGGAGCTAAATCAGGCGAATACGGTGGCTGTGAAATGATATTGATTGAATTTTTGGCGAAAAACTCACGAAGAATCAATGCGGTATGCGACGTTGCATTATCGTGGTGCAAAAACCAAGAGTTGTCGGCCCATAAAATAGTTTTCACTGATCTCTCCGATATCCCAACGATACCAGTAAGGTCTCGTCGATTCTCGAACACCAATTCCTTGATTTTATTGACGTGTTGATCATGATGTTGATGGCCGTCCTGGACGTGGTTCGTCGTCAATGCGTTCTCGACCCTCATTGAATAATTTGTACCAATCAAAAAAACTTTCTCGCGACATACAATTATCATCGAATGCCTTTTGCAGCATTCTGAACGTTTCGGCATCGGAAATTTCATTCCGCACAAAAAATTTAAAAAATCGCCGAATGCACTTGTTGTACTTCAGAAAGATGTGATGTGATATTTGGCACAGATGTCACTGACAGTCATACCAACGTAGAAAAAAAATTACGACGAATGGATTTCCGCGCGAAATTTAAATTAAAAAGTCTTACTATTTTTTGCCCACAGTATTATGCTGTATGTATATGTGTGTCATTTCATTGGGGACTCTATAAAATTTACATATTTTGGCTCGCTGAAGGTAGGGGAGTGAATTTAATGAACACTGCTTATGCGGCTTTAACATCAGCTAAATGAAGGCAGAAATGGTATGGAGCTAATAAAAACAACAAGATGAAAAGATGAAGTCAAGAAATAAATATGAAATTTTAACAGTTATCGAGAATTCGTCAGAATATGAAAATTCACGAAAATTTATATAAAAAATACTAATTTTAGTTTTGCTTTCTGTACAAATTTTCTAGACTTTGAAAACTCACCAAATAGTAAATACTCGTATTACTAAAAATGTACAAAATGATGTGCCTCCATACACAACATAACACTGAAACTCGCGTTATTGTTAACGTATACGACTATACCTTCCAGTCAGCTTAAGTTTAACAAACGCGTGAAGTGTAAGAACCCAAATGAAAAACCTGAAGTGTTTTATGCACAACACCTGGTTTGGGTACAACTACAACACCTACTATCTACAACTACAACACCCCATCTAGCTGCCGGGAAAAAAAGAAAAAAAATTTGCTCTTCAGTGTCAATTTGAATCGAATCTGTAAAGGATCCTAAATGAATGTAGTCCATTCGTTAAAAATTGTTGAAATTAAAAAAATATATATAAACACATTGTAATTATTTTCTTATGCCAAATTTTATTTTGAGAGGTAATAGTATTGCTTATTGGATGGAGATCACGAAGGTGTGATTCACGCTAAGTCTGTAGAAGACGTGAATTTAAGTTACATTTTTATTTAAATAATAAATTGTCGTATTCCACAAATTCCAGCAGACCAAGCAATTAACATTATTAAAATAATTTAAAACGCATACTATTAGATAAAACAAATATATATTCTTATTTTAATAAAGTTATAATAAAAAATATAATACAAAAATACAGGAAATGGTTTGAATTAAAAAATATTAAAGTCTTATTTATACCCTTTCTAACTCACTGTAAAAGAATTTCAAACTTCACTTCTTTAGAATAGCGTGAAGAGTGAAGGCGCTTTTCAGTCTTGCTAACACCGAATTTCCAAAGTTTACAAATTTGGTTTTTAATCACACGATTATGTTGTTAGATACTAGTGTCGATTAGATCTAAAAATATTTGAAAATCAAGACCTAATATTGATTTTTTTAACAAAATATTGAAATTAAAGTGCTCGGTGGTGCGCTAAGTTCAGGCCTAATGCACACACTGTGCATACTACACCTCTTGAGCTGTGACGGTAAGTCCGCATAACTTTGCTTCCTTTAATCATAAATGAATGATACTGGAAACATAAGGACTCTACGTACAGGTAGCCTCATAGGTACAGTACCATAAAAGCTTCACGAGAATTAAAGATGTAAAATGTGCATATTTTAGTAGCTGTTCACTGACGTACTGCTCAATATAATGGGACACTTTCACTATATCTAGAGGATTGAAATTTAGTAGGTCCTCAGGGAATAAATAATCAGAAACTTCAGACATTTATTAGTATGGAGCACTTCCACTATATCTAGAAACCTGAAATTTCCGCAAAAAACATACATGTGAAAACAAGGCTAAGTTCTAATCCAAAAATTTTGGCGTTAAAAGAGATCAAAATCCTCATTTTGGTGTAACCAGTTCTTGATATGAACAATACCATCTCAATTCTATGTAAACTTCTAGCTTGGCATTACTTAATAAAAATTATTTCTGAACGCATTTCAACTTTATATTTTAAATAGATTTTTGGAACGAATTTCCATCCACCCTTGTCAAGTTTAGTTTCGGCTATATGTCATTTTGCGTTCAATAAATTATAGTGTATAAAACTTTTTATGAATTCCGTTCATTTGGCATTTTTTCTGTGTAACAAAAACTACCTTCGCCTAATCTTTGTGTCTGAAATTACTATTTTAATCTAATAGGATTTTTACGTGACCGTTTATTGGAAAAGATTTTTGACTTAAAATTTTGTGATTTTAATGAAAATTTAGAAATGTATTTGAATTTAAGGCATACTTTATTTGAAAACAATTCTAATGTTTGTAGGTCTAAGCACTAACTTTAGGGATTTACTTGCAATATTAGAAAGATACACTAATCTCTCTGCATGTTGTGGTGTAAGCTAAAAATTTTACTTTGATTGAATAACGCTTTGGGAAACTGACTTAAGTATAAATTTTAAATTTTGATGGATTAATTCTTTATATTTTTTACTTACTCTTATTATTGCAAAAACATTTATTTTTTACATATAAATAAACTTGTTCACAGTTACAGCGATTTATTGGGTTTAAAATACTTTGGTAAACCTATTGCTAAATTCACAAGTTCAAAAATTGTTAATTATATAGCTACATTTCAACACCTGAAGTTAATTACAATGTAAGTTTTTGTTAGTTGTTATATTAAACATTTACGTTTTCGAAAATGTGTTTTAAATATGCATACTTTCGTTTTCAGCAAATTTTAGAGTAAAAAAAATTTAGTTGTAATACTCATTCGACCCATTAATATTTATATTAATCTAATTATTATAAGTTAGCAGCACGTGTAAATCTTGCCAACTTTTATATAGACCGCATTTTGTACAGGTGGGAATTTTTAGGTTGTTGTCAGATGTTTGAGACATTTAATATGCACAAACAAACAGAAAAATCAAAGAAATCACAGCTGAAGCTGCTTATCGGCACCAGTTGTGAATCTGAATCTGAACCACCCAAGAATCAACTCAAGCACACGCTCAAAATTTCATAAACATATATCTAGGCCGTTCAATTGCATACACGTATAGAAAAGTTGTATATGTATAAGCATATGTAAACATTTAAAAATAGTCCCCTAGTTAAAGTAAAAGTCATTTGGTGCGACCATCAACCTCAATTAGTAGGACAGCGGTATAGCTGCGAATGCATTTTCTACGTGTATGTGTTGATGACGTAAACACATCCTTAATATCTTGCGATTTCGCCTAGCGGGAAATCTTGTTGTTTTCCTGGTGTCATCAGAGTAATTGAAAAGTATGAACTTATATAGCTTTCGCCGTACGAAGCAGCTGCAAAGACGTAAGCACTACTGAAAAATTTTTCTTATAAAAGTTATAGGTAAGTTTTTCGTTAATTTTTTTAATGGACTTTTTTGTTACTTACGTTAATGTTGTCATCTACGTTTCTAACGTAAAGCTCAGAAAATAAAGTTAAATTTTTTTTCTTAAGAATATTTTAAGGAACATTTAGTTGTAGCCTACAAATGACCATATGCATCCAATATTCTGCTTATATTTAAAAATAATAAATGTTGTGTACCAAAGGTATTATAATTTTTAATTTTTAATGTCAATGGCGTCAAACGTTTAAACAAGGTTTTACAACGAGCAAAGGAAATAAAAGAAGATCAAAGTAAAAATCACTTTTAAAAGTGAGTAATTTTTATGCTAGCGTGCATAAAAGTGATTATGAAATATCATCAAGCGTAAAAGTGCTTTGGAAGAATTTTTGAGTGATTACTTCTTGGAATGTTTGGATTTTGCATTTGAAATATCTCAAAAACAATTAGAAAATAATAAAGTACAACTAAATGTGGTGAATTTTCGGTACCGAAAAAAAAATATCTCTATGATTTGAGTTTGTTCCATGAATAGCTTTTTTGTTATTGTTGTTATAAGTGTGGTTATAAAGATTTGCATTAGTAATATTTTTATGAAAAGCAAATTAGGGTCCATTTTTAAATCAAAACAACTGATTGCTAACTGTTACAAATGTAAATATTTAATTCATTTGTTTATTGTGCTAATTCTTCGGCCATTATCAAACTCTTGAATGCCAGTTACTTTGAAATTATAAAGCTAAATGAAGTGTTGGAGACAGTAAAACAACCCTTTGGTGATGAGGGTTTCAATTATTTATTACGAATAAAAATAAAAATTTTATTTTACGTATTTTTTTCTAAAGGCAAATACGTAAACCTGTCAAATAAACTCAAAGATCTTTATAGTTAAAAAATTTATTTCTCGAAAATATATAATTCCAATTCTTTTATAAAAAAAATAAATTTGTTCGTTCGGAGGTAAACTAGCCTCTCTGTTTCTCTGTTTATTTAAGCCGGCTTATCAGGTTTCAAGATAAAAATATTAAAACAAACTATTAATTTATGTTTCTTACTTTTCTTACTCCATTCAGTTGATTATATTTCAACTCTAAATGTAGCTGTAAACGGCAAACAACAAGCACAACACACCTTTTATTTGCTTTGGGTAGAAAGGCAAAAAGTAGTTAGTATTGCCATAGCAATTGCATGCTAAAGAATTCACGGGACGATCTCATTGCAATTTATCTTTTTTTTAAGAATTGGGAAAAAAGCGACAATTAATACATTTTTGAACTTATAATGAGATCATGCCGGGACTTCCCATTATGAAAAGTTACTACAATTGGTATTTGTTCCATTGTGCATATGGATATTTCGCAGGAAGGAGGACTATAATGCTGTTGTTTGAAAATCAACTCATTTATAGAATATTTTTTTTAAATTTTACCCGGATTTTTTTTAGGTTTGCTCAATCCGGTTTTTTTAAATATAAACTCATCGAATAACCAATAAAACGGTTAATTTGGTATTACAAACAGTTTATGTAAATATACTTGCAACTTATTTATTTTTTACAAGTTCAAATATTACAAAAAATGTTGAGTAAAAAGTGTAAAGTGTAATTGTTTGCGTAAAAGTATACGAAATTTTAAATATATTTTTATACAGACAAACTTTTGAGAGTAGAAACATTTTGAACGGGATATGACAGACAAAACTAAGTGCGTAAGGTGCCCTAAAATAATAAGTTACAAAGGTAAGAAGGACTTGATTACGTTCCAAGTTAAATAAAATACGTTGCCAAAGCTCATTCACCGGGTGAAATAATAACTTGTGTTGCCGAACATGGAATGTCCGTTATGGCTCTGAGAAAGTCTATAAAAGTGATTCTAGCATACAACAGTTTTATTAGATAGAGCAAGAACTCGGAAAAAAAATTCGCGAAATCAGTCGAAGTCGTAGTAAGTGTTCAGTTGTGGATCGGTATATAATACAAAAAATGTTATCGGTTTCAAAATGTAGAAAAAATCATTTGAAATATGCAACTAGAAGAAGTTAAAGCAAGGACGAATTATAATTTGATAAGCAAAATTCGAGAGATGGGAAATGGGAACACTTTATGAAATGAACGTATTTCTGATACAATAAAAAGCATGACAAAATTTGAATTTTAAATGTATCTTATAGATCAAGACAAATCCAAGCATAAACTAGATCACGATATAGGACACAGATAAAACATCATCTTAAAAATTAATTCGAAATTGTTAAAACTTATAAATACCTGAATCATGCTCTCTTTCAGAGCTAAGATTGATTTCATTTGGTAAAGATATATAAACGTAACTTTAAATGTATTTTCAAGAAACTTTACGAATTTAGTTAAAGCTGAAGGTAGGATCATATTTTTGTGTTCGAAATTTACAATAATTCAAAATCGGCTTTCGATTGATTTACTAGAGTCCTTAAAATAACATATTACGAAGTAAACAAAGCTGATACAAATAAATTCACTTCGTATTATGTACCCGTTTATTTAGGGAGTCAGCCGTATGAGATTCCAATGAAAAGCTAGATAGAAAAATTTAGAAAATTAACTAAAGAATAATATTGAATATATGCAAACACCAAAATACCCTACCAAACTTAATCATAATGAAAATATTTCGGGATATTATTTTCATTTAGATAAGTGTCATAAGAGATCTGAAAGGTTACAATGATTACTTAATATTTTCTATATTCTATAAGTCAAACGAGCACGCTAAATGACAGGTCATTTTCAATGTCAAGTTCTATAAAAACAAAAAAAAAAAATGACTTCAAAACACTTTAACTACATCTTGTTTTAACAGGTTGCGTTTAAGCAATGTATATATCGTATAAGTTTTTACCTGCCTAATGTGGTTCCACTTATGTTTTCTTACGATTATTTGATTCCTTACATATGTAAATTGTTTCGTTGTTGGCAAATTTTACTTTTTTTCAATAATTATTTGGATCTTTGGATAATTATTATACATTATCCGGTTATTTTTACAATGTTTAATCGAAATAGAGCGAATTCGGAAGAAACGAAACCCGGTTTTGAAAAACGTCAAATAATCGATCTCCCTAATAAGTGTGAAAAGTTGTAGATTTAATTGTTTTTGTTTCGATATATGAAGTAATTTTAAAATAACTTAATAAAATAGTTTTTTCGTCCGTCTTAAACGGTTAACCTGTTTTAAGGCGATCTCTAAAAATTCATCTACTCATAACGCTAGTAAATAAAAATCTGAAAAAAAAAATAAAAAACGTGTTTTTTAAAAATTAATTTAGTTTTTTTGCTTAAACCATCGAAGTTTCATAGCAAATATCTTAAAGCAATAGAAGCCTAAAACTCATCATAAGGAGGGGGGTTGAAATAAGCGAATCATTTATTTAAACTTTTAACAATTTTTTTTAATATATTCACTTATAATGTGTGCGAAGTTTTCTACGTCGGAGGTGGATATTTTTTGCTTTTACTCAATTTTTCATAAATCTTTCTGGCAATGGTTTCACATCAGTATTTGGCTTGAGCTTCTCAATTGTAGTAGGTTTGTTGACATACACTTTCCTTTTCAAACAACTCCATGAAAAAAGTCCGAAGGGATCAGATCTGGAGACCTGGATGGCCAGGCAATGTCGACTTTTTTTGACTTCACGCGTCGTGATAACTGCGCCGCAAATTTATTCCACTTATTCATGTTATTGGCAATACTCTGGCTTACCGCCTCAACCAGTGCACTGGAATATCTTCCCCATTGACGAACGGCATGTGGGCGACGTCCCACTATCTGTGCTTAAACAAAATTCGACACTAAACTACGAATAGTGTTGTCGGACTGCGCTGCGATATTTTCATCGATTTGAATTTTGTGCTTAAACAAAATTCGACACTAAACTACGAATAGTGTTGTCGGACTGCGCTGCGATATTTTCATCGATTTGAATTTTGTGTTAACAACTCAACGACTATTATAAATGCCCAGCGTCACTATTTCGGCACGTTGTATTGGTGTAAAGCGATACGTGGTAAAAAGTTTACTAAATTTACGTTTCAAAAATATACTAATGTAACTAATACCAAAAATGTTGAGTGTAGCCACAGGCACAAAAAATATGGAGCACACGGCATAGTGTATACACGAAAGCAGACATGAGTTATGCAGCTGATTTCCATCAAAATTTAAAATAATATAATCAGGCGAATGATTTTACACTGAAAAAACAGAGGAACGGGTTTACAATAAAAAAATAACACATCCCATATGAAATTCGAAATCTGACTAGATATGGAAATTTTTCGCTTATTAATAATTTTTTTATTTTCTGATAATTAAAAGAATATGTTCTGAAAATTAGTTTAGCCGTTACACATTGTAACTCTTTTATTGTACTTTTCTCTTTTAAAAGGAAACACAGAACATAATCTAACAGCAAAAATTCGCCCGTCGCACTTATAGGAATTACGCGAAATTATGCATATACCAGAACTCTTCTTAACCCATTAAAGACGGCTCATAGACGGCTCGTACGATTTTGGCGAAACTTTCAGAATTTTACCTAGTGGCCCATAGAAGTTGCTTGGTGTAAAAAAAAAATTTACCTCCCCACATTCCTGAGAATAGACATGGGTATTTAAATACCCAACCGCCTTTAACGGTTATAGCTTATTAGCAGCGTTGGCAACTTTTACATTTTATAAAGCACTGAAATTTAAAAAAAAGTTTGTTTTTAAAAAGGTAAAGCAAAGTGAACAGGTGAAATCAAATGATTTTTTTTTTACAATAAAACAAGTGCATAAAAACAAATTTATAGGAAAAAAAAATTATAAATAACCGATATAAAAACGATTCGTCGCCAGAAAATTCGTGCCGAACTACAAGAAATTCTGGATAGCTCGACCAATGGGGAAGAAGATTATAAAAGAGATTCAGATATAACTGATGTAGCTATATTACCACCTGATGACGTCGACGAGATAAGTGATACGGAGGAGTTAGATGACAATTTACAAGTGATGAACGACGACCAATAGCTGCCTCACAAGATCGCTGGGACTTACGAAATAGAACGTTTCTTCAGTAGATGCAAAGAACCTATGGCACAATACTTGTTCGAGCGAACAGTGGTATGATGCTACATCCGTTGGACTATGCCTGAACGCCTCTAAGGTCGTATCCCAGCTGGACTGCAATGATAAAAATGGGGCAATTGCATTGTATGGCTCTTAAATCATTTAAAGTTTCCCTACTGGTAAACGACAATGGACTTTGTGATGCCAATGTTATTTGTAATATAGCAAGTACGGGACTATCACCTGCACGCCGCGCTAGTTACTTATAAAAACATTATTTAATACAATGGCAATGCCTAGAATCAATTATACTATCTGCTGAGAACGAGAATGATGATTTGCCAGTGACCTCCAGTAAGATTGGTAAAAAGAGACGTAAAATTGATAAGGGAATGAAACCAAAATGGTCCCGACAGCATAATTACAAGTTTGAGAAGGAGCCTTTGGATGATACGAAGACATCACACAAAGCTCTATATGAATAGATTGGTGAAATGAGTCCCCAGCAACTTTGTGAATTGTTTATTGATGAGGAGGTGTTGGACCTTATAGTGAATTCCACCAACAAGTATGCTGCTGCAAAAAATTCTCCATCATTTGTAACGACAACTACGGAAATCAAAACGTTTTTGGGCGTCTTAAATATGACAGGTTACCACACGTTACCACAAGTAAATTCTTACTGGTCAAACCGAGAATCACTAGGGTGTGTGATGATAAAAGAATGTATGCCAAGAGATAGATTCAAACGAATCAAGCAATTTTTTCATGTCTGCGATAATTCGGCACTAGATTCTAACGACAAATTTTCTAAAGTATCGCCATTAAATAGTTTGATGAACAAAAAGTTTCTTCAGTTTGGAGTATTTTCCCATAATGTTTTTGTTGATGAGCAAATGATAGCCTACTATGGCAGACATTCATGCAAAATGATCATCAAAGGAAAGCTAATTAGGTTTGGTTACAAATATTGGTGTTTGGCTTCTGACGAAGGGTACTTGTATCAGTTTATGCCATACGCAGGCGCAGCGAAACAGGATAACTCGCAGTTACAATTAGGAGAAAGCGTGGTACTTTCCCTTCTTTCTCATCTTGATGTCCCCGCGAAGCATACCATAACGTTTGACAATTTTTTTACTAGCCATAAACTATTAACACGTTTATCGGGTGATGGATTTTTCGCCTTGAGAACTGTTCGTGAAAATCGGACTAATCATGCTCCACTTATGGACGTCAAGAAATTGCGTAAACAGGCCTGTGGGACTTCAGACTTTTGTTTTGATATGGACAATTCCATAATTGCTGTACGTTGGAATGATAATTCGGCACGTTATTCACCGAAATATTTTATGTAACATTATTATCGAATTATTTAAGTCTCACACCAATGATTCGCGCAAGGCGATATGATCGAAAACAACGAAAAATGGTTGCAATTGAACAACCCATTTAGTCAACCAATATAATAAATACATGGGAGGTATGGACCTTTCGCCATGAACAATTATCGCATTTGAGTTCGAGGAAAAAAGTGGTATTCGCCATTAGTTACAAACGCTTTCGATGCGGCTATGGTGAATGCATGGAAACTGCATTGCCTTTGTCGCAAATATGAAAAAAAAAACCCAAACGTCTCAATTTGATTTCAGAGTGCAAGTATTCGAGATGATAATGATGAAGTTTAATCACAAAATGTTGGTAAGATTATGATTTCCGGAGCACAAATGGAAGTTAGATATGATCGCGTCGATCATTTAATCGGAAAAGTCCTAGGATGTTGTCGCTGGCGGCACTGTGGTGGCAAAACAGATTACGGATGTTTGAAGTGCCAGGCGAATTTGCACCTAGCACCATGCTTTCTGGATTACCATACAAGTGTCCCAAGAGATTAATCTAAAATTGCAAAGTCTAAATAACCTCTGATGTTCTTTAAATAAATTCGATAATTATAAATTCGCCTTTTTTACGCCAAAAAGATTTATTTCAATATAGAGAAAATAGTTAATTTTGGAACTCATTATGGACGGTTGGGTATTTAAATACCCATTTTCACTTTTTAGCGTGTGACGGCCAAGTGTGTTGACAAATCGCTTTTATTTTTTCACATCTAAGGGAGGCGTTTTTCATTTTTCGCGTTATCCTTAATTTGACAAACCTTTTTTGATAATTTTTTGACAAACAAAAAAAAACGCAATTTTTCAATTCTCAAACTAAAGGTAAAAATTAAAATTTGTTTTTTTTTTTAATTTTTCCCACATAATCAGTCTCTAGTATTAAATAAAAAAGCAACTTGCTGTCATTATATCATAACAGGCCAACGCAGGAATTTTTTTGTTACTTTAACTTTTTCGGGTATTTAAATATCCAGTCGACTAAAATAGGTTAATGTCTTTTCAATTATTTTGATGGCAGTGTGCTTAATTAGGAAACAACTAAATTATACGTAATTAATTTTATAAAAGCCATACATCCGAATAGCTATTCATGTCTAAATATGAAGTATATAGGTAGATAAAAACTTCAGCAAGAATTTGTATATAAGGCTTTATTAAAAATGGCGGTATATGTCTAAGACGGCCTAAAAGTACTTTCTTGGAGTTATGATTTAATTTTTTAAAGAAATAAATTTACGCTAAGAGAAATAAAATATATTATAATATAATTATGAAATTTAGTCAAATCATTTATGAATTTTTAGTACATTTCTCGGTTCATGTTTATGATTCTAAACACTTGCCAACATTTTTACACAAATAAAAAGCCTGTTAATTTTATGCTCTTTGAACCAAACATTGTAACACACTCATACCCACAAACAAATGCAGTAACCAAAAGCTTTATTAAGCTTTATTTTCAATCAGCAATATAATAAATTACAACCATAAAAATATTGTAAAGTTAGCACAAAAAACCTGGATGTTTAACCGAAACTCGAATAAACCAAATTACTGGAAAGAGTATTTATGTTTGGTAATTAAAGCAGAAGAAATTAAACTGTTTTTAATTAAAACATGTTCGGTTTTACAATTAATTTTGCAGAGCACTAACAAAATATTGTTATTTGCGAAACATTAAAAACGGATTATCAGAAATCAATGGGGGTTCAATAGATATTAAATTCTGCTCTAAATATTTATGTCTGTAATTAAGGAGGTAAACATATGCTTTGAATTGATTTTATTAGCAGAATTATTATAACAAAGGAAGGAGTTATATTTAAAATTCCACTTTTTTAATTGTGAAACTGATTGTGACATTTTTACATGACACATACATATGTTTCTTTATGTGATATGTAGCAAGATTAAAATTCTCAGTTTGTTAACGTTGTGGGCGACCTTTTAGTACAATAACTAACTTAGGTACTATGGTTTTTAAAACGAACACTAAAAGCTTATGAAGATGAGTTTTTTCAACGAAAAAGTGCGCTCAAAATAACAACTACTTACGTTGCTTCTTTATCAATAACCAAAATACAAATACTTTTTTTCTCAACCATATGACGTTGTTCTTTCAAACTTAAGATGGGTATATAAAGCACTAAATGGATTTGTAACTTTGTAAAGATCATTAAAGTTGAAATAACAAGAGCAAATCTGTCTCTTGCTACTTAGCTTACTAAAGCCAACGCTTCTACAATATCACTAAATTATATTGGTCAGAAACATTCTACTGAAAACAAAAATTGCAATATTCTTTGAATATAAAATTAGACACACCTACACATGTTTACAGTTTTATACATCTTTATGCTACTCCTTTTACTTCTACTTTAGTAGTCAGTTTTTGTTACGGGTAATTTATTTTTCTGTTTGAGATAGGATGTAAATTTTAAATGTCATATAAAATTCTTAAAGAATGTAAAAACTTTATTAAGAAACATAAAACCAAATAGAAGGACAAAAGAGCACAAAATTGTTGGCATGAAAAGTCATTGCATAAGATTTACTCGAGCTGAGATGATTTTGAAGATGAAAATCATTTATCGCCTCTTACTACCTTTTAGTACATATTTTAGCATATATTTGACTTCTTAACTTAAGTTAATTAAATTTTATAACTTTCTCAGACCGAAACCTGCACATTTTGATATGCTTTTTTTAGTGTGCCTGATAGCGTTTATTTCTGAGCTAAAGTTTACAATTTATAGAAACATATTAGCGTATAATGTTTTAAGTCATACTATAGGTATTATATCCTTGTTATGTTTTTTACACACTATAAATTTAAGTTCATCTATTTGTTCATGAAAGCTACCGAAATGTTATAATGACACAATCTTTGTAACACTGACAAAATATTACGTGCTTGTTTGCTTCTTATCTGTATGTTTTGTTCACATGGGCGTGATAAAACCTTCACCTTGATAGGTACAAAAAACATCGACCTCCTTCCAACCGCACCATATTTTAGAAAGCTTGTGATTCTAATAGTCCCATATTGAATCAAATTTCCTTCATTTAGAGGTTCAATCAAACTCACGACACGGCTACATCATTTTATTCTTCAAAATGATTAAAAACAATAACAATTAAATATGAAAGTCAACACTGAATAGATATACTTTATGATTGATGCTAGTCATTATAGTATGGGAGTTACAACTGAAGATATCGCACCACGCTGAGTGTAGAATCGATCATGTGAAACGATCATATGTTATTCCGTAATAGAGTTTTTCTGCAAGGTGACAATTAGGTCTCTGTTCTTTTCCTACAAAATATCTGCAAATATATTGCAAAAAGAATTGTTAAACAATTTTATTTAAAGGGTGATTATTTAGCAGTGTTTTGATGCTAAATTAATTACAGCACGTAGAAGGAATTGTTTTAGTTGTTGTTATTTTATGAAACTATATTATTTTGTTCTATTGTAGTAAAATATATTGTACCACTTTCCAAAAATGTGGGTAACATTAGAATATATTATCCAATTCCATGTGGCATATTTCTTCCGAAAAGAAAAGAAACAACTTTCTTTGTATGGCATCTTTTCTGGTGAAAATGTATGAGATCGCTGATTTTCCTAGTCAAATTTGTGGTTGAAAATTACAATAAAATTAAAAATTAATACAAAATAATTTTATTTATTCTGAATAATTCTTACTAATTTTTGTCAACGATTACCAAGGGTGGTCTACTTATTATATTTAGAACAGAGATAGTTTCGTATTTTAAAGGACACATAGGCTATATATATTTTTAAAATTAGGAGTAATGAGTAGACCACCCTGGTATATTGAGCCAAAACATGAACATTTTCGTTAAAAAAAAACCCGAATAATTTTATTCGGCTGTACATAGCCCATAAGCTGGTATAGAAAGAATAAGGTGCATAACCAATATTTTTACTTGTTTTGTTAAATATTGTTATTTTTTATATAAAAAAATAATGAAAATTACGAGCAGAAACCCATGAATATAAAAAAATTCTTGGGATTTTTTATTGATGGGTTTTCGTGAATAATACATATTTTATGGTGCACGACACTGGCATAAATTGTTCTTCGAAAACAAGTCCGTTTTCATTTAATAATAGTTTACTTGACTATAAGTATATAATTGAATATAATAAATAGAATTTATTTATTATTTGTTGGTTAAAAACTGTTCATGTAAAAATTATTTTATAAAACAATTATGCTAACAAAAAATCTCTTGCATTTTAATTGAAGAGAGCGTCACTTCACAAATTTCATTGCCGAAATAATATCAACCTATTTGACAAAGCCCAAATTTTATTCCAGACTTCATTAGACTGAAATACTTCCACCCTGTGAGAACTTTATACTTATTTTATTTTCCTGTTAACCCATAATAGAACTAAAGAGCGTGCTGCTGTTGAAATGGAATAAAATAAACTTTATGGTATTGACGATTTTGCCAATATGTGACTTCGTATTGTAGCACAGTTTTAAGATATTGATTTTAAATGGTCCTTCCACATAGATCCCGCTGACTATAAATGACTCCCTGGCTTGAATCGACTTTTAGAGGTATAAATCGATTGCGGTTTATTGGTGTATATCTGAGACTTTAGAATATTCCACAATAAAATATCTAGTGGGTCTATATCGTTATTAGTTAGGATTAAAGAATTTAAATAGCATTGATCTGCAGTGCTTGCCATTGACAGTGATAACCTCAGTTACCTTGCTTCCAAATGAATAATGTAATAATAATCAAATTATTGATTCATTAGTATTTAATGAACCTAATATCCTTTACTTGGATCTTTTCTGAACAAAGCACGGACCGTAACTATTATGAGCAATATCATTAAAATTTCGAGATAATTCGTATTTTATAAATAAAAGTTATAATTTTTTACTTAACAAGTAATAATTATTTTTGAGTTTTACTTTTTTCAAAAATTCAAAATAATCTTCAAATGTCAACTAAATAAGAAAAATTTAAAAATAACAATTATTCTAGATCGAAAATTAAACCTCATTATACAGTGTTGTTCTGTATCCCAAATTTATTAAAAAGTATAAATTTCCGAATATATTTCAATTTCGAATAATTTATTTTCTTTTACTTAGATATAAAAGGTTGGTGACATTCCAATGAGCTTTTCTTTAATGAAGACTTTATTTAAATGGTAAAATGTCGATTTTGTTTTAAAATTTTAATAGTTTGACGACTCTTGCTTATTAATGTAAGTGACAACATATGTGTTTATATATATTGTCTAATAATTTTGGAAAGAGGAAAATATGTGAACAATTAATTTCCGAACTATTCAATTCCAAGAGTTTTAACAATTCAACACGTTTTCATTCCACTCGGAATACAAAACAGAGACGGTAGTTGCTCTTAAATGATTTATAAAGTATAAGCTGAAAGTAAGACTTAATTGCATACTTGAAAAAAAATTAGAAAATCAAAAATTCCTGTTGTACAACTTAATGTTCCTAATATTTTCGTATCATATTAATTTTTGATAAAAAAAATTCCGGTTATAATCATTATCAATACATATGGAAACACACTTTATCATTTGTGAGATATAAATGAAATAATGTTTTTATGAAATTTTCCAATGCGAAGACGAATCTAAAGCTTTTGAAGTACAGCTCTACAAATATCTAAGCGTTAGTTATCTATTGACATAGATAAAGGGAAGTTATAAATCGACAAAAGCGTTGATTAATAAAACCATAATTAAATAAATAATATTATTTTTGTACAAGTTCATTTTATTCGAAAGAAAAATTATTATTCAATGATAATTTTAAAAAAATTAATTAATGATATAAAAAATTCACTACATTCGTCCGCAACAAAAAATACTAAAAACACCATCCTAATTAAACCGCTTTGTGACTTCAGGATAGCTTAGTCACAGCGGTATATCTCGAGAACTACGAGTGATTCAAAACAGCGGACGAAGATTCGAGTTCAGCGAACAGGTCATTTGGAAACAGCACAAAAACCATGCAGACTTGTGTAATATAAAAATATTTTAAATTAAAAAAAATTTCTATTACCTTATTTGGCTCATTTCAAGTGCCTTTTAAAAAAATATTTGCAAATTTTGCAGTTTTACTAAGACAATTTTATATAAATTTGTTATCCCGCTCCTGGTTTCTTTTACTTTCGCAAACTTCATTTTAGAGTAGAATTCTGTTCAGTTGTTAGTCGCATGGGAACTGATAATTTAACTTTCCAGAAAGATATAATAAACCAAGTCCTTCTAAAGTCTTAAAAGGCTTTCCGTTTAACCTCTTGACAAAAATATCCCAGAAACGAAGAGAATTATTATAACAATGACCTGCAGTTTGCCTTTTACGCGTTTCGTCTTTAATAAAATTTGCAGTTATAAGTAAAAAAACTGTCAAATCTTATAAATAGTGGGAAATATTGAAATTACAATAGCGAAATAATTGTAATTCAGGTTAAATCCTCCTTATATAAAAATCACACCTAATTTAGGACCGGTATCCAAAGTCGAAAAGGTAAAAGACGAAGCAGATAAGGAAATCAGAAAAGAATTCAATTCGTGTACCAGAAAAGATATGAAGCCTAAAAACCATATCAAATAATGCAAGACATTTATTGGGGCGTACTAAATAAAAATATTTAAATTTATTGATTGAACTTTAGATTTATAGCCTATTTATTTATGACAAGCGGGCGACTCGTCCAATGACAATAACTACACTTCTTATAAATTCTCTGGACGAAGCTCTTGCTGGTCATATAGAAACAGGCTATTAAACTCTAATGAAATTTAGACCGATATCGACTGCCGCAATTTTCCACCATGTTTACATTACTTCACAGCAGAGATGTAGCCAATATTGTTGTCGCACTCAACATTACTTATATTACGATGCCTTGCATACAACAAAATTAAATGTTACACAACTACGAGTATATCATTAAACAAAATTTCAGATCATCTCCGAAAATCACAAGAAAGTAATAAATTCGCCAAGAAATTTTGAAAACTTTAAACGTGACCAAAATCCAAACTAAAAAATTAAATAACCAAAACGAAATTTTCCAAAAGAGCAAAATTTGCCAAGAAAAAAAATGTTCAAACCAGTAGCCAAAACAAGTATCTGTAATTCACCAA
The DNA here is from genome assembly GCA_963932375.1 of Phania funesta. Classification (NCBI taxonomy): domain Eukaryota; kingdom Metazoa; phylum Arthropoda; class Insecta; order Diptera; family Tachinidae; genus Phania; species Phania funesta. The sequence goes on along the minus strand of OZ010655.1, from coordinate 34,822,364 downwards.
AAAAATAAAGAATTTATCAAAAATGTATAAGTATTCAGAGAAAAGAAAAATAAATTCAAAGTACCTTAATTTAGAAACAACATCTCATCTACTAACCGATTATAATGTAAGGACAGCTTAAATATAAAATAAGACAACTCAAACTCAAGGCCAGTGCAATGCACACGATATAAATAAGTTTTAATACTATTAGCGACACTTTTATTCAAAATACTCTGAAAACCACTATTAGCTGCATCACTTACTTCACAGGAACCGACCCGTATTTGGCTAAAAGCAAGATGCAATGTTTTGAGTTAAAACTTGAAAAACTGTCTGTCAATATTATTTATCTATGATTCAGTTGTTAATGTGTATTTTCATTAAACCCAGTTCCTTAGAATGCATATATTTGCCGCATGTATCGAAACCCTACAATTTTATTCAACATTAAGTTTTTGTCAATTTATTTGTGTTTATGGTCTGCGAAAATTAGAAGCGATTTCCTCTATCGTCATTTGACTGTCAGTTAAAAGCAATTGATATTGAAACCATATTGAATCATAACACAGATCATATAATACTTGACTCACTTATATGTAATTAAAACATTTTTAAATACACGGATACGATCAATAGCACTTAAACATGCCCGCTCGGCTAATATTCACAGTTTTTATCTTACGTATCGTATGCCTACAATTAAGTTTTCGTTTGAATAGTTTTCCTGCCACTAACATCATTCTGTTTTTCTATCGTATGCACAGCAGTGCCAAATGCAAAAGAAACATTCAAAGAGAAATTTCTAACTAATGGTATAGCAGCAATAATTGTACAATTACAAAACTGTTAACATTAAAAAGAATGTAAGATAATTAAAATTAAAAAAAAAAGATAGTTAAAAGTTTACAATAAAATTAAAGAGGATTATACCGTTTCCAAGCCTTTGCTACACGTTGCGATTTTTCGTTATTCAATATAAACTAACTCCTAAGATTTGAAACAATAATAGAAACAAAAGCGTGAAAAGAAAAGAGAATGAATGAATTTTAAAAATCTTTTACGCAAACACTTACAAAAACATTCTCTAAAGCAATGAAATTAAAATTATTCTTGACGAATCTTCGTTTGAATATAAAATTTGGGCTTTAATCATCTAACTGTTTAATATCGTACAAAACCATTATATTTTCGCCACTTCTTAGATGTTGACATTGATGGTTTAAAGAAAGAACGTTTGGGCAGACCAGATATGTTTGATTTTCTAGAACTCGAGGCATTCCTCCATGTAGATCGGTGTCAAACAAGATAAAATCATAGATATATTGGAAGTAATATAAGAGGCTTTTTCCTTTTGTTTGAAATCATAAGTAAATAAACTGTGTGATCATTAACTGAAGCCGAGAGACGTCCAAAGGACTCAGTCGGCAATGCGGTTTTAACGCAACAAAAAACGAATATTGTGGCAAACTTCCACGGAATGCTACCAGGCAAAGAGCTATAATTTTCCAATATGACGATGTTTGTGTCCATTTTACTGTATTACAAGGAAAATATTGAATTGTACTACAGCTTAAAAGCATTACACGTTTTCATACAGAAAGTATTCGCGAGCAGTAAAATGTTTTTTTTTTTATACTTTTTTGTTTCCTAAAGCGCTTTTGCGGAGTTGTTAAACTTTTAAAGAGACAAATTACGTTTTCATACTGAAAAAAATTTCACAGACGAGCAAAGCTACAGATAATTGTTGAGATGAAGCCTGTGTATTTTTATGGTAACCGCCTACTGCTTGATAAATAGCATATGCACATGCATATATTTATCAGTTATTGACGTGATATCGAATTATATTTAAATTAACAAGTGGAGCCTCAGTTAAATTGATTATAAATGTTGATCTCAGTACGTTGAAATAATAAAGTTTAAAATTGAAGAACAAGCTTTTGTTTCACGAAATGTTGAAAAGAATTTAAAAAAGTAAACCTAAAAACATTCATCTGACGTAATTTTGCCGAACTTAAATTACAATGAACACATCAAGGTGAATGAGATTCGAGAATATCATTATTTTAGCTTTTTCCGCTTTCTTGGCTTAGAACGAATTTGAATTCGATGAAATTCTTAAAAGTTGCCTTCCGTTGCAAAAAGAATTAATAAAACTTAAATCTGAACATTAAATCTATTTTCTTAACATGCCCAATGTGACTTTATGAGAAAGATGTTGAACTTCCGCTTCGTGGTAATATAAAAATGTTTCTATAACTTTTTTGGTGACATATAAAATGTTTAAAAATGTCGATGATATTAATTAAATTTGATTGTTTGGTGACTTTTATAGTTTTGGTGAAATTAAATGTTTATAACTTTAAATTTTGTGGTCAAAGCTGTTTTATACTACAATAATTTTTAGTAGCTAAATGTTTACGACATTTATATTTCATAAATTTCTTGCTCTTGCTACTTATTCATTTCAAAATGCTATATGGAGCTAAAAATCTTAAAAAAATACATTATGCACGGCTTTTTTCTTGTCATAAATTCTTATATTGCTGTCAATGAGATCGCTGGCATATATGCGCGGGTGCTTTTTTCGTTATTGTCGCATTTTCAACAATTCGAGCATAGCAATAGCATAAATAAATTAACAAGAAATACATGGTGTTTTGTAACAGCAAATCTTTTCAAATTTGTATGAATTGTACATAGTTTTTTTTCAACATTAACAAGCAAAATTCAGCCAGCATTACAAACACTGCTATTTTAAATAAAAATTGTTTTCTTCTTGTTTTGAGTTTTTAATTTTTTAGTGAATTTGGGTTTTGGTGAAATTTAGGATTTACACGAATTTAAAAAAGAAAAGGAAAAAATATACTATACGTATGTAAACACAATTAGTCAAACACAGAAGATGCTCTCAAAAAAACCCCCCAGTATCTTGTCAAGATTATTTCATATAATGATTCTCTTAACAATTAATCTTTATTTTTTTTTTTAAACCGGCCATTTAATGAAAGTTTTTCTTACTGTTTCAATGTTGCTCTTGTAAATGATTCATTTAAAATATTAAAAACGTACAAAAGAGGGTAATTTGAACCATCAGTGTGTTTAATAAAAAATAATTATGGAATTTTCTGACAAAAGAAATATTATGTTATTTTTTAATGAATTAAAAATAATATTTAAAATTTAATCAGGTTAATTATTACCTATCGATCCTCATACTGTGTTTGTATTACCGATCAACAGCACTGCAGCAGGATGTAATCAATTTGTGAACACTCATTGCTGTACGTGACAAAATTTATATTTATATAAGCACAATAAAACATACAAACTTGCAAATACATATGTATCTACTTCTAGTGCAAACAATGTACATACGTAACCTCCTTTAAAGTAAATTAAACTTTTCCGCAAAATTCTTATCTTTTCGCAACTTTATTTGTATAGCTTCTTGTTTTTATTTAATTTCCGAAAGATCGTGACACGAATTAATAGGAAAAAGTCAATATTTCCTTTCGCTAAAAATTAAAGAGAAAAAAGAATGAAAACGTCTTTTAATACCAAGAAACATTCATTAGTTCTTTATGTTGCCACTCTCATCGTTGTTGTTTTCTTATTCCTGCTGATAATGCTGTGAGTTTTGTATACTTACTTATTCATGTCATGACAGAACATGTATGAACAAAATCAATTTCATTAAATATTGACTATAGTTTATTTGTACTCCTCTACTGTATTGTGTAGTACTTCACCTTTTATGTGTATGTTTAACTATTTTAAACGAATATTTTATAATTAAAAGCATTTACATTTTTATCAACACTCTATTGAAAATGCAAATCTTTAAATATAAAAAATTTTATTAAAAAAGACTCGGCTTTCTCAATCTAGGGAATGTTTTGCCAGTGCTTTTATAATAAAAATTTCAAGTTTTGTCTGTCGATTAATTATTTATTTCAAAATTATGAAATGTGGAAAATAAATATAATTTGATACAACTATTAAAATTTATGCTCTAAACACATAGATCACAGCAGACTACACAGCTTCATTGCTGCAAATGCAGTTGACTTCATATGTCGCCGTGTAGTCAGCTACTTAATTTTTTTGAAGACGTCAGCTACGTCATAAACAGCTGATAGGAAGATTGGCGTTGCATTATTAGTATTTGTGTTTGGCGAACAATGTTGCCATTTCAACTTTTTTTGCCTTAACGCAAAATCACTTCTTTAAAAAAACTGAAACATAGAAGAAACTGAATATGGTCAAAAAGAAAATCAAATATATAAAAAAAATTAATTTTAACAGGTCTGGCCTAAAAATACTTTTTTCGCGCCTTCCATGTGGTATTTCAGGTAAAATAACTTAATTTTAAATGTATATAAATGTAATTCATTCCATATATTCAAGCTGATATTTTCTACGCGTTCTTTGTAAATTGTCAACACTTTATTTGTCAATTGTCGTCACTAAAAATAGAAATTAGTTTAAATTGGCAACAGCGACAATTGTAGTCTAGTAGGGATGCCTCCAAAAACATCGCCTTCATATGAACATGAGTATTTTACTTTTGACAGATTGTAGTCTGTAGCTCGCTGTGGTATATGTGTTTAGAGCATTATACTTGAAGAATATTTCTTTCACGAAAAAAATAAATTATCAAACAAAAAAGAATTTTATGTGCAAAATAAAAATTTATTGTTATTGATCAATGCAAATCGATAACAGATAAAGGCACCGGAAAATTCAAAGTATTTCTTTAATTTCTTTACCAATGTCAAAATTCTTGTATAAAAAAATGTACCGTTAAAGGTACCAATGAGTTAAAAAAGTACTCAGCTATGTTGGTGAGCTTGCTTATTTCGTCTACCCTGTTATTGATTATTTTATAATATACTATAAATGAATATAAACTATTTAGGCAAATAAAAATAATAATTGCAATTAAATGTGTATTTATATATTGGGAAAAAACTCTGCTATCAAAAAAATAAGTATAAGTAAATATATAAGATTCTTAGTTTTCAGAATGCTAAACCAAGGTTCCTAAAATTAATCGGCTAAGCTGTGCATGATATTGCCATTAGAACATTGGTACAGCTTTTTACCAGAGGAATGTCTGACGTTTTGCACACGTTTGAGCAAACCATAAGAAACGCTTTACCAGGGTTGGCCCCATTGTATTTTTCTGACTTGGCAGTTACTCTTTAGAATTATTTTTTTTTTATTTTTTTATTGGAATATCTTCATCTTAATTTACGTTGTCATTAAAATTAACACGAATTAAAAATTATAGATATTGCAGACCTGAGCATGTCAACAATATGTCAATTACAGTTATATTAAATTGTAACAGTTAAAAATAATTCCCATTAAAAATAATTAGGGTAATACAAAGTTAATTAATAAATGATTGCTCTTTTATAATAAACTAAAACAAATAAATAAATTTATAGACAAAACTTAAAATTTTTAATACAAAAACACTTACCAGTATTACATTTCCCAGATTGTAATTCCAACGCCGTTTTCTTTCCGTTAAAAAGTGCCACTCACAGATTTTTGATATGGTCTGCAATTTTTGGCTGGGTGGCTTTATCGAGTTTGTTTTTAATATAATTTTAGCTTCTTTCGAACAAGGGATTTTCATATTTAAAGAATAAATAGCTTTATAATTTTATTTTATATTTTACACTTCTTCTCTATTTTTTACACATCCGTACTTGATTATTCTGATTATTACACAAACATATTTAAAATTTTCTTTAAAATCGCAAAAGAACGTACATATAGACACAGAGGAAACTACTAAAAACAATATTCACACATTAGAAGAAGCATCTTTTTTGCTTATTGAGTTTATTAGGGTAGTACATACTTTGACGCTTTCCAAAACTCTGATTTTGATTAAGTTGGTTTCATAGTGTAATATAAATTGAATCTAAATCATCAGTTGTGGCATTATGTATGTGAGATTTAAAGTAGATACCTGGTTTTTGGAAATTAAATTCTGCTCTTTGTTATATAAAAGGCTATATACAGGTTGTCCGCCGGGAAGGTATACTACTTTGTTTGTATATAATTTTTGATTAAATGAAAGAGAATGGATCGTATATTGATAATTGTTTTATTACATATCGGCAATTATGTATGAAATACAATATCAGATAAATTTCCGCCTCTCTTAGCCTCACAAATGCGAGCCCTTTTGAACACATTTTTCATTATATTCTCACACATTTCACGCGATATTTCATTAATTTCATCACGAATATTTTGTTTGAGTTGCTCCAGTGTTTCTGGTTTGTTTGCATAAACCTTGCTTTTCAGATAACCGCACAAAAAGAAGTTCGGAGCAGTCAAATGAGGCGACCGTGGAGGCCAATATTGTTGTAGAAAGAGGTCTCGCAGTAATTCCATTATAATCCTGGCTGTATGCGATGTGGCACCGTCTTGTTGAAACCACATGTTAGTCAAGCCGAAAGCATGCAGTTGTGGCGTTAAAAAGATTTTAATCATATCACGATATCGCTCCTCACTTACAGTTACCGTTGCGCCATTTTCAGTTTCAAAGAAGTAAGGTTCAATTATTCATCCTGACCAAATTGCACAGCAGACTGTCACTTTTAATGGATGCAAAGGTGACAGATGAAAAATTTGTGGGTTTTCCCAGAACCGACTATACTGTTTATTCACATATCCATTCAAATGAAAATGTGCCTCGTCACACATTGTGATTTTTTCATGAAAATCGGGGTTGTCATGGGCGAGCTGTAGCATCCTATTTGCATACGTATGGTGGCGTAAATAGTCTTCTGGAAGAAGCTCTTGTGTCAACTAAATCTTAAATGGAAACAAATGCAAATCTTTGTTTAAAACTGTGGCCAAAGTTGTTTTCTGAAGACCAAGCTCCTGAGCACGGTGTCGAATTGAGGTTAATGGATTGTTTTGAACAGGTTGAGGTTGATGGATTATTTTAAACAGCAGTAATGTTTTCAGCCGATCTTGCAGTACGTTGTGGTCCATGATTGGGCCTATCAGCTACAGTCCCTCTTTCTTCGAAATCATTCACTACACGATAAATAGTGCGTCTTGTTGGTATGTTGTTTCTCCCAAAAATTTCACGTAACTTTCTCATCGTCACAGTAATCGATGATTGATTTTGATAAAATGTTTTAATGATTAAAACAATTTGGTTTACCGAATACTTTTCCATAATAAATTAGCCACGTCTCCACTTCACGGCATAACAAAGTATTATACCTTCCCGGCGGACACCCTGTATAAGGTCCTGAGTATTAAACATTTCAATGCGCCAATGTGAAAGGTTTATAATCATTTCGGTTAGGCTACATTGCAATAGCAGTTCTGTTCACCTTATATGTTGTAATCATAGTGATTATTTTACCAGAATCTGTGTTTTACTCTGAGCCTGTTATTTTTAAACGAAATCAAGATCCGATCATTTGGACATATCAGCATTATAGCAGTCCCAAACTTTTCGATGCTTATGTCGTTTCATCTGATTAAAAAAGGAAATATATATCATGTAAGTATGTACAAATATTAATTGCACACTTCAAAATTTATTAAACAAATTATTACTTGCAAGTTATTTCGTTTTATATTTTTAGTTTGCAAGAAAAACTATAATTACGTTTTTGATTTCTTATATCAAATGTTGTCCTTTTAAAGAGTAGATGCTTAACACATTATTTGAAATTTTATAAAAAACATAAAGGGCAATGCTTTTCGGTATTATTAAGGGTAAAACCTAAAATAAACACCTTTTGTTGTCGTAAGCATTTTTTGTGTATAACAAACTTGTAAAAAATGTTAATTTTCTTCTAGAAACCAAAGTTTTTCTTGCACTCAAAACTTGTTCGACTCTTAGTCGTTCTTTCACATAACTAAAAACTTCAGAAAATGGGAAAATGCAGTTAGAAGGCAAATAAAGAACAAACATTTAATAGTATTTGAAAACGTATTACGGTCACTTTAAAACTGTAATTAAATTTTGCAATTACATTTACAGTGCATTACAGTACAGTTCTTTAATACTGGGGAATATAAAAATGCTAGTGTAAGGTGCTCTAAAATACCGAATTAGCAGCACTTGTAGTGCTAAAAAATATTGAATTTTTAAGTGTCCATTTGTAATATAAATTTAAATGCCAAACTGCAACTATTGTAGCACTTATTATTTATTCGTACACCTAAACATTTATTACAAACCAACCAAATAAAACCGTGTGTCTTGGAAATTTGGTGCCCTTCTAATATTTTGCCTTACGTTTCACAACATTTCTATTAAGAATGTGAAGTTCGAAAGCTTCATAAAAGTAATTTTCTAATTTTACTTCCTTATGCTTCGCAGAGAGCTTCATGTGAAATTTATATTCAAATTACTCTTGCATACAGAAACCTGATTTAATATTTTTTTTTTTTTTTTTTTTTGTAAGCCCAACAAATATTTACTTGAACTTTCCTTTTTAGATAACATGTTTACATGAAATACAATAAATATAACGTAAATGAATTTGTAATAATATATGAGTGTGTAAAGGATGTCACCAAAAATGGCAATAGACCCAGCGAAAAATTGCTTAGATTTTGAAAACAATGTTTTCTGGGGCACAAAAGCGCTTCATAGTGAGCACTTGCATTTTGCCTTGGTAGATGGCAAAATAGGTAAAAATTTGTATTTTTTGTGTATATTTTTTTAGTAGTGCAGAAAATATTTTTACACTCTCGCTTACTGTCGTGCATCCCATTATACAATTATACATTTCACAAGGAGTTACGAACAGAACGCAATAAAGCAACAGTAGTTTTACAGTGAATCTCCAAATACGATGAAATAAAGACTTGAAAACATGTTCTAAAATGGGAGACATCGTAAACAAATACCACGCGATATTTCCTTATGGACCTACTAATGGTGAAGCAGTAGTGCTGGAAATATACGAACTACTACCTACTGTTGTTTGAAACGTACAACATTAATAGAAAATGAATTACTTATAGGTTACTGATGGCGGATATATGCGTTTTACATACAGCCAGTGAAACATAAATCTAAAAAGAAAGCAATTATATTAGCTTATTAACTACTAAAAAGTTTTGTTCTGATCTTGAAAAACATATGTACCTCGGTTCACCTCGAAACGTATTCGCTGATTTTGCTGCGAAGAAATAATCAACCAAGGCTCATTGTACAAGCACTCTCAACGCAGTGAATACCGTTTAAGATATAGGGGAGTTTAATCAAAACACACGATGTTAATTGTAAATAAATCGAAAAATTTTCAGAGAATTATCTTAATATTTTATATTATGATAGAAGGATCCATGACAATTATGTATGAAACAAAATATCGGCCAAATGCTTGATACGACTTTGATGGCATACCATTGTCCGATGGTCCATTTCAATGACTCTGAGACATAATTGAGGCTCAATTCTTGGCTTAGTGACGTACACTTTTTCTTTTAAATATCCCAAAGAAAGAAGTCCCACGATGTAAACTTGCATGATCGTGATGGCCAACTATGCAATCCGCTTTTCAATAATCGCTCGGGGGTTCTCATTTGCCCAAATGCGGCAATTCTGTTTGTTAACGAATCTACTGAGGTGAAAGTGTACCTGACAGTGTGCCTCGTCGCTGAAAATGATTTTATTTGTCATGTCACCATTGAGGACGCTTGAAATGTGTAGTAGGCTTCAGCTCTTGAGTCAATTGAACCTTTGAACCTTGTAAGCGTGTAAATTCAAATATTTATTCAAAATTCGAATCGGTGATTTTCGTGAGATGTTCAGTTGTTGAGCGCGACGACGAGTCGAGGTTGACAGCTCTTCCGCCACACTATTGTAAACAACAGCAATATTTTTCGCAGAACGACCTGGGTGAGCATGTATAGGTGTTTTCTTATTTTGTTCATATCCGGTTTGCTGAAATTTGCATACAAAGCACCAGATTATAGACACATTTGGTCAATTATGTGACTTACAATTAACATTGTACATAATGGTTGGACCACCCTGTATATAACATACTCGTATACATTTTAATAAAAGTGTAATGTGAAATTTCATACTGTAAACTATATGTTTTATATATTTGCTAACTTTTTCTCATATATTCGTATTTTTTTGCTATTTTCTATTGCAAAAGACTTAGCACGGAGCGTTCACAAAATATCCAATTGAATGCTAAGAAACCAAGTGATAGAAAAGCCTGTTAACAAATTTAGGAACAAAATTATATCGAATTATTACACTGTCTTTGAGCAAAATAAACTTAAAAAATAAACACGATTATTCAACTATTCAATATACGAGTGTTGTACTGGCCTGGGTAGGCTAGTGGGTATTGTGCTCGTTATTCAGTCTAGAGGTTACAGTGTCAATTCGTCTTCTAGACTTGGAGGCAAGTAAATGTGTTCATTACTAGGACGTAATTTGCGAGATGTAATTTCATAACTTGCGAAAAATCTAAAAAAGGTCTGACTTTAGTGACAAATATCCACTTTTTACCGACATTTTCCATAAACTCTTTACATACGTGTGGTCTGTAATACAGCTATGGGTATGGGCTTTTAGATATTCGTGTGGCCATTTAATTTCAGATAATCTGAAAAATAAATCTGATCACAAAACGGAGGATATAAATGGGAGATGTTTTAGAGAGTAATTGATTTTCTTCAGTATCATACAATTAAGACAGAATGTATTCACTTCTCCATGCACTGCTAGCCTAATTGATTAAGAAGAAGCGACCAATGGCATTCAAATTTGACGATTAACAATGATATGAAGGAAAAAATCATGTTTAAAATGGTTAATACGTTTTACTTATTTTTCTTCATATGTTAATAGTTAATCAAATAAGCAAGTAATAATATAATTATAGGAGCTGGATAACGTTATATGTAAGTTTTTTACACCACTTCTATTTTTAAATTAAATAAGTGCTTAAAAATATGCATAATTATGATTTTTAACGTACCATTGGTATTGGAGGATGATTACGTGCATCTGAAAAACAGTTCTCAACGTGGTCGCTGTGTTAAGTTTTAACTACAAATACAATGCCTTAGACTATCTTTAAATATTGACCCGTCACCCCTCGTGAGGCATTCTTGTCCATCTCTTTCTGATTCCTCCCTTAATTACAACCGGAGTTTCTTCAGAAAAAGATTTCTGTCCACCTACACAGAGCTCCAGATGTACGGCTAAGTTTGTATTAAAACTGATGCTTGACCGGTATTAAGCACCCTTTTGGCCACACATCCCTGGAGTATGCTGTTACAGCACGGATTCTCTTTGCTTGACTGATTTAGCCAGACTCCTTGCAGAGAGAAGAATCTGTTACCGGCCGCCACCACGAAGAGATATAACTCAGAACTTCTGACAATGAACCCAGTTACGGCAAGTGCTCCATACTTAATATTGAACCAAATTGGGCATCCATATATTACGAACGGCCTAATTAATGATTGAGATATAATTATGTTAACCTTACATTTGACATATTTAGACTGAAATAAATGTCTGTACATAAAGATAGCTTTTCTTCTTTTAAAATCGTTTCTTTAACATGATAGCTGAAGTATGAGAATTGGTTGAGGTCGCTGTGTTAATTAAGTTGTAAATACCATCTTTTTACATTTACGGAAAGAAGCTCAACTATATTGATGTTTAAATACATTTTATTATTATTCATATATCGTTTGTACATACTCGAATAGCTATTTTATATTAAACTTTTATTGGGTAATAACTTGAACTATTTTAAGTACCTATACATAAAAATTCACCTTGAGGTAACACAGAATCTATTATCTATTTCCTATTATACTCCAACCTCAAGCTTAATTTTACTGCACTATGCTGTAACACAATTTGTAATAGATTATAAACCGAAAAAAATTATAATTGTTTCTAAAGATATTTGCTCAATTTTGTACAAGTAATTTGCGATAGTTTGTTATACTAATAGAATGTTAAGCTAATATGGTTTCATTGTTTAATACTACGTTCTACATACACACTTACAAGTAATAATTTTGAACGTATGTGCCACTACTAAAATATACATAGCATATTTTCTTGTCTATACATCTGCTAGAAAGTCTGAATGTACAGTGGATGTCCAATATTTATATAGTACTATTTTTATTGCAGCAATAATCAATGTGGTACAACTCTAATACTATTTGAGAGAGTTCGAATAAATTCTAAATTAAAGGTTGCTTTATGATTTGATTTATGTAAGCACGTTTTTTTTTCATCATTTTCCACCTTACAGCAACTTTTGTGTATACTACTGTGGGAAAAAATAATAAGACTTTGTTCATAATTTTAAATTTATTTTTTTATTCTGGCAAATCTCTTTCGTCCCCCTCAAAGTAATCCCCCCCTCGCGACAATACACTTATGCCAACGTTTTTTCCAATCCTCGTAACAGTTGTTAAATTTCCGGAATAACCTTCAATTCGCATAGCGATTTACGTTTAATGTCATCAATTGACTCAAAACGGTTTCCCCGGAGTGGTCGCTTCAGTTTGCTGAACAGCCAGAAGTCACACGGAGCTAAATCAGGCGAATACTTTCATGTGATATTTGGCACAGATTTCACTGACAGTCATACCAACGTAGAAAATTTCGACGAATGGATTTTCGCGCGAAATTTAAATTAAAAAGTCTTACTATTTTTTGCCAACAGTAGTATACATATTTGCCTTCTGATCGAGTGATGGTTTAATGAAAACTACCTGGAATGGATAAAATCCTCAAGTGGGGACTAAGGTAAGATCAAGCGGAGACAAAGCGCCATTTCTGAAGGTGTGGTGCTTTAGACGTGTTATATGAGTGAAATAGAATCATTTCGTTCTTTTCTAGGTGTCTATTATTTATAATTACATTTATTTAAGGATTGGAAACAAATACAAAATGAAACCAATACAAGTTTAGAACATTTATGATTCCTACGGGTTCCTTCTCTATCTCTAGCATTGATATAGTCTGGATTAAATCCAATACACACCAGGAAGCTTTAATGATTTAAAATGATACAATTAAGGAACATCGTACCAATGATGACTGTTTATTATAAATATGTCAATTATGCTAGAAGAATTGCATGAGTGTAGTGTGATTACTGAAGAAATTGTTGTAATTATCGTTCTATGAAGGCTCAAGTCCTGATTTATTGAGAACGATATTTGTGTGTCAGATGCTCCAAACTATTCACAGATAAGTCTTGGCTACCATCGGCACTTGTCTTTCATTATTATGGTCTTATACATTGTATAGGTAGCAAGCGTAGGAACTTGAGTACGAGGACCTCGTACCCCTTATTTATTTAGGAATTGGAAGTAATCTAATCTCTGCTATCAATAGCAATATCTAGGTCTTAACTACTGCCGCTAAGTGCACCGCCAAAGGAAATTCACCAACAACTAGTCTAAACGTACATCCTGCGAGCAAACGTTTCTTATACCATTGTTTAGTTGTTGGTCAAACCTGGAATTTTCTCTTCTTCTGCTTTTAGGTCCCAGGCAAGCCTAGAAGGCTGACTCCACAAATAAAAGTAACGGGATCACTAAGAAAACAGGGAACTACTTACAGTAGGAACATTTTCTTCTCGTCCATGTTTGTAATCTCATTCAAATATACCGGATATAGTAAAAGTTCTTTTATGTAAAGAATTAGTGCTTACAATCTAACTTGTTTACAAATACTGCTATTAGTGAATTAAGTAACAGAATTGGGCGATCCAATGTTCTATCCAATTTTCGATACAGAAAATTTTGGTCTCAATTGTATTTCTATTCATAGATATTTCGTATTTCTTACATAAGATAAAATAAACGAACATTCTGCACTTGATATTTTGATATATTTAATCTTAAGCCCCAAAACAATTGTTATTAACATCATTCCATACAAAATGGAGCAACGTGTGTATGTACGAGTATAAGAGAGTGTTGGTATGTGTTTTTATGAACATGTGTTATTAGGAGAGATATTTTGTTATTGATGTGTGGTACCTCAGCTTACAAGTAGAAGTATGGTAAATTTGGTTATTAAGTACGTATATGTTTTATAAAATAAACTAAGCAGACTCCTGAGAAGTAGTTTTAGTGAGATACCGCTAAAATGTTATGTTAGTATATTCAACTAAAATTTCAATTTTAATCAATGAAACTCTCTATGTAAACATACTGGCGTCTATCCTCATGTTTTTCCATTCACTTCCAGCATTTGATAGTCAATCTTGTTTCTGTTTGTATATATATACAGTAACCGCAAGCAAGTTAAAGCTATCCAATTTATTTAACAAATGCTCTGTGTGCTTTTGAGACAGAGGATCAAGAGAGACTGATTTATAAAGTGATTGCTACAAGGTCAAGGTTTCAGCGAGAGAGTGAGGAATGCTTTTGCAGTACTGCTAGCACCTGATATCAAGTTTTGGATCAGTATTGCTCCTTGCTTCACATTAATATAAATAATTTGTTTATCAACTCAACCAAAACTTTTTTTATACAATGAAAAAAAGGAAAACGAAGCCAAATGAATGACCCGCGTATTTAAAGGAATATCCTAAAAATATTGAACAATGTTTTTGTAACAATATTTCTATATATTTTCACACAATATGTTGATAATAATCCTCTACATAAAATTTTGTACCGAGAGAAATTGAGTTGGATAATAAACAAAATCTGAGCTAAAATAAACAGATATTATATATTGTTGTACAGCGTCTGAGATAAGCACCCAAGGGACTGAAGCTCTCCAATTCTTAACAGTTAACACGCGAACTACTTAAGTAACAGCACCCTCAAGAGTCAAGTGCTGTGCCCTAACTTAGGAATGAATTATATACACATAAATATCTGTGCATATATGAATAACGGGACTTGTTCGCCAATTTCATTAGAGCACATTCCGTTATAAAATCATAAAACAGTGAAACACAACCCACACTGCGTCGATTTTTAACCGGGTTAATATAGTTATTTGCCCTACTGTCGCTCATATGCTGCTTCGCTGTCTCTTGTACACTGTCGAAATGCTCAACACACCTTAAAGTACAAGTCCATACATGGGAGTTGTATTCCATTTTCGGTCGGTTATAGGTAGTAAAATTATAAGGAGAAGGGGTAATGAACTACCTCTTTCACTCTTTTAAAAAAACCGAAAAAAGTGTTTAGACCATCGAATATCACATCGGAATTTCATGTCAAGAAAAACATAAATAGGCTTCTTAATACTTGTATCATATCAAGAAAAACATCCAAACTCGTTTTAATAAGTATTTATCGCCCATAACTATGGATGAAGCAACGTAGTCATCGTTCTTCTAAGAGTAAGCATGCAATATTGGGCTTAACGTGCATCAAAATCAATCCTATTCGCATGACCCTAATCAGAGGCTGTCACAACATCTCGAATAAGTAAACATTCATATTCTGCCTGGTGACCACAAACTCGGAAAGGATTGGTTTTGAAGAAAAATCAATACTAAATGTTAACGACTGCTGCAAAAGAATAGATAAGATTGAAGGGACATTTAGAAACACAAAAAATTAATAAGAGGAAGTACGGAAAGTACTCACTAGACAAAAAATCTTTCTGCATAAGTCTTTTCCCTCTTTCTCACAATCTTTTTTCTAAGCCCAGCACGTCAGATTCGCATACAGGAGGAAATAAAAACGCATATACACCCCTTCTTCTAACGGTTAGAATAAAAGTTTTGCCAAAACAACATTTTAAAATGTGAAATTTGTTCATTTAGAATTCTATTTTCTTGTTTAGACTTGATTTAAATGCAAATTTTCTGATATTCCTTTGTGAACAATAAGTGACTCCAAGGGATTTTTTAAAAATTTGTGGCAAACTTTTCATTACTTTACTTTTGTTTATTTAACTTTATGGGAATTCGATATATTTCTTTTACAAGTGAGAATGTATGTGTGTGTTGGTTTTCATTACACTGCTGTCACACATACATTTATACCCAAAAAGCGGAAATGTAAATTGTAAAGCAACAAAAATTTTGTTTATAGTTCATATATTTTCCCCGACTCTCTATCACTCTATCAAATACATTTTCGCAAATTCAAAAGAAGATCAGGAAATAGATGTTGTAGTGTACCTACAAATATATTGAATATGTTAAATACAAAATATTGACATTATGCAAGAAAATAAAAGCTTTTAAGAGGATATGTGGTTGAATAAATACTGAGTACTAAATTATACCTTCATTTTAATTAAAAATTTTTTTATTTTTCTAAGCATCGTAAGCCTACTACGAACAGTTGCTATTCATACTTACTTGAAAATTTATATAATTTTGATTTGTTAAATTTATCATCAAAATAATGTTTTAAGCATGGAAACTAAAAAACTGTTCTATTAAATTCCATACGATTTATAGACGTACATACATATGTATGTAGCGTTATCTGATTCGCCCTGACTTTAAATTAAGAATGCCACAAAACGAAAGAAGAAGTTCGTAAAATGCTGCACAACTTCATTTGAAAAATCCACGTGGCTCGCGTTTTACGGTGGCAAAACCTATTACAGTGGCCAAAAGTTTATTTTTTAGGGTTATCCAAAATTGTGAACATCGACAAGGGGTAGAAAGATGGTATTATCTAGACAGTGCTTTGAAATTTAAAAATAAATAAAAACAATTCGCATTCGTATACATGATGATTTAAAAGCTTAAAAAATTCTCACATACGCTTATATTAGCTTCATTGCCAAAACCGATCTGAGACCATGTTTCGAAATCGTATTCAGCCGAAGACGAATGTGCAGCATTCGAACTAATAATTATATAAAATATTTATTAGGCAATTGTGTTAAAAAGGGAATTTTTGTCACTCATTACATATCAAATGTCTTCGAACACAAGCACAAATGAATTAAAACCTCAAAATTGCATGCATTTCTGCCAGTTTTAGACTATTAGACGACAGTTAGGAATAAGTGAAAATAATAGTTGCATTATTATTCTAAAAAACTTAAAGATGTTCTGCGGAGATTTAAAGAAACGATATGCAGACTTGTGCAATCTCGAGTTATACAAAGTCTAATGCGACCAGATGTAAAACGAACAGTTCTATCTTGATTCAGATTAAATTCTATAGTGTGCAATTTAATTGAACTTATGTTTTGTTTATTTTATGAATCGAAAATGACAAATGCTATCGCTATAGCTGTCATTCTTATTATTACTACGAACTGCAATATAAATTACCCAATAAAATACACATACACAAAAATAGACAACTTATATATTCATATATAAAAGAGTGTCGTGTTAGAACTCACCATAATTACAACAAAACCAAATACTTCCTAAACCTTAAATAAACACCAAAAATTTATTTAAAAAAAATCGATTTTAAGCGAATTTTTATTTAAAATAACTCCTCAAATATATATAACCTTTAAAGAAACGGAGAATAATACAATCGAGACATCACCAAGAAATATTATCTAAAATATATGAACTAAATACCTTTAGCAATATTTTATAGCTTCAAATATATGTATTTATTACAATTAAAGGAATTAGGAATCCTTAAATTATATAACATCAGAATTGAGAAGAAAAGAATTGAAAAAGTTCATGATCATCAAGGTTGACGAACATCAAGGGAAAATATGAAGTAGAGGATGTTTTGACTCTCCGTATTTCGACGATTTCAACGTACTTTTCATTCGATTTTACTCAGCTACAATTTCCCGAGCGTCTTGACTTTATGGTGGCAGGGAGAGTCTTTATAAGCTTGCGGGTTTAACTTTGAGTTACCGTGTTGCGCGCATAGATAACTGTATGTCGCATGTTCTCGTCTTGCTAAACCATCATCACATGGTTTTACGCACCAGATAATAAAAAAAACGTAGTTTATCAGATAGCTTTACATTGAGTTAATGTATTTATCCTTTAATTAAATGATTTAAATTAAATGATAATTAAAAAAATTATCAAACAAATGTAAGTGTAACTTTCAATATTCAAATAAATAAATGAAAATAAAAATCAAGATCTGAAATTTTATTTCGCACGATGAATTTATTTGAATTAAATATCGTTTGCGAAAACCAAGTAAATATATCATCCCATTGAGGCGAAAGAATGAAAATTGCAAAAACAATAAATTTTTTAAAAATTTTCTACTTATGCCGGCTAGCTTTGTACGGTGATCTGTATTATAATGACTTTGATTTATTGGCTTATTGATGTATCTGGTGTGACTTTGCGCCACTTCACATACAAAAATTTTGCTTGGTAACATAGAGATTCATCTAAGAACGCGCCTCGAGCTACTTCAAAGTACTTTGAAGTGTAGTCAACTTTGAGCTTTTCTTAGAGATTTGGTACCATCAGCTAAATAACAAAAAACTTTGTTATTTAAGTGCAAGTCCGTTTTCACCTTATCCTAAAAGTTTATAAACTACTTCTTTAGTAATAGAACGCTTTACCTTTGGATGTAAAAAAATACATAAAACTATTTATGATGTATGTTTGAAAGAATTTCTTTAAAGTTCTGCAAAGAATTCTATCTTAGAAATATAATCTGAATAGAAGCATCACAGCTTTGTATAAAATTTGGTAAGCGTAATATTTCACATTTCTAAATTCCCAGGAAACTAGTTTAGAAATCTTAAAAGTTTCAACAAATTAATGTATGCTGCTCTTTATTATAATGTAACTAAAATAAATTTCAAGACTCAACTTTTCTTTCAAACTTTTTACTTTGAAGAACTTTTATTTTTAATACTGAAAGGAAGCATTCTTGCTTAAGTTGAAGAAAATCTAACAAATCTTATAAAATGTGTAGACAAAATTTGAATAGAATAATATTTATATGTAAAAATCCTAGCAATATTTAGAGGGATTTGCAAAAATTACATAAAATGAATTTTTTAAGTTTTACTTTCAGTTCTTTTAAATTTACATCAGTGACGTTTAGATCTGCAGGAATCTTTCATCTTTTTTTACACATCTACAATAAGTTCAAGAATTCAAAAAAGTATTAAACAAAAACAATTTTTAAAAACCTCTGTGTAGAGCAGATAAAAGATTTCACGCATTAGGATTTTTATTCATTCTTATTTCCGAGCAGAAGTCTTTTTTGCTTTAGGGATTAACCAACTTTGGCACTTACAAATCTTGGCTATACACGCAATTTAGAATATGAAAATATTAAGGTTGTTTGTAAAACTCTTAAGATGATACTAAAAGTTGGACATAGTTGTGCATAAACTTCTCAGTGTTGGAAGCACATACATTTGTGCCTACACGAGAGGGACATAATTTCATACAAATATTATTTGATGTAAATTGAAATTTAAGGAAGAACAATTGTTTAAATTATTCACATTATAAACATATTCTAATTTAACATAATCATAATATTTTTCAGAAGTGATAATAAGATGATGCAAATTTAACTAAATATGATGAAATTAACATGATTAAAGCGATCGCAATACGTCTCTAGGAAGCCATTACATAATTTGAAATTATCATATAATTATCGCATTTTAATAACTGCAACAATCGACTAAATTTAACGAAAGTTAAATTTAATTAGTTTTAATAACTGCACCTACTTGCAGAAGCGCTCTTACCGATTATGCTCATATTCATATCTGCTTTTCAGATTTCTGTTTCCCTATTTGTTTTAATTTATTTGTTTGTAAATAATTACGGTTTGTTAACATTACTTTTGTATTTTTCTCTCAAAGGTAAGAAAGCATAAACACGTTACGCTAATTTTTATTATAAATATTTCTTATCACAAAGCTTACGTTCGTTATCTGTGTAATTAAATGTGAACAACATAAATTTTGTATCGCAAGGAATACAAACTCGTTTTACTGGTAAATAGAAATGAAATAGTTCATTGGTGGTTAAATGTATATCCTAACGGTGCAAATATTTGATGAAATCAACGTAACCATTATTTCATTTTTGTTGATGTCATATTAAGCGCATAATAAATATGCGTAATAGGTGACTTTTTTCGTTTAAAACTTTAACTGAACAAGAACAGAGGCATATCGTACATGAAAAATTATACATAAAAGGGAATAACAACAATGCCTATAATAAGGCAAATCTTATCTCGTAACCAAATAAAAACACGAATGGGTTAAGATATCAAATTCATGTTAGCTCTCAGTTATTTCAGAGTATTCATCTGAACAACGCGGCTGATATTCAAGAAGCTGAGGACCATTTCATAAGCACCGTGACTGTAGCAGTAATGAAAACAAAACCACCAGTAAACAGAAATTCGCATCAGTCATCACACGATATACAGATTTTTGCCAGGGAGGAAAGGAGTCTTAAAAGGCAATGGTAGAATAGTCGTTCTCCAGATATTAAGGTCCAAATAAACTTATGCCAGAGAAGTTTACATGATAACCTGAGGCAGATACATGAGTTCGCTATCGAAAGTTATATAAAAAATTTGGATCCAACAAAAGAAACGGATTAGAGCCTGTGGAAAGCTGTAAGACACTAAAAATGTCCTATTGCCTTCTAATCTCCATTAAGACTTGTAAAGCGCAGCTGGGTCAAAAACTCGACTGAAAAGGTAAATTGTCACCGTTATTAGATCTGGCTTTTTTTGTAGATATTTCCCAAGCGTCCAATTCTTCCAGAAAAATCCGATAAGCTTTTTTAAAGGCTATTTGACAAAATGCCAAAATTTCTGCAAGAGTACCTGAAGGTAGTATTCAAGTGCGGTTATTATATATTATTGTTATTGTATAGCAGATATGCCAACAAGCACAAATACACGTCCACGTATGCAGGCGATACTGCATATATATGTATTAATAATGATTCGAAGGTGGAACCTGCACAAATTCAGTCCTTTATTCGTAAGCTAGAACTGGCTAAAAAAAAGTGGAGGATAAAAGTAAATCCATCAACATGTTTCCTCAGAGTGCAAAATTGTACACCAATAAAAAATAACATTGTTCTTGCGGAAACACCTATATAAGCGTCTACTTTGGTCCCCCGATATTAAAGCAACAAGATCGGCCATAAAGCATCGAACAAATCAACAATACTTGTTAATAAGTCCTAAATCTTGGCATTCGAATACAAAGTAATTTTATACAAATCAATTATAAAGCCTATATGATGATATGGCATATAGCTGTGGGGTACTGCTTGTGCATCTAACATCCGGAAGTTACAAAGATAAAGTCTAGAATATTGCAATATAACTTCTGCGTCGTCTCTTGGTATATACAAAAATTATGACACCTAATGTGACACGTAAGGTTAAATAAACGTTTGACAAATATGGTGGTTACGCTCACTTCCTCGAAAATTTGCCTCGTCTGATCATAGAGTTAATATCTTGCCATTACTTGTGATAGATAATATAAGTTTCAATAAAAATGCTTGGGTCGGCTAGCACAAAATTTTTAAGGCACATGAAACACCTTTATGTGCCAATATGGACCATTTGTATCCACATACATAAAAACCTTTTAGTACGCCTTCAAAAACAGGTTAAACTCACAATTCGATTTTTTAATTAAATTCGTGCTATTTTTATGTGAGAAACATTTGAGGGAAACAGAATCATATTTGACTAAACATGTTCTAAGTTCATGGGTTTTGTTACAAAAATAACTTTGCTCAATGCATCTTCCTTTGACTCTTAAAATGTATGCTGTAGTCTGAAGTGCAGTATCCAGATTAGGCCATATATTGACGTTTGATAAAATTGGGGTTTTTTTTTAAACTTGGTTCTTTGGTTTTTTTACATTCTGAAGTAAAATGTGTCTTAATTTTGGTTGGTAAAATTAAATTTCTTTTATGTATTATTTGGTTACTTTTTGATTTTTTCGCAAATTTTCGAAATTTTTGAGAAGTTCTGATTTGTTATAAAATTTTTATTTTATTTTTGTAAAATTTTAAGATTTTTATAAAGTCGTGGTACAATTAGACTATTACGTGAAATTTAATTTTGTAGTAAAATTACAAAATGTGGTTATTTGGATCTTTTGCCTTTGAACTCAGATTTTTTGGTATGTTTGCTTCTTTATACAGTGTAATTTTTCGGTGATATATCGATTTTTGCCAGAATTCGCACTGATGTTAAAAAATTAAACAAAATTGATTTGTTAATTTCAAATAGCAAAAAAAACTTCGGTAACAAAATCACTTTTCTAATAAACTATAGTATGGTAGCTCCAAGTCTAGCAGAAAAAAATTGGCTTTTTTTAACTTTCAATAAATATTTCGTGACTTCATGGTCCCTTAATTTGTAAATTTAGACAAACTTATTATTTGTGTGATTAAAATCACATTGTTATATGCTTTCCCGATATTAAATTAAAATAAATTGGCATACACATTTAATAAGAAATTAAAAAAAAACACATAAGTTTTCACCAAAAATTTCATTTAGTTTTTATCAAGAAAAGAATATATTTAAGGCAAGCACTCCATGCGATTATTCTTTGCGTTTCATTTATTGTTCGGAGTGTTCAGATGGTGCGCCAAAAAGGTGTCATACACAGGGTGGCAGTTATGCTCGCTACGCCACTGCCTTGGAGATATATTTTGATCATGTAATTTGTTATAAAATGTATTTCGTACCCTCTCATAAGGAAAATATATTTTTCAATCTTATCGCCTTTAAAACGTATGAAGGAAGTAAACCAATCTCAGATGGTAGCAACTCACTATTGCTTTATTCTTTAAGTATAATTGCGATATTTATATATAATCATTTGCACTAAGAGTACGTTATATGTCCTATATACAAGTCGTTTAGAATTAAACACGTTCAGTTCTTTGGTTAAATGTTTTAAAATTTGTTTAAGTACTGGAAATTTACTTTTACAAATTGGAGATTAAGATGAATAAAAAAATCAATACTTACCGTTTATGTCAATCGGTCACATAATGTTAATGTTATGCTAATTATAAATAAATTATTTATACAAGAGGTATAAATTATGTAATCGTGTTCAAATAATAATTTTTCATTTCACAATCCCCTGGTATTGTTGTACTGTTTATTTACTTGCGAGCGCTCAATACCTATTGTTGTATCTATTGCGACTGCAATGCTAAAGTTTTGTATTTTACAACTGGTGTTACACAATTATACTTCTCTTGGCGGAAATTTCTAGAAAGAATGATCAAAAGTCGAACTGTTGTTTTGATAATATTGTTGTAGTAATATTAGAACATGGGTTTAAACAAATAAAAGAGGTAACACTATGCGAATAAACAATAGACATTTTTATTTATGTTTGTAAATATCTTACATTTAAAGCCTTAAAATTATTAATTATCGAACAGGTGAAAATATATAAAATACATGTTAGTTAAATTGACTCAGGAAAGTATCACTTGTATCTTCGTATTCCGAAATGTCAAATAATAAACCAACAGTAGCATAGAATTATATTTCCTGAAATACACTTCCTTTTATTTATAAATCTATCACATCGGCTGCATTATTGGCTATTTAAAGGGTTTTAGCTTTTAATAAATATCACTGCAGATTACTTGAAATCATTAAATGAAAGTTGTGAAGTTGTATAATTTTTCAATGCAAATCACCGACAGTTCCAAATTTACATTACTGTGAGAAATAACAATAACACGACGATACAATAAAAAAAAGAGTTTTTAAAACGCTTCATCACAAGTCGAATTAATTTATGTAAAATAAAATTTAGGCTAATTGCGATGTTTGGACAAATTCTTACCAATGTCAAATATTATTATGGAAAACAATTTGAAATACACAAAGATACATTTTTAATTTCTACATACTTTCATTATAGCAATTCGTTTATTTTTTATTTTAGTTTTTTTATACTATTCTCATGAATTGCCTTTGGTTCAAAATTCACATTAAACACTAACTTTTTGTGGGCGTATCCCTCGTGCGGGATGGTGCCATCCCAATTATACTAATTTCACTTATTGATACAGCCATTCCTCAAAATATGAGCAAATCAGAGTGTTGCAACACTGTTCTGAAAACTATCACAAAACTGCAGAGCTGTTAAACAATGAATTCTTTTTAGATCTACTCTATTCGTTTTCAAAGAAAGCTAATGGTGTCTAAAATTGTAATGCAATATTTAGTTGATGCTCAGAAATAGATAAGATGGTCGTCAAAGTTAAACTAACCAATTCCTGAATAGAAAAAGTTTAATTTCAATATAATTACAGATACAAAAATAAAGTATTGGTTTATTATAAAAAAAACTTGAAGAAGTATAAATATAATCAAACAAACGTGGTAATTAGCAATAGCAAATACTACAAATTTTTGGACATCAAATTCATTACAAATGCCGCGCTATTCTTTTCCCTATTTGGTTAGCTGACTGCAGCAATTTCTCGCGAGCTTCCTTTACTTAAAAATTTATGCTTTTCAAATGTGTAATTAAACAACAAATATCGCGATTTTCAATGAAATTTTTTCTTGATGATATTTTTGTGTTTATAGTTTCATTTATTTACAAGGACTGCTTAATAAAGTGTGAAAATAAGGAAATAAACTGGTTCATTAATTTAGGAGAGAAAATCTTTGTTTTTATGATAAACAGCTAAAGTTCGATAATAATATTTATTTGCTTATAATATTTACTTCAAACGAATACAGAGAAATGCTAATGGCTTGAGCTCATTGCGGAAATGAAAGTGAAGGTGACCTTGCTTTTTTGGCTATCTGAAAGTCAGCTTATAGAAGGTAACAAAATGGTATAAAATAACAAAATCTTGGTAATTATTGCATCAGGTTGCATTCATAAGTCATATTTCGAACAAGTTAGAAATGTAGGAACAATGATCGGGAACAAATTGCACTTTGTTTTGATCACAATCTATTAAAAATATTGTGCCGCATCCCAATCACAAGTTAAGCTGATGAAAACGAAGTTTGTTTAGTGATGACATAATGACACAAAACTGCACCAATTGAAATTTATTGGAAACAATTTTAAAATGTTTTGGTTTAAGTTCCTTTGATCTTAACAGTGAAGGAAATATATGTTTTTTATACGAACGAAAGTTGAGCTATACGTGTATATATTTGTGCCCTTTCGTTTATTAGTGTTATTTTCACTGACAGCGAAAGAACATAATATTTTCTCATCATGCAAAAAATTGATATATACTCACATTTAACATGCTGGACATTCACACACATTGTGCATCAGTGGATTACTCTTCCGTCGGAGTATCTTTGACTGATCCACTTACCTCTTGCGAGGTTTTTTGTCTTTTCTGCAGAATTACTCCATTGGCTAACAAATACCGGAATTCCTACAGAGATTTACCTCTCCACCTCATACGAGGCTTCGTTGTCCACCCCTTTCGGAATCTCTTGGTACAACGCCTTGGAAGACATTTTAAAGATTGACCCGTCCACCCCTCGCGAGGCAGTGTCGTCTATCTCTTCCGGATTCCTAACTTGGCAAATCAACCAGTAGTTTCTTCAGAGACTAACCTTTCCGCCCCTGCTGCTAAGTTACAATATCGGTTATAACTCCGTAATTACCATATTTATTTTTATAGATTGAAGCCAACTATATTTTTGTTTTTCTTCTATAGTTTCAAATATGATATATAGGAAGTTTTTTGTCTCTCCTGTAAAATTTACTGAAAGGGAGTTAGCAGGTTTGCATGTTAACACGACGATACATCAAATTCAATTCAAAATTGTTCAAAGTCCCTACAACAACCATTTAATTTAATTATGATATGTTGCCATGTTTTGGCTTTGCGTGTGGCCTATATCAGTTTAACGGTTTGTTCATTCAATGACAGTTGTAAAGGTCCTATTGTGTAAAGGGAAGTTAGAAGTTTCAGCTGCAGACACTTTATTATTATGGACCTCAAGTTCAATCTGTATATGGTTGTCAATAATGTACTCTGGTGATTAAAGACATCGTTTAAAATTTCATTTAAAGGTTTTTTTAATGAAATATTTGGTAATAACATCATAGATAACATACCCATATCTTAGCCTTTTTTTAACTCTGTAAGTGTAATAAATACCATAAAAGTAAACGAAAAAAGAGTTGCAAATGCTTTAAAAACATACATTTTAACTATCTCGTTACATGTTATGCATTTCTAATTTTTTCTTTTATATATTTCCAAAAAAAAAACAATCAAGTTAAACACAAAATAAAATTTTAAGATAAAGATGAATGAAAACCGCCTAACTGTGTACGCATGACTCAAAAGCAAAAAATTAAGCTGTTGTTCATTGAGAATTAAATTTGAGATACTGTTGCAAATTACATCGTACACAATGACCAATAGTTGACATCATAGTGGATTTTTTCACTGCCAGTGTTCTTGGTATCTCTTTTCAAATTTATTGCTACAATTGTATCCTTTGTTCTCGGCAAACAACATGAAAAGAGTATAGTTCTATAAAGTCCTATACAGCTTACGATTATAGCAAAATAGTTTTCGTTCGTTTACCGTATTTTTTATTATTAACCGCGCCTAATTCGACATAATATTTTAGTAAATGTTTGAAAGAAAATGTACTTGAGTTAAGTATTAAAGTGTGTTTGGAAAAAGTGAACATATGTATCAACTTAAATGTTTGAAATTCTAACGCAACCTAAAATTTTTCACACAAAAAATAATAAAAAAATCATTTTCGAAAAATATTCAAACTCGATTAAAAGATTTTAACTTCAGCAAAAGAAATTAAATTTTACAAAATAAATAGAAATATTTAAAAAAAACTAAATTTTCAAAATACAGCGGACTATGTGCTTATAAGATTTAAAACTCTTCATTAAGTCTCTTAGATAATCCTAGAAAGTTGACAACATCGAAGGGTTAGATTGAATTTCCGAACCATAACTATATGAATACATTTAGATTTCATCGATCCCGTTGTTAAGTCTTTAGTCGATGAAGTTACTTAGATAAACTTAGTAACGGTTAACTTCGGCACATGTCACGAACCAAAAAGGCAATTTAAACATTAAAAATCAATAACTTAAAATATAACAATGTGAATAATTAAAAAAACAGGTCAAGGCTTCCCCGTGCATAGGAAGCTCTGTGTGGGTGGACATATTTTCTCCATTAGATGGATGATTCAGGAAGCCTCGCAAGAGGTAGAAAGGTTTTTGACCAAAGGAGAAATCCGGAAAAGATGGACAAGAATGCCTCGTGAGGGGTGAACGAGTCAATATTTGAAGGTACTTCTAAGGCTTTATATCGTGAGATTTCTGGTACAAGGTGGAGGATACATCTCCGTTGGAACTCATTTGTTTATTGGCCAATTAAAGAATTCTGAAGAGTTGGACAAGGAAACCTAACTAAGCGTGAATAGGACAGCTTCGAAAGATATTCCTGAGGAAGAGACTAAGGCGATAGCACACATTGTATGTATGGCTAGCATAAGGCTTCAGACCGCGGGCAGACACTTGTTAAGTGTAGATGCCATGGTGCACATAAGCCTTAAATAAATGCTAGCAATTACAAGATACTCTGTGATCGGGAAGAAGGTCACCAATTGACAGTCTAAAATCACTATAATCGATAGTCAAGGCTAGTGGTAGCACGAGACTAGTCTTGATTGAGTCTAAGGTAATCATAAATTACAAATCGGTTATCTGAAATCAATTCGAAGAATGAATGGGGCCAAAAAGAGATCCATAAATTTAGCGGTCTGCTTCAATATTCGCCCTAAAAAAAAGAATATCAATAAAATGTAAAATTATTCTTGCGAAAATTGGTGGTATTCCATCGAAAAAATTTCTTCAGATGCAAGCTCAATTTTTGCAAACTTTAAAGACAATTTACATGGAATACATCTAAAGTAAAAGTCGAGTAATTTTAGGAAATAGTTCTTTCATCTCTGTTACCGCCACTAAGAAATCGCTGCAAGTGCATCATTTTTTATCGATATTTATTATTATAGATTAAACTGTCAAATGCAATTTTTCTTTTATTATTCCACTCCATATTTTTTACAAAAAAATTATATTTTAATCTTATAATATAATCATCCGAATTGATCGAGAAATTTCGCTCCGAGTACCCATACATGAAATGTCACTATAATTCATAGTATACAAGTTTTCTTTATAATAATTGTGAATTACATTCTAGGAATTTTAACATTGAAGTACAAGGCAATAAATAATAACTGTGTTCTAAAAAACCTTATACGCGTGTTTATAATCTACAATTTGGTTACAAAGAGCTTGGGCAGCATCACCCGTCCACAATCCTTATCCAAACATGGCCAATTTGGAAGCAAAACGTATGATTATTTTTTTAATGCGTGCCACGGGATTTAATAAAATTAATTTAATGATATGTCACGCAATAAATAACTCTAACATAGTAACTCGCACAGTATTTGAATACTCTTGATGTGGTAGTGACTATGGCATACAATCGCAATGTCAATAATTAATAACCATGAAGGCTAATTTTTTCAATTTAATAAATTTTAATAATTTAAAAACTCTTATTCTATGGCTTAAAGACTCAATTCTATTGTCAGTCTTTATTAACTGCCATTATTTACCATTATGGTTGTGAACTATATTCAAAAAAGTTTAGACAAAGAGACCCCTATTGACGTTGTTAAATTCCTTTAAATCTTAAATAAAAAGTTAATTGTTTTTTCAAACCCTTTTTATTGTGTTACAACTATTTACGACTGCCACGGTTTATACCAGTTGCAACAGTGACAGCACTGCTTGTTACACTAAATTTATACTTTATTACTTTTATTGGCAACAATGTTTTGTTTTCCTGTTTCTGCAATTTTGGTTCGAATATAAATCGTTAACGAACAAATTCTGTTAACAGAACGAAAATAGAAAACAAAAAACGGAAAATTAAACAACACGTATGAGTACAATTTCTATTACGAGTTAAATCCCAACTCCGCAAAAATAAAACAAAATATATATTTGGTGATTTCTGGGTCAAATATGTTTTTTTTTTGTTTCTGGTCTAAATAAAAAAATTAAAATAAATTGCGTTATATTTTTGCTATTTTTGCAATGCATACAAAATGAATTGGTTTCTGGTCTTATTATATATAAATAAAATATTAATTATTTTATATGTATTACATAAAACTTTGATGGATTTTTTACTTACATACGAACTTTTTTATACTGTATTTTATTTTATTGAATCTCTCTATTAAAAGAAAATCACAATAAGTATTCAAATCTTATTTCTAAACTATTATTTACTAGTTATTACTAATGTAATAACTAATTTGTTGTATTCAAATCTTAAAAATCTATCTTCTATTGTGTAGAGAGAGCCGCCTCGCCAGCCTCAATGTGTCAGTTCTTTTTAGTCTCTGGTGGCCGTCAAATTGCAATAAATTGAGTGCTAGAGTGTTGGGATGTGGGACTAGTTTGTTCACGTATTTGGACGTGTACGTTTTAACTTCCTTGTGGATAGTGGGAACTTTGAGATCCCTATGTATGTTTTCATTTCTTATGTACCAGGATGCGCACACGATATGACGTAAAATCCTAGACTGTCTTCTCTGTAACTTCTGGATGTTTGATGCACAGGCAGTACATCCCCAGCTGAATACCATATGGCCATATTGGCTTTATAACGGATTTGTATAAAAGGACTTTATACTCCAAAGCCAAAGTTGAGTTAGGACTTATTAGCCAATGCAGTTGATTTGTTCGAAGCTTTATGGACGTTATTTTTGCCCCCATGTGATGGGACCAAGTTAGGAGCCGATCTAGGTGGATACCTAAATATTTAACGTGCGTTTCCACTGGAACCGTGGTATTAGTTATAATGATTGGTGGACAATTTTGCCTTCTAAGGGAAAACGTTACATGAGCACATTTTGATGGATTTACCTTTATTCTCCACTGCTTTAGCCAGTCTTCTAGCTTATGAATATGGGACTGCAGCTTTTCAGATGCATCCTTTGGATCATTACTGACACTTATAATTGCAGTGTCGTCTGCAAAGGTTGGTGTATATGTATGTGGGCTTGTCGGCATATCCGCTGTATAGATGATGTTCTTTTAGTTATTTTTTAATTTTTAAATTCTAGTCAAAGGCGCTAAATTATATTTTTTTTAAGTATACTAAAACAGCTAAAAAATTTTGTTTGTTATAATTTAATGATTAAATATAACTATTCACCAAGTATTTATTGGTTTTAGTGTATTATTTAAAATACTTTCAAATAACTATAATATGTTTGCCAACAACATGTATTATTCTACACAATATGACATAGTTATCATGAGCATGTCAGAACCGTATTTTTGTATTCATTGAACAGAAAAGTCAGGTGAATCCGTAAAAAAAATATATAATAAAAATTCATAAGCATAATGTATGTTAAGGTAATTAATACTATAAGGAATTTAGTAAAAATTTTATAATTAAAGTTAACGTAGTAGTAGTACATGGAATTGAATTGTACTGTAGCGAAAGACCTTTTATTATTTCTGATTAATATTATTTTATTTATTTTCATCGAGCTCCGCGATAAGAGCTCAAGACGATTACAAATTGGTCTGTGTCTTAAACTAGAACAAACTCTCTATTTACACTATATTTTTGGTGAAGTTGACAATTTTCAACTCAGCCCTTATTTCTATACTAATTCTATATTTCTACATACTACAGTACATGTGCGTGTGATTGTACATTCTTATTCTTAATCTTCAAATGCAAATAGTGTGGGATAAATATGTGCAATATGACACGCGCCTATTACAATTATAACAACTTGCAATTACCATGATAAACAATGTAGTGAGCCACACGATCACAAGCATTGAAACACAACAACAACATGCGGAGTACGTCTATGAAGACGGTCAGCGGAATGACAACAAAATATGAAGTGATCGCTGCTTGTGTGTATACCAATGTGGTCAGTGGCCCAGCGACAGTCAAGTGTTTGCTGCTTATACAGTGTGACACTGTTTTAATTTTATACATTGTACATTTCATGTTGATAATGACTATAAAGTCTTGCTATGTTGTGTCGGTATTACAGACTGTAAGATCATGCTACAGTACACAACAGATGTTAAATTTCGATTAGACATCAATTAGGTGACATTCATGATTACTTGAGATTACTATAAAATAATCATTTTAAAGAAATCGACCACTTTCAAAGATTACTTTTGATTATTTTTATTTTTTACGCTCACACATTGGCATCAATAAATAACTTTGTTAATTTTTTAGAAAAAATTACACTGTAGCTCAAAACAAATGTTTTTAGTTTAGATATTTTCGTTCAGTTGGTAAAAGTTAATGTAATTGTAATTGTGTTGTTATTGAAACTTGAATCATATTTTTTGAAAAATAAAAATATAAAGTTGACAATTGTTTCAAGTGATTCTGTTAACTTTACATGTGAATTTTTTAACACGCTTTACGTGTATAATTCGTTCATATTTTCAACTGATAAAGTTAATAGTAAATGCAGTAATATACTTATTCACAAACAAAGAAGATCAAAAAAAAAATCATTGAAAGTACTCGACCAATGTTTTTGAATCGTTTGATTATTTTTTTACTATTTTAATGTAGTATCCAGTAACCCAGATGGATTTTAAATAACCGTCATCTAATAAATTAATTCATCTTTTAAATTAAATTACTAATCATTATAATTACTAGTCATTACTTAGCAGATATGGTATAAGCTTTATACAAATACACTAACATAAAATCCAACAAACTCTAACGGGTGTGAAAAATCACCGAATTGACGCTTTGAAGCATATAATCTAGTCGCGCTCAAATACTCCAAAACAACGTTTACACAAATTTATCGAAGACATTCTACTATATAATTGAAAGAAATAAATTTATTAAAGCAATCTTTATCAAACATATTGATACGTTTATTACTTCAATAAACGTTAATTTGTAGGGTTCGTTTAATTGCAAATATTAAAATACACACTCCTTTATGATTTTATCAGTACACAGCTTTATTCGGCAATTAAGACTCAATTTACAACTCTTCTGTACTAATTTACACTGTACACTTAACTCTTTTGTACGCATAGATATTCACTCTATGAAACCTCAAAGTCAACTATATCTTCTGCTGTGGACGGCGCCTTTATGTACAGATCACGGCTGCTTCTTGAAATGTTCCGAATATACGCGAAATCATTTATTTCATTTACTGGCTTAGTAGTCTTGTATATGTGTTTGAGTGTGTGTGTCTATTATTTACTTTTGTCTGTAGAAGCTGTTATTGTTTCTACGTTGAATCGCGGTTCGGGGAATTTCCGCTGCGCAATTTGTATTTGCTTAATGTTTATAATACTGCGTGTTTGTACAATAGGTCGTTTCACACGTCTTTGATTATTACTTCGTAACAATATTATTTATTTATTTAAAAAATATACATGCATTCTTTTGTTCATTAAATGAAAATATTTAAACACCTTTTTTTTCTAATTTATTTGTTTTATAAAACAAATTTCATTATTAATTATTAAATATTTCCATTAGAATGTTTATTTAAATTAAAATGTTAATAAAATTTATTTCATTTTATAAACATAAAGATATCACATTTTTATTATCCTTAAATGGATAGATTGTATATAAAAATTGTGAAAAAATTTTATAAACATGTAGTTTCTTTGATTGTAAAGTTTTGTTTTGTTGTGATGTTAAATATCTATTGGTTTATAAAATATTTATTAAATTGTTTGATGGTAAAGTGTCATATTTATATTTTCTATAATAAATAAATAGCAAACAGTGAAGTCAGACATTTAAGATTACATAAGATTCTACATTAGTGGCATTTTTTAATAAGGGGAATGCTGAAAAATAATTAACTCTCTTAAATTTAGTAAACAATTTCATTGCTCTGAATTGATTTGACAACATATTTGACTGAATAAAAAACCTATCATTACCATATTTTAAGATGTGAATCCAATAAAAGTCCACCAACCTCCCCGCATATGAGTACCAATTCGAAACCGTGATTTTCGACATTGCTTCTAAGCTACCCATACAAATTAAATTTGAGATGGTCACCCCCTATGATTAAAAATTAGTTTAAGACCTTTCCAGAAAAAAATTTTTGTCACGCCCCTGGATATCGTACTTCTAGTTTGTTGCGCACAGCGTTAACATTCCTAGGCCGATCATAACATCCCGCATATCGCTGCTATTGGTTTAAATACGGCAATTTGGTGTGGCTTTAATCGGACGTCAAATTCCTGTGATATATCGGATCCTTTCCCCTAATAATCAATTTTTTGTAAAGCATCGGATAGATTAAAATATAAATTTGTTCTCACTTACAAAATACCGCCCTTGTGGGTTCTATCCAATTATTAATAGACACTTTCGGTATCTCAAATATTTTTCTCTTAATGTTCAATGTTTTTGAACAACAATAAGTTTCCCGCTTTTTCAGCATCTACACATCTATAGGTGTAGAAAGGATTAAATTTACGAAAAAAAACATACACAATTATTCATAAAAACCAAAAACTAATTACTAATAAGTAACTTTATTGAACTGCAATATTATAATTGAAATATTATCATTGAACACGGTAGTTTTTATATATGGGAATGTCTTTCATGAGATATGTAAGTGATCAATTAGTTTCCAGATACGTTACATTATAAGTATTTATCCTTTTTCAATACCTGCACTTTTAGAGAACTGTGTAGCGCATTTTAAGTGACCGCTCCGGCTATGAAAATGTAAAAGCTAATTTTCCAATTGTGCAAAATGGCTAAATTAAAAAAAAAATGGATTCAGTCGCCTTTTCATAGATGGAAGGTGTGCTCGTAACACAAATTTTATATGCACTCTAAGCTTTTTTAATTTAAGAGCTTTTGGGTAATTTTACAAGATATTTAAATGGTTTTCAAATGAAGTTTTTAAGCCCTTGATACATTTTAAAACATTGTAGCACAAAAATAAAATTCTTTTAATAAAACAAAAAACAAATCGCATATATTTGGCAATAAAATATACAGCTTTTTATATACGCCAATGTACGCGTACAATATCAGACATGGACATCACTCAATTCTTTTCTATAAAATTCGAAAGGATTATTTCGTGTGCGTTTTTCATTATATGGCAGTTTTGCAAATTTTTATTATGCGAATGAAAAATATTAAATGCATTATATTGCTCATGCGATACGCTAAATCGTATAATTCATGGCATCTATTAGGGGCAGTGCTAATTTACTTATAAATCAATTATAAACAATATTTTTAATGAACAAGGCATTCGGTTCATAAGTCTGTACTACATGTGGAAAAATCTTCATATGTTTTTTACATGCCCTTCGCGAAAACAGTTGTATCCATAAAATCCTTGTTTTTTCATTCTTCTTTGTGCTTTTTGTTATTTGATATTTTTTTGACAGAGTCTACTGTCGTTTACGAATAGTTATGAATCACAAAATCATGACTGCAAACAATCCAAAATCTGTGACTATGGAATTGTTAAAAGATAGTGAATTACTTTCCAGTTATTTTAACAATAATTTTCTGCATCCTTAAGACCTTAGGATACGAGTAAGTACAACTACAAACTCGGTGATGTTCTTTCGATACCAAGTTCTTTTGTTATCGATACTATATGACCGAACAGGTTGCGGTTGAAAACGTAGAAATCGGTTACAATTTATTGTTATATTATTAATACATTGATTGATAAATGAGATAAACAAAATATTTAAAATGTAACTAAACTTATCGTTTACTTTTTTTTTTAAATTATTATGAGTAACTGGCGTGGTTACAAGAAAATATACAAAGAATCTGCGTCACGCTTGACTTATGGATAAAAACGATGAATGAAAATAGCATTGCCACCAAAAATGTTACTTCTAGTCATACTGCGGATGTTTCTACAACATTTGCTGATATCTTAAAAGATTGGGAAATCTGCTTGTCGAAAGTTACTTGCGCTGTGAAAGATAATGACACTAATATGGTTACCGCAGCAAAAAAACTTTCAGAAATTCAGAACATTTATCACGCTTTGCTCACGGTAAAATTTAATAGTGGATTTCTCAATAAGTCCTTCTTCTTCTTCTTCAGTTTTTTATATTCTAATAATGGAAGTGGTGTCACTCAGTCTGACAAACTTAGAAAAATACAGATTGAGATGAGGGTTCCAGGATCACAAACAAATTTATTGCGGATATTAAGACATGATGGAGTTCACCGGACTACCTGTTGCATAGGTAAATAGATAAGTCGAAAATTCAGAACGTTTCAACAGACAGCCCCTAATTGGTGACTGGCCATTTACTTGAAATATTAAAATAAATACTTCAGTTTTTAAAGCCATTAGAATTTGTTACCAAAAAATAATTATTAAAAAAAAATTCCACGTACTTGTTTTTTACTTCGCTAAAAATGTTTTATTACACGCTATTTTGTCATCAAAGTTTTTTAGTACTTGAACACTTGCTAGTAACAATTAGTAAAAATTAGTAGTAAGTCACCACACTTAATATTAAATAAAATCATAATTATATATATTTTTATCACAAAGTCAACACTAATTAGAACAGATTCTGTTCGTTTCATAAAATAGTTTTGTTTTTAATAGTTGGGAAATCTATTGTTTTACCCAACAACAACTTTTCCGTAAATTCAGTTGCTACAACGAGTTGGCTTTTTCCGTTTTTTTTTTTTTTTAACTAATTCGTCTATAGACATCTTTTAATGTTACTGCGTTGTTTTTTTTTCTGACTAGAGCTTAAGTTGCTGCACCACGATTACCATTTCTTATGAATAAAACAATAACATCAGCTTTTGTGTGACTGGTATTAAAACATTTAAAATAAAAATTAACATTTTCACCATGTTGACGTTCAACATAACAAAGGACAACAAACCCCTTTGCCAACTTGATTGCGTAGTGGTTTTTGTGTTTGAATTGTTTGGGTTCTTGTTATGTAATTACATGAATATATGTGAATGTGTGTATGTTTGTATATGCTTATTGCAGGGCAGGAGATTAAAAAAAATGTAACTCACTTGTAGTACCCATATATATGGATGTACTATTAGACAG
This sequence comes from Phania funesta, assembly GCA_963932375.1. Classification (NCBI taxonomy): domain Eukaryota; kingdom Metazoa; phylum Arthropoda; class Insecta; order Diptera; family Tachinidae; genus Phania; species Phania funesta. The sequence goes on along the minus strand of OZ010655.1, from coordinate 34,786,247 downwards.
CATAAAAATAAAATGTTGTTTTAATGCGAAGTGACACTGGTTTCGAGATGCAACAAAATTTTTTCTGAGCAACAAACTTTCAGAGCAGAATGAAGGGTCGCGGGGGATGATACGATTTAAACAATGGCAATTTAAATATTGTGAAGTTTTGGCTGTGTTATACAATCATTGCCAATTTAAAACAGATTTTTTTTTAATTTAAGGAACTTCCTTTGCATATTGAAGACTGTTTAATAAAATATGCCACAAAATCTTTCCTGTTGCTTTCAAGGAGACCTGCTAAAAACTATTATAAAATAAAACATTACCAACGAGATAAAGCTCAGTCGAAATAAAAAATTCTTACATGAATTAATGATAGTTTTTGTAATTGTTACATTTCAGAAAATGTAAAAGTTAAGTTTTGGTTCAGTTGAAATAAGAAATGTAATAAAATATGTAATTGCCTAGTAAGGTAGGTCATTTTTATGGCTTCAATGCGCAGGTAGTTCGTCGCAGCATTAAAAGTTTAACCATTAGTACACTCTCTTGGATCTTAAGCCTACACCCAGAGAAAAATTTGTATGAAGTAAAGAAATCATAGACGCCGTAGGGGCCAGTATCGAAAAAGTCCCCGAAATGTCGAGTCTGTGTGGATCAAGTAAATTGGGCATCGCAGGTAATCACCATAGACAACGTAGTGACTTTACTAATTGGGAGCTTAAAATGTTAATTGCTTACCCGTACTACAGCCGCAAAATAATCCTTAGGTAGTGCCTTATCCAAGTCGGCCGTTTGTTGTTAAATACACGACCCCAAATCGATTTTTCTTCTAATACAGATGTGTGATTGTTTAGTAAAATCAAGAACTCATTCGGTGTTAGACAAATTCGACACAATGTCAACATTGTCCCGCCGTGAGTAAAATTATGTGTAGAAAATCAAAAAAGAAACAACAGCAAAGAAACGACTTTTTTAATTTCATAACTATAATTATAATATTTTGCTATTCATAAATTTGATTGGAAATTCATACATATTTGACATCATTTAGTGATGAGCGTTTGTATCACATGCGCTCATAAGTTCATTTCTTGCACTATGGTGACTTTTTTTGGTCAGCAAATCGGGCGAATTATGCGCAAATTTCAGCAAATCGGAACTGTAGAAAATGTGAAAATACCTGTGTCGGTTTGCCTAGTTCGTTCCGCGGAAAACATTGCTGTCGTTAGCGATAATTTGGCAGAAGAGCTATCATGCCCAACAATTGAACATCTCACGAAAATCACTGGTGCAAATTTTGAATAAATATTGAATTAACACGCTTACAAGGTTCAATTGACGCCAGAAGACTACTGACCGTTTCAACCATCGTCAATTAACATCGTGCGTTTTGATTGGACTACCCTTTATTATAACCTCAGTGATATTTGATATAATATATTATATCGGTAGTTTCTTAATCCGTTTGAGTTAGGCACAGTTTCAAACCGAGCGGCCCTAAAGTCGAACAATTCAGGTGTTGAAAAAATATCAACGATATAAATTTCCTATACTTGATCCGAAAACACAGATGGCTTCTTCTTGCTCAAGTTCAGATAAGACCTGTACGAATTTGGAAACCTTAAAAAGTAAAGCATATAGTTATTATATTTTCATATAGAAGAATACACCCAATGAAGTTAACAACAAGGACTCGGTATTCGTTCAAATACCTAATGTGTCCTAATTACCGCTTTCTAAAATATTCTGTTTTCCTTCTAAAATTTTTATATAATTCAGCAGAACACAACTTTACCTTTTTAAAATTTTAAACGGTTATTAACATTAATGCTTTGAAGGCATGATAGCTTAGAGAATTTAATATGTAACACCAATAAAATTGAAAAAATTGTGCGTACAGCACAGTCCAACAATATTAGCAATGACGTACGGGACAACTTGGGCTACCACGCAGGTCCCTACAGCAAATTTTGAATGCATTACACATGTTCATATTTAAAGAAAAGTACAAGATACAAGAACTAAAGCCGATAAGCTACCACCATGAACTGATATATGCAATTTATTTTTATTAAATGTCAGAAGCGATATTAACTGACTTCCACGTTCACCGGACTGAACGTCTCCTAACTGTTGTCTCTGAGTATGTATGAAGAAAGAGAACCGTTTCTAAATTTTAAACCTTAGCTATAACACACAAGTTCGGCTCCGAATTCGCATAACAGTTTGTTTGTACGTAACTTGTCATTCGAATCTTTGTGCCAGGCCTGCCGACGCACGTTATTCCACTTGAACGTGCGATAAAGTAGTTCATCGGGAAGTAGGATTACTGACTGTAGGATCACTTACTGCAATCGATACGCGTTGATAGAGTAGGAGAAGCGTGAACTGTATACGTTTTGACTTTGGACCTGCCTGATTTATGCAGTGACAGTCCGTCTAGCGCGTTGTTCGGTTGATTTTGTTGTGCTCTAAAAAGCTAGAAAAGCTAAGGAACATAGCTCAAGAGTGTTTCAATATAGGATCAGATGCAACAAATTGGGAATTATCATCTGAAGATAACAATGAAAAGACAATCACCAATGATGAAAATTAAAGTGTCATCAATGTGCCCCGGAGAAGGTGTAGGGTGCTAAGTAATTCAGACTCTGATGAAGAAACTGAAAACATCGTTCAGGAGACCGAAATAGCTGCCGATGGTACCGTGTGTATAAAATTTGGCGAAGGTGGTATTCCTGGAAGGTTAACATCTACTTGTGTTTTCAAGGATGTGAAAGGGCAAACAGATCACGCAAAAAGCAACATTATAGCAGATAATCTTATCAGTGCATTTTCGTTGACAATAGATAACTATATTATCAAATATACAAAAATGCACAGAAGAAAAAGGCCGCCGGATTTTTAGGTACGATTGGAAAACAACAATCCCAAGTGAAATAAATTTTTGTTGTTGTTAATACTTGCTAATTACTTTTTGTATGACTGTTGTATGAGAAACATTAAAAATTCATTTTCAACAAATTTCGTTACACATTAGGTATTCTTTCACAATGCAGTCATTTTTACTGCTTTGCGGCAATATAGGTATATATTAAATTTCAGTCTTTCTAGTGTTAAATAAGAATTAGATTCCAAACCAAGTGAAATTGCTTTTTATAACTTAAAAAATAATTCGCATCTGCAAAAAACAGCCAATGATTTGGTAGTGTGGTAAATTAGGAGCCTGTACGACAGTATAGAAGATTGAATGTACGAAATTAAAAAGCAGGGAAATTAATTATGCAAATATATATTGGAAGTAAAACGATTTAAAACCGAAAAAGTGTGTGATTTTCTCACTGTTTATAATTTTCGTTTGTCTTAAAATTTGTTTTAACACATTTTCATAAATTTTTATTTAATTTCCTTTACACACATTTTTTTATATTATTGGATTCTTGTCTTTTGTTCTGCATTTTGAGTATAAGTGATTTGATGTAAAGTTTGTGTCTAGTGGCGGGATGTAAAGTTTTATAATGAGAAAATTTCCCTGTATTTAAAATAAGCTAAAGTGAGCTACAAAAATCCAAATCATATGCACAGCTTGCTCTGAGCCGCCCTGAAGTTTATTATATATCCCTCAGGAATAAGCGTCTGTTATCCATTATATATTGCCAGAAAATATTTATTTCGCTTCTTGTTCTAGAGAAAAAAAAAACCAAATCAATTGTTCTTGTCATATATTTGTTTACATTAAAAATCTCCTGCTTTTATACGAGTATATGTACATATATATGTAGATATGTATATATATATATATATATATATATATATATATATATGATTTGAAATCTATAAGTCTTTAGAGATTTTGCTAGACAAATAGTCAATGAATAACTGGAAATATCAATATAACGTCCACTCATACTTGAGTGTTTACAATTACTATTCTTCTCCTGACATATTTATATTAAATACTGTTATAGAAACTTAAAATGTAGCAAAACATAAATGAAATGCACTTATAACTGAAAATATTTGATGGGATTTTCCAAGTGCTGTAAAACTAAACAAGTACAGTTGAATGCGTGTATAGTAAAGTGTTAAAAAAATAGCAATAAATCAATCAGAAATACTATATATTATAGAATTGTATTGAAGCTACTCAGTTAGAGAATAAGAACAATAAGTATCGTTTATTTAAAAGGCAATGAAATGATTTCGTTCACACTTGTTGATAATAGACTTTATATAACATAAGTATTCACAGAAGAATGATTATTATTTACATGAACAGTGTTTGGTGAAAACCAAATATATTGTAGAATATACTTTTAATATTAATAATTTACATTATTTTTTCAGCTTAATGAACAATTTTTAATTGGTCAGAATTTAGTTCGTTTTTTTTTTATTATGAAAAAAAAGTTTTAATGTATGTGGTAATTTATGTCTTTCAAGCAAAATTGTACGCTAAATGATTAATAGACACTCGACCTAAACCTAAGGACGTCATGCTTTTGGCACCAACAGACCGAATTTAATTCCTTCACTTTTCTCAAGTAGTAGGTCTATGCTAACAAGTCTAATTCCGCTGGATCTATAGAGTAGAGTCATTGAAAATTGGATTCTCAATGCCATATTTGTTTGTGGATTGAATTTAATTGATGATGAAAGTAAATTTGCAAAGTAAAATTGATGAAAGTAAATTTATTTGGTAAATTTTTTTTCCTTGAATACGACATTTTTGATTAGTCATGAAACTAAAGTCTTTGATTTAATTCAGCTATAGCAGCAAAGAAGTTGCTTATGTGTGGTAGGTGCTTATATTCTACATGCGCCATTAATTCTAAATACTTTTCCTTCAAATTTAAACAAAATAGCTATGACAAATTAGGTTATTATTAAAATATTAAATGCATCCATTGTCGCGTCATCGGGCTTGGACTGTATGGATACACATCTATTAATATTTAAAGTTTCGAGTTAATCTTTCTTACTTAATTTTAAAGCCAACTGCCAGCTTTGCATTTATATATGAAACAAAGTAAAACTAAGTCTCACTTTAAAATAAATTTTCATAGATAAATTATTTTTAGTACAAAGAAATAAAAAGTCTTGCTCTAATAACTTTCCATTGCCACCTTAATTAAACAAGTGGCAGCGTTATTTCCCACAATTTAATTTAAAAACAAACTCTAGTGCGAAACTCTGAGTATTCAGTTGCAACAAACCCCTACAAAAATCAATGTATTTTTTTTAATTAAGTAAAATATGTATGCGTTTGAAAAAATGTAAAAGAATTTGCTAATAGGATAAAATGTATAAAATATAATTAAAATTAAATTAAATATGATGTTATTAATTTGTTGATAACAAAAACTTATATAAGGGCGTGTAGTTATATTGCATGAACAATGTACAAGTCGTGACGTATGTACGAGGGCGGATCAATAAGTCCGTGACTTTTCGAACTTCCCTCGTAGTTATATGAAATACAACATTGTTCCCATCAAGTACCACCTGTTAATAGACTACTGTCAAATTTTGAGCAAGTGTCGTCACTCACTTTGCGTTTAACAGCTGTTCAAAACATACAACCTCGTGTATTTGTCTAAAAATGGAAAAAAGTGAATTTCAAGTGCTTAATGAGAACATTATTTTTGCGAAAAAACCCGTCAATCAAACCAAGGCATAGGTCGATAAATTTTATGAGGACTCTGCACCATTGATTTCAACAGTAAAAAAAAAGTTTACTGACTTTTGTTATGGTTGCAAATGTACAAATGACGCCGAACGCTCTGTACTACCAATTGAGGTCAGTACACCCGAAAATGTCGATTAAAGTGGGATTGTTGGTGCCATAGCCATTTCATATGGCAGTGGGGTTTCGATTTTAAATGATCAGCTGGGTTTAAGAAGGATGGGTGTCGCGTTTGCTCTCAATTGACCATAAACGTAAACAGCTTCAAAGGATGGTTTGAAGTTGTTTAACCGCAATCCGAATGAGTTTTTGCTACGAATGGTACGATATCTTATTCCTCGGATTTAGCCCCTAGTGACTGCTTTCTATTTCCAAACCTAAAGAAATGGTTCGTTGGAAAGAGATTTGGGTCCAACGATAAAATTATTGACCAAACAAATGCCTATTTTAAGGACCTCGAAAAATACAATTTTTTGGAAGGGATACAAAAACTGGAGAAACGTTGGACTGAGCGTATTGAGATAAAAGGAGATTGAGTTAAAATAAATTGTGTTTCATTCAAAAACTCACGGACTTATTGATCCGCCCTCGTAATTCCTCAACATTCATATTGTTACAAAGTGATAGTCAAAGATGTGTGAAACGACCTATTGTACAAATGTACAAATACGCAATATCATAAACATAAAGCAAAAGCAAATTGCGTAGCAGAAATTCCATGAACCGCGATTCAGCTTAGAAACAAAAAAAATTTCTACAGCAAGAAAAAGTAAACAAAAGATACACACACACACAAACACATATACAGAACTACTAAGCCAACAACTGAAATAAATGATGCGGAATTTCGCGTATGTTTGGGACATTTCAAGAAGCGGCCGTGATCTCTATATAAAGCTGCCGTCCATCGCAGAAGAGATAGTTGACTTTGAGATTTCATAGAGTGAACATCTGTGTGTACAAAAGAAGTGCTAAGTGTACAGTGTAAATTAGTACAGAAGAGTTGTAAATTGAGTCTTAATTGCCGAATAAAGCTGTGTACTGATAAAATCATAAAAGAGTGTGTATTTTCATATTTGCAATTAAACGAACCCTTCAAAATAACGTTTATTGTGGTAATAAACGTAACAATATATTTTTTGCAAAGATGGTGGGAAAAACTTAATGGAAAAAACTAAAAATATAGAATTATTTCAATCGGTCTAAACTTGCACAAAAATTTCGTTAACGTCTAACTGAGAAATAAAAACAGAAAAACACCTCTAAAAATGTACAAATTTGCACCAAATTCCAAACTGAAAACTGAATATCTCTTAAATCGTAAGCAGTTAAAGTAAGACAGCGGTAAATCGCACAAAAGCGTAAAACCAAATATATACATACTCAAACCCGAAGGCGCTAAACTGGTGCAGTATATTTGGCTTGATGACGTTGGATACGATGCACACATTATATACGAGTATTATAAGTATATGTAGCAAATATTAAATTTAAAAATTTAGGTGCACGTCTAGTAAAAAAAAGATTTCAAATTAAGCCAAAGTCTGAAAAAAATTAAAACTTTAAATACACCCGTTTATTACTAAAAAAAAAACTATTGCAAATCCAGATATCATAATTCTTGCATTTTCCACACTTTTGCCGTCGGCAAGCACTAACTTCTACAGTGTTTAAGCAGTTGGATGTTATCAACTTCAATATGCGATTAAACATACGAAAAGGAATTTTTACTGCCTTCTTCAACACATTATGCAAATCATTCATTATATTTTAACACTGGTTTGAAAAATCAATAATTTATATTTAAAACAATATAATAAAAGGTTAAAGATAAAATACATTTTCTCTGAGTTTCAAAAATTGTTTAGGAATGCTTAAGTTTTGTATTGCATCATTTTAGGGGAATTATAATGTGCTGAATAAGAAAATAAAAAAAATTAATTCGGCCATTACGCAGATAACGTTACATTTGCGCTTTTGATGTATATTTCTTTTTAAAGAACCATCCAGAGCCACAAACTGGTTGAATTAAAATAATTTATAGCTTGTTTGAAAAGCCCGTAAGTTACGCATATAATGATGCTAACCTATTTTGATCGTATTAAAAATGAGTGAGTTATAGTGTATCAAAGTTAAATTTGCATGCACTTGTTCACCTTTAAATATTTATATCAGAATCTTAATTAAACAACAAATAATAACATAATCCATAGTCATGGCAAATCATGAAGTTACATGCTCATTAATACGGAAAAATTTGCCTGTTCTTTATATCCATATAAATTCCCCTGTCTCTAAAAAAACCGATTAAAACATATCATTCACTTTCCAAAATTTGTTTTTAAAAAATTGCCTTAGAAGCTGGCACGAAAAGTCGTTCGTTACTGTCTTTCGAAATTTGGCCTCTTTGTTTTAATAAATTACAATAAAGCAAATATTAAAAACTACGGTAATACTCTTGCAACACAAAGACCCACCACATGTTTGAGTGACACAAGAACGCCCAGCTAGCATTTGGAAGATTATTTGCCGAACGCCATCATTTCACGACTTTTTTTTTTGATCGCTCACACGATTATTTTAGTAGAATTATACTTTGTTCCTCCAATTGATGCTTTTGAAAGTAATTTTACCAATTGTTGGACAAGTTAGTCGTCGTTTACTGGCTTTTGTGAGCATTAGAAGATTGTTAGTAGTCAACGAAATTCTAAATTATATTTATGCGAGTGATTTTGATAAATGTCGGACAAGTTTCAAAATGTTCAAAATAAATCTCGCAACATGAAAACAATTATTCATATGGGAAAAGTTTCAAAATAATGTTTAAAATTATATAAAATAAAGTAAAAATAGTAAAAAGCAATCGAGAAGCAGGATAAACAAATAGTACTAGTTTAGGAAATAGACTAGGAAAACGGGTACTCGATAATGTTTATTATATTTATTTATTATAACTAATCTCGAATCTTTTTTTTTAAATCCCATTATGGGTTATTAAACAAATATACAAAACGTCTAAAATACGAAACGGCAGAAAACGCGACTGGTATGATGACAATTGATAATATAAAAGCCGTCGGCTTAATTAAAATAGGTAATTTATATTTTCAGATTTTCTTTCAGATAGTACAAATAAGATGTTGGCAGAGATTTTATGAGAAATACAAACAAAAGTATAAATTCGTCAAAATGGATATTAAAAGAACACAACTCAGATTTTTCTTGCATAAAATTCAGGCGTTAACGTTCGACATTGTAGTGCAGGCTGTAAGTGTAATAAATCGTTTTAAACAATTTAGGATTAGTTAATGATTTTCTTCGCACTCATTTCAACACTCTTCTGCCGTTCTTTTTGGTGGAACTGTTTCAGAGCATGTTTGAAGTAGAAATAAATGAGTATTACACGATTCTTTTCGACGCATCGTAGCTGATTCATATGGAAGAGTCGCCGTCATGCCACAGTTTTTCCAGTTGTACTGAACGTGCGCAAACGGAATACGACATCGCGTGCGATAATTTTGTTGCCTTCTCCCATCGCGTCCTCTACAATTGAAAATACCAGCTGGGCACATATGCATATAGCAACGAAAACCCAATCACATATACGAACTTGCTTCTCACTTTTATGAACGAAATATTTAACAAGTTTTCCGCAATCCCTCACACACACGAGCATTTATAAAATAAACTTGTTGTTTAGTATTTGCCAAGTATTCTACACAATTTTCAAAACATTCACACATTCTATTCTTTCACAATTCCAAGTTAAGTTTATAATTTTTAATTAAAAGTTTTCCGTGACATTCATTGTTCTAGTATCTACACACTAATCTACATCATGTAAATTAAAAAGCAGGTATTTAAAAGTTTAAGATTTATTATAGTTCAAACATTAAGAGTTTGCGGTTTTATAATCAGCACTAATTATTTTTTAACATACTTTAGCTAACGACGAACTTTTTTGTTTTAAACTTAAGAAATCAAAGCTTATTATTTCGGGAAAGTATTTTCTATTAATTTTTTTAAAAGTCTTTTTCATTCATTATTTTAGATTTATTATTGGTTTCCTATAAAATTAATTAAAAAACCCCATGGCTCAATTAACAAGTCGCTACTATCTTGTTATAGGGTTTATCATGAACTTTTTTTACAATTGTTTATGTTTCTTGTTAGTAATTTACATAAGTTGTAGTCAATCGTATAAATAAAAAAATAAATATAAATACGATTTCATTTCAAGTATTTTGAAAACATTAAATCGAGACCATACCTGTGACCAAATTGGTGCTTGAATAAATAATGTAAATCTGTCTAATAGGTAGTGACCTGTTAACTACATTTGACTTTATCTTCAATGGTTTATAGTTTTAATTTTTATATTTTGACAGCTACCAGAACAAGAATACAACTATTCAATACACAGCAGCCTATTCACAATAATCCTTAAGCGATACAAGACAGCATATGAATTGAATAAATGTAAATATGAAATTTATTTTAGTGTTGTACGAGTATATACAATCAGAACGAATGAAAAAGGCACGTTGTTCAAACACAATTTTTATCCCTTACAAAAATAAGTGGTGTGAGTTCTTGGTTATTCACTTAATTTCGGTTAGTTTTACTTAATACAACAATTACTTTATTTTACAACAATTACTTTTACTACTCTACAGAATAGAAGATAGATTTTTAAGATTTGAATACAAAAAATTAGTTATTACGTTGGTACTAACTAGTAAATAATAATTTAGAAGTGAGATTTGAACACTTATTGTGAATTTCTTTTAATAGAAATATTCAATAAAATAAAATACAGTATAAAAAAAAATTACTTTTATTAAAACAATAAAAATAAATTTATCGAATCGACTACTCGAACCTATTTGTTTCTTTTGCTGTTGTTTTCGTTTATTCATGCTACACAATTGCTAAAATTCATCTGCACGTGTGATGTTATAATGTTGTTGTTGTTGTTGTTCTGTGTGTATTTACTTTCCTAGTAACTTGTCTGAGCTTAAAGATGTGCTGTTTTTTTGTTGTTGACTGGAACTTTCTGCACATTGAGTGCTACAAGTATTTATACCACTCAATTATTACAGGTAAGAATACTTCTGCGCGCTTATCATCGTAACAATACATGTATAATAATACTCGTTAACCATTAAACCTTATTTTAAGGCAATTATAACTATTTATTATATATACAGTGGTATATATTTTATTAAAATCAATGAACAAATTTTTAATTAGTGTATTTATGAGATTAATTAAGTAATAGTTATAAATACATAATGATATATCAGTACAATTCTAGAACAAGACATTTGTCTGTATACAAAATTGAATGAATTTCATTTTCAAATGTTTTCCTGTAAGTGTGTAATAATAACTCTATTGAGAGATATACATTTTCACACTATGCCTCTACAAACTTACACAGTTTACAAAAATAACAGATATGTGAAACCAAAAAAGTGAAAAAACATGTTGATTGCCTACGTGCTCCAGCAAATAGAGTACAAAAAACTAATGATTGATAAGAGCTAAAACTATAGAATATGTCCTTCGAATAGCAACTAAAAGTGCCACTGGAGATTTAAAACACTACATTGTTTACATAAGTACTTCTACCAAGTGTCTAACAAAAATGTGCAGATTGCACATATTGATGTAACAGAAAGTTTAAATTCTGATTGTGATGATGGGGATGACAAACTATGATGATTCTGGATCAGTGCTATTGATGAAACTCTGTACCTATACAACAATACAAATATGTTTGATCTTTATAAACTTGTACCCTTGCATAAATATATATGTGGTATAAAAAAATCATGTACATTATCAAAGAGTAGCATAACTAAAACAAACACACCATCCAACAGATCCATAATGCAATCAGTTTGTCAGAAACTTAACTGAACTCGTTGCCCCACGTGACCTTGTTACAAAATCCCTTTTGTACCTTGGACGCCGCGTATCTTATTCCACAAGACTTTTCACCTTTGGGCGTCGTTTATCTGTTACAACAGACTTTTGGTACATTGGTTACCGTTTTCCGGCCCTGCTAATATCGTCGGCTTATTCTTTAGTGGGGTGAGTTCTCAACCCTACAGCTAACCACGGGCGTAACAAATAAAAAAAGGATACATAAAAAATTAAAAAAAAAAAAAACTACTCACAAAACTGGACACTCGGCAATAAGAAGGTTGTTATTTCCCTTCAACCGCCCATACCCTACCATGGCCGCAATTCTTCCAACAATCATATTACTTACGGACCCCTCTACCCGTCTTACATCGCCTTTTCAGAAACAATAATCCCAATAGAAAATCTTACTCCATATTCATCATTACTTTTTCCTCAATTCAATAATTATATTATTTTCACTTAAAATTTGTTTTAGGATAACTTACATTTAAATACAATATATAATTACACTTAACTATCATTTATACAATAAAAAAAAATCAAAACTTTCCCTTTAGTATAAAAAAAAACGTTTTGTTTCTAATACAATAAAATTTATTTATTTTTAAATTCGCCAGAGCCCAAACTAATTTTTCCTGTCCTTCATACTCAGGATACCGAAAGAACGCGAAACGAAAACTTTTACTTTTCCTAAAGGAGCTCTCTGAGGATCAACACTTAATTTTCCCCACTACAATTCTCTGGGACAACTCTACCGTACGCGCCTAGTTTGTGCCCTTACTCAATTCACTTAGTTTATTTTAACTTTTTTTTCTACTGCCGGGAATAACATACAATTTAAAAAAAAAACACAACGGAACTTAAACTTTAACACTCTCGAAAACACACATAATATTCTTTTCACACTACACAATATTTTTTTTTATTAACTAACTTAATCTAATTTAATATTTTTTTTTCAAATTTTCAATACTTTTTCTCTTCTTTAGTTGCCTCCATACTTAGATTCTTGTGGTTTATTGCTTGATTACGTATAGGCTCTTCTTATCACTGGACGAATCTTAATAAAAATTTTGGCCTACCTGGCTGACACCTCTAGATTTGTATCTTCTCGGATTTTCTTTCTCTTGCCTCTTCGTCTCACCCTTTTTCCGGTCTCAATCCTTTTCTCTAGATCACCAGCTTCCCACTTCAGTTATTACTTGGGGTTTTAGCTGTTGTTTTTCCTCAGCCGTTGTTCTGCCACCAAAATTATTTAACAGTTTTCTTCTTTTATTTTTTTGCCCAACTTCACTTGGCTTTTTTTCACAAACGCTACGCACAACAACAATCTTTAACTTCTTTATTATTTTAACTTTAAAATTTTCTGTCTGGACGACCTTCTCGCTTGGCAACTAAATTCAGAATCCCATATTTTATCGCCTTCAACCAAAACAAAAACTGCCTAATTTATTTACTACTATTACATATTTACTTATTATATACTTAAATTCTACGGTATTTATATATTTATTACAAATAAGTATACTAACTTAAAATCTACAGTATTTATTTATTTATTTGGGGAACATAAAGATTTTTCTAGAAATCCTTGAACTTAAGGATCCTTTTAATTTAAATATTATAAACAAAATTCAACATTTTATTCCTTTTCTCTCTATCTATATTTTTCCTAATTATTCATATAGAATATCGACGATCATATTATAATTATCTATATCCTAATATCCTTTCTCCCACCAGGTTATCATAAAAATTAGTAGTAATTTTTCTCATTCATGATTAAATTATTTTTCGAAATATAAAAAACACTGTTAAGTTTACCATGAACGTTTCTGAATGGCTTGCACGACCCTGTCATTGCTCGTTTTACGCAAAACTACAGCGTTGCCAATACCGGTCCATCACGTAGTAGTGAACAAACACATGCATACATGTTTTTTTGCACATCTGTTTTACATTTCATTATTAGTCTTTTTTTCTGACACATGGTTACAACACACATTGTGAGTATATGTTAAAATAAATTATTTTGAAGTTTTTTCCTTTCTTTCAGGATTTCTTTTAGGAGCGGACGGATCTTGGACAAGTAAGTATTAAACATATGTATTTATATCGTTCCCTTATGTTTTAAACATTACTAAAATATCAATTTTTTATTCCAGCCAATTTAACAAATCTAGGTTATGTGTGCCAATATAAGTACATACAAATGTATGTACAAATCAAAACCCAAAACTCCTGACTGGGACTCGGTCAGGAATTGTATTATTTTATGTGGACAACCCGCAACAACCTACATACGTTTTATTTTTTATTGCTTAAACAAATAGAAAAATAATCATATTCGTTTACGCACACACAGAAATTTTAAACAGAACCAACAGGGTTGGAGTTAATGGCAGCGAAAGCTTGCACGTTTTTAAATCCTACTATTTAAAATTGCGGATATATTTATAACAACTCTTAAAGCTTATGACATTTTGATCATTTTTTTTAACTCCTTTAAAGAAGCAAACTAAATTGCGAAACTGCAGTATTGTATTAACACTTTTTATTGAAGTTTTTAATACAAATGTTTTTTGTTTTTAATAAATCAAATTTCTAGTACACAGCGAAACAGAAATAATTGAAAAAATGCTAATGTTTTCTTTATTAAGAAAAATAATACTCTTCATACAGTCTAAAGCATTATCCCACCTAGTTCAAAACACTTCCGCCTTCCTGTGAATTTTTCGCTTTCCCAAACGCACACAGTTGTTTTTTCTTGATGCCAAGAGAGAGTCTTGTATTTTATTTAAGTGCTTTCAATGTTCATCAATAGCATTCTTGGCCGATCTCGGATATGGGAATAGACACACAATATATTATCTTCACATTTAATGACGCAAGTGCAAATAAATTGGCTAGACTGCTAAAACTTTTCATCGATATTGGAAAAGCAGGTCTATAAATATATATAATCTGTGTAACCGTTATATTTTTGTGAAGAAAAACCTCTGTTGTTTCGATCGGTTTTTTTAGGGCTCAGCGATGGAGTTTCTTTAAATGGATATTTTTCTGGGTAGTTCGAATGCTGAACTACCGGGATTTTTGCTTTAAAAAACCGGGGTTTCGATTTTTTTTCAATGGGCTTTTGCTTGAACAGTATTTGTAGTAAAGGGTGTCTCAATATAAATTTAGTGCACTAAATAAATTGCCTGGCATTTTTTCCGTGCAAGTGGCAACTCTGTTAATAAATGATAAGTTACCTATAATTGTTCCGATTATAAAAATGGGGAGACAACTTCCAAATTTCGCAGTATTTTTGGACGAGAAAGGGCTCCTGGAAGAGTGGTCAACAAGTTTTGAAAATTTGGGTAAGTTTTGGATACTAAGTCTCCTTTGCGTCGACGTACCAGTCGGTCTCTTAAAACAATGTTGCTGTAAGCGACCGTGTCGTTAAGAACGCTAAAATATCAAATCGGCAATAACTGTAAACGGCATTCGTTACAGAAATACATATACCGTTGTGTTTTGCACAACATATGCCGCGTTCTCCCCGAATAATTTGAGAGAATAGTTACATTCTTATGGCACATCGCCCATATGGTGCATAAAAGTCTATAGCTCTCAATAAAAAACAGCAAATTTAGATAAATTTACATAACAGAAAAAACCACGTATTTGTGCACTCCTGCTTTTCAACTGATTGTATTAGTAAAATGATAATTCATTATAATACTGTAAAAAGCTACGCTAAAGAAAAAATGAGGACAACCATATTAATATTATAATTCCATGAACAAGTGTGGTTTTGCAGTTCTTTTTAAGTGCATTTTCATTGTTATTCTTTCAAGTGTTAAAAATCGGGTCATTTTTTCGGCTCCGTTTTCTATTTATTTTTATTTATTTGTATCAGCGTATGTTACTGCTTAACTTTTGTCCACACAACTTGTGTGAGATGTGCAAAAAACAAATCTCTATCCTTGTGGACAAGGAACAAAAAAAAAACAAAGTCATAATAGTTAAAGTGACACACATTCATCCCGTTCATTTACATGATGTCTGAAGCAAGAAGAAAATAAAAACAAAAGATTTTAGCTAAAAAACAAACACTGAAAAAACATGTTAAACCATTTAATTATTTCCTTTGCTAACTATGTTTGACGGTTCGCTTTACATGTTTTTTGTTATTTTGTTCCCTTGTTTTTTGCTCTGTTTTAGGTTTGTATTTCAGTCTTTAAGTCTAGCAAATCTTGTTGTTTGCTGTTATGAGATTGAAAGGTTGGCACAGATGATATAATTTTAGAATTTTTAATAACTTTACATTGATAGTTTTATGTAGCGATTTAAACTTTTATTAATATTTTTAATTATTAATACCTCAACATTATATCTTGGAGGATATATCACTTGAATTCTCTTTTATGTCGTTTATGCCTTGAGAAGGACGAATTCTTTGCGAATGTATTTTATTAATTAGTGATAGATAAACTTCGAGTGATACTGAGAAGTACGAAAGATCCAGAAAGTGGTGCAGTGCCGGTGGGTAGACCAGATCAAATAGTCTTTATTATTAATGTCGCGAAATCGATATTTTCAAGAGAGCCAAAGAACTTTGTATCTGAGACTACGTGCTTGGTGCCTAAGTCCTTGTCTTCTTTTAACAACAACGTATAAACAAATTTTAAAAATAATAAGAACAAAATAATCGGGCAAACAAAAAGTAAATACAAAAAATTATCTCAATTTATTTATTTTTTTAAGAAATTCTTATATATTTCGCTACTCCATTGTGTACCATCATAAGGAAATAAATAATTTTTTTAAACCGCAACGCAATGCCACAATGTATATGAAAAAAAAAATTTTGCAAACACTTTATTTTTTTATGGTTTTTATACAAAATTGAGAGTTTTTGAAAAGGAAATTAACGCTTTATAT
This sequence comes from Phania funesta, assembly GCA_963932375.1. Taxonomy (NCBI): domain Eukaryota; kingdom Metazoa; phylum Arthropoda; class Insecta; order Diptera; family Tachinidae; genus Phania; species Phania funesta. Next base: position 34,769,722 of record OZ010655.1, on the reverse strand, counting down.
TTTGTAGCGTTGATTTGTTTTTTTTTTTTTTTAGTCACAAAACTTATATGTAAAACAAAACAAATTTTGTAAATTTTAGTTTTGCGTTGTGTTTTATAAAATTAGAGCGAAAATATTTTCTATAATAACCTCCAAATATTGGGGGCTGTTTATGTAACACAAGCAAGTGACTAAATTAGAAAATTTATATGAAAAACACAAATTTTTTTATGATGTTTGGAAAAATTTTCTAGACATGTCGCAGGCTAGTGTTTTATAAACAGGACATTAAGGAAGTAATATGTAAACATACATGTATAAAAAATATTTGTCACGAAAAATTCAAAAGTGTTTCAACATTTATTTGTATTTTACACTTGAATTATCATATGTTGGTACATATGTATAAGTAGAAGATGTTTAGACACACAATTTCTAGATAAGACACGAAGAATGTTGATAACGTGTGTAGCGGCATAGAAAATGCATTCAATTCAGCTAGATGTCTAATAAAATTAAAACGTCTACTGTTTTCAAGCTTGTGCATATTAAATAAATAATTCTCTTTCTGAATAGAAAGAAAAACGAACTCATGCCTAAAAATTACTTAATAATTAATAATAAATCAAACACATTAAAATGTATTCATATTACCTCTTACTTTATATCTGCGCAACATTACCTACTATATCTTTTTCCAAAAGCCTTTACATCCGTGTAATGACCGAATTGTCCCTTTGTGTTACCTGAAAAAAGGGATAAAACCGAGGTGAAGAAGATTAAGTGGAGAAGAAGATTAAGTGAAACGAAAAGAGAAGGGACATGGGTATATTTGCCGATGCTACTACTGATGAAGACGTATAAATCTAACCTTCAATATTCGGAGAGACAGACCAAACTCTTACAAGACAGAACAGAAGTACAGCAGATGAAATACCACTTAAAACCACTTTCTGAAATTTTAAAAGTACATTTTCGAATTTCTTGGTGAGCTTTTCACTTCCAGGTAAAAGTTTATATTTTGGGAGAATTTGAAATATTTAGGATTTGCGGAAGAAGAGGTTATTTAATAATGAATAAAACAATCATATAAACCATCATTCCAACAAATAAAATATACGTATATAAAATATAAGCAAAGCCGGAAAGCACCAGTTAAAAATATTTATTCATTTTTAATTTATTGCTGTTTAAAAGTATGTTGTGTCATTTAAGCTGGATTCACCCATGATGTCCGAACAAAATTTTTGTCCGCACAACATTTTTTTTTTTTTATATGAAGTTTGACGACTCTCTGCAAGAGAGAGAGAGAAAATATTTTGTGCGAACAGCTCCCAGCTTGAATTAGTTTAATTTTATATTTTGTCCAGACAAACTTGAACTGAGTTGCTAATAAGTAAAATTTGTCATCTCAAAGCAGAATTGAGTTGCCCATTTACATACAATTTGAACAGTTTTGTTTCGTATTCCAATTCAAAGTGTATTCAAAATGGAAAATAATAATTTAATTGGTCAAAAGCTTATCGAGGAAATAAAGAAGCCTGAATGGGAGTGTATGTATGATATGAGCAACAGCTCATACAAAAATAACCACATACGGCAGCATTGATTGTCCAGACAAAATGCTCGAAATGGGTGAATGGTGTTTCAGAAAACTCACACTAAAATAACATTTGTCCGCACAACATTTTTGTTCGGACATCATGGGTGAATCCAGCTTTAGTAGCAACTGAAATAACTTGACAAATAACATGCACTAAACAAGAACAAATACATTACTTCTTTGTAGAATACTAAAAGTTATGAGCTGGGAGAAGAGAACTTGTGTAGGGTGTATCAGTGAGAGTGCACTATGGAAAGTGTTGCTGCAATAAATCAATAGTTTCACGAACGCTGTGGCAAGTGGTGCCGGTTTTGGAGCGTAAAGTTCACATGAATGCGGAAGGGTTTTGAACAAAATGGGAGGGAGAATGCTGTAGACCTTCCGAGAAGTATTATTTTTCTTAATAAAGAAAACCGTGGCTTTTTCCAAATAATTTATGCCACGCTATGTGAAAGTGGGCATTGAAAATTTGATTTATTAAGAACCTTTATATTAAAAATATTTAATATGAAATACAAATTTTAGTGCCATTCCTGTTGTGTCGAACTTCATTTGCTTCACTAAACAAGTTGAAAATGTTCATAAACTTTAAGAAATTTTATAACTATAACAGTAATTTTGAATAAGTATTTACATACATCTTATAATAAAATAAAAGTAAAAACGCACAAGGTTTCGCTGCCAATAACTCCAACACTGTTGGTTCTGTTTAAATTTTCTGTGCATGCGTAAACGAATATGAATTTTTATTTTTAGAAACAAAACTAATGTAGGTCACGTGATTGCTTTATTGATCTGTTAGATAGCGTGTGTGTGTATTAGTTGTGCTTCTGTTTAAATGCCTATGCAAGTTTTCTATAAACCTATTTGTGTTGTTGTGCAGAGTTTCATCAATAGTTTTGATACAGAATTATCATATTTCGTCATCACCATTATCCCAATCTGAAAATTTTTTTCTAGATATTTGGTGAAAATATTTAAACAATGTAGTATTTTAAATCCCCTGCGGCACGTTTGGTTGCTATTCGAAGGACATATCCTATAATATTAGCTCCTATCAATCATTAATTTCTTGTTTGCCTTTTTTGTACTCTATTCGCTGGAGCACGCAGGCAATCAACATGTTTATTTCACTTTTTTGGTTTCATCTGTTATATATTTGTAAACTGTTTAGGTGTGTAGGGACAAATGAAAGTGAGAAAATGTGTGTCAATCACCTGAGTCATTACAATACACTTATAGAAAAACTTTTTAGCACAAAAGTCATTATAGTTGCTACTGTATTTATGACTAATATATACTGATTCTAATAAATATACAATTTATTAAATCAATAATGAAATATATACGAAAAATATATACGGATTTGTATGTGTAGTAATGGTCATAATCGCTTTCAAATTAAATTTAATGGTCGGGCATCATTCCAGCTTGTATTTATATATGTGACCTTATGTAGTATTTAATGAAATATGTTACTCTCAAACAAAATGCTTTTACAAAAACTTTCCAGGAAATAGTTTTTTTCAAAATGAAAAGCTTTAATTTCTTCCTTTAGTTGTTTTTAAATAAACGTGTTGTATATATTTCCCCTGTTAATATATAAAAACATCTTATTGTTGAATATAAATTGAATCTTAATCTTCTATATACCGGTTTTTGAATGCCCATGCACCAACCTGTAGTTCAATAATTTAAAGATGAAAAAATAATCGAAGCCACAGACAACTTTTAATTATATAAAAATTCCAATCGTCAAAAAAAAATTCAATAAAAAACCAAAACTATACCAAAAAATACTAAAAACCGAAAATTGAGCAAATTTTAAAAATTCAAAGTCACAAAACACCATTATTGTATGAAAATGTTGAACTTTTACCAAAGCGATAAACAACACAAAAAAAAAAGTTCACCAAGAAAATTTAAAAGTCATAATATTTATAACTTTGGCCAAATGTAATCAAAATTAGGCTACAAAAATAAAACTAAACTTCGTCATAATTTGAAAATTCATAACAAAACAATACTTTTTTTCAAAAATAACATAAACACATACATAAAACTAATAATAACGGAATATTATAAACATAAAGCAAAAACAATTGCGTAGCGGAAAATCCCCGAACCGCGATTCAATGTAGAAACAAAAAGAACAGATACACACACACACAAACACATATACAAGACTACTAAGCCAGCAAATAAAATAAATGATGCGCAATTTCACGTATGTTAGGGACATTTCAAGAAGCGGCCGTGATCTGTATATAAAGGCGCCGTCTACCGCAGAAGGCATAGTTTGAGATTTCATAGAGTGTTTATTTGTGCGTACAAAAGTGTTAAGTGTACAGTGTAAATTAGTACTCAACAGTTGTAAACAGAGCCTTAATTGCCGAATAAAGTTGTGTACCGATAAAATGATGAAGGACTTTGTATTTTAATTCTTGCAATTAAACGAACCCTACATATTAACGTTTATTGTGGTAATAAACGTAACAACTGGTGTCAGAAGTAGAATTGCGGAAAAAAAATTTTAAAAATAAAAAGTAAGTAAATGAAGTTTGAAGAGCTGAAAGTATATCAACTAAAAAAAGAGCTGATCAAGTGTGATCTGCCAATGGCAGGCAATACGGCAGAACTGCAAAAGAGGCTAATAGAGGAATTCAAGCGACGTGGTATTGATATCGGCTTATATGAATTCGAGGAAAAAGAGGAGCTGGCGATATATACCACTGCCACAAACACTAATATGGACTTCACGGTAATGTTTGCCGCTATGATGGAGAAAATGGGATAATTTCAAGAAGATTCTAAGATCAACAGCGAAAGACTCTTAGCTGAGGTCAGAGACAACAAGGAGAGACTAGAGGAAAAATTTCAAGAAGCTTCTAAGATCAAAAGCGAAAGACTATTAGCTGAGATCAGAGCCAACAACTAGACACTTTATTTTAGAAGTTAACTGAAAGTTAGTGAGCTTGATGAAAAATTTTCCAGCGTAGATGCAGAACTACATGAGTTAAAGAACAAGATGAGCTATCTTCAAAAACGAGAAGGACCGATGAGAATTATCTCTGGGCACGCCAGCAAGATAAAGACCCCTTTGATGGTAGCGAACCTTTCAATGTCTTCAAGTTCCAATTCAAAACGATGGCTTTCAAAAATGAATGGGACAATGAAGAAAAATATATAAAACTAGTTCTGGCGTTAAAGGGAACAGCAGCAATCCTTGAAAGCTACCAGCTGGCTGCCAAAATAGCTACGAAGACATAATGATGGCCTTGCAATGTAAGTACGGTGGCGAACATAAGCGGGAACTGTACAGGATGGAATTAAGGGGCAGAGTGCAGAAGCCGAATGAAACGCTGCAAGATTTCGCAATTGAAATTGAACGCTTGGTACAGCTGACTTACCCAGGTGAGAACCATCCATTCCAGGACCAGTTCAAGATTGAAGTATTTCTAAATGGCATACGGGATCCAGATATTAGATATGCAGTTTGTGCAGAAGTCCTCCGTTGCGGAAACCATTTCGTACGCGCTGGTCCAGTAGACCGCAAAAGTCATGTCAAAGCCTCAAGTCTACAAGGTACGGCAACTTGAGGCTGATACGCCAACTTGCGGATACAAACGGAACGAGATAAAGGAGATGGTCAGGCAAATACTAGAGGAAAGAGGCAAATCTCGCGCAAAATGCTTTAGCTGCGGTAAGGTCGGCCATTTACAGCGCAACTACAGATCATCAAAGAAAAGATTAAAATCTGCTTCGCCACCGAGAGACAGAAAAGGCGAAAAACACAATAATGCTGGTGCCTTTTCAAGACGGCCATGCAACGTAGAGCGCAAACAGTGCTCAAAAGTTGAGAAAAGGGAATGCGTCATTGACGTGCTATATTGGCTAAACAGGATAACAAAAGACCGACCCGTAATGAAATATCGGCAGAAAGCCCATTAGCAAAAGCGTATTGGGCCCAGTGGAATAGCCTTAAATTAATTGTTACGAAGTAATAATCAAAGATGTGTGAAATGACCTATTGTGTGTTTATCTGTGCGTACAAAAGTTTTAAGTGTACAGTGTAAATTAGTACTCCACAGTTGTAAATATTGCTTTAATTGCCGAATAAAGTTGTGTACTGATAAAATCATAAAGAATTGTGTATTTTAATATTTGCAATTAAACGAACCCTACAAATTAACGTTAATTGTGGTAATAAATGTAACAATATTCTAAAATATCAACATTTGAAAAAAACGAAACTTCATAAAAAAAAAATTTAATTCGAAATTTTGCTAACATTTAAAATTCATCAAAAACTACAAAATTCACCATAAATTTAAAAATTCACTATGAAATCGAAAAACTGGAAAAAATCTAAGTGCTAGAAAATCAATATTTAATCATAAAATCTGAAATTTAAAAAAAAAAATTAAATTTCACCAAACGGCGTAAAATTTACAACAAAAAACAATATTTTATGAACTTTTAACAAAATTGATGTTAAAAAAATTTCAAATAATTATAAATAATATAAAATATTTGTAAATTGTATAAAAAATTTAAATTAATCCAAAAATTAAAAAAAACAAATTTCACCATAATTTTGGAATTTAAATTAAAAATATTTTCCACAAAATTTAAATTAATAGAATTTGAAGTTTTAAACTACGGAATATGCAAAATTTGGCAACATATTACACAATTATATAAAAAAATATATCATTTATCCTCAAATCGGGAATTCACCAAAAAATTTCAAAAACGTAAAATAAACTGCAGAATAAAAAACATCGAACATTCAACACAAAGTTTTTTATTAATAGAATAATAAGATGTTCCAAAGAACCGAAGTTTTAAGAAAATGCAAGGTGCGCCGAAAAATTTAAGATTTGGCAAAGTTTTTAATTTATCAAAAGTTTGAGCATTCGGCATAAAATCGCAAATCTGGAATATACCGAAATAAATTTTTAACTTCATAATAATTTTGCAGTTTAGCGAAAAAATTTTAAAATTTTATGAAAAACGTCGCAATTTTAACAAAATCTAAGCGACTTAAATTTTGCAAAATACCTTATTTTTACACAGAAGTAACCAAAAACAAACTTTACCATATTTGCAAATTTAACGCCAGTTTTTCCCCAAAGATGAAATTGCACCAAAAATTTTAAATTTTAATAATTATTCACAATTTTATTAAAAATCGGAATAAGGTATTATTTACACTGTACTAAAACAGCGAGAATTTTGAAGAATTTGTAAACATTCAATGAGAATAAAATAAAGAAAAAACTAAAGCAGCCATAATTAATAAAAAAAATATTTCATCTATTAACCGATCGAAAATGCTCATAAAAAACGAATGGAGAGATTAATGTAGAAAAAGACGATTAATACCGAACGTCCAAATTAAAGATCGCAAACTATCTTTTGCACCGGGAAAAATCTGTAGTACATTTTTTAGTAGTTCATACTTTCGTGAAGGATATATGAGATTTGGTTCGATCTGGTCTATCCACCGACACTGCACCATATTCTGCATCTTTTGTACTTCTCACCTTTTATTAAGCTAACCTCAGAATAACGCCACTAATGAAACCCAGGTCACAGAAGCCTTCTATTAAAATTGGACTGAAACTTCGATCGATATCGAATGACGAAGTTTATCTATCACTAATTAACACAATACATTCACAAAGAACTCGTCCTCCTCCTCAAAGATAAATGACATAAAGGAGAACTACAGTGATATATCCTCCAAAATTAATAAAAAGTCGAATAACTTTCTTACTTAATTTCTGGATTTTGTTGTATAAGATACATAGGTTTAGTCAACGATTTAGTCTGTCTTACACACGCAGAAGTATGCCAAGCATCCTTAGTACTCAGAAGTTCATCACTTCTGAACCGCTGACCAATTGACGCTACAATTTAACTACTAACTCGCATACGTGACATTTGACTGGTTTAGCTAAAATTTCTGCGCATAATTTAAAAAATGTATACTACTATATATATATAACTTTTAATACACAATCTTAAATGATAATAATAGTTCAAATTGCTACATAATACTATCAATATAAAGGTTTTAAAAATCCTAAAATTATATCATCTGTGCCAACCTTTCAATCTCATAACAGCAAACAACAAGATTTGCTAGACTTAAAGACTGAAATACAAACCTAAAACAGAGCAAAAAACAAGGGAACAAAATAACAAAAAACATGTAAAGGGAACCGTCAAACATAGTTAGCAAAGGAAATAATTAAATGGTTTAACATGTTTTTTCAGTGTTTGTTTTTTAGCTAAAATCTTTTGTTTTTATTTTCTTCTTGCTTCAGACATAATGTAAATGAACGGGATGAATGTGTGTCACTTTAACTATTATGACTTTGTTTTTTTTTGTTCCTTGTCCACAAGGATAAAGATTTGTTTTTTGCACATCTCACACAAGTTGTGTGGACAAAAGTTAAGCAGTAACATACGCTGATACAAATAAATAAAAATAAATAGAAAACGGAGCCGAAAAAATGACCCGATTTTTAACACTTGAAAGAATAACAATGAAAATGCACTTAAAAAGAACCGCAAAACCACACTTGTTCATGGAATTATAATATTAATATGGTTGTCCTCATTTTTTCTTTAGCGTACCTTATTACAGTATTATAATGAATTATCATTTTACTAATACAATCAGTTGAAAAGCAGGTGTGCACAAATACGTGGTTTTTTCTGTTATGGAATTTTTTCTAATTTTGTTGTTGTTTTATTGTGAGACTTAGACTTTTATACGGCAACTTTGTTTCTGGTTTCCCAAATAGGGGCAGCAACACATCGTAAGATTATTCATTTTGAGAGGTCTAATTTTTATGCATCCTACATCCGCCTGAGTTTGAGTTATTGGCCTAAGTTATTTGAGTTGATCTGTCGATTTACAGGTAACAAATTCTTCGTGCAGTGCACCGCCGTTTGGAATATTTGCTACAAAGTTGCAAAGGATTTGGACAAGAACCGGTTAACAATAGTTTTGTAATATTTGTTTGATACATTATAACCAGTTAATCAATTACTTCTTTTTTTTTATATAACCCCATAAGCTCCCAATAATATTTAAATCGGGGCTTTGTGGCGGTCAGCACATTGTTTCTACTATAGTTTCACTTAAAAGTGTCACAACCATCCGTCCATTACGGCAAGGGGTATTGTCTTCTTTTAAAATTAACGACTCTCTTCATTGATCGTTCTGTCAACTACGACTAAGGTGCCACCTCCCTTAGTTTCAATTTCTTTCTAATTGTTTGAGATAATCGAATAACACTCTTCATCATAAGCTCAAAGGCATATTAACACAATCTCTTTCGAATTGGAGACGTTATTACTTGCTGTTTAGTGTAATGTACGTTCTTTAACTATAGTCAGCCCACCGCATCGTAATTTCAACTCCGTAGCTTTTAACGTTAATTCAGGTTTCTTTTTTAAGTTTCGCACTATGCTCTAGTCTTTATTTAGAGTTGTCAATCGCTCTCTGCCAATACGTGGTTTATTTATTACAAAACCGGTTTGGTTATTTCCATAGCTGGAATTCGTGCCATATTTCTCCTACAGAAATTCCAGATTTAGGTTTTCCTATTACAAACATAATTATTGTTTATTATTGCTTGTTTGACAGGTAAAGTACTACTAAACTAATGAAAAAAGTTAGTTTAGATTAGGTTAGGTTAGATCCAGAAAAGGAGTTAGATCCAGAAAAGGCATACACTTAGGCAAATTATTCAGCCCTTTCCGCGCTCTTTATTCTGAAAGTCGATAAACCATCAAAGAAATTCTGTTTCTCCTGAGTAGGTGCCAGTTAACGCCTCTGAAATGTAACACGTCCGGTACAGTGTCATGCGAAAACTAATGGCTCCTTAGCTGTGCGAAAGCCGGGTAATAGCATATGAAGTGTGCCATAGTCCTAACGTTCTCCCTGCATGCGCTACACTTATAACAATACACGGCGTGCTCGTAAGTCTGAGGAACCTAGTGAACGTCTACTAATTTCAGATTTGCTTAGTATGACTAACATTTTTCCTTTATCCTGATTTTGGTCTCCCCATAGGGTCTTGGCTATTCGCAGTGATTTATGGACCCTCTTTGCCCATTTACAGCTTCGCTTTTGTTGTCTGAAGCGGCTTCGCGCTACTTAATCCCACTTTCTGGCCTTAATTACCAGACCGCTGGCTCATTACTTTCCGACCACTTCATAGTGACCCGGCACCAAATGATGCGCAGTCTATCATGCGTATAGTTTGTCCTACTGCTCTAATTGTTGTTCGACCGCCCGTAAAAATGTTGACCTCCACAGGCCTGTCAGTACCTCTGAGCATATTAATATACTTTGAGATCGTACGAACTTCTGCTTGGAGAACCGTATTATGATCCTGAAGTTTGAAGTGTATTTTGGTCACTGTTTTCTCAATAATGATCCACAAAAATATAGTTTTTAAATCCAAAATTACACAAGAAATTGATTAGTAATTTTATATTGATCGCCATTTTAAATGTTTTCAATGAACACCATAATTAGGATCTCCCTTTAAACTGAGTATATGTGAGTATACAATATATACTTTGAAATAAATACATGTATGTATTACTCTTTATACTAAAAATATTACAATTATTATTAATAATTGCCTTTGTTTATTGACATATTTTCTATTATTTCATATTGCATTGTTCTACACACTTTTAAAATCTTAACGGCAATACTCGTAGGCATAATTCCAAACCCATACACTGGCACTGGCATAAATGAACATTTGTTTGAAAAACGAGTCCTTTTATTTGATTTAATTTGTTGTCAGTTTTTGTGTCATACGGACGTGTTTTATGCATCTTTTTCAAGGATTTTATTTCTAAATCTTATACATAGAAACTCAAAATGTTTATTTTTCATTTGAAGAAATGTGTGTGCATGTGTACTTTTGTGTGTCCATGACAAAGTACATATTTGAGTATAAACAAAATTTACATATGCATATGTATTAGCAATTTCCATTTTCACTAGGGATATGAAAGTCTTTAAAACATATAGAAATATTTTATTTAAATAAGTTTGTTATTGAATAATGTTTTAGTTAATTAGGATGCACGATAGTGCGCTAGGCCAACATCAGGACTATGTACACAGTGTAACGAAATCTTTCGCGCTGTGTTTAACGCCGTCATAACTTTGCTTCATTTCATTATAAAACAGTGAAACTTGGCTTTTTAGAGTTTATAAAATCGTAAAAACTTGGCTTTTTAGAGTTTATAAACTCGTAAAAAGTGCATATTTTAGTACCTATTTACTGGTCCTCTGACTCACTCATCAATATTATGGTGCACTTGCACTGTAGGTAGAGTGCTGGAATTTAAAACAGGGAAACTAGAAGGCTCTAATTTGTATCGGACACTTCTACATTCCCTATAGATAGCGCTGAAATTTTGTAAAACCCAACTGTCTGTAAACTTTAAGCTAAAATAAGTTTTATACACATTTATATAAAAAAACATTCTTCAGAATATTGCTTTTTTAGATTCCGATATAGCACTTGCCATGAAATTTAATATACTGGTGTTGAGTCCGTTATTATACTCAAAATGATCGATTGCAAACGGTCAGAGAGAGAAGGAATTATCTTCAGCTAGTGAACTAGTCTCTTCAGTCCCTGATTTCGTGACACAGGCTGATTTTAATGATTTGAAACGAGACACTAACGATTCGAAAAATGCGCCGGATTTAACTGGCTCCCATTTAAAACAATGGAATTAAGTATCCAAAAAATTTTAAATTACAGGTTCTCATAAGCGTGCGAAGACGAATCAATTAAATTAATATTTCATAATTCTTGAAAATTCTGAAACACAACTTTACTACTGTGACAACATTAATGCATTCTTTGCTCCCGCATATAAAAGTCTCAAGTTGACACTTTTTATTGACTTATCTATATCGAGTCTAAATGTAGTAGTTTTACGTCTTGAAAATATATTTCCATCAGTTCCGATTGCACACAGCACTTGAATGCGGGAGACTCTGTTGTGATCTTAAAATTGTTGCGCTTAAACTGGAGTAAAACGAGAGTTTGGGAAGGTTGCAAAAAAATTTACTCTACACAGATTTCCAATGAGCGACGCGTTTAAATTTTATGATAGTTGAATTCAGTATAGACTATATAACGTTGATATTCCATCATCTGGGGAATATTACCTACTTTACACATAAAACTTGATCTGACCCGAAGCCTTATACGAACACTAAATAAGGAAAGTGTATGGCTTAAGAAATTCAAACTAATCAAAATTTAAGCAGGTAACTTATTTCAAGAACTTTTCCTTGGCCTGATTTGTAACAGTTATATTTTATTAGGTGTGTTCAATGGGCCACACATACAAAATTTTTAAATAGTATAGATTTTAAAAATGCAATAAACCCTGTCGCATGGATAGCTTCTGAAAAAGTTACAGAGAACTTTTATGGCAATAAAATGGCTAACAATTACAAGGTCATTGATTAATGTCCACCAAGAGATGAGAGGCAATATGTCACTTAAGATACACTTCCTCCACAACCATTTAGATTTGTATAATTAAATTTTTTAAAACTCAAAAAAAATATTTATTTATGTATTCTTCTCTATATGAACATACAAGTTCATACCCAATAATCCTGATGTGTAAGAGATTTTAATAAAAGCTATCAAATAATTAATTATGTGGAATACGGGTATTACGATTATTTTTTTAAATAAATTTCCTGTTTTGTAAATATTCGAATTGATCTAGAAGTATGGGGACACGTGTATTTTTTTTTTCTTCTCTTTCAGAATCTACTAAATTTTTCTAGGTGTGTAATGGAAATTTAACTTTTTTGTAGAAGAACGGTCAATAAATAAGTTTGTTTGAGTGTGTGCGCACCACTTCAATTTCAAATATAATTTTGCCCTTGAAACATTTTTTTTATTTCTGTCACTATATCACACAATAGTTTTAAAATGGATAAAGCTCACATAAATACCTGAACCATTGAGTGCCTGTAATATCAACCCGGAAGCAAAACAAAATCTGTAGCTGTAATACTAAATTCAAATATTAATAATTCTTTTACATACCTGCAATGCCATACAATCTGTGCACTTCAAATCAAAAAATAAATGTGTACTCACAAAAATGCAATAATTAATCATCTTAACTAACAAGACTGCTTTATACAATTATAATTTTATTTGTGCACTCGCTTGTACTTATAGAATCGTGAATGTTGATTGTTTAACAAATAAATATAAGTCATACAAATAAGACCATCAGGAATCCGGCCAACCAAAAAATCTTACAAACAAACGAGCTGGAAATACTTAGATTTGTCATTTTAGTTGGCTAACATTGGTTTCCTAACCAAAAATATACATTTGTGTATACAAACAAAATCTAAGGAAGAGAATCAAAAGTATATAGAGCATAAAAATATTTTTATACAAGTTGTGTCACATCAAAACCAAGAAACAAAATATTGCTAAAAAAATTTTATGAAAAAAAACCTTTAAAAACTATAATTTTTATAGTTTAATAAAGTAGCAAAAATTCATTATTTTAATAAGGAAATTATTTTACTATAAACATGTCATTTAGCAGTAAAATTAGATTAGGTACTTAGAAACAAGATAATAAAAAAACTGCAAGTAAAATGTTGAATAAATCCTAAAGAAAACAGATGCATCTTAAAAAAAAAATACGTTTACCTTTAATGATATAAGCAAAGAAAAATCATGGCTGTGTCATGTTGACGAAACCCATATTATATTCTCTATAACAATATAGTATTGTGACAACCATATAATGGTTTTTTTAAGCATTTTAAACTCTACTTTCGTTGTGATAAAAATTGTATTGTTTACATTTAATCAAAAAATTGTAAGACTTCTTTCATAATTTTAAATTTGTTTATTTATTCTGCCAAATCTATTTCGTCCCCCTCAAATACCCCGCAGCTGCAATATACTTGTTAAAGTGTAACAGTTTTTAAAGTCAATTTCCGGAATTCCGGCCTCTTTTTACGAATAGCTTCGCGCAAACGACGCATAACACTCAAATAGTATTCCTTGTTGACAGTTTGGCCGGTTGGAAGGAATTCGGAGTGCACCACACCTCGATGGTCGAAGAAAACTGTCAACAAGACTTTGATATTTGACTTGCTTTGACGTGTTTTTTTCGGCTTCGGCTTACCTTTGGTACGATATTCGGCCGTTTGATCGTCTGTTTCCAGGTCGTAAGCGTAGATCCAAGACTCGTCGCCAGTTATAATGCGTTTAATGACATCGTGGTAGTCGGAAAGCATTGTTTTACAGACGTCAACGCGACGCCGTTTTTCAAGAAAATTTATTGATTTTTAAACCAATCGTGATTTCGCTTTTCTTTTAAAATGGTTTCACTGATCCTTCCGATATTCCAACGATATCAGTAAGGTTTCTGACTGTTAATCGTCGATTCTCGAACACCAATTCCTTGATATTATTGACGTGTTGATCATCAGTTGATGTTGATGGCCGTCCTGGACGTGGTTCGTCGTCAACGCGTTCTTGACCCTCTTTGAATAATTTGTACCAATCAAAAACATTTGCTCAGGACATACAATTATCACCGAACGCCTTTTGCAACATTCTGAACGTTTCGGCACCAGAAATTTCATTCCGCACAGAAAATTTAATGGAACTTCTTTGTTGAATAATTTCACTCATTGTAAAAATCGCCGAATGCACTTGTTGTACTTCGGAAAGACAAGCGTATACTATACACTAATGATTACTTTAATGTGATATTTGGCACAAACGTCACTGACAGTCATACCAACGTAGAAAAAAAACTTTCGAGGAATGGATTTCCGCGCGAAATTTAAATTAAAAAGTCCGACTATATTTTGCCCACAGTAATTTTGTTCTAACTTAAATGATGGCACAACGAAGACACACAAGATCAGATTCGAAACTACAAAGCCAGTAGCAACCGAAGGAAACTTTTTATATATTTTCAGCGTTTTGAACTCGTGAATTTGGCTCAAAATCATGCAATTTAACGCCTCTGAATAGTTATTACTGGAGCATATGAAATCGCTGCTCGGTGACGAAATCGCTTCTTAACATACACGCGTGTATCAGAACTTTCATTGAAATAAAAAATATTGTCTTCCACCAGAACCATTATCATTGATACTGGGTGCTTTAACTCATCTTTAGCCTTCACAAAAAAATGCGATGCGCATATACCATAAACATAGAAACATGAGTTACCTTGGCCACTCTTACGAGAGTGATACTGAAACTTTTTATATTCAATCCTGCACATTTTTGTTGATGCAAAATAAAAAATGTTTCAACATTTCAGATGTGTTATCTAAGTCCTTTTTGTAATTTTGCTTTGTTTGATGCGAATATTAAATAAAAATATAAAAAAACACCACCAAAACTTATGATGGCTAAAGGTATTCTCTAGTTTATATCCAGAGTATTCTTTTGGCAAATTATACATGAGAATGCAAAAAAAAAGAAAAGAAAATAACTAATGGTAATGGCAACATCTACAGCAGTAAAACAAAAACTCTTACAATGTTAACAATGATGAAAAAACAACCATAACAATACTTCTATGGAAAATATGTGCAAGGAAAATAAGCTTTTTATACAATGATTTCTTCCCAAAACGTATGCAAACGGTGAGGTTTTGTATACATGTCGACAAAAAGGTGGATGTAAGGGAAAAAACTAATTGTTAAACTGTTTCCCTAATGAAGTTCAAGTGGATAAAATCTTGAAAAAGGAAAGAAAAACTAGTTCGTATTATAATCGTTTTTGCACAATTTCAAGCTACACTTAACCTTCTTATACCTACGTCAAATATAGCTTGGTATAGGAATGTCTGCAATACGGCTTCTCTAGTGGGCGATTATGAAATCATATAAATCTGATTTGTTCCTTGTTCAATTTAAGAGTAAAATATTATGATAATATGTCTTATAGTAAAAGAATTAGTCTATAATAAATGTTTCATAAGAAAAGAGAAGGTCGGAAAGTGTTAATATCCATCTTGTCCCCTTCAAATTAATCCCCCTAAGATATACTGCACTTTTGCCAGCGCTCTTCCAATCCTCTTCTGAAATGCGCTTTTCGGTATGGCCATCAGCTCGTTCTTCGATTCTAACTTTATTTCATCAATTGTGGTTTTCCTTTCATTGGTCTCTTCAGATTTGGGAATAGGAATAATTCGCAGGGGGTGCCAAATTTGGTGAAATAGGTGGTTGGATGTGTTCTTGGCCAAAAAATCATATTCTTTGATCGATTTTTCTCAAAAGTCAAAAATCGAAGAACACACACAAACGTGATAATAATGCCAAAATATGACTAACACATGTGTACTTTTCGATAATCGAATGAACACAGCCCGCGAAAATTAAAAATTCACCTTTTCTTTTGAACAAACCATGCAATGTTATCGAAAATATATTTTTTTCTTAATTTAGTTAAATAGAACGTGTTTTTAAAAGTGTATATATATATATATATATATATTCTATATTATATAATTCACATACTATTAAACCTTCGATTTTTTCCTTAGACAACACTTTAATTTGCATACCCTTCACAAAAATGAAAAGGGTATTTTTTTAATACTCATTTCCGACCCAGCAAACATAATATATTCTGGATCCCTATATAGTTATGGAAGTTCAATAACAATGTCCATCGGTCCTATGTTGAAATCAAGTTTCTAACGGCACTGACAAGCTAGGCTCATAAAACTTAGACCACTTGATCAGTGAGATTAGCGAATTTTCGTTATTTGAAATCGTATATAGGTCCCGAAGTTCCCGAGATATGAGGTTTTTGAGTATTTTGTCTCTTGCGGGGAAATGCATATAACCTCAAAATTTCAACAAAATTAACAACAAAAACCAAATTTCATTAAAAAACCGAAATTGCACAAAAAAAATTATAAAATTTTGGAATTTTCCCATTAAGAAATGCGGTTGATATTCAATCAGTTGTGGATACTTTACGAACGTACTGGCGGCCCCAGTCAGAAATCCAACATTAAAAATCGATCAGTTAAAAGATATTTATACCAATTTTCGGCTGATATACAGACTCTCGTCAGTAAAAATGGTTCAGAAGGCAATGCCAACATAGTCGTTATCCTGATGTCAAGATCCAATTGAACTTATGTCAAAAAACTTTACGTAAGAAGCTAAGACAGAAACAAGGCTCCGCTATAAAGATATATTTAAAAAATTTGGATCCAAGAAAAACCACGAAGTACAGCCTGTAGAAAGCTGTAAGGCGTTTCAAATGTCATATTGCCTACGAATACCCATTAAGACTTGAAAACCGAACATGGGCTAAGAGCTCATCTGAAAAGGTAAATGCCTTCGCATTTTGGAATAGTTTCACTATTCCAAATATCGGTGACACTGTGATTGTTCTTATAAAATTTCGGCTATCATTATTAAAATCAACATTAAAACGCTAGATATGAGAAAATTGCCCGGCCCTGATCGTATTACTGGATCAGCGATAAAATATTTACCTAATTGTGCTTTAAGAATTTTACTGTTCTTATTTAATGCAATGTTGCAAATTGGTTTCTTCCCATGCTCTTTTAGAAGATGTTTAAGCTTGTAATGATCCTTTAAGCAGGCAAGGACTTAAGTCAAACTTGTTTGAAAAATTATTTGTTTCGTGTTCAAAGCCGTATCTTAATTATCAAAACATCATCCCGGACCATCAGTTTGGTATTTGATCAAACCACAGTGCAATTGACCCAGTCTACAGAATTGTCACTATTATTAGATCTGCAATTAAAAATAAGCAATATTGTCCAGCATTGTTTATCGATATGTTCACGGCGTTTGATAACGACTGGCATGATGGGCTATTTACGAAAATAACTCCAGTTCTACCTGAAAAGTACCACAAACTTCTGTAGAGTTTTTTAACAAATAGAACGTTTAAGTTAAGGTTAACAGATAAATTTTCTAAAATAAGGGAAAAAGTGCAAAATAAAGGTAAACCCATCGAAATGTGCTCTTGTAACGTTTCCCCTAAAAAGGCAATTTTGCCCACTAATATAGAACAACAAATACCACGGTTCCAGTGGAAACACACGTTAAATATTTGGGTATCCATCTAGATCGACGTCTAAATTGGTCCCATCACACTAAGGCGAAAATGACCGCCATTAAGCTACGAACAAATCATCTACACTGGCTAGCTCAACCTTGGCTTTGAAATACAAAATATATAAATCCCTTATAATGCCAATATGGTCATATGACATTCAGCTGTGGGGTGCTGCATTGCCTCCAGAAGTTACAAGGGAGACAGTCTAGGATTTTACGACTTATCGTTTACTCGTCCAAATGCGTAAGCAAATTAATTGGCAACATTCTAGCGCGCGTTTTACTGCAATTTCATGGGCACCAGGGACTCAAAAAAACTGGCACATTAAGCTTGGCGAGACGGCTAGATTTAAGAGATAAGATTAGAATACCTATTGTAAATTCCGAAAAAATTAAAAAATCTTGAAAATTATATATTTCAAAATAATTTAAATTTAGAAATCGAAACTGCACAAAAATTTTCAAATTTCAAATTGACCAAGCTCGCTAAAGTCGCTTTAAAATCGAACAACTAAAAAAAATTAATTGCCAAAAAATGAATATTTAATAAAAAAAAAATACCAAAAAAAAAACAATAAAGAGGAAAATTTTAATTTCAGCAAAAAACCGAAAATTCACACAAATTATTATATTAAAAATTAAATATATCAAACAAAAAAATAAAATTTCTTCACAACTGAGGAATTTACTGAAAAATTTACAAAAAATCGAAATTAATTTGAAAACAAATTTCTCCATAATTTGGAAATTCACCACAAATCAAAACTATAGTCAAAAAAGTTTAAAATACAAACATGATAAAGTTTTTAAAAGTTAGAAAGAAGTTTAGAAAAACCCGAAATTATACCAATAAATTACAAAATGTCAAAATTATTAATTTCACCAAAATTTAAAAAATATTCCATAAATTTAAAAACTTACATGATATACTTTTATTCCTTGACGTAACAAAAACAAACTATATTCTAAAATTGTACAAATTATCACAATAACAAAATTTTTCAAAAAAGCAAAGTTTAAAAAACCAAAATGCACCAATAATTTAATGTTCACCAAAACTTCGAAAACTCACCTCAAAACCAAAACTCACCATATTATAAAATTTCAGAAAATAAGTATTTTGTGAAATATGTAGCAATTTCAACAAAATCGATGTTACACAAGGTCAAAAAACCGACTTTTTACAAACAAGGAACAAAAAATATGCTCGTGCTTTAGACCCCTTTCAAACCAGCAAAGTTTTCTTAGCAAAGTCTTGTGTTTGTGGAGGAGTGAGAAAAGGAGAGCGGGGGTTGGTACAAAACTTGTTGTACTCGAAAATTCCTTTTGTGTTTTCAGTTCGTAAACCGAATTAATATGGCTGCTCTTTATATTTGACAAACATACAAACAAAAGAAACAGACTTGTGAAAGTAAAATTATCCTGTCTGAACACAAGACAAAGTTTAAAAGAGAATTGAAGAAACTTTGTCAAAGAAAACTTTGCTGGTCTGAAAGGGGTCTTACTATATTTTTAAATTTAACGACAAAATTTACCCAAATGCTGAAATTGCACCAAAAACTCCAAATTGTGTCAAATATTAAAAAGCCCTATGAAACAGATATATTAGTTCATACTTTTGTAAAGGGTATATAAAATTCGGCACAGCTGAATATAGTTCTCTTAATTTTTATATTTGGTTGGTGGTACTTTCAGAAACGCTGGGATTATTGCATAAAATATTTTCAGTGATGCTACTACATTCCATTCATACTCATGCACTCAGTGGGTGAAAGAAGTGAACTTCCCTTTCACTACCGAATAAGTAGTGATAATTTACAACATTGTGCAAAATTACATTGTATTGTGTTTTTTCTACATTTGTTACAAAAGAGCAATAAACAACGTAAGAATTTAGTTAAATTCCCAACGTACCAACAATATAAAATGTTGTCCAGTTAAAAAGTCAAAATAATAATAAAGGGATGTGCAAAAGAAAACGAGCCACTCATAATAATCCTCTTAAGTTTATTATGACCATTTTGGAAAAATAAACTTACGAAGACATTGTAAAAAGGTAAAGGAATTCAGGAGAATTGTTACCCCTAGTTTTAACTGAACTGCGATACACAATTGAAAGCTATTCTAGAGAAGAAAGACAATAGTATATAAATGAATTTCAGAGGGAAAATTGTGGGTTAAATAAATTCAAAAAATTATTTTTGATTTATGAGGAAAATTTATAAGAAAAAATTCGTATAAAAAGTATTTAGTAGGAGTATAAATGATTCCAAATATATTGTTTAATTGTAGAAGATTCTTTGTGTGCCTGTGGGTGTATATTTTAACAGACAATTATAAACTATTATTTGAAAACAAAAATTATGTTAAATTTAATAATAAATAATTTCCCAGGAAAGACGTGTCGAAGGCGACAGTATTGGGTGGGCATGTTGCTTTAACAGCATCTGCCAAATCTGTTGTTAATTATTCAGTCACAAAGTTGCCAATAGCAAGTTAAACGATTGCGCAACATGCTGGTGCCGACGTTGCCATATTACGGCAGACGTGGTGATCCTACAAAGTCAACTCTTCATTTGGTGAATAAATTCGAGATAACTGGTTCAGTAAACAAAGATAAAGTTGATGATTCTGAACAAGTATATTCAATATTCATACACATTAGGGGCGTGTCAATAAGATTGACCTATTTCATTTAAGACCATGTAATTTAATTTATAATTTATTTACATAGAGCCAAGATTTCACAAAGCCACAAAAAGAAAGAAATCGCACTGCATTAAATCGCATAATCTTGTGGCATGTGTTGCCATCCCTCATCCAAATAATACATGTCGTCTTGTTGAAGCCACATTAATTCCGTACACTGTCACTGCAACAAAATTTTCAAGAGGTTGATTGGTGGTACCTTGACGGAAAGAAGTCTTACTATCACAGTTGTAAAAATTAACACGCATTTTTTTCTTTTTTGGTGGTTTTCAATTTATTATCTTAGAAATAAATTTAACAATTGAAGCAAAGCCGCGAATAACGTTGTAAGAGCCAAATTTTGCAAAACCTGTTTTTTTCCAGATTACCGTTAAAATTACTGTCTTACATTTGTTCAAACACCAAAAGATCAAAATCAGTCAGTGGAAGAACGTTGTAAGTTATAAACAAAATGCTACGAACGGAAAGAGATAATCAAATACGTTTTTTTGCTCTCCTGAAAAATTAATATTTTATCATTTGCAACGGTGTTTGCGGCGATCCTTCAATTGTATAAATAATTTCATTCAAGCTTAATTCCTTTTATTTTTTAGGTTAAAAAAGAAAAAATTATAAATAAAATTAAAATGCCTGTCTTTCTACTAAGTTATTGTTTGTAGAAATCATATATTTCCTGCCGCGTGAGGCGTATTCGCCCCACGCTAAACTTTTCGTTCAAGCCATTTCGTATTATTATTGTAAAATGAAGAATGTTTTAAAAATAAATATTCTGTGAATTATGGGCATTTTAATACTACTGCTGATGCCCTCATTTGATCGTGGGGCGTATACGAGGCCTGAATGGGAAGCCTTTAAAAAACGGTATGGCAGGGAACGTGTTAAATTAGACCTATCTTCTCATATTTTCATAAGATTTATAATCATTTGTGCAAATGCATATTTAATTATTAAATACTTTTCTTTTTAAGACGCATACTTTTGCATATTTTCGTATAAATGCTTATTTTATTGCATATTTACAATAAATGTTTATTTTAAATAGAAAGTGACGCTTTTTTCATATACTTGTTGGTACAACTTGAGGATGTTGTATACGAGATTACAACTTTCGAGGACTCGCATTAGGTTGTGTCTTCGTTGTACAAAGAATAAAAAAAATTTAATGGGTGTGTTGTACAACCTCATGCTATGTAGTTGCCATACAAATGCCGTTGAACCTTTTTATGGATATGAAAATCATATCAGTAACAATTAGCCGATTTACTGTTCTGGCAACCATCTTTAAAAGCTACAAGAAAATATAAAAGAACCATCAGTAGCAGGCAAAATATAACTACTATATCAAGTGCATGTAGAAGCTCTGTGCCGAACCGTATATTCCCTTCACAAAGGTATAAACTCCTAAATATGTTTCGCGGTGCAAAGGATTTATTTTCCAATATTTGGTCATATTTAGATTTTTCGGAGCAATTGCTGCCTTTGTGTAAATTTTTTATTTAAACATCAAAATATGGTGAAGTTTATTATTTGTGAAAAAATTGCTACGTTTTTCATGAAATACTTTATTTTTGCAAATTTTTGGAGAATGTGAAAAACTTTGGCGAACTTTAAATTTTGTTTTGAAATTTGGTGAATTTTGATTCTTGTGGTATTATTTTGTTTTATTCCAGTTTTTCAATTTTGTGGTACATTTTCCAAGTTTTGGTGAACGTACAATTTTTTGGTATAATTTCGGGTTTTTAAACTTTGCTTTTCTTTTAAATATGTTGTTGTTTTGATAATTTAAACATTTTGGTTTTTTTAAGTTGAGGAATTAAATTATTTTATTTCAGTTTTTAGAAAGATATCACATTTTGGATTTGCCATAAATTATTTATTTAAGTTACTTTGAATTGTACATATAACAACCTTTATATAATAATATCAGAGTACAAATTGTATTAGTTTATTGTTGTTCTCAGTGGAGGACAACAAATAATATTACCTTATTATATCAAATTTACTTATTATCCTTAAATGGATAGATTGTAAATAAAACTTGTGAAAAAAAAAGTTTTTAGAACTATAAAAGTTTTGTGCTAAAATTTTAATACTTGAATTATAATACGTAAATTTTAGATTTTGGTGAATCGCCAAATTATGGTAAAATTTCTTTTTGTTTCGTTTCTCAAATTAATTCAGATTTTTGATAAAATTTAAAATTTTTTAATACTTTGGTGAATTATTTATTTTTTGGTTAATTTTTTGATATCTTTGGAAATTCTTTAATTTTGGTTTTTATATATTTGTTAAACTTTGATTTTGTTAAAATTTCGATGTTTTTCATAAAACATTGATTTCTTGTGATTTTTCGGCGGAATAACACAATTGTGAAATTCGAATTATTGAACTGCATATTAAAAATTTGGTGAATTTCCATTTCTTTTTATATTTTTTGGAAAAATTTCGATTTTGTATTGAATTTGGATTTTTTAGCAAATAAATTTTTTTATTCCTGTTTTCCGTTATTATAGTACACTTTCGAATTTGTGGTGAATTTTAAAATTTGACAAAAACTTAGGATTATTTGCTTTTTTTTCTTTCAGATTTAGTGTTTTCGAGTTTTTGGAAAATTAAATATTTTTGTAATTTAAAGTTTTGAACTATAGTTTTGTTTTGCGATGAATTCCCAAATTATGGTTTAATTTAACTTTTTTCATTTTTTGAGATTATTTAAAATTTTTTATAAAATTTATAATTTGTATGTTTTGGTGAGATTGGTTAATTTTTTTTTAATTCACAATTTGTGGTGAATTTTTTTATTTTTGTTTTTAAATGTCTTTTAAACATCGATTTTGTTAAAAAGTTGATTTCTTTTAATAAAATAAAGTTTTTTGTGATCTTTCGGCTTTTTGGCGAAAATACAAAATTGTGATGAAATTAAAATTTTTGTGCTGAATATTCAAAATTGTAGAAAAATGATTTTTTAGTAATTTTTTTTCGAAATTTCGAGATTTCATTGAATTTGGATTTTTTGAAAAAATATAATTATATTTCAATTTTGTCAACAACATTTTTAATTTTTATGAAACTTCGTTATTTGAAGGAATTTGGGTTTTGTTGTTCTTTTTTGAAATTTTTAGGTTTTTCTAAAAAATTTCAATTCGGTCTGGGGGTCTCGGGATGATAATTTCTCTAGGTAAACTTTATAGCGAATTTGATGAGCATTCAGAATATGCGAATTTTATGGGCTGGGGTATATTTGTTTCCCCGCAAGAGTGAAAATACATAAAAGCCTATATCTCGGAAACTTAGGGACCTATATTGCTGATTTCAAATAGCGAAAATTCGCCAAGCTTACTAATCAAGTAGTCCATGTCAAGATCCTAGATTGTTTAGTGCCGTTGATTTTACCATCGGACAGCCAGTCATCGTTGATAGATCTTCCATACCTATAAGGATCCCGAATATATTATCTTTGTTGGGTCGGAAATGAATATTGTAGAAATTACAAATGGAATGAAAAACCTATAACGTTTTTATTTTTGTGAAGGGTATAAAAATATGTACACAATAATTCTTCATGTTTGGTGTTTTACAATTAGAGACACAGTAAAATATCTTAAATAAATATCTTAATTTCACTGAAAAACGTAAAGTTACCAAACAAAAGAGTTAATTCCACTAATAATTTAAATGTTTCCAAATAAAAAAAATTTTTCCTAATTTGCAGAATAAAACGTCTTTAAAAAAATTTTTTCTTTCATAAATGAATCCCCAATTACGAATTTCTCGAAATAACTTATGAAGAAAAAACCGAGCTTGTTTAAAAAAGTTAATTTTCACACGAAAATATTCCCTAAATATACTTTAGCAAAAATTTTAAATTGCCAAAATTAATCGGATTTTAAGATTAAAAAAGCAGAAGTTAAATAACGTTGTAAAGACATCATGATTTCCCAAAAATAAAGCAAAAACTTTTATTTATCCTAAATTGTGGCGTATGCCACATCATATATTTCAAGGCATAATAGTCTTTAATATATATTTCATAAAAGTTTTTCTAAAACTAAAACAAAAAAAACAACAGTCTAGTTTTAACTTAAAATGCCATGATACTTTCAGCTACTTACTTTAAGTTATAGATGCGCATGTGAATAACACATTTTTTTTTTACATATTTTAAGTTTCTTTCCGATTCACCCAACTTTAACACAGAAATATTTTGAAATAAAGAAATCTTAAACAATGATAACTTAAAAATACTTACAGCTTACCCTGGATCTAAAAACAATTTTCGTGATCTCAAGTAGAACAAAGTTGTTAAAGATTTGTAAGTTTGCCTGTTTGTATGTCATAGCAAAACTTATATCGATTGATCTTGTTTCAAATGAGCGTACGGCTCATGCATAATTTCACTTTAGACGTTCTGGGTCAGATTTCTCTTAAATGCTCGTGATAAGTTATTGATAACCCCAGTGATGTTTGTATTGTCACGAAACGATAGATATTAGGGGATCTTACAGAAGAAATAGTACACCTCTATTAATCTTTTTTTTAAGGAAAGTAACTCTCCAACCATTAATGTCTGCTTATTATACTGAGTGTTGCTTTTTTTGAAAAGTTAAAAGCCTGAGAAGACGAGTACTGAAGCAGGGGGATGGATAGTTATTGTTAGTGTTATGTAAGCATATTACTTAAAGCTTATTTCTTATTTCATTTCGCCGACGATTAGTGAATCGAACTAAGATGGGCGCTCTAATATATACTAGTGTACGGGTACAATCTAATACATATTAGAACAATTTTTGTTTTTGCTTGACAACGGCTTCGATAGATATGAACCCAGGCGACTATAAGGCTATCGCAGCCTCAGTTTTTATTCTAAAATGACTATAGAAAGAATTCCCAAAGAAAAAATTATCTAAAGTAGAGCGCAACGACCTGCAAGTTGTAAATTTTCTAATCGGCCTTCTTAGAATTAGAAATCGAAGGAGAGAGGTGCTTCAAATGGGATACTGGCCATAATATAATAACTATTTATTTATTTAGCAAATGTTTTGATACAATTACAAAAATGACAAGCATAGTAACGAAAACCTTCACTCGTTATAAGGAAAAGAATAGAGTTTTCGATAGGAATCGCAGCTACAACCTTCATCCTGCCGTAGCACGCGTTGCCAAAATAATAATCTCGAATATACTGGTTTCGAAAATCTTCGATACAAGGCCTGAAGAAGTTCCCATTTTTTTAACATAATTATTAACTAAAACCGATTCCTCAGATTTTCTTAGAATTCGACATTTTAGATACAAGCCCAGTTACGTTTAATTGGCAATTAGGTAGTAGTAGTGACTTCTTAATTACATATAAAACAAATGTAGAACAAATTTAATGTGTAACTTTCGAGCTTTAAATAAAGGGACCGAAGGAAGGTCAAATACAAGTTTTATTTATTCCGGGGTTTATTAATATTGAGCAGCACTATTTGTCTTTAAACTGTGGAACATTAATCGTGATAAGTTTATTCGAAAAGTATTTAAACTGTTGGAGTATACATTTTTACTTTTTTGTCATTATCAATCTAAAGAATTCATAGTTCTATTTTGTCTATCTTGTCTATCCCAAGGATCCAAGGAGTTTAATTTTCAATGATTCCCCTCCATAGTTTTGGCAGAATATTAATAATGACCAGGATAATGATGGCTCATTTGGATTAATTAGAAAAAACCTGCGGCTTCTCAAGAAGTCAAATGACACGATCTTAGTGGACAAGTCATGTCACCTCGGCAGAAAACCATATCCTCAACTTGTTCATACAGAATGTTCATTGTGAAATTCGCTGTGTCCAGCTCTATGACGTTAAAGTCGAACCAAATAAATTGGTTCTAGATTTGATTTGAATATTTGTTAAAGTTTATTAACAAACCACCTCCATTCAAATGGATAGGCAAAGGGCGTAAAAGTGCGTATGATTCCATGTGTATATTGCCATTTTATTAATCATACGAATTTATTTTATAAGTTTTGGAAGTAATAGCAACAGCACAATCAGATGTCTCTACATAAGATGCAACTTTTACTCCATGTAAAACAAGAAATATTTTTTGAATTTATGCCAAGAAAACTTGCATTGACACCAGTGTACTTGCGAATCCTTATTGGTACATACAGACATTAGAAAGGAAATGTGCAAAATGCTAATGTAAAATGGCTTTTTCCGTTTTGCAGCCATCTAAATTTATTTCAGTTGTAAATCAAGTCAACTTGAAAAAGAGAGCAAATACATAAAAAAAACACACATTAAAATAAGTGCAAAAGGGATTTAGTATATCGAAAAACAACAAAATGTGCAAATGTTTGACATGTTGGAAGTAAAGTACAAGGAAGAACTTAATTTTTTTTAAATAAAGAGTATTTTTTCATACGTTTGAAGCTTTCCAATCAATATAGTCATTATAATGGAGTTAAATTTAATTGAGGAACATTTTTCTACAATTTTTATTTAAATATTATTTAGGCTAAAGGCTCGAGTGTTTAGCTTGTTTGTAGAGTAATCGAAAGCACCCGTTTTGGAGGATTTACAGGTTTATATTTAACAGTTTTCTAACATTTGGTAAATCGTGTCTGGCTGATTTACTATTAAAAGGAATGAAAGTTCAAAAGTCTCTGTTAAAGAAAGTGAATTTTTGTAAGATTTTTTGGAAACAATTAAAACGTTAGTTATTATTCAATAGTTGCTGCCTAAAATTCTTTAGTGTCTGCAATGGAAAAGCCTATATTAATATAATCCTCTTAGAACGATAGAAAATAAAAAATGTATATTACTGATTTGGCAGATTTTGAGGTATAAACTTAAGCGACTCAAGCCATCGAAAGCCTAATAATCAACGCGCTAACACCCTAAGCCAGAGCACCTTCATGCTTAGATTAAACATCAAAAGAACAGTTATGGTTGGAGTTATTATATTATTTTTGTATAGTGAAAATAATTTGTTGCAATTTTTATGATAGGAAATCCTTTAATGAATGCATATAAACAATAACCCGTTTATCGCAACGAAAATGATGTTTTCCACAGCAATATAATGTTGTAGAGAACATGATATAGTTGTGATGCCCATGGCACAACTACGTATTTACTTTGCGTGTAATGGTGGAAAAAAGTACGGAAACAAAACTATCCTGAAAGTTGGTTTATGCTTTTGTCTATCGAAAACTTTAACTAGCGCTAGAACTTGAGGCAATATTTGTTTTGGTATTTCTATTTAGTAGGCTGTAGTAGGTTTGTGAACACGACTAGATTTTCATATATTCCCAGTTAAATCGCGAAAATGTGAAAAACTTTAAAAATCAAAATTATGCGCTCATTTTTATTAAAAGTATAAATATATATTTTATATATACGTTTAAAAACTTATCCTTCCCATATTATATTTTGACTCTAAGCTCTTTTTTTAGCAATTTATACAATATTTAAAACTTTTATTAAGCATAATCACGACTGAATAATATTAGTTAGTAACAACTTTTATTTTTAAGTATTGAAAATTTAACAGTGCAGAAAATAACTCTAGTGTGTACACAAAATAAATTAAGTACATTGCGACAAAAGAAAGAAAACTTATAAGTCACTTTGTTTCTAAATCGAGATTTTAAGGAGTTTGAACATAAAAAATTTGGTATAGTCATTTAAAACTCGCCAATTTTATTACGGTAAAGTAGCACATGCCATTTTGAAAATAAAAAGCTAAGAAAATGTATAAGCAATTTACAGATATAATAATAATAATAATAATTTATACTATATAGTCAAGAAATGTTTATTTTAATCATCATAAAATACAAAAATAAATATGTACAAGATTTTGAAAAATTAGTACACTCTCGTTCAGATGATTTTTTTTAATGTAGAGGGGATATGGAAGCAGACCTCTAACTTTTTCGACCGCCATTTTTCCCCCGAGTTGACTTCAGTCAACCCATTTGTAATTTACGATTAATTTATTCTCAATTAGGTCTCGTGCTATCGACTGTATCGATTTCAGACTGTCGACCTTCTTCACCATCACGTAGTCTTTTGTAATTGCTAGCATTTATTTAAGGCTTAGGTCCACCATGGCATTTCCACTTAACAAGTGTCTGCCGGTGGTCCTAAGTCTTATGCTAGCCAGTGCTGGACATTCACAGATAATGTGTGCTATCGACTCAGCCTCGTCCTCAGGAGTATCTTCAGAAGCTGTCCAGTCCACCCCTTGCGAGGATTTCTAGTCCAACTTTTCAGAATTCATCCATTGAACAATAAACCTTGTAGTTATTATAGAGATGGACTTCTCAATCGTGCGAGGCTTCGTTGTACATTCTATCGGAATCTCACAGTCCAACACCTTAGAAATATCTTTAGAGTTTGACACACATACCCCTTGTGAGGCGTACTTTTCCATCTCTTCTGAATTCCTCTCTTGTTCAATTAAAACAACACTCCAAGATAAACCTCTCCGCCTCTTGCAAGGCTTCCTGATTCATCCCTGTAACGAAGAAAAACATGTTCACCCACACAGAGCTTCATATGCACGGGTAAATCTGTATTAAAACTGGAGATCGACTGGTATCTAGAGTTAGCATACTTAAGACCAAGCGTATGCTGTTCCACCGTAGGGATTTTTTATACGAGAGTGTAAACTTCTCTTCGCACGACTTATATAACCAGACTCCTTGCAGAGATTAGAACTTGTTAACGTGGAGGTGTAAGTCCGAACTTCTACCAGTGCACTTAGTTACGGCAAGCCATATATTTGTGCCTGCCAGCTGACGGCCGGCCCGTACGGATGATAATAACCGTTTAAGTTTTGTTTGTCGACAGCTAAAATTTCGAGACAAATTTAAATTTTGTTTCGTTCATATGATCAGAATCATTTAACTAATTTTTATTAAAAAATACAGTATTTTGTAATTAATAATGAGAACAATTAATATTACATTTATTGATATACAGTTATTTGTTGAATCATAGAGTGACTTCAAATAATCCAAGCAAATCTTATTCCAGGAGCCCTTAGTGGCTTCAATTAGTGGTTCCTCTCTTCACAAACCTTGCGCGAAGACGAACACCAAACATTTTCAATTACGTTTAGGTCGGAACAATAAGTGGCCAATTAACAAAACGGATATTTTAGTTTGAAAAAATTGTTGTACAATTTTTGGATTATGTATAGGAACATTACCTTGTTGTAGAATTTAAGGAATCGACGCAAAAATATTATTCGCTTTAAGGAAATCTGTCACATTTGCACTTTGGAATTACAAATTGATTGTGCCGTTAATAACAAATTAAAAATTGATTCTTGATTTGATATTCCGACAGGGTGTTTTGATGTAGAATTTTAGAACGAAATTCCGTCATCCCTTGTCAAGTTTGGTTGGGAGACAAAATGAAACTCAGAACGAAATGAACGGAAATGACACTCAGAACGAAATGAACGGAAATGACACTCAGAACGAAAAATGACATTGAAGATGGCACATAGCCGAAGCCGGTTTGTCTCCAAACCGAACTTGACAAGGGATGAAGGAAATTCGTTCCAAAATTCTACAAGTTAAAAATTGCTCCTCTTTTCTCATATCGTGAACATTATAAATGTAGCCAGCCATCTGGACCGTACTAATTACATAAATTGCTTCTCTTCACTAAAAACCACATACGGAAATCATTAACATAGCCTCTTACTTAAGTTCCCCATATCATATGCTCTCTAGCAAATTGTAATCGAGGAGTTCTCTATTTTCCCACTTTTTCCTAATGTTTATTTTAAAGTAACAGTTTTTTTTTTTACTAGTAGTTTAATGGTTCTAATCATTTGAACGGAAAAAAATTCCTTTATGTTTTTGTATTCTTAATAAACTGCTGACGGTAATCAAATTTTAGCTACCGACAAAAAATTCAAGGATATATGGGCTACTATAAGCAAAAATATAAGTGATTCTAATCAATAATTCAGAAATAAACGGCATTTTATTTAAAAGTACATCGGTTCAATTTTATCGTCGTCATCAATTGTAGTAACTAAATAATACAAATGTTAAAATAAATGAGTTATATTGTCGGTATAGATCTCTAGTTTGTTTATGTGTTTGTTCAAGTATGTTTTAGTGCTTGCTGGATAGTAGGAATTTCTAGATCTCTATGGACATATTCACTTTTTGCATACCAAGGGGCGCAACAATATGTCGTAAAATCCTTGGCTGTCTTCTTTCTAACTTCTCGATGTTTGATGCGCAAGCTAGGGGTAATTTCGATATAACAACAAGTCATCGATATTTGAGAAAAAATTGATATGATTCGCCGGTAATTTAAATACATATATATTGACATCTCCATAATTATTTACGAATGTCGAATTCAATATTTGTAAGAGGTCTAAAAAAGAAAACTTATTTTACAACAGCAACTGCGAATTGAGTTATGATTGTATTTTTGACATGCCAACGCTTAAAATGTTTTTGATTATTCCGCGTGTTTTTTTTTCGAACTTTCAGAAGTAATAAATTAATTGCTTTATTCTCGAGTTCAATAAGTTGTGTTAATTTTTTGTGAACTTCTTCGCATAGTTTAACTATTGTTTTGTTTTCGACATTCACCGGATTTATTAATTTATGAACTTAATATGTTAACTAAAATGTTAAAACTATTTTAGACGAAAAATACCGCGAACAAATTTATACAAATGATTTTAGAATGACTGTAGTTGAAAAAATGTAATCGTCACAGTTCGTTAGTACGAAATTAATTTTGAACAAAAAAAAAACTAATCAAAATATAGAATTAAACTGGATATAGTACTGTACACATGATATGTGCATGTGTATCTTAAATTTGAACAATAACTATCGACACAACTTATGTCGATATATCGTCCCCATTTGCTCACAGCTGAATGCCAGCAAATTATGAAGTGTAATAAAACACACCGTAAATCCAATAAATAGGAAATGGAACACAGTAATAAATAAAAAGATTAGTATTTAAATGCATACACGCTAATTTTTAATTGGCTTTTATTTAAACAATGAAACTCCGGTGTTTCCATTTTACTCCTCTTATTTACATTACGAGTTAAGTCTTCTGTTTAATTTTAACATTTCCAGTTGGGAGTACTACCAAAAATCGAACATGAAAATCACTACAAAATAAGTCTCACCAAAAAACGAAAAACAAAATTGTAAAAAATCAACAACTTGCCAAAAAATCGAAAACCCGCAACCGAACAGTTTCTGCTTAGGTGAGGAGGGATAGTGCGCTAAATGATGATGAATGAAATTAAATAGAAAATATTTTGAAATATGTTTAACCAGAAACGCGGATTTAGTGCAAAAATTTGCGCTACACTCAATTATAGCAAAACTCAAGTAAATACTAAATTTAATGAATTTTGTGGCCATGAAACTATTCACTTTTTCTGTTTTGTTCTCTTTCTATTTTGAATGACTTCATGTTCGTTTTATTAAATTTTGTATTATTCATAAGTTTTGATTTATACTACATTTACACTTACGCAAAATTTGGTACTTATGTATGAGATTTTGAGCGAAATTTAGTTCATTTCAACCAGATTACCCATACAAAACAAAATCTACTTACGAACTAGATTTTGGCAAAATCTCTCAAAATCTTGCAATACTAAATGATGCAACTATGTATTTTTGGCTAATGTACTGAAATATACAGCGCTGAACAAGAAAATTTTGACATTTGTATAAAAAAAGCGCGGTAGAAACAAAATATTTGCAGCAACATTAAAAAATAATAAAAGTTTAAAATAAGTGGTTTCAATATGGACGAAACAATAATGAATAGAGTGTAAGTAATATTACATATGTAATTATGTGTATAAAAACAATTGTAGCACGAATTTAATTAAGTTTAGAGCCAATTTTTTATTCTTTCTTCATTCAGCTGTTTTTGTTATGAAAATGAAATCCAATAATACGTCAAAAAGCATTGGTGTAAACGGCAGAGATTTTCTTCGAGATTTGATCTGAAATCTACTAGATTTTGCGTAGATGTAAACGTAGTATTAGTTTAGAAATGATCTTAAATATATTTATTTGCAATTAAAATTTCGTGCAAAATTTCTACGTTGGACTAAAATGAGTAAAGAGGAAAATATGCAATAAATTTAAGATTGGTTCTTTTGAACTAAAGTAATTTAACTATTAAAATAGTTTTTGGGAATTTAAATCATACTTAATATACAGGCATATTCTGGCACTCGCAAGAAGTTTTGAGAGTTCAAATCGAAAGTTTATACTGATATATTAGCCTTTGAACAATAAAAGGATGAATAAATTAAACGAAATACGTTTTCATTTAATTTTAATCAAAACTAGTAATATTTGCTTCAAATTTTTTACTAAAAATATTTTTTTAAGCTATATTGTATTTTATTGAATCTTTATAAAAGAAAATTACAATAAGTATTAAAATCTTATCTCTAAAATATTAAAATATGAAAATTAAACATTTTTTTGGTTTTGCTAATTTGGTCTGTCCATTGTTTTCTTATGCGCTGGCGATTTATACAATCAGCTGTGATCTAAATGAATTTCGAAAAATGTATGTTGCTAGTGCTGTGAATAATTTAAACAAGGTACTCGAAAGTACCCATGAAGGGAGATAAAAATAAAAAAAAAACATTTAAATGCAGAGTTTTATGTTAAAACTTGTAAAATTTGTTTAAAATAACTTTATGAGCCCAAAAGTGCTCTTATAAATACTTAGTAATAATAAATGCATACCACGGTATACAAAAATTTGTGGCATCGAGTGCTTATAATCAAAGTAATCTATTATTCGAAAGTGAAAACATGTGACGTCACTATTAAATAAACTAAAAAAAGCAGTTGTTCGGATATGTTCAATGAATTGGAAGAATACTTTACATACAGACATGACAAGCTAGAAATTTGTTGGTCCCGTCACATGGAGGAAAAAATATCGTCCATAAAGCTTCGAACAAATCAATTACATTGGCTAATAAGTCCTAACTTAACTTGGGCTTTGGAGTATAAAGTCCTTTTATACAAATCCGTTATAAACCCAATATGGTCATATGGCATTCAGCTGTGGGGTACTGCCTGTGCATCAAACATCCAGAAGTTACAAAAATGACAGTCTATGATTTTACGTTTTATCGTATGCGCCCCCTGGTACATAAAAAATGAAAGCATCCATAGGGATCTACAAGTTCCAACAGGAAGAAGTTAAAACATACACGTCCAAATACGTAAACAAACTAATCGCACATCCCAACACTCTAGCACGCGATTTATTACAATTTGACGGCCACCAGAGACTAAAAAGAACTGACACGTTGAGCCTGGCGAGGCGGCTCTCTCTACACAATGGAAGATAGAATTTTAAGATTTGAATACAAAAAATTAGTTATTACCAATGTAATAACTAGTAAGTAATAATTTAGAAATAAGATTTGAACACTTATTGTGAATTTCTTTTAGTAGAAAGATTCAATAAAATATTCAATAAAATAAGTATAAAAAAAAAATTTTTAAACTATAATTTTGTCTGTGTAAAGAATTTTTAAATTTTGGTGAATTCCTAAATTGTGTTGAAATTTCGATTTTTTTTATTTTGTAGTTTAATTTTGATTTTTTGTATAATATATAATTTTTATAACAAAGTTTTTCGTGAATTTTTAAGTTTTTGCTGAGTTTCTAAATTTTTGGGGAATTTTTATATAATAGTATAACATATATTTTATTTGGACGTTTTCATAAATATTTGTTTAATTTAATATTCGGGGTTTCGTGAATTTGCAAAATTTATTTGAAATTAAGTTTTTTTGATGAAATCCCATTTTATAGTGAATTTTGGTTTGTGTAATTGCTTTTTTTTAATAAAATTTTAGTTTTTATTATATAATGATTTTTTTGGCATTTAGTTTTGTTATCCAAACATTTCAATTTAAACTTTTGAATTTTTGGTGAATTTTAAATTTTAGGAAAGCTTTGGTCAATTTTGTACTTGTCGTAATTTTTTGGTAAAATTTAGTTGTTTTTTTTTAAGTTTAGATTTTTTACAAAATTTTGTTATTTTTGTAATTTAATATTTTTGGGCTGTAATTTGGTTTCGTGGTGAATTCCCAAATTATGGTGAAATGTAGTTTTTTTACTTTTGAGATTAATAGATATTTTAAGTATATGTGAATTTTATGGGCTGTTTATACGTTTTATTCAAAAAATTACTTCTTAATGATTAATTTTCAAGTTTTATTTTTCGCTTACAACGTGATAGTTATTTTGTAAATTTTATGTTTTGCATGGCATTAAATCAGATAATATCCGTTTTAGGGCAGAAAATGATCTTATGACTTGTTAACTGCCAAAAATTAAATAAAACGAGACAAAAGTACTTTTATTTTCCAGGCAAAATATAAAGTTCAGAAAATAACTATTATGTTCTAAGCTAAAAATAACTATTTTTTTAAGCGAAAAATAAAACTTGAAAATTTATTACTTAAGTTAATTTTTTAACTAAAATTTAAACAAATAAAAATTAATGCACCCAATAATGGTACCAGTATATTATTATAATACATCAAGTTAAAGTTTTAGTAATTTTTTAATAAATTTCAGACACAAAAATTAAGCAATTTTTAAAGTCAACCTTTAAAAATTGAGGTATAAGGAGGAAAATATTCTTTTATTTCTACGCCCCTAAATACATCCTATTTAGTTTCTTTTTATTGTGTCGCCATTTTAGGTCTGGTCGCAACATATAGCATATGCATAGTTGTTAATGGTTTTAAAACGGCTTCAATTTCGTTCTTTGTTATTATGGGCAATGTTCCGATATATCAAATGTCGTATCCAGAATTTTACGTCCGATTAAAATACCCCAAACGACAAATTTGAAGCTATTTTGAAACTATTAACAACGATCCGGTTTAATATGCATATACAGGGTGATCCAACCATAATGCACGATGTTAAATGT
Source organism: Phania funesta (assembly GCA_963932375.1). NCBI lineage: Eukaryota > Metazoa > Arthropoda > Insecta > Diptera > Tachinidae > Phania > Phania funesta. Next base: position 34,734,249 of record OZ010655.1, on the reverse strand, counting down.
GAGTCACCCCTTAACGTCATTTTTTTTGCTCAACTTAATTAAATTTTTTTGTTAATTTTTTTTGTAAAGATTACGCCTTGCGCATGACTTCCCGTTAGATGACATAGTTGGGCAATTTGAAAGGTTTTCAAGTATTTTTCATATGTGAAAATTAACATTTCTTCTGAAAAATGTGTGCATAACGTGAAAGTTGGCAGCCCTGCAATATAAATTACATTGACAGTTTTCAAAAAAAATATTTATTTATTCTTGAAATTTTGTGAAAAATTTAGTGAAAAAGAACGTTAAAAAAATTAACATTATAAAATAAATTAGTGAAGTTTCTTAAAAAAGCTACAAAACAAAGAAAAACTAAAAAGAAATATTGCCGGAAAATAACAACATTAAGTGTGCAGTGGCCAAGTGCAAGCAAAATAGTGGTAAAAAAAACCAGTGAGAAATTAAAAAAAAAATAATTTATCCCGTATTTTTAATGAAATTTTAATAATTTTTAAAATGATGTAGATGTATCATTTTATAAATTTCCAAAAAATGCAGTTTAAAGTAAGTCTTGGGTACACTTTTGCAACAGGTGGAAAGCCATAAATGTTGAAAAGGAGAAAATTTGTTCCTTACATTTCACCCAAGAAGATTTTGAAAGAAATTTGAAATGGGTAAGTTCCACAATATAAATTTAGCAGTCCTTTACTTAATAGTTAAGAACAGGATTTAGCAACCGGCGTACACCAAAATTAAAACCCTGCTCCGACCATAAATACGGTCGATACAGCAAAGGAAACTGAAATTCCAAACAAAGTTAAAACTGCAAACGAAGTTGAAATTGAAAACAACGTTGAAATTCTAAAGTGCGAGGAGAAAAGCTCTCCAATGACGACTGAAATTCAAGAAGACAGTTTACAACAGTACATAAAAAGTTTGGAAATGAAAATGTATGTAAGTTTTTGAAAAAAAATTACAAATGCTCATTTAAAATTATTTTTAGAGATGCATTGCGCCAGGAGAATAGTATTCTGAAAATGTCACAAAGTCAATCAGCCATCACCATAAAAAATTTGACTCGGCAAGTTCAGAGCTTAAGTTCTTCAAACGTAAATTTGGAGAATTCATTGAAATGTTTATTTACAAAATGCCAAATAAAAAAACTTAAAAATGGGGATAAAAGGCAAAATTTTACAGAGGCAGATATTGCCCAATCCATTACTTTGTATTCCACAAGTGCCAAGGCTTACAGGTTGTTAAGGAAAAAGCATTTTCCTCTTCTCTCGGTGAGAACGTTGCAAAGATGGTCGCAAAAATTGGATATGACAACGGGTATTTTGGAGCCTGTTGTTAAAATATTGTCTGCGGCTAACCAAATGTCAGAAAAAGAAAAGCTATGTGTATTGAGTTTTGACGAAATGAAAGCGAAAAAAAAGTACTGCTACGACAAGCCAACAGACTCTATGCTAGCTCCAGCTAATAAAATCCAAGTAGCTTTGCTGAGAGGTCAGTTACTTATGTCAACTTAAAGTTTTTTAATATAACGTTTTTCTATTCGTTTAAAAAGGTTTAATTGCAAATTAGAAGCAACCAATATATTATGATTACGACTGCCAAATGTCAAAAGCTATTTTATTTAATATATTGAAAACAATGAAGCAGTGTGGTTTCACAATTGTGGCAATTGTTTGCGATTTAGGTGGTGGAAATAGAAAATTGTTCAATGAACTAGAAGTAGATTTTAATAATCCTTAGTACGTTTTATACAAATACTCATCTATAAGATTGTTATTGTATTTTTTAAATTTTTAGGTTTCTATACGACGACACAAAAATATTTGTGTTCAATGATGTTCCACATCTAATCAAGCTTTTGAGAAACCATTTTATTGATAGTGGATTCATCATTGATAACAAAGATGTTAAAAAAGATATAATTTTAAATCTTCCGTCTTTCACTCCAATGATTTAAAGATCACACATAAAATATCAGCACACAATTTAAATGTGGTTGGAGTTGAAAAGCAGAAGGTGAAACTAGCTACCAAACTTTTCTCACATACAATTGCACAATCTATTACGCGAGCTGCCAGTTTAGGATATTTGGAAAATCAAAATTGGAGCGAGTGTCATAAATTGTTTAAACTGGTAATAACATTTTTTTTTAAATAATTCCATAAATGATTTTGTGATTTTTCTTCCCTGGACAAATAACTGGTTTGATGTCATGAATTCAAGAGTGAATTCAGAAATACAAAATGATATTTTAAACAATATGTCGCAAATGATCTCAGAGATACGTGTGAATGGGAAAAATTCACTGTTACCATTTCAAAAAGGTATAATTTATATATATAATTTATATATATATATAAATACTTTTAAAATTATTTGACTAACATATTATTTCACAGGCATAATTCAATCAAACAACGCTTTAAAAATGCTCTACATTGAAATGAAAAAAAAATATGATATTGAATTTATTTTAACATATCGCCTAAATCAGGATGTCCTGGAAAATTTGTTGTGGAATAATTAGATCGAAAGGCGGTCTCTACGATCACCCTGATCGTCAAGAATTCAAATATAGACTTCGGTCATATATTCTGGGCTATAACGAACGCATTTTAGCTGCCAATGCAAATGTGGAGGTCGACAATACTCCCGATTTAGAAGTACATAATTCTTTAACTGGTAAATCTCGACATACAATTTAAAATAAAGGTGTTTAATTTTCCGTCTGGTTTCTACAGGTACTATATTTAAGAACATTAATACTGATACCCCAGAGGACATATTACACGAAAATAATGAAATAGAATTAGAAGACCAACAGTATGACGGTTTAGAGAATTTGGCCGGATATATTTGTCACAAGTTAAAAAACGAAAACCCCAATCTTGCAATGAATCCTTTAGAGAACTCGACGTATACATGGGTCAACCACCTAAGTGAAGGTAGGCTAAGTAAGCCATCAGATGCACTAATGAAAACATTAAAATCGTGTGATGCCATTTTTTTGAAATTAAATGCGGAACAATTGATGATTACGAGCGGGTATATCCAAAAACACTTGTTGGAAGCAAAGGACATTGAAGGAAAAAACTTTTTAGATGTAGAATGTACTTAAGAATGAGATTATTAAATACTGAAATTTCTCAAAATATTAACAAAAGAAAAAGGAAAATGAATAAAATAATAACATAAAAAACCTTTTTTCACTTTATTTTATTTTCATATAATATTTCAATTAATAAAATATTGCTGGATAATTTGTATTTATTGAGTTTTCAATAAATACATTTTTAAAAAAAAGTTTTTGCTAATAAATAATTTTGTAGAAACAAAAGTTAAATTGTCCCACTGTTATATTTACATATAAATATAATAGTTTGACAGTCGAAAATCGTTAGCCAATAGGAACACAAATTGCGTGACGTCATTGGTTCAACATGCGCAGAAAGTTTTAATTTTGTGTGAGTGATGGCATAATCTTTAGTTTATCATTCTTGGTACACAATTGAGCAGTGCGTTAAGATTCTTGAAGCCTTTTACGAAAATGGGCGTTCAAAATGCATTTCGTGCACTTCGTGATTTTGCATGTGTTAATATATTTATTTTTACTTTGTTGCTTGCACTTGCTCGCATCGAATTTCAATGTGTGCAAAAGAAGTCATCCCACCGCACAGTGACGCCTTTTGACTGTTTTCGTTGCAAAAATCAAAACTTTTGAAATAATTAAGATATTTGTAAGATTTAAAAAGATATTGACAGAGGACACTTTAGGCTTTAAAATAATGTTTACAAAATACTGCTAGAGGTACAGGGTGCTCCAAAAATTGGATAATTTTTCCAGTTAAATGTTAACATGTTTTTTTATTTATTTATTGCATCCCTGCATAACAAGACCAAGTCTTATAATTATAGTGCAGTGGTACTAATTTAAATACGATATTAACGTTATCATAAGTGAAGTAATACAGATATGTTACATAATTGAATAAAATAGCGGTTACAGATCTAGATAATATATAATAATATTGATAACAAGTAATAATATATTAGTAGATATTCAGAAGCTTATGAAATAGTGTTTAGCGAATCAAAAGCAAATTTAGTTAAATATAATGCAAAAGAAATATGGTTTACATAAGTGATTTTATGGAATTAAAAAGATGTTCACTCACATGAATATATACATATTCAAATAATCTAAAAAGAATTTTAATTAAAATATTCATACAGAAATTTTTTGAAAGGCGTTGCGTTGTCGTTTAGTTGTTGATTGTGTGGAAGAGCATTACAAAGGCGTATAGTATGTAGAAAGAACTGCCATTCTGAAACGAGGCAATTGTGTTTAGAAATGATCATCTGTTTATCCCTTAGCGATCTAGCGAATCTTATTCTCCTAAATAGATATTGTGGTGTTTCAGTGTACACGATCTTATGGAGGAAAAACTAAAAATTAGCAAAAACCACCCCATATAAAGAACCTGCGTATGCCGAAACATGATCCCTCCTGCCCAGATTATATACATATCTTACAATGTTGTTATATAAAACCTCAATTTTTCTCCAACTAGCGCTATCGCAGCTATAAAATAATTCGCACCCATAAGTAAGGCTTGGAATTAAGTACGCTTTAGCAAGTAGCATTCTCACTCTCAGAGGTGTGACATATTGGACAATCCATAACGTTCTCAATTTGGTATATAATTTGGAAATCAATGTATTGACATGGCTTGGCCATGTTAAGTTGATGTCAAATACGACTCCAAGATTCTTTGCAGTGACCACTACCTTAATTTTCTCCTGGTTAATGACAATATCATCACTTAAAATTGGGTGCGTTGTTTTTTTGTGAATTACCAGACATTTTGATTTGCTAGGATTTAAAAATAGGCGATTAGCGGATGCCCATTTATAAATGTTATCCAAATCATAATTGAGCTTTCTGATATTTTCCGCGATAGACTGAGCTGGACTACTAAGCCAGAGCTGTACGTCATCAGAATACATATGAATATCGCAGTGAGACAGATTAGTTGGCAAATCATTAGCGTAAATCGAGAAAAGAAGTGACCCCAGAATCGAACCTTGGGGAACATCTCTTGCCAGTTGTCTGGGAGGAGAGTACAAGCCGAACTGCATTCCAGGAGAACTTAAAAAAACGTCTAAGCTTGTGACATAATATATCGTGGTCAACTGTATCAAACGCTTTCGAGTGATCGAGAAGCACCAAGAAATTGACTTTCCCGTCATCTAAATTGCATCTGATGCTCTCCGAAACATTCACCAACGCAGTCACGCAACTGTGGTTTGGCCGGAAACCTGACTGTTTATCAGACAACAAGTTATTAAAATGAACATAAGCACTTATTTGTCGATACAAGATTTTCTCAAAGGCCTTCGAGAGAGAACTTAGTATGGCTATTGAACGATATTCATCGTTTGATTTGTGTACGGGAATTATCTTCGCATGTTTCCATTTCACAGGAAAAGAGATTTTGGTAATAATAGAGTTGAAAAAATAGGTAATATATGGCAATATGGAGGGCAATATTAGTCTTATAAACCTGGGATGCATATTATCAAGACCAATTGCATTCGATTTTATCTGTGAGAAGTTCGATAAAACATCAATCTGACTCACACATGAAAAACTGAAAAAACTCATATTCACTATACTATTATCATTAACAGGCAAGGCTCTGTCACGTTCTCCCGTTGCATGCTCTACTGGCCTATCTTTATTAAAAATTTCATTAAGCTCATTAACATCAGCAGATATGTCCACAGTCATATCAATTCTCTCAACCCCAAAATCCCTTATAGTCTGCCAAGTGCGTCTTGATTCAAGTGCAGAACCAAATCTCTTAGAATAATAGCTTGATTTAGCGGATTTTATCATCCTGTTCGTGCTAGTCCTGGCAGTACGGAACACAGCCATCAGTTCTGGTGTATGAAATTTTGCTCGAGAAACGAGAGTTGATCATCCACAGATACAATACTATAAATATTGTCTCAATTCACCTGTAAAAAGCCTCTTTCTAGAACGTCGTAATCAAGGTTCCTAAAATCACGATAGGAGTAGGTTCGATTAGTGTGTCATAGTAGAAAATCATAAGTCGCAAATATCATGTCTGAAAAAACATGGAGCAGATATTTGATCATATAATTTTATTTTTGTAGTGTCATCTACAAAAATAAGATCCAGAAGAGTACTATTACTCTCAGTGAAATGAGTAGGAAAAGTGGTATTGGAGGGTATGAGACCCAATATACTCATTTCCTCCCTAAAAGTTTACTCAACAAGAAGATTGGAGACTCAATATAACCTATAAAGCTGCTGTAGTCAACTGAGCCATTTGGCCTATACACACTACCTACCAACATTTTCCTGCCAAAAGACGTAATTTCAATAAAAATATGCCCAATTCTGTCGTTCAAATTAGTTCCGCTATATAGCTTGCAGGTTATGTAATTTCTGACATAAATGGCCACACCTCCTCCTCTTCCTGCTAGTCTAACAGATCTAAAAATTCTATAGCCCGATAATGACATAGCACTATTAGTTATCGCCTCATCTAGCCATGTCTCTGAAACACAAACAATATCAACATTCGAGTGTCCAAAGATCCACCTAAATTCGTCAATCTTCGGTCGCAAACTTTTGGGCATTTAAGTGGCATATTTCTTTGCTTAGCCAAAATCTTTACTACAGTACTCGTTACGCAATTGGACCTGCCTTCAAACGTTTCACCTCTCATAGAACCAGAGATAAAGCAATATATTATTATTTAAAAAATATTCTGACCTAAACACAACGCAACAAATTTCAAATCTGTGTTGATAAAAAAGTATAGTTCTTTTAAACAAGTAAATATCAGTGGGCATAAATATATTTATAGATTTAGCTTTTTGTTTGCAAATACAACATAGAAAATAGCAACTAACGCTGGATTTACAAATGCAAGTAGTGGCATGCAATTGTTGTGTACGTATTGTCAACGAAAAATTCTTCGAAATAGTCGAATCTCATGCCATTCGTTTTTGTTTACACTTGCAAGTGTATTTTCAAAATGTCGTCAAAGCGTAAACTTCAGAACATTTTTTTACTTTTAAAATTAAAAAAAATTTTATCAGGAAATGAGAAAGAAAAATTTGGGAGGACAATGTCAAAATAATTTGTTTAATAATCTGTTGGCTCAATTTTTATTCCATTTTAGCTTTTTGTTTTCTTTTTAAAATAGATTTACCAAGTTCACCATATAGGCATATATTTGGAGAAACGATTTACATTTATTATTAATAGTAATATTTTATTATTATTACTAATATTATTGCTCTTTAATTAACAAACTTGAATTTTTTTATGCGCAATTTAAGAAATAAATCATAGCAATGCATTTAAAAAGGTAGAACTTTAATTACAATTTAACCGCAATCCAGTAAATTTACATTTAATATTGAACAGGGTAATATTGTCTATCGTTTTGAGATTTAGTGGCATGCAAATGCCAAATTTTCACTCGCATGCAATTTTAGCTGCCACTGGAGCTGCCATTGCGAAAAATGTGGGTGTATTAGTGAAAATGTGTGAGTGTATTGAGCTTTTCGAACTTGTAGTGGCATGTGAAAACGCTAGGTAAGAGTAACAATAGGAAATGTAAGTAACGTTAAAAGTAGGCTAATACAGTACAGTTTGTTAGTCTCGAAAAAGCTGCTGTAGTTCCTCAGGAAACTCTACTAGCAAATGTTCATCGGAATCAAGCTTTTTTACGTAGGCAAGTCCACGCAGAGTATAAACACTTTTCAGACATTTATTCTTCTTCATTTTTAAAGCTTCTTGAAATATTTTATGATTGTGAAGCGTTAAATTTTTATTTACGAAAATAGGAGCTGTACTGACAAAACCAACGTGCCGTAGACATAAGTTACCTTTGTTTTCTCGTCTGTACGTTGCAATTGTCTTCAGTAGCAAATTTCTTACGTACGGCGACTGCATTTTTACGATTATTACGTTATCTTTTGGTGTATATGTTTTATTATCTTTATATATTTTGTTATGTCTGTATACATTATCAGTTTGCGGCGTTGCAATGTTTAAACTATTGCAGATTTTACTAAAAATATCATGTAAGTTTTCATTTTCTTTGTAGGGTACACGACTGATTCGTATACTCCCAGCCACTATTGAATTGTTTTGTTTATTGAACTATCTTTTTATGTCTATTATCTCACGTTTAATGTTTTTGAGATCAGAAGCATCTGTCTCTAATTTAGCTATACTGTTTTGATGGCATTATTGTAGTTTCCAGCATTGTTACTCTTTCAGTTAGAGCATTTAATTCGGTTTGAAATGAAACAGTTCTCTTGTCAATTTCACTCAAGAGTTCTTCTTTATGTTGTTTGAATTTATTTTCAATGATAACTTTCAGTTGTTCTGTTAATTTGTCAAACCTATTGTCTAGTAAAGTCACTAATTTAAAAGGTGACTCAGTTACTAGAGGACGATGAACTTTACTTGAATCTAATAAATGAGAGTCTTGTAAAATTGCTTTTAAACGATTATTCGTGGGAGTAATTGTATTTGGAGTTGTTTTACTTCCACTGCTAAACTCTTTCATATCGTTGCTATTAGTTTGTTCACCTGTTGTTATTGTAGATTTCTGTTGTTTATTATTATTTGTTGCTTTTCTGCGTGATGTATGCATATTTATATTTTTTGTTAAGTAACTAACGGTTAACTTTATTGGTTTAAAGTTGAGCAGTTAATATGTGTTAAAATTTTAAAAAGAATCTGAGTCTCAGGCCTATTTAGTTTTATTTTTATTTTTTTGTTATATTATTGTGAACGCTGAGAAAGAGAGGTGTTCGTTTATTTAAGAGCACAATATTTATTTTGATAATGTATTTTCACTTTCACAAGTTTCGGGCTGTTACCTCATCATTTTCAAAAAATGCTCTGGACATATTACCATCGCTAGTATTTCAATACCCCTGCTTTGGGCAGTCTACTTTCAGCCCAACCTTCTTAAGAAATTCATTTTGTATAATTTTTTCTCGAGCAGATAGTTGTTCTTATTGTGTTGCGTTCATATCAAAACATTCACCTTCACGCGGAATTTTATACGCTAGTTTTTAAATAACTCCATGCACCTAATTCTGGCATGTAATGGAGAAATTCCATAATCATAATTTTGCTCATCACTTGAGTCATAAAAATTTTGAAAGTCTTTCTGTGACTTTTTGCAAATGGCACACTTTAAAGTTGACGAGGTATCTGTTATTACATTTAAGACTTTGCCATCAATCATTGTAAGAAAAAATTCATAATCAATCGAAGCACTTTTTCGATTCTTTATTTCAATAACAGAAAGCTTTAGTTCCGAAATTTGCTTTTTCATATCGTTCACTGTAGATTTGATTATTTCTGAAGACTCCTTTGCATATTGAAAAAATATCGGACGGCAAAAATGAACTTATGATGCGCGGAGATTTTTCCAATGCACAGCGATTTCACTTCTCAGTCGTAAAGGAACTACTGAAGCCATAAACATATTTATATCTGTAATAGTTGTGTGCTTACAAACAAACAATATCGACTTGTTTGTAAGCACTTTGACCGCATGATCCATCACATCCCCACTTTGAATAAGGCGTTTGTCTATATGATCCATTAAGTCTTGCAGTTTTACATCTACCGATACTTCAGTAACCTTTACATTAGGTGGCACTGCTACTTTTTTGGCGGATGTAATCTTTTTGTATCCAGGAAGAATATTCACATTATGATTCTTTAAAGAGCTTCGAAAAATAGAATATGTTTTCTTTAACAATCCCAATCCCATGAACAACGCTAATGCTTCTTCTATATCATACTTTGCGGGTAAAGCATTTAGTGGAGTAGGAATACTCCCTTTGATTCTCTGCAGTCGAACTGGACTTGCAAGTACTACAGCTTTTGAAATGTCGGACCTTGATTTATCTTTTACAAGCTTAAGACATAAGGCTTCTGAAAGATGCGATTTATGTAGATACATCTTTTGTGGCTTTTTCAAGTTTACGTTTTCTTGTGTACTCACTCAGAACACTTTTTATGCTTTTTTCGTACGGTGTGAGGCAAGCCATTTGTTTTATATTGTTAGGAAAACGAAGTGAATTTTGCTATGAACATCCATTTCGTGGTATCATGGTAAATCGTGTAGTTTTTCCAAAATAGCCAATTTAAATGCATTTTCATTATCTGAGTTTCTGAATAACTCAAACAATTATAAATTGGTAAATGATATTATCGCACTTTAATATAAAATTGTATAAGTTCTGTTACTGATCACTAGTTTTAGAAAGTAAAAACGTAACTGGCTGCATTATACAATTGCGGTTTAATTTATACCCAAAAATTTAAAAAAAAAGGTTTAAACTACCAAATGTTAGCAAAAAAAAATTAACTGGAATATATACCTGTAGTTTATATTTTATTCAGTATAAAAAAGTTTTAAAATTACCTGCCTACTTTTATAACAGACGCTTTTAAATTGAAATAAATAAAAAAATTGCAATAGTTATGCCTACCTGATTGGCAGAGCAAAATATTGTTTATTATTTAACGAGAAGCAATTAAAATATGCAACAAGTAACTTTATTTTATACTAAATTTTATTTCTTTTCACATTTTTAACACATCTTTGTTACATACTTAAAAAATTACAACAAAATTTTTCTCGTTTTCGCTATGAGGTTGTAACAGTTTTCTTCTTATTTCACCTACAGCGGCAACTTGCGGCGGCCAAACTTAGTTAAATTATTTAAAGTATTATGTAGCAAATATGGTCAGAAAATATGGGCGAGACCATTTTTAGATATGCTCTATTTTATTTGTAAAAATGACCTAAATATAGGGTGTCTAAAAAGCGGCTACTGCCGAAAAAGTAGGGCATCTGCTAAACATTTTACTTTTAATAAAAAACAAACATACCTTAAAAAAAATATCAAAAAAGTAGTAATCAAACGGCAATGTTTCTGACACTTTAATTCTAAAGTGCATTTATTTTTTCAAGATCACCCTTTTTTGCTTTCTAAAAAATTGTCGACTTTGTGCAGCTCCACAAACTATAATTTTTTTGCAATTAAGGAAAACGTTTTTGAATTGTGATCAGTAAGTAGTTCTTTATACGATGTTTTCATTCATTTCACAAAATTTTGTCATGAAATTTTGTATTTATGCCACGGGTTTTAAGAAAGAGCGCCACTGTGCGCCGTGGACTTTGACAAAATGTTTAATGGTTTGAAAAGGTATCTCAAATATACAATTTAGCAAAGATAAGACAAAACAATTAGTTTTTTGTCTCAATTTCCAGATGCAACTGATATTTTCGTGTTTAAGTTATTATACATACACATACATATGTATGTATGTACAGAATGTTAATTAATTCAGGGCCTTATTTTTTACAAAACGCAAAGCATTTACATATGTATATACTATCAGTTTTTTTAAATTTGGTTTTTTAAAGGCATTGATTTTCTTTTCAAGAGTCCACAAATATGTATGATAAACAAATCGAAATTTTAGGAGAGCCGAAATGTTTGTTCAACATGGGTTTTAGTGTGGCATTCTGTTTTAGAAAATAAAGCCCTTTTTCAAACAGAATTATTACATTGGCTTAGTAACCAAACTATGCCGAGAACTAGAATGCATATAACACATTTCTTAAGTAATTCTTGATTTGATATTCCGATAAATTGATTTGATGTACATATATTTTTGGAACGAATTTTCGTCATCCCTTCTCAAGTGTGGAGACAAACCAGTTTCGGTTATATGCCACCTTCAGTGTCGTTTCTCGCTGTAACCGAAAAACCAAAGTTGGCAAGAGGTGCCGGAACTTCGTTCAAAAAATTTTTCATTTCTTAATATTTTTGTAAACTAGTAGGATGTGAAACACTAAATTTTACGGAACAACTATTTTGTAAAAGATGAACGAAGCAAAGCTGAAAGTGTTGTTAGTACCCGCAGAAAAAGGAAAAAACAGTTTCGAAATATTTCTTTTAATTTTTTGGGTTTGTTTTCTTACAATATAAAGTAAACAAAATTTGGCTTTCAACAAAAATGTAATACTTGTTGAATAAAAATGTTTAAAACTGAAGATGCCATTGAGGTTGTAATAAATAACAGGTCTGTTCCAGGTGCATAACAAAACAGTCCGAATTAGTCCAAATGCGTTCCAGATAACAATGTTTGTGCAGTTTTGAGGGAAAATGAGAGAGTAAAATTTTTCATTTCCTGTACAAAGTCGTACGAACTTTTTCTTTGGGTAAGTTCGAACTAGAATTAAACTATCAGCTGTTTTTTGTTTATATTTAAAAATCATTTTAATAAAGGAAGAAAGTTTTCGTTTTAAATTTATTAAAAAACAAAACCGAACATTTTTCCAATAAACTTCAAGTTGTAAGTACATATATTTCGCATATTTATCACTTTATTTAATAAAAAAAAAATAATTCTTTTATCGATCTGTTAAGAAGTTATGGACAGCTGCTGCCAATGATGCAAATGTTTTGCTTTTAAAATAGTATGCATTTTAAGCGTATAAAATTACTAAAATAAAATTTATTTGAGAAAGTAGGTTTTTTGCGTTCCAGCAATTTCGGACAACTTTGGCACATTCAGAGAGTAATTTTCTTTTTACTCTCAATAGTCCGGACTATTTTGTTATGCACCTGGAACAGACCTAATGTTGCATTAATTTATAAGATGACTAAATTGTGTAACTCGGGGTCATCAATTTATAGTGAATGATAAATTCGAAAAAAATGGAATTTTTTAGGTATATGTATAAATAACTGTACTCATATTGTTTTCGAAGGCAAAATGAAAAACTGTTAATTAGAAAAACAAAGCAAGTTCTTTTACAATTTTTTATATTTCCGGTACTGTGTTTGCTGCTCTTGCAAATGTAAAATATCGTAGCTTTTTTATTAAATCAAACAACAAAATATCTGTTGAATTTCATTAAGACGCTATTCCCAGCAAACACTGAATACCGGAAATATAAAAAATTGTAGAAGTTGCCTTGTTGTTTGGTTTATAATTTTCCTCTTTATTTTCGAACAAAAATGAGAGAAATTATTAGTATATATACCAACGAAAATATCAAATTTTTCGAATTTATCATTCAATATTAACATAGCGTCTTGACTAGCCATAAATCTGTTCAACATTGCGGATTTTGCTGCTCGCACAGAAAAATGGCTAGTCAAGACCGCCGCTGTTCATGGTTACTTCATGTTCAAATAGAGTTGCCCGAACAATAGTTTGCACAACTCTGTCATGCCATTACACAAACAAAAACACAGAGTAAATAAAAAAAGTATATATGTGTGTGTGCGCTCGTATGTAAACACCCGTCATAAGCTATGCTAAAAGCTACAAATCTCCATGAGAGGCAAAAAATTATGATAAAATTCAACAGGAGCATATACATACATATAATCATACAAGTAACACAGTGTTGTACAGATAAAATTCGACATGGTTTGGAGCAAATCATGTCTTTTGTAGTGTTTTACTCATACGTAATATGTACGGGAAATCCTGTTCTGAGCAAATCATGTGTTTTGAGCCTAAACACCCTAACATGGCGTCTTGACTAGCCATAAATCTGTTCAGCCATCGCACATTATGCTGCTTGCACAGAAAAATGGCTAGTCAAGACCGCCGGTGCTCATGGTCGCTTCATGTTCGGACAACTCATCCCATTACACAAACAAAATACTCAGGGAAAATAACAAGTATGTACTGCCTGTCATAAGCTATATTAGACAATCTCGATGAGAGGCAAAAAATTTATGCTGAAAGTGAATGTGAACATCTATACGGTTTCTTTAAACAGAAGACCACGCACACATTGTCTCTCGTTATTTTGGAGAGACTTTCCCAATGTGCGAACATATTAATAGTTAAGACACACACACACACAAAACTGCTTAATTCTATGTATTAAAAAATTTTCAATTTAAGTTACATGCCATAAATCTGTTTTTCCTACGTACAGATTGCTTTTCGCACAGAAATTTGGCTCGTGAAGACTGTCGTGGGATTTCTCTTCATATACATATATTGCTTTATTGAAAAGTAGCATCACTTTTTTCTAGATATTTTAGTATTACGGAAAATGTATCTGAAAAGTTAACATGCCGTTAAAAGGTAGCAGCGTTATGGCAGCTAATTATATTTGCGTTGGTAATGTTTGTTTATAACAAACGTCAGAACCTGATTTTACTTACATTTATTATTGCGTATTTTACACTTGTGTGTAACAAGAACAATTTTTTAATTTGAAAAATTGTTTGAAAACATCACGAATAATTTTTCATTTATCAAGCTTTTGTGATAAAAAAAAGTCGCGTTTTTAATTTTTATTTATCAGTTTGTTTAGGTGCTGAATTGCATTTTTTATTGCATTTTATTGAAATGATTTCTTTTTTATCCCTTTTTTATGTTTTACTTTTTCTTCTGTTTATTTTATTTTATTAATTTTAACAAGCGTTCTCGAAATTTTACACGAACAAAAACGCCTGATGTTGCCCTTATACATTAATTAATTTGTTAGTGGCCTTCCATATAGGGAATATGTGTATATTCCCTGTTTAGTGTAAACATAAATTTTTGTCTCATCAAGATTGTTTCCTTGTTCTCAGCAGAGTTTATTGTTCGAACGCGAACAGCCAATCAACAGCAACGGTCTTCACGAGCCAAATTCATGTGCCAATAAAATCTGTACGTTCGCATAACAGATTTGTGGATAATCTAACTATACGGGCACCTTTTTTAAGCTGCGCAGTTTAAAATACAATAGACGCCGGCTGCAACGGTTTTATTTAAAATTTTTGCGACCAACCCCAATTGTGAAACAATCGGCTTCGTTCTCTGGTATGTGGCGCCATTTCATAAACTTTAATAGCTGCATCAAATGACAACTTCCAACAATTGAAAATAAAAGCTTAAATTAGCGGCATTTGAATGAATTGTGTTTTGTGTAAATTGTGATGAGTGGAGAAGAGATTTTCATTATTAATTGTGTTCATATTTCCAAGAAACTTAAATAAAATATATAAAAAAATTTAGTTTAAAACAAAAAGAAAATGAGTGCATTTGAGGTATGTACATAAATATGATTGTGTGCAATCTGCATATATGTATACATAAATTCCCATTAACTCGCTCTTATTTTTGCATATAACTTTTTAAATTTAAAATCATGTATTGGCTCTCATCCAGGTTAAATTAACACCAACACGGTCTAAGAACAAGAAAATTGCAGAATCGCGACAACCTACGGAGGTAATAATGGCGCCATTCACTGGTAAATCCATTGTTCAGTTTGAAGATGTACCAGTAGCAAAAACTGCCAAACGACTTCTAAGAATTATAAACCCCAGTGAGGACGACATTGAAGTAAGTAAATCCATATATTATAATGTTTAAATTTCATTAACTCTTAAACATTAATTCTTAAAAAACACCCATGTTTTTGGTTTGTAAGCTGCATGACATTTGTACACAAATTGAAAGATAAATATTTTTTATTATTGATCCAACAAGAAAGTGGTTTGCTCTTAAGCAAGCCGCTTAATATTAATAATAAAAAAAGATAAATGGAAATAGAATTCCAATTCGGTTGCCTAGTGAACGGGTATATATAAATGTTACTTTGCTTCACCAAAATGTATTTTGATAAAGTCTTGGTGATCTTTCTAATTGGTAATTTAAAATTTTTTGATTATCTTCATTTACTCGTATCTATCTCATATTAGAAAGTTACAAAAAATGTTGCCAAGCTAGCAACTTACCTAGAAATGTAATGGTATTCTACATATGAAGAAGTTGGTCCTCATTTTGATCTCGATACTTTTTACGGCCGAACTTGTGCGGATCTTTTTTTCCAAGATATTTTTGTTTGTTAATGTATGTATAAAACCTCTTAACTTAAAGCTTACAGACGGTTGGGTTATATCAAATACTCTAGATTAAAAGTGGCCATTTTTATCATTACATGTGCAATTTTTACACTCGAGAAGGTTCAAGTTTCATTATTTTATGTTAAAGAAAACAAAGTTATGAGGGGGCAAAAACAGCACTGTGTTCTTTAGACCTGAACGTAGCCTGGCGTACTACCGTGCGCCTTAATTACAAAGATTTCTAAATTTGTAAATTTTTTAATGTTAATAAAGAAAGCCCTTCGGTAAGTGGATATATATCTATATAATATAATTAAATAAATTAAATAGTTCGAATCACGCGTACAAAAAATATTGAATTCAGTCTCAATCGTCGATTTAAAATCAATTTTTTATTTGTGTCTTAGTATTTTGTTTAGAATTTAATAAAAGAGTTTTTATACAATTATAGTTTGTACCGCTTTCGTTTTTAATTTCAACATTTTGCATTTCAAATTTATCTTTGTTTTTCCATATAGTTTTTTGGAACGAATTTCGATCATCCCTTGTTAAGGTTGGTTTCGGCTATGTGCCCATCTTCAGTGCCATTTTTCGTTTCAATATTTTTTCCAATTCAGTCCCAACTTCAGCTTTTTATAATCTAATTTATTTACTTATATCGAAAAGGTCAGCTATTACTAAATTAATTGTACCTTATTCCTACATGTTAAGTCCCATTGAAAACTAGCCCCATATAAGCGGAAGTTGGTGAAGGTTATTTTTGAAATATATATTTGTAGAAACATTCCTAATTGTGAAGCTGAACCTCCTTCCCTATGTTCATCAATAAAAAAGATGTCAATTTAAATGCTAAAGATTTATTATTATTATTATTTATTAGATTTTAATGAATTACATATATAATACAGAGTCTAAGGAGCACTAGCTGCTGAGGCTTTCGGCTCTTGTATAAAGTAACAAATTAGATACTAAAAACTTAACTTTTCATATATTTCATATATTACATTACCTTTTAATCAAGAATATTTTTGTGTTAAAAAATTAAATAATGAATCCAGACTGTTATAAAATTATTAATTTTTTAAACATTTTAATAGGTAGGATTTTTTAGGAGATCCCTTGGGTTTGAGGAACGAAAAATAGAGGTTCTGATGTGTTGAAAGTGACGGCAGTGCATTAGAATATGATCAGCAAATAAATCTAGTCCACATTTATGACAGGATTTAGTTGATTCTCTATTAGTGAGGTAATTGTGCGTTGCATATGTATGTCATAAGCGTAAACGTGAAAATATTTTGATTTGTTGTTTCCTAACTTTAGTGGGATATGTTGGTTTACCGCAGTTCAAATTTAGTTCCTTATAGTGCGGGTGGTGATAAGTTGACGATACTGATAATTTTCTTTGGTAGAGATGATTTTTTATGATGACATTTTATATCTGTTTGACATTCCATTATGGTAGAGGCATTTATGGCGAGTTTAGCGGCTTCGTCTGCCTTAATATTACCTACAATATTAGTGGGTCCTGGTATCCATAGTATTTTTAGTAGATCAGAATTACGTATCAGAAGATCACGGATATGATTAACTATATTCCTGTTGGTAAAGAATACTAAAGAGGAAACCTGCACAGAAGTATTATCTTTACCTTCAGGCAATTAGCGCTCAAACTGTTGATAAGAAAATATAAGTATTGTTCTTACCTACAGGCCGTCTGCACACCAACTGCTCACGAGCAAATGAATGCGCGTGCTTTTATACCCATTCGTGGGCACACACACAGCAATCATTTGTTTTATTACACAGCTGTCATTTTTCGACTGACGACAACACTGTTCTTCCAATGATTATGATATTTATATATGAACTGACACATAGATGGCGTTACTAATTAATCTGCCGTTAAATTTAAACTTAATCTATTTTCTTAATATTAATATCAAATGGAATAAAAAAGGAACCAAGGTAAATATAATTCATTTTGAAAACAAGAACTAATATCATTCATAATACTTAATACTAATTTAAGATAATTCAATGATAAAGTAACAGATGAAAAATAAAGTAAATATAAATACATTAATGTATGGCAAAAACGAATTGTATGACTTTTGCCGTTACAATACCAAGGCAAATGCATTCCCCTATAGCAGATGTCATACGGTAGCTTATTTTAGCGCCTAATTGATATTAAACGTCTGAATCGATAACAGAGTAATTTGGAAAAAATATTTTCGATGTTAGTTTTAATTTCGCTTCATATTTCCGATATTCAAGGGAAGGTAAGCCAGATTCTGCCAAAATATTCCTGATGGGAGTCGTTCGAAAATCCTAAATGCAGGAACGGATTGCTTGATGGTAAATGCCTTTTAGAAGATTTATATTACTTTTAGAAGTATTATTAGTGATAAAAAGAGCGTAATCAATTTTGTTAAGTATTAATGTGTTAATGATGTATTAATGTGTTTATATGAATATAGCTTTTTTTGCAAGATAAAAAGCAAATTAAATTAACTAGGGATTAATGATTTCTTTAGCGATAAGTAATGGTTTTTCCATAAGGAATTCTTTGTAAATATAACACCCAAAACATTCAATTCCTTTACGTGTTCAACAACAAAATGTCCAATACTCAAATTATGTAAATTCATGTCACAGGTGTTCTTTCTACATATGTGTAATTTCTTGGTTTTACTAATTGAAATTTTTGCACCAGATTTCGATGCCCAGTTGTCAATTTCATCCAATACATTCTGTAATAATGGGTTGCATTCTGCATTGCTGTTTTTTTTTTTTTTTTGCAGAAGATATACAAGTCATCCGCATAAATACAGTGTCGATATATTTGTGCCTATTAATAATTAGACTAATCTAATTAAAGGCTATGGAAAAAAGGATAACCAATAGAGGTGAACCCTGTGGAATACCATTCTTTACCTTATATAATGTAGAGTATACTCCATCTATTATAACACGAATTGGGTGATTTGTCAGGTAGGTTTTAATGTAGTTAAAATTTTTTTGCCAACTTTCGACTTGCTTAAAATATCGAGAATAACGTGCGCACCCACTCTGTCGAAGGCCTTTTCGAAATCAATTGAAGGGATAGAAATGTGGTTGTGGGCTGAAAGGGCTTTTGTTATATATAGGTCCATGTGAAGAAGGGCATGTGAACATCCTCTGCCAGTTTTAAATGCAACTTGATTTTTTTTTCTATTTAACGACCTACTTTGCTTAGACAAGAAAGTGAAGAGATGGGTCTGTATGAGTTGATGTCAAGTGAATTGCCATTTTTCTTTGGTATAGGGATTACTGTAGCTGATTTCTACTCTGACGGGATTACATTATTTCCAATATGTTATTATAAAGTGCAAGCAATCTCTTTTTTGCGTTATTGCGGATTATTCTATGGGGGATGTTGTTTTTTTTATCATTACTCCCTGCACCTTGTTTAGATGTGGTATTGATGAGAGGAGAATTATAATAATAGGCGGTATAGCCTTTGGGTGGAATGGGTTTAAAATTGCATGAACAATGTGTTTCTTAAATGGATATAAGAGATGAATTATGCTCCCTTATTAATAGCTGCAATTCATTTATATTGTTAACATTAATGTTCCATTGCAGTATGCAAAAAATAACCATGTCTTAATCATAACTGAAAAGTAAAATTTAATTTACTTTAGTTAGATGTTGTAGAGCACGGCGCCATTATGTGCACCTACGCCTAGCCATTAGAGTTATCCATCCTTTCGGATGATGGTACGAAATATTGTTGTTTATCGATGAGATCTTGAGTAATTTTTTCAAGAGGGAAGGTTGATAGATCAGTGAAATCGTCATTTTCTTTATCTAAGTTTTGTGTTTTATTGGATTCTACTGTTCATGTTGTTTTAGTCGTAGAGTTTTTGTCTATTAGTTGAGATGATGATGCATTAATAGGGTTAGTTTGAGGAAACATTTTTTTGTGTATCTTGGTATTTGTTTCTGTAAGTGATGAAGTCGATGAGTTTATATCTAATTCATTGGATGAAGATCCATATGAATTACGGCGTGGAACTTTTTCAGTTATTTTGTTTGCCATTGGCGATGCTGCAATTCGTTGTTGTTGTTTGTTGTGTTGGCTTGTTGAATTTGTTGGACCTTTTAGCATTTCAGAGTATGTTTGGTGTTCATTTGTTTGTGCGTTTGTTCTCAAGTTAATTTCATAATTACATATAGCTGCTCCAAAAGAGCACTTCACCAAAGTCTTAATTTTAATAATTTCTTTCTTGGACAGTTTCTATCCGAAGCTGCATGTACGTCTTGGCAATCGAGAAATTTTTCGGGATAATGAGGGGGTAGGTTACACTTTTCACACGACGCTTGATTGGAACACTTATTCTTGGTATGTCCTAAAAGTTGGCAATTACGGCAGCGCATTGGATTAGGAAAATAGGGTTTAACCTTGACCTTATACCAGGCAACGTCGATGACTTTCGGTAAATTGTACAAGTTAAATATGAGAACCATATTACCATTACATTGGTTAGTGGCATTTTCATTTTTTTATGTATATTTATAAACAGACTACTCCTTGAGATTTTAGTTCGTTGGCAATTTCAACTTCAGTTACATCTATTAAACATGGCGCATATACTACATTCTTAACATAATTTAGCTCTCCTGAAGTTGCACGTTAATTTTACATAAATTTAGTAGTCTTTTGGTTTTCAGGAATTTATTGGCCATGATTTGGTTACGGACTAAGATCAATAGGTTACCATCTCTGAGTTGACTAATAGAGTCAATTAGGGTAGAAATAGTATTCAATCCACTTTGAATAATAAATGCGCTTAGTTTCTTTAATTCGTTGTTCTTTGATGTTATAGTGAGATATTTAGTGATGTATTGGTTTTAGCTATTGGAAGCTGGGGATGATCAAGGAAGTCGCCTAGAATGGCAAACTTATTTGCAGAAATCACTTTAGGCCCGGTGGCCATTTTTAATTGTGTCCTATTTACTTCAGCCAACTGTTTTTTCTGGGAAGATTTTTTAATTTAAGTCAAAAGTTATAGAAATCTTACACAACCTTTATAATGTAGGTTAATGTTTATTTTGAGATTGAAACGCGAAATGTTAAAATCGAAATTTAAAATAATTAAATTGAAAGGCAAATGATATACATATGTACATATGTATATATTTGTTAAACATCGATATTCTTGAAGTTTCGACGTTTTTCATAATAAGAGATTTTTTTGGGTTTTTGTGGAAATTAGGGAATTGTGGTGAGATTTTAATTTTTGTGGTGAATTTTCAATATTTTTTGAATTTTGGTTTTATTAGTTTTTTTTTTAATTTACGTTGTGTATTGAATTTTGCAAACATATTTTTTTTTTGTAAAAATACTTTTTTGCAGCTTTGGTATTTTTTATAATCTAGATATTTTTGTAATTTAAAATTTTTGAACTATAGTTTAGTTTTGTGGTGAATTTTCGATTTTTTATGAACTATTTTAATGCAATTTTTAATTTTTATGATTTTTAAATATTTTGGTGAATTTTAAAACTTTTGTGAATTCACCCTTTGTGGAGAATTTATATTTTTGTTATATGTTTGTTAAGCATCGATTGGAGTTTTTCGGGGGTTTCGGTAAAATTAAAAAAATTGTGAAATTTAAATTTTTGTGGTGAATAATAAAATTTTGTTGAATTTTTTTATATTGTTTTTTTTTATAAATTTCGGTTTTTCATTGTTTTTAATTCCAGTTTTTCGATTTTGTGGTGAATTTTCAAATTTCATGTAAATTTAATAATTTAGCTAAAATCCAATTTTTTGCTAATTGCTGTAAAGTTTCGGGTCGTAGATGTCTGGGGGCCTCGGGATGATAATTTCTGTAGGGCAAATTTATAGAAAATTAAAAAGGATTCAGATCATTTGTATAAGTATTTCCCCGCAGGTGTGAAAATACCAAAAAAAAAGTCAGAAAAATGGTTTGTGGCCCATATCTCGGGAACTTGTGGACCGATAGTGTCGATTTTAAATAGCGAACGCACTGATCAAATAGTCCAAGTTTAAAGGTCCTAGGCTGTCTAGTGCTGTCTGAAAGTTGACTTCAACATCGGAAAGACGGACGAATATCATTAATTGCACTTTCCTACCTATAAGGACCCAGAATATATAGACTTTGTTGGGTCGGAAATGAATATTGTAGAAATTACAAATGGACTGGCAAACCTATATATAGCCTTTTTAAAAATACACCACTCTTAAAAATTTTAAACTAAATAATTTCTGTTAGGGGTACTTTATAGCAAATTTAGAATAAGTGAAATTTTCCCCGCAAGAGTGAAAGAAAATACCAAAAAAAAAAAAAAAACAAGCTAAAATCCTAGGTTATCGGACGGATATCGTTAATAGAACTCCCCAATCTATAAGGATCCCCAAACAAACTTTGTTTATTCGGAAATGGATATTGGAGAAATTATAAACGGAATGACAAATAACCTTTAATTTTGGTGAAGAGTAATATAAATTAATTGTAATTAAAACAATTTAATTGTTGCTGAGTACGTATTTATTGTAATTTTATTCTAAATTACGTATTAAATTTTGTAAACACTTATTTATGTCTTTCCAATAACTATGTAATATACTTCGTTTGGACTTAATGGCTTTATATTACTGAAATACATTAATAAATAAACAAAACAAATCCAAAATATATATGTATATATCTGCTGTTTTCTCGTATTTTGATAAAATAAAACCCATGCCAAAAAACGTTAAATCCAGTTATTTACAGAACAGCATAAAATCCAATGTCTGATTTCAATAGGTCTTGTAATTTTAAATCATATGATTTTTCGAACAGGCCTGATAATACTAATTTTATGAAAATAAAAGACTACCCTAAATAAAATGTAATCTGTTAAAAAAAAGCTGTTTGCTTACGAGCAATAAGAGTTCAACAGAAGTAAAGGGTGGACTATCTAACGTGTGGAATTCGAATCTTTAATAGGAATAATAAACTAATGAATATTATGTGTGTGAAGATAAATATGCCGAGTTAAATATGTTTCGACGTAACGGCTTACGTCAAAACATATTTAACTGAAAAGTTAAATATGTTTAACTTAAAAAAACGTAAAATCTTAACAATATGTGGGCGTGTTGCATAGTTTCGCCTACTTTCTTCTAATAACTACAAAAAAAGAAAATGTTACGACAACTAAATAGAAACGGCAGTTAAAAAAGGTGAAAAAATGTGGTTAAATACTTACTTACTGTGGTTAAATGCTTACATCGCTCCCCTAGAATTGCTTCCCATGCAGCGTTTAATTCAGTAATGAGATTTGAAATCTTTGTGAATTTTTTTCCATTCAATGCCCGTTTTACGTCACCCCACAAATTCTTTATGGGGTTGAGATCTGGGCTTGACCTTGGCTCTATGCTTAGGATCATTGTCATGTTAGAATCTCCAAACAACAGGCAAATTATCCTCATCAAAATGGTTTTAAGGATGTCCACGTACTGATCCTTTGTTAAAATTCCATCGATCTTATGAATTGGCCCGACACCTTTCCAAGAAAAACAACCACAGACCATAATCGATCCTCCACCATGCTTCACAACACGTGAAACATAGCGAGGATTAAATTCTTCTTTTACAGGCCGCCTGACGTAACGGTTTCTGTCCGGACCAAGTCAATTTATTTAGGTCTCATCACAACAGACCACTGTGTTCCACTCACATTCAGTCCAGGCCCAGGCAAACTCAAACCGTCGCTTCCGCTTTATTTTTGTCAAAAGCGGTTTTTTTCTGGCTGATGTACCATGTAGACCAGCTTCCACTAAACGGCGGGATATGGTGCGCGACGATACTTGGACATTTTTAAGCTCCTTTATTTCGCGCTGAATTTGCCTGGACGTCTTTCTTGGGTCGGCTCTCGTTATATTGACAATTTTTACGTCCACGTCAGCAGTGGTTTTTCTTGGCTTAGTTTTTCGGGGTGCGTTTGGAAATGTTTTATGATGCTTAAGGTGTTGCAAAGCATCAAAAACCATTTTTGAGCAGTGGAGTTGTGCAGTAATTTCGCTATATGATTTGGCATCATCACGAAGGGCTGTTATAGCGCTTCTCTCCTATGGAGTAGAACTTTTACGTTTCCCATATCAAATCTTTAAAAAAAAAATTATTAAAAATATTTATGCTCAAAAACACAAAATTACTTACCAAATTTAATTTTGTATTAATTTTTCACAATTTTGAATAAAAGTTTTTAAAACTTTTTGCTTTAATTAGCGTCACTCACCAAAAATTTGTACGTTTCTAATTAGTTGTCGCAAATAAAAAAACAAAAAGTAAGGAAGCACGCTAATTTTGAAAATGATAACGGTACACATAACGAACTGCACAGCAACAATTGCTTGAATTTAGTCGTTAATAGATCAGTAAACATAAACAAAAATAAGACAGGAAAAGTAACGGTAAACATATATGTATATATTTGTGAAAATGTTAAACAGTCTTAAAAATAAGTGCGTTTCTAATTAGTTGTCAACTGCTGTATATACACACATTTAAAAGGTTTATTTTCTGTTCATTTGCTTACTATAAACATTTTTCAGTGGAATTATCTAAAATTTATCTAAAATTCATAAGTTTTTAATATCATACACTCTAATAATCCATGCATGAAAATAGTTAATTTTAAATATCTTATACTAAAGTATTTTGTAAAGCAAAGGATTTTGGGTTCAGGACAATACTGGGTACAAACAAACTGTTAGTTTTATTATATATGTATATTGAATTTTTAGTTTTAATAATATAAGACCACTGAACTATTTTTTGAAGGGCACCGTTAAAAATAATTGTTACTTCAACTTCAGAAAATATTAAAGCTTTGAAACACGAAATCGATGTTACCATTCATGAAATACACACCCAAACAATCGATATAGTTCTTGGAAATTGGATTGACCGGATAGCGCACTGCAGGGCTTTCAGTGGCAGTCATTTGAATAATATTGTTTCTTTATTAAACGTAAATATGACGTACTTTCGAAAAGTTTTCATTCGTTTGTATATAGCTGAATAAAATTCCAAACGTTAAATGGTGCTTGCACCCTTTATAAATCAAAAACGTTCAAAAATATATACGTATATTATAAATGGTCAAAATAAATTATAAAATAAAGTTTATTAAACAAAATAAGTTCCCATTGAGCAAAATACATGCACATATTATTGTATTTGTTTTTTACTTTGGGTGACCAGGTTGTAATTAATATGAGCCACATTTTAGGTCATATGGACGAAAATATAATTTTTCATTCTTTGAGCCAAGTAACTATTCCATTCAAACAATGTAAGCTCTCTTGCAAAAGAAAGCAACGTTCGTTTAGATATTAGCAAATACAATGCTTTGCGAGTACAAGCAAGTGAGTACGCTTTCCGTTATTTTTACCTCTCCTATGAACTGCAACTTTCAGCAAGGAAATTTGCATCGTGTTGCATACGTATGCACGTATGTAGATATAATTAAAACAAGTCCTCTTTATTGCAGGTGACAGTCAGGAAATCGATTAGTCCCGAGCTAAATGTGAATTTGGAATGGCTAGAGAATCTTGTACCAGCACAGGGTGAAATAACAATGGAAATGGTATGGTCACCACAAATAGATGTTGTGTGTACAGATACGTTACAACTTGTTGATAATCGAAATTTTCGCAAGGATGTAATGGTGATACTAAAGTCTAAACCCATTAAACAACTAAAGGTAAATATGCAAATAATTACACATAACAATGTTTCTGTTGCTAACGACACTAACACAACTTTGTGAAATTTTTTTTATCGATGCACACATTC
Organism: Phania funesta; assembly: GCA_963932375.1. Classification (NCBI taxonomy): domain Eukaryota; kingdom Metazoa; phylum Arthropoda; class Insecta; order Diptera; family Tachinidae; genus Phania; species Phania funesta. The sequence goes on along the minus strand of OZ010655.1, from coordinate 34,708,442 downwards.
TGCTATATATATATTACATATAATGCAAATGCAGAGTGTGCGAAGGTTTCCTACGATATCGTGTGGAAATAACACACATGTTAAAACTCTTAGATTAAAATCGCCAACAAATGCTGCCAATAAAATTGTAAGTAGATTAACACAATCACATAACCTACAGCAGCAGTTACAACGTCAGGCTCAATCGCAAAAGAAGCGTTTAACAGCACATGATGCAGCGGACAAACGAGAAACTTTGAATAAAAAAATTAACCAACAACAGAATTCTCGTTGGAATAGTAGCATATATGTTACCAATAAAAGGAATCAACCATCACTAGAGGACAACGAAAAGTCGCAAAAATGTACTGTACACAATTACACGTCACCACTTATGGAACGTAATGTTTACTCAAATAATAAAGAGGAATCCACCCCAAATCTCTCGGCAAATATTATGAATACCGAAAGTCAAAATTTAAAAGAAAATGTTAGTCCCATGACTACAACAAATATGCTGAATATATTCGATGAAATAAAATTTACTCCTGCTACTGCCGGTTCATCCTTATTACAAACACCATTGAGATCGAATGCGATTTCTATAATAGTAACACCAGAAACACCTAGTGATAATGTTAAAGAATTAAAGCCAAGGTGTTTATCCAGTGAACTACTAGATGTATCACAATGCAACAATGGCTTACATAATGACACCAAAAGCACAACGATGGTTATAACGAATAAAACATTCGACATTAAGCTAAGTGAGAGTTTAGAAATTTCTACCGAAACTCTAAACAGTTCTTTGAGTGAAGGTGCCCAAAGTAACACAGGAAGTATAGTCATTAACAGAACAACTGTTATAAGTGCCACACCAGTGGCCCGGCCATTGGATATAATTAAAGAGGAAGACAACAGCCCAACTGCACTTATTGTGCCACAAAAATCGGAAATTCACCATTATATTGAAACCCCAAAAGTGGGCGGAAAAGATCTTAAGCGTGATATTAAGCTTATAGGCACACCTTTGCGTAAATTTTCAGAATCAATGAATGATTTGTGTACAATATCTCCACAATCCATAGTAATTACGCAAGGGTCTCTGCCAAATCTAAATAATATAGAGTCAATTAAGTCATTTGAACAAAATCGTTATTTTATACAAGCTAGTTCAAAATCAGATGTAAAAGCTACATCGAATGCCACAGACGTTAAAATTGCCCAAGAAAATAATGAACATAAAGCAGAGCCACACAATGAATCCTCCGACCAATTGAATTGTAGCCAAATAAGCGTAGCTTCGCATTCAGATTTGCACTTTAATCAAAATGAGATTTTAGCACAATCCAGTCGTTTTAATCTTAACGAAGTTGGTCTTAAATATCGTAAGAATAGTCCGAATTCCTCAAAGACATATGTTAATAACTCTGCTAAACGTACTTTCACACCAACGAAGGTTTCTAATAAGCTAAGTACAGTACCAGAAGCCCACAAGCGCAGATTAAATGAGTTGTCCTTTTCTGATTCTCAAAGTATGGATTCTGTTATAAGCTGTAATAGCCTACGAACTAAGTCAAGTAGTGTCAGAGTATCGCCATCAAAGCGTCAAAAACTTGACACGCAAAAGCAAAAGACTCCCACTAACACCTCATACTTTCTGAAGGCTAAAGAATGGGCAAAAACACAGCCGAAAAAATTTAAACTGTCAAAAACATTGTCACTGGTAAGGAAACCCTTAACGCCACGTGGAATTAAAGATGAGCCCCGCACAAAACTTTACGATGCAGACTTATTTTTGCAACCTTACATTAACCCTGACCCCTTTGCTGCCACCACCACTTGTGATCCTTTTCTTGCTTCAACGATGTATTTGGATGAGGCCTCAGTAGACAAACATCAAACTGATTTCAAAAAATGGCTTAACGCTCTAGTAACTATTCCTGCCGATCTCGATACAGATTCAAATGCTAAAATTGATGTAGGCAAATTATTTAATGAAGTTCGCCATAAAGATTTAATTTTAGCACCTTCCAAAGAGGAACAATCCATCAATTATTTAACTAACTTTCGCTTAGAGTCCTTGCGACGTGCGGCTGTAGAACTTTTTCTAAGCGCAGATATGCGTGTTCCTTGCTCTAAAGTTGTTGCTTATGTTCAAAAAAATGCTTTGCGTATACGCGGCGATCGCAATTTACATTTAGATGTTGTAACACAACGTGATATTTTGGAGTTGCTTTTGTGTTTTAATCCTTTGTGGTTACGATTGGGTTTGGAGGTGGTTTATGGAGAGAAAATACATCTGCAGTCTAATAGAGACATTGTTGGATTGAGCTCTTTTATACTAAATAGGTAAGTTGATAAAGGTGTTTTTAATTGCAATATCCACAGATGATTTTTTTAACTTTCGGTTAAACGATTTATAAGCTGTAGAAAATTTATCATAATTTTAAAAATTTTTCAGACTCTTTCGTGACAAATTCTTGGAACAAAAGTTTTCCAAAGCCTACACACTTTCTAAGGAATACGCAGAACACATGAAAAAATTCACCCTACAAAAGTTTTTCTTGCTACTATTATTTTTGGATAGAGCCAAACAAAAACGCATAATAGCCCATAATCCATGTCTGTTTATCAAAAAATCTCCACATAAAGAAACACGCGAAATTCTCTTGCGTTTCTCCTCAGAACTGTTGGCAAATATTGGCGATATAACTAGAGAGTTGAAACGTTTGGGTTATGTACTGACTCATAAGCAATCATATTTGGATGAATTCGATTATGCCTTCCACAATTTAGCAGTTGATCTAAGGGATGGCATACGTTTGACCAGAGTTATGGAAATTATTTTAATGCGAGATAATTTAACCCAGCAATTGAGAGTACCAGCCATTTCACGGCTTCAAAGAGTTTTTAACGTAAACTTGGCTTTAAATGCATTGGGGCAGGCGGACTTTCAATTAAAGGGAAACATTACAGCCAATGATATAGTGGATGGACACAGAGAGAAAACTCTATCATTGTTATGGCAAATCATTTATAAATTTAGATCTCCAAAGTTTCATGCAGCTGCCAGAGTCATACAAAAATGGTGGAGAAACTGTTGGCTGAGAGTTGTTATTCAAAGAAGAATACGGTATAAAGAAGAACAGAGGCGTAAAGCAGCTGCTATATTAATACAAGCCGTTTATCGAGGTTTAATTACCAGGCGTAATGTAAGCTTATTTAAACAGGAACGTATCCAAGCTGCCATAGTATTTCAAAAATATATTCGACGTTATTTGGCACGTAGAAAATTCCTTAAAACATTGCAGAGTACGGTAGTAATACAAAAGTGGTGGAGATCTTCAGTAATGGGAAAGCAGTGTAGAGAAACCTTTTTAGAAAAGCGCAAAAGTGCAATATGCCTACAAAAACATTGGAGGAATAGAAAACAAGCAAAAGTTTTACGAGAGCAGGCTGCATTAGAAAAATGTAAATATATACAACAGAGAAAAAAAGCAGCCGCTTTAATTCAGGCTTTATGGCGGGGTTATAAAGCAAGAAAACAATTTGAAAGAACAATTTGGGCAGTTTTGATACTCCAAAGGACCTACAAAGCTCGCCAACTAATGAAACAACATTATGCAAGTTATTTACAACTCAAAGAAGCCACTCTTTTTGTACAGAAAAAGTTTAGGGCCAAACTGGCCATGAAGAAACAGAAAGAAATGTACCAATTAACACGCTGCCGTATTATTTATCTACAGCGTTTGTATCGTGCCAATAATTTAATGCGTCAACAGCGTAAGGCATATTTAGATCTTAATCTAAAAGTAGTGCACATTCAACAGAAATGGCGAGCCACTTTATTGGCACGTAGAATAAGATTAACATTTCTGGCAGTGCAATATTATACTATGATTGTTCAACAAAAATTTCGGGCAAAAAAACAAATGCAAATCGAACGTCAAAATTATTTGCATCTGAAAAATTGTGTCATAACCATACAGCGGCGGTTTAGAGCCAAATTAAAACAGCGTTCCGAATATCGCAAATTTCAGAGAAAACTGCAGGCAATTAAAACCATACAAACTCACTTTAAAGCTTACAAATTAATGCGTTATGAAAGAGCGAAATACCAAGGTACCAGAGAAGCTGTTTTATGTCTTCAAGAGCACTTTAGAAGAATTTTAAAAATGAGAGAAGAAAGAAAGAAATTCCTAAAACAAAAGCACGCCGCTACTGCTATACAGACTGCCTTCAGGTTATATCGCTTAATGAAGTTGCAAAAAGAAGATTTTCAGAGAACTAAACGGGCTGTTGTTAATATTCAAAATCGCTTACGGGCCACTCTTGCAATGAGAACTCAAAGAAGAGAGTATTTAAGGGTGCGAACTTTAATTATTTTCGTGCAAAGACGTTATAAAGCCAAATTGTTGGCAAGAAAAATAAGAATGAAATATTTACACCAACGGACCATGGTCATTTCTATCCAAAGAAGATTCCGGGCGAAAAAATTAATGTTAATAGAACAAAAACATTATCAGTTACTTCGTACCCATGTTATTTGTTTGCAAAAACATTACCGTTTACACATGCTCACAAAACAACAGCAGGTTTTCTACCAACAACAACGATCCTCAGCTATTAAAATACAAACTTGGTTTAGGGCAATAAAACAAATGAGGCTGGATATGCAAACTTATCAACGTGTACGTTCCTCCATTATAACAATACAACGAAGATGGCGAACTACATTAGAAACTAAGAAACAAAGAACAATATTCCTTACAACAAAGCAGAACATAATATATATACAACGTTTATTCAAAGCTACACTAATTATGAAAAAAGAACGTGGAAAATATCAAGAACTTAAAACCGCCGCCATTCTAATTCAAAAGCACTACCGATCCCGACGTGATATGTTACAGATACGCTCTCAATATCTTCTTATACGTTCTCTTATTATATGTATACAAAGACATTTCAGAGCCAAAAAAGCCATGTTGAGCCAACGTAAATATTTCTTGCTTCTAAAAGCCAACGTTATACATTTGCAACAGAAATTCCGAGGCCGTCAAAAAATGCACATAGAAAGAGAACATTTCTTGTTGCTAAAAACAAATGTTGTTAAATTTCAAGCTCATGTTCGTGGCCTATTGGCACGTCGCCGTTTTCAAGCTCTTATGACACCCGAAATGATTGAATTCTTAAGACGAAAGAAGGCAGCTAAAATTATACAACGCTTTTGGCGTGGCTATCGTACACGTAAACGTTTCAATAACGTACGTATCGAAGTCATACGTAATAATATTGCCCTACTTAAGGAAACTTCAAGCGTATTTAATTCTATTAAGTTTAAAGTGCATGATGCGGTACGTTTGTTGAAAGGAAGATTTAGTGCATCAGAGGCGCTACATGTTTTAATGAGATTGGGTATGTAAAGATTTTTTAAATACTTATTTACGACCGTATTCAAAATAACTTAACAATGTTTTATAAAGCATTGTTAAGCGAAACTGTAATCAAAAACAAATATTATCGATGAATTTTAAAGTAGTGGTACTTTGTTGTTCTACTTTAAAGTGGAATTTTTTTTTACAAAAAAAAAAAAAAATTGCTTTAGAAGAAATATTTTTCCAAAAACTAACAAGATTACTCAGTATAAATATTCGCTCTATATTTACCGTTCCCATTTATACAACTTTATTTATTTTATTTATTTGTGTTACAATTTCATAAACTTTTATATGTTAAAGCCCTTATTTTCATGTATCTTAAAAATGTTTTTTTATTGATGTACACGGAATTTTTTTTATTGCGTCCTTAAAAGCTCCTTTGTATCAAATTGCTTTCCGCCGTCGTATAATTTTTTAATAGGTACTCCCAGCAATTTTCTATTATATTAAGATTGGAGAATATGGAGACCAATTTATGCCATAGGATATGGCACCGCATTCTATAACCCCGCCTTCCCTGTTGTTTCTTCACTGCAAAAATGTCTTCCATTCTTGGAAATCTGAGCTGTATTCATCGATATAAAATTTTTTTTCGTAAAGAAACAACCTTCGAACTACTTATCAGACAACGTTATTGTGTTCTTTGCAAATTAGAGATGCTGAGCGATTTTCATTGTAGTGATTTTTTCTGTATTTTCCGCTGAAATCAATACGACGAATTGTGCTAACACTTCCTCTAACCCGGCTTTGTGAATTTTCGCCGCGAGAATGCACGAATTTGAAACAATCTGCAGCAAAGTTTCTGCCTTTCTCTACGTGTTGTTGCCATGTTGGTGTATCCTTTCATATTTACCATAGCTTTTATAAATATTCCAACCGTAGCTAAAAACAAATTTTTTGCTTGTTTGTTGTTTATAACTTAAATTCACAACAGCTACTTTTTTTATTACGATGTTCACACGTTAACGCTTCAGTCAATACTAACTCTAGGAGTTGACCACCCAAGTGCTTTTATAGTAGTCGTCTATTCTTCTTGAAACTTGAGGAAGACTCAAGAATCCAGTATATGATTCTTTTCTGTGGCTTTTTGTACTCTTCACAAAATTAAAAAGGGTATATATTGTTACGAAGTAATAATCGATGTTTTAACTAAATCATAAAAAAAATAATTGTCAGCAAGGAATTGGTGTGAAACGACCTATTGTACAAATACGCAATATTATAAACATAAAGCAATAACAATTACCTAGCGTAAATTTCCCGAACCGCGATTTAAATTAGAAACAAAAACAACTCTTCCACAGAACGAAAAAGTAAACAAGAGATACACACACGAACACATATACTACTAAGCCAGCAAATGAAATAAATGATGCGCAATATTACGTATGTTCGGGACACTTCAAGAACCGACCGTGATCTGTATATAAAAGGGCCGTCCACAGCAGAGAAAAAAAGTTCAGATTTCATAGTGACAATCTGTGTGTACATAAGGGTGTTAAATTTACAGTGTAAATTAGTACTAAAGAGTTGTAAATAAGAGTCGTAATTGCCGAATAAAGTTGTGTACTGATAAAATGATGAAGGACTCTGTATTTTAATTCTTGCAATTAAACAAACCCTACAAATTAACGTTTATTGTGGTAATAAACGTAACAATATATGTATATAAGTAGGTTTGTTTGTAATTTCTATAGGATTCGTTTCCGACCTAACAAAGTATATACTCTGGTTCCTATGTAGGTAGGGAAGTTCAACGATGTCTGCCTGTCCGATGTTGAATTCAATTTTCTGACGGCACTGGACAACCTGGGATGTTGAAACATGCACCATCTGATCTGCGCGTTCGGCGAATTTCGAAATCAACAATATCGGTCAACCAACAAGTTCCCGAGATGTGGCATAAAAACCATTTGTCTGTCCTTATTTTTATATTTTCGCTATTACACATATATACAAGCCCATCAGATTTGCATATTCTACGTCCTTATCAAATTTGCTATTATTGGTATACAGAAAGTAACCACCTATGGCTTCCAGATAACTTACGGACATAAATGTTAAAACGAATAAAAAATTAAAAAAAAACATATTCCCCTAAAACCGAAATTCTGCAAAAAAAAAAAAAAATCAAAATTTTACCAAAATTTTGTAATATCCAAAAAGCCAGAAAAATCACGAAAAATTAATAAATAATTAAAAACGTCGACATTTTAACAATATATAAAAAAAATAATATTTCATTCTCAAGAAGAAATTCACCAAAAAATATAAACGGTATAAGTTTTACTAAAAATCTAAATTAAACTAAAAATTAAAAGGAATTAGATTTCAAATTAATTTAGGAATTCCAAAAATTTTAATCTACAAAAATAACAAAACTTTTCAAAAAAAAGAAACAAAATTTTTCAAAAATTAAAATTTACCACAAATTTGTAAAATCGAAAAATGTAAAAAAAAATTAAATGTCATAAAGTCATTATTTAATACTGCAAACAAGTTTTAACAAAGAACTAATTTTTTCAACAAGGAGCAAAGTTTATAAAAAATCAATATTTGATGAAAAATATCGAAATTTTACAAAAATCGGTGTTACATACCTAAAAATTAAATTTCACGACAAACGGAAATTTTACTATAGAAATAAGAAATTTAAAATCAATAAAATTATTATTTTTACCAAAAATCTAATTTATTTTGGAAAACTAAAAACGAAATTTTACAATAGTTTCGGAATTCACAAAAAATCTAAAATATAACACAAAACCAAACTATATGCAAAAATTTTAAATAATCTAAATAACGTCATTCTGCCAAAATTTTAAAATTCATTATAAATTCGAAAAACTGTAATTAAAAAATGTAATAATTGCTAAAAAAAAGTCAATTATTAATTAATAAACAAAAATTTACAATATTTTGAAATTTAACCCCAAAAATAAAAATTGTACAAAATTTTGTAATTTGATAATTCACAAAAAATTAAAAAATTTTACCAAAATTTGGGAATTTGTCAAAATTTGAAAATTCAATACAAAACCAACAAATAACTATTAGTCTAAAATTTTTATATGAGAAAATTAACAAAATTTTCCAAAAATTCAAATGACCAAAAATAATTCGCCAATAATTCCTAATTTTGCCAAAGTTTCAAATTTATCTAAATTCGAAAATATACTATATAGTCGAAAAAAAAATAATAAAAACACTTAATTGCTATAAAAAAGATCTATTATTTAATAATAAAAAACCCTCGAACATTTACAACAAAAATTTTACCGTTTCACTAAATGATAACTTTTAAATAGAATATATGATACACAATTATGTAAAAAAATCTAATTTCAACACATATCCGGAACTCAACAAAAAAAAATCACCAACGAAATTTTAAAATCATAAAAGTTAAATATTCACCCCTATTCTGACTTTCGATTCGAATCGAAATTTTCTCCGTTTGGCAACTTTGGTATTCAGAGTTTCGATTCCGTTCCGTTTCTTCCGATTGTAGGTATTCTGTATTACGATCATAGTTTAGTTTTTCTACGCTTATATTTTAGCAACGGTATTTTTTTCGATTGCTCTTTTTATAAACTTAAAAAGTGTTTAATTTATAAAATGTAAGTATAAAATCTTTAAAAATGATATACATTTTTGTTGTACTAAAATAAAAAGATTTATTTTTCCAGGTCAAAAACAACGACACCAGAGCAATACGAAAAGCTGGTAAGTTTAATGTCAACAAAACAGGATATTGCTTGCGGCTACCATAAACGATCCAAGGACGAAGTTCAGGCATTTTGGCAGGAGGTAACAAAAAACCCTTCATGCATTAGGACCACCAACAAAAAGTGACACAGCATGGAAGAAGGTATTTATGACTTATTATAAACATGTCGCATGTACTTATTCCTCTGTAGGTATGGATTGACTGGAAATGCTACATAAAGCGGAAACTTTCGGTAAATAAAAAAGAATTAATGAGCACTGGAGGAGGAAACTGTCGCTTGCAGCACATCAGTCCATTAGAAGAAAAAGTAATCCACTTGACGGGGCTTGAAACGAACACAAGTGGTATTAGGAGTACAATCGATTTTGGAGTGGCGAGGGAGGTGCAGGATGAAGTGTCAGAAATGGATATTTCCTGTTGCTCGGAATACCCTACGGACGTGCCGACCACTTCAAGAAAACGTCCAAGTCCAAAAGACAACACCTTGTCTTTGCTGAGAAAGCAAATAGATGCCCAGAAAGAGTTTTATGAAGGATCTAAAAACGTCTATGAAAACTGTTTGAAAAAGTTTGACGAGGTCTCTACACATTTAAGGCGAATGAACCGATCCATAGAAAAAATTGCCGAGATCGCAGCGAAACAGTTGCAAGAACAGCAGCGGCATAATAAAATAAAGGAGGACTTATTGAAAAAGAAAACAGAAATTAAACTTAAAATGCTTACGCTGGAGCACCCATCCTTTGATTCAGATTAAACTGTGATATAATTAGTACACGATTTTTAATCAAATGCAATGAATGTACTTACATTTTTTTATTATGATAAGTTTTTTTTGTTGTTACTGAAGTTAAATTTAGTTTTTAATTCTAATTATACCAAACATACCCAAGAACTGAATACGCGTTAATTTTTATTAAATATAAAATGAATTTATTTACTGTATAAAAAATATACAGAAATTAAAAAGCAAGAAAGTGTTCTTATTGATGCTTTTAGATAAGACGGTTAGTGATCTTTAAAAAGTGCAAAGAATACCATCCCGAATACTTTGTGCTATAGATAGATAATTGGAATCTACTCTATCTTCTTCTTCTATATCTTGTTGTGAACTTTCAAATTGAAATTCATTGATGTCCAAATCTTCCACCCACAAATGTTGTGTAGAGCACAAACAACATTTATAATTTGGCTGACTGTATGTGGGGAGTAATGAAGTTCTCTAGCACCCAATAAACCACAAAATCGGTTTTTTAAAACTCCAATAGTTCTCTCAACTATGTCTTTTGTATTATTTTATTTTTATTAATCGCACCAATTTTTTTTTATTCTATTTTTATTGTTTGTTGTGACTTTTGTTTATTAAAATAGTAACAAACTTGCGCATTTCTTTGTTTCTATTCCACATTTCATAGTAAACAAATTCGTTTTGTAAACATTGTTGTCTTCTTCTTGTTCTTTCGATTCCGTTTTTGTTTGGAATACCAATTTTCCATCATAGCGTAACTGAATGCGGAGACGTAATCGAAAGTCAGAATAGGGGTGATTATATCAAAAATCTAAATTAAACTAAAAAAAAAATTTTTAACACAATTTAGAAATTCGTCAAAATTTAAAATTTGTTTACTAAACAAAACTGTAGTAAAAAAATTTAAATTACAAAAATAAGAAAATTTTCCAAGTTTACGACGCCAATTCATCATAAAATCGAACCAACACTGAAACAAAATAAAATGATTTTAAAAATACCAAAATTCAACAAATTTTAAAATTTCGAAACTTAATTGTTAATTTATGAAAAACGTCGAAATTTAAAAAAATATATTCAGTTTCCTGGTAACTTGTATGTTGTGTTTGTTGTTGTTTAAGCACTGCCTGCGATGGGATTTTCTGTACCTATTCAATTCTTACACATAAGAGCATTTTTGCACATTTATCTTTGTAGCAGTATAAAAGCTGAAGATGCAAAACCCAAACGTTACGAATTGAAAAATGTGTAAAATTTTATTTTCATACAAATTCTGTAACATACCTGATTATTTCACAGTCACAAAAAAAGTTATCCTACGAAAGTGACACAAATTTTGTTATTTTCAGATCGCATATCACGCACAGTGCCTCATTTACTTATGTGTCGCTCAGATTTCATATCAACTTTTTGCTATGGTATAATGGCTCAAGCTATACGTTCCGAGGTTGATAAGCAATTGATTATGTACTGCAGTCGTATTATATTGAATTTGGCGAGGTACAACAGCACAACCGCTAATACATTCCAAGAAGGTGGTCTCGTTACAATTGCCCAAATGCTCTTGCGTTGGTGTGATAAGGATTGCGATATTTTTAACACGCTGTGTACGTTAATATGGATATTTGCCCATTGTCCTATTAAGCGTAAGGTAAGTTTTTTTTTTACACATGAGTGCATTTGAACACAATGATATTCAACTTAATGTTTCATGTTTTAAACATGATAATGAGTTTATATTTATATTTGTAGATTATACGTGATTTTATGACCACAACCGATGCTATTTACATGGTGCGAGAAACGAAAAAACTTGTAGCTCGTAAAGAGAAAATGAAACAGAATGTACGCAAACCGGCGGTAATAATATCAACATTAGCCTCCACATCATTTGTACGCAGCTTTTCACAGCAGCAGCAACCAAACTTTTCGAGTCGTGCCTTGCCTAGCCTCGAACCTGATTATGGAGTCATACGCAACAAACCATATATATTTATATCATCCGTATATGCCTTCGATACCATTTTATATAAATTGGGAATTGATATTTTCTAAATGTCTTTAAGCACGTCTATTTGTTCGGTCTATAAGTCAACTTGCATTGATACTACCAGTGATTTTTTAGTTCTTGTTTATTTTTGTAGTTAACTAAGCTGTGTGGTGTATCTAGATTATGTGGTGTATCTTTGTTATTATTCACCAACTTATGTTAAAAATAGTCCTTGTTTTTCTATAATTTTTCACATTTCAGTTTCCGTATTTTTATGTTTATAACTTGTGCTTGTTTAGTTTTATTTTCAAACAAAGAATTAATTGTTTATATTCCGTTTTATTTTATTATTGTTAGTATTTTTATTGTCTTTTAAAGCTAGAAATCGAGTTTATTATATCTTAGGTCAGCAATTTATTACTTTATATTTTCTTCTCGTTTACTTTAACTTCAGAGTCGCACATTATTATTTTTATTTATTTAAATAAATAACACTCATAATAGTTCTGAGAGATAAATGATTCAGACCTCTTAGACTAGTTAATTCACCTTAGTGGGTATAGTAAATTATAATTTTATTAAGCCGCACGATAGTGCGCCAGACCAATTATGTATTAAATGAAACGTTACAAATTTTATGCAAATAAAAATAAATAATATAAAATATGTATTGAATCCTTTTAGTTCCTATGCTTGTTCACAAATCCATAAATCAAAAACAAACTACAATCGCAAACGACTTTGACTCCGTTGTATAACAACGTCTAAGAAGAAATTTAAAATATTTATTGCGTACATCCCACCTCCACTTTTTGAACAACAGAAATCTTAACAATGTCTTTAGCTCTGTTATACCAGTAGTGATCACAGGAGACTTCTCCAATAGATTTAGGCACCTTGATCGTACAATGTGTTTCAAAACGAATAAGGTCTTAACATCAGTAAGGACTACATGGTGGTCACTGAGATGAAAAGTGGTGATTCGTTGACAAAAACTTCATGTCGAAAAGCTGCAAATGTTCTTAAAGGCTAAATAAATAGATTTAGCACCTGTTAAAATTACATTACACAATCAACAGTACACAAGTCAGAATCTTTTCCTGCAAGATCACTAAAATTATCCCAGGAAGAAGTGGTACAATTAATTGGAAGATATAAGAAAAAGCGAATATCACAAACAAAAGGACTTGAGCCAACCAAAAAGAAGGGTGGCAAAGCTGTGCTGGCCAAGCCACCAAAAAAATATTGAGGAGGAAGATTAAGAATGGGAATCAGAGACAATTATAGATTACGCCGAAGAAATAAAAGGTTGAGCGTTTCGCATACGTTGGAAGGGTTACTGGCCAGAAAATGACACCTGGGAACCTGATGGGAATTTAGAAATTCTTGGCAAAAATGAAATTACATGAAAACGTTTCATTTAAAGAATTGCGCGAAGAGCCAAGGCAAACCAAACGTTTGGTCAATGAAGCAGCACCACGTACAATCATAAACAATCCCATTGGTCGCAAATCAAAGATATCAGTTACTAAAAAAAAAAAAAAGAGTTCTATGGCGATATGGATGATTAAAAGTAAGTATGGAGTATTATAAGGAAAATGCCATCAAAATTGGAGATATTTTTTTCATAAAAAATGCAAGTATAAGTAATATACTATACGTATGTATGTACTCCAGCATATGTTTTGAAACAAAGAAAACCTTTTTTATTAAACAAGCAGTATCCTTATGAATTTTTTATATTTATGCTTTTATGTGCATAAAACTTAATTATTTACAAAAATAAATAGGAAACACAGAATATCAAATATATAACAATATTTTTATTCAATTATAAGTATATGAAGAGAAAATAAGCTAGTGATTTCCAATCGGCAGTCAATTAGCTGACCGGTTTAAAATCAATTAATTTCAATATTTGTAGTACGCACAACAACTTTTACGTGATTTGAAATCATTTCATGGCAAAAGCAAAATTATTGTACGCATAAACAATATCCACTCTAAATCATTCCCTCTGTACTATGGATTCCCCCATAGAATCCCATTGTCAGTTATTCTTTATATTATTTTGGAGAATTTCAAAATTATGGTGAAATATCGTTTTTCATTTTTCAGATTAGTTGAGATTTTTGATAAAATTTATAATTTTTCAATACTTTAGTGAATTTTGAGTTTTTTTGTTTTTTGGCAAATTTTGAATATTGTTGGGAATTTACCACTTTTGGCGAATTTTTGATTTTTGTTTTTATGTTTGTTAAGCATCGATTTAGTTAAAAATGGGCTTTTGAGATTTTTCGGACAAATCACAAAACTGTGGTGAAATTTCAATTTTTGTGGTAATTATTGAAAAATTGGTGAATTTTGTTTTTTTTGTAAAATTTCGGTTTTTTATTAAATTTTGATTTTTTGAAAAAAAAACTTCTTTATCCAGCTTTTCGATTTTGTGGTGAATATAAAATTTTGACAAAATGCTGTATTTTTAAAATTTTTATGTGAAATTTCGGTCTTTTTATGCAATTCGGTTTCCTTTGTTAGTTTTTAAAATATAGATTATTTTTTTACTATTTAATTCGGTCCAAAATTTGTAGCACATTTAATAAGAATAAATAAGCGTTTCCGCGCAAGAGTGAAAATTCAACAAAAAAAAAAAAAATAGAGAAAATTCGCCAAGCTCATTGATCAAGTGGTCCAAGTTTCAAGATCATAGGTTTTCTAGTGCCGTGAGAAATTTGATTTCAACATCGGACAGACGGACGGACATCCTTAATTGAACTTTCTTGACTTTGTGGGGTCGGAAATGAATATTGTAGAAATTACAAACGGAAGGACAACCTATATACATACTTATATCCTTTCCATTTTTGTGAAGGGTATAATAATAACAAGAAAGAGAGCTATTTTCGGCTGAGTCTTTACAAAGGTATGAACTACTAAATATATACTACAGAGTTTTCGGTGCAATTTCAGCATTTAATTTTTTTGCTATGGCGAATTTTTGATTTGAGAAAATTTTGGCATTTGTCATAAAATATTAAGTTATTGTGGTGAATGTTCAACATTTTTGCGAATGTCCGTTTTTCAATTAACTCTTGTTAAAAAAAATGCATTTATTTGGCCAAAACGTCAATTTTTTTTAAATTTGTTTGTGAAATTTCGGTTTTTAGAGGAATTTGTTTTTTTTTTTTTGTTAGTATTTGAAGTTTTGTGTTTTAAGTAAGGCATCCTTTGGTGTTTTACTGATTGTTATCGAGTTAGGGTTAAAAATATAGATAAAAAGCCCCAAAAAAATTGTAGGTAAAAGCAAGAAACTAAGAAAATTGTTTAACATTTTTAAGCGCATCAAACTGATTAGAAAGGTCTCAGTTTTGTCCAAAAAGGAATTTATCTGTCGCCTGTGTAATAAAAATAAATAATTTTTGAAAGATCGTTAGCAATCGTATGCATCAAGCCTTCGTTACTATCATGCTTTTTATCTTTTTATTAAATTATACTTTTAGATCATTTGTCGACTTGTTGCTATTAAAAATAAATTTTAGGTACTTAAAACTCATTTTATGCTCATTGAAAAGAAAGACAATTTTTGTTTTGAGCAGACATCACAAAACTGTGAACGGAAAAAAATTAAATTCAAGTACTTAAGATCTTATAAATTTGGCCTTTGCATTTACCCTTTCTTTTCCGCTAGGTATCGACTTTAAGTTTCAAAGTACAATTTAAATAATAATTTAAATACTTTTAGCCTTTTAAAATTTCAGAAAATGTTGAAAAGTGTACCAAAGATCTGTCATACCGAACCATGCAACATATAAAATTTGAGTTGATTTATCATAAAATTGCGTTATATAAATTAAATTGAACTGTCTACTAATATTTTTAATTCCCAATAATCATTTCAATTAACGAGCTTTTATTTAACCCTCTAACAGGCAAGCATCACTGTAGGGATGCATCACAAAATTTAATTTTTTACGACAGGTGGTAATAAATCAAAGTTTGCCAAAATGCAAAAATGATGGCAGCCCTATAACGCAGTCATATGTTCAAAATCTAGTCGATATTAAGTTTGGTTTAACCCAGTTATAAGCACTTTTGTGTAGAATTTCAACTTGATAACAAGTGAAATTATTTTTTTTTCAACCGATTTTTAAAATATATATAAATCATATTTCTAATATCTCAAATTTCTTGTGAATTTTTTGCAATAGTTTTTGAATCATTTTGAATCGATATAAATCAAAGTTCAGTGATTTTCGTGATATTTACACCGTACAGGTAAGTAAAAGTAATGCGACCCTATAGGAGCGCTAACCGGTTTACGTGTAATTTTCCCCCCTTTATTTCCATATTATTTTTTTATTCTTTAGCTTTTTTCACAGAAATGGAGCGGAGAGCTAGATCATACAAATTACGTGAATTGACTGAAGAAGAAATGATGGATTCTGTTGAAACAGATGTGGAGGGTGATAAAGATGATTACAACAGTGACGACAGCATCAAGGATCCCGATTTCGATCCACGAATCCATCAAATAAGTTCAGAAGATGAAAAAGCAAGCGATCAAAACATTTCAATTCTTAACAATGATACGGATTTATTCTTGTCATCGGCTTCGACAACTCTGCATAACATTTCTCTTTTTAATGAATTAACTGAGGAAACAGTGCCGCAACCATCGACTTCTACCACTGTGCAGCCGTAACCAGCCAATTCGAAATTATTTAGGCCACCAAAGAGAGTCCGGTCACCATTACCATCGATACAAAATAGTGGCCCTGAAGTTATTCCAGGTGCAGGTGGTTTTGCAGGCGGTACAGATATCGTATCCATCGATAAAAATGGAAAAGAATTTGCCAATATTATATGGAAACAAAAAAACTTACAAGTACACGTGGACGATGTTCCGTTTCAAGGTGATTCTAGTTTGCCAATGGCCATAAAAGAGCTCGGAACGCCAATGCAGATTTTTTGATATTTTTTTACACCTGAAATAGCAAAATTGATTGCTGAAGAAAGCAGACGACATGCACTTGAACAAAATATAAATGATACATTCCAAATATATTACGTAGATGTGTACAAATATATAGGTATTATTCTATATATCTCGCTCTACCGACACGCAAATCTGGAAAGCTATTGGTCTGAACATGCTTTCGTCCCTATTGCAAAAACAATGCCGGTGAAACGTTTCATGGCAATAAAAAAGCACTTGTCGTTTGAAGATGAGGCCAATCGCAAATGAAAAGGGTGAGCCAGGCTATGATCCGATTTTTCGAATCCGTAAGCTAGCCTCCGCACTAACCGATCGATTCGATAGCGTACCAAAAACAGCACGGCTTTGTGTGGACGAGCAAATGTGCTCTACTAAAATGCGGCATCATTTGAGGCAATATATGCCGAACAAACCACACAAGTGGGGCGTAAAACTTTTTATTCTGTGTGATTCGACCGGAGTCGCATACCGTTTCGAAGTTTATAATGGAGCTGGGGAAAATGTGGTGTTGGCCGGTCAACCGGATCTTGGAGCACCTCAAACGTTGTGGTTCGATTATCACAAACGATCTCAGACTTCAAACATCATATATTAAATTTCGATAACTTCTATACATCCATCCCTTTGCTGGTATATTCATGTGCCAGAGGCATCTATAGTTTAGGAACGGTTCGTGTAAATATGATTCCAAAATGTAAACTCCCAAATGATGCTGTCATAAAAAAAGAACAGAGGCTATTCTTCAGAATATGTTGGTAATGCCTATGGTGAGGATATTTCCACAGTACTGTGGAAAGACAACATGTCTGTCCGATTAGCTTCTACATATGTTGGAGTACTGACATTCTTACGCGAAAATCCAGAGCATCAGCCCACAAAAGCAACACGGTTTGATCGTAAACAAAAGAATTACATCGAAATTGGATGTCCACAAATCATCCATGAATATAACCGCCACATGGGTGGCGTTGATTTAATGAACGAACTTATGGGCCGCTACCAGTGGTCTTGTCACATTTATAGATAAAAGATCTGTTGGTCGACCAACATCACAACCGTCTACTCCCACAACACCACCACCAGCATCAACAAAACAACCATCGTGTAATTTGAGGATTGGTCAAAAAGCCAAACAGCCCATTGATGATATTCGATATGACGGAATGAACCATTTCCCAAAAACGTTGCCAAATACAGAAAAAAGATTTTGCAAGTTATGCAAAAAGTCAAGAACACAATTTTTTTGTGAAAAATGTAATTTGCATCTTTGCATAACTACTGATAAAAATTGTTTCAGCGACTATCACCGTCGAGATTAATCTTTCGATTCATTTTTTATTGTTAATTGCTATTCTTACCTTTTTCCCATTTACTTTTAAATAAAAATCATTCTTGAACATATAATTGCATAGTTTTTACGTTTCAATATAATTTACACTCAAACCGGTAAGCGATCCTATAGGAGCGCATCAAATTTTTCTACCTGGCGGCTAAACGGCTAATTTTTTTTACCTGTAACTTCGAAAATCGTATTTTTTGAGGATTATTTACTCTAAGAAAAAATTGCCGATAAAAAATTTTAACATATTCTGTTTTGCCAGTTACAGGGTTAATAAAGCCATTGTTAAATTGCTAAAACTTATACATTCTAAAAAAATTCAAAATGCTTTGTATTTATGTCCTATTTCTTTAACAACATGTTACGAGAACGTGCACATATGCGCAGAGGATTTATGTGTAGGTAAAATGGGAACACAATAAAGCATTAATAAACGGCAACAATCTGATTCACTAATAGGGAAGAGCAGATTCTTAAAGTTTATTGTGGTTATACTTTTATTTATTATACAATAAAGTTTACTTCTCGGCGGAAAGTTACAAGGTCAATCATTGGTTGGTCGTTTCTTTATGTCGCATTTCGGAAAAATTGTATTATTTAAACGGAGTCACATTGATCGCATAATATCATGGATAACTCGTTTTATTTTTTTTTTTGTATTCGATTTTAAAAATTATTCTTTTATTGGAAATTCCAGTATAGAATCAACAGCTTTTTACTTGAAACGCCACAATTACCACAGCAGCAATAGCAACAACTTCATTGCGTGCAACAATGGTATAGAATCAACAACAATGAACTAAATAGTACATACCGACTGAGCGTGAGATGGGCATATCAAACAATTTTCCACAAAACACTTTAATATAAATGGCCAACAGAAATAAAAACTAAATAACTTTGCAGTACACAAAAGACTAAAGAGGTTATTCCGATGGTTGTATTTAGTAGAACATGCTTAATTCATGCTATTTTACAGTCATGTGATTATAACACTGCGTAAAGTTAGGTAATCAGGCTGCCTACACCGAAGGCCCACGTGGGTGCGCATATTCGACAGAGGCGCAGGAGGTGATATATCGTTTCGTTTTCATTTTGACCACTTCTACAGAGGTCATTTGTAGACAGCCTCATTTTTTTCGCATTGTTGCTGAATTTGCAATTAAGTGAAATCGTGGCAACGATATCCCTTAATTGTGTCCTTTGAAAACTTATTACTACGTGTGGTTTCTTCCAACCATCTAGCCTGAGCAATATTATATATACCGTATTATGGGTATGCTTCTTGCAGGCTGAGAGGGTTATGCCACAGAATTTATCAATGTGTGAATCCGGCAGTCTTGCTTCTCTCTTTGCTTAAACTCACATATACCCCTATTGGTCCCGTGTCCTCTCGCCCATTCCAGGGTGAATCTCGCCATCCGATTTAAGAATGTGTGGCCTGTTAGAGCACTAATTGCTAATAGCACGGCTGTCGTTAAAGATTCCTACTCCTTTATCCCACTTGGAGCCATCCGTGTGTATTTCCAGATGGTCCACTTGGGATCCTGTGCCCTCTGGAAAACCCGAACTTTGCAAGAGCGAGTCGAAACCTTTTGAGAAGTGTGGAATCGGAGTGGTGTAATCTATGAGACTAGGAGGAAGTGTATATGGTGCTGGAATGACCCCAAAGTCTAGAGTTCCATTTATTTGTGGCGTTTAGCCATACCGACGTACTCAGTGCCAGCTATCTTGCTAGTAAGTCCACTGGCAACCATGTCGACAAGCGCCTTTGTCGGCGTTGTGTGCATGGCTTCTGGCCATACAACGCAGTACTTTCCCAAAAACTTCATAGCTTTCCACCTGCCTACGACTCTGTCAAATAGGTCCGGTTTAATTACCGCTTTAAACAGCCAGTTCATGTTGAAAGCACTAATACCACATGTCGTTCCTAGGACCTTCTTACAGATATAAGTAGCTGCCATCCCCTTGATAGCTGTGCCCTCAATATTAGGTTTCCAGGATAGCTTGCTATCTAGAATCACTCGCAGCTATTTTGAATTGCCCGATAGGCTTAATTCAACCCCATTCATTTTAAGAAGTTTGAAATTGGGGGTCTTGTATCTTGTATGTAAATAATACGAGTACTATTTTAGAAGGATTGGCTTTCAGCCCATTTGAGGTACTCCAATTACTGAGTACGCGACCATTTTGTAACCCAGAGAGTCAAGTGTCCTGAGAAGCACGTTCATGGTAAAGTTCCATAGAAGGGCAGTTAATACACCACCTTGTAGAGTACCCCAATTTTGCTAGACTGATCGTGCCCATATTGAATAGCTTTCTACACTTCCTTCAATATTCGTTTAGGACTGAAATTCTACCGCCATTTCAAAGCTCTGAAAAATCCACTAATTATTTCTATATGTATATCCAGCAACACCAAAGCATGCGTAATTTGAAAACTAATTTCAGAACAAATGAATTTTTCCTATACATTTTTTTATGCCCTTCATAAAAATGAAAATGTTATACATATATCGGGTTGTAGGTTCTACAATATTATTTTCCGATCCAACAAAGTATACGAGGTGTGGCTATTACATAACGAGACTGACGCTGTTACAGAAGAAGTGCGCATGCGCCAAACGCCAGCAACCAACAGCTGTTATCGTGAAGCCTTCTCTTTCGAATGTAGTGCCTCTCGCTTCTGTGAACAAATCAGTACAGCCGTAGCCTTCGTTCGCATTAGAGGTGTTTTTTTGTTTCGCCGGAAAAATGTTAAGTGTAACAGTAGAGCAACGAATTGTTGTGAAATTTCATGTGAAACTTGGAAAAACCGCTACTGAAACTTATAATTTATTGAAAGAAGTGTATGGCAATGAATGTTTATCGCGTGCACTTGTTTTTGAGTGGTTTAAGCGTTTTCAAGATGGCCGAGAAGACGTTCAAGATGATTCACGCCCGGGTCGCCCTTCCACGTCGAAAACGGATGACAATATCGAAAAAATCGGTAATCTGATTCGATCTGACCGTCGGTTAAGTATTCGTGCGATTGCTGAAACTTTACGAATTGATAAAGAATCCGTACGGCAAATATTACATAACAATTTTAACATGCAAAAAGTGTGTGCCAAAATGGTGCCTAAAATTCTCACATTTGAACAACTGTTCAGAGGTTTCTAGCCAAATTCAGCATTCCAGTGTTAGACCATCCGCCTTATTCCAATCTTGCGCCGTGCGACTTCTATCTGTTTCCTAAGGTGAAATCTGCATTAAAAGGAACAAGATTTGAGTCTGTTGAAGCTGTGAAAGAGAAAGCAGCACGCGTCCTGAAGGGACGAAAAAGACTTCCAGCACTGTTTCGAACAATGGAAGATTCGCATGGAGCGTTGTAGGGATAGAGGAGGGGTGTATATTGAAGGTGATAATAAGTAAAAATGTATGAAATAAAAATAAAATGTTTTACAGCGTCAGTCTCGTTATTTAATAGCCACACCTCGTATATATTCCGTATCATTATAGGTAGGTTAGTTCGATGTTGAAATCAACATTCTGATGGCACTGGACAACCTAGAAACTTGAATTTTGGACCGCTTGGTGGATGTGCTCAACGAATTTTCGCTATTTGAAATCACCCATACGGTCCGCAAGTTCCCGAGATATGGGAATGGTTTTTTTTTGTATTTTCAGTTTTGCGGGGAAACGCTTATACATATACCCATAAAATTATATTCTGCATCCTATAATCCACCTACAGAAATTTTAATCCGAAGGCTCCCAAAAAAACCTTGTAATTTAAGAATTCCTCCAAAATACGAAATTTTACACAAAAATTAAGAACTAAAATCTTACAAAAAATATATTTTTTTTTAAATTATATAAGATAAATATTTTTCCAAAAAAATCTAAATTTAACTGAAAAATAAACAAAAATTTAAATTTCAACGTAATTTAGCAGTTCAATAAAAATTCTTCAGAAAACCAAGATGTTATATTAACAAAATACCAACATTTTCCAAGAAACCGAAATTTCATTTTAACATTACGGATAATTTAAAATTTTTAAAAAATTTAATATTTACCAAAACTTCTCAAATTCTCTACGAAATGAAAAAACTGAAATAAAATAATTCCAAATTTCAAAACTAAGTTTTAGTTTTACCAAAATTTTACAGCTTCACCCGAAAATTGCGAAAGATCAAAATGTTATGAAAAACGTCGCAATTTTAACAAAATTATTGTGCATAAGTTTCAATAGGCGTATATTTTACAAAAAGTCAAATTTTTACAAACGAGTAATCGAAAACAGACTTCATCTAATTTTGAAAATTAACGAAAAAAGGCTGAAATTGCACCGAAAATTCTAAATTTGATCAAATATTAGAAATTTTACTAAAAACCCTATTATCCGCTATTATCTATAATTTAAAAAATCAAGAGTGTATTAAAAATGTATTAGCGTTCAGAGAAAAGAAAAAGAAACGGACAGAAAACGCTTATATCCAAATGAAAGGAGATTTTAAATGTAAAATAATACGACTAAAACCGGAGGGCAAAACTAAATATGTCAAACAATACTTTGCACCAGGAAAAATCTGTAATATATTTTTAGTAGTTTTATATTTATCGTAAAAATACATATTTTCTTAAGTATAGACACTAATTTTCAGGCATTCCAGTTGTGATTGCTTTTTACATTCAGTATTTTCATGCTTATTCTTAGCGCGGTGAAAAAAATAAAATTGTGCAAAAATGAGAAGCTGTACCTATGCGTGGACCAATAATAAAATGAGTTGGGATAGAATTAAAAAAATGCTTTTTATTAATAAATTTATAATTGCTTGCGCAGACGTTGGCAACATTTGCTATATTTTCCTTTTCTACCGCAAGCTATTTTGTTTTTATTTTTTTTATAGCTTACAGCTTTATTTTGGAGTTGGCAAACAACCCACCAATTGTAGAAACTTAGAAAAATAAAATAAATTTGTTTTTTTGGGACTTTTTGTTAAAAATTAATGTTTTTATTTTAAAGTTATAATAGCGAAGACACTTGAAGAATTCGCATTATCTTTATTATTATAACATTAATTTTTAATGGTGGTGGTACTTTTTTTATGCCAATTGAATGAAAAAATACCAGATCTACCATAAGATATGCTACGTTGCCAACAGGTGTTCATATTGTAATCTATCGATTAAATTTACTACATGTAACTCGGGTTAAATACAAATTTGTACACAGAACAAGTTGCTATGATTTTTACCCCACACATAGGTATCGCAGTACGACAGTTTTTTAAAAACTAAGAAAAATTTCGAAATACTATGAAAATAGGTTGAAAAAAATTATACGTGCTGTACAACGTCAGAAATTCGATGTACAATTGTTAAATTTTTATTAGTATTATCTTGGAAATCGTAGATAGTAAACTCATATAAGAAATAATGTTTATTGTATGGGGTGAGCACTCTTTAATTTACTTACTTTTGTTCAACTCTTTGTTGTTGCTGCCATAAAATTATACATCTGCTCTGACTGGCTACAGCAAGTCGCCGAGGCACGTATAATATTTTTGGAGTTTCTTTTCGGTGCAATGGAAAATCCGATTTGGTTGTACTGTGTGATATACTTCGGGAGTATATAGTATTTCGATTATTTATAACCGAAGTGACTAATTATTAACTTAATCACTTTATGATAAACTTATGATACCTTATAAAAAATATAACCAAAAATTTAATTATTCTTCTGGAGTAGTTTTGTCCAAGTGAAATTAAATTTAGGTACATAATTTCAACTAAAGAAAGAAGCAAATATATGAATACGAAAAATAATAAAAATTATCTTTGTTTACAAAAAGAACACGCAAGGAAGCAAGATGATTGTGGAAACCATAATCTAAAAACAAGATATGTATTATGATTGAGTTATATAGTTGTAAAAATATCATATTAGATATACTAGAGCCATTGTTTGTGGTTAGAATTTTATTAAAAATTGTATCGCAACACAACCACGCTGTATTTTTTATGGATGGAAATAATTTACTGATTATATGTAAACCATAACTTGTTCACCGCAACTAAAATAATGTTTAAAATGCTTTCAAATAACCATTATATACATTTATTATAACCGTATATTGTTATACAATTTAATATGGTTGTCCTGACCATGCCACAACTATGATTTTTCTTGTGTTAATAAGCTTGACAGTTGGAAGTATTTCTAAAAACTAATTGTTATTTATTATTTATTATTGTTTAATAAAAATAATAAAAGAGGCTTGCAAGGTTTAGGCCTGTTTAAATTATTTTCCACTGGCAAACCGACCGCACATACATTTCATTAGTTTCCTAAATTATGCCACCCCAACATGTATCTTTGCCTAATATAACATTACCTTGAACATATACATGCAAATATTATGGGCTTATACACACATATATAATCATGCACAATCTAACACAGAATGAACAAAGTGGTTCAGTCTCCGAGAATAGTGCGACCAAAATGGGCTACAATTGGAGCTGTGAAGTTTAAGTTTTATGTTGTTTCTCTAATGAACCAATTCAACCGCAGCTATGTACATGAGTACGCGTATGTGCTTAAATATACCTACATACATATATTCATGTACTTAGAATTTATTCCCACAACAGTACGAATGTTTAAAAGGTTTTATTTTACATTGTTTTTAAACATTTTTCATCTGGCCAAAAAACCATCAACTGACAATTAAATTGTTTTAGGCTTAAAGTTGAATTATGTTACATTAGTTGCAAACAAATTAGATCATGTGAATTAAACATACATACCTAAATATGTACGTTATGTATATTATGGATATTTGGGTTGCGATGGAAATACAGTAGAATCTCACAAAAGTTAACTCGCGTAAAAGTTAAACACTCGGGTAAGTTAACAATGTTTCAGAATCAACGTGCCCCTCTAAAAAGTTAACCTTTCAGTTAACTTTTCAGAGCGTAGATTTTCTTAAAAAAAAACGGCTTTTTCAGAAATAATAGTGGCAATTTGACCACATTTAAAATATTCTAACTGGAAACGCTAAGTCTTAAATTTATTTGTTGAATTATGGTATTCCCCGAACTTTTTTTTTATTTTGAGCTGCAAAAAAGTCTGACCATCTTCAACAACAAACAACATTGTGTTAGTCGTTAGTATTAAGCTTGTGAGTTGTGTAGTGTTTATTTAAAATATGCCAAAGCAGAAGAAATCATCACAAATCAGATTGGATTTG
Organism: Phania funesta; assembly: GCA_963932375.1. Lineage (NCBI taxonomy): Eukaryota > Metazoa > Arthropoda > Insecta > Diptera > Tachinidae > Phania > Phania funesta. Next base: position 34,682,978 of record OZ010655.1, on the reverse strand, counting down.
CAGCAGAAAGTAGAGATTTTAAAAAAGCTTGATCAAGGTATTCACGGAAAACGATTAGCGTTGAATTATGGTGTATCTAAAGTAGCCATTTCAAAAATAAAGAAAAAACGTAATGAAATCTTATAGGCTGTGGCGAACACATATGAAAAGTCTAACAGGAAAACACTTCATAAACCGGAATATGCTAATCTTGAGGGAAGATTGTACAATGGCTTTTAAACCAACGGCAGCGTAACTGTGCAATTACTGGACCAATTTTAAAACCAAGAGCTAAGCACGAATTCGCCACAATGCACCGTTGAAAAAATTTGAGGCCAGTGATGGATGGCTAGCAAATTTTAAGAGGAAATACGGTATTCGCCACCTGAAAATATCTGGAGAAATCCTTTCAAGCCAAACATCGGATGCTACACCCTTCATTCATAATTTACGAGCAAAAATTAATGAAATGAACATGACTCGCAACTTTATAACGCAGATGAAACTGGACTTTTTTTTATCGTTTTCTGACGGATAAAACATTCGTCACAGCAATCGAAAAGACTGGACCGGGACGAAAAATTGCAAAGAATAAAATTTTTATTGTGTGCAAACGCAGATGGTTCGCACAAGTTGAAACCGTTGGTCATTGGTAAATCTGCAAATCCTCGCTGTTTTAAGGGATTTGAAACCCCATTGGAGTATACAAGTTCGAAAAAGTCGTGGATGAATTCAGAGTTATTCTGGTTCCATCAAAATCCAATAAGATTGGTCAAGCTAGGATATCGATCTAAATTGTTATGCAATATTGTTGCGCAAGAAAACGTTCCGGTCGAAAATCTTTTGAAGACACATACAATTCGTGATGCTATTTTGCTACTTTTGAAGTTCTTATAAAAGCACGGAATAAGATAAATAAAATGGGATGACGATCAGTACGATAACGAAGACGAAATTCCACTCTCAGAAATTATTAAATCAAATAGTGCGATACACTTCGAGACGTTCAATTGTTGATGTCAAAGGTGGATGATACTGTTGACATGAGCATTGATGAAATCGAAAATTGGAACAATGATCACATTTCAGAAGATAACAACGATTTCGAAGATTCGGAAAATCAAAACGACGGGTCATTTATAGAGGAAGATGTTCAACAATCTAAAGTAAGTTTTTCGAAAGCAGTTGAAAGCATCAATACCGTAATACAATGGTTTTCAAATAATAAAGATGCAATTCAGGTGGCAGACCATGTCAATATGCGCACGAAAATGATCAAGACGTATTACACAAAGGAAAAAAAAACAAACAAGCCTTGACCGCTTCTTTTAACCACTCCGTACAAATTAATATTTTTTTGCGCGCGTACTTTAACTATCTAGTACAAATTAAATCTAAGTTTTTGTACTGATGAAAACTAAGTCAATTAAAAATTTACCACATTATATCCAACAAAAAAAGATATTTGTTTAATTATTTACTTCTTTTTTTCAATTTAAAAAAAACGCTTAGAAAAGTTAAAAGTTCGAAAAAGTTAATAGCCATTGGAACGTTTCGGTTAACTTTTTTGAGATTCTACTGTAACAAGAAATATATTGGGTGGTGGGTTGACTTTATAGAACAACTGTTGGGTATTAAAATAAATACTATTTAATTTATATTCACATCCTAATGTCAAATAGCAATAGTAAAATTATTATAAATTTGAGAAGGAATAACCTGGGGTCTGTCTAGGCACATTTCGTTGTTTCCTTATGCAAGTTTATCAGAAAATGTTGTAGTTGAAAAATCTTAATTTAGATATTTGGAATGACTTTCTGTAATTTATTGTTATGTTTGATTTAAAGACAACCCGGTTTCGGCTAGGTGTCATTTTTAGTGTCATTTTACGCTCGAAAATCAAATCAGCCTGTCGGAAAATCAAATCAAGAAAAATCTTAACATTCTGCTTACCGTACCCTGAAACACTAAGAGCAAACCTTAAGTTAGAAATATGAATGTGGTTATGATTTTAATACTCTATGTTATTAAGCTTTTTTAAAAATTCTCATTTAGTTTAAAAACTAAAAATTATGAAAACTGTTGTCTTAGCATCTGAAATTAACTTTTCAAATATGAAGTTATGTTGTAAATTGTACAAAATAAAAAATCAATTTGTTGTTGATCGAATTTTGTGGGTTTCTTCTGCTACGCATAATTAGGTTGTACTTACTGAACTTAATGTACGAGAATGAAATAAACAAATCTTTTTTTTTAAATATATTCAAATTTTCATTTTATTTTGACTAAAGTATAAAGTAAAAAATATGATTTAATAATGTTCTGAAGTCGATTACTTTTTGCATGAGATGCCTGGAACGGACTCATCGATTTTGTGATACAGTTGTGGCCGGGATGTGGCATAATGTGAAATGAATCCAACTAATGATGATTATTGTGTTCCAGAAATCTTCCCAATATTTCATATTTTCAGTAAAAACCGAAATTTAAAATTTCAGAAACAAAAAATAAAAATGCCGCACAAGTGTGATCATAACGAATGCAAATAAATAATGTTTGCATTAGTAAAGATGCTTGCTCATAAAGTTATACTCGTATATAAATATGATACTTAAAAGTTAAAAGCAACAGTGAAAACAATTACGAGATTATCTTATTCAAACGTTTAAAGGGGAGCTAGAAAAATAAACTAAGCGTACGGGTATTATATATATATATCTCATGTAACATAATAATAGCTATTAAATCGCGTTGCCAATTATTCGAATATTATATTGGCTACATAAACATTCTTTTTATTTAGTGGTTTAAATATATATAATTTTTGTTTTTGTATTTATTATTGTTTAAACGAGTATGAAGTCAAAATTATTATTACAATACAACATAAATAAAAAAATTAATTCATTTAAATTATCTGCTCACAAAAAAAAAAAAAGACGTAAATGATATAAACATTTAAAATGTTCCAACATATTCTAAACCAGCTGAAACCCGAAAATCTTCACTTTACATTTTCAAAATCCATTTTTTAGGATTTACGTGTTCACACAGGCAATTGAACAAAAATTTACAAAATGTGTGTTTTGTTTTTTAAATAGGTGACTATCTTTATGACCACCATCCTTCCGGCAAAAAGTAAGAAATTATTTCCTTAGTTTTTCAGTATTATTTATTTAAGTCCTTTTGATAGCAATGATTATTATCTGAATATTTTTCTAAGGAATTTTTTATTAAATTATTTTCTTTACAAGTTTGGATTTATTAAAAATGTATCTTAAAAGTTATTGATTTATTCGACGAATGCTTATCGAATAATTTTAATTCTCAATTAAATAAATTTATTCATAGGGGGAAAAATTATGTTCTTCGAATAATCGGGTACTCGTACACAAACATACTCATAAACTATTATATTATTATAAATTTGTTTGATGAATATAACATACATACCCACTAAACACATGGGTTTGATTTAAAACAGAAAATGATTTGAATTCCATTTTTCTAGCGATAACTTTTTGAAAATGGTTGGAAAATAGTTTAAAATACATACATATCATTCGCAATAAATATGGGAAATTTTTCTTTAATTGGAAAATATTTTTATTCTTAAATTATTTTCATACGAATATCCTTTATCAAGTTTTTTATGAGATCTTTAGTTATTTCAAATTTTTGGCAACGTTTTAATTGTTTTCAAGCCACATCTTAATACATAAAACAAAGTCGGTTTAGTCAGCTCATTTATAACTACAGAATGGCTAGAAAGATTTGAACGACCTTTTGATAGCAATGATTATTATCTGAATATTTTTCTAAGGAATTTTTTATTAAATTATTTTCTTTACAAGTTTGGATTTATTAAAAATGTATCTTAAAAGTTATTGATTTATTCGACGAATGCTTATCGAATAATTTTAATTCTCAATTAAATAAATTTATTCATAGGGGGAAAAATTATGTTCTTCGAATAATCGGGTACTCGTACACAAACATACTCATAAACTATTATATTATTATAAATTTGTTTGATGAATATAACATACATACCCACTAAACACATGGGTTTGATTTAAAACAGAAAATGATTTGAATTCCATTTTTCTAGCGATAACTTTTTGAAAATGGTTGGAAAATAGTTTAAAATACATACATATCATTCGCAATAAATATGGGAAATTTTTCTTTAATTGGAAAATATTTTTATTCTTAAATTATTTTCATACGAATATCCTTTATCAAGTTTTTTATGAGATCTTTAGTTATTTCAAATTTTTGGCAACGTTTTAATTGTTTTCAAGCCACATCTTAATACATAAAACAAAGTCGGTTTAGTCAGCTCATTTATAACTACAGAATGGCTAGAAAGATTTGAACGACCTCTAGTTTGTTGGATTCGACTCCGCTCCAAAGAGCAGAATAACTATTAAAATATCTGAATCAATTTCACGGAAAATTCATTTTTAAAACAATTACGATATATTTTTTGTATTAATTTTATTGCGTTAATAAAATCCTGATTAAGATTTAATTAAAAGCTAATACGACATTTGTTGACTGTTAAGAGGTAAGAAGTTCGCCGGGTCAGTCAGTATGATATAAAGAAGTAAATGTGTTTGAGATGTTTGTTTTTGTTAGATTTATATCGCTGAATATGCGTCCAACTTCTGCGTTACTAAAAAGCAAAACTAAATATTTCATCTCGAATGAAGGCAATTGAATAAAAGCAACTTAATTCCCTGCGTTGTTGTACGCAAAAACATTTATCCAAAATTATTTTACAAACGTTGCCGTAATTGATATATTACTTGTATAAAGCAATTTTTAATCATTACCTCATGGTAATATACTAGGGCCGCTGTTATATATTATTTACACATCGGATATACTCAAATTAATCAGTTCGAAAATCGGCTAAAATCGTGGAGAATACAAGTAAATCCTTCGAAATGTACTCTTGTAACGTTTTTCCTCAGAAGATAAAATTGTCCACCCATAATAACAACAAAGGAAACCCACGTGAAATATTTAGTTATCCATCTAAATCGACGACTAACTTGGTCCCGTCATATTGGGGCAAAAATAATGGCCATACAACTGCGATCAAATCAACCTCACTGGTTAATAAGTCCTCACTCAACTTGGGCTTCGGAATACAAAACCGTTATAAAGGCAATATGGTACTGCTTGTGCATCAAACATCCAAAAGTTACAAAGACGACAGTCTAGGATTTTACGACTTGTCGTGTGCACCCCCTGGTATAAAGAAATGAAGATATTCATAGAAACGTACCCACTATCCAGGAAGAATCAGGTCCATCCTAACACTTTTGTACGTAAATTATTACTTGACAAGACTGATACATTGAGCCTGGCGAGTAGGCACACCCAACCAAATATTATATTGTTTTTTAAGATTTGAATACAATAGATTAGTTATTACATTGGTAATAATTAACAAATAATATTTTAGAGATACAATTTTAATACTTACTGTAATTTCCGTTTAGAGAGATTCAAAAAAAAAAGAAAACTTTGAAACTAATTACTTGCAATTGAAGTCATATGAAAGCCAAAAAAAAAAAATATAAATTTTCCGAAAATCCACAAATCTAAAGTGGTCACGCTGACTGTGTTTACTATTTTATGATAAAACCATCATACGTTGACTTCTTGTTTGCTGGATGGATAGTACTCTTATGACTTGAGTCTGTTAGTATGAGTAGCATACATAAATATTCACAAGCATAAATCTGATTTTTCCCTAGTCTCTCGTTACTCACGAACAGAGATATAATTTAGTACTTTGGAACTTATTAAATCGCATTTGTTTAAACAACAAATAACACAGGCATACATAATTGCTGTGTCGCTCATTAGTTGTGCGAAAAGTACTCTTACATAATTTATGCAATTTAGCTTTTCAACTCTAGTGATGTTCATTTTAAAGAATTTTTCCGCACTCTTTCATTATAAAAATCTGCAATTATTTAACTTAAAATTTTTATGATTGAAATATTTTTGTGTGGTTCCAATGTTAGCAATTAATTATTGCATATACTTGTGTATTAAAAAAGGCTACTAAATACAGTAGTATTCCCAAAAAAAAACATCATTTCATTCACATACATATTTATGTTTGGTTTTGGCTTGTTATAACTTTAATTACTTGAAAAAAGTCGATGATATTAAGATGTTGGCATTGAAGTTTAATTGTAAATAATGGTTCCCTTTAATGAAATAAAATTGAAAAATAACTATATTAATGCTTACCATGCCAGGATGAAGAAATATGAAAACGAACCTAAGCCTAAATAGAATTTTTCAATTATTTATATTTTCATTTATCGAGCAGAGTAACAAAGATCTCAGTTCTGTTTCTCTTGTTGTTAAACAGAACAAAATCTCTGATTATTATTGAATACGCAAGACCCTGGACTAATAGAGTAGAATACTATTTAATATCAAAATTACTCGCCTGACAGGGGATCTGACATAAATTCATAAACTGGTCCAGAATTCTTCTATTACACTATGCAACAACCAAAAAAACATTGGAGAACCACTATATTTTTTTGATGAGTTATGGTTGCCTAACTACAAAAAATCGGCTTCATTTCGAATTCTATGGAAAGGATTTTTTTTTATGTTTTCTTAAAATATGAGATTTTTGAAAAAGCCGCTTCACATATCTTATCATAACTTTCAAACGCCTTGTTCAATTTCGTTGTGCTATATGTGCACAAATTTCAAAGTACAACAGCAATAAGTCATGCTAATACTATTTTTTACTATACCCATTAGTTTTGGAGTAATTTCGAAAAAACTGAATTTTTTTTTGTATTTTTTTTGGAAAAATTTTGAAATTTTTTATTTTAAAAAATTAATAATAAATATAAAACCGCAAATATTTACCAGTTTTATTATTTTATGATGAAGCTATATATAATAAAAATAAAATCTTTTTTGTAGTTAGGCAACCACAACATATAAAAAAAATATAGTGGTTACTCATTGGCAGAAAATTGTTTTCAATTTGTTGCATAGTGTTATCATAGTTCGCAAAACATAATCAATCGGGTACCAGCTTTATGTATCTGTAACTAAATTTTATGGAAATGCATTTCATTTAAATTCTCCGATTTTGTCCTTACTTTAAACAATTATGTGTAGATTACTTACCCTTACATTAAGGGTTTATTGTGTGTCTTATGTGGTTTCGACTGACTTGTGCTATTTTTTATAAACTTCATTTTATATAACCTCAAATAAAATAGCTAACACATCGTTTGTTGGTTATTAACTTAAAATAAATTTATCCATCAATTTTAAAATTTACCGTGATTCCGTTGCTAGAATGTTTGTATTTATAACACCATCGATATACTGCAGAGTAAAATGCCAAAAAAAAACTCTATAGTTCTAAGAACACAATTCTCTTCACATGTAAAACATGTTTTCAAATTGCATACATGAATTCAATTAAAAAGTTAATTGCTTTATTGTAAAGCAAACATTGCATATTGTATTGAAAAGCAACGTAAAGCGTTTGATATTGTTGTTGATTTTTTGTTTGCTATCTGCCCACATTCTTGGTAGATTTTTGGTATTGATAGCGTTACATTGTGTTTAATTGATAACACAACGGCCATGGTAGCGATGAGAACATAGTTAGCAAGAATATGTTTCGCAAAATGTTGCATAATGGCATGGTTTTTTGCTTTGTTTAAACTTTGTTTTTTGCTGATGTTAATTTAATTCATTTACGTTCTAAAACGAAATTTTTATAGTTTTAAAAAATTTTATAAAAAAAAAGATGAAAAGTAAAATGTAATAAAAAGTTGTTTATACTTTTTAAATAGCAAGTTAAGTTAATGGTGGTGGCAAACGAATTCATCCATGCAAAAATTTATACATCCCGTTCATTTCGAAAACACACACACACGTTTAGAAAAACCTTCGTCACAGATTTCAGTTTACAGTCTCTTGCGCGTAATTACGAGAAGTTGCAAAACGTGTCACCCGATATTGCTTGGCTGTAATTTTGTAATGAAAAACTTTGGGTCTAATTTTGCATTATGTCTGATTTGTTGTCTCGAAAACGTTATCGGCAAATTGCCGTCGCCAGAATTGATTACCACACGCAAAGAAAAAACATGTTCTATACAACAATATATTGTGTTTAAAATATTTTGTATTTTAGCTAACAATAACAATTGTTTTGTTGTTTAATCAAAGTATAACGATGCTATGGCTTAAGTGGTTAGCGCGTTGACTATTAAGCATTCAATGGCTAAAGTCGTTTAGTCACCTGCGTTTGCACTCCAGTCGATGCCAATATGAAACATTCGTTATAAGAGGACAACCATATAATTCTATCCTTGCTCTTTCATTATGGCTGCCTCAACCGTTTTTAATCACTTTATGAAACTTCTGGCAAAAGGTTACTTCTGAAAATTCACAAAAACATTTTCCAGTCCGAATTCATCCAATTGAGAAAATCGTTAAGCATGGCTGGAAAAAATAGGGCTTGATGATGCTTCCAGCGTAAACAGCAGACCATTCAGTAACACTGAGTGGGTGCAATTGCTATTTGTACGTTCTATCTTATTAATATATCCAGTGAGATGGAAATGGGCCTCGCCGTTCGTAATGATTTCAGATAAAAAGTTGATTACTCGTGTTCGAAATGCGGAATTGCATGAACGAAGGTTACATGCATTTAGCGGTCAACAGCTAGAAACTGCTGAACTCTCCGCTATTCTTGTAACGATTACCGATTGATACCCAATTGCATGGCACGTTTTCTGGTCGATACTTCGAAGTCCTCTGCGATTTCTTGAGTTAGCAGAGTGGCTCCTCCCGTGCCGGCCAGCACTACCCGCATATCGGGTTGTCCCATACTTTTCAAGGCGAGGGACTAAACGCCATTATTACCGGAAAATATGCCCCGCAATTCAAGCTGCACCAATACCACCGATACATTATTACGTAAAAATATCTAAATAATTACTCCGAGTTCTGGTGGTGTTCAGCGATCCATTTTTTGCTGACGTGTATTTTGTATCGATTTACAATTTACATTTGCCGCCTTTTGCAAAAGTGATAGGATGATGACTTTTGCGCCAACTTGTATTTATTTATTTTTTGAGTATTGCATGCATTAAAGTCTTCTTATCGCACTGAGAAAGAAAATGTCACTGGATGCATATACGGAGAAATATTCATTGATTCAATCTTAAGACTGCTCAAAATGTATATGGCAATTGTAATTCTTCCTGATGCTTTTGCCATAACGAATGAATTAACTGTATAAGTTTCTTCGAATAATACCGTTGCGGCTTGACAAAGTTTTCCGAAAAACGGAGATTATTTATTTTGAAGTGCTTCGATGCGAACAACCTTTTTGTTCATTTTGGTATAAATAAACTTAATTTTGATTGGCATTCTTCTTTTGCAAAATTTACTAAATTATTAAAAAAATTAAATATATTTATTTAAATTTTTGTATTTGTGAAATTGCTTTAAAAACAATCATCCAGCTACTCTGGACTGTGCAACTCCACTTTGTCTTTATGTTTGTGTTGTCACAAATACTTCCAATTAAAGGAATTTCTAAATAGTGCTGTCGCTAGTGTAGTGAACATTTAAATTCCTAGCTGAAAAAAAACGCTTCAAGTGTAAACACTTTCGGTGCGTATGATTTTTTTCTGCATGTCGGATTTTTTGTTTGTTTGTTTGTTAGTGAGCTTAATTGTCATAACTTTTCGGAGTTCATGTGGACAAAGTGGAATTGAAATCTTTAGTTACAGGCTAGTAAACACTTACTAGAGTTTGAATTGTTCTTTTTCATTTTGATATCGCAGGTAGTAAGACGTGGGAATAAAGCCTAAAGAAATCAAGCCTTCTGAATACATACATAAGTACAGTTAGGTATTTTTTTATAGATCTCTTAAAATCAAGTGAAGAATAGACGAGGTAAATTTAAATAAAATGAATTACCGTCACAAAATGTCATCGACAGACTTTTACAAAATATAAATTTCAGAGAGGTTGTAGAGGACAAAGTTTCATCTAGCTACACCCGTGTCCACGGAAAAGTTCCGGGATAGGCATTGCAGGTGGTACCGCAAAATCACTAAGTGTATACATATATATCCTCCAAACTTACGTGCGTGGTTTTCTAAGCATCCAGTCCAAGTATATATTAGAAATACCGAGAGTCATACAAAGTTTCGCCTCGACACTGCGCGGAAGGCAATCCAATCGGTAATAAGAACACTCATGTCAACAACAAAATAAGCTACACAGAAAAGAGTAAGAAGAAATCATTATTGAGCGCAATAAAAGGGCAATAAAACCCCAAAGAAAAAGTGGAAAAAGGAAGAGGCTGCGCCACGTTCACTAGTGTCCGTGATTGTGTGATGCAGCAGACAAATTTAGTATTGTTTAAATACTCGAAATTAAAAGGCACTACGTTTGTATAAATTGTCAGCTAGAGAAAAAGTAATAAGTTCTAATTGTCGTTCATCAATCTTTTACAGTAAGTTAACTATCATGCGTAGATTTTAATATTAAGAAGAAATAAACGTTTAATTTTAGTATATAAAGATATGTGAAATTCTAGAATTATCGACTTTCCCCTAAATTTTAAGTTAATATGTAATAAATTCATTACCTAGGTATATGCAAGTATAACATGTTTGCTCTAAAAATAAACAGAAACCCAACAAACAACACCAAGAAGACGATGTTCGAGGAGGCCTCTACGTCATCATTTTCAACTAGTGATATCAGTTGGTGAGTGATAATAAATTGTTTTTGTTTTACTTGCATACCTACATATATATGTACCAAAATTCATTTATGTATATAAAATTTCAAAATACAGAAGCAACAATTAAAATATGAAAATAATACGGTGTCATACCTTTATTGAATTTAAAGATTTCTATTTTGATTTTTGCTTTCACGAATATTTCTGTATACACATAGTACATAAGTTTTTATTGGTAACGGCATAATTGGTTTTTTGTTGTTGTTGATAATAACAACCGCAATGGTCAAACTTGTAAAGATCTAGATATTATAGAGTTGAATAGTAAAAGTACATAGGTTAATGAATTTTGTATAGCTTAAGACAACAATAATTATTTATATTCTCAAAGTAATAATAAGAATGAATGAAGAATATGTGAATTAAATATACAAGTACAAGGGAACTCTAAACATTTAATTTCTTACGGATGTGATGATTGAGGAATAGTGTTAATAGGGGTTCTATGCAAAATTGCTTAGCCGAGAGCCATGGAAGGGAGGGTAGAGGCATGAGTCCCAAAACCAGCAGGGGTTCGGTTATAAGTAAAGTTGCGCAGACAGAAGCATGTACCAATTTCTCTCAATTCATTCTTAATAAACCGAGGCAAAGGAGCTTTATTATTATGTGTTTAGGTGCAAATAACTATGTGCAGTTGAATATGCAGATGACAAGATCCCACCCCAGTAGACTGCTAGCTAGCAAGGTCAAGGCTCCTAAATCGTCTATCTACATATTTTATTAAACCTATCTAAAGAACTAACACCTGTTATCACATACTCGACAAATCCACCAAAAGAGTTTTTTTTTAACTTGGTACAATGATTCGATGGTACGTCATTCAACCTTACCCAAGATGATTGTTTTTGCACACTACATAATTGGCGCCCAACGTGGGGCCCGATAGGATGGTGAATCTTATTGGTGCCCTTTTTCTAGCTTAGAATAAATTTTTTGAGTGTAAATTAAATGTATTGATAGAATAAGCTTTGAAAATCCTACGGATATTCGCTTATTTGTGAGAAGTCAAGTCGAATAAGACGACCGAGGATTCCTTCGAAGTTTTTTTCTATTAGTATAATAATTTATAGATTATCTTCCTATTTCTCTCTCTGTGAGAGAAATCGTGCTAAAAACATTGGATGTTATTTGTTGGGTTTTGAAGCTGAGTTGTCGGTATCTTAATAAAGGTGGAACTATATATAATCATAGCAGGTTGCAGGTTTGTATCCCTTTTATTAGTTCAGCAAAAGAAACCAAAATACGCATCATGGTTTTCTTCTGATACCCAACTTTGTTTTCTAGCTACGTCAACATTAAAATTTTAGTATTTTTAGATACATACTCGATTCTGCGGCAGCACATTTTCCTGTTCCTTGTATCATTCGCATCACTAACGTAAGATATTGACGTATCGGTATTATATATATATTTTTTTTTCTTCAATTAGACTATTTGCAGTTTAAGCGAACTGTGATTTAAGTTTTAAGTTTCTCTTAATAATACTTAAATTTTATTGGAATTAGCTATATAATTATATACACCTCCAAGGTAACAAGTTCTGCATTTCATTAAAATTCTTATTATTGCGATGGCAATGTCCTTAGAACGTACGCCACCAGCTCCTGCCATGGCGGATGATAATCCTAGTGGTGAGACTTGTTTCGGTTGTAACGAATTGCTGGGGGAGAACCAAGATTGCCTAATTGGGCATATTTTCCACAGGACCTGCATAGAGAATAGTCTCTCAAATGCATCTGAGTGTCCACTGTGTCATAAGCCTTGTTCATTGGTTGGTTTAAAGAAAATTAATATTAATAACTGCTTGAAACCAAATCCCATCGCGAAAACTAATGGTAAAGTACAGTTATATCCAGAAGTCGGGGGGCTATGAGCAAAAGGTATAACACTCGTAATGTTACAAAAAATTTATTTCAAGATAGCTCCTTATCAGATTCCAATCAGGTACCTCAGCAGTCTGCAGATGTCAACGCTACGGTGGGTTATGGCGACACCCCCCTCGCAGCTTCTAATATTAACAGGGCTAATGATAATATTAATATCGACCCATCTCAACTTACTCAAATTATAGAGACCAGCATTGTCAAGATATTAGCAAAGTTAAATATTGCACCTAATTGTACGCAAAATTTTAATAATCCCAGACAAATACCTAATTTTCAGCATTGCTTACAAATGCCCGCACATAATCAAGACACTACAGGACGGCTTGCAACGTCCTTTTCGCCTAATAATGATAATCGTAATATTCATGGAGATAGGATAACATCAATCATTCAAAACTGGAATTTAAAATTTGACGGATCGTCCAACAGCTTAAACGTGGACGAGTTTCTGTATAGAATTCGTTCATTAACAGCTGATAACTTCAATAACGACTTCTCCATTATTTGTAAAAACCTTCACATATTACTATCAGGGAAAGCACGTGATTGGTATTGGCGTTATCACACACAAGTCGACAAAACTCAATGGCCTGAGTTTTGCGCCGCGATAAAATATCAATACAAGGACTTTAAGTCCAACTTTGACTTGCGGGAGGAATTGTGAAACCGCAAAATGAAGACAGGAGAATCTTTTGATACGTTTTTCGAAGCCATTTCTGGAATAATCGATCGTCTCGAAACTCCAATTCCGGAGGGAGAATTAATTGCAATTTTGACCAAAAATTTAAGACCTGATATACGTCATGAACTGCTTTATGTTCCCATTTATTCTATAGCTCACTTGCGAAAATTAGTACAAATGCGAGAAAATCTAATGAATGATGATTATTTTCGTAAGAATATTCCCCCCAAACCCTTTAACCCTATTCATGCGCGTCGTAATATTGCAGAATTAGATGTACATGAAAACCCAGAATTCGGAGAAACTTCTAACCCAGATCTTTTGGTGGCCGCTATACAGCATCCGAACTCAAACAAATGTTGGAATTGCGATAACGTTGGTCATCACTGGCAAGATTGTTTGGGGGATAAAACCATATTCTGTTATGGCTGTGGGGCAAAGAATAAGTATAAACCGCAGTGGCAGAACTGTAAATCAAAAAATGGAATTACATCAAAAAACTTCTCACGAACCATACCACCAACAACCCCTCCGTAAGCCCCGTTCAATCTTCTAACCAAATTAATACCTCAACAAATGATAAAAATATTCAAATTCTTAAACACCCAGCCTTGCGCAATAAATGTATTAACAATATTTTATTTCCTCTGCGGCCCTACCATGAACGGTGGCGACAATATATAATGAAAAGGAATGAAATATTCAATATTTCATCTATAGGCGACACATTTAAGAAAAAACCCAAGCGTTCAACTAATCGACTGAGAAACTATTATAAGATAAGAAAACTTACTTCTAAATACACTGTGTCGACTGTTGTTAACAATTGTAAAGATAGACGGTTTTATGCAAATGTATCATTTTTACACTTTTCACAATTAGGTCTCCTAGACACTGGAGCAAATATTACCTGCATTGGGGGCGATTTTGCACAAGAAGATTTTTCTGCATATGGATATGGATTGTTCCCTCCCTGTCACAAAATTTGATATTAGGTTTAGATTTTTGGAAGCTATTCGAGCTAGCTCCGGATTTGTTTGAATCCGCAATAATTAGCAGTCCTTCTGATTTGGTCGAAGTTAAGAAATCGTCTGATTGTTTGTCTGTTAACACAGTAAAATCTGAAGGCATTGTCGACCAATTTAAATACCCCTTAACTTCTACGCAACAAACACAGCTAGGAGCTATCATAGCTTCATTCCCTAATTTTGAAAAACAGGGATTAGGAAGAACCTGCCTCATTAAACATGATATAGACGTTGGCGAGGCTTCGCCGATAAAACAACGGTTCTATCCAGTTTCGCCAGCGGTGGAGAAATTAATGTACCAAGAAATCGACCGAATGCTGGACTTGGGTGTGATTGAGCCCTCGTCTTCCTCCCCGTGGAGTTCTCCTATGCGCTTGGTAATCAAGCCAAATAAAGTCCGATTGTGTCTAGATGCTAGAAAGGTAAATTTACTGACAAAAAAAGATGCTTACCCTCTTCCGAGTATCGACGGAATTTTCGCAAGACTTCCCAAGCAAACCTGATTTCAAAGTTAGATCTAAAAGATGCTTATTGGCAGATCAGTCTAACTGAGCCAGCCAAAACACTTACTGCATTTACCATCCCCGGTAGACCCCTTTTCCAATTCACTGTGATGCCTTTTGGGCTTTGCAATGCCCCGCAATCCATGTGTCGTCTTATGGATGAAGTCATTCCCGCTGACCTGAAAAATTGTTTTGGGTACTTTGGCGATCTGGTTATAGTATCAGAAGATTTTCAAATCCATTTATCCGTCCTTGTGAGAATTGCTGAACAATTCCGAAAAGCAAACTTAACATTAAATATTGCTAAATTGCATTTTTGTGTCACGGAAACAAAATACCTGGGGTATGTCATTGGTAAAGATGGCATAAGAGCAGACCCTGACAAGGTCGAGGCTATTCTGGCCTGGCCAGTTCCTCGCAATATAAAACAGGTTCGGGGATTCCTGGGTATGGCTGGATGGTATCGAAGATTTATCGCGAATTTTTCGAGCATAGTTTTCCCTATTACAGAAGTTTTGTGCACTAAAAAGAAATTCTGTTGGACCGAGGATGCACAAAACGCGTTTAACAAAATTAAAATTCTTCTTACCTCAGCGCCAGTTCTTTCAAATCCCGATTTTAGAAAAAAGTTCTATATACATTGCGATGCTAGTAATTTCGGTATTGGTGCTGTGTTGGTGCAGTTGGACAATGAAGGAGAAGAAAAACCCATTGCTTTTATTCAAAAAAATTAAATACAGCCCAACGTAACTACAGCGTAACCGAGAGAGAATGTCTGGCCGCAGTAGAAGCTATAAATCGCTTTCGATGCTACATCGAGATGCAGGAATTCGAAGTCATTACGGATCACTCCAGTCTAGTATGGCTAATGAGGCAAAGTGAATTGAGTGGAAGACTAGCTCGATGGGTATTTAAACTCCAAGCATATAAATTTACTATAAGTCATAGAAAGGGTAAAGACAATATTGTGCCAGATGCGCTGTCAAGGATTCACTATGATGAAGTCTCAGAAATTGAATTAGCGGAGCCCGAAATAGACTTAGATTCTGAACATTTTCTAGATCAAGATTATATAGAACTCATAGATAAAATTAAGAAAAATAGTGCAAAATACCCCGATTTGAAAATCAGTGACAAATTCGTTTATATTCGTACTGAACACTATACAGGTGAAGAAATGCAACAACAAACTGCTTGGAAACTGTGGGCTCCAACACAATTACGACAATCCGTTATAGCTAGAGCTCATGACGCGGCAATTTCTTCACACAGTGGTATCGCTAAGACCTTAGACATCATTCGGCGAAATTTTTATTGGCCTGGTATAGTGACAGATGTCCGCAATCATGTTCGTGAGTGTGAAATTTTTAAAACCACCAAGGCGCCCAATTTTATTTCCAAACCCAAAATGGGAAGCCCGGCTATATCTACACGCCCTTTTCAGCGTCTATATATAGACATATTAGGTCCGTACCCGAGAAGTAAGCGAGGCAACATAGGTTTGTTGATAGTACTAGACCATTTGACAAAATTTCATTCGCTATGTCCAATGAAAAAGTTTAATTCGAATACTATTCAAACGTTCTTGTTAGAACATATTTTTCACGTATACGGGGTTCCGGAGCACATAGTAAGTGATAACGGTTCCCAATTGAAGTCCAATGAGCTAAACGCTTTTTTCACTAAATTGGGCGTAAATCATATATATACTGCATTGTATTCGCCGCAGGCTAACGCCTCCGAGCGGGTAAATCGTTCATTGATAGCTGGAATTCGCTCGTACTTAAAGAAAGATCAATCACTATGGGACGAAAACGTTATTTCTGTTAGTTGCGCATTAAGGAACTCGGTTCACCAGGCGTTACAAATATCTCCATACCATGCTGTCTTTGGGCAAGACATGATAACTCACGGCACGTCCTACAAACTTTTAAAAAATATAAACTTGTTGAACGAACCCTCATATCCATTCTCAAGGGATGATAGGTTGTCCTTAATCAGAAACGAAATTAGAAAACATATATCTCCTGCCTACGAAACAAACAAAATTCAATACAACCTTCGGGCTCGCCCTATAGTCTATTCGGTGGGCCAAGTCGTTTATCAAAAAAATTTTTGCCAGAGTAATTTTCAAAAGAAATTCAATTCTAAACTTGCACCGCTATATATTAAAGCAAAAATTAAACAAAAAGTAGGTCAACACTATTATATACTGGAAGACTTAAAGGGAAAAGTACTCGGAACTTTTCATGCCAAAGATCTAAGAGAATGATGTTCCTCTTCCTGCTAATATTTTTACATAAGATGTTTTTATATTATCCGGTTTTGTAGTGAACATTTAAATTCCTAGCTGAAAAAAAAAAACGCTTCAAGTGTAAACACTTATGATTTTTTTCTGCATGTCGGATTTTTTGTTTGTTTGTTTGTTAGTGAGCTTAATTGTCATAACTTTTCGGAGTTCATGTGGACAAAGTGGAATTGAAATCTTTAGTTACAGGCTAGTAAACACTTACTAGAGTTTGAATTGTTCTTTTTCATTTTGATATCGCAGGTAGTAAGACGTGGGAATAAAGCCTAAAGAAATCAAGCCTTCTGAATACATACATAAGTACAGTTAGGTATTTTTTTATAGATCTCTTAAAATCAAGTGAAGAATAGACGAGGTAAATTTAAATAAAATGAATTACCGTCACAAAATGTCATCGACAGACTTTTACAAAATATAAATTTCAGAGAGGTTGTAGAGGACAAAGTTTCATCTAGCTACACCCGTGTCCACGGAAAAGTTCCGGGATAGGCATTGCAGGTGGTACCGCAAAATCACTAAGTGTATACATATATATCCTCCAAACTTACGTGCGTGGTTTTCTAAGCATCCAGTCCAAGTATATATTAGAAATACCGAGAGTCATACAAAGTTTCGCCTCGACACTGCGCGGAAGGCAATCCAATCGGTAATAAGAACACTCATGTCAACAACAAAATAAGCTACACAGAAAAGAGTAAGAAGAAATCATTATTGAGCGCAATAAAAGGGCAATAAAACCCCAAAGAAAAAGTGGAAAAAGGAAGAGGCTGCGCCACGTTCACTAGTGTCCGTGATTGTGTGATGCAGCAGACAAATTTAGTATTGTTTAAATACTCGAAATTAAAAGGCACTACGTTTGTATAAATTGTCAGCTAGAGAAAAAGTAATAAGTTCTAATTGTCGTTCATCAATCTTTTACAGTAAGTTAACTATCATGCGTAGATTTTAATATTAAGAAGAAATAAACGTTTAATTTTAGTATATAAAGATATGTGAAATTCTAGAATTATCGACTTTCCCCTAAATTTTAAGTTAATATGTAATAAATTCATTACCTAGGTATATGCAAGTATAACATGTTTGCTCTAAAAATAAACAGAAACCCAACAAACAACACCAAGAAGACGATGTTCGAGGAGGCCTCTACGTCATCATTTTCAACTAGTGATATCAGTTGGTGAGTGATAATAAATTGTTTTTGTTTTACTTGCATACCTACATATATATGTACCAAAATTCATTTATGTATATAAAATTTCAAAATACAGAAGCAACAATTAAAATATGAAAATAATACGGTGTCATACCTTTATTGAATTTAAAGATTTCTATTTTGATTTTTGCTTTCACGAATATTTCTGTATACACATAGTACATAAGTTTTTATTGGTAACGGCATAATTGGTTTTTTGTTGTTGTTGATAATAACAACCGCAATGGTCAAACTTGTAAAGATCTAGATATTATAGAGTTGAATAATAAAAGTACATAGGTTAATGAATTTTGTATAGCTTAAGACAACAATAATTATTTATATTCTCAAAGTAATAATAAGAATGAATGAAGAATATGTGAATTAAATATACAAGTACAAGGGAACTCTAAACATTTAATTTCTTACGGATGTGATGATTGAGGAATAGTGTTAATAGGGGTTCTATGCAAAATTGCTTAGCCGGGAGCCATGGAAGGGAGGGTAGAGGCATGAGTCCCAAAACCAGCAGGGGTTCGGTTATAAGTAAAGTTGCGCAGACAGAAGCATGTACCAATTTCTCTCAATTCATTCTTAATAAACCGAGGCAAAGGAGCTTTATTATTATGTGTTTAGGTGCAAATAACTATGTGCAGTTGAATATGCAGATGACAAGATCCCACCCCAGTAGACTGCTAGCTAGCAAGGTCAAGGCTCCTAAATCGTCTATCTACATATTTTATTAAACCTATCTAAAGAACTAACACCTGTTGTCACATACTCGACAAATCCACCAAAAGAGTTTTTTTAACTTGGTACAATGATTCGATGGTACGTCATTCAATCTTACCCAAGATGATTGTATTTGCACACTACACTAGTTTACTTAAAAAAAAAAATATAGCAAAAACACGGAAAAATGTACGATTTATATGTATCAAGTAACTAATAAGAAAATAGGCCAAGTAGTTACCTGGAGGCCACTTTCAAGTTTCATGTTAGCATTGTTAGCAAAGGAAAACGTTTTTAAATGTAAATTTACTTAACTTACTTTTACAGACATTGATTGTTTAGCATATAATTAATTATTTATAGAATAGAACACAATTTGGCAACATAAAAATTATACCATGTTACTCAATCTGGCAGAGAAGAGTTTAAAACCATTTTAAAAGAAACATCAAATTTAGTCATTTGTTTCAAAAGTTTAATTCTTTATCACTCCGCGCCGGGACTCAATGCAAAGAAATATTATTCAAACATCCTGCATTTGCACTAAGTCGTTGGCTCGTATGAAAGAAATTTTCCTAAAAACTCTCGCTACTCATCGAAGAGCCAAAGTAAAGGAAATATCTGTGTAAGGGAGAGCATTTATTTATTTAAAAATATTTAACTAATGCCTCATTTAAAAATTTAATTACATTTTACCATTTAAAAAGTAATTGCCGTATTATTTCACTACATTTGCTACTATTGGATTGAGTAAAACGACTTGTCAAAAATTAAAATAAAATGAAAAAGTGATTGTACTCGTATGAAAAAATTATGTTATGAATCTGATATAATTACGGATGGAAATTTGACAGTCGTATGGGTATCTTCATTTTTAAAAATTTTTCTAAATGGTTAGACTTTTCATTTGATCAGGTTTGCTTTTTTACAGAACCAACAAAGGAATTACTCGGTAAAATGAGAGTAAAAATATGATGAAATTTCATCGGTATTTAAAAAAATTGGAGTAAAATCATACGACAGATTTTTTTTCGTTTACATGATTGGTAAAATACCAAAACATATGGTGCGTGCACACACACATATATGTTGCTATTTGTTTACTTAAAAATCAGGCATGGAAAGTTTACGCCAAACAATATTCTTTCGTAAAGAACTTCTAGTGTTGTACAATTAATATTGAAATAGATAAGCTTTTTTATATGCAGACGCATATACATACATACATATGTAATACAAGTTAAATTTTACATACGTTTTTAATAATATCTTGGAACGACAAATTAAAATTTTTCTTTATATATAGTGCAATTCATTAGATCTAGTTTTGCATCCCTGAAAAATTTTCTCCTGATCAAATGGTGTGTGATGGTTTTTGAAATTTTTCAAAAAACAAAGAGCCGTACGACTGTCAAATTTTCATCGGTATTTTCTCTCAATTACGTACGACTTCATTACATATCGGATTTACATGATCCCATCCGTGCTCTTCTACACAAAAAATTGAGTAATCGTACTACAAGTCACATAGTCTAAATCACTCTTAAACAACTATGTAATTTTCATTTCATTTGAGGTGGGATATATAATCACAATATTTTACTTTAGATTTTGTTTACAGTCAAAATGCTTTTTATTAGATTTCTCTCTGCAAAATCTAAACACTTGTAGAATAGTGTGAAAGTAAGTGAGGTGATCCACAACAAATGTACATACATACATACATACTATGTATGAACATATTTCCTTATTCTATGGACATCAGCAAAACATAATTGCTATATAAGAACCAATGTTTGTTTACAAATGCATTACGAAGGGTGAGTATACACAATGTGTACTCTTTCCCAAACGCTTATTTTCGAATAAGTTTTTCCGTGCTAATTTTGCAAAGATTTTAATGAAAATAAAAAATAATTACAAAAAAATATTCATTAGTTCAACAGTACAGAGTTTGGCCAATGAAAAACGATTCTGGATTCATGACCCTTAAATTGCACAGTTGTTAAAAGAAAAGCAACAAACCCATAAGTGGAGTGCAAGCTGTGGGTTTTTTAGTTTGCAACTGTCGTCCAATAGAGTGTATGTTATACTTTCTATTTTGTTAGCCAACAAAAATCAAAGTCATACTAAAAGAATGTAAGCAATATATTTATGTGAGTAACTGTATATCACTTATACGTCTGTTACAAACTAAGAAAAGCTAAAGCGCGTGTACTGTGCATGAAGTTCATTTATGACTTTTTAAGAATCTTTCCAATTTTTTAAGCTTTAACTCTGTCTTGTTCCGGCACTTGAATTGGATGTGCTGAATATCTTTGTTATTGTTGATTTTAAAATACTTCAGGCTGACCCAAATTTCAACTGAATTTGTCTTAAAAAGCAATTGTTTTTGTATTCCTTGTTTTTCTCTATTTGTACTAGTGTCTAGTGAATTGTTAAATTTGCTGCATTCGAAAATAAACTGCACAAATATCCAGCGAGACATCGTCAGTGAAGAAGTGTTTTATTTACGATGGTTGTTTATTGCTCAAGGGGATTTTATTTCGTTGTTGTTGTCGTTTAGTTGCTGTTGATATCATTATTGTATTGTATCAGCTGTTGTTATCATTGTTGCAGCCATTTTCATTGTTTTCATTTTATATGTATATAAATCTGGCAGTTATACTGATTTGTTAACTTAATAATCGGACTAAATGACGGGCTAGTTGACACAGAGACTGAATTCCCGGCCGACATTCTGAATGTAAAACTAAATGAGCGAATGAATAGTTTACTTGGCTTATAATTGTTACTCTAAGGAAATCAGCAACAACTGCATTCTTGTTATTGTTGCTTCTTCTTTCCATATTTATTTCATTTTTAAATAAGACTTTATTATCATTATGGAAATGTATTTTTATTTTATTTTATATAATTTATTTATTTTTTGTTAAAAAATAATTTATTTAAATGTGTCTGTTTGTACTCTGTTGTCAAGAACATTAAAGCCCCCTTTAAAATGATTGTTTGCGCAAGATTAAGTTAATTGGTATAATTATGTTTAAAAAGATAATTTTATTTGTTTCGCTTGCGCAATGTTTGACTTATGGATAAGAAATGAAAGGAATTTATTTAATTTAAAATGTTCTACATTTTATATTTCAGATTTTTATAAGGTAGAAATCAAATCATTTCCTGATGTCTATACGTCTTACGTCAGCTGAAGCTGAACAAATGAACTTCGAAATTTTTGTTTTGGAAAACAGGTTTTTATAATCGTTTCGGGAAGAGCTACGTTCTGGGACGTAACTGTGCGATTTAAGGATCATATAGCTAAAACTGAAGAGAAAATATTATCAAAATTTATCCGTGTTTTAAAAATCATACGACATCAGCATTTTTACTTATAGTTTTCTTATGGACGGCAGGGCAGGAGCAAGTGTATACTCATCTGAGCTGAACTTTTACAGCGATCTGCGACTGGGGGAGTACGTGAAGAAAGGTTCTCATTGCACTTGACAAAACACATGATGCAAGTGAACGTGTACTCCCAGCTAATGCTGGAACATGTTCTAAAACTAAACAGATCTGCCTCGGTAAATGATGTAACATTTATGCGTGTTCAACAACAAGCAAAGAGTCAATAAAAGAAGCTCTTAAAAAATCCGGTCAGATATATCGCCTTCTGAAACAGAAAGCTTGGTACTTTCATGCCACGCCGCTTGCAGACAGTTATCGATAGCCATGGCGGATGTAAAAATGTTTGTATTTAAACTTTTGTCCAGTGAATTTTATCGTATTTTTAAGAATTACCGTTATGTTTGTAATAAGGTGTATATTTTTTGTTATTGTTTTTTGTTTTTTAGGAAGACAAATAAAACTGCATACTTTAATTTTTTCTGAAACGCTTACTTTTTTTAAATATAAAACTTTTGAGGTGTATTTAAACTTTAGTCTCTGACTGTAGACACATCTTGAAATGAAGAAGCGGACAAACTCGCAGAAAGGGGACCTGATGTGGATTTCTGTAGACCAGAACCCACGTTTGCACTGTGGAATGAACTAGTGCGAGTCCTACAAAAATACACTCATTAAACCTGAAAAGGTGAAGTGAGGTGAGGCTACTACATGTAGACAGACTAGAATGAAATCAAAGAGCATCTGCAGGAAGGCCAGTAAGTTGCTTAGATATAATCGGATTAACTTTAGCTAGATTTCGGTGTTAGTGTCAGCATGGGGGATCAAAGCCTTAGACTCTTTGATGAGAAAGAAGGTCGACAGTCTGAAATCACTACAGTCAAGAGTAAAGGTTAGTGTAAGCAGGAGACTCGATGATAAACAGGTAGTTGAGAATTATAAATCGGTTGCCTAAAATCAATTCGCGGAACAAAGTGGGTCGAACAAGGACTAATAAGGAAAACGTCTGCTTCGATATTGCCCCTACATTAAAAATAGTATTTCCGTATATTATTAGCTCTTTTTATTCGATTTTTTTATTTGTTTACATAAAAATATATCCCTGATGTATTAAGAAGTGACGATGTTCTAAAAAAAATTCAAAAAACGAAGAGAGCCATACGAATGTCATATTTTCATCCGTATTTTCTCTTACTGTTACACCGATACTTATTATGTTTAGACGATACCATTCGTGATCTTCTAATAAAAAATTCTACATGTGTTAAGATTTGTGTGACAATGCAAGCCACTCTTTAGCAACTCTCCAGTTGCTTTTACCATTTTCTTTAAAAAAATGTGTCTTTCTCTAAAAAAATTTATATTTAAAATTTTTTTCAAAAATGTGGCCATCAAATAGGAGTACAACGTACCACAAATTACTTTCTTGTTACGCAAAGAGAACTACAGGCATCAGGTCACTCCGTACAATCGTTTAATATGCCGATAGACAGATTGCTATTGATCTGCAATATAATCCCTTTTGAAATAATGGAGCAACTTAGAAATCCTTGTAATATCTGTATTACAAAGACAAGCCTAAATTATGCAAAAACCGCTGGGAAATTCTTTGAATGCTTTTTAGTTAGTGATATATTGGAAGAAAAATAAAAAGTGAAAGTAAGTTTCAGAATAAATAAAAGTGTATAAAAAACTAATAAAAGTTAATAACATTGGTTATAATAAATTAAGTGTTTACATTAATGTTGTTATTGGAAATATTTTAATATTTATGTTCTTCAAATTTACTGTTGACCTATCTTAGTCGAACTACAATTGTTAATATTATGTAATTTAATTTTTAGGCATAAGTTCGTTTTCTTTATTCTTTCTATACAGAGAGAAAATTTATTTGATATGATTTCTTTGAATACAGTAAAAGTTATAATTTTATTAGACTGCTACACACGTTATCAACATTCTCCGTGTCTTATCTACCAATTTTGTGCATAACTGTAAACATCATCTATTTATCCCAATACTAAAGGCAAATAAAATACGAGAATGAATATTGTTTATCAATTTATCATGTTTTTGTTTTTTCCTTGGGTGAGAACCATTGGTTGGCAATGATAGCATTGTATGTATTTTAGTTTCATTTCGGATGATTATATTTTAGTATCAAACCGATTGTGATAAAGTAAACATAAATTTTTATTCAACCTCTTGCTGGAATCGAACGAGCATCTTGAATCCAGAGAAAAGCAATATACATTACTATAATTTATAATCTTTTTTCTTTTTTGAATAATTTTTTAATATTTTCGTTCACTTTAAGTACTAGTTTGCAGTGCTAACAAGTTTTCATCATTTATTCGCATTTGTTTATAAATACAACTCTGTCAGCCTTTCGAATGAGTTACAAAGTACGGTTTAACTTTAGATTTGAAAATTGCGTTCGAAAACATTTTCTTTTCGATTCGAATTACAGAGTAACCCCCTTGAGCTACTGCGAAGAATATGTTTGAAAACTGGACCTCCAGTTTGCAAATTATCATTTAAGTGAAGCCAATTTATTCGAAATCATAAACACAATTCGGTGTTTTTTTTTCAACCTAAAGCTCTCCGGGTCTAAGAAAACACTCAATATAACTTCAATCCAATTTTTCATGAAATATTTAAATGAGAAATATCATGTAATCATATTAATAAAAAAGTATTTCTTCTGTCCTTGGCAAACTTTATCAAAAATAATCAAATTATTTCAAAGTTTTCATTACGTAATGAACTTTTAAATTCAAATTGCAAAAGTGACTTAATTTCGTTTTAAAAAAACGATTAAATGAAGACAATTCAGATAATTATCCAATCGCCCATAAATTCCTTAAATATTTGAATGTTCAATTGGCAACGTATTTTTCTAGTGGATGCAATAATGTTTCTGTGCATGTTCTGCTGGATTTTTTTTCTTCCGCACTTCTTGTATTCACGACTACTTCGCACAATCAATTACGTGTAATTAGTTGTGAACTTTAAGTACCCAACGCACATTAAATTACAGCTGTGTAGATATTGATTGCATCTTCTGCTCATTTTGTTGGTTTTCGTTTTTGTGCACAAGAATTATAATCAACATTAAAAGAGTTCATCTCGCTGGTATATTTAATGTTGCATTTGCCGGCTTTCTTTTGTCTATGGCTACGTTTTTGTGGAATATTTCAATTGTTTTTATCTGTATTAATGGAGTCGTCTGTTGAAAAATGTTGACTTATAGACCAATAGTTGGTTGCCTACTAAAATGGAATTTTTTAGATTAGTGGTGCTGCTGGCGTTGACTATAATCGAGATTATATTTCTCCTTTTTGCCAAAACGTTCATACACGTAATATTGATTTAAACTTTTAAATTAAATTCAGTTAATATGAAACAGATACTGAATAATAAATTGGATTGACATTTTAAACCTTTTTGAATTTCATCGCAATAAGACAAATTTTTTAATATTTTGTTTGTGCAAAAATTATAGAATATTTTTATTGTGTAAGTTTTGTAAATGTATATGATCACTATTTTGCCTGAAGCATGTTGTATGTATATATGTAAGAGTGGGCCGCTCGTCATACAAAAAAGTTGTGCCTGCTACACAACGTATAGCATATCCTTGATGGCTTTTTTAATCGGGCGTGATATTATGGATCCGACCTCTGATATCTCGAATACATCCCATCTAATGACAAATTTTTTAAAAATTACCAAATAGCCCACCATAAATTATTTAAGTGTACTACCATATTTATTTTTTTTACCTTGCGCCAAAAAACTCAACTTTTTTGTTATTTACTTACCTCATATTATTACGTGGTGTTCTTAACTCAATTCGCGAGCTGTAAATAGCTATTCCAATAACAGTTTACGTTTCAACGTAACGCCACATTGTTCATATAACACAATATTCCCGCCGTTCCCGAAGGAGTCTTACCAGAAACTAATATTACAAACCAATAGTAACTCCGTCGCAAAATTCTCTCCAAACAGTAACTTTTTGTAAATGCAAAACTTGTTTACGTATCTGTTACTCAATCGTACAGCTTGCCATAGTAATATTTTAGTTAGTGAACAGTAATAAAATGATTGGATAGGCACCGACGAAATATCGACCTGTTCTTCTTAGAAAGCCATTTATAAGGAATAATTCCTTACATGCCATTTACAGAAAACGAGAGCAAAAAAAAAAAGACATTACTTATCAATGTTCGATTTCACCAAAACAAAAACGCGGACAGCGGATGGTAAAACCCTAACCTACCAACCACAAACGAACAGCAAACAATAATGGAAAAAATCGGTGTCCATGTATTTATTTCCATTCATGGTGGTTAAACTTTGCACACACTTATCTGCATGTTGTATATGTGCATATGTATGTTTATAAAATACATGTTTAATCGAAATTAAATGCTGATACAACCAAAAGATAATGCATTCTATTACAAATATTGCCACCAGTATGGCGATGGCCTTTGAATGTTCGATAAATTTAATTTCATGAAAAGTTTTCCACGATGATTCTGTGAAATATTTCGATTGAACATTTATTATTCCAATTATTTTTGGTTGCCTATTTACTGGCTGTTGGTGGCTCGCTATATTTTGCATACTGTGTGCTACAGTAATAAATGATTTCGTATGCTTCGGATGATTTACTAGCCTGATGTTTGTACTTGAATGATTCAGTGAAAAACGTTACATATGCGAGATGTGTTAAGAAGACTTTATTTGGGCCGCTATAGTTTTTTTTTATAATTATTATCTTTATTTTCAATATATTCTTAAAATAAATTTAAATGATAACAGTAGTTATTGATCCTCCAAGGAAGCAATAACAATTTAAATATAACAATCCTTATATTATTTAAAAAAGACAATGTTCCAAAAGCTTTAGGTTTTATTTAACTATTGCCTAAATGGAAGATCCTAATCTCTTAACTTCTTCATTGTCTTCAAGCAAACTAATTGCAAAGAAATTATATATATTCCATTCATTCAAAAAAATAAAATAATTTTGATAAATATTCATAAAGAACAAAGGGCGTCGGACGTTTCATTAATATACTTTTTTTTAAGAGATTGTGTTATTAGACCAAAGCTCTACCTTCTTAATAGCAAGGGACCGTGGTGAAATTGGTAATTCAGAGTTTGGAGGTTTGCAAATGCGCTCCGCTCCTAGTTCCCAAGACGCATAGAATCTACTCTAGCCAATTGGGGGTCCCGGCTTCCCTCCTCCTTTTTCCGGGCTTGGGACCGGCTAGATATAAAAATATAGCTAGGCGGAGTTGGAAAAGAAATTACATGCTCGCTAAATCTTTGAAGATATCTGATTTTTCATTCCAGTCTTTATGTAAAGTTTTAATGGTAACGAACCAGGGCATATTCTCAATAATTCTCAGCGTTTTGAGTTGAAGCCGTTGAAGTATTTCGATTTCCCAAAATTGTATACTATAGGTCCAAAATTGTTTTAAGATAGTTTTAGACACAATTATTTCATTTATTTTTTAATTGGGTTCGACCAAATTAATCTTTTACCTAAGTGCAAACCATGATAGTATTAGACAGTATTAGAACATGGAATTATTTCATTGTGCAAGAAATGTTGCAGAACTAGGCAATGTGCTTCGGTTGGTGAGGATTCACTTGATGCTATGAAAGCAGTATCCTCCGCATATGTTGCTGTTATAACATCAATAATTGTTGGCATATCTGAAGTAAATATATAGGGTGGTCCAACCAAAACGCAAAGTTTTCAGAGAATTATCTTAATATTTTTAATTATGATAGAAGGAACTATGAAAAAAAAACCGAAGTGCACGAAATGCATTTTGATTTGAACGCCCATTTTCAACAATCTTAACGAGCTGCCCAATTGTGAAGGTGTGACTCATAATTAACATCGTGCATTGGCCGCCAGCCAGCAGGCACAAAGATATAGCTTGCCGTAACTGAGTGCACTGTCAGAAGTTCTGACTTATACCTCCTTGTGGTGGCGGCCGGTAACAGATTCCTGTCTCTGCAAGGAGTCTGGGTAAATAAGTCCAGCAGAGAGAAGTTAACACTTTCGTATAAAAAGTCTCTAATCAACGGCGGCACAGCATACGCCAGGGATACGTGGCCAACAGGGTGCTTGGTCTCAAGTATGCGAACTCTGGATACCAGGCGATTTCCAGTTTAAATACAGACTTATCCGTTCATATGGACCTCTGTGTGGGTGAAGATATTTTTTTCAATAGAAGGATGAATCAAGAAGCCTCGCAAGAGGGGGAGAGATTAATCTGTACGGTTTTAATTAGCTAAAGGAGGAATCCGGAAATGATGAACAAGAATGCCTCGCGAGGGGTGAACGGGACAATCTTTGATGGTACTTCTAAGGCGTAAGACCGGGAGATTCCAACAGGAATGAACAATGAAGCCTTGCACAATCTCTTCAGGAATTTGGTGTTTGTTGGTCAATAAAGAAATTCTGAAGAGTTGGATAAGAAAATCTCCAAAGGACGAGACAGCTTCGATAGCAAAGGCTAGTGAAAGCACGAGACTTGATGGAGACTAAGGTAATCGTAAATTACAAATCGGTTGCCTGAATTCATAAAGTTAGCAGTCTGCTTCGATATCCCCTCTACATAACAAAACAATCGTGCATTTTGGTCGGACTACCCTATAGTATGTAGTACTGGCCCAAGAACGCTTCCTTAAGGTATGCCATTATTAATTTTGTATACGTTAGGCGAATTTGATATAACCTTTACATAAAAAGTGCGATTTGAGAAGAAGATAAAATGGTGCTGGAAAAATAACTTTCAATTTATACAAGGGTCCATTATGCTAGCCTTTTTACTATCGTTCGGAGACTACATTGGCTCTGTGTATTTGTTCTGGAGTTCGATGCTTATGACGGACTCCAAATTGATTCAGGTAGAACATTATTCTATTCCACAATCTGATGAATTCTCTACACAAAAATTCTTTCAAAAATCTCAGAAAACGTTACCGGCTTGAGCATCATTATAATTTTGACACACTTTCACTGAATTAGAAAGTGTTGCAGTCTAAGCATTTATATAAAAATCAATGTTAGGAAAACACCACATTTATAGGGCAGATGCTTTAACATCTTGGTGTTTATTTGATCATGTTCAGGAGCTTTATTATTTATTGTGTAGATTTCTTATTTTAGAGTTTATTTCGCTTGGTGTTATGTGTTTAATTGCCAAGTGCATTTGACAAGCAGTGTCAAGAAAATTCAGAATTTTGAAATCATCTGTTCTTACCGTAAAGGGTGCGAACTCTCAGACTTACTTACCCCTGTATATGGAGCTCTGTCCGGATGGACATCTTTTTCTCCATTACAGGCATGAATCAGGCAAGAGGCGGAGAGGTTAATCTCTGAATTAGTAGGTCAGGGGAAGAATCCGGAAGAGATGGACCAGAATGCCTCACAAGGGCTGGACGCGTCAATCTTCAAAGCTACTTTTAAGACGTTGAACCGTGAGAATCTCATAGGAATGGAAAATGAGGCCTCGTAAGAGGTGGAGAGGTTAATCTCTATAGGAACTCCGATGTTTATCAGCCAGTGGAGTAATTCTGAAGGGATGGACCAGACATTCTCGAAAGGGGTGGACGGGTCAGTCTCCAAAGCTACTCTTGCGAAAGAGGCTAAGATGGTAGCGCACATTGTCTGTCATTTAGTTAGCATAACGCATAGAACCATGGCAAGTCTGAAATCACTACAGTCAGGTGTAAAGGCTAGTGGTAGCACGAGACTCGAATGAGAATGAGGTACTCATAAATTACAAATCGGTGGCCTGAAATCAATTCGCGGAAAGAAAGAGGTCAAATAGGCACCCTTAAATTTTGCGATCTGATTCGATATCCTCCTACTTTAATAATTAAAAAATATCCTGCTTAGAATAATATTGAATTCTATAAACCACAATGATATACCCGTTGTAAATGTCCAATCAAAAAAATCAAGCGTGTGTGTTCTAAGATGTGGTTTTAGTTTTAATATATGCATTTCTGGACACTTGGAAAAAGCATCAACTAAAATTACAAAATATACTTCCATAAAGGGGCCTGCAAAATCTAGATGTACCCCTTTCCAAGGCCTAGCCGGATAGCACCAATGATGACCCTCAACTTTCGGTGGGTTATTTTTTGCTTTGCAGCAAATCATGCAATTTTTTACAAAATCCTCAATTTGTTGATCAATTTGGCGCCACCAACAAAAACTACGAGCCAGCTCTTTCATTCTTGTGATGCCAAAATGAGATGAATGTAGGTCTTTGAGAACAGGTTTTTGAAATTTGCTCGGAATAACTACCAGCAACCCTCTCATTATGTAACCACTTTAAATCGAAAATTCATCTTGGTTGATACCAAATCTAATATTTGAACTAAGGTTTGTACCTTTCTGAATGCTATTTAACAATTTCCTAAAGACTGGGTCTTTTGCCGTTTCTTCGGCAATCAGCTTCCCAGTGATTGGCAAGGTTTCTATTTGATTTATTTCAAACAAATCTGATTCCTCAAGTTTCATGCAACTTCTTGTGGGGACTGGTAATCGAGACATAGTATCGGCGATTGCATTTTGTTCCAAGCGTTCGTATTTAATAGTGTAATTAAATGCATGCAAGTATATGGCATAGTGTTGCATACGCATGGCAGACATATGCGGCAAACTTTTATCAGGTGCAAATATTTGCACTAACGGCTTGTAATCTATATACAGAATAAAATGCGGCGCGAACAAAAACTGGAAAATTTTTTTTACTCCGTAAATAATGGCATAAGCTTCCTTGTCTATTTGAGACCACTTGTCACTGCCATCTGGATAGATATGCGACAAAACCGCCCCAACCCCAACCGGTGAAGCATCCGTTGATAAACATAGTGGTTTATCTTTCTGACTGTGTAAATAACTTTTGTAACTGAGTAAATAATTAATTTTTTAAATAATTAAAAAAAATTATAGAAAAAATAAAATTACAACAAAGCAACAATTTGAAAAACTAGTTGAGTTGATGCAAAAACATCCCGAAACTGGACGGGGCAAACCGCAATTTGGAAGCAGCAAAAATCAAATTAAGGGATTATGGGAAAAATTTGCTGTAGAGCTAAATAGTTTAGGGCCGCCAACAAGAACTGGGCACGAGTGGAGTCGAGTAAGTATTAATAAACAATTTTTTTTTTCAATTTGAATGGGATTTAAAACTAATTTTTTATTGTAAAATTTTCAAAAAATTATAATTTATTTGTGTTTTAGGTATGGATACATTATAAGGCAAATTTGAAGAGGAAGCTTGCCAATAACCGCAAAAACTATGTTGCGACTGGTGGTGGTCCGTCGCAAGAAGTTTCTTTAGATCCACTAGAAGAGAGTGTAGCGGAACTTATCCAAATAAGGGAACAGGTTGCACCTGGTGATCAGGCTTTCGGCACAAAGAACACTGCTACAGAAAATAACGGCGAAGAAATGCAATACACATTCGTTGCAGCCCCTTTACCAGTACCTGAACCTTTGGAAAGTAATCCAGAAAGCCGTCCTACTTCGTCAGCTTCTCAAACAATAAATAATCGCCGCAGAAACAATTCAAAAAACATTGAAATCGAGCGTCTAGAGATGCTAAAAAATCAAGTGCAAACGCAGAAGAATGTACTAAGAAAACTTGATAAGTTGGAGAAAACAGTTTATAAAAACTACGAAATAAATAAAAAATTGTTAGAGATTAAAAAACAAAAACTAGATATGTATGTTCAAAAGACAAGCTAGGGAAGCCCATGAATTAATAGCCTTAAAGATGGAAGTTCAAAAATTAAAAATTGCTAAATTGAGAGGTTATTCAATAGGTGACGTAAATAGGTTGTGAAAAACGCAATGTTTTTAATAGATTAGTTTTAGCATTATTTTTAAACAAATGAAGTGATATTTTTTTTTTTTAATACTCTGAGTGATCTTATTTGTTTATGAAACTTTTAGTCTTAAGTATGTGTATATATTTGTATCGTATGACGTGACATTTTTGTTGAAATTAGTTATTAGTTTTGCATAACGTTTAAAAATAAAGACTGAATTTGTTTTTATAACTATTTTTCGTATAATATGTTAACCCTGTTAAAATAAAGTTTTGACTAATTTTGAAAATAAACGACTGAATGAAGTAAAAATACGTCTTTCAATATAGATTTATAATGTAATTTTTGAATTATATTAAAGTGATAGCATAATAATATTCCGAATTCTCCTGGCAGCATCCTCGTCTTCTCTTTCAATGTTCAAGTTTTCATCGCTCTGTTCAACATTTGAAATAGGTGGTATTTCTTCAGGAAGATCCACTCGAAAATGTTGACAAATATTGTGCAAAGCGCAACAAGCATTGACAATTTGAGTAGCTTTTTCTGGCGAATAATGTAAGGCACGTGCAGATGAAAGGCTCTTTAATATTCCAATCGTCCGCTCTATAATATTTCGTGCTTTCGAGTGTATTCTGTTATAGCAAGCTTGCTGCGATCCAGTTTCTGTCATGCGGAATGGAGTCATCAAAAAACTTTGTAAAGGGTAGCCAGCGTCGCCTTTAAAAGTTATTTTCAATAAGTCATTTTTAAAATAATTTTATACAAAAGGACCAGCCTTACCTAAGATCCAAGAATTGCTTTGTACATTTCTCTGCAGGTGTAATTTCAAATCGCTTGTATTAAAAACAAACGAATCGTGATTTGCGCCTGCGTGCCTAGCATACACATATCGAATAGTCATTTTGTAGTCGCAGAGCTGAAAACAAAATAGATATAGTATTGATTTTTTGTTCCTTTTTACTTACAATCATGACGTTTAAGCTGTAGTAGCCTTTTCTATTGAGGTAAAGATGCTGCATTTCTTTTTTTGGAGCAATGATGCAAACGTGAGTTCCATCGATACATCCCAATACTCCCGGAAATCCACTTTTTGAATAAAATGCTGTTTTTGAAGCATTTTGCTCCTCTTCAGACATTAGAGTCCTTATCCATTTTCCACAAACACGCTCCTCCATTATTTTTAAAACGTTTTTAATGACAATGGATGTCGTAGATTGAGCCAGCCCCACATTAAAATCGTTTCCGCTGCATTTTTGGTAGCTACCGTCAGCAAAAAACCTAAGAGCTGCGCATAGTTGCAATATTGGCGGGATTGCTGTTCCTCGAAGGGGTTTACGGAAATGCTCCTTCATATCATTTAGCAGGAATATAAATGCTTCTTTATTCACCCGAAAATATTTTTGAAATCTACTAAACAGTTATAAATATCTTCTCACTTCTAAGAAACATCTATACTTACATGGCGTTCGGTAGTTCCAAGGGATTAGAGTGATCCCGAAGCTTTTCTCGAATGCGGAGCAAGTGAATATTTTCGTCACTATTTTCTGCGTTGTAAAACAGATCAAAACTGATATCCATATTAATTAAAAAAGAAAATCACACTTATATACCAATTAAAAATTATTTTAATTCTGAAAGAAAGTAGTATCAGCTGTTTACACATTTGTCAAGTTCTCATTTTTTTATGTTGGCAACGTTAATGCAATACAAGTTGTAATCCATAATACCAAAAAAAAGTTGAGTTGTTTTAAAGTTGAGTTGTCTTGTTTACAACTCAACTCAGTTGAGTTGTAATCCATTATACGGGCATATTATTCTTTCTTAGCAACCTGTATAGTAGCTCTAGTACTAGAGAGAGGTTGGGTAGAAACCTGCCATAGTAATTTACTATACCTAGCAAAGACCGCACTTCAGATACATTTGTAGGGCGAGGGGCCTTTACAATCGCCTCCATCTTTCCGGGTGTCTTGTGGATTCCGTGTTTATTTTAAAGCCACAGTATTCTATCGAATCCTTAAAATAAGCAGATTTTTCTGAATTTATTCGCAGCCCGTATGAGCTTAGACGCTCAAACACTGCTTCTAGTCTCGAAAGGTGGGACTTGTCATCAGGCCCGGTGTCGCAAATATCGTCAATAAAAACGGCTGCACCCTCAATATCCGCTAATATTTCTTCGATCTTCATTTGCCATTTGGCTGGCGCACAACTGAGACCATACCACCATGCATTTGAACAAACCCAAAAATGTAGACAATGTTAATTTTTCCTGATCCTCATCCCTAACCTTCCATTGCAAATAAGCACGACGAAGGTCAACCTTCGAAAATTTATTAACACTACTCGTTGCTTGAAATAGTTCATCTACAGTAGGAACTGGGTGTTCTACATTTAATATAAACTTATTTAAAGTGATTTTAAAGTCACTACAAAGTCGTATTTTTCCATTTGCTTTAAGAATCGGTATAATCGGTATAATAAAAATACCCTGCTCTACTAAGTTCTCAATTTCCTTTCGTATTGGGTCACGAAGTGCGAAAGGCACCGGTCTATGCTTGACAAAAATCGGCCTTGCCTCAGGTTTCAATTCTATCGTCACAGGCTCCCCCTTTATCTTACCTACATCTTCACTAAACAAAACACTGTATTTGTTAAACAACATTTGCAGTTCAAGTGGAACACGAGAAAAAGTTGTAGAAGATGCTACTGAGCAGTTATAATTTACTTCTACTTGATTACAATTTTCGCTTACATTCGCATACTTAATCTGATTTTTGCCTCCTTAATTGGAACGTTTTTAAAATTGTTACGAAATTCATGGCAATTCATCACCGAAACGCAAGCTCCACTATCCAATTCCATTTTAATTAATTTGTCTTCTATACGTACGGTAATCCATAGGTTATTTGAAAAATCAAACTTATTATCTTAAGTCAAATGTTTCTGGTCCTATATAATGCAACAGGTAGCTCACTTTAATCGACGCACCCTTTATATTAAAAATCCTAAATGCCACTTCAACGTTGGAGCCATCATTCTAACTTACTCTTAGTCTCATCGAAAAACTCTATTGATAAATTTAGTGGAACACCGCCAGGCCTCGGTGCTTCAACCGTCGCATTTGTACTACCAGTGGCCATTCTTATATAATCACACTTTTTTACACGTGCTCGCAGTAAAATACAGCAATAGCACAGAAACACAAACTCAAAGGTTCAGCAGTAAAACTCTATGTACGGATGCAGTTTTATACACGTGCCCCAAAAAAGTAAAAATAAGTTGCAGCAAGACTAAGGTATCCTGGTAATTGTCCTGGTTATAAGTAAACCAAAATGTATGCACGACTCGAGTTTCCACTGCCAACACAATCCCATCCTCGTCGCCAGTTGTAAATGTCCAATCAAAAAAATCAAGCGTGCGTGTTATAAGATGTGGTTTTTATTAAAAAGAAGGAAATAATGGCTTCATCTAGAAACTACCAAAAAATTGCATATGCACCTCCCAGAAATGGCCGGCATTACACTGACTGAGCATATGTTCGTGTGTTGTCATATTAGCGATTTACTAATAGCGCAATTTATATTTAACATACCTATACAATATATTTAAAATATTATAAAGTATTAACATTATAATCATATTATTAGATTGTATAGTTACATTATCATATCGTAATATCATCAAAATAAAGTCTCTCATGATTAGTAGATGTTTAAAATTCATCATATTATGTCTATAATATAATTCAAAATTAAGTTTAAATTTCAGTCGGTTTTTATAGATCAAGTCAACCTAGTAAATTTGAATTGTATCAATAAAGTGACGGGAATTGTTGCGACTACTTTAATTTGAACGCAAAATGTTTTAGACATTGCTCCGTATAGAACTTGTGGTTTCAATTGGCGAAGGAAGAACTAGAAAGGAAGCCACCCTCATTGGAAAAAGTTTATGTTCTGAAAATCACATTGTTTTATTTTTTCGAAAAGAAGAAAAGCAGCTAATTTTTAAATAGTGGGTTTTGTTTGTTTATTTTGTTACTTTTTTAATCAAAATCAAGCTGATCCCTTTATATTTTTCCCAATCTACCCGAAAAAAACACTGCGCTGTTTTATGCGAAAAGAAGAAACATAGTTCACTCTCATTTACATAAACTTGAAGTATGTGAAGACTTCTCGCTAAGATCCCGTGGAATCTCAATGTTGAGTACTCGAACACAGCTTTAATGCTTAATTTTAATGCTTTTGCTTCGATAGAAAA
The DNA here is from genome assembly GCA_963932375.1 of Phania funesta. NCBI lineage: Eukaryota > Metazoa > Arthropoda > Insecta > Diptera > Tachinidae > Phania > Phania funesta. The sequence goes on along the minus strand of OZ010655.1, from coordinate 34,646,293 downwards.
TAAGTTTTGTTGTATATTTCAAAAGCGTTTAAGTTTTTATGAATATTAATAAACTAATGGTCAAATGTGATCAAGAACATATTTGAATTATTTAAGGTAATATTTGTTACCAAGCACATAATATGGTTGTATTGACCATATCAGCACCACGCTTTCCTCTGCGTAACTGCTTTTTTTGGATGAAATTTAAACATTTCGGCATTTCACGGGGAATAGTTAGTAAGACTTTGATTCAAGCATAACGCAATTAAATAAATTGTAATTTTAATTTTTTCTACGAAAAAACCACTGTGCCTATATATTGCTGATTATGGCTCAATTCTGACTTACAACATACTACATCGCAATAACCACATAGCAATGTTTTTTTTCTATTGAAGTTGCAGCAGAATCAGATACGAATTTTGTGCTTTAGTGCAATGCCTATTTTACATTGAAAATAAATAAATCTCATCAGCGTTCACACAAGAACAGCAACATAAATTTTGCATTCCTTTCGTTGGGGTTAATGACAGAGTTTTAAAATAAAGATTTCTAGTTGTTACACAATAGTGAAGGACTGTAATAAAAATCGGCAGTTTAAGCTTTAAGCTTGAAGTGCGTGGAAGTATATTTTAATAAAATTAAGCAAATTTATGTAAAAGTAATTCAAATAATTTTGACGACTTAAAGTATTAAGCAAGTTTTTTTGCAATTATTCTAAAATTTTGTTTTTTTTTTTTTGAAATGAAGCGACTTCTTCTTGTCAAGAGTCAATTTAATCTTTTAAATTTGTTTTCATTTCAGTTTCATTGCCTTTGTGCAACCATTGAAAAAGTAAGGAATATTTGTTAGGCAAACCCCCTTGAATGTTTGTATTGGAATGTGCATGTGCAATTCTTGCTTTTTTTTCAAATATCCAGCATTGTGGGAAATCTCGTTGGCGCAAATGTACGATAAACTACATTTATTAAGAAAGAACGAACACAGCTGTATATTCAAGGAATATTATAAGTAAAAACATCATCAGCAGCAACCAACAAATATATGATCCTAAAAAACAAAAGAAATAGCATTACAACAAAATGTACTGGAGAATTTTATAAATTATCGTTACGTAGCCATATAAAGGAGAAAATATTTCCTTAACATACTCAAACCTAGCTGCAAATTAAAAAAAAGCAATTCAATTTATAACGATATTGTGCTTGGAATATTTGTTTGTTTGGATGCAGCAGGGTTATGAAATATAGAAACATGTCCATATATTCAACCGTTACCATATTGCCACTGTTACACTTCTGTAGTTACACAGAGTGCTTGTAAATTGTGCAATGGGTTTTCATAAAGTCTAAAATACCACTCATATTGTGCAATTTAATACGCCAGTGGACTTGTGCGATACAAACATTTTAAATCCTCATAAAGTTGCAGTTTAGCAGTGCTGTAAAGTACTGGTGGCCGTGTTTTTATGTCTCATGAATAATTTGTACTGTATTTAACTTATTCATTTAACGCAAGTCATCGACAATATACAATGCTCAACAAAAGGTACAGACAGTACCAAGAGGCAATACTAAGACAGTTAATAACACACAAGGCCTACCCAACCTAGTGGGGAAAATTTCAACTGCTTGATAGTTAAGAGACATGGTTACTCTCACTTTTTGCTAGAGTTCAAATTTACTTAAAAATGTTATGAACATGTTTTTAATATTTCGCTAGTTTTTCCGGGCGTCAGTAGCCTTCAAATGAATATGGCATATGGCCGACTCAAATTTATGTCAAATTAACTTAACGTGACGACGTGTTCAATACTGCTGCACTGTTGATTAATATCCGTTTATTTGTAGGTATTTTAAGGTTAGTTAAAGTCGAGAAGGAGAGAGAATTTCTCAGTCGTGTTTCGGTAGACATCAATTTTAGTTTAAATGTGCGTTCTTGATATACAAATGACAATGAAAGGACTTTAAGGATTACATGAACTTAACGCTCCGATTAAATTTCCTTAAAATGTGCCAAAAACGTTGAGTTGGTCAGATCTGGTAACTGGTATAGAAAATATTCCAACGTTTTGATATGCACTCTACATTCCCTGAATACGCAAATATTTGCTATTGCTATTCCGACCATCGTTCTATATTCGCGTTTAAAACAGTCATACTTGTCAAAAACTACTCCAAGCGTTTAGCTCACGATGTTGCCATTTTCATTCCTTTTACAGTTACCTCGTAATTTTTACTTTCAGCTCTAGAAGTATTGCTGCCACCTTAATATTGGTCAATATTTTTAGTTATTATTGCTCATAACGAATGTATGCACAATGTTTGCATCTTGAGTTATAGGTGATTAAATTCCTTTAAACAACAAGTTTGTTTCAACTCATACAAGTTTTAACATTCATAACGAAACGAAACAAATAATAAATGTAACTAAATTCAAATAAATTTCTTTTCTTCCCTTGATTTTAACTTTATTAAGTTTCAAATTTACAAAATAAAAAATTTCTGCACGACTAGAATATAAAAAAAATTATCATTCATAACGAAACGAAACAAATAATAAATGCAACTAAGTGGTCGTATATTCCTTTTTCCCCTTATTTGAAAGTTAATTTTTGATGTTAAGTTTATTACTGAAATCATCAAATTTAAAAATATTGGACTTATGGGAGAGTTTTGTCTAAATATGTAGATATGCATATATGTTTATCGTATATATCTTTTGCACTATAAGGAGCACAGTGCCAAGCTACTTATTAAATTAAAGAACATTTCCAACGATGCGTCAACCTCTTCAGTGTGTGATCCCAATTAAGGGGAAAATAATGTTATTATGCACGACGTTTTTCAATTCATCTGAAATATCGGGAAAAAAAATCATGTGAATAAGTACATACTTTATGTATATATTCTAAAAGCAATGACACTAAGTTTTCATTTGATATATAATATGCTAGAGTAGGTAAAAAGTTAGAGAAATAAACATGCAGTAAAATAGGGGCGAACAGTTTTCAACTTTTGTGTCCGCTCGCTCGAATATAGGTGTGACCTTGATTTTGTCTGAACATAATTTATTGAGAAAATTTTACTTGTGTTTTTTATTGACAGGCAGAACATTTATCATTAGGTTTAAAAAATCCAACTAAAATCTAAACACTTGTGTAATCGTGTCAAGAAGCTTTCGCGGTATAACAAACCTGTTTGATTTAAAAGTGGCATAAGTCGCTGTAATCAAGAAGTTAATTGCGGGGGTTAGTAGAGACTAAATAGAATTAATGTTTTATTAAAAGTGAGATAAGTTTGTTTGAAGCATTGTTTCAAATTATTGTCAATATCTTCTAAAAAGAGCTGATTAGTGGTCATATTTTTATGAGTGAAGAAGAGGAGTGTAGTTTTGTAAATTATATTATAGTGAGACCTACATATTTATCATTATTTTATTAAAATTGCTTTTATTAGATCTTACTTTAGTATGGAGTTAAGTGGCTTTTAATGCAAAAGAAAAAGAAAACAACATGACAAAAGGATTTAAATTAAATATAAAGTCATGATGGAATTGCTAAAATAAAACATATTTAATTAACAGTTTTAACAAAATACGATTTCTAATATTTAAGACGACTATTAAATTGAACTGATGTACTTTTATATAAAAATCGTTATATTTATGAATTACTTTGTCTTAAGCTTCAAAATGTACTTATTTTCTCACGATTGAAATAAAAAATTCTCGTATAACTTCTGTGATGCTAGCGAATACAAGAAAATCTTTTCAAAAGTTGACATTATGTTTTTAAACATATTAAAATGAAACTTTCAAATTAAACGTCTCATATAGTAATTTGTTACAAGGCCCCCCAATTTCGATGTGTAACACCTTAATAATTTAATGTTCAATTTTAAGAAGTTATTTTTTTTTCATCGTCACAGCAAAAGTACATAAATATTTTCAAAAATCTTGCAACTTTGTATACTACTAATTTATTGAAAATTACAAAATTTGCTTAAAGCGGACGTGCGAAATGTAAAGCGAACGTGCAAATAGTTTCTTCTCCAAATTTTTTGTTGTAAGAATTTGTAACAATTGCTTAAATATTCCCTCGATTTCTGTAATTAAAATCATATCGTACTACTAATTTATTCAAAAACTTATTCTAACTTTGTAGGAGTGTTTTAAAAATTAAGACAGATCTTTAAAAGTACAAATTCAGGGCGAAAGAATTTCAAATTATCATTATCTTGGCAAAAGTTTTTTTTTTTACTGCATTTTATTTTATTGAATCTTTCTATTAAAAGAAATTCACAATACGTATTCAAATCTTATTTCTAAATTATTGTTTACTAGTTAGTACCAACGTAATAACTAATTTTTTGTATGCAAATCTTAAAAATCTATCTTCTATTGTGTAGAGAGAGCCGCCTCACCAGGCTCAATGTGCCAGTTGTTTTTAGTCTCTGGTGGCCATCAAATTGCAATAAATTGCGTGCTAGAGTGTTGGGATGTGCGACTAGTTTGTTCACGTATTTGAACGTGTATGTTTTAACTTCTTCGTGGATAGTGGGAACTTTGAGATCCCTATGTATGTTTTCATTTCTTATGTACAAGGGGGCGCATACGATATGACGTAAAATCCTAGACTGTCTTCTCTGTAACTTCTGGATGTTTGATGCACAGGCAGTACCCCACAGCTGAATACCATATGACCATATTGGCTTTATAACGGATTTGTATAATAGGACTTTATATTCCAAAGCCAAAGTTAAGTTAGGACTTATTAGCCAATGCAGTTAATTTGTTCGAAGCTTTATGGACGTTATTTTTGTCTCTATATGACGGGACCAAGTTAGGCGCCGATCTAGGTGGATACCTAAATATTTAACGTGCGTTTCCGCTGGAACCGTGGTATTAGTTATTGTGATTGGTGGACAATTTTGCCTTCTAAGGGAAAACGTTACATGAGCACATTTTGATGGATTTACCTTTATTCTCCACTGTTTTAGCCAGTCTTCTAGCTTATGAATATGGGACTGCAGCTTTTCAGATGCATCCTTTGGATCATTACTGACACTTATAATTGCAGTGTCGTCTGCAAAGGTTGATGTATATGTATGTGGGCTTGTCGGCATATCCGCTGTATAGATGATATATAATAGCGGCCCTAGCACACTACCTTGAGGTACTCCTGCACTGATTTTCCCACATCTTGAATGCTGGTCCTTTGACCTTACTTTAAAAGTTCTATCGGACAAATAACTTTTTATAACCTTATGGGTATTTTCAGGAAGAACCCGAGCTCTTTTAGTAAGTAGCCCATCATGGCAGACTTTATCAAATGCTTGGGAAATGTCTATAAATAAAGCTGAACAGTATTGCTTTCTTTCAAAAGCCGATCTAATAATGGTAACGATTCTATGGACTATGGACTTGTTCAATCGTACTATGCCTTGCTCGAAAACCAAACTGATGATCTGGGATAACGTTTTGTTCATTTAGAAAAAGAGATACACTCGAGACGAATAATTTTTCAAATATTTTTGACAAAACTGACAGTAGGCTAATTGGCCTGTAAGATGTAATCTGGCTTGAGTCCTTTCCAGGTTTCGGGATCATAACAATTTCAGACATCTTCCAAGAGCATGGGAAGAAGCCGACGCGCAACATGGCATTAAATATGTAAAATAAAATTCTTACAGCTGAATCAAATAAGTTTCTTATCATTGATCCTGTTATACGATCAGGTCCAGGTGATTTCTTCCGTATTTTTAATTGTCGATTTTAAAGAAGACAACCGAAATTTCATAGGATCATTCACGGTGTCACTAATAATTGGAATAGTGGAATTACTTATATCATGTGGTGCAAAAACCTTCTCTAAGTGATTTGCGAACGCATTTGGCTTTTCACTTGAGTTTTTAGCCCAAGTAAGGTCTTCAAGTCTTAGTGGGGATTCGTAAGCAATAGGACATTGTAAGTGCTTTACAGCTTTCCACAGACTATAATCCGTGTTTTTCATTGGATCCAAGTTTTTTAAAAAGTTGTCGATAGCGAATTCGTGTTTCTGTCTCAATTTACTGCGTAAGTTTTTTTGGCATAAGTTCATTTGCATTTTTATGTGTGGAGAACGACTATTTTGCCATTGTCTTCTTAGTCTTCTTTTCTCAATGACGAGCATCTGAATATCTGCTGTTGCCTGGTGCGATATTATTTTAGCTGATGGCTTTGATGGCGCTGCAGCTATGGCTCCGGCAGTCACGACGTCTGTAAAATGATCTACAGCTGCTTGAATATTAGCTGGATTTCTCAGTGGCATGTTTAAAGATAAGTGAGAGCTCACATACATTTTATATTTTAACCAATTCGTGTTTCTGTTCGGGTAGAAACTAAGGGTTTTAGGTGCAGTGGCAAAACTGTCGTGTAAAATAACAATTGTAGGTGAATGATCAGAAGATAGGTCATAGGATGAACTAACTAACAGTTGGTCGCGTTTGATGTTTTTTACTATAGCAAAATCTATAAGGTCTGGCAACTTATTAAAATCTGTGGGCCAATAGGTGGGTTTACCGGCAGATACGACGTCCAGCTTGTTTGCTTGAACTGTATAATACAACTGCCTACCTCTAGGACTAAGGAGTCGGGATCCCCAATATGTGTGCTTTGCATTGTAATCACCAGCGGCAATAAATTTTTGTCCTAGCGTAGCAAAGAACCTGGCAAATTTATGGTGTTCCATTTTATGCCAAGGCGGGCAATACACTGACGAGACTACAATTTTAAAATCAGTAAGATTTATACTCGTGGCTTGCAAAAAGTCTTCGTTGAATTCAGGCAATGGAAAATGCCTTATGTTTTTTCGGACTATAATGGCAGTCCCACCACATGCCCTTTCGCTTGGGTTTTTTGTGTCATATATAAAAAACCCATCAATTCTAAAGCAGTTTTTTATAGTGAAGTGTGTTTCAGAGACTAATAGTATGTCTATATCATGAGCTAGCAGGAAGTGTTCTACTTCATATTTATGTTGGGATAGCCCGTTAGCGTTCCAGAAGCATATTTTTAACTGGTTCATTTTTTGCTCAGCAGAACTTGCAGAAGCATATTTTGGGTTCGCTTCATTTCCTGAAACATACCCTGCATAGTTGACATGAAATTATTCATTGTTTGTATTAAATTATCGATTGAGCTCGAATTGGTAGTGAGGAGTGTCTGAGCACCCTCTTTTAAGATGTGGGCATATGAATGTTTATGCGCATTAGAACTTTTGGCATTCGCATTAGGTAAATCATTTCTCAATGTTTGGGCATATGAAAAGTTTGGCTTAGTGTGTGGCTGTGTAGCTTGTGTATTAGCAACAGAACCACAGTTGCTGCATTTTTTTACCTTGGGGTCTGTTTTGGAAGAAGTGCATTCCAAAGTCCGGTGCGCATCATCGCAAACAACGCATACGGATGGTAGCTTGCAGTAGGTTTTCGTGTGTCCGAATTCCTGACAATTAGTACACTGACGGGGACCGCTACGTTTTAGAGGCTCTTCCACCGTTATTCTTCTGTTCAAAAAGTAGCGCAAATTATATATGGAAAAAGTTAAAGCAGTTGTAATTACGCTAATACAGGCGCATATTTAAGGGAGGAAAATCAGATGTTTACACCCCCACCCCCAAGGCAATTAAAGATTAACATTTTCCCACACAACGAATTTTGAAAAATTGAATTCGCATTTAGGACAATCACTGGTTGAATTACCGCGAACCGATTAAGAGCTAATTTGTTTAAAACACAACTTGTGTTACAATAATAAACACATTGGTATACAAGATCAAAAACTTGAGGCTATTTAAAATCCACTTAATCTATCAGGTGTGATTCTGGATACTGCGCTATCCTGATAACCCAACATAGAAACTAGAGATACTAAGGCAATGGCAACGATCTATATATGCAAGGACGCTATAGAAACGCCATGGGATATTAATCTCGAGGCGGGTATCAAATCGGTTCTAAAATATGAGGATTTGGTCTGTTGTAAGCTTCCAACCGATCTCTCTTCGAGAAAGTGTTGCGCGGTATGATGATTCACTTCTGGCCAACCTGAACTCGTTACCGGTAGATATACTGGGCAGAAAGCTGGCATTAAATCCAGCGGTTCGATTAATCGCTATCAAGCAGTGTTACCATAGACTATGGGGATTTATTTTACAGTATTGTTGGGACCTTATTCAATCCCTTAATATTGGAAAACTCGGCATCATCAGGGTGTACGGACCATCTAGACATGGAAGTGGTGAAAATTTGGCATAGTTTCGACAGGGCTCGAACAATCGCCAGACATTTCAGGTTTGGCAATCACGCAAACAGAATGGGGTGGCCTGTAAATGACAACTGTAGAAGTTGTCACAACGATGAGGAAGAGGGACCAGTAGTTCATTTCCTATACCTGCATTAGAGGACATACGCCAAACTCATCTCGGATGGAGGGCCTTTGCTAGCCTCCGACATATGGGAAGTGAGAATACAGGGACTATATTTCTTCATAAGGAGCACCAACTAGCTTAAATGTAGCTTTCGAATCCATAGTCTCCAATTTTTTTTTTATTTTCCTTTAGTCTTCTTCTTGATTTTCATCTTCTCATTCAGGTAACACAATGGGCCAGGTAAGTGGACCCACGTCGACCTGCGGTGCAGTCGGCCTGTTAACATAACCTAGCCTTTCATTCATTGAAACATAATGCTTGTTAATAACTGTGGGTTATTAATACACTATGACATCTTTCGAAAAAAATTAAAATATTTCAAATTTAATTATAAAGTTTTTGCCAATAATACCATTTTATGTCCTATTTGCACAAGTTTGGATAACAAAAACCATTTTAGTTTTTTTTTAAATAGGTCAGCTTTTTATTGTGTAGCTGCAACTTTAAAATTAAATATTTTTTGTGTTAAAATTTATTACGATTTTACTAATTGCTTTATTGTATAAACACAAACTTTATAACTTTTATAAAAAAACTCATATTATAACGCAAAATTAAAAGTTGTTTAAAAAACTGTCATAAAATAACTAAAAAAATATCAAAAAATACGACTAATGGTTGAGTTGTTGAAAACCTTCACCTACGAAAAATCGAAGCATAAAAAACTTTATACAACTACTTCAATTGCGAGAAAATATAACTGCACTACAAAGCAATCAAACATTTAAATAAAATTGAATTGCAAGTGTTGAAAAGTGTAATTAATTGATTGTTATTTTGCTTCACGTTGAAAGGAAAAGAGGGTAGATTCGTTGACACACACCCTCATTTAGTTTGCATATCTACATATGCGCTTCATCCAATTGTACGGATACGTAATACTCATAAATAATAATATCCCGCGTATGGAACGTTGTTATTGTTGTAGCAGCGCACTGCAGCGTGACCTGATGTCCACGTATGTAGTAATAGTAAATATTTGATTCTTCTTTTTCCTCGCTCTGATCATCCAACTCACGGAAATCCAGCCCAAATAATTATGCCATCGCTCGTGGGTGGGTCCAAAGGGATCTGGGTTCTAGCAAAATTGGATTTGCTTTGCATTTAAAAAGATGTTGAAGGTCGTATGGAACTTTACCGATTGTAGGACATATATCGGGAACAGTGCCGTCAATTCTTAACCAGTACGAGTTTAAACTCTGGTCCTGCGTGGCAGGTTATGTTTTTCATTTGGGGGAAGGCCTTCCAAAATGATATTCTCATGGTCGGAATTGACGGCGTCTTCCACCGACTCTCTATTGATGTTGCTTAGATCTGTCTCATACGATTTGATGTCATTTGTCGCATCCAGATGTGGGCGGGGGATCTAACTCCATTAGATAGTAGTTCGGATGTCCTCTCCGATGATATCCCATGGGGAACTGTTTTTTAACATGTTATTATATTCCTTAACCGTCATCATCATATTTGCCTTATTATGTAGGTAGTCTTCTGATGTCATATGAACTCAATCCGTTTAGGTCCTAGAGGCGGCATTAAGACAACTCTGAAGCTTCGTCCATTGAGTACTGGTGACTCTATAAGTCCATACTATAGATAACCACTGACCCGACCACCGCTTTATATGTAGTCAACAATAGTTCTTTCTCTATTCCATTGTTTCTACTTCGCATCATTTTGCAGATTGTGGTGGTGTGGACTGAGAGCATGAAGAGGCTATCAAGTGTGACAGCTAGTATTTTAGGATGGTTTACTGCCGGAATTAATTCTCCAGCGATTATCACACATAATTACGGCCCTATTTTTTCGTATGTGGTAAATTGAGTCGCTGAGGATTTTCCAAGAGAGATTTTGAACTTTTTTTACGGAAGAAGTCTACTGGGTCACTTTTGTAAACATTTAAAGAACTGCATAAATCATATATATTGTGGCCCGTCAGGCATAATCGGGCAGTCGTCGGCATATGAAATTACTTGGAAACCATCAGGATGCCGGGTGTTTGAATATGTGAAAATAAATAGGACCGGTGAAAGAACTCCATCTTAAAGTGAACGCTGTTTATTTCTGTGGATTTTCGATTTCTGGTTTCTAAACACCACGAAGAGGCATGAGATGGGCGGCCCTGGTAAAGGCCGTGGCTTATTGGGGTACTTATGGTGGTTAAAGCTGTAGCCGTGCTATGATTCGTACGGAATCCGTATTGATGTTCGGGTAGAAGAATATATTAAGCCAAAGGAACTCTGCGTTGGGAATTCTGCATTTGTCATAAAGATAATTCACAAGCTATTAACAGAAATCCATTATTATATTCAGAGAAAGTCACTATTTGGTGTGCTGTGTCTTGCAAAATGATGCCAGAATGTTACAATTAATGGTAACCGTTATAAGGCCACGATCACTAATTTTTTTCGTACCACAATTAAATGCACGTAATGTAGAAATGCATGGTTTCAGCAACATTTCTCACCGAGAGTGCCACAATTATTTGATGGAATGAAACGGTTTGTGAACGAATAATTTCGAGTAATGAACACCGCTGGACTATTTGTTATGGGGCTGTGTGAAGTCTCTGGTCTACGCTGATAAGCGATGGATGATATACGCCTTTCGGCTATATGCCGAAATTAATAATTAACTACAAATGGCAAAGAAATGTCTTTCTTACTTCACCACTTATCTGTGTCTGTGTTTTACTTTAATTAAAATATCTATATCACTAAAAAAAAATACCATGTATTTCCTCACATACATAATATATCACTTATACGACCTGTTGCTTTCATCATTCATCAAACTCACGTATTATTAATTTGCTTAATCACACACACATTTATCAAATTGCTCGGTAGGAGAAGTGCATCGACATAAACATAAAGCACCAGTTATAAAAAACAAAACCAAAAACAACTTTCTATAAACTTGACATATATTTCAATCCTTCTACCTTCGGTTTAATTCACAACTTTAATTTCACAACTTTTTTTTTATATTTTTGTTTGTCTTTTTTCCTTTGGTTTTATAGAAAGTTGTGAAGTGAGACATACATATACATGCATATGCGATACTATTTCCTATAACTTTTTTTACCAACGTGATTTTATAACACAAAGAAAGAAAACTTTTATTTAGCAGTGTTGCTTTTGTATAAAACGTTTATAGTAAAATTAAAAAGGAGACATTTTCAATTAAAGTTTCTGTCGTTTTCCATAACTAAGTAGTTAAGAGAAACTTATTAATATAAACTGAAATCCAGGATATTAAAAATAATATCACTTTTGTTAAGTTGTTTGATATAATTGAATATATGAGTGGACAAGTATTAAGGAACGTAAGATACGGATGTAATGGAAATACATTCATCCGACGCAATACTTGATTATTTTTTAATCATACTTTCATTAAATATAAGAAGTATTATGATTGTTGAAATTATTTAATGGCATATTTAATGGTTTTCCAACCATGCTATATGTTGTGATCGAACTTAAAATGCCAACACAATAAACAGTTATAAGGGTTTAATGTGGTTACTAATACACCAAGTTAAATAAAGAACATACGTGTGTGCGTATCTTTCAATAAATGCAAAATAAAGAAATTTCAATACAAGTTCTAACTTTGCCTTTATTTGTTCAGTTAATTTCCTTACCTTTAAAGAAGTGGATGCGTCTCTCACTAAAATACTTAGATTTATAAATTTCAAAACATGTTTATTAAAAAGAGAATATAAAAGTATTGTTTTTAAGTACTCCTTAATTTTCTAATAAACTCTGAATGTAAAATAATTTTTAAATATGCTTTACAAATCTCATTTCGCGAGAAGCATTTTAGTTTATCTGTGTATTTTTGTTATAAATATTTAAATTGCTATTTTTCATTCTTCCCTTCTTACACAATATGAAAATAACAAAAAGTGTTTGCCAGGATTGCCTTTTCGTTAATTGTCTCTTATCTATCAAATGCTGCTCTGAAAATTAAAACAGTTGAAAACTTGAGTTTAGATACTATTTTTCTAAGCTACAAAAGCGTCAATTTAAACAAAATTATCAACGAATTTTAACGAAAAAACGTTTCATTACAGGATGTATTTGACCAAGGTATCAAGCACGAACAAAGTACGAAACTGTTTCTGCTTTTATCACTTTTAACTTGTTTTTTGGGATCTGGCTTAGTTTTTGTTTTACTTCTACTTTTTTCAAACTCGTTGCTGAATTCCATAACGTAAAATGGAAACAAATTTCCTACACAGGAGGTTTTAAAAGTTAGAAGCGATAATATCTTTTCATTTTTAATTCCTGTAGATGAAGTATAAAAGTAATATTAAAAAAAAGCCCTAATGCGAACAAAGTTTACAGTAACCAGAACTTGTTTGGATCGAAATTTAGTTATTTGGCGTGCTGTTTAACCCTACAATCCCCTATACCGATTTAGCATCATCGACTTAATACTAAACAACTGACAACGTATGTGAACGTCGTCAAAATACCATACCCGCCGCAGGCTGTCATTCGCCCCTATTAAAAGCTTTTTTTTTTTTGTTTCTTTGAAATTACGTCCTCTTTTATATAAGCGTTTTTAAATTATTGTAACTAATAAGTATTAACATTCTATATTTTTCCCTTTTAATTTTGGTTAATACCGAAATTTATTTTTTTGTACTGATTTTTAATGTTTTTCATGAAAATTTTCGATTTTTGAAGTAATTCTAAATTGTATGATTATTTTACTTAAATTTTTTTAACAAAAAATGTAGCGATTTTTTGAATTTTTAATAAAATTTGCTTGTTTAAAATTGACTTTAAAGATTTTATTTTCCATTTTATTAATAGTGAAGTAACGTCAGGAATTTTATTTTCCGATTCGCATACATTTTATTATTTTGCGGTCGGCCCTAATGTGAGGCTTGGAAATTATTTTGAAGTTTTTGACTTTGTTAACCTTAGTTGAGATCAGAAAAAAATAAATAAAGTTTTCATTTAATTTCTCATTGAAATCTTTCAAGAAGCATATAAAATTAATTAAACTTGGCCTTCTTGCCGAGGGGTTTTTTGAGCACCATTTGAGGCTGGCTTCATTTGGTAGCCTCGCCCCACGTTTTCAGGTTTAATGAGTCTAAAAATCATAGACTACTAACTAGACGCGACAACTCACAACAACATTACCTCGATTATATAAGAGAGATAAAAAACCTTATCGTTTTTAATTAAGCTATCTCTTTCATGTAATCGGGTTAATTTAAAATTGTGTACGTAAAAACGCATGACACCTGATTACACGCTTTTTCAAATGTCATTGTTGGGTATTCTGTTTATATTCTGTGCTACAAATTGTAGGACCTTTACTCGCACCAGGTTAATACCTAGTGCAACTCAGGGTTCTGGTGCACAAAAACTTACAGCAGTTCCCCATTTTCATTCCCAGCTGCGCCATTGTATCCTTTAACACACATCAGCGTTACCTCATTCATCAAGGCACAGCTATTAGGAACACATTCCAGCAGTAGCTTGGAGTACACGTTCACTTGCCTCATACGTTTTATAACCGACTGATTGTCAAGTGCAATGCAAACCTTTCTTCCAGGCAACCAATTTTCCAGTATGTAGGAACCCAAGCACTTTCGCCTTGTAATAGGAAACGTTGTAAGACATTTACTCTTATTTTTACAACACGGATGAATTTTGCTATTACTTTCTCTTGAGTTTAACAATTGTAAAGAAGTACCATCTTAATTAAGTTCATGTTTCATTAAATACGTAAATTTGTATGTACATTATTAATAAACGAAACTAGAATAATTAATTTTTGATTATTTTTTCATAAGCCTACAAATGAATAATTTAACTTTATTCAAAAGTTATGATGTACAAAAAAGTCATTCCCATTAAACCAATGCATTAAATATGTTTACTATTGATCTTTGTACTGCGTTTAAGCCAAGTTCCTATATAAATAATACAATGCTGTACTTGTATTTGCTGAGTTTGCAAACAAATTATTATTCTGTTTATTTACAATAATCAATTTACATTTCCAAATGTTTGCCTTGTACATTTTTGTTTCCGCCTTTAGTTCCGTGTTTTCCTATCTTGTTCATGTCAAACTTGACATTTTGCTAAGGTCTCATGCAAAATTTATAATTGAAAAAGAAACCATTTTAAGATTTTATATTTACTAAGAGGGTCATTTAATAACAAACACAAATACTTGTTATTAATTTTTGAACTAAAGAAAAATATAGAAATGTTTTTATGGAACAACATTGTTGGAACATTTTATGTTGGATACTTTTGCAACGGCAAAACTTTCTAACGTGCGTTATGTGTATAAAAGGTTAAAAGGACATTAAAAAAATAATTTTAAAGCTTAAGACTGCCATTTTGTTTAGTAATGTCTGGATAAGGGTGCTGCGTGACCTTTAAATACGGAACAAATTAGTCTTTTGTTACAGTAATTTCATTTTAGACCTTTGTCTAATTCTGTAGAGTATGCTTTTTCGGTTACAGCAGAGTGTCCAAACTATGTTCAAACTTACTTCCAAAAATACTTTTATATTTTATTAATAATTTTTAGTTCATATAAATTGAATTTAAATCTATTAAAAATTTTATATTAAATTTCATTGTTAACTTGTACTACTCGTATAAATGAAATAATCGCTAAATTTCTTCATATTATTAAAAATGTAAAAAATGAATTGATACCACTCGTAAAAGTAAAAAGGGAACGACCGGTTCCAGCAAAAATTGGTGCAAGGCTAACATCATTACCCATTTTTCGCTTACGTGAAGACGATCCACTGGAGATACTTACTACATCACTTAATTCTAAGAAGCCATTCGAGCTATAAAGATACACATCGTTGTAAAAAATAAATTGTTATCAGAACACAAATACACGAACCTGTAGAAATAAGAGTCATATCAAAACGTGTTGTTAATCACATGTAACTTTAAAAATCTCTTGTTCTGAAGTGTTTGAGATTATTTCGTGAAAACAAAGCTACGTTTTTTCCTGATTTCACAATCATGAATGTATTATAGGGTGAGCAGGGAGAGAAATTTAAACAAAACAACCACAGTGTGACATAAAAAACATTGATTCTGAGTTAAATTTTGAATTCATATCTATGTCGTTTTGCACATTAAAATGGTCGATTGTGCTTCGCTGGCAAAATCCGGATTTTCGGCCATCATTTCCAGGGTTCACTCAAGGCATTGCCGACAGCCATCCACCTTCAATTCTTGCATCAGCGTTTTCTCACATGGATGTCGACATCCGGAAAATAACCTTTTTTGACTCTCTGGCGATGCGTGATCGGCGCCAAACCGACATTTTTTGTTTTTTTTCGTCACTGGGTGCTATGGCGGCTACGCCATCTTTACTTCTTTCCAATCTCTGTTGGTTGCTGGTTTAATGTAAGGGGGATTTCGAAGAAGACCACAAACTTTTTAGTTCCCTTTTCGACTCCCTTCGCTCCTCAAATTGATTTCAGGCAACCGATTTGTAATTACGATTACCTTGCGCTCTCGTCCCAGCCTCTTTCGGGCACAATCTGCAAGTCTCATCTTCTACGATTTTCATCCTAGCCAGATGACACTTGACGTTTACATGACATGTCACTAACGCGGTGATCGAGCTTAAAGTAGCCCTATTATGTCTGAGCACCTTGCTAGCCTTTCTACCAAGGGGCTCTTTGAGCACCAATTGAGCCTGTCTACATGTCGTAGACTCCCTCCACCTTCTCAGGTGCAACAAGTTTACCCATTGAAGGACTTTAGCTCGCACTATACCATTCCCCAGTGCAATCCTGTGTCCTGGTCCACAGAAATCGACATCAAATCGCCATTTTGCTAGTTCATATGCTGCTTCATTCCCAGCTGTGTCTATGTATCTCTCAACTCCTGGCCAGCCGTTTTGTATAATACCTTCCGCAATGACTGTCCGACTCAGCTTTTCGATTAGTTTGTTTCTACTCATGCGTTCCGTCGGCATCCCTTACCTCTTTTCTAACGAGGTCCAGAATACTCTTATGCCCTATGTTTGGCTCAAAGCTATGCCATCTTGCATTGCTTTTGTCAGCAAAGCTGACATTGCGGCCGTTGACCTTATGAACGGGTTCAACGGCAGCAATCCCAATATTGATTTGATTGCTTGTATTGAAGCAGTACGCATTGTACCACTTACACCCATAAAGGCAATCCTTTTGAGAGGCCTTCGGCCACAAAACTACGGATGCATAAGTTATTATGTATACCCGATCTCAGACTTTTACATGGCGCGAAGAATTGATTGCCCACTAAAGTCATGATGACGATAGAATTCATTAGGAAATCGATGTTGGGTGGCACTATATACTAGTATGAATAGCAGGTAGATCATATTAGAAACATTTATGTTATTGAATACCAGTGGCTGGAATACGAACCGAGGTGCTTAAAACCATAGAATTGTCAACGCGCTAACTACTTAAGCCACACAACCCTCGAGTTTTCAATTGATGCCTGTTTAAAGGCGCTTGTAAGTCTCTATTACTTCGATTATGGTATTGTGTTCTTACTCTACAGCAAACAAACATAATTTTTTGAAATATGAAAAAAATTCTTAAATGTATATATAAATAGAGCTTTCTTCAAATATAAAATGATAATTCGACAGAATTTCACATTCTTTAATTTATGTGAAATTTCCTTTTGACAACATTATTTTCTCGCAATATTTCAACTAAACAATCAATTAACGTATAAAATCATCATTTAAATGCAAACATAAGTTTAAATATATCCAAACAAGATATCAAAAACTTTAAGTTAAAAATAAACGACTTGCTAAAAGAGCTATAAAACATTTACTCACTCTATGCTTACATATATTTTTACATACATATATTATCTTCATTAGATATCTTACATATATTATTATTCCCTTGAAAAAGTTTTTTTTTTTCAAATGCTTATTATGATTGTTAAAAAGGACATAAAATTTGGCATGCAATTATTTCCCTTTAACACCCATTTAAACTCGTATATAAGAAAATTAATTACATTATTTAAATGCGTAAGTTTATATAAGAATCTTCTTTATAAGAAACTGACCTTCCTTAACACTTGACAGATAATGAATGTTCGTTTTAAGTGAGTCCACTCCCTTATTTTATGTATTTATACCTACTCATGTCTCTCGAACATCAAGTGGAATCTATGTTGATTTCTGTAACTTAACATGACACTTTGAGTTAGAAATGATGTTAAGAATATTTAACTTAACATTTGAGTGATATAAGTGCCCCATTTGATTGTGTACTCGAATTATGTTAAATTAAAATTTATAGAAATGTTATTATTACATAAATCTGTTTACTCGGAATGAAAGCTACATCTGATTATGTTAATAGCAGCTAAATTTAAGGTTTTATAGTGTAATAATTAGACGTTTATTTGTCTGTTGCTTTAATACGACTGACCTTTATTACTTTCATTTCATTTTCTATTTACATACTACACTAATACTAATACATTTTACATTTGCAAATTATTGCGTTTTATGTGTGAATATGACACTTCTCTCCCCTCTAAATATAAGTTTAATTCAAGTTATTTATTTTATAAAAATAAAGGGTATTTGATTCTAAAAGTATTTATATTAATTAATAAACATTTCATTCAATTATACCATTGATAATTACTTTAAAAATCAAAATTTTGCAATTAACATTAAATTCAAAAGAATAAAAATACTATTATAGAATATTTAATCCAATAGCTTCGCTGGTTTCTTTCTATTTCTATTAGATCGACGTAAAGATTCACCTACAACTTCATTTTGCATAGTAGCAGGAGACACTGGCACCTTATTAGCTTCTGGTGTAGCCGATGATTCATTAGGTACACTTTCCGTGTTTTCGGATGGTTGATCGTTGATTACCACTGTTGGTTGTTGTACTGGTTCTTGCATTACGGTTGATTGATGAGTATCAGTATTTGAAATATTCGGAACAGGTATATCTCTGTGTGGTGTCTCGCTTGTAGTATTGGGCAAATTTATGTTTTCCGGAACTTGCGAATCTTCAAGCAATTCTCCCACTTTACGGATTTGGTCTATATGCCTCTTCCATATTCTTCCGTCATCTAGCTTTATGTTGTAATGTAGTTCTCCTAACTTTTCATCTATTACGCCAAAACGCCATTTGATTCTATACGCACAGCCACCCTTTCACCCACAGAAAATGTTTTTATTGTTGATGACACATAATTGTAGTTATTATTTTGTGGTAAAAGAAGATCCAAACGAGAATTTATTTGACGACCAAACATCGCCATTGATGGGGATTTCCCTGTAGCTGGATGTATTGAGCGCCTGTAGGCTAACAGTATTTTTGATAATTCAGAATTTAAAATATTTGAATTGCATTTTGCGGCTAACAATTTATTTTTAATTGTTTGTACGTAACGTTCGGCTTGGCCGTTGGTAGCGGGGTGATACGGTGCACCCTGCTTGTGTATGACACCATTTACTGTAAGAAATTGTTTAAAATCAGCTGAGTCGAATTGTCGGCCGTGATCACTCACAAACACATTCGGGATGCCAAATGTAGAGAATATTTCCCTGCATTTTTGAATGGTCGTTTCTGTTGTCATATTCGATACTACATGTACTTCCGGCCATTTAGTGTAGGCGTCGACAAGCACAAATAAATATTTACCCATGACAGGACCGGCATAATCCGCACGTACTCTTTCAAAAGGTTTACTTGGCCTTCCCCATTCACGTATTGGCATCACTTTTTTAGGATCAGGTCGAGTTGATTGACAAGCAAAACAATTCTTCATTCTAGATATACCAAAATGAGCAGTATGTAACTCATCTAATACTTTTCGTCGTAAGGCCCTCGGTATATAAACACGTAACCCTCGTAGTAGACAACCATCATGCAAACTGAATTCCGTTTGTGGAATACCGAAACGATCTTTACCATCGCATTCACGACCATACTTTAAACATTCTAATAAGTTTTTTACGTCCACATCAGATTTGGTACCCAATTTAAGTTCATTCGCTGTAACAGGTAAGTTATTTATAGCCTCCTCTTCTACGACATAAACCTCTTCAGTAAACTTGTACGTTTCAATATTTGGTAACCGGGACATAGCATCAGCGTTACCATTTTCTTTTGATTTCTTACATTTGATTTCATAATCAAATTGTTCCAAAAACAGAGCGTAATGCTGCATGCGCGTAGACGAAAGAGTTGACAACCCCTTACTTGGAGAAAATATTTGAGATATCGCACGATTATCTGTAACGAGAATAAATTTTCTCCCATATAAATATTGATAAAACTTACGTATACCAAAAATGACTGCATACGCCTCTTTATCAATTTGCGAATAACGTTGTTGTACCCTATTAAGCGTCTGTAATGCAAACTGTACCGGCTTTTCAGAACCATCATCAAAAACATGGCTCAAAACGGCACCCACACCAATAGGGCTCGCATCTACAGCTAATACCACAGGTCGTTTCGGATCGTAATGGACAAGGATGGTTTCCGACTGCATTTGGTTTTTAATTTCATTAAAAGCTTTATTACAATTTACGTCGAATTCAAACGGCACATCGTTTTGTAATAAACGGTTTAAAGGATAAACCATATCACTTAGGTTTTTAACAAATCGGCCATAATAATTTACCAGACCCATGAATGTCCTCTTTGCTGGCAGGTGTTTTCATCTTCTGAATTGCATCGATTTTGCTTTGCATCCGTTGGATGCCATGTTTGTTAATTACATACCCACAGTAAGTAATGCACTCTTTTAAAAATTCGGATTTCTCCAGATTCACCCTCATGTTGTATTTTTCTAATCGTTTTAACACTTCATCGATTCTACGTAAATGGCTTGCATCATCAGGTGCTGTGATTTTTATGTCGTCTAAAAAGACCGAAACTCCTGGTATATCACTCAATAACTGTTCCATTAAACGCTGCCACTTCGCTGGTGCACTGGCTACTCCGAACATTAAACGAGTCGGTTGGTAAAGTCCCTTATGGGTACTTAACGTTAACAGGTGCCTATCACTTGGATGCACTTCTAATTGTAAATAGGCCTTCGAGAGATCGATTTTAGAAAATTTTGTACCACCAGCCATTTTGCTGAACAATTCATCGATGGTTGGCAAAGGATGTTCGTCTACAAGTAGTGCTGGATTTAATGTGACCTTGTAGTCACCACAGATACGAACATCACCACACTTTTTTGGCACCACCACAATTGGCGTCGCCCATTCGCTGGTGTCCACCTTTACGAGCAACCCTTCAGCTACCTGCTTCTCAAGCTGCTTTTCGACAGCCTCCATCAAAGGAAATGGCACTCTTCGTGATTTAAAAAATTTTGGTGTAGCATTTTGTTTCACATATATTCGAGCTTGTAAATCTTTAATCTTTCCCACAGATGATGAAAATACTACGGGATATTTTTCTTTTAAATCTTCCACACGAAATGGTTCAATTTTATTTACACAGCAATTTTGATTTGCTTTATTAAAAATTGTGTTCCAATCGATTCGTATTTGTTGTAGCCACTCCCTGCCACAGAGTGGTCTACGGTCAGATTTTACCACATAAAGCTTCAAATTTGCACTTGTGTCATTAATTTTTACGTTCACACACACGTACCCCACGCATTCGATTGCAGTTCCACAGTAGCTTACCAATTCCATTTCAGGTTTGTAAACTTTTAACTTTGGCACGTACTTTTTAGCATCAGACACATTTATTATTGAAACCGGCGATCCCGTGTCTATTTCAAACTCTATACTTTTTCCATTTACCAAAAATTCGTGTAACCACTTTGATCGTATATTTAATACCCCACGCTCTTCTATTTTAAGAAGATCTTCTACGGTACCACAAGAATTTTCTTCAATTTGATGTAATTGTTTTTTTTTCTTTAAAACACATTTTTTGCAAAAATGACATTTAGCCCCTTTAGCCCCAAATGAGTAGTATTGCCACATCGAAAACATTTTGATTTGTTTTTGTTATTGCTATTTTCACCAGCATGAGTTTTAGTTTTCTTAGTATTTCTTTTGTTCTTCTCGAACATTTTATTAACATTTACTCTTTCTGTGTTTCTTTGATGTAGCTCCTCCCCTCCTTTTTCAGCTAATTCATATGCGGTCGCCATTTTAGTTGCTTCATCTATCGTTAACGTTTTTTTTTCTAACAGCCTATGCTGAATTTTTTTGTCCAGCAGCCCAAACACCAATTGATTCCTCAACGCCACATTTAAGTACTCACCAAAATTACAACCAACAGACAACCTACGCAATGCCACAACAAAATCTGCCACTGATTCCTCTGGTTTTTGCTTACGCAAATTGAATCGAAAATTTTCCATTAACTCATTAGGTTTTGGATCGTAGTGTTCTTCCAGTGTATTGACAATTTCATTGAACGTCAAATCTTCAGGCACTTTTGGGAGTATTTTGTCACTTAACATGTTATATGTTTGTGTTCCCACAAAATGAAGAAGCAAACGTTGATGTTTAGCAGCCTCACATTCATACAGGTCCAATGCTGTTTTGAAAGATTAACCCAACGCGACCATGTTGTACTTGTTGCATCAAAAGGCTCAAAGTTGAAAAAGGCAACTTGCTTTGGAGAAGCACCCACGTTGTTAACCATTTTTATATTTATTTTTCTTTAGAGACGATAATTCTTGTACTGTAAAAAGTTTACCACTTTTCTGCCAAAAAAAAACATAAAAATTACACACACGTGTTTCTCTATCTCGTCGCCAAAATCTGTAATAATTAGACGTTTATTTGTCTGTTGCTTTAATACGACTGACCTTTATTACTTTCATTTCATTTGCTATTTACATACTACACTAATACTAATACATTTTACATTTGCAAATTATTGCGTTTTATGTGTGAATATGACATATAGTATCAGGTTCTTTTTTTCGCTTCATGAGAACTGCCTATAACTATGGTTTGACAGCTGAGAATGTCAAATTGTGTTGACATTTTTAGTCAGTAAGGCTTGACAAGTAATTATGGATCATTTAAGACCAGAACAAATTGGGGAAATTAACTTTGAAAAAATAAATCTGTTCGCGAAGTTCATAAAGCTGTAGCGCGTAGTATTGAAGAAGACGCTGAAATGTGGACTCGTCGTCGTCAGCTTTTTGGCCTTTGTTCTTCGACGACGTAAAAAATTTGTCGGAACGATCTTCGCTTACTTGCCTATCCTATATAGCCAAACGTTCATCGTTAGCGTCGCATTTTGGTTGATGGGATTTTTTTCTAACTGGTCGAAGGCGAGCATTTTTATCAAAGACTTTTGTTTAGTAAGGAAGCTCATTTATGGTTAAATGGTTACGTCAATATTTGATCGATGACGATCCTCAAACCGTTAATCTAATAATCTTTAAATCTGTTTGGTACGGTTTGCACGCTGGCGGCATCATGCTTACTGATCTTTTGTTTTTAAAAATAAATGAACTAAACATCAACGATATTTGGTTCCAACAACACGGCGCTACTTGCCATACAGCGCGCTTAACAATCGATTTATTGCAAAATCAATTTGGTGACAACCTTATTTCCACAAGTTGTCCTGTTCACTGGCCCCCACGTGCGTGTGATTTAATGCCTCTGAATTACTTTTTATGTGGATATGTTTAGCTATTGGCTTATGCTAATAAACCTTCAACTCTTGAAGCATTGGAAGGCCATCATTGACGCTATACAGTCAGCTTTATTGAAATAAAGTAGCTAAAAATTGGACTGATCGAACTGACCATTACCTCGTGGCCGCGGCAGACATATTTAAAAATAAGTCTCATGAAATATCTACTAGATTATAACAATAAAACATTTCATTCTGTCTTGTATAATAATTTAAAGTTCTTATGCAGCTAAAACCACCCGATATTTTTTTAGGAAAAACTAAATTTTTATTTCAAATTCCAAATTTTTTGGTCAGCTTTCTACTTAAGCATCATAGTTATTGAATTAATGTCAGAAAAACCGTATGTAAAATTTCGAATAAGAAACATTTAGTGAATTGTTTCCAAAACTCTGTACTTTATAAGTTAAATTGAAATTAAATTTTTTCTTTTTAAAAATGTGTTAAATTTTAAGTTGAAATGTTATTAAAATTACGAAGGAATTTGTATTGTATACAATACCACTCTCTCGCAATGTCATAAAAATACAGTATACTTTTAGGATATTTTGTTGCAAACGTATGTGTAATCTGCACTTTATGTAATTAATATTACTGATACGCCACTGTGATAGTTAATTTGTTTTCCATGTTTTCCATTTTACTTATCGGAAAGCTGCTTAAAAAGATTCCTTAACTTAACTTTAATGTTGGAACTACAATAAAAATACATACGAGCAAATATTGCGAAAACACGCCAAGAATAGTGTATATAAATCAATTATGTTTAGATTTCTATACAAGACTGTTTAACTTCTTTAATAGTTTATAAAAATAAAATAAGTAGCATTATTATACATGGTAGAGTACAACAAGAAAATTACTTAACTATTTCAGTATTCTAAAAATTATTCATTTAAGTTTATTTTATGTTTATATATTTCAAAAGAAATTATATAGCATTAAATGGTTAAAGTTAAACTTCTGCAGTCAGTCTTGTTTTTAGATTATAAAACTTAATAGATAAATTCAAACTAGGATTTTAAAAACGTAATAAAATATTGTTTGTTTAATGTGATTTGCATTGTTCTGGTTTCAAATAATAGAAAAGATTTATGTTGATTTTTTATGAGTACTGAGGAGGAACAACTTTCAAGCTTTCACGCAAAATAGAAACATTTCGGACTACTTAAATCTGAACGTAACGACCTATGAAACTTTGTATACAATGTACGATTTGAATGGAAGAAGTTGAATTAGTATCGTTTTCTTATATACGATTTATTACTATAGTATAATACGTATCTAGCTGTCTATATAGTTAATAGGGAATTAAGTTTTTTTTTATTTTCTATTATGCTGACGTTATACAGTTTAGTATTATAGGAGCTATAAGGCTTTAAAGTTGCTACTTATACTTCCACAAATAATAAAAAAAATCAAACAAAATATGCATGTGTGCGTATGTACGCCAATAGTTGTTGGCGTAGCTAAGTCTGGCAGAAAAAGCTTAAATGTCTTTTATTATTTTTTAGGTAATCTTCCTACCCACATTAGACAAATGTGATATCATAGAAATGCGACAAATAGAAAAATATAAGTGCATATTAAAGACAACGTGTAGAAATGTAAGTTAGCCTTAACCTATGCACAATTTAGTAATTTACAGGACGACGTGTACCAACATCTTATACGTCAAATTTTATTCATTCCGAAGTTTATTTTTACGCTAGACTTACACGTGTTGAATTATATCATAGTATTGAAAATAAATAGTGGCAGATAAAGCGCTTAGGCGGAGGAGTTTATAACACTTCACAAAGTTTTATTATTAATATAATTGTAATATAACTGTTATTCCACATGACCGACTCAGTAAAGTCTCAGCTAATACTATTACTATAAAGGAACGCCAGATCGATAATAAACATAGTCGCTGTCCGTGAAAGTGTTCAGAAGAATCCAAGGAGAACTTGAAGATTCGCAGACTTCATCTTCAGGAACTACGTATCGGGAATTAGGCATGCACTCGCAACGACGTGTGTCTGATTAGTTAACTGTGATTGTTTTTGTAACTAAACACTCACACTATCGCCTAAATTTTGTAATAGAGTTATTATTATCGATTGCAAATATGAAAACCTTTAACTTCAACCATCAAAATGCCAAACAAGAAAAACGAAACCAATATAAAAATAATTGTTCTACAAAACCTTTTAAGAATGAAGGAAACATGGAAAAAATGCAGAAATGGGGATACGAATTATGTTTAACATTCAATTCAATTCATTCAGCAGTAACTCAGTTCATCTCAGATTTACGCAACAGTGCGCTTGACATTTATGTATCTGGAATTTTATTCTTAAGGCGTTCGTGAAAATAAATTATAACACACATATTTTTGTATTAAAAAATTAATTTTTCCGCAGATTCCTTTTACGTATTTTCACTTACTTAGCGAAGTTTTTCATTCCGTTTATAGTTTCCATTAACGACCCTCTAAATTATATATAGTCTGGGTTCCTAATGACAAAAAAGTACGTTTAATGATGATCGTTTATTCGATTTTAAAACTAACTGGCTGGGGGCCAAAGATAACCTACGGATTTCTCAATATACGGCAAAAATGTTCTTATAGTTTTTTTGGGGGTTTTCAGATATATGCGGCAATAATCACTTTTAGCCACAATAGATTTTTTTAACTTAATTTTAATTTATGGAATCTTTCAACAAAAAGGAATTCGCAATAAGCAGTCAAGTCTTATTTCAAAAATAGTATTTACTAGTTATTACCAATGTAGTAACTAATTTTTCGTATTCAAATCATAATAACTTATCTACTATTGGGTAGGGAAAGCCGCCTTGCCAGGCTCAATGTTTCAGTCGTTTTTAGTATTTCGTGCGTGTCAAATTGCAATAAATTGCATACAATTGTTGGGATGTACGACTATTTTGTTGACGTATTTGGACGAGTATTTTTTAGCTTCTTCCTGGATGGTAGGAATTTTTAGATCCCTATGGTTGTTTGCATTTCTTATATACCAGGGACCGTATACGATAAGACGTAAAATACTAGACTGTCTTCTCTGTAACTTCTGGATGTTTGATGCACAGGCAGTACCCCACAGCAGAATGCCATATGACCAAATCGGCTTTATAACGGATTTGTATAAAAGGACTTTATATTCCAAAGTAAAAGTTGAGTTAGGACTTATTAGCCAATCTAGTTGATTTGTTCGAAGCTTTATGGACGTATTTTTTGCCTCAATGTGACGGGGAACCAAGTAAGGCGTCGATATAGGTGGGTAGCTAAATACTTAATGTGTGTTTCCGCTGGAACGGTGATATTTGTTATTGTTATTTGTGGACAATTTTGCCTTCTTAGGGACAACGTTACATAAGCATATTTCGATGAATTTACCTTACCTCCACTGTTTTAGCCAGTCTTCTAGCTTATGAATACGAGACAGAAGTTGTGCAGATGCTACCGTCAAATCTTTATGCCATGTCGTCTGCAAACGTTGACGTATATGGTTTTGGGCTTATCGGCATATCCTGCTGATCCGTTGACCTTACTATAAACGTTCTATCTATCAAATAGCTCTTAAGAAATTGTGGGTTTTTTTCCATTAACAACCCGAGCTATTTTATTTAGTAGCCCATCGTGGCAGACTTTATCAAACTCTTAAGAAATGTCTATAAATAAAACTGAACAGTATTATTGTCTTTAAAAAGCAGATCTAATAATGGTAACGATTCTATGCACTTGTTTAATAGTATTATATCTTGTGTGACGACCAAAATGCCTATCACTCGTTTTTGGGTCACATTTAATTATAAATCTTTTAATTAGTTAATTAAATTCGTAGTTTTTATTGATAATAATTTAGGTTAAAAATTAACGGAAATGTTTAGTACAACACCACCATGACTACCATGATCAGCTGGTATTATTCGTATTATGGTGTGTTTACGTGAGACTCAGCCAAGCAAGTATAACAGCAATGCGTTTACAGCCTGTGGCTGCAAGGCGGTGAAACCTACTTAATAATATTAGAATTTTATTCAACTTTAATATTTGAGTCTTTGGCAGACAGCAAATAGATGGGCCAGAATTTTATTCGACTCAACTACTTGTAGCTTAATTATTTTAGAGTTTTACTCAACTTAATTATGCTAGTCTCTCGTGCAACCAACTGGTAGCGAAACTACTGTTGTTTTCGTGTCAGGCTAGAATTTTATTCGCCCTGACAAGAGAAACCAGTAAGTAAGGTGACGCTATACCACCTGGGCCAGAATATTATTCGCCATCAGGCGGTAAACGGTTATAGCATGGTTTTATTCGCCCCAACCGAGTGCGTTCGGAGTTGAGTAAGCAGAGGAGACATCTCTTAGCATCGGGCCAGAATTTTATTTGCCCCAAAGAGAGAGTCGGCTGACCTGCACTCGCAACGAATAGTAGCGATATCTTCTGTAAGCGTCGGATGGTGTGAGAAGCTGATGAGAGTACCAGCGAATGTGTCGCGAAAATACTAAAATAAGCTGGCTCTCTCTCACTGTCTCTCACTCTCTCTTGGAAACAATTAAATATTTTCTTGCAACGAACTCTGGGAGCCACAAGCTCTACTCCAGCTAACTGTGAAAAGACATCGTTACATTTGCTCGGAAAGAAAACTGATGATCTGGTATAACGTTTTGTTCATTTAGAAAAGGAGTTACACTCGAGACGAATAATTTTTCAAATATCTTTGACAAAACTGAAAGTAGGCAAAGGAACGACGTTATCTGACTTAATTCCTTTCCAAAATATATGTGTATGAGTTCTGGATTTTTTATCGAATTAGAGCTATGTGCGTCTGCAAAAGCTTGTTGTCCGCAGAGTCCAGATAAATATAAAATACATATAAAAAATAGCTATTATATTTCTTTGACCCTAATTATGTCTTTAATAAAATTCTTTGTTCTTATTTAATTTTATCAAACTTAATAACAAATAATTATTTTGTAAAAAAAATATAAGAAATTAAAATATTTTATAGAAACAAATTATTAAATATCTTGAGCTTAAAAACTAACTATTTGAAAGAAATGTGTTAATGGAGTTTGCAATTAAAAAAAATTTAAAATTCATTCAAAAAATTTTATTTTCGGGAAAACCCCGAAATTACACCCACAATACCATAACTTTATGTATAATTACATAAAAAAAATTGAATCTGCAAAAATCTGAAACAAAACGTGTACATAAAATCTGAGCTGGAGTCCTTGAAGATCGACTGGGCCCTAGCCGTGGGACATTCATAGCCGAAGCAGTTGCGCGGAATGTTTGCACCCACGAACAAATTCAATTTACACTCGGTCCATCACGTGTTCCGAATATCGAACTTTGTACAAAATTGTCGACGAGCAATTACGTAAGAATCATTACTCCACAGCGAACGCGCGATGCTTACTCGACTGACAAATCCGCAAAATCGATAATTCCATCGGCACCACCCCCCTTCCGCACCGTTTAATACTTTTTGAAATAATTGCATTAAAAAATATAAATTTGCCAACAGACAGCCTGTGCTTAAATTTTTTTTACAACTCAAGTTTTATTGATTTTTATTAATTTAAAAAAAAACTTGTTCGGAATTTCCGCTTGAATGCACTTTATAGCGTAACCATTTGATGTTTTGATTCGAAAATAAGTTTTTTCTAGAGTAAATTACGAGAAAAACTTTGTGTTACAATTTATATTCATGCACACTCTTCTTATATATGTACGTACCTACACTCCTGTTCAATTGTTTAGACCCATGTAAGTTTTGCAAGTTAGCTGGCCATATATTTTCTATAATATAGGTAGAACAAAAATTTTACTACAAGCGGATAGCGCAACGGTATTTTTATAATAATTTTTCAAAAAATTAAGAAAACAACATTTAATTTTTTGTTCACTTAATTACAGCTACGTCTGAGTCTTCGTCTGTTTTCAAAACCTAACTGTATATTGAATGAAAGTATAGTAGCTCCTACTATGAACTGAGCTGAGATAAAACATTAAAAAATGTATGTTAGAAAGGCTTTAAATATTGAAATCAGACGAGAACTCAGATAGTGTAAATACAGCTTAATTCTACCTAAAAACTTATTCATTATTTAAAAGAAATACTTGTAATAAATATATTTATTTATAATATTTTTAGCATTTTATTAGTGGATGTGTCTTCCACGAATTACAACTTCAAATATACGATCTTTTCGTAAGTCATAAAGTGATTTTAAATAGACCAATCATATTTCTCTCCGATATTCCTTATTGACTTGAATTAGTAACTGCTTGTCATTAAATTGCCTTCCTGCTCCATATAACTTCCGGGTTAGCCAACCTCAAACATTTCATTTACGCTTAGATCAGGAGAATAAGGCGGTCAACAAACGCCTTGTTTTGGCTTAAAAAATATTATTTTACAGCTCTGCCATTATGTATATGAGCATAATCCTGTTGTAGAATCAATGGAATCGGTTAAAAAATACTACTCAGTTCTGTAAAACCCGAATTAACCAATCAACCTACCCCCATCATCCTACCGCATAGAAATTTGAATTATATCGTTCCATTGTACACTACATCTCACCATAACCCTGCCCTCTCTGCTAGAATAGCGGTTTAGAAACAACTCTTCTCAAATTATAGAAATAGTAATTATATCCACGTGGTCCGTCCAGCTTGAACTTCTTTTCACCAGTGATAACCACACCTTCCAATCATTAAAGCGACTTTTTTCTTGTACAATTCATGTCATATCCTCCCTGGTACATTGCAATCGATTTCGTTTACGTGTATCATTCAATGAGGTCTTTTGCCTCCAATCGATAAAGTGACTTTCTTTCTTGTACACTCCACATCATATCCTGCCTGGCAAATTAAAATAGATTTTGTTTACGTGTCAAGTTCAATGGGATCTTTTTCGCAACTGCCAGAGTTTACAGGTTATGATGGCTCCACGTAGTGTTGGCAAACCTGCTTCTATGCCAGCTTCCGTCCTAATTTTATATACCGAAAGGAATTAGTTCGACACAATTCTGCGAGATTTACTTGGTTTCGCCGGAGGTAAAGCTGTTACAACTCGTCTTTTGTCGTTGTGTCCCTATATTTGTTTGTCCTTCTTGTGTCTGAACACGGTTTTGTAATTTCGTCGAATTACTCGGCCAATCGCACTACCTAAATAATTTAACGACAAATATATATCAGTTTTACATCCGTCCGAGTCAATCAGAACTCTTTTTACCCATGCAAAGCAAAGCTTACTATTTGCAAAAAATGCTTTACAATGTAAAGTTGGCATAATCGAATGGACAGAAGAACTAAAACTTTCTTTGCAATCCACTGTCAATATTCTAATAATAAAATATAAAAATATATGGCCTGCTTAGTAATACAAAATATGTGTATATAATCAATTGAACAGGAGTGTATATATAACAAGTGAAAAATAAAAGAAAAGTAATTTTTCCCCACAATTCTTATTTTCAATTCAGTTGCCTACATTTTAAAAGAAGTTCTTTTCCCTTTTGATTATGACACATTGACCAGGAACACTGTATTTGCAATCATCTGTAAAAGAAATATGAATGGAAAAGAGTGTCACTGCCAAGTATTTATTTCCTATTGTGTTCAAAAATATTTGAGTTGTATAAAGTAAATAAGTGTGTGTGTATGTGTATGTTATATACGTATGTACATGCCTGTGTCCGAAATTGTCTTTATTCTCTGAGTTGGCAGATTTCTCATATTCATTGATCCATATGCATTGGCCGCAATAATCAAGCATGACAAATATCATTGTTATTAGTTCGAATTTAAAATATTGCGTTGATAGCAAATAATCATTATTGAACACAGTTCAGTATAGTCTTGCACAGCAAAAGTAATGCGCAAATTTTTCTTTGGTCATTAGAAAGAACATTTCTTGTCGAAATTTATTACTAACGCTTGTCTGCTAAGAAAACCTTATTTAAGTAAAAATGTGAGAAGTTTCAAATATTGAAATCGCTTAATAAAAATTAATATTTATCAGTTCTTTTGAATTTTTTTACATATGAACCTTAGTCAAATATAAAATAGTAAGTATCGAACGCAAAGAGGAGTAACATTTTTATGTTTCTAAATTAACTTCAATTACGAGTATGTATACTAGGAAAGGTCACGATAAGCTATACAGTGCTTTGGTCTCGTATAACAAAAATTGAAGGCTTGCAGCAAATAAGAACTTAAGACATCAGTACCAATATCTTATTATAACATTTTTAGATGCAACTTAAAACAATGAAAATTATGATAATTTATAGTTTTCATTGTGGGACGGAAACACATTTAAAATTATATATTAATATATGTACATCTACTATTATTCTGACTCATAATTAAACAAATCTAAAAATAATTTTAAGT
This sequence comes from Phania funesta, assembly GCA_963932375.1. Lineage (NCBI taxonomy): Eukaryota > Metazoa > Arthropoda > Insecta > Diptera > Tachinidae > Phania > Phania funesta. The sequence goes on along the minus strand of OZ010655.1, from coordinate 34,614,733 downwards.
GTAGGATAATTAAATCTATTTTTATCTCTTCGCAAAGTACTAAATCATACTTTTATATCCACAAATTTTTGTAGAAAAAAAGATGAAGTGTACGCTCAAATACTTTTTCTAATTATTCTTCTGGTTTTTGTTCCTCCTTCCGTATTATACATATATATTTTTTTTTAGTTTTCAACAAGTTTTAATTACCATAACACTAAACTATAGTCGGGTATTTTTGCTCTTTTATTTAAAGTGAGAAAGAGAATCTGCAATACAATCTGAGATTCACATATTTCCACGCACCCATGAAATTCACATTTGCATATTATACAAAAATTTCCTATATAATATTCATAAAAATTAATAGGCACATATAGGTTTGTCATTGCGTTTGTAATTTCTACAGTATTCATTTCCGACCCAACAAAGTATATATTCTGGATCATTATATGTAGGGAAATTCAATTAATGATGTCCGTCTGTGTGTCTATCCGATGTTAAACTTTCTGACGGCACTACACAGCATTGAATCATTTAATCAATGTGTTCAGCGAGGTTTGGCTATTTTAAATCAGCCCTATCGGTCCACAAGTTCCCAAGATAAGGTCTGAAAAATATTTTTCGTATTTTTTTTTTTTTTTGTAGTTTCACATTTGCGGGGAAACCCTTATGCATACGTCAATATAATTTTTATATTTTGAATCCTTATCAAATTTTCTATAAATTCTCCCTACAGAAATTTATCCCGAGACTCCCAGACAACTTAATGAATTAACAAAATTTTAAAATCTCAAAACTTGAAAAACTAACATAGAAAACTAAATTTCTCCAAAAACCGAAATTTAACAAAAAAAAATTTGAAAAATGAAAACAAGTCACTATAAAATCTAAAAACTGGAAGAAAAAATTTTTTTTGCCAAAAATTCTATATTTATCAAACAACCCCGAGTTTTACCAAATATGTTTGAAAAACCTAAAATTCACCAAATTTTGAATACTCACCACAAGAGTTTAAATATCACAAAATTTTGTAATTTCACCAAAAAGCCGAAAATCGTCGAACTGTTAACAAAATCTATGTTAAGCAAATATATTAAAAATATAATATCACCACAAATGGTGAATTCAAAAAAAAAATTAACCAATAATTTAAAAATTCGCCAAAATAATTAAAATCATAAAAATTATTAAATTCACCAAAAATCTCAATTAATCTGAACAATATATAAAAAAAGTTGACCACAGTTTGGGAATACACCACAATCCGAATATTCACCACACAACGGAATTACAGCCAAAAATATTTTATATTACAAAATTAAAAAGTTTTACACAAAATCGAAATTTAAATAAAACCGAAATTGCACCAAAAAATCAAAATTCACAAAATTTTTGATATTACACCACAAACATTTTCCAATTTTCCAATTTCATTACAAAAACTTTAATTTTCCCAAAATTGATCAATTTCACCAAAAAATTAAAAAAAAGTATTTTTTGAAAACTTCAAATATTTGATAAAATGTTTTAACGATTAAAAAACGTTGGTTTACAGAATATTTTTCCATAATAAATTTGCCACGTCTCTCTATTAATGTTTACCGAAATGGCGGCAAAACAAAGTAGTATACCTTCGCGACGGACACCCTGTATAAGAAATTTGTATTACCCATAAATCGAAACTTCACAAAAATAAGAATTTACACAGACATACAGAAATCATAAAAATTAAATATTATAACTAAATATACTAAATAAGCTGATTCTTGATTTGATATTCCGACAGGGATGGCGGAAATTCGTTCCAAAATTCTACAAACTAAATAAGTCTCGACAAAGAAAAAATTCAAAATTTTATGAAAAAACGCTGCAATTTTAACAAAACGGCAAACACAAACCCATTAGAAATATATCTTACTAAAAGCTACATTTTTACAAACAAGTAGCCAAAAACAAACTTCAGAGAAAAGAAAGCCAAATTAAAGCAGCCAGCATTTTAAAAAAACAAGTCATCTATTAACCGAACGATATATGCATATATTAAAACGAGAGGTTAAATGTTGTAGCGGGAAAAATCTGTAGTACATTTTCACTGGTTCATAATATGAGGAAGAGTGTATAAGATTCACCACAGCCGAATAAAGCTCTCTTACTTATTTTGTTAAAAAATATTTTTTTTTTCATTAGGGAAAGGAACTTTGCAAAAACTACTGCACAGTGTCACCAAACTACAATAATTATATTATTCCTCTTCTTGAAAGAAACTAACAAAGCAAAACAAATTTATTAAAGTATTACAATTATTATCAATCAATCAATGTTAAAGAAATAAAGTTTTATATAATCCGTTGAAAGAAATTTTGGCTTGATTTATTAATTTAATTTCTGTCGGCCTTATTCATAAAAATTCAAAACAAACATGCAAATAGACACATGCAACTACAATAAACCTACTTTAATGTGACATTTTTATTTTTTGGAGACGGAAGTAATTTAGAAAGAAGGTTTTTCTGAAAACTAAAAATTTTATCCAGTGTAAGTAGTTCCTTTATCATCTTCCTTCCAATTGACCTATAATTTTTTTATTTTAAGGTTCCCTTGTTTGTTCATTATTAAAGTTATTAATAATTTGTAATAAAATTTTACATACTTTCAAACCAAATGAAGAGGGCTGGTTGTTCGAATATTTTCCCCCTCCATGCATAATAAGCTATGTTCATTTTTTTATTCTTTTTAGTTTTATTAATTTTACTAATACAACAATTTATGTTTATTTTTCATTAAAAAAAACAAAAGTTCGTTTTTTTGACTCTGTTGACTGGCACAATGATAAATCATGAAATTATGATTATAAATATATTATGAAGTTTGGTTACAATCGAAATTAGTCTGTAGCCCTCGGTTTCATATCGAAATTATAAAATATTTATGTGGGCCTCATCAATACCACCACACGAGCATAGTAACATAGACCTTGACTCGTTGTAGTAGAAACAGACCAGAGTCTTTGGTGGAAATCGAACACACGACCAACTATCCTACCGGGGCACCTGATAAAATCATAGTAATTGTGCTTATTAATAATAATTTCATATAATTTTTATAATAAATTTATTTTATAAAATATGTATTCTTTCGGGATGATACTCAAATATGTTACGATCTGCGACAAGAGGTAGAAGGAGTTCAGGAGGGGGTCTTGGCTTTATTAAACCGTCTTTACTTGAGTCGAAAAATGATTTCTAAGAATTTTTGGGATTTTATTCTTACTATTTCAGAAATTATTTCTAAATAATTTTTTTATCCCAACGCATTTTGTTAAAAAAATACAATTTATTTTTTGATGGTGTATACTCGTAAGCTAGTCTCTAAGCTAAATGTAGATTTAATCGTACCCACCACTAATTAAGTATGCCGATAAACATTTGATTGCTGACGAATTATGCCCTATAAAAAAGAAGAAAGCTTCGCACGTCGCTCGCCTATTGCAAGCCTAGAGTTTGCAGAATATAACAAATATTTGAGCAAAAAATAAAATTCAGAAAAATATTATTATTTTTACCAAAAAATTATAATAAAAACCAGGGTATGAGAAATAATTCTACCAAATAAATATATATCAAGAAATCAGAAAATAAAAATTATTTCTGCAAAAAAAAATTAAAAATCAAACATTTAAACCGCACATGGTTTATAAAATTGTAGTTTAATACGATGAAAACTGTGGGATTGGTATCTCTTTCCGATATTTTATTGAAAACCCAAAAATGATAGATATTTTCAGTACCTGAATTTTAAAATTGTTTAACTTTTTTTAATACAACAATTTAAATAAGTTTTTATAAAAAAAAAACAAAAGTTTATTTATTTTAAAACAATAAAAACCCGACTCAAATACAACAATGTGTAGTATACATAATGGTTAAACGGCTTGTGAATACGAATTTTTAAGTCAAATTTGAAAAATGGAACTTTGTACTCCACTCTCAACACTCCACTCTCACCAAAAAACTTAAGAAATTACAATTGCATATGTGCGGAGAGTCCCTCCGAGCTTTTTTAGGCTTAAAATGTGTTATAATTATTTTGAAATCTGAAAAAGATTTAAATATATCTGAAATTGCAAAACTGCGTAGATGCAAAAACTGTTAACCATCTGCAGTCACAATTTCATTTTTCCTAAAAGCTAAGAAAACAATATTTATTATGTTATTAGAAAATAAGGAAATGATTTCGATTTTAATCCATACTTGTGATTTTAAATTTTAATACAAGAACCCATTCAAATTCAGAGCATCTATTAATTTTCAGTTTTTCATTTGCTTATTAGAAATACAGGAAAACACTACACAGAATTTATTAATTTCAACCAAAAAAAATTACCCTCTTCTTCAAAGTATCAGCCAATTTCATGAGGAACAACTACATATTAAGAAGGCTTATAAGATTTTCAGCTGAATTTCGCTTAGCAACAAAATTATAAAACTAAAATCTTTTTGGAAACAATTTATTTTAGTTTAATATTTACTCGAATACGGCAAAGCAAAACGGGGTGTCATGTGTTTAACCGGTATTTATATGTCGTCCTTCCCATGATCTAAAAAAATGTCTTTCATGATACCGAGTTCGGTATCAAATTAAAAAAGGTCTTAATTAGAACATTTCTAAAACATATATCTTGGTAACTGTAGCTTGCATGCAGTCTAATATTGGAAACATTTTTGTGCGGCTCTGCAAATAATTTATCACGAAATTATAACCGCAAAATCATTTAAGTAAAAAGTAAGTTTAAAAATAACAATCCTCTAAAGGTATGACACAAGAAAATATTCTCAGCTGAAATTGTGAAGTTCAGAGGATAGCCGTGGTTTTCAACCCGTAGTGACGTTTAATTATTTTCACCTTTTTGACATCGAATAGCTATCAGACAATTTAGAAACATGTTCAAAAATTCTATATTTTTTATCATTAATACTGTAGTCGAGACCACTGTGTGGTGTTTTTGTTTGTATAAAAAAAGACAGTTCAAAAAAAGAAAAATGCTTATATTATGTATTAACTCTTCAGCCGAAAAGTGTTGGTTTCTTATTTATTTAATTTTTTTTTTATCCCCTTCATTTTTATTATTTTTCTCTCCTTTTGCTCTTCGTTTATTATGCTTACGAGTTTTAGACTTTTTTTAAGCATTCACTTCCTATAACTATTTTGTTTTAATACTTTATGAAACTCAAGATTTTTGTGGTTTTGTAAAGTGAAAAGTTTCTTAGCAGTTCCTTTTCATCAACATCATCCACAAAAGCCATGATAAAAACGAATAAAATAAACTATTTAATTCATTAATTTTTTGCAGTGTGGGTTAAAGTAATTCTTTAACGTTCAACATTAATCATTTAAAAGTTTTTCGAGATGATTTCAAAACATTGTACTCGTAAAACCCAAATTATTATTCCTTGTTTTCTTTTTATTCATTCCTAAAATTTTTTTGTTTTTTTCTGCGGCTTTATTATTTCATATTTCGGTCAAATGGACAGTTAAGTCTGGATAATTTATCTTAAGGATGCTACGCCAACTACAAGAATTACAAATAAAATAAATTTTAATGAATTCAAGATAAAAGTTTTTAATAACCAACTTGTGGAAAAATAATTATAATAAATTCCAAAAGATTAAATCGTATCATAAAGTTGTTTTCCTTGGATTAAAAAATATTATGAAATTACATGCTATTGGTTTCCTTTTTAGATACAATTAACATTTGTATGTTTGTTGTTGTTTCAGAATGAAAAATATAAATTTCTTGTGAAGTCCTTTCGTATTTTAAAAATTTGGGGCATTATTTTGTAACCATAGAAAAATGTTAAACTAGAAATTTTAATCCGAGTAGTTGCATTTTACAGTCCCTTTACTGGGACCACATTAATATATATGTACCGTTACCTAACTTAAAATTGTCCAAGCTTGAAGGTCATTTTTAAGTTATAGTTTTATTTTTCGATATTTTGCTACTCCATTGTGTAGCATCATCAGGAAATAAAAATAACGCACAAATTATATGTTTATGAAAAAATTATTGACAATAATTTTGACAATAATTAAAATTATTCACAATAATTTTTTCATAAACATATAATTTGTTCGTTATTTTTATTTCCTGGTGACAATAATTAAAATTAAAGTTTAAAAGTTATATTCGTATAAACGCCGGAATAAAGTTGTAGCGTGTTATTAAAACCATCACTCAATGCCAAAAAGCGTACCATACGATTTTTTATGAAGTTCAAAGAAACAATTTAGAAAACAAGAATTTAAGGGATAAAGGATTTAGTTCCACGTTTTACGCAATGTATGTAAGATATAAGAATGATGTTATAAAATTGAAATGCATTAAAATTAAAAAATGTGGAAGATACTATTGCTTTTGCGAGTTGCAGTTGTGGTTTTGGAAATAATTCGTCCGTGGCATGTTTTTCAACAATATTTAGAAAAACAGTTGGAGCCAAGCAACCATTCGACATAATATTCCAATTCCAGAGTTAAGTTTTCCACAAAATTGACAACAATCCATAATGAAAATTGTATGAAAATTTTTCGGAAACATTGAACCTTGTTATGAGATCCAAAAGAGAGGTATACAGCACATTATAAGGAGTGCAAAGACTCACGACATATAATTGATTTACGTGAATAAATGCTCTTTAAGCCTTGTAACTAATGATCGGGACTAATGATTCGACGATGTATTTTTTAAACAAATTTTTCTTTTAGTTTAAAATACAAATATTGAATTCCTTGGTCCATGATAACCCTAAATAAAAGACTGGTGTAGACTTCCTTCATCCTGAAAAATATTTTTTATGTTTATATCTATTAAATATTCACGGTGTACATTTTTCTGAGATCACAAATAGAAGTGAAGTAAAAATTAATATTACTTAAAATATGAAATCCAAAACAAATAAAACTTCTAAAATACATTCAAAACAATAAAAGGTACAAAAAAAATCAATAAAAAATAAATTTGACCAAGAGGCACGAAGCTTAATTTTATGCTACACACAAGTTTTTGTTTGCATTTATGACAGGTTGACCTTGTCACTCAGCATTTTTCATTGCCTATCCAGTGTTATCCTGTCTCATAGAAGTCACGTTAATACTAACAATCGGCGATTCGACGAGCACTAAAGACACAAAAAAAGTTCCATTCAAATGAATTAAGAAATAGGACTACTGGCAGCAGAAGTAATTTAAGAACTAACACTATACAAGATTTAAATTTAATCTACGCATCCATTATAAAGATAATAATAAGAATAATAAATTAGAGCTGTACTCGCCGAATCGATGAACGGTAATTATTTGCGATAATTATTCCATTTGAATTTTAGTACATCTTTATTCGACATGAACAGCTATTATTCGTTCTTTTATTTTTACTCCTGACATATTTAGTTCGTCTCTGAAAATAAACCTATTTTTCCAAAAGCAATGGAAAGAAAAATGTATTGGAATACATTATCTTGGGGTAAAATAGAACCCTAATTTTATTTTTAGTAACGTGTAAATAAACTAATGAAGTAAAAATGCTCCCTAAATAATTATAGAGAAATTATTCCCCAAGAATACTAACAAACTTTTTAACAGATTTAAGATTTTTACATATTTTGTACAAAATATACCCGAACTTTGCAGAGGAACTTACACATAGTAAATGACTGAGTCGAAAGAGGAATTAGACTCATTCAAGAATGCCACGAAAAAATCACCAAAGGTGATGTTGAGAGACAATATCAATTCATAATAATAAAATATTTAATTACAACTTAGTAACATACAATAGGTATTTCCTATTATCAGTCGACACCATTTATCAAAGGAAGCTATGTTACAAAATTAAAGCAGTAATTCAACTGAAGTGCCCTTAAAATTATTATATGAACTCATTTATTATAAATTACATGTATTTCATATTCAATTCAATATAACATTTATAAAGAAAAAGTAATTTTGAAGCAGAGTGGAGGGTTAATATTATTTTATTTTTCAGATTATTTAACAAAACTTTTCACGGTAATAGGTAACAGATATAAGAAAATGTTACTATATGATCCACAGGGCACGGAAGGGTTAATTTTTTCAAAACTTTTTCTGAATATTACTAATAATATATGGAGCAATAAATGTTATGATTTCACCATTGAACCTAGAAGAAATAAACACATTTCTTCAAAAACGCTGAATGAAAGTAAAGAATTTAGTAAAAATTGGCCTTTGACCTTCTTGGGGAGCACATAAAATTGTCTGATTTTACTCAAATTTTCAGCATTTCATATTTGGAACTCGTCTTCTTTAAAATTCAGAAGAAAAATGTTGTCCATATATTTTAATGCAAATAGCAATATGCCAAAAATAACTAGAAGATTGTACACTGTTTCGCGAACATATTGGCTACCCCAATTACAATATAGGGTGGCTCCGATTTTTCCGTTATGTGAAATAAAGGGCGTTTTCCCATTGTACTTTTTCCAACTATCTATAAATAAAATATTCCATTATAATTTAAATATTCGTCAGTACATACATTTTGAGGAAACAAATTGTAAAAAGAATAACGTAATAATAAAAAATTTCTAGTTTTATATTTTGAATGGAACAAAAAACGGCTGAATATTTTGCCTCCAAATTTCATACAACAGTAAAAGCCGTCCATTCGTTATCTACAATTCTGATATTCCACTTGACAATATTATGATTCATTTGATGACAAATTAAGAAAAACTAAAAAGAAGAACCAATTCTAAAATTACCTTGTGTTTGACAACGCGAAAGAGAGCATTAGCATTTGTGAGATGAATAGAGATATCTAAATTTGTACTGTGGTGATTATGAATGTCAAAAATTGCAAAAATTATATTGTATACATTTTTGCAATTGATAAATGTGTTTGTTTCAACAGGCATAAATTTAGACTGGGTATGCCAAAAACTTTTCACTTGGACATTTGCTCTCTTAACACGAGTCAAAAGTTTTCGATTTGAACACAGTTAAAAAAACTATGTAACAAATCTTTATACTAAACCATATTTACATTTATCTCTAAAATGTTTATTGTTATTTATTGCCAATGGAATAACTAATTTACTATATGCAAATCTTAATAAACTATCGACTATTGGGTAAAGTGAGCCGTCTCGCCAGGCACAATGTGTCTGGTTTTTTAAAGCCTCTGTGTGAAATTGCAGTATATCCACTGCTAGAGTTTTGGGATGGACCCCTAATTTGTTTTCGAATTTTTACGTGCATGTTTTTGCTTCTTCCTGGATAGTGAGAACTTCTAGATCTGTTTGGAGATTAATTTTCATTTTATATATACCAGGCAGCACATACAAGAGTCGTAAAATCCTAGACTGTCTTCTTTTTAGCTTCTGGATATTTGATGCACAATCAGCTGATGCTATATGATCATACTTGCTTTATAACGGACTTGTATCAAAGGAATTTGTATTCTAAAGCCATGGTTTGACTTAGGTCCTATTAACCAGTATATTTGATATGTTCTAAATTTAATGACACATTGAGAGTTACCTCAATATGGAGGTGAATACATAAATACTTAACGTGTGTTTCCGCTGTAACTGTAGTATTAGTTATTTTGCCTGCTGAAAAAACCTCTACCCCATAAATATGGGACTGATGTTGTTCAGATGCAACTTTTGGATCATTATTAATACTTATAAATGAAGTGTCGTCTGCAAACATTGACGTGTATGTATATGGGATTGTTGTCACATCCGCTGTATAGATTATATACAATAGCGGCCCTAGTATACTACCTTGAGGGACTCCTGCATTTTACGATTTTTAGAAATCCGAGCCTTTGACCTCACATTAAACGTTTTATCTGTTAAATAGCTCTGAAGAGGCCGACATCATAGCGGTAACGATAGAGTGAGCATTGTTTGAACATGAACATAACATAAACAGCGACGGTCTTCACGACCCAATTTCTGTGCGAACAGCAAAATGAATAATGGCTAAACAGGTTTATGGCTAGTCAAGACGGCATGTGAATAATAACTTTCTGGAAAGGTTGTAGTACTATCTTGGTAATTACTTCACCAGTTGTTACAAAACTTTGCCGCACGATGGCACTAATTCAATATTTTACGTTATATGAATTTTTCAAGGTTGGTATGTTCAAATAAATTGAGGAATTAACCTTTCTTAACAAAATTGTAAAACATTGTAAAATCATTTAATAAAAATAAATCTTTTGGGATATCATTCATTTCAAAATTCTTACGCTTTTTTATCCCAATTCCTTTACTAATACATTGCAATTTTATTTGTTAAGGTATAGGCTAGCACCTATGCCCATTTCTCTAGTTGCTTAAGCCAGCTATCGCATCAAGAAAGGTAAAGGTTAAAGCTTGAGCAACCAGCGGAAACTAGCATATCCCCCAGTAATTGCTATTTATTTGTAAAAGAATTAGGATATAAAAAATATCCTCTGACTTTTTGTAATTGCAAAATCATATTTTAAGGTTCGGGGAGACTAATTGGCGATTTTGTCAGTAGCTTAAAAATAACGGTACATTTTTGTAAGCCAAATATGAAAAAGTCTTAGAACAACTATGGTTTTCGAGGACTCAAGGAATCATTTTCAACAATAAAAAAGTTCAGTTTGGCGAAAAGTTTATTTTGATCTATTTCTATATATAGATAATATTGATCTATAAATAAATGCATAATATATACAACTGAGTTGAATACAATACGATTTAGTAACCATTGTTCTCATCTGATACTGCCATCTGCAATATAAATTTGAAGGCAATAGAAATATATCTTGTAGATCTTAAGCCAGGTTTTAATCCTCAATGAAACGGTTAGTGCAGAGAATACCCTTCTCTTTTTGAGAGCAGAGCCCCAAACCCAACTTTTTAACATACCTGATTTAGCACTCAATAGAGCACTGTTGGTGATTTAACATCAGGATCAATTTTGACTTTGTATTCAGAAACCTTTAACATGAAACAGGAATTAGGTCCACAAAAAAATCCAACCAACAAATTGCTCCAAGTTGTCAATAATTGACCCATAACTCTATGAAATCGAAAACATATTTGGAACATAAATAAAATGAGTTTTAAACGACCCTTTTGCTGACACTGTTAATCATTAACTTATTTCCAGTGGTCATTATGGAAAAATTGGGATGGGTACCAATATCCCACTACATAGAAATGATGCTCCAGAGATTACTTAATGGAACTGATATCTAAAATAATTTTGGAAGAAAAATAAATTGAATTTGAAAAACGGATTATGGTTAGTGGTCATTATATGAAAATGAAATTTAATGGATCTGCAATAGTTGTGTTGTAGATTTCCGCACTGCAAGTGTCGCGTTGCCATATACATTTAATGGCTGGCATCGCCAATAGGACTAAACCATCTTGTCAATATATAGGGTATTTAAAACTATTTCATGCAAATTATATGTAAAGTATACAAAATATAAACTTAACCATTTATTATTTCCTGTAAAAGTTTTATCAAATAAATAAAATAAAAAGTCTACATAAATATATTAAAAGAAATTTAAATATTCTTTTTATTTTATGCAAACTATTTCTTTTAAGTATGCATTACTATGGAAGACTCCGTGGTGTATTGCTCACCCAAGTAAAATTTTAAATTGCATGCCGGCATGCCTAATATCCCTAGCTTAAAAAAAATTATATCCTATATATTAAAAAATAGGTCCTCGCGTTTTTCCTTAAAATTGATTATATATTACATTGCAAAACATGCATTCAAATATATCTATGGTTTGCTGGTAGTAATATTCCAAACATACGTCACAAGGTGCCCTTTGACTCTCGCAGCATATGCATTTAGGGTGGGAAACTTTACCTACGTAGTGGAAACATGTTTCTAATATGGCGTATGCATTCTGTTTTCATAACTTTCCTATAATGGTTACGGTGTTCAGTATTTATTGAACTTTTGCCCTCTAGAATTGCTTCACCAAAGAGGCATATGAATACTCCACAATTATACGTATCCCTAGGTAAATCCTGTTTGTCATGGTCCAGATTGCTTAATGTATAATCATTTGTTTGTGTATTGAGATGAAATACATCTAAAAAATTATTGTCCTCCTCACCAGCTGCATTTAAATAATTAAACGATTTTCTTTGTGTATTTATATAAACCAGCGTGTAGTGACGCCGATATAAAATAGGAATAAGAATCTGTTTGTATTTAGATAATGGTAAATTGAGGCTATATTTCGCATTATAGAAAAAGTTCTGTCTTTGTGATTATGTCGAGCAATAGGTATTTGATCCGTGAATTGTTATTAATATATATATATATATATATATATATATATATATATATATATATATATATATCCAATATATTATTATAAAGTTCCTTCTCAGGATTAAAGCTAGTAAATTCAATTAGATCTATTTCATATCTTTTATCTCAGAGCAAGGGAAGCCTTGAATGTGTTTTTTTAATTTGTGTTTTTAAAATTTTTTCTTATAATATATTGTTACTAATTTGGGTTTTAATTTTTTTGAAGTCCTTCTCCATATATCTTCCTCCAGATTAATTCGACTTTTCTTTCCAATATTCTTAATTTGATTTTCTTCTTCGATTTCGTTAAGTAGGTTGTACACATACGTAGAAATATCTAACATATTTCGATGCACGAACTAATCTCTGTCCTTTCATTGTTACATTTTTAGTATCTTTCTACAGGACTATTTGATACTCGTATTTTTTCCTTCGTTTCCACAAGTGCACCTATTAAATTCGTCCATAGCGGAGCAAATGCAGCATATTTTCATAAAAGCAATTCACAAAATTCTAATTTAAATATATTTGTTTCTCCTTCTGTTTTAGTGTGTTTTTTAATGTTGAAATAAATTCTGTTTGCTTTCATATAGAAAGGGCTTTTTTTGTAGCTCGCGCTAAATTGCGTTTTTTTCTTGCATATAATATCAAAATCGATATTGTGTTCTGCCTCCGCTTTGAGTTTTGAATTTAAAGTGATATCGAATTCACAGGTTTTGTATTTGCAACCTGTTATAATTAAAATACGGCTAATCCATTCGAAAAATGAATTTATATCGCTTATATATATTGCGTATATCATCTGTAACTTAAAATATTCCACAACTTTTTGATCGGATATACACACCTCGAAGACTTTAAATGCAATGCGTAAGAAGTGTACGCAACGTATTTGGATAACTACAAAACTGCATTATTTTTGATTTTTTTATAAAAATTTTGTAACAAGCTGAAAGGCATTCTTCAATACTACACATTTTATTTTGTTTATTAAAAACCCTATTTATTGCGTTTATCGATATCCAGCTCCAGTCCAAGCAAACTCTTTTACATAAGGGCCAAACAATTTTATTTTGCGCGCAAAATATGTACAAAGCCAGGAGAAATCTTTCTATATCCTCTGAATAGTGACTACAAGGAAGAGCTTCTGCAACAGGCAGAAGTATTCTTTGCTCACTATTTTTACTTACATGCGCGACGAAGGAATATAAGAAAACTCCTTTTGATTCGCTATCTATTTTTTTAACTACACTTCCCGTTGCATCAAAAAACAGCGTGTTCCGGCTTAATTTTAAAATTTTGTTTCTATTCAAATTCAGGGCCATCAGTTGTTTCTTCTGAAAAAGGTAAACTTCCTGCGGTACACAAATTCTATTTATATAACATCTCCAGGATTTATCATTCCTCATCTTATACAAGTCTATGAAAATATCTTTATCTCTGTCTTGTCGCAGCTCTTGCAAGTTCCCTATCTTTCGTAATTTTTTATTTTGTTTGCATATTCCTCCTTCTTCCCTTTCATTTTGAATTTTTCTTTTGACTATTTTCCTTCGAAGTGCTCTTACCGGACAGTTTTATAATTTGATGAATGATGCATTGACCTTTTAGTAGCATATACATATAAACACTTCTATTGAATCCTCTGTAATGTATACAGTGTGTCTAAATTTGCTGCACCCCTTGACAAAGTACAAACATCTTGCGTATAGTTGCAATTTAGTGTATGATTTATTCCACCAGTGACTGCTATATTTAATACGGCACGTACTGTTAATAATTTAACTTTCTCTCTTCCATGGTCTTCTAAAATTGGTACTCCTTCGCCGAATTTTTGCATTAAAATAAAATTATTTTTAATATAATTATAATCTTTGACTGGTAATTTATATCCTCCAATATGGTCGCTGAAAACTGTTTTGCGCTCGCAGCTTCCGAAGTTTTTTTTCATCTCTTTTATTTTCAACCTTATTCTTATTTTATGTGTTTGTTTTGAAATCTTTTTCCTCATAACAACATAATTTTCGATTGTCGAAGAAGAGTTATTTGATACATCAATGTAAGACGTATCAACATTTGCTTTGGAAACATATTGTGAGTTTTCAATACTAGTTGATGAGAATAAACTTCCAGATAAATAAAAACGAATCAATAATTTCCACTTAAGGAGCAGAATCTTCTTTTTCCACATTATTCAGTTGAGGAGATATTATCACACACATCAAAGTATTATTTGAGTCCAAAATGTTTCCTAATATATCATCAGTTGTTGTTTGAGTTAAGAATTCTGTATTTTGTAGATCACAAATTTGACTTACATCTGGTGTATTCGAACTTTGCAAAGTCTGAGATTCCCTCCACTTTTCATTGTTTTACTAATTCCCTCCACTTCTGATTGTTTTACTAATTCTTGTTTTTGGTTCATTATATATTCATTTGGTGCATTTAGTACATTATTCTTATTTCTTTCCAGTATTTATAATACTTGATCGAATAAAGCTGGGCTTTGAGCATCAGCACAAAGTTTGGAAATATTTCTAATCACACTTGTTAGAGATATTCCTTTTTTCCTGTAGCGGGTGAAAAAAAGTGAAATTCGCATTTATAATATACACCTATATATTATATAAATTATATATATATATATGTTTACATCTCATAAAAAACTATTACAATTTTAACAGTAATTGAATAAGAACATATATTTACATATTTTAATAACAATAATCTACATACATATACATACATTTATCATGGCATAAAAAATAACTGAAATTATTGGTAAAAACTAAAAGAATGGAAAAAATTAAATGTATGTGTATTTCCACAAAATGTGAAAACACACACAAATTGTTTGGATATGCTGTCGACTAGTTACAGTGACAATCCGTACAACAACTATCAAAATATTTATTTAGTGATTGATTATACTTTAGTGTCGAAAGTTAGTTTTATTTTCTTTTTAAATAGAATTTATTTCAATAATAGTAAGAAATAGTATCAAATTACTAACAATATTTGCACATACATAATTTCTAAATAAAATAATCAGTTAATTTGAGATTATAAGTGTTGAATTTTGCTTCGAAAACGATAAAATTGTCACACTAATAATGAACAAAACGTTAGTTTTTACCAATCTTGCTCTCTTTTACAATGTCTTACTAGCGGGCTTGTGGGAATGCGACTTTTATTATATTTTTTAATCGCTTAACCGAAGTTTGAATTGATGACTTTATTTTTCTATTATATTTTATTACCTTTTAATAAATTATTACAGAAATTTAAAAACACACATAAAAACATAGATTTGTACGAACTGTATATTGACTTATAATATGAGTCGAAATTTGAACACAGTTTAATGTATAACCATTTTAATGTTTTCATATCAAAGAATTTAAATTGAAAAATTAATATTTGGTACTTACCGCCTTTGCAATTTGTTTAATGTTTTTAATTCACGTGCCAAACTTTTATCTTTTTGAAAAAAAAATTCCTATAAAACTTGTTTACCACCTTTTTAAAAATCGATTATAGTTATACCACTATTTTACTTTACATTTAAAAAATAAAGTTCTACGAAGTATTTGTAAAGCTTTTTAATATCAATTGTATGCAACATTTTAACTTTATTAAGAAAATTTTCGCAAAGACGATCAAAAGATGTTAACATTTACAATATTCACATGTTATAAATAAAAATACTTGGGTCAAATTGGCTTCGCTTTTTCTCAAAACTAACCCAATTGCAAAATATGTCAAATTCATTTAATAAAATATTTCCAAGGCGAACTTAATAAAAATCATTCAATCAAGCACTACATCATAAAATATTTTTTATGTTTTTACAATTATTCTTTTCTTTTTTACCTACATGTGTACATACATACATACATATGTATGTATGTATCCTAAACATTTTTGTAACCATAATAGTTAGGTACCATGAACTTTGGGGAAAACAAATCATTTATATTTATTATGTATATGTATGTATGTATATTGTTGTTATTAAAATATGTACATATGTAAATGTATGTTCTTATTCAATTACTGTTAAAATTGTAATAGTTTTTTATGAGATGTAAACAACGTTGTTTCTATATTGTGAAATTACTTCTCTTTTTTAAACTGTTTTATAGTTTTTTTTCACTTTAAATATTTCAGTGTTGTGCCTTTTTGTATTTAGCTCCTTGTTGCTTAAATGTAATTAACACATTTTTTACTTATTGTGTTTATAAAATTAAAAAAGAACATATTCACATATATATATTTATATAATATATATATAATATATATATATATATATATATATGTATATATATATATATATATATATATAATAATATATATATATATATAATAATAATAATAATAATAATATATATAATATATATATATATAATAATATATATATATATATATATATATTATATATATTATTATATATATGTATATATATATATATTATATATATATTATATAAATATATATATGTGAATTTCATTTTTTCACCCGCTACAGGAAGAAAAGGAATATCTCTAACAAGTGCGATAAGAAATATTTCCAAACTTTGTGTAAACAATCAGTATTGGAGGGAATTAAAACAAAAAACTTAACCATGAGCAATCTCAAACTTTGCAAAATTCGAATACACCAGATGTGAGTCAAATTTGTGATCTACAAAATACAGAATTCTTAACTCAAACAACAACTGATGATATATTAGGAAACTTTTTGGAAGCAAATAATACTTTGAGTTGTGTGATAATATCTTGTGACGGCCAAAAGTCCTTCCACTCGTTTTTGGTCACATATAATTATGTCTTTTACTTTTCTAACTAAATTCGTAGTTTTTATTAATAATAACTTAGTTTTAAGATTAACGGAAATATTTAGGTAACACCGCTACATAATTGTAGCACTGTTTTAATACAACTCTACCATGACTGACAAATGATCAGCTGGTATGGATCGTACAATGGTGTGTGTATACGTGAGACTCAGCCAAACAAGCAGAATAGTAATGCGTATACAGTAGAAAAATCAGTCAGCCTGTGGCTAGCAAGGCGGTAAGATCTACTTAATAATTTTAGAATTTTATTTAACTTTATTATTTAAGTCTTTGGCAGACAACAAATAGTTGGGCTAGAATTTTATTCGACTCAACTACTTGTAGCTTAATTATTTTAGAGTTTTACTCAACTTAATTATGCTAGTCTCTCGTGCCACCAACTGGTAGCGAAACTACTGTTGTTTTCGTGTCAGGCTAGAATTTTATTCGCCCTGACAAGAGAAACCAGTAAGTAAGGTGACGCTATACCACCTGGGCCAGAATATTATTCGCCCCAATTGGTATATGCGAGTAGCGGATAGCCACTCTCCAGGCGGTAAACGGTTGGGCTAGAATTTTATTCGCCCCAACCGAGTGCGGTCAGAGTTGAATGCATAGAGGAGACATCTCTTAGCTTCGGGACAGAATTATATTCACCCCGACAAGAGAGTCAATCCTTCGCCCGTTACCTAGAGGAGCAGCCAGACGAAGAGAGTCCATCTGAGTGAGAGGCACAGAGCTTCTGGTACTGTCGAGTCAAGCCAGAATGTTATTCGCCCTGACAAGAGAGGCCAGAAAAGGAAGTACTGTCTTACCATCGGGCCAGAATTTTATTCGACCCGAAGAGAGAATCGGCTTATGTGCACTTGCAACAAATAGTGGCGATATCTTCTATAAGCGTCGGATGGTGTGAGAAGCTGAGGAGAGTACCAGTGAATTTGCCAATGGCCACGGAAGGTCCACCGTATTTCGTGTCGCGCTGTATTTATTAATTAAGTTGATGAATAAAGTTTATAACGTTGTTGAAAACATTCATATTAACTGTTTCGTCTCTCTCTCTCTCTCTCTTGGAAACAAATAAATATTTTTTGTAACGAACCCTGGGAGCCGCGAGCTTTACTCTAGTAAGAGCACTTCGAAGGAAAATAGTCAAAAGAAAAATTCAAAATGAAAGGGAAGAAGGAGGAATATGCAAACAAAATAAAAAATTACGAAAGATAGGGAACTTACAAGAGCTGCGACAAGACAGAGATAAAGATATTTTCATAGACTTGTATAAGATGAGGAATGATAAATCCTGGAGATGTTATATAAATAGAATTTGTGTACCGCAGGAAGTTTACCTTTTTCAGAAGAAACAACTGATGGCCCTGAATTTGAATAGAAACAAAATTTTAAAATTAAGCCGCAACACGCTGTTTTTTGATGCAACGGGAAGTGTAGTTAAAAAAATAGATAGCGAATCAAAAGGAGTTTTCTTATATTCCTTCGTCGCGCATGTAAGTAAAAATAGTGAGCAAAGAATACTTCTGCCTGTTGCAGAAGCTCTTCCTTGTAGTCACTATTCAGAGGATATAGAAAGATTTCTCCTGGCTTTGTACACATTTTGCGCGCAAAATAAAATTGTTTGGCCCTTATGTAAAAGAGTTTGCTTGGACTGGAGCTGGATATCGATAAACGCAATAAATAGGGTTTTTAATAAACAAAATAAAATGTGTAGTATTGAAGAATGCCTTTCAGCTTGTTACAAAATTTTTATAAAAAAATCAAAAATAATGCAGTTTTGTAGTTATCCAAATACGTTGCGTACACTTCTTACGCATTGCATTTAAAGTCTTCGAGGTGTGTATATCCGATCAAAAAGTTGTGGAATATTTTAAGTTACAGATGATATACGCAATATATATAAGCGATATAAATTCATTTTTCGAATGGATTAGCCGTATTTTAATTATAACAGGTTGCAAATACAAAACCTGTGAATTCGATATCACTTTAAATTCAAAACTCAAAGCGGAGGCAGAACACAATATCGATTTTGATACTATATGCAAGAAAAAAACGCAATTTAGCGCGAACTACAAAAAAAGCCCTTTCTATATGAAAGCAAACAGAATTTATTTCAACATTAAAAAACACACTAAAACAGAAGGAGAAACAAATATATTTAAATTAGAATTTTGTGAATTGCTTTTATGAAAATATGCTGCATTTGCTCCGCTATGGACGAATTTAATAGGTGCACTTGTGGAAACGAAGGAAAAAATACGAGTATCAAATAGTCCTGTAGAAAGATACTAAAAATGTAACAATGAAAGGACAGAGATTAGTTCGTGCATCGAAATATGTTAGATATTTCTACGTATGTGTACAACCTACTTAACGAAATCGAAGAAGAAAATCAAATTAAGAATATTGGAAAGAAAAGTCGAATTAATCTGGAGGAAGATATATGGAGAAGGACTTCAAAAAAATTAAAACCCAAATTAGTAACAATATATTATAAGAAAAAATTTTAAAAACACAAATTAAAAAAACACATTCAAGGCTTCCCTTGCTCTGGGATAAAAGATATGAAATAGATCTAATTGAATTTACTAGCCTTAATCCTGAGAAGGAACTTTATAATAATATATTGGATATATATATATATATATATATATATATATATATATTAATAACAATTCACGGATCAAATACCTATTGCTCGACATAATCACAAAGACAGAACTTTTTCTATAATGCGAAATATAGCCTCAATTTACCATTATCTAAATACAAACAGATTTTTATTCCTATTTTATATCGGCGTCACTACACGCTGGTTTATATAAATACACAAAGAAAATCGTTTAATTATTTAAATCCAGCTGGTGAGGAGGACAATAATTTTTTAGATGTATTTCATCTCAATACACAAACAAATGATTATACATTAAGCAATCTGGACCATGACAAACAGGATTTACCTAGGGATACGTATAATTGTGGAGTATTCATATGCCTCTTTGGTGAAGCAATTCTAGAGGGCAAAAGTTCAATAAATACTGAACACCGTAACCATTATAGGAAAGTTATGAAAACAGAATGCAGACGCCATATTAGAAACATGTTTCCACTACGTAGGTAAAGTTTCCCACCCTAAATGCATATGCTGCGAGAGTCAAAGGGCACCTTGTGACGTATGTTTGGAATATTACTACCAGCAAACCATAGATATATTTGACGTCATGTTTTGCAATGTAATATAAAATCAAATTTTAGGAAAAACGCGAGGACCTATTTTTTAATATATAGGATAGAATTTTTTTTAAGCTAGGGATATTAGGCATGCCGGCATGGTGGTGCAGAAATCTACAACACAACTATTGCAGATCCATTAAATTCCATTTTCATATAATGACCACTAACCATAATCCGTTTTTCAAATTCAATTTATTTTTCTTCCAAAATTATTTTAGATATCAGTTCCATTAAGTACCCTCTGGAGCATCATTTCTATATAGTGGGATATTGGTACCCATCGCCATTTTACCATAATGACCACTGGAAATAAGTTAATGATTAACAGTGTCAGCAAAAGGGTCGTTTTAAAACTCATTTTATTTATGTTCCAAATATATTTTCGATTTCATAGTTATGGGTCAATTATTGACAACTTGGAGCAATTTGTTGGTTGGATTTTTTGGTGGACCTGATTCCTGTTTCATGTTATAGGCTTCTGAAGATAAGGTCAAAATTGCTCTTGCTGTTAAATCCCCAACAGTGCTCTATTGAGTGCTAAATCAGCTATGTTTAAAATTTGTGTTTGTGCCTCTGCTAGTTAAATTCAAATTTATCTTCACGCACATCTCAATTTTAAAAATGTTGAATTTTTAAGTATATTTCAAATTTTAAACATAATTATTACTACAAAACTCGTAAATTTGTCTTGGCAGATGGTGGATTTACATTCTATTTTGTTTTTTTAAGCTTTAATTTTATTATCTTGAATCATAAGATATGTTTTTTATCATTGATCCTGTAATACGATCAGGTTCGGGTGAATTTTTGATGTCAAGATTTTTATTTGTTGTTTTTAGTAAGCATAACCTAAACTTCATAGGATCATACACAGTATGGCTGATAATTGGTGTAAGTATTTATGCCATGTGATGTGAAAACCTTTTCTAAATGATTAGCGATACCATCCACCCTATCAATTAAGTTTTTAGCCCATGTGAGCTTTCCAGAGGCTACAATCCGTGTGTTTTGGTGGATCCAAGTTTTTTAAATAAGTAGATCTCAATAGCGGAGTCATGTTGCTGCCTCAGTTTGATACGTAAAGTTCTTCGAGATAAGTTCATTTGATGTCAGTAAATTGACTATGTTGCCATTGCCTTCAGAACTTTCTTTTTTCTCTGATAATAGTCTGTATATCAGCCGATAATTTGTATTAATTTCTTTTAATTAAACGTTTGTTAGGTGTTGCAGTTCTGGCTTTCGCCGTCACGACATCGTAAAATGATCCACAGCTAATTGAGTATCACCTGAGCTTCTCAGAGGGATGTTTTGAATTAGGTGAGAGCTCTCATGCATTTTATATTTCAACCAATCCATATTTTTATTTGGGTAGGAAATAATGGTTTCAGTGAAAAAAGCTGTCGTGAAGCGTACTTATTGTAGCTTAATGGTCAGAAAATAGATCATAGATTGAACTGATTGACTAAAAGTTAATCACGTCTGATATTTTTTAAATGACAAAATCAAAAAGGTCTGGCAGTCTGTTGGCCAATAAGTGGGTTTACCTCCAGACATGACGTCTCGCTTAATTGCTTTAATTATGTTATACAGCTGTCTCCTTCTAGGACTAAGAAGTCTGGAGCCCCCAAAAGGATGTTTTGCATTGTTATCGCCAGCTGCAATGAACTCGTGCCGTAGAACCTGACAAATTGATCGCGTTCGATTTTGTGCTTAGGTGGGCAGTACACAGATGAGATTGCAATTTTTAAATCTGTTAGATTAATAGATGTCGCTTGTATAAAGTCATCACTCAATTTCGGCATTAGAAAGTGCCTTACGTTTACGCGTACTGTGATGGCGGTGCCACCACATGCACTTCCATTCGGATGTTTAGTATCGTATGTGTTAAATCCATTGACTCACAAGCAGTTTTTAGAGTGAAATGTGTTTCAGAAACTAAAAGTATGTATATTTCCTGTGTTAGAAGGAAAAGTCATATTTCGTATTTATGTGGGAGGAGCCCATTAGCGTTCCAAAAGCATATTTTCAACTGGTATATTTTGTTAAGCAAACCTTGCAAAAACATGTTCTGGTTGCGACATAAAAGTGTTCATTGTGTTAGATTATCAATTGAGCTCGAGTTGTTTGTAGATGGTATGTGACCAGCCTCTAAGACGTGTGCATATGAAAGTTTTCGCCCGTTAGAACTTTCCATATTAACATTATGTAAATTATTTTGCAGTGTTTCGGCAGACGAATAGAGCTGCTTAGAGTGTATTACGTTACTAGGTTGTGTACTAGAACCAGCTGGAATCCGAGGGAAAGACTTATATTCCTCCTATTCTGGTTTACATACGACTTTTGCATTATTTTTTATGTGTTTGAATACTTTGCTGTTGCTGAGGTATTATACTTTTATTAAGAATATTATGTACTGGTTATATATCTATCCTCTTTGCAGTTTTGGAATTGGTTTTGGTACATAAATTGTATCGTTTTTTCGTTGAAATATTTTTGGTATAGCACCTGTATCGTTTTTTTTTTTTTTAATTGATTCAGGTGTTGTTAGCTGTGAAGATATATTTATGTATACGGATAGCGAGCGCGTTCAGTCTACTGGCCTGGCATTTAAAAAAGGACTAGAATTTTTTTTTGTTATTTAAGTGGTTCATTGAATTATCATTTTCTGGTGCACTAAAAAAGTAATAAGCATATTTATTATTCTCTTTTGTATTTTTTAAATTTATATTTGATGCATTCATTCACTGGCTATAAATGGAATTTTTTTAACGGGTTTAAATAACTATACACTAGTTTTTATTGTTTACAACACAATATATTATACGTTGTTATTGTTTATTATTTTTATATACATTTGTTTGCTCACTTCACTTGTTTATTTCTATTTTTTACTGAAAATGAAATCACCTATTCCAAATATTAATTATGCGCGAAATATGACGTACTTATGTACTTATTGGCGGTATTTTTCTTAAAGAAATTTATAGATGAGAATCCGATTAGAAGAGTAAATTTAGTCGTTGGGTTTTGGGGGAAAATATAGAGATTGAGATGAATAAGTTCCTTGCAATAAAATGTTTATTATTTGCAGTTAAATTGGTATATAAGTTATCTGGCTTGAATTGTTCTTTAAACCCTTTTTTGCAAATATTGCACTTCATCAATATTCTCATAAACAACGGAATTGAGCCAGACACCTAGAACTTATTTTGTTAAAATGGAACATTAAACCCTTATTGTAAAAACCTGCTAATAAGCAAAATTTCAATTAAAACTGTAATAAAAAAATTCTTTGGAAATTAATATTGTATAAAAGACAAAACATTTTATTAATAAAGACAGTGTAATTCGCAACCTAAAAGGTAAAACTTGTGTTTTTCTTCAAAGTAGAACCACGATAACTGGCGCCCGAGCTAAAAGAGCATTTAAAAAAGAAATCCTTGAAATTATAGGAAGACTTGAAAATCCTCAAAAATAAAAGGATAATTTGAAAATTCTTGAAATTATAGGAACATTCAGAATCCTTTCAATAAAACCCTTAATGTAATAAAACCATTTAAAACCCCTTGCAAACACAACGGTGGTCAAAAGCAACCCCTTAAAGGAAGCTGCAGTGAAGTAACCAAGTAGACGAACACACTCCTGGCGAACGTGTTGGATCTTGCCCCTGAGTACTAGCCGAAAAGGACAGTAGCAAACCATCCAGAGGCCAGCAATGCTTGTAATCCTGTAAGTAAAATAATTACCAACAGTACATGCTGGAAATTTTACTCCAATTCATATAAGAACATTGTGGTAATACATCTTACTAACATAGAGATAAGAGAAAAATAACATTGTAATCAACATAAGAACATTACATATTTTAAGTGTTACCTCAATTAACATAAGAACATTGTGGTAATACACCTTAGGGTAATACACCTTGCTAACATAAAACCGTAATCCACATAAGAACATTACAAGTTACCTTAATTAACATAAGAACTTATGGTAATAAACTTTAACCTAATTTAGAAAATAGGAATTTAATAAATAGAAGAAAAAATATAATAGATAAAACTCTTTTGTTTTTTAAAAAATAAATTTTTTTTTTTGTAAGAAATAAGCTTTGCAAATTTTGTAAGTGTCTGGAACAAATCCTTTGTTTTTTAATATGGAACAATTAGTTTTTGAGAGCCTTTTGGCCCAATTAGAAAAAAATGGACAACCAACAGTAAATTCAAATAATATGGTAGCCCCCAGAACTGAGACAGAACTAGAGTCTATTAGAAGATTGCCAGACTGTGTTAGGGACTTACAAAGTTTTGAGGGAAACCCAACACAATATATTTCATGGATCCATAACGTGGAGTACATTTTGCAAGATTATAAAATAAAACAGGACAAACCGCTTTACAGAGCCATTGTAAAACATATTAGGCAGAAAATTAGAGGTCCTGCAGACAATGGAAATTAATATTGTAGAAAAGACAAAACATTTTATTAATAAAGACAGTGTAATTCGCAACCTAAAAGGTAAAACTTGTGTTTTTCTTCAAAGTAGAACCACGATAACTTTTATGGTTACCGCTTTGTACATATGTCATTCAATATACCTAACTCTGTATGTACTTTAATTTTTTCCCTTCAAAAATTCATAGAATTATTAAAATTGTCACGTACGTAAAGTTATTTTAAAATTATAAGGACTTAAGATATCATACGATAATGATTTCTGGACCATGAGGCTGTGTGATGAATAACTTAAGCTCGTTGTGCTGGAAAAATGTATGTGAGCAAATGGTAGTTCCAGCTAACGGTCCTAACAGTTAAAGTGTCGTGGAAGGAGTGGACTAAAATCGTGTCTCATGTTAACTTAAAAGGAGTGAAGGCACGATATCTCTAGTTTTTCCTAAACTAAAACAAAGGTTTCTCATAATGAGCTGGCGTGAGACAACAGCGAAATGCGCATAGAGACTAGCTCATCTCCTAGCAACAGTTTTTGCGAATTTATTGTTAATTTACTCTCCTTACAAAAACACCCGACTTACGAGCCTTACCAGTTATCCGTTCACACCTTACAGAAAGCCTACCCGATAAACGAGATTCACCTGCTACTAGCTCACTTGACAAATAGGTACCAGACAAACAACAAAACAATAATGAATTGATGCGAGCTTCTCAGAACGAAAAACGACACTGCATATGGCAAATAGCCGGCTATTATTGAAACTAAACTTGACGAGTGATGACGGACATTCGTTCCAAAAAATCTATGTTAGTTTACTACTTGAAAAAGTAACACGATTAAATAATATTGAGATATTTAATGTTGAGCAAGTCCACATTTTAAATCAGTATTGGAGCTAAGAAGAAACTAACCTTCAATCCACTTTGGACTCTGTTAAAAAGTAAATGATTTATAAAAGTCCATTACGTATCAGCCAATACTATATTTTAACTAGATTTGTCTTGTTAACATTGCTTTGGTAAAGGCTGTACTAGTATCCAACAGTAAAAAAAAAAACACCAGCGCAATATGTTTCATAATTGAGCAGAGTTTAAGGTTTATTGATTTAAATGTACATATATATTTTTGGAACACAGTATAATTAATCAAAACATTAAGTTCTCCCGAATAGGATTTAAAAACATTGTCAAAATGTTCCGTACGTAACGTTGGAATGACCCAAAAGTTTAACACGAGAATCTATTTCATTTTATAATAATTAATACAATAAAATATTTTCTCAACATATATTTAACAGTACGAACAATTAGTTGGTCTTAAGTAATTCACACTTCGTTCTTATGTATTTGATTTACATCGGCTTTGGTTACATAACATATTAAAAATGTTGGTCACCGGCATGGATGCTAAAAGCAGAGCCAACCAAAAAGCAACATAAGCATTAAAAAAGCAAAACCTTGGTGCTGTTGACCTGACCTACTATTATTCGGTACACCAGCTTTTTTTACCCACCATTAGTTTTAAAATCATTCTTCGGCTACCTACGGATAGATTCAACCACACTACTCTTCCTTGTTAATAAATTAATCGGCCTGATTACGGTTGTCGAAGACGAAAATCGAGAGCAGTCGAAGTCGTTGTCGATTTCGATCATTTTTGGTACCACGTAACTTTTTCGACTCTTGTGATTTTGTAATGGACTGAAAAGTACAAGATGTGTCATAATAACAAAATTACATGAATTGCCCTGTCACATCTGTCAAAAGAATTTTTACTCTTACATAATTGTCCGCCAAAGGCAAAATTTTATTTTCTCAGTTTACAATTAAATAAATAGAATAAAATAACAATGTTAAGTTTGGGACAAAGAAATAAGGCAAAATTCAAACATATTTGCAATGCCCAATTGGAAGTAAGTAGTGAAATTGAGAAATGAGTGTCAATTCATACTCCCCATCTGCACTTAAGTTTCATTGGCATTTTTAGATTAAATAAAGATGCATTCAAATACGTGTTGGAATAAATATCACCTAGATTGGAAGACCAAATAAAGTCGTCTGCTGTTCCCAAAGTATTGAAGTTGGCGGTAACATTGCGCATACTTGCTGAGGGCAGTTATCAAAAAGGAGCTGGCAACGATTATAATGTTGGCCTTTCACAGTCTTCAGTAAGCAAACTGCTTTAAGTATAAGAAGGAGAATAATGCAATCTTTGAATATTTAATAACATTGTTTATTTAAAAAAAAAGGTACTTCAGGTACTAAGATTATAACATAAAATAAAAAAGGAAAACAAAACAAATTACAGATATTCAGTCTTTTTAAACCTAAACTTAAAAAATACATGGGATCAGAAAATTACACCCGATTTCCGCTCTTCCATTCATCCAGCTCTATTTGCTTTGTACATTTTCAATTCTTCTTCTTTAATCTTGAAAATTTTCCTCTAGTCGTGAGGAAAAAATTTATCGACTGTTTTAGCATACTTTGATAGTCGTTTTCGTCTTCCGTGTTACGAAAATTGTAACGGATTGTGCATTTTCGACAACCGTAGTACCATTTTCCAAAAAAATCGACATTCGACTACGTCTTCGACAACCGTATTCAGGCCGAATTTAAATCTATGTTTAAATTTTTCTACTTTTTCTATTAAGATTCCTACTTCTTCAAAATTCGGAGCAGTAGTGCAGCTATGTTTAATATTTATTTTTATGTAGAAGATTATACGATTTCTGTCAAGCAAATCTTTGAAATACACTTCATGAAACCCTGAGTCGATATTATTTTCTTTAATGCTTATATTTCACTTTATTGAATCTTTCTACTAAAAGAAATTTCCAATAAGTATTCAAATCTTATTTCTAAATTCTTATTTACCAGTTATTAATTTTTTGTATTCAAATGTTATTAAATTATCTTCTATGGTGTAGAGAGAGTCGCCTCATCAGGCTCAATGTGTCAGTTCCTTTTAGTCTCTGTTGGCCGTCAAATTGCAATAAATTACGTCGGAGAGAGTTGCGATTTGGACGTGTAAGTTTTAACTTCTTCCTGAATAGTAGGAACTTTAAGATCCCTATGTATATTTTCATTTCTTATGTACCAGGGGGCATACGATAAGACGTAAAATCCTAGACTGTGTTCTGGATGTTTGATGCACAGGCAGTATCCCACAGCTGAATGGCATATGACCATATTGGCTTTATAAAGCATTTGTATAAAATGACTTTATATTCCAAAGCCAAAATTGACTTGGACTTATTAGCCAATGAAGTTGATTTGTTTGAAGCTTTTTCAGATGCATCCTTTGGACCATCACTGACACTTATAATTGCAGTGTCGTCTGCAAAGGTTGATGTATATGTATGTGAGCTTGTCGGCATATCCGCTGTATAGATGATATATAATACCGGCCCTAGCACACTACCTTGAGGTACTCGTGCACTGATTTTCCCATTTCTTGAAAGCTGATCCTTTGACCTTACTTTAAAAGTTCTATCTGAGAAATAGCTTTTTATAAGCTTGTGGGTGTTTTCAGGAAGAACCCGAGCTATTTTATTAAGTAGCCCATCATGGCAGACTTTATCAAATGCTTGGGAAATGTCTATAAATAAAGCTGAACAGTATTGCTTTCTTTCAAAAGCCGATCTAATAAAGGTAACGATTCTGTGGACTTGTTCAATCGTACTATGCCTTACTCGAAAACCAAACTGATGATCTGGGATAACGTTTTGTTCATTTAGAAAAGGAGTTACACTCGAGACGAATAATTTGTCAAATATCTTTGACAAAACTGACAGTAGGCTAATAGGCCTGTATGATGTAATCTGGCTTGAGTCCTTTCCAGGTTTCGGGATCACAACAATTTCAGACATCTTCCAAGATCATGGGAAGAAACCGACGCGCAACATGGCATTAAATATGTAACGTAAAATTCTTACAGCTGAATTAAGTAAGTTTTTTATCATTGATCCTGTTATACGATCAGATCCAGGTGATTTCTTCATATCCGTATTTTTAATTGTCGATTTTAAAGAAGACAACCGAAATTTCCTAGGGTCATTCACGGTGCAACTAATAATTGGAATAGTGGAATAACTTATATCATGTGGTGCGAAAACCTTCTCTAAGTGATTTGCGAACGCATTTGCCTTTTCACTTGAGTTTTTAGCCCAAGTAAGGTCTTCAAGTCTTAGTAGAGATTCGTAAGCAATAGGACATTGTAAGTGCTTTACAGCTTTCCACAGACTATAATCCGTGTTTTTTATTGGATCCAAGTTTTTTTTAAAAATTGTCGATAGCGAATTCGTGTTTCTGTCTCAATTTACTGCGTAAGTTTTTTTGGCATAAGTTCATTTCGCCATTGTCTTCTTAGTCTTCTTTTCTCAATGACGAGCACCTGTATATCTGCTGTTGCCTGGTACGGTTTTATTTTAACTGATGGCTTTGTTAGCGTTGCAACTATGGCTACGTCAGTCACGACGTCTGTAAAATGATCTACAGCTGCTTGAATATCAGCTGGATTTCTCAGTGGGATAAGTGAGAATTCACATACATTTTATATTTTAACCAGTTCGTGTTTCTGTTCGGGTAGAAACTAAGTGTTTTAGGTGCAGTGACAAAACTGTCGTGTAAAATAACAATTGTAGGTGAATGAGCAGAATATAAACGTTTACATAAGCAATAACCAAAACCAAGATATCTAAACTAAATAGGTTTGAGGTATGTTGCTACCTACAAGTAGCGTTAGTTAAATGCATTTCAAAAAATTGAATAAGGTTACTAATTTGTTGCCAGAGTTTTTAAACGTAGAAATGTCACGTAATGGTTAAATTGCCACTTGTAGCCATAAATAGAAGTTTTTTTTTAATTTTTATATAAAAATCTAAATTCTTATATTATTTTTTATTTTTCTTTACTCTATAGAATTATATAAAATCAATGCGCAACTGGCATTTACATATATGAAAAAAATCATGGCTGATTTATTAATTTGATTATTGAAACACAAAGTGAATACTAATTGTTTTTATGACCGACCACCACCATTACTCAACCAGTGCGGGAATGCATAAAGAGTCAAATTCTTCGGACAGAGCAGCCGACACTTACGTTGCAGTGAATAGTATCAACCATTATATGGATATAATATTAAAAGAAAAAACTCGTTAATTCTATTGGTAAACAAAATATGAAAATCATTTGTTAAATATATTAGAAAGTGAGATTTGCCTTCGGCAAGTTTGGTTAGGAATTCTTGTTATGGGTCATATGAATAACTTTCTAGGAAGAAATTATTTTAGATATCCGATTTTTATTATTTATGACTAAGAATTCTATTGAGAGTATTTTTTAACAAAATACTGACATCAATACAACTTTTGAAATTTAATTAAGTTTCAGTTTTCAAACGAATATTAAGATCTTTTATGATACTTAAGCAATTTTTTCAAAAATAAGAACAGCAAGTTAAATATCTACTTCAATAATTAGACTTAAATCTAAAAGACTGAAATAAACAAGTTTTTTATATTAAATACTTAAAAATGGAAAATAATGAATGCTACAGCAAAAAACATGATTTGAATAGTTGTTCCAAAAAAAAAAGAATTTGAAAAATATATTTCGTTAGTTAATCCATCTCTGAGCTATTCGTATAACAACACTTTCTATATGAAGTGAAACACGCGCAGAAATGGAAAGTTTAATAAGATTGTCCCTCTTAACTTAGCATAATTTATCAGAAATCCAAACCTTTTTATGTTAGAGCAAAACGGAACACTTTATTCAATAACCAAATGATTTTTTTTAAATTTTAGGTCGGACATTACATCAATACCCAACATTTTCTACTTCCACTATAGAAAATAATATATAAGATATTGTTATCCTCATTATAACCTTACTAATTACAAGTCAAACATTTGCGCCAAATTTGTTTTCACGTATTTGCCCAAAATGTTTTCAAAACAATACATAATTTGTTTATGGTCACATCACAGACATTTGTTTCTCGATTTTTGTTCAAACAGCTCTTAAATTGTGTCAAATAATATATGAGAAAACATATTTTACCTTCGTTTTCATTTAAAAAATTTGCCGCCTTGAAAATTATTTTATCAAACTTATAAAATACATCATTTTATTTGCCACAAAAATTATATGTAAACTTCTGCATGGAAGTTTAGACAAATTTGTTCATTTTATGCCGTGAAGCATAATAGAATAGTTTTTTTAAGAAATGGGAAAAAAGAAACGAAAAAAAAACCATTAATTTCCTATTTTCTTTCTTTTTTAAATTCAATTAGTAAAATACAGAGCTGCTTTTGTTTTGTATATTATATACATATACCTACATATGTAAGTGTAACTAACTAATTCATTTTAACGAAGAAGACCATTTACTCTTGTTTATGAACGTTTTCCGGGTTTTTTTATTTATTTATTTATTTATTACATTTCATCTACAAAATTATATTTTTACAGTTTACTAAAACAACTAATTGTAATATTTATATAGCAAAAGCTTGAACATATTAAAAGTAACATTAAAATTTAAGGGGGGAGTGAACCTATTACATATACATATGTAAGCATCAGAGACCTGCAACTTGTATGATCGATCCGTCTTGTTCACAGTAGTTGAATTTTAAGAACAGCACGAACAAGTATTACATCAATTTAATACTTGTTGCTTTTTATACACAAACATAAAATGCAACAACAAGTGTAAATCATTTTCAACATTAGACTTGAACAGATTTGTATTGAAACAAAAAGTCTCGTTAACAAAAAGTAATTTTTTTGCACAACGGCTTTATTGTACATGATCTGATTGGAGTTTTACCAAAAACAATCGAGCCACTTAAAAGTAAAAAAGCGCCATGCAGAAAAATATAAAAACAATAGTTGCCTTTGGCAATTTCTTCGGAAATAAATTGTGCACACTGTTCCATTTAAAACTTTAAAACAATCAATGTTAATTAGATTACGTAGCTAAAATTAACTTTTACGTAAAAACAACAAGTGGAGAAAACATTGGGTAGAAAATTATTTTACAACTGAATAAAACACTCGCTTCGCTAACAACAAGTTGGCTTTGATACAAAAATATATTCAAACCTTAAACGACACTGTCAGAACATTCATGTTCGCAAAAAATGGCGAGTGCATAGCCTGAATTTTCTAAACGATCGGTTGTTTCAACAAGTGTTTTTTGCTTTTGAACAAAAATGATTCAAGTCATAAAAAACTAAGTTCTTGTTTAACTAGACCCGAAAATTACGCAACCGAAACCGATGTCTGGTAAGCACCTTGCAATTGGTTCATTCTTTGCATAGCTAGTTCTAAGAAAGCCCTCTTCAAACATACGATTATTTCTAAATAATTTTTTATTTCTGGGCAGTCGATGTTATCAGATAAAGCGTTATAGACCAATAATAATGAAAAACAAGTTCTACGGTCGGCTAACGATTGAAGGCCTAATAACTTTCTTCTTGATTCATAAGAAGGTAGTTAGTTCATGGGGCCAGTTTAACTTTAAAGCAGTCTTAGTAAAGATTCTTTGAAAGCGTTCGATGCGTTGAGATGGACCCAAATGATGGGATTCCAGACGATAGAACAACACTGCGAACTAAATATATGTACAAAGATTTAAGCGTATAAGCATCCTTGAAGTCTTTAGATTTCTTGTAATGAACCCGAGCATGCTATAAGCTGTAGAAACTATATAATATATATGATTGGAAAAACTTAATTTTGTGGCAAAGATTATACCTAAAGCTTTGACTTCAGCTACACACTTAAGCGGAAGGCCACCGATAGAGTAAATAAACTTAATTTGAGCTACAATGTATGTGTATGATACTACACAACATTTTGAAATATTAAGGTGTATGTCATTATTAGAACACCACTCGAACAATTTGTATAGATCGGCTTGTAATTTCTGACATTCATTAAGATTTGAGATACAGGAGTACAATTGTACATTATCTCCGCATAGCAAAAAATTTGAATATTGAAATGCTAATGGTAAATCATTGATAAAAATAATAAATAGCAAAGGACCAATATGCGTTCCCTGTGGAATACCAGAGTAGGAGTCTATTAAAGACAAGGATAAACAGGATAAAAAGGATAATAAGAAACTCTTAAAGGATAACAATAATTTATTTGAGAGGCCAAGTGAAGAAAGCTTACGCAATAAATGATAATGGCTGTATCAAAAGCTTTAGCAATATCAGTGTGTATAACATCACATTGACACTTACGCTCCATTGTATTTATAATGTCACGGGTTATCAATAGCAAATTCGTAGAAGTATATATATTTGGCATAAAACAATGTTGCGGATGCGAAATAAAACTTTTAGCAATGTCAAAAAGTTTATCTTTTAAAATTTGATCGAAAATCGTTGCAGTTGGACTCTGTTTAACTATAGGTCTATAATTAGTTATTAGCCTACGATCTCCTGATTTAAAAATTGGTACAATACAACAGAATTTCCAGCAATCTACAAATTTACCATGCTTGAGACACATATTAAAAAGTTTTGTAATAACTTTAACAATATTAATGTAAATTTTTTTTTTAAATATGGATATATATATATATATATATATGGATATATATATATATATATATATATATATATATATATATAGGTTTTTTGGTAAAATTTCGAAATTTTGAGTTTTTCGTAATTTTTTTCCAACTTTCTGCTTTAGTCATGAATTTTCGGATTTTTTTAAACTACCAATAGTTTACGAAGCTTAAACGTTTTCTCGTGTGTTGTTTTCATTTTCTATGTAGCTTTTAGAGATATTATAAAAGTTAAATTATTTGGTGAGTTTTTGTGAAAAGAAATCTTTATATATAAAAAAATTTCGATCTTACAGATCGATGTAAATATTTACATTTTGATTGAATATTTCTAAGAGAAATTCACAATTAGTTATCTTATTTCTTTAATTTTAATTGTTATTTATTACGAATGTAGTAACTTATTTGTATTCAAGTCTTAATATGCTATAACACTCTTTAACCCTAAAGTCAAGGTTAATGGCTGTTAGTTTCCACATGCAAGATTTTGTGTTAAATTTTAATTTATTACATAACTTTATTCGATTTTAAGATTTAAACTATTTCGAAATATCCAAATAGCTTTATTAGTTGTTTTACATATGTATGTATTTTTTTTGAAAATAGCAAAAAAGGCAACTTTTTATTTCAAATTTATTATGGGTTCGAATAACCGAAAAATTATAAATTTTTACAAATAAAAATATATTTAAAATTAAAAGATCCTAAAAAAGTTAAGATTTTTAGTTCGTCCACGAATAATTTTCATTATAGCATTAGTGAAATAGTCGTATAACCTAATATTTTAAATATAGCAACCGCAATTCATTCTCGCGAATGAATCAAAATATTTAACTATTTTAAACAGTGTTAAAAATGATATGTGCGAAATATGTTATGGTGACAAAACAGCACTTCTTTTTCGTTAATTTATTTATGATATTATGCTGTAGTCGTACTGTGGAAAATCCGACAGCAACGAAAACAGCACTAATATGACAGCAATCACATTGACAGCATTGTGAAATGGTACGAAAACCATGCACTTTTTGCACTCATTTCATTGCTATTTTTATTTATCGTTTAGTTTTCTTTTCTAAATATTGAAGTAGGTAAGCTAGTAATCCCTTACCTTAAAATATTCTATGACAAGACAAAATGCAGATATAGGTATACTGGATTTGTTTATGATTTTCTATTAAAACTTTTAAAAATGAACAAATAGCAAGAGAAGGAATTTGACAGCAAACAATTGGTATAGCTGTTATTTAGAAATAATTTCTTATTTTGCGTTTATCGTTCTGTAAAAAATTACTGCAGTTGTATTTTTAACACATACTGCATAGCAACAGTAATAGCAATTTTAGAATTTTTTTTAACCCCTGAAACCTTGAAACAATGTCCACGAAAGTTCTTTCTTTTAGAATTTTAGGGAATCATACTTCATGATAGTTGCTTAAAATTTAGCACAGAAGTGTGATTAATGATCAATTAACTTCCTCTTGAATATTCTTAATGACCTCACTGAAACCCTTTTTTAAAAAATACCAGGAAAACTAAAGTTTTTTTCTTAAATGTACAATTTTATTTTTTTTATCTTTAAGTCTCTACTACAATTAAAACAACATTATAACAAAAAATTGCGATGTGATTAGAAAAATAATTAATGTTAGTAATTGATTTCTTATCTCAGTCTGTATTTCTAAATGTTAGAAATGTAAATGAAATCATCATATTGTTTTTCATGTTTTACTCAAATGCGCTGTAGTTTTTTTTTTTTTGTTCTTTAAGCACGAATGTCTTTGTAATGGGGTTCTTCCTTATCTGTATCTAATTTAATCGAGTAATTGCCAATCAATGAACCTTGGACGTCAGCTTGACCCTCAGGATTGTATTGGGGACCATCACCGATTTCTTGAGTTTCTTCCTTGACTACACGATAACCTTTTTCATCGGCTTCATAATACACAGTGCGCATAACGAAGCCATCACTGTATGAGTACATGCCACTGACCTTGCTACCATCGCGAGTTTCTTCGCGGGCGATCATGTTGTCATTGATTTTATCTTCGACATGGGAATTGAAAGAGTATTGAGCAGATTCGTTTTGAATGCGTTCCAATTCAGCTCTATCTTCGGCGTCCTCTTGTTGCTAAGGAAGATAAATAAGACAGAAAGAAATTTAGTATTTCATAAGAAAAAATAATGAAGTTTTAAACTTTTTTATGCAAATGCTTAATGTTTTATATAGGAAGTAAATGTGTGTGTCGTCTTGGTTCTTGCATAAAGTCATCAACTATTGCAAACTCTATGTATGATAGTTTTCGAATATCGAAATTTTTAATTATGATTGATTTATGACCCTCTTTTCCCCCGAACACCTAAATTGCACATTTTAAATGATTGACAGCACTTAAAGTTTCTAAACATATATATTGGCCTTTTGTTGGCTCACAAAATGATATTGAGTAATAATTTGTAGTGAAGAGCTTGTAGTTGAATATTTTTTTCTTTGTAGTTTCAAAAATTAAAACAAAATTTAAAAATGTGGAAAAAATAAAGTTTCTGGAAAAATTCCGTTAAAGTTTAACACTCAAAAAGTTGTTTATGAAAGCTGCTATCATATCGGCGATGAAGAAATAAAAATATATTTGCTCTTTATAAAAATATAAAATGGTTTTATGTTTCTACATGAAAAGGTTGCAACTTTCAAAAGTAAAACTACTGAGTTTGCAACTCCATAAAAGTGTATCAGAACAAAATAATTTCCTACAAAATTTTTTTAATGACGTTTAAACAATCAGATAAAGTGAAGATTGTTTTCTTTAAAAATTTGCATTTATTTGTTGTTATTTAAATAAAAATTTGTCTCATGTCGAAAAGTTTTTTTATTTCTCTTTTATGAAATCGGAAGTTGTGCTCTAATACATGTTCACGACAACAAAATTATATTATATTAGTTTTTGTTTACATTTAATCATTAAATAATGTCTACCCATATAAATTGCAACATGCGTGAGTTGAACCATACAATTGTTACTAAATTCTAACCACAAACAAAGTATTGTAACTATACAAAAATAATACAAGAACTCTAACCATAAAATGTTTTTAATAGCTTAATATGTAAAACTCTTGCTATTTAATCAAAGTATGGGGGCGGTGGCTAAAGTGGTTAGCGTATTGGCTACGAGTATTTAGCCGCCTGTGTTCATACATA
This sequence comes from Phania funesta, assembly GCA_963932375.1. Classification (NCBI taxonomy): domain Eukaryota; kingdom Metazoa; phylum Arthropoda; class Insecta; order Diptera; family Tachinidae; genus Phania; species Phania funesta. The sequence continues at coordinate 34,578,052 of OZ010655.1, read as the reverse complement.
AGCCGCTGCCAAAGAGTAACATAACTTTTTACTACTTTTTCTTGTAAGAGGACCATGTCATTATTAACTAATATCATACTACGTTTTACCTACAACCATAGAATTGAACCATATGTTGCTCTTAGACCATGGTTACATCAACCATGCTTAGAGTAAACAGCAACAATTTTTTCATTTTATGTTTATTAATAATATTTTATGGTTGGAATTTTTAGTTAGTCAAAAATTTTATTGTTCAACCCAACCATGTTGCAAATTTGATGAATGGTGATTACTTAATAATTAGATATAATAATTTGTAAGTAGTGTTTAAATTATTTTCAAACAACCACGACAATATATTGTTATAGAGAACATAATACAGTTACAGTGACTATGCCACAGGCATGCTTGTCTTTTCGTGCATAATTACTAGAAGCAGCCCAATAAGTCAGACTAACTTAATGTTGCCAATTAGGGTAGGGTTATTTTTCTATCAAGGATTTGTTTTATCTTAATCATAACTAACCTAAAATTTACTTAAAAATCAGCATTGTAGCATAAGTCTTAGCTTAACCATTAATTTTTTTTGTGTTTAAAATTAAAAAAAGGCTGCAAAAGAGATTTCATTTAAAAAAAATACTTTAAAATAATTTTTTGAAGAAGTAAGAAGCATCTCAGAAAAATGTCGTAAAATAAGTGATTTTAAATTACAATTAGAGAGCAAACGATATTTTTATTTATCGTTCATTTAATTCAGATTTGAAAAACTTATTTTGCAATAACTTTTTTTAACTTCGATGCTATTTTTAGTTTTCACTTTAAAAAATATGTTTCCTAATCGTTGCCTTCACTAATTATCATCTCTTTTTACACGTCTCTGTGATATCATCTTAAAATACTAATATTGCTCAATATCTCAACATTGTGTTACTGTGGTGTACAAGCGTACACATTTGATAACTGGGCTTGCTGCTGCAGAAGAAGTCGTTAATGGTGAAGGTGATGATGAAGATGAAAATAAAAAGTAGTGATTGTTTTTTTTTCTTGCGGTTGTTAACCTTCAAGTTAATAGTTTATGTTACAATTTGGTAATACGCGTTGCTTAGAGTATTTTTATTGGCAATAAAATAAAAACTATTCCATTACTTAATTAAATAATTTTTTTGTATTTTAGTAAAAAAAAAACGATTGAATCGAATATCCATAAAATTGTAAAAATTATTACGGAACTGCACAAAACGCCCTGAGAGGGAGATTTTTTTTACATATCGTGTTATAATTATTTACAATTATTTTTTTGTAATATTTTTAATTTCTGGCAAGTTTTTGTATTTTTATAAAAAAAAACTAGCCATTAATTATAGTAAATATTTTAACTTATCACTTAATTCTTAAGAAAAAATTGCTTTTTACAAAAGTTCTTTTGAAGGCACCAAGTTCTTGTTAAATTTATGTCGATAAAATAACTTCATTAAATATTTCACTCACAATTGGCAAAGCTATGGCGGCAGCCAAAACACAAGAAATTAACACAAATTTTATCATTGTTAGGTTTTTTTTCGAATAAACTATTGAGCTATTAACAACAGTTGGTAGTGATGTGCACGTTTCAAGTGTACTCTGGACTATGTTTTGAAAACGTGCACATATTCTTCTTTTATACGCTCTTGGAGCCTTCAAATAACCAAAAACTGTTGACTAGCGTTCGTTGCCGGCTAAAAGATAAGCAGCGCTTTGAATTTACTGGGAACAGCAGCAGCAACAGTCTTAAGCAGTTTGTAAACAAGTCATAAGTAGAAGAGACAGTAAACAGCAAGCAGCAACTTTATCGTAGCTCATATTAATGTTTTCGTTTGTATTTTTCTTTGCTTTTGTATTTTCAAGTGAGAAATGTCAGCGGTTAAGCCATCTTTGCCATGGCATGTAAATCATTCACACTCACACTCCTACAGCTTAAACTTGCGGACAATATTAACAAAGCAAGACAGTTAACAAATATTGTGTTTGCGTTGCGGCGTTTAAGCCATATTTGGACGCACTTATTTGAGGCTTTGGAAATATACGTAAAGCTCAAGTCGCTTCTCATTCAATTCAATAATTTTTGACTTGTCATTCTGGTTTTTTTTTTTCTTTCAAGTCATAATTTTGTATTTGGATGAAGACGGTATCGAAAAAAATTAAACAAAATATATTGCTTCTTTATAAAGGAAATTGTTTTAGTGCTTTGTTCTTTGAAAGGTGCAATTTCATGTGCGCTCATTTTTTAATGAAAGTCAGCAGTCTTCCTTATTAAAGAAATAGGGCGCTTTCGTTATAAAGAATTTTTTAGGTATATACATACATAATCCATTTCCTTCTTAATTAGTCACTTCCGCTGAAATTATAATTAAAAACTGTAAAGTTGCTTTAGTGCTTTTAAGTAAAAGCTATTTTTAAGAATTGGGTTAAAAAAATTTCTCTTATCTACTTTCTACCAGCCTGCCTAATTTTACGGTGATCATATCAATTGTCTTTTAATACAGCAGGTAAAAATTTTAGGAAAATTTTGACAAAATCATGAGCCAAGGTAGAATCCAAAATTGTTGCCTATAAACAATAACTTGCTTATCGCAACTAAAGTAATGTTTAAAATGTTTTAAAGTAACCATTATATGTTTGCCACAGAAGAATATTGTTGTAGAGAATATAATGAGGTTGTCGTGACACATGACACCATTATAATGCAAAACATTTCACCGCTGCAAGAGTGACACGTCAAACGGCAGGAGTCAGCGAGTTTGATAAAAATTATACATTTGCCTGTAAATGTAAAAATTTGTGTGTAACAGCTGCCATGCCTCTTAACATAAATAGTTACTCAAAGACAGTAAAGTGGTCGATCTTTTCAAACATATATACGCCTGTGATGGAGGTAAATGGCCATTAAAAGATAATGGTGCACCAAAACCTTTGTGAATTTATCGTTAACTTCAATTTGTAATAGGCGTCAGCTGACAGGTACACAATGGCGGTAAATGCTGTCAGAAACTTATAAATCCTAATACTGGCGGAGAGAAGTTAACTGTTTATCATTGAGGTTGGACAGCAGTGAAACTCCAATATATATAAAGACTTGCCCAAGTATAGAGGAGTAAGAGAACAGTATTAGATGGACAATAGAGCCTTGCAAGGATCAGAGAGATTAATACCAAAGTTAACTACAATGGAATAAAGGCGAAGATTGAACCAATCTAACTTAACGACGTCGAATCCTACAATATGAGCGAGGAGACAGCTCCAAAAATGGAAGCATAAGAAAGTGGATTTAAGGGCAATAATCCCGGAAACTCAAACCCACTCTAACCACGAAATCGAAATGAAATAAGGTATAGTGGGATTCCAGATCCCACAAAGTTAGAAAGGGGCTCATAAAGGCTTGCAGCAGGAAAGCGAAATATGATTGACTGAAGTCGGAGGTTCAGTAATACGTCAACAAATGTCAATTTTTTCACGACAATTTAATATTCGCCATTTTTTATATTTCACACTTAACTAAACAAATTCAGAAATATTAAGTCACATATTGATGGGTTTCAATTATTTTAATTTAATAATTTATTAATAATTCAATTTCCATAAAAATGTGTGGGCCACGCGTGAGATAATCCACATTGCTTAAGTTAAGAAAACAAAGTAGCACTATTTACCAAATGAAAACATATCAAAGAAAACAAATTTATAACATTTTAAAAGGCTGCCGCCAACAACAAATTATAATTCGTATGCAAAATCAATTAGTATTATATTTTTGTATGATTCACTAAAAATTTAAAAATTTAGTTTAAGGTTACGAAGATATTTTTAGCAAATCTTTTAAAAATATTTTGCCAGAAAGCTGGAATTAAAAAATGCATATTATTAAAAATACTAAAATATTCAAAATGACACCATGACAGATATTGTGAATACTTTAAAGTTGGGCGACGGAAGTCAGTTATTCAAATTTGTGTTTAAATGAAACTAATAGAACTAACGAAAAAATATGCAAGAAAAGATACATTCCTCAAACTCATATAAGTATAATACGAGTATGAAGCAAATAGAGTAAAAGATCAATAATGGTTTTGTTTTTTAGTTTACCGACTTATAAAATTAAAAATACCCTGTCAATATCTTTGAATAACTTTTACTTGTTGTTATTTTCGTTTTGAGTTTTAACAATATATTTCATTGTGATAAGAATGACTTGTCTTAATTATTATAAAAGATACAGAAACTGTACTTTAGTCAAATAAAAACAAAAAAAAAAAATAAATGTACAGGAGTTACAATTTAAAGCGAAGAATATTTACACATACATGCATACATATATAAATAAGTGTAAGTACCCTGCAGTTTCACTAGTCATTTTAGAAGAGAGAAGGTATGGCCAGTAGTTACACCGCCAATAACATCAACATAACATCAACATCTTCCAGGAGCAGCATACAAGCATCAACTTAAACGATTATCATCTTTATAAGATGATATTTGACTATTAAAAACCATATTACATATTTACATTAGGATTTTTTACAGCTTTGTGGTTTATCTTCAGCAATTCCTAAAAAAAAGCTCATAGCATATTCATAAGATGCACAAACAATGCTGTACTAAGCTATAAGTTCTAGAAGTTGCATTTGTGCTGTTGAAAAAAGGCAATTCAGCACCAGCAAAAATCAAAATCTGCTGTCATAAAAAACGCTTTTTACTTGTAATATAAAAGGATATAGTGTGCAAACTCGATTTTTTTACCATTCCAGGTCACAAATATAGCTATCCCTTCCTGCCGTGAAAGACTTAAATTACTGATGTCGCTTTTTGCGTACTCATTGATACCAGGGCAAAAGTAAGTTTTCTAGTTCTAAGTAGATGAACAATACAACGACCACAGTTTACCATAAAATTTAGATGCCGTAAAATGTGTAGATTTTATAAAAAAATTTCTATAATCATTAGTATTATTTTGAAAACGATAAAAAACTGAACAATGTTTATTAATTAGCTTTAGCATCACAAAACAACATTAAAGTTTATATGAAAATCTTCTGGCTAAACTTTATCCAATAACGCTAAATCAACTAGCGGGTATCTACAGATAAAAGGAACCCCTTAAAAAAATAATCATCAATATTTTGCAACATCACCGTCATGCAACGAAAAAATTAAAGTTAAATCTCGTAAAGTTAAACTCGTACCTTAATAATTTAATTTCATGCTCTCTTTTTCCAATTTTTTCTTATAGTTTTTTTTTCGATGTTTTCTTGCATCCAACCTTTTTTCATGTGCACCGGTGTTGTGTAACTTTGCGCAAGGTCAACTGGTCCAGAAAATCAACATTAAGAAATGAAACAATAAATACATCTTCGCTTTTTGATTACACCCAAAAATTAAAAAGAAGGTGTTTATAGAAAACTAAATTTTGATTTAGAAATAACGAACATTTACTTTTTGGCTGTATTCCTATTTAAACTTGACTTCAATGATTCGACATTTTTCGTTGGTAGCAAAAACATAAAATCATGTACAAAAATATTTCAGATTGATACAGACGACTTTGTTTCTTTGTTTGAATGCCAACAACAACAAAAGTAAATAAATGCTTATTTAGTCCTGTCAAGTGCATTTTAAATCATAAACTTCCTGCAAATCCAGTTTCAATGCGAATGTTTCAATTAAAATAATTAAGTTGAAGGAAATATTTAGAGGTAATTTGAATGGTTACAGGTCATTGTTAAAAATAAAAGCAAGCTGAGGTAACAGTGGGATCTCTTTGAAAATTTCGCAAATATCTGTGATAGTAACATGTTTGTTTTTAAATTAAAATTTGACAACTTTAAAAGATAACTCGTCAACAGTTGTTCCGATTTTAATAATTAAAAGACTACTCAACAGTTTAGAAATTAATCAGATAAAAGTTTTTTCAAACAAAATTAAAAATATTTTGGTTTTAAAAATTCATAAAAACTTAAAATGGAGAATTTTTTTAGTTATTACTCGTAGCAACAATCATAAACCTACCTCCACTACGAAAAAACAAGCCATATATGGAAAAGAAGTCGAAAGCCATTGGCGTTTTCGTTACTTAAATAAAATGTTACACTGTTAAATAGTAGGTGCTTATACTGCTTATATAATATACCCTTTTTATTTATGACTTTAAACAGATCATATAGAGCAATCTCTTTCGGCATTTTTAGAGGTAAAGTTCAAAAAACACTTTTATGGACGCAAATATACGAGTATTTCGAGTACAACAAAAGGGGTAGAAAATAATACATTTTTCTAAAAACGAAAAAACCATAAATATTGATTTTATTCATAGATAACTAAAAATTCCTATATTATTAACGCAGCTCCTAATTGTTAAAAATAACTTTAATTTTGCATGAAAATTTGAGTATATAAAAATTAATCTTAAGATAACTGAAACGTAATTTATGGCCACATCGATCCGTGGTTAGTTTTTTCGAAATTGGTTTTGGTGAAATAAACTAGTGTATCCGCCCTCTTATTCTTAAGCACTTTAATCCCTTCATATCTATACAATTTTCATATAAAGGAGGAAATAGAAAATTTGTTTTGCAGACCAGTGTAATGAAATGAACAAAACAAACTAATAGCCTTAACCTGATGATACTCGTATTTGAATTATGAAAGAATTATTGTGATAATAATTCTTTCATAAAGATACATATAATTTGTTCGTTATTTTTATTTCCTGATCGAAAAATAAAAATATAATTTTTAAAAAAGACCTTCAAGCTTGGACAATTTTAATAAATTAAATTAAAAGAATGGTCAAGAGCAGCTATAATTTAATTAAAAGCAATATCTTTCAAAATCGTCGCATGATATATTTTTAAGATTTGTTGACCTTGAAACGTTTTTTTTTTCTTTTGGGAGATTGGGTTTGTTGTTAGTGTGGTGATATTATACACCATACACAGAATAAACTCGTTCTTCAGCACTGTCTGAGGTATGAACTCTTTCTCACAAACCTATTTTTGCTAGTTCCAACACAATGCATTGTACGAGTAAGAAATGTGTCCAAAATAAATAAATTCTTTTTTCGATAATGCTATTACTCGTACTAGAAAAATGTGCTAAAAATGAGAAAAGTTTACGCGTTTACATGAGAAAAATTGTTAAAGTTATTTCCAACGTACCTTGGCCAACTTTTGTTATTTAGTAATCAGTCTAGTAAGACGACATTTTTGTAGCTTTATTCTAATTTAAGGTATATTTTCACTGTCGAATTTTTAACGTTTCACATTTAGAATGGTAATTTCGAATGCCGTGGAAATAATTTCAATAGTTTGTCTTTTATGAGTTATAACTATCCCTATATGTAAACAGTGCTTAAAATGATAGCTGTAAAATAGCAAGAGCGAAGTTAAAATACTGTACTATGCTATAAACTCTACAAGTTTCATTAACAATAATGTTGCTCTACTGAACAATATTATTGTTAATAAAACTTTATGCTACTGCTATACTCGAACTGTTGACAATATAACAATAACGAAAACAGCACGAGCACATATATGACAACAACCACATTGACAGCGTTGTGAAATAGTACAGCTACTGTGCTTTGTGTAAATTAGTGAATTTTTAAATACACATAATTTTTTGTATTATTAGTTTTTAAATACCGGCAATTCTATTGTAACTTATGCTTATCCTTTCGTTTTATTTGCTAAGTGTTCAAGTAGAGATAAAAAACAACGCCTTTAAAAATGAACAAACAGCAAGTGCAAGAAAAGTGACAGCTAAGGTTTGGTATTGCTCTGCTGTTTTCCATTTTCAGTGGCTTAAAAATAGCAAAAGCAATATCGTAAATATTGTTCACTTCATATTGCTGTTTAGAAATAATATTTTATGTGTTATAGTTTTCTTTTAGCGTACTGTTAAAAACTGATTGCGGCATAGTATATTGAACTGTTGCTATTATATATCAACTGGTACTAATCCTGCTGCTGTTTTCTTTTTAATACAAGTTTCATAGCCAAAGTAATAGCCATTTTAATCTAGCATTTTTGTAAACCCAGAAATATTTTCACAAGGCACCCATAGTAATAAAGTTTTAAAATTTCGTAGATGTTTCAATACAAATTGTGATAGGAAAGTTATATATTTAATTCAATTTTTTAAGTTTCCAATATTTTTCAATAATATACTAGGCTAAACATTTAAACATTTACTCGCCTGGTTCGAAAACTTTTTTTCCCACTATAAATCATACAATACGATTTGCAAACTATAACAAAAATTAACTCTTAATACCCAACTGTGCTGATCACTTTGTAAAATTTGTATTGGCTGTTTCAACCAATTAACTGGTGTTTCATTAATTCATTAAAAATTATGCAAATAATAAAAACAAACTAAGACGAGATCAATAACCTGTTTTTAACTTTTGAGTTTAAATCTTGAGTTCCTTTTAGTTTACAAAAATTTTATTCTTATCAATTCAGTTTTAAAATGAAATATTTCACGGATCTCATGCTGTGATTTTAATAAAACTATAAATGTTAAAAATTTCTTCTGATTTAAAGAAGAAAATTCGAAAATACATTCATACTAATACAAAAACCCGATTTTTTTTCAAACGGGTTTAAACCATGACGTAATTAATGCTACTGACGATAAAAGTGACGTTTATGTTTATGCTGGCAATCCAAACTGAAGTGATCTGTCTTTATGAGCCGTAAAAATGTTTGAATTTATTTAATAATTTTAGCAACAAAATATTTTTTAGTGCTGTCGTACGCATTTGGTTCATGGTTGTATAAAATTAACACAATAATAACGCAATAATTTACTTTTCAAAAAAAGCTGATATATTTGTATGTAAATATATTTTTAGCTTGTATTAATTAATTTATATCTGATACAATCACAAATCTAAGAAATGAAATAACGGATTACATTTTTTTTATTTTTATAAACTGAACTTGAATTCAAAATATATTGAAACAGTAAAAGAAATTATTTCAATTCCGGCTAAAGAAAAAACGAACAATTTTGTAGGAACAAAATATTTGTAAAATTATTATAAAATTTTAAACGTCTAATCTACTTGTTAGAAAAAATTTTACTAACTTCATACACTCGAAGACTAGAGTAAAACTTTTGTGAATTTTGGTAAAAATTATAAAATATAAAAATCTATCAAACAAGGTATAAAAATTGTTTCGAAAATATTATATAAACGAGCATTCCAAAATTAAACTCTTCTAATTTTGTATTTTACAAGGACCTTTATGAAAACTTAAAGTTAAACGTATCACTCGTGAAGTTTGATTTGGAGACAAATCGGTTTCGGCTATGTGCCATCTTCAGTATCATTTTTCATTCTGAGAAGTTTGCATCAATTCGTCAGTGTTTTATTGTTTGTCAGGTATATATTACCACTGTTCCAGTGGAAACCCATAGTGTCTTTCTTGTAACCGTTGCTGCTATGGTATATATCGTATTTAGTTCTTTGTAGACAAAATCAAAAAAGAATTTCAAAGATTTAGAGAACACAACAGCGAGAACGAAGGAAAAACATGGACAACTTTAACTTACACCGGAAGATCAACACACAAAATAGCCAACTTTTTCAAGAAATACAACATAATTATAGCATTCAAAACAAGAAACAACCTAGGACGAATACTACAAACCAACACAAACAGGGACGACCATCTAGATAAACAGGGGGCTTACAAACTGACGTGCATGGAAATATGCATTATAATAAATTATAAACGAACAAAAAAACTCAGATTCAGACGTTATACTCGAGCCTCTAAAACTAATCTACAAGACACACAACAAAATTATCGAACAAGATACACCAAAAACAATAAAAACACATTATAACAAAAATAAACAAATTCATAATCCAGTAATCACTGACTTGTAATCACTGACTTCTTTCAACCCCAACAAAAAACACTATAAACAATTAAAAACAACTTTCGTATGCCTTACGCAAACACTAATTCTGAAGCACGTCTACTAATCTATGCAAAAGCACCCGGCATGCTACCAGGTCCCAATTATAGGTGGCTACGTGATAAAAGAAAAAAAACATCTACCTGTCATCCGCAAACACAACTTTTGATGCAATACTAAGCAATTAAACAGTAATCACTTACATTTTCCAATCCGTACAAAGCACCCGACTTACGAGCTTTACCTGCTATCTGTTACGCATTACAGATGCCTACGAGACTTGTCTGCAAACTTCTCAGAACGAAAAATGACACTGAAGATGGCATATAGCTGAAACCGGCTTGTCTCCAAACCATACTTGAAAAGGGATGACGGAAATTCGTTCCGAAATTCTATATCAAATCACCCTGTCGGAATATCAAATCAAGAATCAATTAAACATATCCTTTTTTATTTATAAGTGCCCCGATAGGCTAGTTTGTTTTTCTACTAAGACACTGGTCAGTTTTCCTACAATATGTGATAATTTAAAATATAATTTGCGATTGTATACCAATCGCAAATTTTAATATATTCTTTTTTTTAATTAAAAAAATACTTTTAAGAAAGCCAAATTTCAAAAACGCCAATAAATTAGAAGCACATAACTTGACAAATAGACCTCACATAAAAAATATTATGTGTTCACTTTCATTTCTATTAGAAATGCAATTAAGTCAAATATGAACGAATTTCAGAAAATATAAATTTTGTGCGCTTCACGTGAAACACCCTATAGCAAAAGGACGCCTGAATACCATTGTTCTTAAAATATAATTAAGTTTTAATCAACTATAAGTTATTATTTATTTCTTACTTACAAGTACTTGTTATTTGTAAGTAAACATTTTTAATTACAATTTTTATTGTAATGAGATTAATTTTTTATTACAAGTAATTATAACTAATTCTAATAAAGTTTAGTTAATTACTACATGTGTGCTGACCTTACCGATCTTAATCATATTTGAATTAAAATTACACATAATGGATAATTATGATTCGGAGTTACAATTATTGGTAATTGTAATTTAAACTGGGAACTCAACGCAATTCCAATTACATGTAATTAAATATTTTCAGTTAAATGTTACTAGTAATTTTAATTGAAAATGTTTATTTACAAATTACATTAAGTGTAAATCCAACTTGGCAAAAAATACTTACTTTTACTTTAACAAAAATTAACTACATTCTTAAAATAATTACTCAGAAATAACAACAATTCAAAGCTTTTCCTTATATTTGTTAATTTTGTTGTTTAATTAATTATATAAATAGTATTGTTGTAATTATTTTATGTAATTGATACTTTTTGCAATTAATTACATAATTTCTTCATAATACCATAATGAAAGCCTTATTTTGTTAAGTATATGTATTTGAAATTGGATTTTTTTAATCAGTCGAGACAAAGGAAATTGAATATACCAAGCCTAATTTTGTTCCTCTTAGGTCTAAAATTTTGGTGACCAGAAAAGTATAAATTAGGTCTTAGAAATTTTAATTTAGTTTCAGTTTTTAATCGTTTGTTTTATAATTATAATTTGATATAAAAAAAAATATCTTATAAAATTTAGATTTATGTTATTTAAATCATCAAGAAACATGTAATGATTTAAAACTGTCATCATTGTGCAGCTAAAATTATTACAAAATTACGATACATTTAATAAATAACGTTATTGTTTATTCACTAATTTAAGGAAAAAGTTGAAACACAAGCTCAATTACCATCGGTAATTCCATTTAAAAATGGTCTTCATGGGTATTATAATAGACCTTGCCACTCTTATCAATGACACCAGTAGTTTGAACAACATGTCCACTTGTTAGGCTATCGTCAGAGCCACCAAAACGGCTGGAAAAACTAAAATGAATAACAAGTTGGGAGCAGAAATTATACATTTATTAAAAAATCGTTAACAAAAAGAATTAAATTTAATGGCAATTTACTCTACTGCTGTTTTTATCGTAAAAATATATAAAGAAATCCAAATAAATTTTTTTGATTAGAATTACATAAAATTAATTAATAATAATTCATTAGTTAAATATTTAAATGCATTTTTTTATTATTTACTTACTCCAGTTGGGGTGTGTGGGAGTTTAAGGTTTGTGAAGAAAAGTATGTAATGCCATCATTGCCGGTAACCGATGATGAAGATGCAGATACAGATGATGAAACCAATTGCCTGCGAAAACGCCTCAAGTAATGAGCGGTCTATGTGAAAATAAAAATTGTTTAAATAAAATTAATGAACGGAGCAGATACATAAATAAATCAAAATAATGGAAAATTACAAAAAAATATGATGGACTACAGTTGAAGTAATTCATGTACGATTTGTTATGACGGGGGAAATAATGATTTTTTTAACAGATGTAACAGGTAAATAAATACAAAATATTTAAAGTTACAATAGACTTACGGCCGTTTTCAAAAAAACTTACAAAATACACATTATTACGCAAAATTGTTTTCAAAAGCAATTATTATAAAAGAATATTATTGCAGGCTTAAAGTAAGTAGACATATAACTAACATGTTAATTTTCTTTGGAAATAATTTTTCCATAAGAAATATTCTTATAATCTAAAAATTTTACCCAGTATATATATATTCCACAGATATTATCAGTTCTAATTTTTTTCTTTGTACTGGTTTTTCATAAAACTAATCAAAAAAAATAATGTAAATATAAAACTTGATTAGTGATGTAGTATATACAATCAAAACAAAAAAAAAGGTACGTTATTCGAATACAATTTTCATTCCATTGCTAAAGTAAGTTGTGCAAATTGTTAGCTATGAATTTTATTTTTCTTAATTTCACCTAATAATACAATTTATTTAATTAATAGTTTTTATAAAAATGCCCTTAAAGCTTGAAGTATTTAATAAAATTAAAAGTTAATATATTTTATACCAATAAAAACCTATTTCTAAATCCGAATACTTGGATCAATTGAAACATTTTCTTGTAACATTAGCTTAAGTAAAAAAATTAAAAAATATATCTATATTAAAAACTGTTTATGAATACATTTTCTTATTAATGGTTCAATAGCCTAAAATAATTTGATAACTATTGTGTACTTTAAGCCTAAAATATGGTCGTTAAAATACAGCACAGGAAGCTATATCACGCTGTATCATTTTCAAAGCAAACAAAAGATTTAAAAAACTAAGTTAACTTTCTATTTTTTAAAAATAATATTCTGTGCTATTTTTCGAATACCATAAAACAAAAACTATAAAATATTTAAAATAAATTAAAAGCTTATTTTATGGCACACAACAATTACTTAATTTCTGTTCCATGAATTTAGTCGTGGTTCAAAATTACTTTCAGTAAAATAAATGTTTCGCTACCCTGTTGTGTTCACATATCTGCAACAGTATTACTTTCCGATTAAGGCAGAAAGAAGTTAGAGAAATTTTTTTGTTGTAATTTAATTCATAAATTGTCAAAGAGTTGTTTTATTTCAAAACATACTTAAATTTCTAGTTTTTTTAAATGTAAAGCTTTTCGAAACGGCCACTTTTGTCTTTAGTTCTAGCTTAAAAGTCTATTAAATTACGCGTCGACCGATATAAAATATCTTTGAGCAGAAAAATTGCTAAATTATAGTGCATCGTCAACGTCATTGTCATTTCTGAAGCTGTTTTGCACAAGAAATAATACCGACCTTTATAGTTTTATAATTATATTGAATATTTTATTCAGTTTTGAAAACGTTCAGCCAAAATTAACAGACATTGGAAAAAAACCTAAAATATTATAGTAAAGAAAAGAATATGCTAACAGTTAAATTTACCATCAAACGCATAAGCTAAATCTGAAACCCATTTGATAATCACAAATATTAAATAAAGGAGTTCTTGGAAATATTGTTTAATTAAATGGGGTAAATTAAACAAATATTTGTCTATAGGTAGTTCGAAGTGTCTTTCCACGTCAATAAACTGTAACTGAGTTAATAGCTTTGGTTCTCAACTATCTGATTGTTATTTTACTTTCCATCTAACTGAATTCGGGTCTGAAATTTTAGGAGCAAATTGTTACTTAGTAAAATGTTTCTGTTTCTGAAAACTGGAATAATTTTACAGCCCTTAAATAGAAGACAATTTTATAATTACTTTGATATTTGTTAATAATTTGTTTTTTTTTTTAATTTTACCAGTCCTAATATAAAACGAAATTTAAATTAACATTAAAGAAATGTGTGTTTAAAGTAGAGATGCTATAAGCATCAAGCTTATATTAAAAGAAGTGCATACAAAAAATTCTTTACTTAATCCTAACTTATGGGCCAACGTAGAACCTCTACATAAAAAATCGTTTAATCATGTATGGGAATTCACGTTTATAAATTCAAATTCCTTTTTTTGCCATAAGCTCATCAATGTTCATACTGATATCTTATTAAGAATTAATTTACGTATTAATTATAAAGATAAACTTACATGTGGATTAACGGCGTAGAAATTTGATTTGTGCCCATTTGGGTCAAGTGTATAGAAACCCTTAGGAATAAAATAGCCGGCATCTAAAATAAATTAGTCAGGTATAATTAGGGAATAAAATTCAAATCAAGATAGACATGTCTCTTAGTAGTAAACAAAATATTTTAAGCATCTACGAATTTGTACATAAATAGAAATGATGCAATAAAAATTTAAAGTTAATTAACAACAGATATTTTCTTAATTATCATTTATTGTATTGAGTGTTTAAAATAAATTTATCAATGTCATTCATAAGCTTACCAGACTCGGCAAAAGCAAATGCCAATACAGCGACCAAAGACAAAAAGCACAGAGAGAATTTCATTTGTAATTAATTTTAAATTAGTTTTCCAATAACAAAAATACAAAACCTATAAGAAGATGAAAAGATAACATTAAACAAGAATGAATATTGTTAGCTTTTTTAATTTTATTATATAAGTGCTGACACGTTTATACAGATTTCACACATCAAGAAGAATATATAAGAAAAAAAAACAAAAGACTTAAGCAGCGAACTCGTTATGTGTGTGTTGTTTTTATGCATCTCTTGCAAAAAGTTTACTTTCTACAGAAAATTCTAACCGCACAAACTTACACTAGCTATGGACTAACGTTAACTAAACCTCAGACAAGATGAGAAAGAATCTTTATAGAAACTTCAAGTTGAAGTTTATGGACAAATCATCGATGAGTAAGGAAAGGAATAAAAACAACAAAAATAAACGAAAAATAAAGTACATTATAAAATTGCGGAATTATCCACATACTGTGGGCAAGTTTCATTGAAAAGTTTCAATAATTTACTACCTAGAAGACAACATCTGGAATAGCAAAAAATGTTTGAGTGTTAATAAGTTAATTAAGTTTTGTAACAGATTTTTACTATAACCCTTTTATGCCCGTCAAATTAAAAAGGGGATATTTGCATTTCGTTAGTTGCTTAAGCCAACTAATCAGGAAATCTTAACTCAAATTTTTAGAAGATCCAATAGTCTTCAGCTTGAATATCCTTAAACCAAATGAGAAAGTTTGAAGAACATCAAAACATAAAAATAAAGTTTTTACAAAAATCCTCTACAAATAAATTGTTATTTTATTCTTCTCACTTGACTTTTTACATTTGGTTGGTTGTTTGCTAACTCTAAATGTAGCTGTAGGCAGTAAAACGTTACCGTTTTTATATTGGCTCATTCAACATAAATTATTTATTTTTATCCGATATGGGTAGCCACGTCCATCGGCTGGCCATCACAATAATATAAAAATTTATATAAACGAATATTTTCTTCAGGCTGAAGTATGTATTTTTATTCTTTCGATTAAGAAAGACTCATTTTAATTATTGATACGATCATTTTAAGAATACTGAAAACGTTAAGTTAAGCAGAGTAAAATGCGGATTTTCTTTGCCACTACGTAGTCCATCAGCAATCTTTATGCCTTTATACTGGGTAAGTGTCTATTATTAACATCATCTATTTAACCCAATTTTGTAATGGAAATTTAATTCGTGAAATCTTCTCAATATTTCATATAAACGAACTTGAGCCTGAAGAATTATTATACATTATAGTTCGATAAATTTATTCAAACAATTTCTTTAAATAAACATAATTTGTGTGTTACAGTTACACTGAGCCCCATTTAAATAAACAATCGCGTTTTCAAGCGTATTTGGAAATATTACCCTTTTATCATATTTGTTTATTCACCAATACTAGTTATAAATTTTATTGGTCATTTATATAAGCAAACATTCGTATCAAAAAAAGTGGTAGATTACATTCCAATATTTGTGCAATTATTTTAAGTTAAATAAAGAAGTTCTTTACGAATTCATATATGCCTTCATGTATCCCCACCTATGTAACATGTTTTGTAGTATATATTACCCTTTTTATGGATCAAACATCCATAAATTAAAAAAATTTTAAGATTTTACGTCTTATCTTTTGCGTTTCTCGGTATGTAAGAAAGAAAAATAGAGATCTAGAAATTCCCTATATCTAGCAAGAGGTAAAAGCATACAAACTAGTGGTTCATCCCAACACTCCTGCTTGCAATGTACAGCTTTAGAACATAATAAATCATCTAAAAAATTGTTATTGCAATTTTCCTAACTAACAATAACCGACAAAAGAACTCGGATATACTGAATAAAATCTTAAGATAAATTTTAATTGGTTAATTTTTTAAACACGCGATATATTGTCTTCATAAGTTTTTATCCTCAAAAAGTCACCACTTTCCATGACAACATTCTTCAATGAAAGTTTAAATTAAAAAATATATATATCTAATTGAAACCACTGTGCGGTACAGTATTAGCATTACGAGTACAAGTAAGTAATCCTCTACGTTTTTATTTTTTGTAAATAATACAATAAAGTATACGCAAGATCAGTTTGCATGTGTCATCTGACTCTAAGTACAAGATATGAAAGAGTACAAGAAAACAGGAAAGACAAAATTAAAAAAGAAACTTAAGCACAACCTTTTTAAAATAAAATACTTGTAATAGCGAAGAGACCCGAAAACTGGTTTTATTATGACGGTTAGAAATATACAATTTTATTGATTCTATTTTGATAGAAAGCTTATTTGAAAATTCAAAGAATGTTCAAAAATAATAGAAAACACGGTACAACGCACTTATTACATTCTTTTATTAAATTTCGTTAATATTCCAAAATATATTGCACAATGCTTGGCTTGAAAAAATAATAAAACAGAATGTGATCAAGAAAGTAGGAATTTTTTATTAATTTATTTATTTATATATTAATTTATTAATTTTTTTATTTATTAGGGCCCTGTTATGTTATTTTTAAGCTAAAATTAACAGACATTTATTAGTCTAGACTTCACTTAATTTTATAAAAATTAATCTGAGGTAAATCACGACCTTTACGATCAGCTCATAGTTCTCACACGTTAACGATATCTCTATGGATTAATTTCTACGTACAAGTCAGGATGTATGTATTCAATTCCAAGTTTTTACAAGTGAATAAACTTTCAGCAAGTTCGATTTTCATGTTTCAAACGCACGTAGTCAACCGAATTTATCTACTACTTTTTAGGCTAAATAATCTTTAAATCATCGAACCGATAACTAACTCCTATGGTAGTACCATAGGAGTCACGTCATATATAGTCATCGCCATTTCTCGATAATTTAACGCTTCTGTGTTTTACTCTCTTATGGAGCTATATCCTAACGCTAATGGCGTTTTTGTCTCTTACACTTTAAATTTTTGAGTACCTCTTTATAAAAAAAAAACTTCATATATATTTCTAAATATATCCCACAGAGATGTGTAAAATATGTAAAAATATTTTGAACAAAGTGAAACATTAATAATTAACGAAAAATTGTTTGAAACGCCAAATATACATTCATGTTCTAGTGAAGTAATAAAAATGCATCCCTTTGAGAGAGTAAAAAGTGGTACCCAAAACAAAATGCAAAATTTTTTAGTTAAAAAATGTCATTGATCTTAATTCATACCTGCGGCAGGAGGTATCATGTATATGATTTGGAGACAACACGGTTGTCTTCAGTGTGATTTTTTGTTCTGAGTCAATACCGGGTTGTCTCAAACCGAACTTGACAAGGGATGACGGAAATTATTTCCAGAAATATGCATCATATTACCCTGTCGGGATATCAAATCAAGAAACTATTTATTTCTATACTAACAACTGTTAGACTTTGAAATAACGGTCATTCTTTTTCTGTTTATATGTGAAGCGCCCTGTGAAGCTGTGTTCAATTAGCAAAACGTTGGCTATACAATAAAATATATAAGACAAAGCTTTAGGATGAAACTTCCACCATAGTTGCCAGATGAAATATCTCCAAAATCGTCAAATTCTTAGAAAAAATCGTCAAGATATGATCATAGCAATTTCCAGTGGATTTTTAGACATCTCATCAATAAAATATTACCTTTTTATAAAAAAAAATTACATTTTAAAGAACTTCCATTAATTTTTTTAATATTTAATTATATGTTTGCAATAGACACTACTCAGAAAATTCATGTATTTCGTTCTGATACTTAAGTTTTTCAGTATCTAAAAAAAAATAGTCGTTTTAATTAAAATTAAATCATTCTTTCTTAATTGAAAGAATGAAAATCGAACTTCAGCCGGAGTGAATTATTTGTCAAATTATTATTATTTAATTTAAACAACTAAAATCATCACATACCCAGTTAGAATATAAAATTTTATCTATTGCCATCTACATATTGGAAAATAAATGCAAGCTACCGCGTACTTGAGAACATTGTCCAAACTTTCCAAAGTCACTTTAATAGATTACTATAAAGCTAATTAAATGATTTTTTCGAGTCAGAATAGACTTGGTTTTCTTAAAAATTTTTTTTACTAAGAATGAAAGGTTTTCCTCTTTTTAAATTGGACTTCAATAGTTGGACCAATTAGGAAGAATGCCTTATAAAATATATCCGGCGAAAACTCTAAATATGCTAAAAGCTAGAGTTAATCAGAACATTATTGAAATATCTACAAATTGAAACAATACATCATCTTATAGATTCTGCTAGCCGTGATAGGAGCATTAACGCGATGCATAAAATCCCCCAAGACAAAATTTGTAGCCACGCCAATGACAACATTACAAATCCTATTTATTAATATCATATTTTGTTTCTTTTACGTCATGTAATTTAAAAAAAAATACATTTAGTTTCGTATGTTTTTTATTTTTAATTTGAAATATAATTATTACAAAATATAAATTATAATATTAGTAATAATTTTTATTTTTGGCTAATAAAGATTTTACATAAGTTCATACCATACCATGATATAACAATAAAACAGGAACTCATTACAATAAAAAATTAAATACTATAGTACAACAAAGAAAAACATACATACTTATAATTATATAAAAATTGTATATTTTATTAATCAATTCAGTTAAACAAAATTGTGCCTCTCGAGATAAAAGTTTTCCTAAATAAAATATTTGGTCAAAAGCACCACATTTTTAGAATATAGCAAATGATGTACAAAATCGTTTGCTACTAGGACAGCCTCTGTTACTACTCGTAAATATATGCTTTTAAATACTGACAGACATAAATACGTCAACGTTTGCATTACTTCTGTTTATCAATATCTGGAAATACATCAAGCATTGCAGTGTCTTGTTTTCGAAGATTGTGTTAGAAGATTGCCTAAGAAATAGAAAATTATGATAAATTCTCCCAGTTACCATTAGATAACAAAACTATCAACCCATTGAAATTAAAATAAACAAAGCCACTGCTCAAGTGGAGAAAAAGCATAACGCGCGTCCCGTGGCACGGCATATGAGACATAATAATATTCATAGACTTCTAAGTAACCTAATAATATTAGCAAGAATTTATAAATTACTTGTACAAATGCTTCGAAATACAAATCCGAAATCTTTTGCACAGAACTATTGTTGTTCCATGGAGAGCAGAGGCTAAAATAAACAACATTTTGAGCCCGCTGAGTCAGGTTTCTTTCTTAACTCTGTGAAAAATAGAGTAAACAGTAAATTTGTTGTAAGCAATTGTATGTACATTAAGAACAATTAATACTCGTATAATAATTAATGTTAATACTTGAATAAATATTGTTTATTTCATAATGAAATTTTCATTTAGCAAGATTTAGAGAAATTTTCAACTAACATGATATTGTGGAAAAAGCTACAGTCGCACACAAAATGTGTCACTGTTTAAAACCCCTCATTTTTACGTATTCCATATTTTAGAGGCAGTTTTCATGACAGGCTGGCGATATTTAAACTAATTGTTTAAACTTATTGTTTATATTAATTTTATGAAACTTGGAAATATTAAATTAAGTGTGGACCTTTTCTAAATTGTGTTTTCTTAAAAATGTACTTTTTAAAAGGTACTTTTAAAAAAAACAATTTCTTTAAATGTACTATATAAAACGTCTTTTCTGAAGGTACTTTTAAACATATACTTTTGTAAAATTGTAAAAGTTACCTTCTTAACATTAAAATTTTTTAAATACTTTTTTTAAAAAAAGCAATTATCAAAAGACAACTCATTCCTTTTATAAAGTACTTTTTTTAAGGAATATTCGAACAGGGCTGTTTTAGGGCACCTTTTTAAAAGGTGCTTCTGGAAGCACGTTCTCTGCTGTTTTATTGCAGATTTCATGTTGTCTCACGAATAAGAGTGGTATAGATTTATTAAGAAATAGCTATAGATTTTTATTTTAAATATTTATTAATAATCGATCCAGATAAAAACAAAATTTAATATAACATATCACACTTGTGCAACAGTAGTGTATTAACACAAAATTTAAAATTTTTTCAGTAGAAGCAAGAAAC
The DNA here is from genome assembly GCA_963932375.1 of Phania funesta. NCBI lineage: Eukaryota > Metazoa > Arthropoda > Insecta > Diptera > Tachinidae > Phania > Phania funesta. Next base: position 34,557,173 of record OZ010655.1, on the reverse strand, counting down.
TTTTTGATTTTACGTTGAAGGCATATGGAAGGGAAAACTTGATTGATCAATTCTTTTTTAAAGGATGGGCAAAACTACAGTAAATTTTTACAGTAGGTAAATATGAATACTAAATGTAAATTTTTTTTTTATGAAAATAAAAAAAATTGAGTTTAATACACTATTGTTGCATAAGTGCGATATGTATCATATTTTCTGAGCATCGCACAGAGGGGCCCACATTCACATAGATAATCTTCATTTGCTACCTTTTGTGGGTTTTAATACACACATGTGTATATATGTATGTATGTGTATATATATTTAAAAAGTTAAGATATAAATTAGGTTGGTGTTTTCTAAATATAAATTATTTAACATTTTTGCTTATCTACTTAAATTATTAGATTTTTAAACTGATTTTTTTTGGGGTTTTTTGGCAAAAATCACAGAAATTATAAAATATAAAAAAATAAATTTAAAATTAACTGTATTTACAAGTATTTAAAATACAATCAAAGCGACAGTTATAAAAATTAAAAAACATTTTCATTTTCATGGAAAATAATTTAGGATCAACCCATAATTTCGTCAAAAGCTAACATTGATTCAACCTATAAACATCTACAAGAAATTGCAAATTTCAAGTTATTCTCATTTAGCTCAATCCAATCGGCGGCTGTGATTTATCAAAGGCTTTCATATATTCCTTGAGTCCCACTTGGCCAAAAATTTTAATCACAGCGTCAGCTGTAGAAATCAGAAGTTTTCCTCCTGAAGGATAAATATTCCAAATATGCGAACATCAAGGACGCGTAAATTTAAACTTCTCAGCAGTATACGAAGCATTATCATCAAACCGTTTCCACATTTAATAGAGAATTTTCATATAAAATCTACGCACGTCAACGTAGGTAAAGTTCGTCCGTTATTGGATAAGAAAGGCAAGAATTTAATGGAATATCAGTAGAAGAATGCCAAAGTGTGGACGAGCAACATAGGACTAAAATTTATTATTGCACTATATATGAATGTAGGTTCAGTCTAATCAGAGGATTGAATGGTTCTTAAAAGACTGATGCAGGCTATGTAAAAGGTAATCCTAGCTCAATGGACACAAATTATTGCAATGTCTATTTGAGTTCAAACCTAAAATTTTTTTTCATTGCTTAATATCTTAATTTTAAGCAAGTTGCATGAAAACGTTATTAAAGTGTATACAGTATGTATTTAAAAATGTATAGAATATATGCAATCGAATTAATACGGACAAGGAAGCGATAAAAAAAACGCCTGTCGCTTCAATAGTAACACTTGCATATGCAGTTTGAAACTCTCTAGATTGTTACGTTTATTTTAAGATGGGTCTTATTTTCTTTTTTAAGATATGTTTTTGCACTGAACTCAAAACAATTTTATTATAATTTACATATATTAAATGCTAAAATTTACACAATTGTTTAATAAAATAATTGTCAATCGATTCGAAATGTCTATTCGGTCTAATGATAGTATTGATTTTAATTCCATTTTACACTTGTAAGTTTAGGCACAAAATAGAAATATATATCGCTGGATTGTTTTAATGTATCGGTTAAAATTGAAAATAATGTATTACTTTTTTTCGTTATAGTATTTTTTTTTTTGTTAAAATTATAATTAAGTACAAAAATAGATTTTTTACAGGTTGGAAGTGTATGTTCGTGCTTGTTTTAAGGAAAATTATACAATAGAGATAAATTTTACTTTTAGTGTAGTTGTTAAAGTAAAAAATAAAATATAGCACACTCTTGTCCTTAATTTGTTTTTTTTTTTTTGTTTGAATTATAACGTGAAAGGGCAAATATGCTGTTTTCGACCCATAGTTGCTTTTATGACATTTCACGTTTATTTGCGTTCTTTCCCTACTGGGTTTTTTTGACTAGTTACTTAGTTTTAGTTTTGATTTATTATTATCTTTATCGTTATATTTTACTTATATCAAAAGTATTTTTACGAGACACCTCTTACACTATTATAAATCACACACATAGTATATTGTTTCAATATTTGGTTTCTCCACTACGTTCATAGTTTACTTTGTTTTCATATTTTGTTTTAATTTCTTTTATATATTTTTAAAAACATGTAATTTCGTTAAATTCTTTTAAGTCATTCTCCTAAATAAAATATAAAAAGAAACATAAGCTTTAAGCTTTACCATACTTCACATTTCTTTGCCGGATTCATTTTAGAACCAACTTTACATTGAAAAACTTCAGCAAATTCGGGCATATTTGAGAGAGTACCGGCGACTCGTAAACGTGATGGAGAATGTGTATCTTTTTCCAGTTGTAGTACGGTTGTTTCATCGGTGTCGGTGGAGCACCAAACCTGAAATAAGGAATTTAGTTTAAAGTTAATATTAAATAAAATCTTATGAAAAGGAACCACTACAAGAATATATTTTTATACCTCTTCATATGGAGAGTAAGGAATTTTAAATTGGAAATAATAAACTTTAAAATTGGGAATATATACTTTCAGATATAAATACATGAGGCTGTCGACGGAATTTCTGACTTTAACTTTTAAAAGTAACAAGGTGGCGTCTAAAATAATGCGTCTTTAGTCATTTCATAAAATTTGAAACATCTACTAATTGTTTCTGGCCAGTGTTTTAACGACGCAAGAATAACAAGGAACCTATGTAACTCGACTTAAGCTCCTTGAAATTCTTCTTTATCGAATCAAAAAAAATGTGGTATCGCCCTGGAAATAATTGGTGCTTTCAATGGCTTAAACTGAATTTTTAACCCAAGATACGGCAAGGAAGGCAAATGTGATGCCGAAAATGGGGGGAAAATAATCGATTAACTAACTTAGATTGAAAATTATTTTAAACAACATACAAATTATTATAGTATTTATTTATTAATATTTTTGTTTGGTTCAGAGTTTAGAAAATTCTCTAAATAAATTTTTTTAAATAGAATTTAAAAATAAGAGCTAAGAACGAATTTTTTTTGTTCCACTACAATCAGAGCACAATATTTTTGCGTAAGTGTGTAAAACTTGGGATAGATTGTTTTCATTCCTTCCTATGCGTTAACCGCATCTCGATTTAATGCGAGAACTATAGCCTTGAGACAGAAGATTAGCTAATCTTGAGGATTTGTAGAGTCATTGCAATTCTTCTTCGCATGTGAAGACGTATAACTTTCACCCATTTCGCTTTATACGTCTCTATTAACCGCAGACAGCGCTAATGGATCTTAGAAATAATGTTTTTTAACAGGGGTCTAATATAATTGATGCTGCGATTATAAAAATAATTGTTAAATTTTCATGAACCGCCATTCAAACTGGCAGTGTTTATGTATTATTTTTAGATTATTTGGGAAATAATCGATTAACCGCAAGAGAAATTTATGATGCAACTAAATTATTAATCGCGACAAAATAATCGATTATTAATAATTTTTTTTTAATCTTGCCATCACTACTTATTACTAAGAAAAGGCATGGGCATCAACTAGCGTTTATGCGTCAAGGAGTATACGTTGGCTATTAGGGGTCTTTAAGACCGATTCTGTTCTACGCTGCTTTGATCTTCCGAAACACTTAATTGATGCAAAATATTACAACACTAGAATTTCTTAAATTTCATGGAATGTGAATTGAAAAGTCAGCTTACTGATAGTACATTTTCTGATAGTATACTATATATTGCAGGGCTCTTATTGGTGGGTATCACTCTATTGCAATAAATCGTAGGCAGAGTAAAGTCAGCAAATTAATAAAATAGCTATACCAGCTTCAAGAAATACGCCTACATAACACCAGAGGCGCTGCAACATTGTTCTTAAACTAAACATAACGCACAACTGCAGAGTTGTAAACACTCACGCTTTTCCATCCCCTCTGCTTCTATACACCTGTCTTCTGTAATTTTATCCTTTTTTAAAGAAAGTAGCACAATTAATAATAGTTAGTAGGTACTAGTTGCCAGATTCATACTTTCCTATTCTATAGAAAATATTTATTATAAATAAACAACAATAGCCCGTTAATCGCGACATTTGTTAATGATGAACTATACTTAAATTTTGTAAAACTGGTCATCAGGATGATTTCTTTAATGCATGCGAGAAAAGATTTTAGCGAGTTTTGACATGAAATATATAGATGTCACTTTATTATAAAATTTTATTTACAACGACACTTTTAGCTCGTCTTCTGAACTTTTATATGCATATTTTTAGTACTTTTCAATTATTCTACGTAGTATAAAAGTTATTTAATATAGTTCTCAATTCTGTCCCACTACATTACAGTAAAAAATAAGCTTTAAAGGTATTTCTCGCAAAGATAATTCAAGGCCTTAATTAAAAGAACGTATATTACCGGTACTTTTCAGTATTTTTTAATATTATGTCTTATGAATTTTAGGACTAAAAATTGGTCCCAATAAATTTGTTTTATTTTATTTCGGTATGTAAAAATTTTATTTTATAAAAATTATCTGTTTATTTTTCTTCGGAAGGCAAAAAATTTCTGCCCCCAATATAATCTATTGTTTAAGGGAAAATAATTTAAGAATTTAGAATCTTTGTAAATTTTTTAATACTTTCAAAATAAATTCCATCACTTCAAACAAAACATTTATAGGTTTTTAATAAATAATAAATCCAAAAGTATATGTAATTTTATGACATTCTCCACTTACCCTGGCAAATGACACAAAAAACAATTGCTTGTGTGTCAAGTTTAGTCCTGGCAGCTTTAGAACGTCAGCCTCCTTGATCATTGAAGTTTTGAGAAATGCATGATAGGCTGCCTTTAGACCACCATTATCGGCAATATTTTCCCCCAATGTCTGTTTGCCGTTTAGATGTCTGCCATTTATAACATAGGAACCATATTGTTTGGCAAAACATTCCGTCTTCTCATTAAAGCGTTCAATACTCTTATTGTCCCACCAACGATTTATATTTCCGAATTTGTCAAACTCCCTGCCCTGATCGTCAAAAGCATGGGTTAATTCGTGACCCATAACCACGCCCATAGCACCAAAGTTCAAACTTTTCGGATTGTGTATATCGAAGAAGGGTGATTGCAGGATACCGGCAGGGAAGACAATTTGGTTCTTCGAAGGCGTGTAGTATGCATTCACCATGTGGGGTACCATGCCCCAATTAGTCTTATTAACAGGTTGATCTAGTTTCTCCAAATTCTTTTTTAAATTAAACATATTTGATTGTATATTGTTCTCAAAATAAGCATTTGCTGTGACGTTTAGATCAGAATACTTTTTATCCAGTTCTTCAATGTTTAAGACATAATCGGGAAAGCCGATCATATCGGAAATAGCATTGGCTTTGTCTATGGCTCGCTCGCGTGTCCTCTTATCCATCCAGGTGAGATTGTGTATGTTAATCTTAAAAGCTTCACGTATCTCATTGATCATTTGCTCTGCTTCTGGCTTAGATTCGCCATGAAAGGCTTGTCTCACAAATATGGCACCTACGGCAAAGCCTACAACATTTCCCGTATCTGCTACACAAAAACGCCAAACTTCCTCTCCACCATCCGAGCCCATAAGAGCCTTACGCACTCCTTTGTAAGCATCACGAAAAGAGCGTGAGAGGCAAGGAGAGAGAACCCTAACTGCCTGCCAAACTAAATAGTTGTTAAGAGTGCTAAATGTTGTTAAGAAAATGAGAAGCTTAAAGCTATCATCAACTGTTTTAGCAAATTTTTTACGTTTTCGTACTTACTTTCTACCCTCCACCGTCTTTTGCATTTCATTAATAATGACCGATAACTTCTTTAAGAATTCTGGAGCATATACCACTACCACTTCTTTTTGCGTAACACGTCGATTTACCAATTGCAGGGCAAAATCCAAATGTTGGGTCCAATTTATGAAAGGTGCCAAAGCATCCAATTCTGACAGTTTCATAGGATGATACATGGCTTCTTCATTGCGACGTTCCTCTAAAGGTATAGTTATGTTGGCAATTTTAGTTTCAAAATTCATAATCTCTTCCATTTGGCGACGAGCATCAGTCTCATTAGCACCCAACAGAACACAAACTTTGGTCATATATTCAATATATTCCTTTAAGACCTTACGATGAATTTCTGTACGATTTTCATAATAATCCGGTGTCGGTAAAGTGAGGCCACCTTGATCGATCTGTATGACATGACGCGTAGAATTCTTATCATCTTCTCCTATGGCCCAACCAAATAAACAGTTGATATTGTATCTGTAACAAATCAGAGATTTTAAAAACATATGTATTGCTTTGAATTTCATTCGGTCTTACCTATTTTGCAATTTCTTTAGCGTATCAGCTAAGCTCCACTTTCCAATATTAAAACCGGTATGTGTTACATTCCATCCGCCAATTTTCCATAAAAAAGCCACCATGGGCTTTGCTCCCAATTTCTCCAAGTCATCATTACGATCCAAACAAGATTCATAATAGATCTTTGCTTTCTTCTCCGCCTCAGACTTAAAAGTTTTCATGGGTTTTTCCAAAATATTTTTTATTATCAATTGATTTCTTTGTTCTATATTACTAAATGTTCCCCAGGATGATTTACCGTCCGGTATAGGATTGTTTTTAATCCATTGATTACTAATTTAAGAAAATTACGTTTTAAAATGTTATGTTTGTTTAAAAAAATAAACTCGGAATTACCAAGAAAATCCATAAAAGTCTTCACAGGGGCTAACTGTACGGTCAATTGAATTCAAAATATCGTTTGAGGCAAATATACAATGCTCATTTAAACACGGCATTTGAGGATCTATTAGAAATTAAAAGTCTAATTACTTATCGTGTATTGAAATAAATGAGCAATAAATAATCTTACTATCTTTATGTGGTTCGACGTGCAGAATTCTTGTAGTCTTATCTGCTTCATTTTTGAAGAGCATTATCAACAAGCCCAATATTATAAACGACAACACAATTGTTGTTATCATTAGCCATTTTTCAACACGATTTCGTGTGCGCCAATTTAGTGTAGCCTGAAAACAAAAGAGGGATTAGATTCCGATAATTTCAAATTGTCACTATCTTACAAGAGGAATTTGTATTTCAATATGTCTACTAAGCGTATCCTGTATACATGTACTGCGAAAATAATAGCATCGCATGAAAAATTGTATCGAATTCTAAATTTTTGTTTGAGATTAATTTCTATTCCTTGTTAGCTTAAAAACATTCCATACACATATGTATTATCAATTCAGTTTTTGTATAAAATCATTTGCAAAAAATGTATTTACTTTCGAAAATTTCTCATACTCGATTTCGATCGTTGGCTGTAATATACTAATATCGAAATAAGTTATCTAGTTTGTTATTAAGAACATACGATCCATCAGTAACTTCGTTTTTTACACAATTTCAAAATAAAACCTTATTGTGTATATTATTTTGAGGACTTTCAAAACCAAAATAAATAAAAAAGTAAGCTCCTTATGGTCAAAACTAGGGTACATATTTTTCCGATTAATAATGTTCGACTGATTAAAAATGGCCAGCTTTCAAGTTTACTTTAAAGATTTCATTATCTTTAAATTATTGATGATAGGTGCTCAAAACGTATTAACGAGAGCAAATCAGCCAGCTTTTTCTGTTTGCACGTATTAACGGAACCAAGAGTCAGCTCTTTGTTTATTGCAAATTTGACTGTTACGTTACAAAAGTTACGTTACATATTTTATAAAAAGTAACACACTTTATTTATGTGACTGATTTTGTCAGATGATCCGTTTTGTATTCCGTAATTCTTACATTTTCAACAGGAAATGAATTGAATATGTTGCAGCCTATAGCTATTATGAATATTAACGGCGCTGTGACACCAGATCGGCTCCATTCTATTCAGTGTCTAAATGAAAAAAGAGATGCCCCGTTAAGGAATTTTAAACACTGATTTAATTCATAATCGTTTACTTAATTTAATGATAGGTTGACGTAACACCTTTATCATTCAGTTCTGTATTATGTATCCGCATTGAAAATCGCGAGAGAAACACAGTGTAACTTGATACAATTACGCAATGTTCTTTTTTCAATCGCCATATTCTTTTGTTCAGCTCATTTAATTTTTTTTTTTTTTGCGGTTGGAAAAATCCTACATATGTATGTTTTCAATAAACTAAGCCAGTAAAACAATAAACTCACACTATGCAACCAGAAAATATCAAAATATTATGATATTTTTGAAACATAGAATGCAATATGAAATGAAATAAAATAAACACGACTACACACTATGCAACCACCAGCGAAATATGTCTAGTTGCATAAGCATGTTGCAAAGTTTGTATTTACCAGAACTTATAAAAGCCGATCTCAACATAAATAACTCTCCCAGGCGGGACGGCATTTCTGCTCTGGACTTGAAATTGTGCTCTTCGACGTAGGCACACTCATTGGCTAACCTTTTTAACAGATAATACCACACGGGTGAAGATTGCTTATGTAACACTAATCTCTAAGGAGGGAGTGGCCAAGAACCCTGAAAATTACCGCCCAATTGCAATATGATACGCGTTTTCTATAGTTATTGAAAGTATGGTTAACTTGCATCTTATGAGAATTTAGAATCTAATAATTTACTTAGTGACTACGGGAGACATGCTAGCTTTCCTCTCGAATATATGGTGTCGTTCTATACAGCATTTCGGCGAATTTAAAGTGGTGGCTCTTTATATCTCTAAGGCGTCTCAGGGTACACTTCTGTCAAAACTTATTGCTTCTGGTGTGGGTAAGGACTTCTCTCGATTCATATTAAGCTTTCTTAGGGTTCGCGCTATACGAGTTGTTATAGATGGGGCTGCAAGTGAGTTTAACATAAATTCATGGGTATCGCAAGGCTCCGTACTTATTCCTACAATATTTCTTATTTTTCTAAATGACCTTATATGTCGAACAATTTTACCTATTCCTTTGCATCATTTGATAATCGTTTCCATTCAGTAATAGATCAAGCCTTTCGCAACTTGCAGAGACCAGGCCCATTATGAATGATATCCTCAACCGAGGTCTTACGATAATCTCCTCATGAGGTCATACGAACAGGTTCGATTTTAATGCACGTAAGACGCACAACAGATTAAGTGGGGTGGTGGAGATATTAAGGAATTAGAAACTCTTAATGTCCTTGGCATGAAAATTGAATATGATGTTCGTTATACTAAACACATTGTGCAGACCACCTATATCCGACCGAATATGCAATACAACTCCCATGTATGGGCTGGTGCTTTAAAGTCTATTTTGAAGCTTTTCGACAGCGTACAAGAGAGGGCGAAGATGCTTATCGGTAACAGTAGAATATCCATCTGTATGGACTCACTGAAACATCGACGCAATGTGGGTTGTGTGTCATTGTTCTATCGTTACTACAATGGAATCTGTTCCGATGAAACTAGGGAAGTTATTTCTGATACCCGAATATTTGTACGTATAACACGTTCTTCATTAAGGGCTCACCCGTTGGTGGTAACTAATCCCGCTAGCCCCCTTCCTTTAACCATAGCGATCATCCCTGAGTGCTTGTCCATAAAAAAAGTTATTGAAAAATAAAATCGTACTTCTCCGTTCAATTTCAATTTTTTCTTGGAATAAAAGCTTGCCATTAGCACGTGAAAACGAGCACGCGGACATGGCAACCGAAGAAAATGGCGAGTTAACTCTATATGATTTAAGAACGAGAATAGGCCAAACTACGAACTTGAGGTCTTTAAGGGGGAACAAAATATAAAAATATTTCTTGAAAATATACAGAATAATCTCAAATGACGAAAATGCAAAAAATAACAAAAATTTTAAACAAAAAAACGACACACAAATGTTATGGATTGCTGAATTTATCCAGTGCTAAAGAACCAATATTATAAGGATACTTGTATGCGTTAAATGTTTTTGTAAAATAAACATTTTTTAAATTAAATGCATTGAAACAATTGAATGTTGTATTTTCGTTTTTAAAATTGTACGTACATTTTAAACTTCTATTAAAAAAAATAAAATAAAATATGTATAAAATAGGATTACCAGGAAAGCTTTTCTTATATTATGGAACGCAACCACTAACATTAGCACGACATTTCCGAGAAGATTCGTTAACCTCGTGTTAAGCTACGTCTACTTGTCAGTAAGAGTTTTTTAAGTTTAATTCGAAAGAAATATTTTGCAAAAAGGCTTTAAGTCCCATGTAATTCTCATATCTGAGGAACTCCAAGTATAAATAATTAAAATATTCTAAACATTTGTACGAGTAGTTTAGTACAGTAAGTCAATTATTTACATATAAAGTCATTCTTCATTATGATTATTGTTTGTAAGTAAGTATCTTACTCTAGCAGTATGATAACGTATCTGCATTCCCGTACTACTACTGGGTTCATTCAGCTGCACTCCACCAATGGAACTGCTGTCTTCTTCCGAGAATTCTGTCTGTTTATAACGGGTCATCTAAAAGCAAAGCAAAGAAAAATGTTAAACAAAATTAAAATAATGAAATTTCAAGTTATAGAGATATGCCGAAATTCTTTAAAATTGTTTTTTTTATTATTTACTTAAAAGAAACTTTTAAAAAAAGTACATTATATAAATAGTGATAAGGATTTATTTCGCCTGATCCTATGGCTAACGTTTTTGACTATTTACTAAAATAGACATGGATCTAAATGGTGGATTAGGATTACCTCTAGCTTATCAAAACGATTAAATATTGAAATTTTTCCATACAAAAAAAATTAAATTTTAAAAATTAATTGCTTTAAAATGTTATCCCCTAAAGATAAATATGGATTAAGCATGGCTTATAATAATATACATACATATATTTTTTTGAAACGAATTTGCGTAAGTTTTAGTTTTTTTCCGAATATCATAGCTTGATGATACAAACCATGACGCTATTTTTGTCCAATTTTGTTCGAAGCACTGTGCCGCTTCGCTATGAGTCATCATTTTTCGATCTGAGTAGCGTTTCGACGAGTTCATTGCTGTTTTATTGTTGTTCAAGTATAAATCTGTTATGTGCATATCATATATATGTATATTTTTTTTTAGTTGCAATAAATAAGAAAACTTTATATCGCTTGCGTCCAAACTTAATTTCTTAAAAGATTTTTAAGAAATCATTTTTGGTTAATTTCTATAAAAATTTTCCAGGGGATTTATTACAAAACAAGCACTACGGTATCTCAGAAATGCTCATAATAACCAAAGAAAAACGCGTTTGAAAATTTCTTATGTATATTAATTTAACAGAACAACATTTGTTTGTTGGAACGCCTGCATATAAAGGTATTGCTCCAAAACAAAGACTTAAACCTTCCTTGGATTTCATGTGAATTATAATTCGACTGTTTAAAAAACACAAAGAACTAAAGCTGAAAAATACCAGTTAGTTATTGCTATTTGAAGGCACCAGAAAAAAGTCTGGTTAAATGCCGATTCGAAACCCAAAAAGAGGCAGTGTTTGCCACGCTACTAGTAAAACAGTAAAATTTTAAATTCGTCGCCACATGCATCCATTATTTACTAAAATTTGTTCATAAAAATTAAAAAAACTTTTGTTCAAAAAAGTTAAAATAATTTCAAAAATTTATTGAATAAAATCTAAATAGGCCATTGCCGATATTGGATATATCGGTCTTGCTTCTAGGAGTCAGTCGTTACCTACAAATCAACATGCAAAATTTTCATTAAAAGCTGCAAAATGCAGTGCTAGCTCGATTTGCGCAACCACCGATTATTGTAACAACCCGATTAACGCAACAGGTAATTGTTTTACTTGACTGTGTTTGCAACTTTTTTTAAAAGACAATCGCGATAAGTGCAAGTGTTTCTGTTTTAATAAATTGATAACAATTTTCTTTATGAAATTATTTGTTCAGAAGCATACTTTTAACCACTACTTAAGGTTTCACCAAATAACTCATCCTAAACTCGTTAAATTAATATCATTAAAGGAAAAGTACTTCTACGTTAATGTAATAGGCAAAAATGTTGGCTATAAATGTGCAGATAGTTTTTTGTTGTTTTTTACTCTTTCCAACGTTGCGATTAAAGATTCATATGAGTTAATTAAATAGTTGATTTGATTGATTGTAATGTAAATATAACTTATATGGTGGTGTGTTTTTATATTAAGTTTGTAATAGTCGAAAAAACGAAAAATTACACTGAAGATGGCACATAGGAGAAACCAATTTGTCTCCAAACCAAACTTGACAAGGGAGGACGGAAATTCGTTCCAAAAATCTACATAAACACCCTGTCGGAATATCAAATCAAGAATTTGTAATAGTCGGATATTGCAACTTTTCGGTAAAGGCAACAACCAGGATATCCTTTCGGTTGCGTAAATCGAGCTCGTGATGTTCTAGGGCAGACAGAATTCATTGAAATTGTTTCACAATTAAGTGAAAGTGTCTCATTTTTAACATAGTTTTCCAATGCATACTAAAATGGCGTACACTTACAAATTTTGATAGAAAGCATTTTACTGTTGTGTGCATACGGCAACTTTTGTCGAAACGAGATACCTTTAATTAATTGTGACAAAATAGGGCTCGTTTTGTTTGGTATTTACCTACATATTAGTATATGATAATGGAAAAAGAGCAAAATTTTTGTTTTCTTATGCAAACTAAAAATTTTTAAGTTTCACGATATCTTTGAAAAATTAACTTTTACTTGCTCTTGTGCAAAACCTTGTATTCATGCGTATTTTATATGTATTTCAAAATAAATTCTACGAGCAGTATGTAGTTTTATAATTTGTCGTACAAATTGTTAAGCACAAATAAATTAAAGAAATAGCATAGTTTCAGGCAAAGTTTCAATATCACGTTTCAAAAATAAATATAATGAAGTTGTATTATACTATCACATCTTTATATAAAAGTTACTAAAAACTAAAATACTGTTTTATGTATAATAGACTCGATAAAAGGCGTTTGTGAATTGAACAATTATTTTATTACTTTAGAACTTTCACAAAGAAACAAATTTTTAATATGCCTGCATATGTTAAGATATAAGTATGTTTATAGATATATTTATGTGTTATATTTTTAAATCAGATTATTGGTATTCAAACATACATTATTTTGATGTCTAAAGAACTTGTAAACAAACATGTCTGCTTTCTGAAATTAGTTATGCATATGTAACAATTAAATGAGTGGTTTAATGAGATAGGCCGACCGTATGTTAAATAAAACGCAACAAAATTAATAAACTGTATATATGTAATTTAATAAAAACCACTCTAGTTTGTGTATGTATGAGTTACAAAATTATACATCAAGTAATTGATGCAACTTAATAAATGACACGCGATGAACTTTTTCATACACTGGCGTCGGTCGTACTAATTGTTTTAACTATAAATATTGAATAAAAAACACAAACAATAATATACTTTTTCAATGTTCAAAGGCCAGAGAAATACTAAAAACAAAACGACCCCTCAATATAATGAGAAAAAATTAAAAAGGAATACATATCCATACGTATCGATAACACACATTTATACATACACACTCTACAATACAATAATACAATAGAACAAATTTAAAGAAGAAAAATGGAAGAGTAAACAATACCATTCAAATATCGTAGTCGAATTCGCAGACCGGGCATGCTAAAATATCAACAAAAGCAAAACAAAATAAAGAAATTGAAAATAGAGAGATAAATGTTTTCAACCATATAACAAACCACCCACCCCAAGCAATGTCAAATGCATACGGAAGTACTCATGGACACATGTATTAGTTTCACGGTTGCCAGATTTGACAATTTTTGCACTGAATAATTACTCTCTGTGGGTTTTACCTCAAATTTTACTATTTCTCGAAAGACATATTAAAAACAAATTTTCACGTATTTTTCGTTCTTAAGTTGTTTGAAGCTTTGAAATAGAACCTAGTTTGACGCATTTGAAATCTGCCAACTTATTAAAGGTGTTCGCATCACCAAAGTTAAGCTGGCGAAAATTCATAAATTTTCTCTTGTTTATTTCTAGCAACAAAAACATGTTTTAAAATCAGAACAGATTTAGTTATCTAAAAATGCCAAACTAAATTCTGATAGTATTTTTGATTTTTTTAAATTATGCGATTTTTGTCCAATTTAATCTGGCAACTACGATTGTGTTATGTTTACGTTGCGATACCGTTATGGCCAACATTTTGTGGAAAGTATGAAAATACTTTATTTAATTTTTCGCATGTGTATTCGGAAGAGCTTTTTATGTGAGCAAACCTACAATGCCTACTTATTTTAATAAATTTTACGAATGCTTGGCAATAGTTTGCTTGTTTCGTTTAAAAAAGTTTTTTCAATTAAAGGTTTTCAACAAAATATGAAGTCATATCAGACTTAGAACTTAAATATGTTGGAAGATAGAATTTAAGCTGCTGCGAAAACGTCCACAACGCTAAATAACATATTCAGTCAAAACTACAAATGAAGTGCGAAATAAATAAAATTTCATCGCAATTTTACATCATTAGAAGGAAAAACAAGATTACGTCATTCCGCGAATAAAACCGAAATTTTTGAAATTTGTATATTTTCTAAAGATTTCCGGCAGTCAAAGATATTATAACTGCAGGTTTTCCAACTCTCAGATAATACAGACATACATATATACACTGTTTCGCACGAAATTATAATTTCTTGGTGTTATATAGACTTGGCAACCCTCACAAGGGATGAAGTAAGTACAGCATATAACGGGGAATTGTGCTCATAGCGTAATCTTGGAACATATAGAGCAATATATTTTATCGCATTTTCCACAGTCAAGTAAAACATTTGATATGTAGATATGTACATACATCCATCGGTCGCAGATCGTTTAATTGAAGATTGTCAACTATAAAATAACTTGAGCCTTAAAACTCAAACCTTTAGGCATTTGTGTTTCTGTACGTAAAGCCCATATACATATGTGCATATATTTAATAAGAAGCCTTTTTCTATGATAAAGTATTTCTTCTTTGTAATTGAAAAACTAACGGCCGTATGCACAAAACTTAACGATGCTTTACAAAGCGTCGTTAAGCAAACCAGTATTCCAAAACAATAATTATCGAAGTATTTTAAAGTAGGTAGCCACCCCAAGTACACCTATTTTAAAATGAACGTTTCAACATTTTGTAAGAAATGGTTTTTGAACCAATACTTTTTCAGAAAGTCACAACATTGCAAAGTATAAATATTCCCTTTAACACCTCGGTTACAATTTTTACATTTGCGAAGTTTAAAGCCCTTTTTTCATTCAGCTTTTTATTATCTTCCTTAGTTTGTCAAGAAATTTATAAAAAATCAAAGTAAAAATTAAATAAAGAAAGCACGCCTTTCGAATACAGTTTCTATCCCTTACAAAACTATGTTAAGTCGTGTAAGTTCTTATTTATTCATTTTGTTTTTGTTAATTTCTCTTAATACAACAATGTGTAATTTTTATTAAAAAAAAACAAAAGTTACTTTATTTTAAAACAATGAAAACCTATTTATAGATTCGAATACATGAATAATTTGGGACATTTTTTGCATCATTAGCTTTATTTTGGGATGACGTTGCCAGCATAGGTTTGTTAAGCCTAAAGTTGTTATTAATTGATTTGTACTTCAAAACAAAATGAAAATATTTTTATATGATAGATGTATTTATGTACATACACAATATTTTTAATGGGCCAAGATTAGTGCACAACAGGACTGTTAGCACATGAAAAAAAATAAACATATGTCACAATATATTCGTACGGTGTACATACCTATTTAATTTAAATGTTTTTGTGAAAGTGTGTCTAGGTAAACAAATAATATTGTCATATTCTAAGTATATTATAAGTATGTGCTTTTATTATATGATATTGTTTATTTTACTCTAATACTTTGTACATTTGACTTAATTGAAATGAGCAAATCATACTTAAATACATAAATATGGAACAATTTAAAAAAGAACAATAAACATACATATGTACAATATGTATAATATACATATGCATGCACGTATTAACAAAATATGTATATATGTACATATGTATGTACATTTGCTGCCTAAAAGAAAGAGGAGTAAAAAATGAAATTCAAGATAAATTTGCCGTTAATCTCTTATTTTTCATTCAGTATAAATATGCAAAATACACGTAAATACATCTGTATACACAAACGCTCCCAACCATATTTGAACGTACATACGCATGTACATATGAACATTTTCCTATTGAGAGAATTTTTACTTCAATATTTACACTAAATTGAACGTACATAATACACACAAATATTTTTTTAATAACTTATATCATTGATAACAAACAATTTTATGGAGGTATATTTTTGTTTGTCACAATTAATTTCGCACTTCCAACATTTATAGTAGCTTCTCACCTTTGCTGACATTATTTTTTGTGTGTATACACTTACGAAAATTTTTTTCGTTAGTTAACTATAACAGAATTTTAGTTTTAATTTTTCTAAGTTTTACTGCTGCATTCAGAAGACATTAACGTTGTTATTGTAGCCAAGGTGATTTATTCAATATTTTGCTGTTTATTTACTTATTTAGTTGTTTTGTTACAATTAATTTTTGTATCATATTTTATAAAAAAATTTTTTTTGGTTCCCTATTGAAAGAACAAATTCTGATTACCGTACTTATCTATTTAACAATTTCAATTGATTTCCTCCGACCACAGTTCGAGGAAAGGAAGTGTGGACTTTGACATTGTTATCCTGCTCTCATGGTATAACATATACATATTTGAATTTGCGCATGGCTTTTTTTAAATATTGTCGAGTTGCCAACTTGAGGAAATGCTAAGCTACCTTTAAATTAATTAATGTTATTAATTCAAACATCGAAACAGCAGCAAAGTTTGGCTTACACAGGAGCAAGAGTGTTCGAAATACGAATTATTACCTCGTCGAAATTTTCAAGATTTTCGCGTAATTATGCGGAGAAAGCACTTAAATGTACAATTTTAAATACCTCATTGAGGTAATTAGATGAATACGGTTACGTACTTCTTTGAGGTATGGATAGAATTAAACTTAACTGAAAAATTCAATTTAGTAAAAATAATTCATTATGCGATATGAATTATTTTTACTAAATTGAATTTTTCAGTTAAGTTTAATTCCAAAGTAAACAAGGATAGAAAAATTGCCCTTAGCTGCAGTGCATTAACCAAAAGTACTTTGAATCATTAAACGCAGGAATTTGAAGGCAAATTTCATTTTGTGGACTAAAATTTTAAGGCGATTATTCGAATTAGTTAATTAAGCGAAATTTTATTAAACGTGAAATTTTATTAGGAAAAGAAAGAAAAATAAATAGATTTTTAAAAATCGAGTTATATAGCCATGAAAGGTATTTAAGTGGTGTGAAATTAAACGGAGTATAATGTAATATAAAAGCCTGCCACGTTAGTCATATTAAAGTAAAAAATATTTAAAATATTTTAAGATTTACAATTTTATCCATTGTGTACATCATGACAACTCAGTAAATGCGTATGTATGTATTTAAGAGAATTCTGAAGAAATATGCAGTCCTTCAGAAATCTGATCTTTTAACTACTGTATTTGAACACAGAATAAGAAGCTGCACCCTAAATGATTGTTGACGCATTCGTGCATATAATACTTTAATTGAATTGCATGATCTTTAACTCACGTTTCATTTACACAATTTTTATTTTTTAAATCCAAATTAAAAAAAGTTTATTTCTAATACTTACTGCTAATCGCTATTACAAAAATTGAGGCAAATCCTTTATTTAAGTTATTGAATTAAAAGCGTATCTATAGTGTTAATCGAGGTATACGTGTATACGAAAAAAGAGCAAATAAAATCATTGCCAGTTCAGTGTCAGTGAAAAATAAAATATACATCAAGAAGCTTCAAATCGTCATTGATTACTTCTTGATTTGATATTTGGTTACAATTCAGCAAAACAAGTCATCGATGTAGCAGACCAAATTGGTTGCTATTTCTCTCCTTTACATGAAACTATCCGTTGGTACCACAATATACCGCTCGAGTTCCTTTTAAGCACTGTCGTTGTAAACAGTTTGATATTATATACTTTATAACTTTAGGAAAAGTATTTACGAGTATCTATGTGAGACACCTGGTCAAGCATCAGGATCGTCCAGCTCTAAAACTCTTTTTTAATAATTTATGATGTAAGAGATAACAAGTAGGATTCTTAAGAAACGGTGTAACATATGCTATAGCAAAATAAAATAAATAGACGGAGGGAAAAAAGTAGCAAAAAACCAAAAAGGTTACAAAATCTTGCTTATATACATTTTTTAATGCGAACTTCTCTCTTTTATTATATGCCAGCAAAAAGCGAATTTATATATTAGCTTTCTAATTCATCGGAAAGAAGAGATACATTGCAAATTCTTAAATTTAAAAAGAAATCCTTATACTTATATAGGTGCCATAACATAATACTCATTACACAAGAACAATAACATACATTAGTATGGATTTTTTATCTACTTGTTAGAATTTCTGCTGAACATTTTATTTACGAAAAAGATACTAGTTGATTTTTAGTTACTTGAAACGTTGAGGAAAGCGACCAATTAAAGTAACGCCATAAGTCGAATTTTGATCTTCTTTATTCAATTTGGATAGAAAAACCCAGAGAGAATGTGTGGTAAGTTTTGTATTTTAATAAATTTTATATTAGTGGAAATGCAAAATATCGTAGATTTCTTATTAAATCCCACAACAAAATAAACAAATTTGTTTGGAATTTTACTGGAAAATTATTTTCTTGTGATATTTTTTAAATGATAGAGCATTGTATCAGAACTTTTCGGGTTGAATCGTACAGCTAATGATGTATGTCGGATAACAGCCTTTTAAAAACAGCAGATCAACTTCTAACCATCTTTTTTAATCATTGATTATCAAATGATAGAACTTTTAGTGCACCCAAAAAGGGTACTTTATTATCTGGCGATTTCCGTCGAAGAAGACAAGTTGTTTTAAAAAGTGATCAAATGTATGACAAAAAGCGACTTAATTGCGGTACGTGTTAGCATAACGATACTTCTAAACAGCACGACTATTGCACAAATATAATTCGTCACCCAAAAAGGGCACTATAGTTGCACGCCAGTAGGGCACTAAAACGATCCGATCAATATGTATTCACTTTGTGGCTCTCTGCTGATAAGAAAGCAATAATATATGCGATGATTTTCAACATAACAATGTACCGATTAAGTGGCAATTTCGACAGAAAATGTTCGCAGGGTTGGTGTATAAATTGGTGTATAAATATTGACAATTTTTATATTGTTTCGAAATATCCAAATGGACACAAATTTAACTTGAGGTTACTTCAGTATTATTAATATTTTGAAAATCAGAGCCATTAATGAGCTCATCAAAAATTACAAGTTTTCTAGTTTTAACAATTAGTATGCAGAATCAAGGTGCCCCAAAATCAGGAAACTCTGTTTGCACTTTTTTTAATTTTCTTTTATATACTATCTTTCTATATTTTCTATCTAAATAAAAAAAAAAACTCTCATTTCCTAAGTCGCCGTCGAGTCGTGTCCTTATTTAGGTGACAAAAAGGCCAGCAGTAGAAAATACTCTTTAACTTTAATTTAAAGGAACAATTAAAGCATAATATTGCTTTCTTAAAAAAATTAATTATTCGTAGAACAAAAAAGTTATTTATCAGAAGAGTTCATAAAATGAGTTCTGAGACAAACTAGCGCATTTACTAAATTTCCGTTGAGTCGTGTCCTTATTTTGGTGGCAAAAAGGCCAGCAGTAGAAAAGTTACTTTGTGGTAGAAAATACCACTTTCACTGAGAATGATTTAATGCAAAGAAGAGCATCTTCTCGAAAGTTTTTATGAATTTTAAACTTACTCCATTCTGTCAATAAAGTCACATATATATTTTGTATTGTTGTTGGTGCTCTTACTTATAGCACTTTCAAGTTTTGGTGTCAAAACAATTATTGGTCTCTCTAATTCTATATTGTTTTCCGTCTCGGAAATTATTAACTAGAAATATGATATTAACTAAAAATATGTGGTGTAACAATTCTTTATGTAGTTTAATTCTTTCAGAATCCGACGACATTTAAACAAAATTTATCACCTTGTTGAGAATTCAATAAATGTGAATTATTTAGGTATTTTACCAATGAAATGAAAACTTTTGGTCTTCTAGCTATAGTGTGCAATTTAAAATTTTATAGTATTTCCAGAGATATTGGATTATCTAATGCATTCGTCGTGCCTGTTAAAAACAACAAAATCCTTGCAATATTTAAAAAAGTAGAGATAAGGAAAAAACGTCTAACATATTAATTATATCAATACACGTTTAATCTATCTTAAACAGCTACTTTTGTCGATTTACTGTGAAATCGGGAACTAGAAATCCCGGGAGATATCTCAGTTTTTGGTTCGTATGCCATAACCAGCGTCACAGGGTATTTTTATTGTAAGCAAACAAAGGAGTAGGTACACATACCACATGTGTGCGTGATAGTAAAAAAATTTCGGATAGTTGTTGTATGGTCTAAACGTAGTGTCAGTTAATCGTGAATTAAATTGAATTAAGAAGAATAATTCTAACGACGGTAAATTAGGCACTTGACGTCAAAATCTGTTACATAACTTATACTACATTTACACCTACGCAAAATCTGGTACTTATGAGATTTTGAGCGAAATCTAGTTCATTTCTACCAGATTACCCATACAAAACAAAATCTACTTACGAACTAGATTTTGGCAAAATCTCTCAAAATCTTGCAATACTAAATGATGCAACTATGTATTTTTGGCTGATGTACTGACATATACAGCGCTGAACAAGAAAATTTTGACATTTGTAAAAAAAAAAGCGCGGTAGAAACAAAATATTTGCAGCAACATTAAAAAATAATAAAAGTTTAAAATAAGTGTTTTCAATATGGATAAAACAATAATGAATAGAGTGTAAGTAATATTACATATGTAATTATGTGTATAAAAACAATTGTAGCACGAATTTAATTTTTTATTCTTTCTTCAGTCAGCTGTTTTTGTTATGAAAATGAAATCCAATAATACGTCAAAAAGCATTGATATAAACGTAGTATTAGTTTAGAAATGATCTTAAATATATTTATTTGCAATTAAAATTTCGTGCAAAATTTCTACGTTGGACTAAAATGAGTAAAGAGGAAAATATGCAATAAATTTAAGATAGGTTCTTTTGAACTAAAGTAATTTAACTATTAAAATAGTTTTTGGGAATTTAAATCAAACTTAATATACAGGCATATTCTGGCACTCGCATCTCGCAAGAAGTTTGGAGAGTTCAAATCTCAAGTTTATACTGATATATTAGCCTTTGAACAATAAAAGGATGAATAAATTAAACGAAATACGTTTTCATTTAATTTTAATCAAAACTAGTAATATTTGCTTCAAATTTTTTACTAAAAATATTTTTTTAAGCTATATTGTATTTTATTGAATCTTTCTAAAAGAAAATTACAATAAGTATTAAAATCTTATCTCTAAAATATTAAAATATGAAAATTAAACATTTTTTTGGTCTTGCTAATTTGGTTTGTCCATTGTTTTCTTATGCGCTGGCGATTTATACAATCAGCTGTGATCTAAATGAATTTCGAAAAATGTATGTTGCTAGTGCTGTGAATAATTTAAACAAGGTACTCGAAAGTACCCATGAAGGGAGATAAAAATAAAAAAAAAACATTTAAATGCAGAGTTTTATGTTAAAACTTGTAAAATTTGTTTAAGATAACTTTAAGAGCCCAAAAGTGCTCTTATAAATACTTAGTAATAATAAATGCATACCACGGTATACAAAAATTTGTGGCATCGAGTGCTTATAATCAAAGTAATCTATTATTCGAAAGTGAAAACATGTGACGTCACTATTAAATAAACTAAAAAAAAGCAGTTGTTCGGATATGTTCAATGAATTGGAAGAATACTTTACATACAGACATGACAAGCTAGCAATTTGTTGGTCCCGTCACATGGAGGAAAAATATCGTCCATAAAGCTTCGAACAAATCAACTACATTGGCTAATAAGTCCTAACTTAACTTTGGCTTTGGAGTATAAAGTCCTTTTATACAAATCCGTTATAAAGCCAATATGGTCATATGGCATTCAGCTGTGGGGTACTGCCTGTGCATCAAACATCCAGAAGTTACAAAAATGACAGTCTATGATTTTACGTTTTATCGTATGCGCCCCCTGGTACATAAAAAATGAAAGCATCCATAGGGATCTACAAGTTCCAACAGGAAGAAGTTAAAACATACACGTCCAAATACGTAAACAAACTAATCGCACATCCCAACACTCTAGCACGCGATTTATTACAATTTGACGGCCACCAGAGACTAAAAAGAACTGACACGTTGAGCTTGGCGAGGCGGCTCTCTCTGCACAATGGAAGATAGAATTTTAAGATTTGAATACAAAAAATTAGTTATTACCAATGTAATAACTAGTAAGTAATAATTTAGAAATAAGATTTGAACACTTATTGTGAATTTCTTTTAGTAGAAAGATTCAATAAAATATTCAATAAAATAAGTATAAAAAAAGTTGTAAAATATAATTTTGTCTATGTAAAGAATTTTTAAATTTTGGTGAATTCCTAAATTGTGTTGAAATTTCGATTTTTTTTATTTTGTAGTTTAATTTAGATTTTTTGTATAATATATAATTTTTATAACAAAGTTTTTCGTGAATTTTTAAGTTTTTGCTGAGTTTCTAAATTTTTGGGGAATTTTTATATAATAGTATAACGTATATTCTATTTGGACGTTTTCATAAATATTTGTTTAATTTAATATTCGGGGTTTCGTGAATTTGCAAAATTTATTTGAAATTAAGTTTTTTTGATGAAATCCCATTTTATAGTGAATTTTGGTTTGTGTAATTGCTTTTTTTTAATAAAATTTTAGTTTTTATTATATAATGATTTTTTTGGCATTTAGTTTTGTTATCCAAACATTTCGATTTAAACTTTTGAATTTTTGGTGAATTTTAAATTTTAGGAAAGCTTTGGTAAATTTTGTACTTGTCGTAATTTTTTGGTAAAATTTAGATGTTTTTTTTTAGTTTAGATTTTTTACAAAATTTTGTTATTTTTGTAATTTAATATTTTTGGGCTATAATTTGGTTTCGTGGTGAATTCCCAAATTATGGTGAAATGTAGTTTTTTTACTTTTGAGATTAATAGATATTTTAAGTATATGTGAATTTTATGGGCTGTTTATACGTTTTATTCAAAAAATTACTTCTTAATGATTAATTTTCAAGTTTTATTTTTCGCTTACAACGTGATAGTTATTTTGTAAATTTTATGTTTTGCATGGCATTAAATCAGATAATATCCGTTTTAGGGCAGAAAATGATCTTATGACTTGTTAACTGCCAAAAATTAAATAAAACGAGACAAAAGTACTTTTATTTTCCAGGCAAAATATAAAGTTCAGAAAATAACTATTATGTTCTAAGCTAAAAATAACTATTTTTTTAAGCGGAAAATAAAGCTTGAAAATTTATTACTCAAGTTAATTTTTTAAATAAAACTCAAACAAATAAAAATTAATGCACCCAATAATGGTACCAGTATATTATTATAATACATCAAGTTAAAGTTTTAGTAATTTTTTAATAAATTCCAGACACAAAAATTAAGCAATTTTTAAAGTCAACCTTTAAAAATTGAGGTATAAGGAGGAAAATATTCTTTTATTTCTACGCCCCTAAATACATCCTATTTAGTTTCTTTTTATTGTGTCGCCATTTTAGGTCTGGTCGCAACATATAGCATATGCATAGTTGTTAATGGTTTTAAAACGGCTTCAATTTCGTTCTTTGTTATTATGGGCAATGTTCCGATATATCAAATGTCGTATCCAGAATTTTACGTCCGATTAAAATACCCCAAACGACAAATTTGAAGCTATTTTGAAACTATTAACAACGATCCGGTTTAATATGCATATACAGGGTGATCCAACCATAATGCACGATGTTAAATGTGAGTCACCCCTTAACGTCATTTTTTTTGCTCAACTTAATTAAATTTTTTTGTTAATTTTTTTTGTAAAGATTACGCCTTGCGCATGACTTCCCGTTAGATGACATAGTTGGGCAATTTGAAAGGTTTTCAAGTATTTTTCATATGTGAAAATTAACATTTCTTCTGAAAAATGTGTGCATAACGTGAAAGTTGGCAGCCCTGCAATATAAATTACATTGACAGTTTTCAAAAAAAATATTTATTTATTCTTGAAATTTTGTGAAAAATTTAGTGAAAAAGAACGTTAAAAAAATTAACATTATAAAATAAATTAGTGAAGTTTCTTAAAAAAGCTACAAAACAAAGAAAAACTAAAAAGAAATATTGCCGGAAAATAACAACATTAAGTGTGCAGTGGCCAAGTGCAAGCAAAATAGTGGTAAAAAAACCAGTGAGAAATTAAAAAAAAAATAATTTATCTCGTATTTTTAATGAAATTTTAATAATTTTTAAAATGATGTAGATGTATCATTTTATAAATTTCCAAAAAATGCAGTTTAAAGTAAGTCTTGGGTACACTTTTGCAACAGGTGGAAAGCCATAAATGTTGAAAAGGAGAAAATTTGTTCCTTACATTTCACCCAAGAAGATTTTGAAAGAAAGTTCCACAATATAAATTTAGCAGTCCTTTACTTAATAGTTAAGAACAGGATTTAGCAACCGGCGTACACCGGGAGCAGTTCCGACCATAAATCCGGTCGATACAGCAAAGGAAACTGAAATTCCAAACAATGCTGAAATTCCAAACAAAGTTAAAACTGCAAACGAAGTTGAAATTGAAAACAACGTTGAAATTCTAAAGTGCGAGGAGAAAAGCTCTCCAATGACGACTGAAATTCAAGAAGACAGTTTACAACAGTACATAAAAAGTTTGGAAATGAAAATGTATGTAAGTTTTTGAAAAAAAATTACAAATGCTCATTTAAAATTATTTTTAGAGATGCATTGCGCCAGGAGAATAGTATTCTGAAAATGTCACAAAGTCAATCAGCCATCACCATAAAAAATTTGACTCGGCAAGTTCAGAGCTTAAGTTCTTCAAACGTAAATTTGGAGAATTCATTGAAATGTTTATTTACAAAAGGCCAAATAAAAAAACTTAAAAATGGGGATAAAAGGCAAAATTTTACAGAGGCAGATATTGCCCAATCCATTACTTTGTATTCCACAAGTGCCAAGGCTTACAGGTTGTTAAGGAAAAACCATTTTCCTCTTCTCTCGGTGAGAACGTTGCAAAGATGGTCGCAAAAATTGGATATGACAATGGGTATTTTGGAGCTTGTTGTTAAAATATTGTCTGCGGCTAACCAAATGTCAGAAAAAGAAAAGCTATGTGTATTGAGTTTTGACGAAATGAAAGCGAAAAAAAAGTATTGCTACGACAAGCCAACAGACTCTATGCTAGCTCCAGCTAATTACATCCAAATAGCTTTGCTGAGAGGTCAGTTACTTATGTCAACTTAAAGTTTTTTAATATAACGTTTTTCTATTCGTTTAAAAAGGTTTAATTGCAAATTAGAAGCAACCAATATATTATGATTACGACTGCCAAATGTCAAAAGCTATTTTATTTAATATATTGAAAACAATGAAGCAGTGTGGTTTCACAATTGTGGCAATTGTTTGCGATTTAGGTGGTGGAAATAGAAAATTGTTCAATGAACTAGAAGTAGATTTTAATAATCCTTGGTACGTTTTATACAAATACTCATCTATCAGATTCTTATTGTATTTTTTAAATTTTTAGGTTTCTATACGACGACACAAAAATATTTGTGTTCAATGATGTTCCACATCTAATCAAGCTTTTGAGAAACCATTTTATTGATAGTGGATTCATCATTGATAACAAAGAAGTTAAAAAAGATATAATTTTAAATCTTCTGTCTTTACACTCCAATGATTTAAAGATCACACATAAAATATCAGCACACAATTTAAATGTGGTTGGAGTTGAAAAGCAGAAGGTTAAACTAGCTACCAAACTTTTCTCACATACAATTGCACAATCTATTACGCGAGCTACCAGTTTAGGATATTTGGAAAATCAAAATTGGAGCGAGTGTCATAAATTGTTTAAACTGGTAATAACATTTTTTTTAAATAATTCCATAAATGATTTTGGGATTTTTCTTCCATGAATTCAAGAGTGCCAAGACATGATTCAAGAGAACGATCCCTCGCATACGGGTTGGCGCTGATATTTTAAACAATATGTCGCAAATGATCTCAGAGATACGTGTGAATGGGAAAAATACACTGTTACCATTTCAAAAAGGTATATATAAATACTTTTAAAATTATTTGACTAACATATTATTTCACAGGCATAATTCAATCAAACAACGCTTTAAAAATGCTCTACATTGAAATGAAAAAAAAAAAATATGATATTGAATTTATTTTAACATATCGCCTAAATCAGGATGTCCTGGAAAATTTTTTTGAAATAATTAGATCGAAAGGCGGTCTCCACGATCACCCTGATCGTCAAGAATTCAAATATAGACTTCGGTCATATATTCTGGGCTATAACGAAGGCATTTTAGCTGCCAATGCAAATGTGGAGGTCGACAATACTCCCGATTTAGAAGTACATAATTCTTTAACTGGTAAATCTCGACATACAATTTAAAATAAAGGTGTTTAATTTTCCTTCTGGTTTCTACAGGTACTATATTTAAGAACATTAATACTGATACCCCAGAGGACATATTACACGAAAATAATGAAATAGAATTAGAAGACCTACAGTATGACGGTTTAGAGAATTTGGCCGGATATATTTGTCACAAGTTAAAAAACGAAAACCCCAATCTTGCAATGAATCCTTCAGAGAACTCGACGTATACATGGGTCAACCACCTACGTGAAGGTGGGCTAAGTAAGCCATCAGATGCACTAATGAAAACATTAAAATCGTGTGATGCCATTTTTTTTGAAATTAAATGCAGAACAATTGATGATTACGAGCGGGTATATCCAAAAACACTTGTTGGAAGCAAAGGATATTGAAGGAAAGGACGAAGTGAAAAAACTTTTTTTTAGATGTAGAATGTACTTTAGAATGAGATTATTAAATACTGAAATTTCTCAAAATATTAACAAAAGGAAAATGAATAAAATAATAACATAAAAACCTTTTTTCACTTTATTTTATATTCGCATACTATTTCAATTAATAAAATATTGCTGGATAATTTGTATTTATTGAGTTTGCAATAAATACATTTTTGAAAAAAAAGTTTTTGCTAATAAATAATTTTGTAGAAACAAAAGTTAAATTGTCCCACTGTTATATTTACATATAAATATAATAGTTTGACAGTCGAAAATCGTTAGCCAATAGGAACACAAATTGCGTGACGTCATTGGTTCAACATGCACAGAAAGTTTTAATTTTGTGTGAGTGATGGCATAATCTTTAGTTTATCATTCTTGGTACACAATTGAGCAGTGCGTTAAGATTCTTGAAGCCTTTTACGAAAATGGGCGTTCAAAATACATTTCGTGCACTTCGTGATTTTGCATGTGTTAATATATTTATTTTTACTTTGTTGCTTGCACTTGCTCGCATCGAATTTCAATGTGTGCAAAAAAAGTCATCCCATCGCACAGTGACGCCTTTTGACTTTTTTCGTTGCAAAAACCAAACTTTTGAAATAATTAAGATATTTTAAAGATTTAAAAAGATATTGACAGAGGACACTTTAGGCTTTAAAATAATGTTTACAAAATACTGCTAGAGGTACAGGGTGCTCCAAATGGATAATTTTTCCAGTTAAATGTTAGCATGTTTTTTATTTATTTATTGCATCCCTGCATAACAAGACCAAGTCTTATAATTATAGTGCAGGGGTACTAATTTAAATACGATATTAACGTTATCATAAGTGAAGTAATACAGATATGTTACATAATTGAATAAAATAGCGGTTACAGATCTAGATAATATATAATAATATTGATAACAAGTAATAATATATTAGTAGATATTCAGAAGCTTATAAAATAGTGTTTAGCGAATCAAAAGGAAATTTAGTTAAATATAATGCAAAAGAAATATGGTTTACATAAGTGATTTCATGGAATTAAAAAGATGTTCACTCACATGAATATATACATATTCAAATAATCTAAAAAGAATTTTAATTAAAATATTCATACAGAAATTTTTTGAAAGGCGTTGTGTTGTCGTTTAGTTGTTGATTGTGTGGAAGAGCATTACAAAGGCGTATAGTATGTAGAAAGAACTGCCATTCTGAAACGAGGCAATTGTGTTTAGAAATGATAATCTGTTTGTCCCTTAGCGATCCAGCGAATCTTATTTTCCTAAATAGATATTGTGGTGTTTCA
Source organism: Phania funesta (assembly GCA_963932375.1). Classification (NCBI taxonomy): domain Eukaryota; kingdom Metazoa; phylum Arthropoda; class Insecta; order Diptera; family Tachinidae; genus Phania; species Phania funesta. The sequence goes on along the minus strand of OZ010655.1, from coordinate 34,528,674 downwards.
GTGTACACGATCTTATGGAGGAAAACTAAAGCCCTGATCCTTAAAAAAATAGCAAAAACCACCCCATATAAAGAACCTGCGTATGCCGAAACATGATCCCTCCTGCCCAGATTATATACATATCTTACAATGTTGTTATATAAAACCTCAATTGTTCTCCAACTAGCGCTATCGCAGCCATAAAATAATTCGCACCCATAAGTAAGGCTTGGAATTAAGTACACTTTAGCAAGTAGCATTCTCACTCTCAGAGGTGTGACATATTGGACAATCCATAACGTTCTCAATTTGGTATATAATTTGGAAATCAATGTATTGACATGGCTTGGCCATGTTAAGTTGATGTCAAATACGACTCCAAGATTCTTTGCAGTGACCACTACCTTAATTTTCTCCTGGTTAATGACAATATCATCACTTAAAATTGGGTGCGTTGTTTTTTTGTGAATTACCAGACATTTTGATTTGCTAGGATTTAAAAATAGGCGATTAGCGGATGCCCATTTATAAATGTTATCCAAATCATAATTGAGCTTTCTGATATTTTCCGCGATTGACTGAGCTGGACTACTAAGCCAGAGCTGTACGTCATCAGCATACATATGAATATCGCAGTGAGACAGATTAGTTGGCAAATCATTAGCGTAAATCGAGAAAAGAAGTGACCCCAGAATCGAACCTTGGGGAACATCTCTTGTCAGTTGTCTGGGAGGAGAGTACAAGCCGAACTGCATTCCAGGAGAACTTAAAAAAACGTCTATGCTTGTGACATAATATTCCGTGGTCAACTGTATCAAACGCTTTCGAGTCATCGAGAAGCACCAAGAAATTGACTTTCCCGTCATCTAAATTGCATCTGATGCTCTCCGAAACATTCACCAACGCAGTCACGCAACTGTGGTTTGGCCGGAAACCTGACTGTTTATCAGACAACAAGTTATTAAAATGAACATAAGCACTTATTTGTCGATACAAGATTTTCTCAAAGGCCTTCGAGAGAGAACTTAGTATGGCTATTGAACGATATTCATCGTTTGATTTGGGTACGGGAATTATCTTCGCATGTTTCCATTTCACAGGAAAAGAGATTTTGGTAATAATAGAGTTGAAAAAATAGGTAATATATGGCAATATGGAGGGCAATATTAGTCTTATAAACCTGGGATGCATATTATCAAGACCAATTTCATTCGATTTTATCTGTGAGAAGTTCGATAAAACATCAATCTGACTCACACATGAAAAACTGAAAAAACTCATATTCACTATACTATTATCATTAACAGGCAAGGCTCTGTCACGTTATCCCGTTGCATGCTCTACTGGCCTATCTTTATTAAAAATTTCATTAAGCTCATTAACATCAGCAGATATGTCCACAGTCATATCAATTCTCTCAACCCCAAAATCCCTTATAGTCTGCCAAGTGCGTCTTGATTCAAGTGCAGAACCAAATCTCTTAGAATAATAGCTTGATTTAGCGGATTTTATCATCCTGTTCGTGCTAGTCCTGGCAGTACGGAACACAGCCATCAGTTCTGGTGTATGAAATTTTGCTCGAGAAACGAGAGTTGATCATCCACAGATACAATACTATAAATATTGTCTCAATTCACCTGTAAAAAGCCTCTTTCTAGAACGTCGTAATCAAGGTTCCTAAAATCACGATAGGAGTAGGTTCGATTAGTGTGTCATAGTAGAAAATCATAAGTCGCAAATATCATGTCTGAAAAAACATGGAGCAGATATTTGATCATATAATTTTATTTTTGTAGTGTCATCTACAAAAATAAGATCCAGAAGAGTACTATTACTCTCAGTGAAATGAGTAGGAAAAGTGGTATTGGAGGGTATGAGACCCAATATACTCATTTCCTCCCTAAAAGTTTACTCAACAAGAAGATTGGAGACTCAATATAACCTATAAAGCTGCTGTAGTCAACTGAGCCATTTGGCCTATACACACTACCTACCAACATTTTCCTGCCAAAAGACGTAATTTCAATAAAAATATGCCCAATTCTGTCGTTCAAATTAGTTCTGCTATATAGCTTGCAGGTTATGTAATTTCTGACATAAATGGCCACACCTCCTCCTCTTCCTGCTAATCTATCAGATCTAAAAATTCTATAGCCCGATAATGAAATGCAAACAATATCAACATTCGAATGTTCAAAGGTCCACCTAAATTCGTCAATCTTCGGTCGCAAACTTTTGGGCATTTAAGTGGCATATTTCTTTGCTTAGCCAAAATCTTTACTACAGTACTCGTTACTTTTGGACCTGCCTTCAAACGTTTCACCTCTCATAGAACCAGAGATAAAGCAATATATTATTATTTAAAAAATATTCTGACCTAAACACAACGCAACAAATTTCAAATCTGTGTTGATAAAAAAGTATAGTTCTTATAGGAAAAATAGTATTTTGGGGATTTTGACCTTATTTTGGGGAAAATGAAAGTTTGTTAGTGAATACCCCCTATACTGAAGTCTTTTTGAATAAAAACTATATGTCATTCGATTACTATTGGTTTTAGCTTTCCATTGCTGTATTCAAATTTGTGGGACATCCTTTCGTTTAGGATTTATAGGAAAAAATAGTATTTTGGGGATTTTGACCTTATTTTGGGAAAAGCGAAAGTTTGTTAGTGAATACCCCCTATATTGAAGTCTTTTTGAATAAAAACTCTATGTCATTCGATTACTATTGGTTTTAGCTTTCCATTGCTGTATTCAAATTTGTGGGACATCGTTTCGTTTAGGTTTTATAACTAAAATATTTTTAGTTTTCCATTGCTGTATTCTATTAATATATATTGCAAACCTAAAGACGTGATTCAGATTTTCTGAAGAAAGTTGCTCTGTACATGAAGATAATATAGTTTACTTATTTTAAATTTAATCAAACGTCCATGATCTTAATTATAGTACCAATTTGTTGACCAATTATAAATACGGCATTAAATTTCGCTCGCTAGTATTACTTGCACGTGTTAATGTTTACATATTTTCATACTCACCACGTTAAAAAAAAATATATAAACAAAAACAGCTGGTACGGTTTGCCGTTTTGGACTGAGTTTGATTTATTCACACGCGTTGAAATATACAGCGCTGAACAAGAATATTTTGACATTTGTAACAAAAAAAAGCGCGGTAGAAACAAAACATTTGCAGCAACATTAAAAAATAATAAAATTTTAAAATAAGTGTTTTCAATATGGATAAAACAATAATGAATAAGGTGTAAGTAATATTACATATGTAATTATGTCTATAAAAACAATTGTAGCACGAATTTAATTAAGTTTAGAGCCAATTTTTTATTCTTCAGTCAGCGGTTTTTGTTATGAAAATGAAATCTAATAATACGTCAAAAAGCATTGGTGTAAACGGTAGAGATTTTCTTCGAGATTTGATCTGAAATCTACTAGATTTTGCGTAGATGTAAATATAGTATTAGACAACAGTCTTTTTTTAAACTCTAATACATTATTGGAAATAAAAGTTATTACTCTTTCACATTTCTTCCTATACTAAAAAACACAACCCTGCTATAACAAAACTGACAGTTAAATGTCATTGAATTTCGCAGCAAAGTTTTCATGTGTTACATCACTTGAGAAAACATTTTGTTTAGCAAAATATAAATATTTGAACATAGTTTGCAATACCAAAGATTTATCATAGATTGCGAGCTGTTGCCACATCAGATTCGTTTGGAAGGCAGCAACAGCAGTGAGTATCTAAAAATTCAAAAAAAATATACCATGAGCGAAGAATCCAAAAATCAGGTTAGTTAAGTTCAATACAGGATAAATACATTTTGGAGTGGCTGACAGTAGGCATAAGTTAATACAAATTTTTAAATCAGCAATAGGATAACGTAATTGGCGTATTTTACTAATACGTCTCTATCATTCGTGTTTGATTGTGGAGTTTGCCTTCAAGAGTGTATATAATATACTACAATCAAAGATTTAGTGCCTCGTGCGCAATATGAAAAATGCAATTATTTGATTCTTTCTAACAAGATTTTATATGCCGCACACACCTTAACAAATCTGAATTATTCGCATTGGGAAAATTTTATTATAATAAAAATATAAGGTCTTGTACTTATTTTATATTATTTTTTTTTTAAATTGTGCTTTTTTGACGATATCAAACGTCATAAAAAAAAGCTGTATTTCGTGCAGAGCATTCTAGATTTGTTAAACCCTTGAAACCTTTTTGTAAACCGAAATTCCGCATTTGTAAATTATTTAAACACCATCCGCACCAAAACAATGTGAAATATGTGAAAATAAGGCCAAGTTCCTATCCATAAATTTCGGCTGTTCAAATTACTGAGATCAAAATAGGAAAAATTCTTGATATGTACAATAACATCTGATTTCTGGGCAACCGGCTAGGTTAGGTAACATTTTTCCTACAATTCTTTTCCATATTAGAAAGTAGAAAAAGTATTGCGAAGCTAGTTGGTTGCTAAAAACTTTCAAATTTCACCTATGAGGTAACCTATATGTATAGTCCTTGTGTTTTAGTTTCATTATTTTATCAATGAAGCAAAGTTATGAGGGAGTAAAAATAGTACGAATGGTTTCCCGTAATATACACACTGTGTGCATAGGCCTAAACTTGACGTGGCCCACTTCCGCGCGCCTTAATTAAAAACAAATTTCAAGAAATACTTTTGAGGAGGTAAACTACCATTTCCTTTGTTTAAACCTTACTTCAATTATAGTTTAAACATATAAACTACAAGGGATGGTAGAATATGAATTTACTAAAAAAAAAAAAAAAAAACTATGTAATTAATGTTTTCAAAAGCGTATTATAGGGCCATCCCTGGTAGTGGTTTTATCTTGCATATAATTAAACCATACTTTACAATCAATATTTATATTGATTTATTATAACCGAATAAAATTTTAAACCTTAGATTTCATCCATTCGTTACAATCTGGATGCTCTATATAATTACATAACTCATTGAACATACAACACAATTCTAAAATTTATAAAGTATCGAATGGCAAAGTTGAATAATCGTTGGTCTATTCTTACATATATATTTCAGCAAATTGCACTTTATATGCTCTTATTTTGAAGTAACACTTCTTCAATTACAAATTGCATTAACAAATTTGAATTCATGCTTAGATATCAGTTAATATTTTTAAAGTTGTATATTATTTTCATTTATTTATGTGTTTTTTATTTATTTTCTTATTTTTTCAGTTTAAGAGAACTTTAGTTACCCTACACCGCAACAAATCAGAAATAATTAGTCTCTGATATTGATTAGTGTTATCAATCCAGCTACTAAAGTATTTATTTAAAATATATTTAAAAATTAGAAACCTTTTCTTATAATTTCTCGAATTCCACTGTAAACTACTTTAACCACATTTTATTTTCGTTTTTAATTGTTTAAATATTTTTGATTATTTTTCAAAACACTACATAGCGCCTTCTGTCTTTTTAAAATTTTTCATAAACAATAGTAAATTTTAATTTAGGAAAAACAAGGCCAAAAAAACGAAGTCATACTTAAAAACGAAATATTGTTAAAAAGCTTTTTGTATTTTGTTTAACTTTGGCTTTTTAAGTTTAAGTGAAACAGATATATTTCATTCTTTTAAATGTTTATAAGAAGCAAAACAAAAAGCAAGATAATTTCTTTTGCATATTAAAAAACAACCATTTATTTTCGTAAATAATGGCGGCCTACTTGAATCGTACGCTTTCTATGGTCACTGGTAATGGCGGCAACGCCGGTAATACTTCTAAATCCAATACCCCATTAAATTATGATCCGACTGCTCTGATGTCTGAAAATCGAACAATGCACATCAACACGGACAAATCACCTTTACAGGTCTTTGTTAGAGCCAAAAAGAAAATCAACGATATATATGTGGAAATTGCGGAATATGTTAACGAAACAACACAATTTATTAATGGTACGTATGTCTGAAAGAATTAAATGCATGTAGATTTTTGGAAGGAATTTCCGCCATCCCTTGTCGAATTCGGTGTGGAGACAAATTGGTTTCGCGTATATGCAACCTTCAGTGCCATTTTTCGTTCAGAACGAGACGAGGAATGACGGAAACGCGATCCAAAAATCTACATAAAATAAACCTGTCTGAATATCAAGAATCAAATATATTGATATTAAATAAATTAATATTTGTTTATGATTTACAGGATTACATGCTGAATCTGATATTGTTGACAAAGCTGAACGTGAACTCTTTGAAAGCTATGTGTTCAAAGTTTCCGGAATACGCGAGGTACTAGCTCGTGATCATATGAAAGTTGCCTTTTTTGGTCGTACATCAAATGGAAAAAGTTCCGTTATCAACGCCATGTTACGTGAGAAAATATTACCCAGTGGCATTGGTCATACAACAAACTGTTTTTGCCAAGTGGAGGGCAGCGATAGTTCTGAGGCGTATTTAGTCAAAGAAGGTTCAGAAGAAAAACTGAATGTAGTAGTAAGTATCATCTCGTATTAAAAAATAAAGCAATCATTGTATATAATATATATTATTTCTTAGAATATAAAACAATTGGCCAACGCTTTGTGTCAAGAGAAACTTTCAGAAAGTTCATTAGTCCGTATTTTCTGGCCACGCGAACGTTGCAGTCTTCTGCGCGATGATGTAGTATTTGTCGATTCACCCGGTGTTGATGTATCAGCGAATCTAGATGATTGGATTGATAATCATTGTGTAAATGCCGATGTCTTTGTTTTGGTCTTGAATGCCGAATCAACAATGACCAGAGCTGAAAAGCAATTCTTTCATACTGTATCACAAAAACTATCGAAACCTAATATATTCATACTCAATAACCGTTGGGATGCTTCGGCTCATGAGCCAGAATCTCAGGAATCCGTAAGTTATATTTTTGATACTACTGATATATAAATATATTTCGTCAGTAGTATTTAATACTTTTAGTTTTAAATTTGTAAACATTTGTACTTTGTTACTTTTTTTTAAACCAAAAATGTATAAAAATTACATCCAAGGAGCTTGAAAAGGTAAAGAAAAGAACCCTTTGGCTAGCTTATTTTTTAAACCATATTTAACACGCTTTTTGGCTTTAAGAATCCCCCCTGTAATTAGATATATAAACATAATTTTACTATTGTCGTTTTAGGTTAAAATTCAACACACGGAACGTTGCATTGATTTTCTTACTAAAGAGTTGAAAGTTACAAGCGAAGAGGAGGCAGCTGAACGGGTATTCTTTGTTTCTGCTCGTGAAGCGTTACAGGCACGCATTGAGGAGGCCAAAGGCAATTCTCCCAGCCAGGGTGCTTTGGCAGAAGGCTTTCAAATACGTTATTTCGAATTTCAAGATTTTGAACGTAAATTCGAAGAATGCATTTCGAAAAGTGCCGTACAAACTAAATTTGAAAAGCATAGTTCTCGTGGCAAATCACTTTCCGGAGATATGCGCGGTATGCTGGACAATATTTTCGAGCGCATTACAATATTCCGCAATTTGAAGGTTGATCAAAAGAATTTACTCACAGAACGCATTCAGGGCATCGAAACAGAAATGATGAACGTTACACGTGAAATGAAATTGAAAATACATAATATGGTCGAAGAGGTCGAACAAAAGGTCTCTAAAGCTTTGAATGAGGAAATTTGGCGTTTGGGTGTTTTAATTGATGAATTTAATATGCCGTTCCATCCTGAACCGTTGGTTTTGAATATCTACAAAAAAGAATTGAATGGTCATGTTGAAGCAGGTTTGGGTTCCAATTTAAGAGCAAGATTATCGATGGCTTTGGCGATGAATGTGGAGGCAGCACAGTGTGAAATGACGGGTAAGTGTTATTTTTTTTTAAAGTGTTAAATTGTTTGTGTAAAACAATAACTGATTAATATACAAGATATCCCAAGGAAAAAACCGACTTGTCTAATTGAAGATTTTTTACTCGTAACTTTTAATAAAAAAACAGATATATAAATAAGAATAAATAAGAATACCAACTAAAATAAATAAGAATACCAACTAAATGGGGAATAACAACGAAAAAAGTTAAATTTGAAAGTAAATTAAAAATTCAATTTAAATTTTACACTTTTTTAATGTATAGTGTAGTCCAACCAAAATGCACGATGTTAATTGTAAATAAAACAAAGTTTTCAGAGAATTATCTTAATATTTTTTATTATGATAGAAGGATCTATGACAATTATGTGTGAAACAAAATATCGGCCAAACAATCGCCACGGCTTCGCGGCATACCTCTACCCAATGGTCGATATTTTCAATGACTGAGAATTGAGGTTCAATGTTGGTAATGTGCCGAATTATCTCATCCTTTAGCTCTTTCGTCGTAGTCTCGTAGTTTCGTTGGCTGTGTGGCAAGTGGCACCATCCTGTTGGAACCACATATCGTCCAGGTCTGCCCTCAAGAAGTCCGTTATCATCTCCCGATAGTGACTCAGAATTAACATCGTGCATTATGGTTGACGCACCTTATATTAAAACATTTATTTTATGTTTACAGTGTCGATGCCAGCAATTATTAAAACCTATAAGGCTGTGCTCATAAGCTCAGAACTGTGTTGCGATAAGAAAGTTAACTTCAAAAAAAGTTTCGATATGGTATCGGAAAACTTTCTAATTTTTACCTGTTATTTGTACGTCGCGTAGCGGTCAAAATTGTACTATTGTGTTCACGTACCTTTACACGCAATTAATTTCAACAAATCTATCCCACTCATTAGTCGACTTTTTGTTATTTTCAGGGTAAATATTACACCAGCATTTAATATATTTGGCTTTATCCATATAAGATTGAATGAAAATATGCTATGAATAGTAGTTCTTGTTTCATTAATTATGTGCCCCATCTGGCCGTAATCTTTATTTAGTTCGGTCTGCAATAAAAGGACAGTATCAACTGACAAAACAAAATACAAAACTGGGACGCTCAAAACAATAGCAATTAGTGAAATTTATTCCAAAGGTTTTCGATTTTTTTAAAAATTGAAGAATATCAAAAATTTAAATTTTATAGCGTTTTTTAATTTTATCTAAACTTTATTTCATATTATTTTTTGTACTTACAGCACGTATGCATGCCTTGCTATCCGATGAAAAACTTATACCTCAAACGAAAATTGTTGCACGTGCCCAACCATTCGAAATGTTATACTCATTGAATTGTCAGAATTTATGTGCTGATTTTCAAGAAGATTTAGAATTTAAATTCTCTTGGGGTATAACATCTATGATACAACGTTTTACTGGCAAAGTGAGAGAGCGCAATAGCCATAAAAAACAACCAGCCATTATGTATTGTCAGGGGATGTCTGCGGTACGTAAATATATATAAGATACATATACATACACACATGCATATATGGTTGATTCTGATAGTGCGGGCTAATTTCGACAGTTTTTTTGCATTTATATTTTTTCAGGATGTAATATTTCATATAGTTAGCGCTTTACTTTTCAATTATCGTAGGTACACATCCATTTGCTCTTATTTAACCGAATTATGATGTGTTAGTCGTCATTCTCCTGAGCATATTTTTGAAACGACGAATATCTACAAAAAAATTAACATGAATCGGAAGTTGATATTTAAAATAAACTTAAAAACCACACAAAATTTTAATATATCTTTTGAAAACCACACGAGGGAGCGACCAACGTAAGTTTAAAAGGTCGTTACGAAAGACAAAACGTGATTGACTTCATTTTATTAATATTGTTGGCGAAAATTTGTTTCACATGTATAAGCAGAAGATATAATGTTCTTTCAAATTTCAATTATTCCAAATCATAATGAATAAGATTTTACAAGATAATAATGTGTACCTTCAGGAATAAACATAATCATCCATACAAATATTAATTTATAAAAAGTTTTAAACACTAGTGGTCGAAATTCAACCATTCTACATACGGCTAATAAAGGGTTAAAAATCATCAATAGCTACTAGACAAATAAAAACGAAACCAAGAGAGATATATACCCTTCACAAAAGTATGAACAACTAAAAATGTACTACTGATTTTTTCACCGGTGAAAAGGATTATTTTCGATATTTAATTTTGGCGTCCGGTTTTAGTCGTTATTTTACATTTCAACTCTTTTTTAAATTAGGGGCTTTCAATTTGTTTCTTTTTTTTTTTAATTCAAAATACGTTGAAGTATGTTCGTAATTTTTCGGTGCAAATTCGCCTTTCTTCATTCCAATTTTTTTTGTTTCAGATATTATTTTTGTAATATAAACATTTGTGGACTTAGTTTGGTAAAATTTAAAATTACATATTTAACTATTTAATTAAACTAAAATTTTTCACAAGGAGGTCTTTAATAAACATTTTCCAACACGATTTTATTATTTATAGTTGATATTTCGCTACGTCTTTTTTAAATATTTTGGTGAATTTTGTACTGAAATTAGATTGTTCTGATGTATTTGTTAATACATTTGTTACAATTTTAATGTTTTTCATAACAAATTGATTTTTTTTAAATTTTCGGCTTTTTGGTGAAATTTAAATTTTTCTGGTGAATTTTGACTTTGGTTTTTTTTTGTTTTTGGAAAATTTCGGTTTCTTATTGAATTTATATTTTTTTTGCTAATCATTTTTTTTTTTGGAAATTTCTTAATAGTTTTGAGTTTTTTTGTTCAGTAAATTTGTGTACCCTTCACAAAAATAAGAATATAGGTTTGTCATTTCGTTTGTTATTGCTACAATATTAATTTATTTTTTGCATTTTCAATCTCAAATTCAACCATAAAGAAATCTCTATACAAAATTTTTTATACGTAAAGAATATTTGATTTACAGACATTCGTTCTATAACCTATTATATCTCAGAAATTTTATAGACGATAACGATAATTTATTATTTCAGCACAATCCTATATCACCAATTTCACCAGTAAATGATGCACCTATGTGTCTTATTCCCACACCTGTAGGCAATATATCCCAAGAACAATTATCAATAATATCACGTTTTGCATTGACCTCAATTGGATCACAAGGCACGGTTGGTGGTCTTGTAGTAGCTGGCATTGTAAGTGAAATATTTTTGAACTTCAAAAAGAATAACAGAGAAACTTAATTCAATGTCTTGCCTTTATACTTAGATGCTTAAAACTATTGGATGGCGTGTTTTAGTAGGAGTTGGTGCTTTATATGGTTGTATATACTTCTACGAACGACTTTCATGGACTAACTCAGCCAAAGAGAGAGCCTTTAAGTCACAATATGTACGTCATGCTACCAAAAAATTGAAAATGATTGTAGATTTAACATCAGCTAATTGCAGTCACCAAGTGCAACAGTGAGTTCTTTTTTAATTTTTTCTTTAAGCGTTTAATTACTACACAAATTTTATTCCTAGGGAACTATCCAGCACATTTGCGCGATTATGTCGTACCGTTGATACAGCCACCACCGATATGAACGAAGAGTTAAAAACCTTAGATGCTCAATTGGCTGTATTGGAATCTAACCAAAAGCAAACAAAATTGTTACGCAACAAGGCCAACTATATACAAAATGAATTAGAAATATTTGAAAATAATTATATATCATTAAATTAGTCCACAACCAACAAGCAACTTTCTTTGACTAGATTGATGAAAGTTGCAAGGTGACGACGTTTACAACCATTTTAAATTTATAAAAAAGAGACTAAAGGCATTATTACGAATATACTGGCTAAAAAGTCTTTCCGAAAAAAACTATATTATAGGCATGGATTTCGAACTACAGATAACATTAAGCTAAAAAAAAACATCAGAAATTTCGTGAAAAAAAATAGCAATTTTTTGTTATTTAAAGATTGATATTTATATTACAACATTCATTAATTATATTGTGTTGCTTCGTTTTACGACATTGGGCATTATTTTTATTTAAATATTTTACATTACTATTCCTGCAACTTCAACAAATATATATTGTGTATTTAGAAAATAACATGGCCAGAGGCCAGCTACAATGGTGGTTTTTAATTGATATAAATATATTTTCTAATTAGTGAATATCTTCTGCATGTAATTTGTATAATTTTTTCTCAAAGAAAACTTGAACTGTTTTTTTATTTTACATTTATATTTGCGTAAAATATTTGTTAATTTATATATATATTATTATACTTGAAAAATATAAAAAGCTATTCGTAAAAAACCGTAAATCTTTAAATTGTTTCATTTTATTTCCATTCACAGATTTTGTTTTTGTAAAATATCAAAAAATTTTTTATTAGATTACTCATGTATGACTTACACAGGCACACCCACACACACATACGTTGTTCTAAGAGTCTGAACTCTTGTTCTATTTCAAAGAATTCTATATGATGGAGTTCATTTTTAAATGATTCAGCATGTAAAGTCTTACGACTTCGAAGAACGTGCTACCAAACTTACTAGCCGTGCTCAGGGAAAATGGGGGCGAGTTCTCTTATAAAAAGACTCATGAGTTTTTGTGTAGAAAAAATTTAAAATTTGTTGTCCTATTACTCGAAATATGTTAACGCCCGCAAAATGTGTTTTTTTGTTTTTAATTTTACTCTTAACAATGCCGAAAGGCATTGCGCTTTATATGATCTGTTTAAGATCCCAAACAAGAAAGATGTGTTAAGCATGTGCTCTTTAATACGCAACATTTTATTTATGAAACGAAAACGCGTTAATGGCTGACTTTCATCCCTATTCTGCATTTCGATTACATTTCCGTATTCAGTCACGCACGAATCAAACAAAAAGGTATTCAAAATAAAAACTGAATCATAAAAAAAACACCAAGAGTATTTTCAAAATCAGCTGTTTCGCTGTGGAACGTGAGAAATATGAACACAAAAATGAAGCAATTTTATAAACATTGTAATAAAACGTTAAATTTTGTACAATAAAACAGTGATTCAATAATTAAAACAAGTACGAATTAGATATTGTGGGTACACTAACCTAAATAAACACATCAGTTAAGTACGGAAAAGCAAAAAAAAACTCATAACATAAGTAAGAGGTATTTGTGGCCAAACTACTCCAGTATGAAGAATTCTGCAACGCCGGAGTATATATTTTAATATTTTTTATGTCATTGTAGCATAAAAATAAAGTTGTTGGAAAAAAGACGTTGTTGTTGGAAGAAATAAACATCGTTTTCGACCTGCATTAAATTAAAAAAAAACTCACATTTCGGTAGAAAAAGATGATAAACAAAATAAAAAAAGTTATGTAGGATCATTAATGAAACCTTTAATTGCATTCTTTTTTTAATTACACATTTCTTGAAGCAAAACAAACTAAAATCGAAAGACTCCTCCACTAATTCAACAATTTACAAAAACAGCTACGCTCGTAATGCGAAATTCCAATCGAAATGGAACGCAGAATAGGGGTGAATAACTAAATAGTCGAAAGCAATGGAGGAAGTTTTTTATGATGAAATTAGAAACGCCATCCAAACCGAAAGATTCTTGTTGTTTAAGAATTTGTAAACTGACATTAGCTCATCAGCATCAGTTTTCCCTCTTAGTATTGAGTGATGGACAATTTTTATCAAAATTAAACCTTAAATTTAGTATGGACGCTAAATGTAGTCGAATTGAGTTTTTGATAGCGGAGACATACCGATTTTGACCTGCAGCTGCATATATTAAGGAAAAATTATTTTGAAGATGTGATATGTTTTGAATATTGACAGTAATTTCAGTGCTGTTTACTAGTCATTTTTAAAAAGAGATTTCTTTTAATTTCTAAACTATTTTGGATTTTTTTAAAGGCAGATTTGATATTTGCAATGCGTTTTTAAAAATGTCCGCCTGGTCAATTCCAACTTGTTCTTTTAAAAATTTTAATCCTCACAAAAACATAGATGTCAAAATAAGGTCAAGTTCGTATCCAAAAATTTCGGCCGTAAAAAGTAAATCCCTCTGCCAAGCATACTTCAATTTAAGTTCTTAATACCTCCTTATAATATAGAAATAAAAAAGAAGTATAGATTAACTGAAGATTGATTAATGTTCCAAGCTATGATTAGAATTTCAGGTGTTTAGCTTACATATTTTAATTCCACATCAATTGAAAAATTTGACACGTAGTACAATTTTAAAATTTTTCCAAAAATAGGTTGGAGATTCGCAGGAATTAATTGGTATATGACGAGAGTGAGTATTTTTGCCAATCCATATTGCCGGCAAGCTTCTTTATTAAGCAGACCAAATAACACTCAAGAAAAATGATTAATAAATATTTACTTACGTATTAAAAAAAAAGATTCAAATTTGTAAGTATGCATAAATTTATTTTTTTTTTTTTTTGGTAGGACCAGCACTCAGGGGATGACCCCTATTCATGTAATGCATTGTGCTAGAACTAGGAAAAGAGGTTATGGGAAGGAGGATAGAGAGAGTAGTGTTTATTAATATTTTATTTGATCCTTTCCACATAGAAAATGGGAGGAAAGACCTCTGCTGGAAGCTTATTCCACATATGAATGGTCCGGCTAAAAAACGAATTCTGTATGTAGTGCGTTGTGCGATCCACTGGCCATTCGACCACAAATGGATGTGCTCTGGATGAAGTACGTGTGGTGCGTATGAATGAACAGGTTTCGGGAATAATATCACTAATTTCATCAGAGCACAATCCATTGTAGTAGCGATAGAACAGCGAAACACACCCCACATTGCGTCGATGCTCGAGATTGGATACCCTATTGTCACCGATGAGCACCTTCGCCCTCTCCTGTACGCGGTCGAGTAACTCCAAAATAGACTTTGAAGCACCGGCCCATACATGAGAGTTCTATTCCATTTTCGGTCGGATATGTGGTATATATAGTTAGGAGATCGGATGGGGTGAAGTACTTCTTACACCGTTTGAGGAAGCCTAGGCACTTGAATGCTTCTTTCGACACTTGCAAGATCGAACATCACATTGAACCTTCATGCCAAGAACATCAAGAGCTTCTGATTCCTCAATATCTATACCACTTATAACTACAGATGGAGCAGCAAAGTTCGTCGTGCGTCTGTGTGTTAGCATACAACACTGGGTCTTATTGGGGTTAAAATCGACCCTATTCGCACGACCCCATTCTGCGATCATCACAAGATCACTATTTAAAGAATCATTCATGCGGTGCCTCATGGCCCCAATCTCTAAGAGGCTTGGTCTGTGGATGAATGAGTAAGAATGGCATATGCTGCTGTCATCTGCAAAAGAATAAATAGGGTTAGAAGTTTGCCGAAGAAGGCCATCTAGGAAGATAAGAAATAGAGTAGGAGAAAGAACGGAGCCCTGTGGTACTCCTAAATTTATCTTGAACTCGTCTGGTGAGATCCCATCTACAACAACTCGTATAGTGCGATCTCTGAGAAAGCTCGATATAAATCGAGAGAAGTTATTACCGACACCAAAAGCAACAAGTTACAATTACAGTAATACGCATTTTTATTAAGAGAGGAGTGTCGCTCAAAGTTACGAAAAATTGCTAATTTATATAAGTTTATTATATATAGCATTTCTATAGCCGGTAAACCCCCAAACAGTTGGCCTTTATAAAGTTTGCATACTTACGAGTAAAAATTTTAGTACATAAGATCTTTTTTAACTCTTCCTGATTAAAAATGTGATAAATTATTAAGTAGTTCAAGATACATATACAATTTTTTCGTATACTAAAAAAATAAAAAATCGCTTTATTTACTTATTTTTTATTAATATAATTTTGTGGTTTCATTTACAGATACATATTATGAGACAAAAGTAAACACGAAACTATTTAATATTAAACATAAAATCACAATATTTTAACTAAAAAATGTTTCTTTCTTTTTATATACGAGTATTTGCCCACAAACAGGAAATCGAACTAAAAAGAAGAAAATTTAATTTGCAGATGTTTAGTTATACAGGCCTTATACAAAAATTTTAAATAAAGTTCCAATATTGTTATTTTTATTATTAAAAAATAATAGTTAAAAAGATCTACTCAAAATAATACATACAAAACAAATAGTTCGAACTAAAAAGGGACAAAATTATGTTAAAAATAGTTTGTTGTTTTCTTTATAATACAAAATTTTACTAAAAGAAACATAATATTTAAAGAACGTCTACATACACAAAATTTTAATTAAAACAAATCCGAGAAATGTAAGAAATAAAAAATCCACACAAGTTGTATGGTTTCGTTAACAAGTTTTAAAAAAGTTAAGGGCGAAGTAAGTTTAAAATTCAATTTATACAATTTTCTACATGTGTATCGTTGCCGCTGTATAACGAGCCTCGCCACGCCTCCAAGACCACTGACTGGGACGATACTGTAAAGAGAAAAGCAAGCAAATATTTTAAAGCCAACTGTTTTTTATACAACTATTACGTGATGAAACAAGTAAGTGAGATGGTGAAAATCGTTAGTAGCTACTGAAAGAAAAGATGTATGAAGTAATAGAAATGAATGTATGCCGTGGGAAAATAATTTTTTATTTCAATTTAAACGTTTTTACCGAAGTGAATATTGAATTTTTGCCATTACTAAGTTTTTGTTTATTATCCGCTCTATTTTACTCGTATTATTTCACTTTTTATTTAATTTATGATTTGATTGGTGAAATTTTTAAGTAAAATTTTTATTTATTTATATGTACATACATATCGTTGGCTTAATATAGAAAAGGCGTATCTACATTTTTTTTTAAATTGCGTTTTTAATGTATTCTGGTAGACCACTGTCAAATACACCTTCCCTAAAAAAAATAGTGGGCTATGATTGCAAATAACGGATTTATAGTCCTATAAAAAAAAGCCCTAACTAATACGAAGTTTTTTTTTAAAGAAAAAAGCCCTAAGTCATTTAAAGTTGAATTTAGAGTAGACTAAAAAAAACTAAAAAGAAATTGCCATACATTTTCGACGTTTAATGAGTCCACGCGAAAAGAAATTTTTAGTTTGTTTTGGGAGGTGTCCTGGGAGCAAAAGAAGCAGTATGTTGCAGGTCTTACAAGCTTTTCTGAGACAAAAAGGAATACCTCTGAAAATTCGAGACGAAATCAGTCCATATAATATTTCTTGAGTGTGCCGCGAAATGTTTTTTTCAACACTAGGAGTAAAGGAAAAGATGGTTCGAAATTGGATTAGCGGTGGCGGTAAACACGGTACTCAATGCAGTTCCGATAAAGCTTTAAATTTGCTCAAAAATGTTAAACGATCATCAGTAACAGGTAAGCACAACAAAAAACGACGTGACTTTCTAAAAAAATGGCTAGAGGAGTTGCCAAAAATGGAGTCCCATTATTGTAGAAAAGATAGCAAAAAGCTTTACTTCGAATCGGATTTTTCCTCATATCAGGAGATTTACAAGCTTTATGTCGACGAGTGTGAATCCGAAAAAGAAAATGGGGACCTAAAATTGTCGTACCCAATATTTGCGCAATTAATAAAGAAATTAAATTATTCGATTTTTAAGCCTAGAAAAGATCAGTGCAATTTATGCGTATCACATAAAGCTAATAATGTTTCGGATGAGCAATACGAAAAACATAGAGAAGAAATCGAAGAAATGCGTTTAGAAAAGCAAAAAGATATAAAAAATGCTGAATCCGGTCTATGTGCAGTATTATGTATGGATGCGCAGGCAGTTAAATTAGTACCTCAACTAAACGCGAGCGCTGCATATTATAAAATGAAGCTTCAACTACATAACTTTACTGTCTATAATATTGTAACGCATGAATCAGATAATTATGTATGGGACGAAACGGATGGAAATCTAGTCTCTTCCGTTTTTGCTACATGTATTATTATGCACTTAAGGAATTTTCATGCCCGATCGCCTGAAACCCATCACATTATTATTTACTCGGATGGCTGCTTTCACCAAAATCGTAATACTGTTTTGTCTAACGCCTTGTTGACTTTTTCCAAAGAACCCGAAATAACAATTGAACAGAAGTATTTAATAAGTGGCCATACGCAAATGGAATGTGATGCAACCCATTCCCTTTCCCTTATAGAGAGAAAAATAAATAAAAAACAAATAAACTTGCCGTCTCAATTTGTTCAACTAATTAAGGAAGCTAGAAAAGTTCCAGCACTTCTACAAGCGCACCATTTGCGTTATGATTATTTTTTAAATTTCGAAAATATTTCAAAGGTTTACACATCAATACGACCAGGTAAAATATTGCACACTGAAAAAACTCTTTAGATATGTATAATCAAACTTTTCTAAAATTTCAGGCAGAAGCATTGGAGATCATACAGTAAACATGCTTCGAGCCTTGGCATATGACTCATCAGGATCAATTTATTTTAAAACAAATATAACAGATGAATATCAGTTACTCCCACAGAGATCGAAGTCTACGATTGAAAATGTGTCCCTCGATTGTCTTTATATAGAGAAAATAGCCATATCTAAAAAAAAGTGGGACGACTTGCAAGATCTAAAAAAAATCATACCAGCAGATTGCCACAATTTTTATGATAATTTACCTTATAAAACCTAATTTTAGTATACTAACATCTGCCTGAATTACGTATTTTAGTTTTAATTGTTTATTTGTTTACTTCAAACATGAATTATTATATTAGTTTCTCCTAATTTTAAGTTACGACAAAAAGCCCTAACTTACATTTATTTTCAAAAAAATTAATATCAAAAAGCCCTATCTAAAATAACTTCTAAGAAATTAGAAATAATAAAAAAATTTAACCAGAATTGAATTTGTTGCTTGTTTTGAATAAAAGTTGCAATATAAATGTTTTTTGTAACTTAAGTTTTTAAGGTTTTATTCCGTTTTTTCCTTCTCCTGAAAAGTAACGAAAAGTGTAGATACGCCTTTTCTATATTAAACCATCGATATACGAAATTATTTGGAAGCATCAAAATGTTTTGGTAAAATAATTTTTTAATTTCAACTTTAGTGAAATACGTATCGACTATTTGGAGTTTTAAAATTTTGTGTGAAATTTAAAACTTTGAGGAATTTTAAATATTGCTTGAATCTTAATTATTTTCTTCCAGGTAAAATAAATAAATAAATAAATATAATTTTTAAGCACTAGGTATTTAATATAAAATAGTTTTATTTATTAAATTCGATATTTCGCTACGCCTTTGTATAGTATCATAAGGAAATAAATTATATAAGAAAGAAAAAAGTTTTTAAAAACAAATACAAAAACCGAGTCGGGCGAATTAAGGTATGGTCGTGTTGGACATGGCAGCGTTTTACATAAGGTAAATGGAAATATGGACTGATTATTTGACCCTTTTTATGGGCTTTGACAAATCCTCAATCAGTTGAAGAATTCCGTAAATCGAGACGATGCGATTTCGATCTTAATGGATGGCTACGGGGCAGATACGGACACTGGATCAGGTATCTTCTCTGAGGATCTTAACCTTTTACTCTCGCTAAGGATACCCGACACCTGCGCTGTGTTCCAAGCGGAAATATATACACCTTTGGTAGCGGCAAGAACAATACGAAGGCGACGACTGTTGGTATTTTTATAAACATTCTAGTTGCCCTTGATTCGAAAGTGGTGAAGTCGAGATGTGTAGTGGCGTGTATTTAATCTCTGGTCTTAATTGGACGAAATAGTGTGATTTGTTTGGATTCCAGAGAATGAGGGCATTCGTGGATACGAGATGGCCGATAAATGTGCGAAAAACGGCTCGAAACTGGACGTGGTAAATGCACAGGGAGACATCAATATAACCTGTCAAAACTTTCAAAAACCTTATGGGACTGACCGATAAAATAAAAGCAAGTGGCATATGATAATCAGTTGCAGATTGTCCAGAACTCGTTGGCCTTCAATCGATAAAGAAAGGACGAAGGCACTACTAGCCCTCGGGAAAAGTTCGATATCGCTAATAGTTGGCATCATAACGGGCACTGTATGATTGGACGTATGTCGGAGCATATGGAATACCTCGTCGTTAAAGATGCAGAAGCTGTTTGAATGAGGAGGAGGAGGAAGAGTCAATTCAACACCTTCTGTGTGACTGCCCGTCTTTGCAAGAACGCAGGCTCAAATATTAGGCCAACGATTCTTTCAGGACCTGGACTGTCTTAGGGATGCGACGCTGACGATCCTAATAAGTTTCGCGAGAAGCTCTAGGTGGTTCTTACGAACTGGAGATCCTGGAGTTCTATAGGGAAATGTGGGGGTAAAATGATGGTCGTCGGGGAATCTCAATGAATTAAACTCTCAACTAAACTCTGTCTTATCGACATAATTTGTAATAATTTTTATATGCAGTTGAATTATATTTTCACTGATATTTAACCAGGCATGTCACAAACATTTTTCATGTACATATTAGGTCTGTTCCAAGTGCATAACAAAATAGTCCGAACTAGTCCGAGTTAGTCCAAACGCGTTTTGTGCGATTTTGAGAGAAAATGAGAGAGTAAAATTTTTCATTTCCTGTACAAAATCGTACGAACTTTTTCTTTGGGTAAGTTCGGACTAAAATTAAATTAAATAAAGGAGAAAAGTTTTTATTTTAAATTAATTGAAAAGCAGAACGGAAAATTTGTCCAATAAACTTTAAGTTGTAAGTACATATATTTGTGCATATTTATCACTTTATTTAATAAAAAAAATGCTTTTATCGATCAGTTAAGAAGTTACGGACTGCTGCGCCAATGATGCAAATGTTTTGCTTTTAAAATATTATGCATTTTAAGCGTATAAAATTACTAAAATAAAATTTATTTGAAAAAGTAGGCACCATTTGTGGTTTTTTGCATTCGAGCAATTCCGGACAACTTTGGCACATTCAGAGAGTAATTTTCTTTTTACTCTCAATAGCACAGACTATTTTGTTATGCACTTGGAACAGACCTATTATTACTTGTTTGTTCCATGAAAATTTTTATAAAATATTTTATTTCCTGATTTTGCTACACAAAGTCGAAGCTGATACTGAATAACAATATTAAAAAAAAAATTATTTAGGGTTAAAAAAATGAATTGATAAAAATATAAAAAAAGGTGGAAGAAAAATCTTTCCTAAACTTTAAAATTTTTTTAAATGTTTTCGATTTTCACCAAAATATTAGACATTATTATAACATATACATTGGTTTTTGGTGTCATTTCGGCTTTTGAATAAAATGCTAATATTTATTTAACTTTTTTTTTTCGTAATATGTTGATTGCTTGGCAACTTAATGTTTTTTTTTTTTTTTTGTAATTTTCGCTTAATTCAGTAATTTTTAAGGGTTTTGATAAATTTAAAATTTGTTTAGTTTTATTAAAAATTTAGTTATTTGTAAAGTTTTTATTTTTCGTTGTGATTTTATGGTATTTTTTGGTCAAATTTCGATTTTTTAATATATTATTATTTACGAGTAATTTAGAGATTTTATGGTTAATTTTTAGTGAAATATCTTTATTAACGTATGGATTGGTGCAATTTCGATTTATTGATGAAATTTTTTTGATACATTAAGGTCGAATGAATCTTATATTATTTGGTTTTAATAGTTAAGGCGTAAACTAAGGTTAGAATTATTATAGCTGAATTATCTTAGAAATAAAAAAAGTGTATAAACGCAGAGTGACGATTTTTTATACTGATTTTTGTGAAATTAAATTTTATCCCGATTCATTTTTTAATGGCAGAAATGGGTCGTTAAATGAATTAAAATATATTCGATATACAATCAAATCTTTTAAATTCATGCATTTAAAAGAATAAATTGTGAATAAATCAGTGCAATAATGAAGATGAAGTGAAATATACAAATTAACATGAAAATAAAATACATAAGCTATTTAAGCACGAGGTTGCTATAAATTGGTCACAATTACATATATAAACGCAAGTTTGAAAATTTATTCATATTTTTTTTTGAGAAATTTATGGGAGATGTATTGAGCAGCAGTATTCATTAAAAATTATACAAAAATTGTTTATAATTTCGAATTCAATTATTATGAATATTTCTGCAAATGTAAATGGTCATTGGATAATGATATTGCTACGATATATTGTTAGTTTTAAAGAGAAGTATCCGCAATTACAAACCTGACCATATTTGGACTGCATGTAATAATGAATAGTATAAAATTGGTTAATATATTTATGTATATACATTTTGAAAAAATTTTTATATATAAGCCGAGAAAGGCTTTACAAATTCGGCTATTGAAAATGGCTTTAACATACCTGAATAAGAAGTTGGCCACTTCTTGTATGCGGATTTCTGTAGGCATAAAGTATCCACAGCAAGGCACACGACACCAAACATATAGGTACAAACACGCCCAATGTCACACTCATGCTCTTACGTTCGGTCGATTCATCAACCATCGATTTTACTTGTGTACCAGTATGAAAATCTTTATTGGACCTTTCCAATGATGGCTCAGTGGTTGAAGAATCTATGCCTGCAGGATTATAGGGTTTAAAAGGGTGCAATGAATCATCTTTGTGATTGGTGTTACTATCCACAAGCGTTGTAGATGTTGTATCCGTTTGAATCGCATTATTACCCTTTTGACCGATGACAGGACAAAAGTTTTCTTCGATTACAAAACTACGATCACAACCTGCAATTAAAGACGGGAGAAATTACATTTTATTAACAAACGTGTAACATCTTGACAAAGAAAGATATTAAATTGATATTTACCACGTGCTAGCCAATCTTGTTTTTTTCGATCTGTACCAGTGGAACATCTGTTCACAGTTGGACACCATGTACACTAATAATTTAACGAAAAAAATTAATATTATAAATATTTTAAGTAAATTAATTTAACATTTTATCTATTTTAGTCTTGCAAAAGTGCAAAAGGGGTTTGATCAAGTCACAGGATAATTTTGATTAGATAAATGTCAAAGTTATAAAGAGAACTCAACTAAAATCCCTCAAATATTTCTAGAACTGGCGAAGTTATGAGTTTTAAATTTTGTAGTTAACATTTTTATAGTTTTGAGATGAATCTATCACAAATCGAAGCAAGCAAACAAAATTTAAAATTATATCAGTTGTAAATTTTTGAAACGAATTTCCATCATTTCTCGTTCAAAACGAAAAATGACGCTGAAGATGGCACATAGCCGAAGTAAGTTTGTCTCCAAACCAAACTGGACAAGGGATAACAAAATTTCGTTCCAAAAATGTACATAAAATTACCCAAATCAAAAATAAGGTTCATTGTTAACACGTTTCCTGCCAGACGGTTTTTTCAAGGCTTCTCGTTCAGGCTGAGGGCATCAGCAGTAGTATAATGAATTTTAAAAAATTTTTAAAATTACAATGATAATACCAAATGGCTTGAACGGAAAGTTCAACGTGGGGCATATACGCTTCACGCGGCAGAAAACGTGTTAATTAATCTTCTATGTTGGTGTCAAAAACAATAAAGTTTGGACTCAAAATCATGTTTTGTCCTGTACTGAAAAGTTTGCTAGCACCGCGACCCACATACGTAGAAAATGCTTTCAACATCGCTTTTATCATTTAAAAGTCTGATGCTCCAATTCGTTTTAATAGTGTCAGTGAGGCCAACAGATGATGGTAATCCGTAATCCTTATCGCTCTGAAATTTCTACGCTTGATAAAGGTTAACGAGTATTGCTATTTAGTTAGATTGACACGTCTATGTGCGCGGTTCACGTTTTGTTGCAATCAGCCTGTGTTTTATATACATATGTATATACAGTAGACACTCGGAAATTCGAACTCTCAGAAATTCGATTTCCAGAAATTCGAATCAGTAATTTCATTACATTTGGCGCTCTAAAATTAGAATCCAAAATTCGAATTTCCGAGCGGTTTTTTCTTTTTTGTTGTAAACACTAAAATTTTGACAATTTAGTTTAACCAAATACAAAGTAAAAAGGGGAATCCCATTTTAATGGATGATTTACTGAAGTTGTTAGAGTTTAAAAGTCAGTTTTTTGGTATTTGAATACGTACATATACGGTCTACCATTTATTCAAATAAGAAAGTGGAATTAAAATGCCACCAAACGTAAGAAAAACACTTTGTCTTTACAAGGCAAATTAAAATATTGGAAAAGATTGACAAAGGCGTTCAAAGAAAGCCTTTAGAACTGGACTTTAATGTAACTACTTCTACCATTAGCTATAATAAATCGAATAGAAAATCAATATGCTGTTGCCAACACTTATCAACACGTATCCAATAAAACTTTACATAGTGCTGAATATCCGAAAATGGAAAGTCCTCTCTATGAGTGGTTTCTTAATCAACGTGAAAAAAGGCGACATTAAATTGACTCATATTGAAGGAGAAAGCTAAAGTAATTTTCAGGCAAGAATATCCCGATAAAGCTGAGAATGACTTTCGGGCAAGCGATGGATGGTTTACCAAATTAAAAAGCGGCATGAAATTCCTCTTTTAAAAATTAGTGGCGAGATTTTATCCAGCGACACTAATTCTGTCACTCCTTTTATTCATAGACTTAGTGCTAAAATCGTAGAAACGGTCCTAGTGGAATCTCAAATATATAATGTCGACGAAACTGGGCTATATTACCGCTGCCTGCCAGATAGTACATGTATGTTTCAGGTTCCAAAAAAGTGCTTCGGGACAAAAAACCCAAAAAGAAAGAATTTCTATCTTACTTGAAGCAAATTCTGATGGTTCCTGTAAGTTGTTGCCATTGGTTATTGGAAAAGCTAAAAATCCAAGGTGTTTCAGAAAATTTAACAACCCACTACATTACGATATTTCAAAAAATGCTCGGATCTTTTATGACTGGTTTCATAAGATCTTTATTAATGAAGTATGTAAGTGCAAACGTTATTTATGAATACATATTTATAAGTTCCATAATTCTAATATATTTGTTAAAGGTCATTTGTTTTTCCGACGAAAATAATTTGCCTCCAAAAGCCATTTTACTTATTGACAACTGCTCCGCCCACTCGCCCATTGAGGCATTGCAAAGTGAAGATGGAAATATAGTGGCGTACTTCTTTCCATCAAATGTTACAGCAGCGCTGCAGCCCATGGACCAAAATCCAATAAAGCTAACCAAACTTATTTCTAGAAATAAATTGCTAGCGGAACTAATTGCTGAGAATAATGAACTAAACAAAAATTTAAAATCTCATACAATCAAAGATGCAAGAATTTTATTAAAGAAAGCTTGGGATGAGGTAAAGCAAACAGCTATTAAAAATTTTTGGTGATGATGTGCCTCTATCACGGTTCCTGGAAGAAGATAAGGATTATAATGACCTTATCCAAATAAATTAAAATCTTTTGACGCAAATTGATCCAAATAATTCTATATCGAATATTTCTTATTTCGAAGCTACTGCAAGTGTAAATAATTTAATACAGTGGTGCAAAAGCAGTGAATTATTTTCCACTAAGCACTTGTCAAATCTTTTGGATCTCCGTTATGATATTGTTTTGTCGGAAATACAAAATCTAAAAAACAGACAAATATCACTGATTATATGATTAACAAAGACTGAGTGAGAATTCAAAATATGTATTGATTTAACTTTTCTTTAATAATTTTCTTTTTTAATTTAATTATAAGTATACTATTTATATTATATACTAAAGTCAAATGAACTGAATTGTTATTTTTTGTTACATTTCGTTAAGTTTTTTATAGTTTTCATGATAAATAAATTAAAATGAAAAAAAACATAGTTTTTTATATCTTTATGGTCAAATTTACCTAAATGTTTGTATAAAAAACCGTCCAGAAATTAGAATAATTCGGAAATTCGAATCGCCTTAAAAACAAAGTGGTTCGAATTTCCGAGCGTCTTCTGTACTTGCAGCCGTAGTTCAATTTGCTATTTACGTATTAATTATATTAATTCAAACATTTTTTCCATCATTTTCTATATAAATTTCTGATATATGTTAATAAGTTGTCTGCATTTATAACTGTTCTAATTACCTTTTGGTTTCAGGACAATGGCAATGAGGGTTTTCAATGCTGTCATCAAAATCTTCTATTCTAGAGTATATCTTGATCACTTGAACTTAGTTTCAATTTTTCCTCTATAGCAAGATTCTAGCACACTATGTAATGACTACTGCATGTGATTAGTAATGATAAACGGCATTTATTTTGCCAAAAATTACATTCAAAACAAATTCAAATTTATTTTCACTGAACTGCTAAGGCTGAAGGTATTTAGAAAACATTCAATGGGTGTTAATTTTTTTTTTTACACATTTGACAATGAAAAAGCAGACCCAACTTTCAAATTCCATTTGAAATAATGTATGTATATATACATATTCATATTTCTACGTTAACCTAGTATCCGTAAAATTAAGATTTTATTTTATTTATGAAGACAAGTCAACAAATTTCAATCACCTTTTTGTTCTTTGACAACTAAAAGTTGTTTCAAACTTTATTTGGGGCGCTGAATTCAAATCAGTTTTACTTTATCTGGTCTAGTTTTCGAAATACACCTTTATGTCTTAAATGAAGGTAGTTAGACAATATATGTTAGCATAGCTGTAGAACCTTTTATGGCATTTGGTTAAATGAAAAAACCAAAAATCTTCAAAATTACCTTTGAGGTATGTTAACATTGTCTGCTCAGTAATTTCAGAGATCTCGTGAAATTCGGTGCAAAGAAAATATATTTTGTAAAAGAATTCAAAAATGTGCTTAATAAAAATATCATTTAGTGTATGGGTAAATATATTCCAAACAAAATGGGCCCATTTTCACTGAAATTGGTGCAGAAGTTATTTAGCGCCCCATATAACCCAAGAAACAACTTTCAGTTGTGTAACAACAAAATTAGTGTTACCTTGTGTAATATACATATGTTAAATTTATACTCTTTATTTACAAATAATCGAGGTTTTTGTATTCGACCATTTAGATACGATAAAATTATATAATCTCCAAAAATAATTCCATTAAAGACTTTTTTACAAAAGAAGTCGTAAATGTTTTTTGTTAATAATCTCAATTTCAAAAAACAATAGTTACCACCATCACCATCTTAACTGTGATCTTAGTGGGTTGCTCCTCCAAAAATAATTCCATTAAAGACTTTTTTACAAAAGAAGTCGTAAATGTTTTTTGTTAATAATCTAAATTTCAAAAAAAAAAAAAATTGTTACCACCATCACCATCTTAAGTGTGATCTAAGTGGGTTGCTCCTTGTATAGATGTGCCTGGGATGAAAGATATTTCAATGACAATTCTATAACACCCATAAACATTTTTCCTACGCCCCTGGACTTGGCACTTTTTGTTTTTTAAATTGTGTCACCATCTTAAGTCTGATCACAACATATCGTTGTACATAAATAGTTTGAATACAGCTTTAATTTTGTATTTGGTGTTTTTTTTTTAATCGGACGTAATATTATGAACTCGAACTCTAATATCGGGCAACCTTCCCACTTAATTTTGTAAAAATGACCAAATATCCCCCGAAAAATTTTATAGGTCTACCATTCAAAGTATTAATTGGTTTACCCTACGCCACAAAAAGCAACCTTTTTTGTTTTTTTACATAGCACATATTAGACAAAAAGCTAACGCCTTTCCATTATAAGATTAGTATTTGCATATTTAGCAGTTGGTGTATCATTCATTATTCCATGCATGTATTTAACAAAGAAAAAAATTAAAACCTTCAAGGCATGCTTATTTTTTCTACACTGTGTGTATCTAATAAACCGTCTACTAGAATTTTATAAATCAACAAAGAAAACACCAGGAAACAAAAATTGCATCTACAAAATAATACTTACATTAAATGCAGTAACATGATTTACACATGAGGCACAATCGGTATATTCAAGACAAGTGGGTAAAGCTTTCAAAGTGATGATTGTAGAATTTGTAATCTCGGCTTGCGCAAAATTAACTCTATGATATTCATAAATAGTTTTTCTACGAGCGACTTTATATTAGCAGGAAAAAAAAAGGAAATCACAAACAAGTAAATAAAAAAACGATGATATTTATAATCAAGCAAAATGGAAACGAACAAGAACAAAATACTCACAGTAGACAACTTTGTCAATAATATAAGCGTCGGAAAGTCCAACCTTGACGGGATGTTTGTCATCTTGTATGGCATTAACAAAAATTGGTACAGAGAAATATGTGAAAACAATATCACCATTTTTATGCAACGTAGCACTGAAAGTAAATTTCCCCACATCTTGTTTGTCTTGTAGGTAAACATTTTCCCAAATCACCGTAAAACTGGAACCTAATAATGATTCATTAATTGGAGAGCTTAGTATTGTTTTATGTTTATTACAACTTACCAGTATCGTTTAGACGTACAAATGAATCCTTTGATATACTTGTGTCGAAGTTTGCCATAAGAGGTGCAATATATTGTGTTGCCGCTAACCAAGAGTGTACATAGTCTCCGGTGTATATAAATCCACCTGTGGCTACAGTAACATTGGTAATTGGATGCCCATAAAAGGGAAAATCAAAACTTAAAGTAACTGTCTGAAATAGTAAATAAATTAAATTACATTTGTATGCAAATAAATGGTGTCAATTATTAAGTAATTAGTAGGTAATACATAGTGCAACCGAATGCACACTAAACGATAATCGAAATTACATGACATGAAAATACAGTACTTTTAAAATATTGCCTAAAAATATGCATAGAAAATATTGCGGAAGGCTGCTCCATCACGAACAAACATCAAATGCCATTGTAAATTGCTGTCCCAACTCGTAGGTAAAGAAAATTTCTATGTGGCTTCTGTACGAAGAGGACAGATACAAGAAACGAAGATCCAAGCCCACACTGAGAAGAATTATCGCCTAATCGCAAGTCGTCTCGATGCAGATAATAAGAGCTATTATACGTATCAACTAAAAAGTGCTAAAGGTTTGATTGTCATTATAAAGGGCATTGACAGTTCTGTTCCCACTGAGGAGAAAAAAGTGCCATAGAGGTGGAAGGTTATGTCGTAAGGTCAGTGAACAATATTCTAAATAAAAATAAAGTTCCCCAACCTATACATCGTGTTGAAATAGTGTTTAACTCGGTTCATCCTATATATAATTTGCGCTACCTTTTAAACAGAAGAATAACGGTGGAAGAGCCTCTAAAACGTAACGGTCCCCGTCAGTGTACCAACTGCCAGGAAATCGGACACACGAAAACCTACTGCAAGCTACCATCTGTATACGTTGTTTGCGGTGATTCGCACCGGACTTTGGAATGCACTTCTTCCAAAACAGAACCCAAGGTAAAAAAAATGCAGCAACTGTAGTGAAAACCACACAGCAAATTACAGGGGCTGCAAAGTATTTCAATATGTAAAAAATAATGCGAAAGTCGTACGTAAACCTGAATATGAGCAATATAGAGCTTCCCAATTTCCTCGTCTTCATGCTGGTTCTATTGCTAGTACACAAGCTACACAGCCACACACTAAGCCAAACTATTCATATGCCCAAACATTGAAAAATGATTTACCTAATGCGAGTGCCAAAAGTTCTAATGCGCATAAACATTCATATGCCCACGTCATAAAAGAGGGTGCTCAGACACCCGTCACTAACAATTCGGGCTCGATCGAGAACTTAATACAGACAATGAATAATTTCATGACAACTATGCAGGGTATGTTTCAGGAACTGATGCGAACCCAAAGCATGCTTCTGCAAGCTTTGCTTAGCAAAAAATGAACCAGTTAAAAATATGCTTCTGGAACGCTAACGGGCTCTCCCAACATAAATATGAAGTAGAACACTTCCTGCTGGCACATGATATAGATATACTATTAGTCTCTGAAACACACTTTACTATAAAAAACTGCTTTAGAATTGGTGGGTATTTTATATATGACACCAAACACCCAAGCGAAGGGGCATGTGGTGGCACTGCCATTATGGTCCGAAAAAACGTAAGGCATTTTCCATTGCCTGAATTCAAGGAGGACTTTTTGCAAGCCACGACTATAAATCTTACAGATTTTAAAATTGTAGTCTCGTCAGTGTATTGCCCGCCTAGGCATAAAATCGAACACCATGAATTTGACAGGTTCTTTGCTACGCTAGGGCAAAAATTTATTGCCGCTGGCGATTATAATGCAAAGCACACATATTGGGGATCCAGACTCCTTAGCCCTAGAGGTAGGCAGTTGTATTGTACAGCTCAAGCGACAAGCTGGACGTCGCATCTGCCGGTAAACCCACCTATTGGCTCACAGACTTTAATAAGTTGCCAGACCTTATTGATTTTGCTATAGTAAAAAACATCAAACGCGACCAACTGTTAGTTATTTCATCCTATGACCTATCTTCTGATTATTCACCTACAATTATTATTTTACACGACAGCTTTGTCACTGCATCTAAAACCCTTAATTTCTACCCGAACAGAAACACGAATTGGTTAAAATATAAAATGTATGTGAGCTCTTACTTATCTTTAAACATGCCACTGAGAAATCCAGCTGATATTCAAGCAGCTGTAGATCATTTTACAGACGTTGTGACTGCCGCAGTCATAGCTGCAACGCCAACAAAGCCATCAGCTAAAATAATATCGTACTAGGCAACAGCAGATATTCAGATGCTCGTCATTGAGAAAAGAATACTAAGAAGACAATGGCAAAATAGTCGTTCTCCACACATAGAAATGCAAATGAACTTATGCAAAAAAAAAAAAAACTTACGCAGTAAATTGAAACAGAAACACGAATTCGTAATCGACAACTTTTTAAAAATCTTGGCTCCAATGAAAAACACGGATTATAGTCTATGGAAAGCTGTAAAGCACTTACAATGTCCTATTGCTTACGAATCTCCACTAAGACTTGAAGACCTTACTTGGGCTAAAAACTCAAGTGAAAAGGCAAATGCGTTCGCAAATCACTTAGAGAAGGTTTTCGCACAACATGATATAAGTAATTCCACTATTCCAATTATTAGTGACACCGTGAATGACCCTAGGAAATTTCGGTTGTCTTCTTTAAAATCGACAATTAAAAATACGGATATGAAGAAATCACCTTGACCTGATCGTATAACAGGATCAATGATAAAAAACTTACCTAATTCAGCTGTAAGAATTTTACTTTAAATATTTAATGCCATGTTGCGCGTCGGCTGGTTCCCATGCTCTTGCAAGATATCTGAAATTGTTATGATCCCGAAACCAGGAAAGGACATCCTACAGGCCTATTAGCCTACTGTCAGTTTTGTCAAAGATTTTTGAAAAATTATTCGTCTCGAATGTAACTCCTTTTCTAAATGAACAAAACATTATCCCAGTTCATCAGTTTGGTTTTCGAGCAAGGCATAGTACGATTGTACAATTCCATAGAAACGTTCAGCTTTATTTATAGACATTTCCCAAGCATTTGTTAAAGTCTGCCATGATGGGATACTTACTAAAATAGCTCGGGTTATTTCTGAAAACACCCACAAGCGTATAAAAAGCTATTTCTCAGATAGAACTTTTGAAGTAAGGTCAAAGGATCAGCTTTCAAGACATGGGAAAATCAGTGTACGAGTACCTCAAGGTAGTGTGCTAGGGCCGGTATTATATATCATCTATACAGCGGATATACCGACAAGCCCACATACATATACATCAACCTTTGCAGACGACACTGCAATTATAAGTGTCAGTAATGATCCAAAGGATGCATCTGAAAAGCTGCAGTCCCATATTCATAAGCTAGAAGACTGGCTAAAACAGTGGAGAATAAAGGTAAATCCATCAAAATGTGCTCATGTAACGTTTTCCCTCAGAAGGCAAAATTGTCCACCAATCACAATAACTAATACCACGGTTCCAGCGGAAACGCACGTTAAATATTTAGGTATCCACCTAGATCGGCGCCTAACTTGGTCCCGTCACATTGAGGCAAAAATAACGTCCATAAAGCTTCAAACAAATCAACTGCATTGGCTAATAAGTCCTAACTCAACTTTGGCTTTGGAATATAAAGTCCTTTTATACAAATCCGTTATAAAGCCAATATCGTCATATGGTATTCAGCTGTGGGGTACTGCCTGTGCATCAAACATCCAGAAGTTACAAAGATGACAGTCTAGGATTTTAAGTCATATCGTATGCGCCCCCCGGTACATAAGAAATGAAAACATACATAGGGATCTCAAAGTTCCCACTATCAACGAAGAAGTTAAAACGCACACGTCCAAATACGTAAACAAACTAGTCGCACATCCCAACACTCTAGCACGCAATTTATTGCAATTTGGCGGCCACCAGAGACTAAAAAGAACTGACACATTGAGCCTGGCGAGGCGGCTCTCTCTACACAATAGAAGATAGATTTTTAATATTTGAATACAAAAGATTAGTTATTACATTGGTAATAATTAGTAAATAATAATTTTGAAATAAGATTTGAATACTTATTGTGAATTTCTTTTAATAGTGTCTCCCTGTTAAAAACGCAACCATGCAATGATTTTTGACATTCCTTTTTTTGTGTTATGATTCTACTTAGAATTTTGTATTTTTAACGTTCATCAGTTAGGGAAGAAAAGTCAAGTGGCGTCCTTCTAGAACGTGCGTACGATCGTTTTAATCACTTTAAATAAGCACTCGAAATTACTGAATTAAACTAAATAAATCGTTTTGGTTCTTTTAAAATTAATGAATCGTTTTTAATTTTATTTCATCCTGACATTGATGTCCACGGCTAGTGACATTATTTCAGAAGTGGGATTGTAAATCCAAATTACGTGCGGTAGAAATTTCTATTTAGCAAACGGCTTAATAATTCTGAGAAACGTAGAAATGGAAAACTTTTATAGTTTGACGGTCAAAAGCTTACAAGCGAAATGCAAAGAATGCCGTGTACGGGAAATAAGAAGCAATTAATCGAACGCCTTGAACATTTTAACGGAACACGAAAGACGAAAACTATGACGGAACGTATTAATGAGCTGGAAAAGGCAGTAGCAGAAATGCATGCGGTATCGGTGCGGTTCCAACCGTCAGAAGCGTCTTCACCGTTACAAACGTTTGCTTCTCCCGAAGGTTCTCCAGTGCGTGTTTCATACGGAAACAATTCTCCTGTTTCATACGGAAACAGTCCCCCTGTTGTCACGTCGGACAACACGATTATCGGTGGCCAAACCATAGCCACATCCACAGGCGTAGAACATCCTCAAATATTGCAGCCGTCTATTCAACACGTCAATTCGTCAATCAATATATGTTGTCAACATAAAACGATGCCTCCATCTTCACAACATGTGCTTTACAGTTCCGCAGGACCACAGGTGCAATCGCAACACGTTTTGGTAAACCACAATAGTGCTGGTACGCCCCAAGTTTGTTTTTCGTCCACAACGCCACCTATTAGTGGACATCAATACGGGTTTTCTTCAAACAACGTACAGACGTCACAGCAAGCCTCGTGTTATTCAACAGGTGCTCATGCACAGAGCCTGCCGTCCAACTTCGTCCCAACGCATTACGGCCAACAATCGTATCATCCGCCAACGTATAATATTTATCAGACACAACAACCGTATGTACCTCCCAACAGTTGCCTACGTAGCAGCCAGTATAATGATGTAAGAGAAATGGTCTCAATTTTACCAGACTTTAATCCTTCTGTAGATGAGTCTTTAAATTCATCTCAATTTGTTAAGCGTGTTAATGTTCTAAAAGCAGCTTATGGTCCCGCAAAGTACTGGGTTGACTCGCTGCAAATCGTTTTCGAGACTTGGCCACATTTTATCGAAAAATTCTTGAAAGATTTCCCACACATGGATAATTCGGCGAATATCCATATTAAAATGTGTCACACGAAGCGAAATCCAAACGAACCCCCAACAGAATATTGGTTGGTTAACATGGTAGCCTGCTGCACGCAGTCTGTCAAGTAAGGTCTGAATGACCCCGTTTTGACATCAACAGAATATTACTTCAAGATGTTTGCCTTAGGTACCAGGGGTGGGTTGCCTGAATCCGCCATAGCAAGACACATAATAAATGGTATTAATGAACCCGATTTAAAAAAGAAAATATCGAATGAGTATGATTCGTGTAATCAATTACTGAAAGATATTATTAGTTATTGCAATTATAATGACGTCACCAATTTCAACACAACAGCTCAGAGGCAAGTAAAACCAACGTTGTTAAGTGATAAAAATGTTAAGACACAGTTTGTTAAGAAAAACCCTGATAATACTTCTTCGGTAAGTAAAGTCAAATGTTATAACTGTTCACAGCTAGGACATATTTCTGTTAATTGTCCTGAGCCTCCACGTAAGCCTAGATGTAACATCTGTAAACGTACCACGCACACTACTGACAAATGTCCAGAGAAATCAACGCCGAAAACAACCGTAAACCAAATAGATTCAACAGGTACGTTAAGGGCCGTTGAAAACGAAATTTTAAAAGAGGTCAAGGTGAACGGTCATGAAACCAATTCATTTGTTGATCGGTCACTGATCCGCAAGACATATGCACGCGAAATTGGTAATATTGATAACATCAACATTATCATAGAAGGTTTTGGTGGTGGTCAGTACGAGTGCGACGGTAAGGTACATGTAGTCTTGGAAATTGATGATAATTCGTTTGAGGTTGACTTGCTTGTCGTCGAAGATGCATTTTTGAGTGAACATATTTTACTGGGTAGAGACGTATTATGTGGACGAGGTAAGCGCTTAATTATTGAAGACGATGACTGTCGCCTGGAAAAACTGGACAATGTACAGGTTTCAGAAGAGCTATCACCTACTGAAAAAGAAAATTTCAAAGCCGTACTTTTAAAACATCGCAACTGTTTTGCCGAAAATACTTCCGACCTCGGAAAGTGTAACGTGACAAAAATGAAGATTTCTGTAACATCCGATAAACCGATCCAGTCTAAGCCCTATTGTGTACCGTTCGCCAAAAGGTCAATTTTAAAAAAGATTACAGACGATCTACTTAAGCATGAAATTATCCGTCTATATGATTCAACGTATGCGTCACCCGTTGTCCTGGCCAATAAAAGTAACGGAGAGCATCGAATGTGTGTCGACTACCGTCAACTGAATGCCGTAACAGCAAAAACGCCATACCCGATGCCAATTATGGACGAGCAGTTTGCTCAACTTGCTGGTAACCGATATTTTACAACTCTAGATTTACGGATGGGATACCATCAAATCGAAGTCGATGAAGACTCTAAGAAATACACAGCCTTTGTTACTCACGACGGTCGCTTTGAGTATAACCGTATGCCTTTTGGGCTCGTGAATGCCCCTGCCGTTTTTCAATCGGTTATGAATAACCTCGTATCCAAAATGAATCCTGGTGAGATTCTAGCGTACTTAGACGACATCGTGATCCCAAGGAAAACAGTGGAAGAAGGTTTATCACGCCTCGATAAATTTTTGGTAATCTTAAAGGAAAGTGGCCTTACACTAAGATTCGACAAATGTGGTATACAACCCGGTGATGATAAAATTAGCGCAATCAAAAATTTTAGTCCCCCAACAAATATAACTGAGGTAAGAAGATTCTTAGGATTAACTGGTTTCTTCAGGAAATTCGTCCAAGATAATTCGTTGATATCAAAGCCGCTCACTATGATGCTACGGAAATCTAATGACTTTGTATGGGGTGAAGAACAGCAAAAATCTTTTGAAAGACTTATAGAAATTTTGATAAAGCAACCAGTTCTGGCACTTTACGACAGTAACGCACAACATGAAGTCCACACGGATGCCAGCAGTATGGGACTTGCTGGTATTTTATTACAATCTTTAGATGGTAACCAGTGGAAACCCGTTTTTTACTATAGCCGCCACTGTACCGAAGTCGAAGCTCGTTATCATAGTTATGAGCTAGAAGCCCTTGCCGTAGTCGAGGCTCTGGACCGTTTTAGAATTTATCTCTTGGGAAAACCATTCCGATTGGTTACGGATTGTTCCGCCATTGCCAAGGTAAAAGCAAACAAGGAACTCAAGCCAAAGATTGCTAGGTGGTGGATGCGACTGCAAGAATTTGACTTCACGCTAGTCCGATGGCTCACGTAGATGCCCTAAGCCGTGCACCCGATAAGCCGCCAAGTGAAATGGAACCAGCTGGCTTTATAATGAAGGTCACTGCTGAAGTTGACGATTGGGTTGTTACTATGCAGCTGAAAGATGAAAAACTCATTAATATAATGTCTGTGTTAAAGGGTGATGTGAAATCTGATCAAGAAAAGCAGATTAAAAACGACTACTGTATTCGTATTCATAGACTTTACCACAAAGATGAAAACGGTTTGAAATTAGCCATTCCAACGGACATCCGATGGCGAATTGTAAAATATTGTCACGATGATATGGGCCATTTTGGGGTAGACAAAACCACCGAAAGAATTCAACAGAAATTTTGGTTCCCGAAAATGCGAAAGTATGTAAAAAACTTTATCTCCAGTTTTATCTCCTGTTGTTACAACAAAACCCGTTGTGGCAAGTCCGAAACCTGTTTACATTTTAGTGATGTGCAGCCGATCCCGTTCCAAACTGTCCACATCGATCACCTAGGTCCTTTTACGAAGAGCAAGAGAGGACAGTGCAATATTTTAGCTATATCGGATTCGTTCAGTAAATACTTGATTGTAAAAGCAGTCCGGTCTACAAAAACTGTCCCTGTAATCAAACGGTCAGGTCGAGCGGGCGAACCAGACAATACTCTCATACATACGCACTACAGTCGAAGATCCAAAGGACTGGGATCTTACTTTACGTGAACTCCAATGGGCCGTAAATTCCCAAAAGAATGCAACTTCCGGATTTACACCAAACGAACTTCTGTTTGATTTTAAATTACGTGATATAACAACTAATCATCTAGTCGCAGCTATACATGACGACAACGTGGAGAACGAACTTCCAATTGCTGACAAACGTAATCTCGCCGTTGAGAACATACAGAAGGAAAGAGGAAAATGGGAAAAACGATTTAATTCCAAGCATGCAATACCAAGAAAATATGAGAAGAATGACTTGGTCGTTATCGAAAATGAAGCTCCCGCTACTGGAGACTGGAGAAAGTTAGAGCCAAAGTTTCGAGGACCCTACATTGTTACCAAAGTCATCGGAAATTATCGTTATTTAGTGGCAGATATCCCAGGAGTACAAATTAAAACTCGTAAGTTTTCGTCTGTGTATTCTGCCGAGAAGATGAAGCCTTGGCGTAGCAGTTGTCCAAACTTAGACGAATCATCCGAAGAAATCGAGGACGATTTCATATCAGGATAGGCCGAGCTGTCACCCTGTTAAAAACGCAACCATGCAATGATTTTTGACATTCCTTTTTTTGTGTTATGATTCTACTTAGAATTTTGTATTTTTAACGTTCATCAGTTAGGGAAGAAAAGTCAAGTGGCGTCCTTCTAGAACGTGCGTACGATCGTTTTAATCACTTTAAATAAGCACTCCAAATTACTGAATTAAACAAAATAAATCGTTTTTGTTCTTTTAAAATGAATGAATCGTTTTTACTTTTATTTCATCCTGACATTGATGTCCACGGCTAGTGACAATAGAAAGATTGAATAAAATAAAAGAAAGTATAAAAAAAAACTTACAACTTTGAAATAACTAACATATTGGGAAGCAATTGGGGCAATGGTATAATATTAAATTTTTATCTCGACTCTAAGCAATGCCAATACTTATAAATGTAATGTTAAAATATGTACATAATATTGGTTCAATTCTGTTATAAAAATTATATTTTGATATCTAAATATAACAATAAACTTTCATGGAACCCCAAGATCGCGGTGCGCTACTCTGCATTAGCCTAAACATTTTATTTTACAAAATTACGGCACTCGGTTGAAAAGAGTTCCAAATACTACTGCGACGAGACTACACGCGACTAACAAAATGGCATTGAGGATAATCTCTCTGGTATTATTACCTAGACAATCCCCAGGCCATTATATTCGAAAGGTTTAACTTCTTTGCCTTTGCCGCATTGACCGAGGATAATGAGTCTATATCTGGTAGCATTTCCCAACGTCTACATTCTTCGACTAAAAGAAAACAAAGTGTGGAGAATCCGGGGTGAAAATTGAAGAACTGGAGATAAGATTTCAGCTAATGCGAATATAATCACATTTCAACCGGCAGCTGAACTTCAATTAGGTCTCGGGCATGATCTAACCTGCATCCATCTTTCAAGTTAAGAATACCGTTCAAGATCCGGATCAGGTTAAATGGCTGAGCCTCTATACGATTAAGTTGGAAGAAATAAAGAACTTCGCCAGGAACAGTAACTACTTTCAAAACTGATACTATACTGTCGTAGAACAGTAGACAGTAAAACTGATTCCATAACGGTACAGATAATGTATTTATATCCCTATTTATATTTCTTTGTTAATACTTTCTTCAATGTAACTCACCCTTTGTTTTCCTCATCCTATTCTTTTATGTTTGGAGCGAACAAAAACTGACGGAATGGGTGGAGCTATGTAAGCTTCACCTTTTCCACGTCGCCTGTGAATGTAAACCAACTTAAGAGTTGAACAAGTTATATTCTTGAAGTTAAAAACTACAAAGGCTCCCAAAGTTTGAGATATACATTTAAGTATTCCTTTTCCTTTTTGGAAAAATTATTGTTGCACTAAGGTATGTTAGTTCTTTTCTAAATCATTTACATTTACTTCTTGATGATGAGAAAACTATGTATGTTACTTTTTCATTTAAACACTTCGTCCTCTTTCTACGTAAAACTTGTAACTCAATCTTTTTGAAGAATATTCTTTATACATAGAGTTTTTTATCAGAGATTATTTACTTTTATTGTATTCAACATGGTCGAATTCAAAAAGCTAGTATCTATCGTTAAGTACCAGCGAGATTGTTAAGTGTTTGTAAACATGTCAAAAATAGACAGTTGCCATATGTTATAAATATTTACATGCATTAAGAATAATAAATGTTTTCATTGATTTACAGAAAATTATAACTTTGACTATACGAGGTTAACGTAGAAAGGGGGACTTGCAGCGTTTACCCTAATTAGAAACACACTTACCATAGCTCTACGATGAGATTGTGACAACATCCAGTTTGGTGATATGTTTTTAATTTCATCCCAATATTTATCAGCCTGTTCTTTGTTAACAACAATCGTGCTGTTGTAGTAATGGTAATGATCCTTAAAAGAATTGTATAGACATCACAAAAACATAAAAATTATAAAAATCTATATGTCTTACCTCGGTTTGATTCACCGCCAAATTATTCTTTTTTAAAGCATCTAATGTTTCTTTTTCGGGCACATCAATTGTGTCAATAACTTTCTCTTCATCAGTCTCTTCTTCCTTTTGAGCTCCATCAACTGTCGCAGGTGCTACAGTACCACCCACCGTAGCCCCTGCTCCACCTGCTTTTGCCAATATTCCTAATGAACTTGCTGTTGCTCCTAAAGCTTTTTTAGGATATTGATTTACGTTCTTCTTTGCTTCAGCACTGTCATCATTGCTTTTTGTTTCCGGTTGTATGGTAGTAAAGCTGATTTTTGTTATTTTATCAGTCATATTTTTACGTTGTCCTGTGCCATTCACACCTAGTAGCGGCCGATTGCTGTAGGGCACAACTACCGGTGTTACCGCCGATTGAGTGGAATTTTGTTGTGCCAAAGTTGTGGCTATTGTAGGGCTTGGTGCATTTTGAATACTTTCGTATTGCGTTTTTTTGTCATCTAAAAAGAGGAAAAATAAATGGAAATGCTTTTAGTAATGATGACTGAAAGGTACGAGTATACGGAGTATTAGGAAGTTTGTACAAAGCAACACATTTAAATAAAATAGAACAAACTGTTCTAGAGATATGCTAGTATAACTCGAAAACTGGTCGCATGAATTCATTCATTGAATTCAAAAATAATGTAAGAAATAAGTTAACGATGACGGAATTCACGCCACCATACCACCATATAACAGATCACAATAACAAAACGCATTAAACTTTAATTTACCATAGATATTTGAAACGAATTTCCGTTCTCCGTTCTGTCAAAACGAAAACTTACACTGAAGATGGCATAGCCTAAACGGTGTTTTCTCCCAGGCGAACTTAACTAGGGATGGCAGAACTTTGTTCACAATACCTATGTATGTCAAATCATTCTGTCGGAAAATCAAATCAACTTGAATAAAGTAAAAGTGTTTATTAGACCACGAACAGAATGGAGTTATCAAACATTCTTTCTGTCTTACTACTAATTTCGTGTCCACTGTAAAACATCATATATTTAACGTCATAACCAAGAAAATGGAATATGTATGAGAAATTAGTTTTATTATTACAAAAAAAGAAGATTATTTAAAAGAAATTAAATATGCAATTACATAAGAAATAATTTCTTACAGAAGAAAATACAAAGTTTTAAAAACCAAAGTCAATAAACCTCTAACTTAATTTAAATTATATAACAGCTCTATTAAAAGCTATTACTAATGGCACAAAAATCTGTTGGAAGTATAGCAATTCCAATTTAATGCTAGAGAGCATAGCACTTCCTCTTCTAATAGTCAAGCAACAATTTCGAATCATTAAACCTTTTGATCGGATAAAAATTTTATTTTTTGGGAAAAATTCCATTTGTAATAACAATCAGCCTGAAGTAATATTTTCATCATATGCATACGAGTACATATGGGAAGTTAATCCCGCCATCATAATGTTTTCAAACTTAATATTGTTTTAAAATCTAAAAAGGGAATCCTTGATCGGAAAAATAAAAATTTATCCAATTAACAAAAAAAGCCTCAAATTGTTCGTAATTCAAACATTTCAAAGAAAATAAACAAAAAATGTCATTACAATGATAATTTGTAAACTATCGCTAACTTTTTTGCACATAATTATTGATATATGTATTGATATGCTATTATAATGACACCATCGATTTTTATAAAAACTATTTTAGGAGCAATTTAAAATACTTATTTATATAAATGTTAATACGCATTTTCTATGTGCGCAAAATAGACTATAATCTCATTATCTATAGGTATTAAAAAAGAAAGTATATATAACACAAGAGAAAAGAAACTGCCTTCATTGTAGGGAGCAAATTGGAAATATGTTAATAAGTACGTAAGAATATGAGGCGTGTTTGTATTTATTTTTTAATGTCATTACAAGTAGGAAGTTTAAAACTTTACTCAAACCCATGAACATAACATTAATAGAAAATCGATTTCGATTTTTTTCCAATAGCTGCTGCGTATTTAAAAGACCTGCAATAAATATTGTTGAAGGGAAATTATATTAAAGATTGATTCATAAAATTGTATTAAAAACAGTGTAGAAGAAAGCTTTAAATTTAGATTCTACAACTGGTGTTTGAATGAAACACGTTTCAAAATTCCACCGAATAAAACTTTTTAATGTTGTGATTTCATGATGAAATATTAAAGTGTCTGAGGACAGAGTGATTCGCGAAAAATATGAAAATTCGCTTGAAGAAGAAACACTCCAAGTACCTACACTTGAGATAGAAAAACTTCAGGTATATTACTTACCAATATTTAGATTTTACTTCAACACAAGATCATTAAATGAAAAAATCATTTAAATAGTAGATGAAAAACCGACGAAAATCTATTGAAAATAATTGATTTATACTGATTACATTGAAAATGTACTTCCTTTAAAACTTTAAAACATCTGACTTTAACTTTGTTAAGCTTAATAGATACAGTAATACCACATATGCGCCATCTCGAATAAAGGTAGCTTTGGTAGAAATTTCATATACTGCATCAAAAATCATTAGGTAGGGCCAAATAACGACCGTATTATGGTATTACATTTTGGGAAGGCCTTCTACATTAACACATCAAAATTCATAAGACAGTGACT
Organism: Phania funesta; assembly: GCA_963932375.1. Taxonomy (NCBI): domain Eukaryota; kingdom Metazoa; phylum Arthropoda; class Insecta; order Diptera; family Tachinidae; genus Phania; species Phania funesta. Next base: position 34,486,786 of record OZ010655.1, on the reverse strand, counting down.
TCATCCTATATTAAGCATGAATTGAATGTCGTATATAAATCATGAATGAAATGAAGTCGAATATCTTGTAGAGTAAACATAACATTATTGTTTGCTCCAATTTAGGTACTCAAGTGTTCACATTAATAATACACTATGTATACTTTTAAAGAGACCTACTATATGTTGCAGAAGTGCTTCAGTAGATAATTTTGTAATTTTTAGAAATTTTATTACACGCTCAAAATCGAAAATTATAGATAAAGATCTTTTAAGCGGCGTTGAACAGAGACAAATTTAGGCTTCCTTAGTACGTTAATTTTGAATCAAACAGTCTTTTGAAGAAATATGAAAGATTGGTCAAGTCAAAATGTTTAAATGTAATAAGGAAGACTAACTTCTCCTCTATTCAACACCGTTTAAAATTGCAAATTCGGTTCAAAAATTACTTAGTTTACAATTTGTTTGTCCGCGAAGTAGCACAAAAACCGTTGTTCATCAATAACTTTAGATTTTGAGGGTATAACCGTATTGCTAAAAATGAGAAAAATTATCTACGCAAGTAGGACTACATCTATACTAGGTCAATTAAAAAACACGTTTTCATTGCCAGCGTGTAATTTCTGCAAACATCTTTTCTGTTTAAAACACATTTAATCATTTATTTTGAAGTCAAAATAGAAGTGTCTCTTTAATAACATAAATACATACATTTATTTATATTAATAATAAAAGATAACTGGAATAAGATGAAATTATATTAATATTAATCTTTCATAAAACAATTTCCTTAAAAGCTGATAATATAACTAGTACTACAAAATTTTCTACTATTCGTTGAAGTTTATTATTCTTTTAAATTCAGCCAGCTCTCAAGGTATGTCTTAGAAGTAAAAAAAAATTATATAGTTACGAAGATGGAAAGGTACCAGTGATCGTGAACATTCAACTTTAACTTTCCTACATTGAAAGTAGTAGAACAGTAATGGCGTTTTCTTTTCTGACAAATAAGTCATATGCATATAATCAAAATATTTTTGATTTATTTATCGGTAAACACGCACTACAACAATTAAGTCTGCAGTTACAAAAGAGACACACACCGACAAATAAATAAAATTGAGGGTAAGTCATATAACATATCTTACTTTTATGTTCTATGTATGTATATATATTAGAAAAACATGTTATTTATTCACTCCTTAATTGTTTCAGAAAATAATAAAAATATGTAAAATTTTTGTTAGAAAAAAAGATAAGTCAAGATAAGTTTTTAAACACGGACGTCTACATAACATTTGTATTCCGTTTTCGGTCAGATAAAGGTGACGGAATTGAAATGGATACCAGATGGAGTGAAATATGCCCAACTCCATTATATGTTTACATATGAGTTTTCTCGATCGGTTGGTCGAATAATATTAGGCCTTAGAATCCTCAAAATCGCTATGGTTTGCATGTCATCTTTCGAGAATTGCTTCCAGATTCTGATTAAACGATATACCTACGGTGTTTTCGTTTTTCAAATTAGAGTATGCTACTTACAGAATAGAATTTATGAAAAAATTACAGAATCTGAGTTTGCTTCTTTACAATGCAATAGGGGTAAAGTTTATATTCTTTAAAGGCGACAATATAATGGTTATTTTTACACATACATTTTTTCTACAAGTCACAAAGTAAGAACACAACAAACATATTTGCCACAGTTTCATGTGTCAATTAATCCAGAGCACACTAAATAAAGTATTTGTATTGGGGAAAGGAGAGAATTGTAAAGCGTTTTTTAAATTTAATTTTTGTATGCAGTTTGAGGAGCTCATATATCTTTCCTTGAATGTCAAACTTATTGAGTCTGCTCTGTGTTTTAAACATCAAACATCTTATGTTTGTAAATAGATCAATATTGTATAAAATTGGTCAGAATTAGTTTTCTTTAATCATACATTTTTGTTGGGTATATTTTTCCGTTAATTTTTTTTTTCAAAGTTGGAAGTTTTCTAAGTAATCTTGAACTCATTCGGGGTCGTTTATTTTATTTATTTTAATAATTTTGCATTTAATTTTATTTAATCTGAAGTTTTAGCAATAATATTATGTATCTGTCGCAGATGCTATAGCATTCTATTGTATATAACCATTAAATTATGATAATCTAGATTCTTTTGTGTTTCATCAAATTTCGGATATCATAACCAATATTAAAATAATATGACTGTGAACTTTTGCAACTCACTGAAATTTTTACGTCCGCAAACATGTTAGAAAATAATACATAGACTGTTTAAAATATGAAAAAATGTTTGCGCTACGTACAAATTATGTATTATCGTATTATCTTCTTTTACTGTAGCACCCTGTTAATCATTTATTATTTGTACTAACATTTGGGCTACATTTTGTATACATTTGTTATTGATGCTAGGGTTTAAACATCACCATCCATCCCATTATAAATTTTTATGCAAATAGAAATTTTAAATAAAAAATATGTTCTAAACAATACAAAAAAAAACCTATTTAGAATAGAAGGAATAGAAATACTTAAGACGTAAAAAAATAAAATTCTTTACACGCTCAGATTGTAACGATGAGTAGTAGTGGTATCAGGGCTTGTAGGCGGATGGGGACTTAAAAAGCAAATAAAACAAATAAGAAAATTTGTATGTTAAAATTAAATTAAGGCAAATTGTAATTAGTGTTACTTTCTTACGATTGAGTAGTACGAATAAAAAATATAAGTTTGTAGTGCCAAGCAAAAGGCCTAACAAATGACCTTCGGTAGAAGTGACAAACAAGATGAATAAATGAAAGAATTATAATAACCTGACCTAGTTTTCAATATTTGTCATTGCTTAGAATTTTAATAAGAAACTATCATAAAAATTGTAATACGGATACGTATAAAAACCAAGTTTTCATACAAATTGTAACTAATAAATGAACACACATCTATCTACACAACATAATAAACACTAGCATTCAGATAAGATCAGTGAACTTAATGAAATAATAATTATGTGTTTTTTGTGCTTATATTGAATTTGTATTGCTTTAATGAAAGCAAAAATCTAATATGTATATATTTTTTTAACTTTATGCTCTACGCACGCTCGAGTTTTATTATAAAAAAATTTTTTTGGAACTACATTAAAAAGTTTTTGTAATAAAGTGACTAAATATAAATAACTCTATAAACAAACATTTTTATCATTTGAAAGGACATAAAATCGTGTAATTAATTTTAAGAGCGTAATTTTAATTTTTAAAATTTGTTTATGAAATTTTGACTAAAAAGAGTCGAATTGAACAATACATGTTTTTATTCACGAATCGTTTGCAAACTCCATGAGTTTTTAAACTTCCATGGTGGTGAATTAATAATCAACTGTTAATAGATTACTGTAAAAAGTTACGCAAGCTGCTTCACTTTATGTTCGACATTTATATTATATTATAATCAATTAGCATCATCGCAATACAGTTATAGCACCTTAGAATCGTTCAATAAAATTAAACGCAATCCCTTCAAAAGGAAATTAAAGACGTCAAACTTAATGGCCAAATCAAAAAAAGTAAACACGGAAATTTGTTTAAGAACAAATGGTATTTTAATAATATTCAATTAATGTCTAAAATGAGCTCAATTTACAATACAAGGACTCAATTAATAAATTGAGCAATTAGTATTTAATTGCACCACAAACTGCATCAAATTGGACATGGTGAATTGTGTTTAGTTAGCAGAATATTCTGTAAAACGAACACATTAAATGTAATAGACCCTAACTGGACCCGACAACTTACAACATTACCACGATTATATAAGCAGAACAATAAATCTTATTGTTACCAATTTAGATATCTCTTTTATATTGTGGTGGTAAATGAAAATTGTGTACGTAAAAACGCATGAAAACATGCTTTAAAAAAGAGAATTTTCTGGTCATGAACACATTTTCAGCTATCAAATGGTAAATTGCATATGTGTGAACACTAAATTTTATAACTTAATATAAAATGTAATTGACTTAATTAAGTTGCAAGTCTCAATATACTGTTACAAATTACTCTTAACTCATCGATGATTTTTTAAACGAAGTTTATTTTTAATAAAAAGTTAAAAAAGTAAAAAAAAAAGCAAATTTGCAAAAAATCAGGAAATATTCGTTATAGATGAATTAAATATTGATTTTAATGTCTCCTTTAAGAAATTGTACAGCTATTTCTCAATTTTTTTGTTGCTGTTTGTTGTAATAAATTTTCAGTTGTTTCTCATTAGGTTCAAAGTTAACATATGTACATACATACTATTTATTTAAAGAACAAAGGTGAGGGTATTATTTCTCACTTAATGTAGTCGAATAAAATTAGTAAATGACCTTCGCAGTTGTGCTTGTGTCACGCTACTCCAATACTATAACCCACCATGTATATACTTTTATATTAAAGTTAATATACGTATACTATGTTGAGAATAATAATATGGAATATTTTGCCATACAACCGAAATCATAAAAACGAGTTAGTGTGCGTTCACCACACTATTTCCAAATAAAGAAAATCTTATTGCACGTGTTTTTATTTGTTTAATTTTAAAAACGGCCGATAAATGACCCGCCAATAAGCCGAAGATGCCAGATTAGCGGACCCACGGCATACGTTGCAGCAGGGCTGTTAACCTAAGTCGATGGCTACGGCAGCGGTGCTGCTCGTAAAAATTCTACCTATACTTTTAATTGCCAAATAGTTTCTCAAAATTATTAGTTAGTATTTGCAGATATTAAGTAAAAATTCTATAAAATGTTGTACAGTTGTTGAACGCTATAACTCGACTTTTGGACTAAAATCCGATAAACGACAGACTTGGGCGTAGTCAATTTTTCTTTAATTACACATAATGGGTAATTAAAAAATACCAATCACCAAATATTAGTAGTCATATTTTGCCAATTACATGTAAAGCTAAATGACTGCAAATCACTTGATTATTTTTTCTAGGTAATTCGTTTAGATTTTAATAAAAAATATTAATATGTATTTGATATATTTGAGCTCTCTACCTATAGTGAAAATGCAAATGAGGGAGCACCCCAGTTCCATTAGATGAAAAGTGCCCTTTTTCAGATTTTTCTAATTGCATATTCCCCTAGGCTAACCTGTATTTTAGCGATCTAGCTAAAGTAGAAGTGTCCCATAAAAATAAGGGGGCACCCTATTCTCCCTAGATATAGTGTCCATTTTAGATTTTGCTGTTTACTCATTCTCTAGACCTACCTGTATATCAAATCTTAGCGCTGTTGCTATAGTGGAAGTGTCCCTCCCATATAATTAAGGGGGCACCCTAGTCCATTAGATGTAAAGTGCATTTTCCACATTTTTTGTTTACTTATTCTCCCTGATCTACTAGTATACCAAATATCAGTTCTCTAGCTATAGTGGAAGTACCCATAATATTGATGAGTGAGTCAGTGATTAATAGGTACTAAAATATGCACTATTTACACCTTACTACAGTGCGCTTTAATATAGAGAAAGAATTTTGTATTGATTTTTTATTGTTAAAACCACAAAAATATCTTACCAAGTCGACAGCTAAATAAAGCCAAACTACTGTTATGAATGAAGACGGGGGATGATCAGGGAATCATTTTAAAATATGCACCTAAGGTCTAGAACTTGCAATATGAAGTCTAGAAACAGTTTTCTTCAATTGGTCTTAGAATGTAAATACATACTATAATTTTATTAAGGGAAGTAAAAAGAATAAGACATTATATTCTTCTTAATAAATTTCTTTAAAGTTGTTTGGATCCATATAAAATTTTCGTCGGAAGTCCAACCATAACTTCTTTTAAACAGTGGTTCTAAAAGGTAGCGAATTGAATCTTGGAAATAGTGTAAATTTTAAAGATGAATTAATCACAAATAATTACATTCTTGTTAGTATTGATTTCAGAAATACGCGATATAAAAGAAAAACAATTTAAAACACATATAAACAGGTTTGTTTCTTTTTATACTAATTTCTCTTGATAAACAGTAAAAAGCAAAGAAAAGCGAAATAACAATTAAATCGAGTATATGGTTGTTTTATCGGTACTTTAACAAAATTAAAAACAAAGAAAAGATCTTTCAACCTTTGTTTATTTCTTCTATTTGCTTAGAAAAAACAAGAAAAAAGGTGAGCAACATTTATTAAGCCGCACATGTTTATACAAAAAATCTGTTTAAAAAACAAAAATTATTTTAAACAATTTGTTGTTTTAAGAAAAAAAATCTTAAATTGTAAACAACAAAGTCTAACGTCATTGAATTCCTTATAAACTTGTTTGTGTTCGTAAAGTTTTAGAATTTTTAAAGCCGTCTACTTTCCCTACACATATAATTTATATAGTTTCGCAATAAACTTAAAAATGCATACATACATACATATATACATGCATACATACAAAGATACATACATACACACATACATATGGTATGTACACTGCCAATCATTGACATAATGAATTTAATTTATCTTTGGGCGAATATGCATATATGTATATTGTAAAACAGATATTGGGGGATTACAAAATTTAGGACTTTGAAAAGCGATATTCTTCCTATTAATTTCGTGAAAAATATAATGAGACGCATAAAGAGCTGGTAACAATTCCGAAAACGGACAAATTTTAATATGAAAATCCAGTGGACTGAAATTCCGTCCAAATAGGAGAAAAAATAAAAAGAGGGGAGACAGTTGTATACAGTTACTTGAACAGCATTGAAAGTTATAGTAAAAATATGAAAGGAATAACATTGACATCAAAGCGAAGAGAGAGGCAAAAAATTTGCCCCTTTCTCTCGAATTTGACACAAAACGGGATTAGAGCAAGTTTTTGTTTGCACAGTTCATCGTATTTTTAAGACGTATCCATTCATAGTTGGTCGGAATTACGTAGTCGGACAAGTGGTTCAAAGTTGTATTTTCTGACAAAAAGTCTGATATCTATGGACCAGATGTATGTCTGGGGGTAGCTTGTTAGCGAAGTGTACGACGGCGGACAACAATTTGATTAAAAGGAGTCTTTAAAGGATGCAATAAAAAGTGTCTGTAGGTGAATACCATTAGATTATATGGGATCACTTTACCGCTCAATAAATTTCTGAGTATTGTTATTTTACTATTATTATTAAAATTGAATCGAAATAAACAACGATTTAGTATAAAATTGGTTTTTCTCTATTTCAGTGATATATATATAAAAAACTGTTAATTTATTATAGCTAAATAATAATAATATTGACATAAACATAACATTCCCATTACATTGTGTGTCTACACTGTCCCACTTGAAATAAAATGAAAATGACATGAGTAAGTAGCAGAGAAAGAAGTCGAAACGTTACTTTCGGCGGCGATGGCTGAGCAAATTCGAATAGGCGGCGGTGGCTCTTGAGAATTTTTAGCGGGTAATGTTTCTGATAGATTTTGTCGTAAAAAAGTAGCAAACTGAAGTGGCAAAAAAGTACAACAATTCAACCATAAAATTTTTAGAAAAATAAATGTTTTATTGTTTTCAAACTATCAGTAGTTAACTTGTCAACAACTTTTGCTTGCTGATATTTTTAAAAAGTAGTTAAAAATTCACATAAATTTTACGAAATCATTTTTAGTATATCGCACCGTTACTGCTGCGACGAGACACTTCGGTGCAAAATTTGTATATAACAAATATATTTTAAATTGTCGCGTTGCTCATTGCAGTTATCGCTTAGTGCGATATGCTCTATATAATTGCAAATAATATTTTGTCGTAGTGTCTCGCGCCGCGCCGCGTATTGTGATCTTATTTTTTATTGTACTTTCCATAATACCAAAAACTGCCTAAAACTATTTAAACGCTTGTAACACCTAATAATTTCCCATTATCGCCTCAAAAGTTACAAATTGGTTTCCCTAAGTTGGTAACTTGGTGCCAGATGTTTGAACAGGAAAATTCCGGTTTCTTTCATTTAAAAATTTGTTTTTGTATGTATATACAATTAAATTATTGTTAAAAAAAATTTCAATGTAAAAATGCTTAGATTGGATACAGCACAACTATTGCGAACTCAACTAATATAAAAAAATTTTAAAGTAGCATTTAGCTATAATTCTAATGAATTAAAAACAATATTTTTGATCAAATTTATTTCACAGTTACTATAGGGTCATTCAGATTTTGTCCATAAAATCATTCTGAAGAATCGAAGTTAAGCTTCAGAATAAAGCCAATATTGCTTTATTTGAATTGTACTCTTTGGCTTTTATCTAGTCACCCTGTATAATCACGCACTTTTTATGCAGCGGGAATACTGCGGTATTTTTTCTTGAAAAGGTGATGAAACAAAATCAATATTATCACATTTCTCATGTCGATACGGACTAAAACCTAATTTTTACCTAATTTTTAATTTGCGGCGAAGTTAATTGCGCTTACTGTAAGTACAAATATTATCGCAGTGAGTTTTAAAACTATAACCATTATTAAAAAAAAAATTTTCGTATATAATAAAAAATTAATTAAGAAGTTAATGAGTAAAACAAATATTTTATATTGCATTTCTACATTTTGATTTTAACATCATATTATGATGGTTAAGTTCCTATTTTAACCTACAAGGGTATTTTTGTTTTAATCCGTTGTTGTTTTTGAATTCGGCGTATGACAATACATTGATTACATTTACTCAAGAGAAATAAAAAAAATGAGAATGAATATTTTTCAAATTTCATTTTCTTGCTTTTTTCTGTGGGTTAGAACGAAGATAATTACACCACTATAACTTTTTGTTATTGCATTCTTTGTTATCATATGCATTTTGCTTCAACCAACCATCGGTCAGTAATGAAGTATTGCTTTGAATAGATGATGTTTACAGTGGACACAAAATGAGTAAAGACACAAAGAATGTTGAAAAATGCATTCCGTTCTGCTAGTTGTCGAATCAAATTTTAATTTACTGTATTCAAAGTTATCATATCAAACAAATATTCTTTATTAACGGAAATATATATAGATTGGTGTACCTTTTTTATAAAGAAATCATCAAAAAATATATTTTCCGTATAAAAAGTGAGAGAACTTATTTTTTGTATGACCATGAAGTGATAAAAGGTCATACAAAAAATAAGTTCTCTGAAGGTCAATCTCCGATAGATTCGATAAGAAGTTCCCCAAAGTCGTCTTTTTTTCAGAAAACATACACCTATTCCCGTAACAATATTTTCGTGTAAGAAAAATTTGAGTTTTTACAAATTGGTGTTTAAGACAAATCAAATACCAACTACAACAATAATTATCAGTAGCAAGAGTGCGTTTATATACTGAAAGAATAAATAAAGACTATATGTAAATATTTACTCTGTAGATAGGCATACACACAATTGTATACATTAATTTCGAAAGTAGTTAAAACAGAAATTAATGGCATTTTAAATTCTAACAAAATAGAAAACACCATGAGATTATTAAGACTTCCTTTTTATATATTTAAGAAAATGCTACATTTAAACAAAATCTCTTTCAAATGCAAGTGAACTTAAGGAACCAAGTCTACATTAAATTAGCAGAATGACACTGCATTAAAAATTATATGTCGATTAATACTTAAAATACTTTTTATAGGACATACAAATATGTACATATATACATTTATAACATTTCACGTAAAAGTTCAAATAGGGATCCTTTTAAAAAAAATCAATTTCCTTAATCATTTAAGGAAGTTGAATCCCATTTATTTTACAGTAATACTTTGAGAAAATATCCTATGTGTACATTTAGTTCTTTCATTGTCTCCAAAATAAAATCTATAAAACTGCATTTTCCTTCCTAGTTCGGAAACATTCATAACCTCGTGGTAAACCCTTTTTATAATACACCTCGCATCTACTTACTATTCTATGTATTGCATATTATGGTATTTCAATAAGAGCGGGTCAAGGTTGACAGTCGATGGTGGCCATGTTGTTTTGCTGTCGCCCTTAAAGTCTGTGGTTTACTATTCAGTCACCATGGCAAGTTAAAGGATTGAGCAGCACGTCTTGAAGTGTTTGACAGCGGATCCTGATTTCGTCATTCAGATGAATGGATGTGTTAAAACAAAACTGCAGCATATAAGACGACACCATCTCGTGCGAGGTGGAAACGCATCCACCTAACCATAATTAATCATTGGTGATGGCCGTCACCGTCAACGGCGAGCGTTGCATAGCAATGATAACCAATCAATAATTGTTTCCAGAAGGTCTATACAAACGGCCGATGCCCTTACAGCCAACCTAATCCATTTCGGATTTAAAATTAAAATAGAATATGCTTTAAGCCTCATACACAGCTTGCTTAATACCATATCGAGTCGCCCTTATTGGAAACCGCATTACAAACACGAACTAAGAAATAGCTATTTCTATTACGTTTTTGAATTGTTTTTAACTGTTTTTACACCTGAATACACTTTCCTCTCGAACGATGTGGATGCAGAATTTTATTATTAACTAAATGTTTATGATGATTATCATAATAACGAAGCAGATTATTTACTTTCTTGCATGATTTTCTATCTCAAGCGTAACCACTAGTAGTTAAACTGTATTTAATTCCACGAATCAAAGCTTTCAGTTGTTATTCTTAAAAATTGTTTCTTGTTTTGTTATCTTAGCTTTCTATTATTTTTTATGGTTAAGAAATTTATGTTTTAAGTAAAACTAGAAATGAACGAACCAAATTAAGAGTTCCTAAAAACTTCAAAATTTAGCTTAAAACTTTAATTTCGATTTAATTTATTCAATAGAGAGAAAAAGACTTCGTACGGCCTTTTACTAATTTGCAAAAGAAAAAAATTTATGTATTTTTAAATCATTCTTCTTTTGCGGATTCAAGTATGTTTGTATTTTATACTTCGTAAACTTCATCCGCTTAGATGTGAGTTAAGTGATTTTAAATGTGGTATGTATTTTAAAGCTATTTTAAATTCACTAAATTTAAGCTTAATATTCAGCTTATTTGTGTTTTGTAAGAAATATTTGGCAGTTTAAATTCTTTCGAATTCAAGCGCAGATATGACTGCTTCCGCTTAATGATTAAAAACTACAGTGTTAATTTTGTCCTTGCTCATTTATTTTAGATTATAATTTTCCTAATAAAAACAGTTAATTAGTGCATTTATTAAATTAAATAAATATGACATTAGGAATGATTTAAATTTGCAATTATATTGTAATTTGTTTTACTTTTTAATAAATTGAAATACGCGAAATATTGCCACACAAAATTTCAACATTTCCTAAACTCTAAAAAAATAAAGAAACTGCAAAATTTAGTTGTGTAAATTGAACGCTTCAAGACAAGGAATAAAAGAACCGACGAAAAGCAGATACAACAAGGGGAAAATTTGTAATTTGAAAACGAAAGAGTAGGTAATAATATTGACTAACAAGTAGTTGAAACTATAGCTGTATGAATAAGCCTTGTGTGAAAATCCAAACCAAAAGTGAACGACCACCCCAGAGTTTTGGGTGATTCGCCAAATCATAATACACCCAACAAAGAAACATATATGAAAAGTAACTAATTAACATTTTAACTACAACAAATTAGTCAAAATCATTTTATTTATATGTATAAAAATTGCAGTCTTTTTCATTTAGTAATTTGGGCCCGGATAATTTTTATAAGTGTAGCGGCACTTTGGGCCTATATTCTTCACTACAGATGACTGTATGGAGGTCATGGCAATTTTCTTTCGGAATAAAATAAACATAATTTTTTATTTTTGTCACAACTATAATCTAATAATGAAAAAAGTCGTCATTATTATTATGTATTTTTCTTTTTACCAGACTACGCAAATCAAAGAGGCGGGTTAAGTGTTTCACCGGTAAGTATGTGTGTATGTATATATTTCATGTGTTCCCTCATAATTTCTAAACTACTTATCAGAATTTGACAAAGGAGTATCGTTCGAGGCGTCTTCGTCGTCTAGAAGTAATTGGTTATTAGACTTTACATTATATTGAATATGGCGCCCTCTAGAGGACATAAAGTCATGAACTAAAAAAATTCTCAACGACACATTGTTAGGTGTCAAATGAAAGGGCTAACTTAACACATTATAAATATATGTATATTGCTAGCTGCTACTCACGGCGCTGCTTGCATGCACACTATAATTGGGAATTATTTGTGCAGTAGTTTTATAGAAATAACATACTCTATTACTCTATTTGTTTTCATTTCTTCAGTAAGCATAAAAATTTAATAAAGCGGCTCTGCAAATACCTTATCACGATATTATAGTCCTAACATAATTTAAATCAAAATTCTTAGACAAGAAAATATTCTCATCTGAAATTGTGTTTTACAATATATTCAATATTTATCGTCTATTAAATAAAGAACTTACACGTAGTATATTTAAATGTATTTAGTACATACACATAGTGATGTTCAGAGGATAGCCATGATCATATGCCACATTTATCATTTTGTTAGGTTATGTAGAATACGATTACGGCCATTCTCTGAATAGAGTTGTTTATTTAATGTTTTGGAAATTTACATAATTATATTAGGTTTAATATGATATAGTTTATTAGTTTATTCAATCCCGGACTTTAATAAATATAACACAAATAAAGAAATAGTACGAAACACATGTTCCCCTTAATACGAAATAAATAAAAAAAAGTTAAGAAAATTTTTTTTTCGTAAAATTATTAATATTTGTTAAATAAAATAATATAGATTTTTGGAACAAATTTACGTCATCCCTTGTCAAGTTTGGTTTTTGAGTTTGGTTTGAGGACAAACCGGTTTCGGCTATGTGCCATCTTCAGTGTCATTTTTAGTTTTTCGAGGGATGACGGGAATTCGATCCAAAAATCTACATCAAATCACCCTGTCCGTAATCAATAAAAATCACATTACTTTGGTAATACATCTATCAGTCCATTTAGGAAGACTTTATAAGTAAATAATTCGCATAAATGTATTATTTCAAATTTTTACTTTCAACGGTTTTCATATTTTATTAACATGTATGTAGTTGTATTGCATTATTATTTTTTGTTAAAGTAATACATTAAAACGGTTTGTAAAGACTTGTTTAGGCAAAATGAAAAATGCAGCTAACCCTACATAAAAATGAAAAAATTACTTTATTTGACATGAACATTTTCTGTTTTTAATAATTGAATATGAGTTGTAGATTTTTTGAATGAAAAGGAATGACGCCCTCTTCAAGTTTAATGACACTGAAGATGGCACATAGCCGCAACCGGTTTGTCACCAAACCAATTTTGATCAGGGATGATAGACCAAAAATCAACATCAAATCACTCTGTCGAATTATACATATAAGGTTTTTTTAATTATATGTAATTGACATTTTTTGTAATCTACCGATAAATAATTCCAAGTAATTGCAACTGGATTTTTCAATTACAACACCATTTAATTTGTAATTGAACATTCTTAATTACAATTACGTGTAATGTGTAATTGAAATATTTACAATTACAACTACATGTAATTTTAGCTGAACAATTTCTATTTCAAATACATGCAATTGCGTAAACATATGTAAATAATTACCAAATGTAATTGAGACGCCACGGTGCAGTATGAGACAGTTTTTTGTTTAAATTATATTTCATCGCAATTAATTCATCTGTAGTTTATTTAGTATACGTTAAAAAACAACAGCCTTTATTTGTTTGTTTAACTTTATCTTATCAGGAAACTATTTTTTATATACTAAAAGTCGTTTTTTTTTATTGATTAATGGTAAAAACAAATAAAGAATATATGTAAAAATTATGTGATAATAATTTGAAAATTTTACTGCATGCATACAAACTCGTACATATACATACATACGTACGTACACATACATACATACGTACGTACATATATGTATGCGTATATGAATGTATACGTGTATATATTCTCATTTTCCTTAGGAATAGGTAATACTAGATCCATATTTAAATAGTACCACCTAATCAATACATACTTTGATTTGTACGTATTGATTATTTCAAAAGTCATAAGAAAAAAATAATGAATCCAGTATTCTCGTATATTTTTTTTTAAGTTTAACAAATAATTCTGAAAAAAAAAGAATTACGAGACTAATTAAAACATGTTTAACAACTATCGAATTAAGTATATTACTTAATTTTAATTAAATTGTAATCTTTTTATTTAATAAATACTATAAAAAATTATACAATTATACAGTTGCATAATTTTTCACAAAAAATTGTATTCGTTCACATAACCACAAATCTCACCATGATATGAAGAAGAATGTAGGACAGTTTGCTGAATAGACCGCAAGGCGGTTTGAATGTCATTATTTAAATTATAAAATCGATTTTTAACACCTTTTACCCCCATCCTGGGTATAATTTCTATTGTGGTTTAACGAATTCAAACCATACATTTATTTTTAAACATATGGTAAACTAATTGTAAGCAAATAGTTTTTATTTATGAATAACTTGGAGCATAGTAGAAATGTGTATGTCTGGCTTAAGCTTATATGTATATTTACATATTTTACTTAGTACATTTGCTACAATTTCAGACATGTCAAGAGCTACTTTTAAAAATGCATTAATTGAAAATATATTATATCTATCGCATGCTTTTCAATCGCAGTATTAATTATTTAACCTGAATTCATAAATACCACTCTAAGTAGAAACAGCATTTTTCAACCTCATATAACTTAAATAAGTTAGAACGAAAGCAACATAGCTGCTTTGAACTTGCCTTGTATTCTTAACTGCCTTTTGACTAGAGTCCAATATCTTTCACCGCAAATCCTGGCAATTGTTGGGTTAAGAAATAATTCTCCAGTTGAGTCCCTGTTCACTGCCCCGGAGTTCGGTGCACTTGCAACTCTCTTTTGCTATTCAATTTAAAACAAAAAATGCTGAAACAAAAATGGTGTTTATTTCTTGATGATGCTACACAAAGGCGTTATCGAATGAAACCGATAAAATTACTTAATTAAGCAGGATTAAAAGGTCAAGAATCTATAATAACGTTATTCGTTTCTTTTTTACTTTACCACTAGTATGTATGTCTGATTTTTGTTCCCTTCTAAATTTAATTATATTTTTTTACGGCCGCTTAAATAAGCACTAATGAACAAATTATCGTATTACAAAATGTAAAGATATTGTGGAATTTGAAAAAGTCAGAACAACCAAGCCGCCATTTAAGACTTTCAGATATAATTTTTCTTGCCAAAACCCAGCGAATAGAAGAAATACAGATAACGCAACGTCAGTTATGCTTTGTTCCAAAGAATTTTTAACCAAAAATACTACATACATATATGTCTACAGCATGAGAAGAAATGAAACTAATTTCCTTTCAATTGCAAAATGGAAAGATAATAATATAGACGCAAACTTAAGATACTGTCAGCGAGACAAATATTTGACGAAATAATGCTACTGGTGCCACTATATAATGTTTATGTGTTTTCTACATAATAAGAAACATACCAACATTATATTATTTAGAACGAAGTGTGTGACAGTGAAATCTGGATCTTACCGCTCAATTAATATCGCAACCACGATATCAAACAGCCTGTTAATACCGGCGTCACGATACGCAGTGTGTCACATGCTCTGTCTGCAGCTGCACTGTCCTGCTGGAACGATAAGTTCTCCATGTGGAAATCATTGATCATAACTATTTACCGTTCAGAATTCTCAGTAATTGTTTGGCCAGGGTTATTCTCAAAAAATAATGGTCCGATGACACCTGTATAGTAAACTCCACATTAATTATACTGTGAATTGACAATCGTCGCCATTTAAAAAAGTTATTGCATCTTCTTATAGGGTCGTTAATTTTGAGTCACCTTGTATTTATTTGTTATTCATTTACATAGTAACCGCAATTATTGATAAATAGCACATAATACGAAAAAAGAAGGTAGTAAATCGATAGACAAAACATTTATGAAATTATTTCTGCTGCTCCGGCTAGAACCTCTTAATATGAAATGTAATAGAAAAAGGTATAAATTCATATAATGTGGAGAAGATTTAACATTTAGGATTAAAATAGGTTAAATAAAATTTATGATTAAAAAAAATAATTACACTTCAATTACTTCTGTTTGACTGTTTTGCGTGGAAGCATTTGTTGATGCCAGTTTAGTCGATTACAATGAATTTTCTATCGTATTAATTAAGGAGCTATTAGTAGCTGCAAATATTGATCAACTCTTTGGCAATGTTTTTCCGTGTTTTTTTGTAAAATTTCTGTTTTTCATTAAATATTAATTTTCAATCAATTACATTTTTTCCAAGTTCTCCGATTTTATAGTGAATTTAAAATTTTGTCAATACAGTAGTTTTCCGATTTAGTGAACATCGCATATAACGAACGTCCAAATTTTTTCTAGTGAGTATCTTATATAACGAACAAAAATTTTATTTTATACTCGATATAATGAACCCATTTAATATTAAATAAAAAACACAAAAAAGTTACCTATATATGCCATTTCACTTTTGGACAATGCGCCTTCTCATCCTCCGGCGGAAGAAATGATAAAAAACACAAACTCTGGAAAAATATGGTTGCTTTACGGTTATGGTTGACACCAAATGTACACCCTTGATTCAGCCGATGGATCAAAATGCCATTCGCTTGCTAAAATTGCATTACAAAAACAGTCTTTTGTCCCGACTCTTTTTAGCACCTAGGCAAAACGTAAGCACATTTTTAAAGCAATTTAATTTATACGAAGCAGCGATGGCATTAGCATCAGCGTGGAAATCAGCTTCTGAGCATTCCCTGGCAAAATGTTGGAAAAAACTTTTGGAAGAAAAGGACGATTTTGACGAAGAGGACAATCTTCCCTTAGCTTCGCTTTTTGTGTCAGAATGAAGAGAGTATAGCGCTTAGAACCGGCGTTAATTTGCTAAGATTGAATTTTCCAAATGTAAGTTGAAATTAAATATCAAACTTTCTAAATTATGAAATCACTAATTTGATATTCTAAAATTCAAATTAAATCAGTTGGATATAGCAGTAGATGATTTGAACAGCTGGATTGAAAATAACCCTTTACCTGAAGATGAACACGATTAACAACATGAAAATGAAGAAATTTGTGAAACGGAAATTCAAGAGCCCAAAGTAAAACACGAAGATATCATTAAGCATTTCGAAAATTGCATCAAATGCGCTCAACAAAGCAATATTAGTAGCTCAAATGTAATGCTACAGGAAATGTCATTAAGAGAAAGATCTCAGTTCCAAAAAACAGGCTGTGCTTGACCAATTTTTTAAATAAATATTTTTGTAGTGTTTTATGATTTTTTTATGTTTTTAACAAATATGTTGTTTTAATAAAATATTCAAAATACTACACATTCATACATATATGCTTTTTGTTTCTAATAACTTTTAGGTAGTTGACTTCGATATTTACGTCTAAAGGCTTCGTTTGCTTTGAAAAATAAAATAAAATAAAATAAAATAAAAATTTATTTCAATTTTAATAAAATATAAAAATTTAAATTTGCGATTCGTTTTCGCATTACAAACATTAAGCCTCTGTTATATTTGCATTGTATATAGTATTAAAAAATTATCTTTATAAAAGTGCATAAGTGTAATACAAATTACAAAAAATAAAGCAGTCCCTATGGCTAGTACTAGTGCCGTTGGCTCTGGTGCTAGTGCACATAAAATTGATGACGACCAAAAGGATAACGGGTTAGAATGGCAAGCTGTTTCAAACTCTAGAAAACGTCCCAACTCGCCAATGTTGTATGTAAATAAACGAAGACAAATTATCAACAATGTTGTATCCTCAAAATCGAGCAGCAATAGGTTTATCGACCTTTCCGTTGAAGATTCCGAAAATATAAACATTTCAAAACCCACCGAACCAAAGCCACCACCATTATATATCCCAAATGTAACAAATATTAAAGATATGACCAAATATTTTTCTAATGTTATTCCTGCAGACCAATATTCCTATAAGGCTCTTAAAGACGGCCAAGTTAGAGTTATGGTTAAATCTATTAGTGCGTATCGAACATTTGTCTCAAGTCTTAAGCTTAAAAAAATAAGTTTTCATACATTTCAAACAAAACAGGAAAGAGCGTACAGAGTGATAATAAAAAATTTACACTACTCTACCAACGTAAATGATATTAAAGACTTCATTGAAAATCATAGCCATAAAGTAAGAAATATTTCTAATATTAGAAGTAATATTACCAAACAACCACTTTCCATGTTTTTTCTGGATCTTGAACCAAGTGACAATAATAAAGAAATTTATAACTTGACCGTTATCAATAATGCTATTATCACAATTGAACCTCCTCGGAAATCTATGATATTCCTCAATGTCACCGATGTCAACAATATGGACATACTGCAACAAACCATATAAATGTGTAAAATGCGGAGAAAATCATTTATCAGCTGAATGTACAAAAAGCAAGACATTGCCAGCCAAATGTGCAAACTGTCAAGAATCACACCCTGCAAGTTACAGAGGATGTATTATACATCAGGAATATAAAAGGATGTTACAGCAAAAATTTTCTAATTTTCATCATGCCAAAAACAAAACACCGTTATTTTCCGAATACCCCCCTCAAAATATCAACCCCCAATCAGCACCAAATTTTTCCTATTCTGATGCCGTAAAAGAAGCGTCTATCTCAAGCAATGACAACGTCACTTTACAAAAAATTAAGAGCTTATTAACGAAACAGATGGAGTTAACAAACTCCCTTCTTAATATGATGTCAGTTCTATGTACCAAATTATGCCAATAGATCTTCGATTAGCAACATGGAATGCTAACAGTCTCTCTAATCATTTACGAGAGGTTGAAGCATTTTTGCTGTCAAACAGTATCGATATATTTTTAATTTCAGAAACGCATTTTACTAGCAAGTCATTTTTTAGGATTAAAGGATACGATTTGATAAATGCTAAACATCCCAATGAAAGAGCTCATGGTGGCTCAGCAATTTAAATTAAATCGTGTATCAAATATGATCAAGAAGAACATTTCATCCAGGAAAGTATACAAGCTACTATCATTAAAATTAAATGTAACATGCTTTCAGTAACTATATGTGCAATTTATTTTCCACCTTGTCATAACATTAGTTGTGTCGACTATAACAATTTTTTTCAAATGCTTGGTCCACGGTTTATTGTTGGATGAGATTTCAATGCAAAGCATCCTTGGTGGGGCTCGCGTCTAATAAATCCAAAAGGCAGAGAACTTTATGCGAGTCTGACTTCAAAGAACTATTCTGTACTTTCAACTTGTAAACCAACTTATTGGCCCTCCGACCCTTCTAAAATTCTGGACTTAATTGATTTCTTTGTTTATGCTGGAATACCTGCAAGTCAATTTAGTATCTTAGATAATTACGATCTTAGCTCAGACCACTCACCAGTATTATTAACGTATAATTCATCTCCACAACTTAATAGTATAACTCAAAAGTTGGTAACAAATAGAACTGATACAGAATCTTTTTCTTATTGGATTGATCGAAATTTAAATTTAAGCCTTCATATAACAAATGATTTTGAGCTAGATAATGCAGTTGAATACTTTACAAAATTAATCCATGAAGCTGCTTTCTTGTCGAATCCATCAAGCACTTTACCTGTTATTCAAAATAGAATTCAAATCTCTTCACAGATTCGTGAACTTATTCGAGTTAAAAGAAGGCTCAGAAAATCTTGGCAGATTAGTAGAAATCCCTTGGACAAAAGACGCCTAAACCAAGCAACAAAAAATCTTAAACGTCATTTAGATAGCTTAAAAAACAAATCTATTGGTGAATTTTTCGACAACATTAATATGGCATCAAGTAACAACAATCACAATTTATGGAAAGCTACAAGGTACTTAAAACGACCAGCAAAAAGAAATCCTCCTTTTAAAGATAATAATGGTACGTGGTGTAAGTCAGACGCAAAAAAGGCACAGGCATTTGCGCAATACCTTTATGATATTTTTAAAACTCATCAAATCGGCAATCCTACAGAAGATGAAGAAATATTAGAATTCTTAGATGCACCTTATCATATGTGTTTACCAATAAAGCATATTTCTCCTTCTGAAGTCAAGTTTCAAATTAAAAACCTAAATTCAAAAAAGTCTCCTGGATATGATAATATTGATGCCAGAGTTGTTAAGAATCTACCAAAAAAGGCCATTCTATTTTTGACATTAATTTTTAATTCTATTCTGCGCTTAAGTCACTTTCCATCTCAGTGGAAATGTGCTGAGATTCTAATGCTTAAGAAGCCAAGCAAACCGGAAAATGAAATAACTTCGTACAGACCGATTAGTCTATTAAGTATTTTTTCAAAAATTTTTGAAAGAATTTTCTTGAGCCGTTTATCACAAATTCTTGAAGATTTACATATTGTTCCCGATCATCAATTTGGATTTAGACAAAATCATGGGACTCCTGAACAGTGCCATAGAGTAATCAACGCCATTCGTAAATCATTTGAGGAAAAGAAATACTGCTCTGGAGTATTCTTAGACATTCAACAGGCATTCGACAGAGTCTGGCATAATGGTCTTTTATTTAAATTAAAATAGTTTCTTCCAGCTACATATTTTTCTATCATAAAATCTTATATACAAAACAGAACCTTTTATGTAAAAATCGCAGATGAGAGATCGGATATTTTTGGTATTAGAGCAGGGGTCCCTCAGGGCAGCGTACTAAGTCCGGTGTTATATACGATTTTCACAGCTGACCTGCCAATTTTAGAAAATGTTAATGTTTGCACATATGCAGATGACACAGCAATTTTAGCAGCAGATAACTCCGCTTTAATTGCATCTAATATTGTACAGAATGAGTTAAATCTAATTGAATTGTGGCTAAAGAAATGGAAAATAAAAGTAAATGCAGAAAAATCTGTACATGTCACTTTTACACTTAGAAAGGGAGATTGTCCTAATCTTTTTATTAATAATGTTCAGATTCCTAAAAATGACTATGTTAAATATCTTGGCTTGTACATGGATAGTCGACTTACATGGAAACAACATATAAAAAATAAGCGTCAGCATTTAAATTTAACAAATAAAAAACTCTACTGGTTAATTGGTCATAAATCTCATCTTAATATTGAAAACAAATTAAAACTTTATAAAGCTATTTTAAAACCTGTGTGGACCTACGGAATTCAGTTATGGGGAACTGCAAGTCATTCAAATATTGAAATAATACAAAGATACCAGTCCAAGACGCTAAGACTCATAGTTCAATCACCTTGGTATATTACTAACGAAGCAATTCACAATGACCTCAAGATTAAAACGGTAAAAGATACAATTAATTCCTTTAGTGAAAAATATTTATTAAGACTTAGTAATCATGTAAACCCCTTGGCAATTACTCTGCTAGATGAAACTGATGAAATAAATAGACTCAAGAGATATCATATCTTAGATCTTCCATTCCGGAACTAACAAAGAAAAAAAAAATAATGTTAATACATATTTATTTATTTATTTTTTTTTTTATTAACTTTTAGTTTTTCTTTTTAGTTTAATTGTTGTTAACACTTAATATTATACGATATATATACTATTTTGTTATAAATTAATCATTTGAAAGTAATATTCATACAAATATATTTATTTTTGTTAATTTTGTTAACCATAAGATTTTTTTTATAGTTGTACTTGTATGTAAAAGTTCAACTTCAATTGTCATATTTATGTTTCAACAAATTTGCTTATTATCAGTATATACTGATAGATTGCAATTTAAATAAAAATATTAAAAAAAAAAAAAAAATAACTTTTAAACTTAGTACTGGATATAACGAACAATTCACTTTAAAGAACAAGCCTGACAACAATTAGGTTCGTTAAATCGGAAAACTGCTGTATTATGATTTTTTTTTAATTTAAATTTTTGGAAATTTTTTTAGATGAATTGAGATTTTTGAGAAACTTTATTGATTTTTAAATATTTTGGTCAATTTCGAATTTATTGGTGATTTTTAACTCTTAGGGAATTCACCACTTTTGAGGAATTTTAGTTTTTATGTTTGTTACACATCGTGTTTGTTAAAATTATACGTTTTTCATAAAATATTGATTTTTTGTCATTTTTCAGCGTTTCCACGAAATTGAAAACTGTGGTGAAATTTTAATTTTTGGGATAAATATTCAAAATTTGTGTTTTTATTCGTTAAATTTTGGTGTTTATTGAATTCTGATTTTTTGACAAAAAAACGTTTTTTAGTTCAAATTTTCCGATTTTGTGGTAAATATACAAATTTGAGGAATTTTTAATTTTTTCGTTTAGCTTAGGTTTTTTTAAATTTATACTTTTTTTTTGGAAAATTATGATGTTTTTGGAATTTAATTGTTTGGTTTAATTTTAATTGTTAAGGTTTTATGGTGAATTTTCGAATTTGGTATACAGTGCACTCGCGGTAACATGAACACCGTCTAACGTGAACACCGTCTAACGTGAACACCGTCTAACGTGAACAAGCTTTTGTTAACGTTGACTACTCTGTAACGTGAACAAAGTCAGAAAGCTCTATAACGTGAACAATATTTTTTCACTGCACATGCTTTCTAAGCTTGTAGACAACACTGAATTACGCACATTAAATTCGAGTTTTAAAGTTTGGGGAATCCCATTATATGAAAAATGTGTGTATCCTAATTTTTTTTTGTTTGGCAATAAAATTTTATTTTAAGTCATTTTCTTATGCAAAGTGGTCAATCAGTCGGCATGAGTGTTAAAAAATCTAAATGTTTGGAGTTAAAAGAAAAGGCAGACATTTTAGATAGTTTGCAAAAAGGAACAAGTGTGACTTGTTTAGCAAAAAAGTATAATGTCGCTAAGTCAACAATATGCAGTATTAAGAAGAAAAAAGAAGCAATTTTAAAATGTGTAAACCTCACATACCAAGGACCGGGAAAAAGAAAAACATTAAAATCATCAGAACTTCCAGTTATGGAAAAAACTCTTTACCGTTGGTTCATCCGAATGCGTGAAAGGAATTGGCCTGTAAGTGGGCTAATGCTCAAAGAAAAAGCTAAGGAATTGCATTCCCAACTTAAAGAAAACGAGGGCGGGTTCAATGCTAGTGACGGATGGCTTCAGCGATTTAAGAAAAGGTACGGAGTTAGACTTCTTAAAGTAACCGGAGAAAAACTCTCATCGCAGCCTGAATTGGTGGATCCATTTAAGCTAAAACGGAAACAAAAAATTGAAGAAATGGAGTTATGCAATGACCAACTCTATAATGCTGATGAGTCTGGTCTATTCTGGAAACTTTTACCAGATAAAACGTACGTTGCAATGCAAGAGAAATGTGCTCCCGGTACAAAGACGGAGAAGCAACGTATAACGTTCCTGGGTTGCGCAAATGCATCAGGTGCACATAGACTTAAACTTTTGGTAATAGGTAAGGCCAAAAATCCACGCAGTTTTAAAAACTTCATTTGTCCTACGGATTATAAGAGTTCCAAATCGGCCTGGATGACGTCAGCCATTTTTAAGCATTGGTTCCATCAATCCTTTGTACCACAGGTAAACAAATTCTTTGTTGACTTACAAAATAACTAAATGTTCTTGCTTTTGATTAGGTGAAATTGTTTCTAAGGAAGAAAAACTTGCCAATGAAGGCACTTTTACTAATCGATAACGCTCCCTCTCATCCAAGCGAAACAGAATTAAAAACTGAAGATGGAAACATAATTGCTATGTTTATGCCACCAAATGTCACTCCCCTCATCCAACCAATGGATCAAAATGCGATTAAAATAACAAAATTATACTACAGGAACAGCATGTTAGCTTCGATTGCAGCTAAAAACTCAGATTTGCTTGAATCAATGAGAAATCTAACTTTGAAAGATGCTGTCACTCTTTTATCTGTCGCATGGGATCGGGTCAGCACAGAAACTCTTGCCAATTGCTGGAAAAATATTTTAAGTTTAGTTAGAAACCAGGATGACCCTGAAGATAACATTCCATTAAGTATTCTGAAAGAGAAATGGGATGCAGAAATAAATTCTTTAATGCAAATGTCAGCCGACCTCCTTCAGGACTTGAGTCCTCAGGTAAGAATTTTACGATAAACTTTGAAATCACAATTAAAGCATTGTTTTACTAACGTTTAGGTCGAATTTACCTTGCCAATGGTTCAAGAGTGGAATAATGATCCTTGTGTTGATGATACGACTGAAATCCATGAAATTGGGCAAAACGAAGAAAGTGACGACGATGATTGCATTGCCGATGATCCTGTTAAAAAAATTGCCGCAAGTGATGCAATTGAAATTTTTAACAAGGCATTGCAATGGGCAGGAGCTGAAATGGTGGATCAAAGTGACATGAGTGTACTTAGACGCTTAAGAGAGAAAGCAGTATTTCAGCTATTAGAAAAGAAAAAGCAGCAGAAAAAGATAACAGATTTCTTTAATGCATAATTGTAATGAGTAATTTTATTTGCTATGTAATTTTATTTCAATGGATATTTTCTCGTGATCTCGTTTTTTTTTTGTAATGAATTTTAATTAATAATTTTATTTTCATATATTCGTAATGCAAATTATAATAAAAGAATTTCACATTCAAGCGTGTAAAACACATATATTTTTTCATGAAATTCGACAATCGCTAACGTGAACAATTTCGCTAACATGAACTCCCTTGGTTTTAATTAGTTCACGTTACCGCGAGTGCGCTGTATTCCTCAATTATGGTAAATTTATTTTATTTTTGAGATTAATTAAGTTTCTTATTAAATTTTAAATATTTTAATAAGTTTTTAATATTTTTTTATATACATAAATTTAGTAGGTTTTGATTTTTAATAAAAAATATTTTATTTTCTCATGATGCTACACACAATGAAGTAGCGAAATATCGAAAGAATATAAACAATACTCGTATTTTAAAAAACGCCTTCAAACTTTTAAAAACTTAATACATTTTTGTAATTTAAAATTTTTGCGTTGGATTTTCATTTTGGAGAATTAAGATTTTTGATAGAATTTATAATTTTTAGGATTTTTAAATATTATGGGGATTTTTTAATTCTTTTTTTGATTTTTTGTTTATGATTTTTCGGAATTTTGGCGAATATAAAAAATTGTGGTGAAATTTAAATATTTGTGCTTTTGATTTTTTTTCCTCAAATTTCGGTTTTTCATTGGATTTGGATTTTTTGAAAAAAAATGTTAGTGATCCAGATTTTCGATTTTGTCGTGAATTTAAAATTTTGAATGAATGTCTAATATTTTTTATGAAATTCCGGGTTTTCCAGGAATTCGGTTTTTGTTGTTTTGTTTTTGTAAAAAATTTTCAATTCGGTCCAACATTTTCAGTAGGTTATCAGCGGGCTTCGGGATAATAATTTCTCTATAGGGACTTTGTAGCAAATTGGAAAACGATTCAGAATATCCGAATTTTATGGGCTTAAATTTAAGCGCTTCCCCGCTGGTTTCAAATAGCACAAATTCGCCACGCCCACTGATCAAGTGGTTCCTGTTTCAAGATCCTAGGGTTGTCTAGTGCCGCCAGAAAGTTGATTTCAACATCGGACAGACAGACATCGTTAAAATATACTTTGTTGAGGGTGGAAATGAATACTGTCGAAATTACAAGCGGAATAACAAACCTATATATACCCTTTTTATTTTTGTAAAGGGTATAAAAATTCCATTGTTGTAAGTAAAAACTACTATTTTGAATATAAAATTTTTTATATATCTAACATATGTACGTATTTAATTTTTATTTTAATTGAAAATATACAGTTCACAATCGAGCCTCTATTTTGGGCATATATGATTATTAAAACTAATAATTTGTAATTAAGTATATATAGTAAGTATACACATTTAGCGTAGATAATATAGAATCAGGTGATCAAATAATGAGGACGATTAAAAGAGAAAGGAAAAAAGAAGTCAACTCAATCAATATATTATGTTTTGCGTGTGTTTCACTACTAGTATTTTCTGATTTGAATTTTTTACATGTTGTATACTCAGTTTAATAAGAGGAAGTGACAAAAATAAATTTATATTTTGTACGGCTTGTTGCAATGCCAAAAATAATTAAATTGAAAAAAACTCAATTTTTTTTTTTAATTTTAACGGTTAAATTTTTCAATATTAGAAAAATAACAAGGCAATTTAATAAATAAAAGTCAAGTTACTGCAACCTAAAGAGGAAGAAGGTAACATTTTAAGTTTAAATACTAAATAATGTTCAACTACCTGTCTTTAATTACTACTTTTACTACAAAAGCGTACGAGTACACTAAAAAACATAAAAGTAGTACAAACATTTTGTTGGGAAAAATGTTGGAAGTAAATATGAAAAAAAGTGTAAAACGAAAAAAGTACAAATTGCAGGGTGGACTAACGATAATGCACGATGTTAATTGTGAGTCACACTTTAACGTCAGTTTTTTGCTCAACTTAATTTGACATTTCTTTGCACTTCGTAGTTTTTTTACGCAGCATAATGGACCAAATGTGTCCTTAATTATGCGCAATTTTCAGCAAACCTGGTATTTAGGAAATGTGAAAATACCTGAGCATGCTCGCCAAGTTCGTTCTTTGGAAAACATTACTGTTGTTCGCAATAGTGTAGCAGAAGAGCCGTCAACCTCGACTCGTCATCGTGCCCAACATTTGAAGACCTCACGAACATCACTGATGCAAATTTTGAATAATGATTTGAATTTACACGCTTACAAGATTCAATTGACTCAAGACCTGAAGCCTACTGGCCATTTCAAGCGTCGTCAATATGCCGAATGGTTGGCTGAACAGACAGAAATGAATGGTGACTTTACAAAGAAAATCTTCTTTCGTATTTCGACAAATGAGAATCCACGAGTGATTGTTGAAGAGCCGAAAGTGGCCACAAATTGAGGATATGGACCTGGACGATATGTGGTTCCAACAGAGTGGTGAACAAGTGTACGTCAATAAGCCAAGAACAATTGGAGATGAGATAATTCGGCACATTAATGACATTGAATCTCAATTATGTCGCTGAAAATATCGACCGTCGGATAGAGGTCGAGCATTGATCCGATATTTTGTTTCACACATAATTGCCATAGATCATAGATCATAAAAAATATTAAGAATATTATCTGAAATCTTTTAATTTTATTTACAAATAATATCGTGCGTTTTGGTTGGATCGCCCATTATATTAAAATTAACAATTGGTATGGAAAATATAATTTATATTCTTCTTATGACGTATTAAATAATGAGGATATTCAAGAAAACCATTTTTTTCAATTTTCAAAATTAAAATTTTTAAATTCGAATATGTATTTTAATTTCTCTTGATTTGTTCAAACCAACATTTGACAACGAAGAAAATGTTTTCATGTTAAGGCAAAATTATTTTGTTATAAAGCAGGACTATATATATTAAGTGCAAATGCAACTATTGTGTTTAATTCCATTAAAAATATACTTTTTGTAATTTTCTTTCTTTAAAACGAAATAATTAATTTCTTTGTTTACATTTAAAAATAAACAATATAATCCATACAAAATTATTTTGACTCGCTAGCATTCACTGGGTAACATTTCTTTAGTAAAATTTAATTCTCTATCATCAACTGCTACTTTTTTCCTCATGCTGTTTTGTTACAATTTTTAAGACCTATCGTACGCCTTCCGGTCAGATTCAGTACATATTCAAGAATGGCGAAGTCTGATTGCTATTAGAATCAGAATTAAAATCGACAAACAAAAGATTAAATTAATGTCAGAGAAATCGATATTACCGGTTTCATGTTCGAGCCAGAATTTTTATCAAAATTTCGTATTATAGAATTCAATGTTATCGTTTCTTGTTGATGTAAAAATGTGGAAATGGAAAAGATTTTAGTATCATTAATAGCCATCACATGTGTGACTTGTATCGTTATGCACACAGATAAGGATAGAATGGATAAAAGTGACATAGAAACTAGTTCACATTAAAGCCGGAACCTACTAAGCAACTGATGGCGTCCCATTTTCTAAATTTCAACTTAAGTGTGTCAGACTATGGCAGTTCCAATATATTGATAAAATCCCTCTATCAAGAGGTACTGTACAACACCTTAAACCCTTTTATTATCTTTTTGTCTATTTTGTGATAAAGCCAACACCAAGACGGTTTTATAACGCCAGTTTAATTCAGGATCGATTTTCAATTCTGATATATAACAATACTGACTAGGATTCTGCAACAACCCCGATTATTAAAAATTATCCAGTAACACTTAATACTTATAGCCAAAAAAATATATCTCACTATTTTTACACATAAGTATGTACATATTTCGATTTGTTTATTTACTTTTTGATTGGGGGTTTCTCATAAGTACAGTATTTAGAAAATATGTACATATCTCTTACTGCTACTCTTACGAGTACTACAAAAAGGCAAACAAACGGAGCTTATATTCATTTTGTTATATTTAAATTTAAGTTTTAATCTACAAATAATGTGAAAAACCTCATAAATATAATGTACGACTTTAAGTGGAAGTTTCTATTAAAAAAACAAAGAAACACATTGATAAGAGCTAAACAGTGACG
Organism: Phania funesta; assembly: GCA_963932375.1. Lineage (NCBI taxonomy): Eukaryota > Metazoa > Arthropoda > Insecta > Diptera > Tachinidae > Phania > Phania funesta. The sequence goes on along the minus strand of OZ010655.1, from coordinate 34,458,121 downwards.
AGAGCAGATTGATCATGCAGAGTACTTGAAATAAATTTAACATAGGCTGTAATAATAATTAAAAATGTATGTTCTGTATACGACGACTTGCTTTCAATAGCGACATAAAAAAGTTCATATATCAAGAATTGTTATTTTTAAATATATTTACAGAGTTAGCAGCTCGTTGTACACTACATACAAGGGACAGTTAACTAGAATGGCGATCTTTGATATAAACCGTTGGTTTTCCCAAATAGTAATTGTTATCATAGCTCGTTGGCTGAGGTTTAACAAATCGGTTATGAATAAACTATATTCTAACTTCATGAAAATTTTTTGTTATGCATATTATACAGTGAAGGACTATAGTTTACATGCAGGTACATATTGTCATATTTTAAACATAAAAAACATAATTTTTAATAACTTGTGATTTGTTTTCTCATGGAGCAAATGAAATACTTATTATTTTATATTTTTATGAATAAAATTAAAAATAAAAAAAATACAGTTTTAATTTTTCTCTTTAATACATATTTTTAGAAAATGAAGTATAGTTGCATGTAGGCTTTAGCCTTTAAGTATAGTTTGTTTTCTACGAGTTGTCTATGTAGACTTTTACAGCCTTATGGTTATTAAATAGTTTATTCATTACACATTTGCTAAACTATAGCTAATGAACTAATAAAGTTTTATTTTGGCAAATAGTTTCAGTATACATATTTTTGAACTTATCTAGAGAAAACACACAATGTCAAATCTGGGATGATTTATTAAATGAGACAATAAAATTTAAATAACGTAAACATATGAGCATCAGAGCAATTTATACTTTGCAAAAAAAATTTCCAACAATAATGCATCTCACAGTATTCCCATAATTTTTTGACCAATTAATTGCATAAGTTTAATAGTACTACTTTTGCATTAACTGCCAAAACAAACAATAATGTAATTACGTTTGGTTCTTGATTTGATATTCCGATAGGGTGTTTTGATGTAGATCTTTGGAACGAATTTTTGTCTTTCCCTGGCAAGTTGGGTTTGGAGACAAACCGGTTTCGGCTATGCGCCATCTTCAGTGTGGTGGGCTATCCTGACGACACTCCTACCTTGGCATAAGATCTATGCCAAGACTGTGTTACATTAAGCAAGGATAAGAGGAAAGAGAATTAGAAAAAGGGAAAGACTTGAATATTGTGTTTGGCTAAATAAAGCGTATGAGAAGTGACTGCCGGTACATTGTTGTCAGTAGAAAACCATGCGTTTAAATCAGCATGCATATGACTCTAAGCCGATGAGAAACAGATACCAAGACCCGATATTCTTTATGAGTATATGACAATCTTTGAGTGCAATTTTATATTTTTCGCTAATATGATGTCGTTACCATTTACACACACCTTTTTTCAAAGCTAGCACGCAGAAATTGGCGCTGAAAAAGATGTTTCGGAGCTATAAAGAGTAACATCATTAGATAATATCAAATCAGCTCGTTCTACTTATGCATATAACATTTTCTTCACTTAAGCTTTTTGCCCTATTTTTCGGTGAATCTTTCCCACGTACATATAAATGTATATAACGATTACCACTTAACTGGACAGTTTTGCCTAAGTAGGCGTGTTCGCAAGCAAGCGTTTATTTAAATATTTTATATTATTAATTAGGTAGATAATTTTAAGTTCGTTTTTTATTCTTCCTGTTCAGAAAGAATTTTTTTATACAATAATTTTTATATACAGTAATAGTTAACATTGTGAGTTGACACAAGCGGAATGAAATGCATTTTCTTTCCCATATTAGGAAGCTAAAAAATATTCCTCAGCTAGCAGGTTGCCTAGAAATGAGATCGTATTGTACATATCAGGAACTTGTTCTCATTTTGATCTCAGTACTTTTAACTGGCGAAATTTTTGGATAGGAACTTAGCCTTATTTTCAAGTTTATGTTTTTGCGCGGATAAAAATATATTTTAATACCTAGATATATAAAAACAACTTAGAGCTGATGTGGGCTTAATTTGTTATACGCTAACTTATTGTTAAAAACTTAGTTATCGTTCGTATTTCGTCCTGAAATTGTTTTGGAAATTTGTCAATTCATAACAATTATTTTTTTGTTATATAGACAAAAACAAGAACAAACAATATTTAATGCTTAATGCTTTCTTTCTTTCGTCTTCATCATTTTTAAATGTGAATCTGTAAATTTTACAGGTGTTTGTTATTAAATTATTTTGACGTATTTTGTTAATTCTTTAACAACAGCCAGCCAGTCAGTCCTCCTATTTAGTCGTCTACAAAGCAAATTAACCAGTATTCGTTTTAAACAAAGTGATTATTTCTTGTTTAATACTCGTAAAGTATCAAATTTCTAAAATAACACACATCTAAAATGCTACTCTCACTCTCTCTTCTATACAATCGTTAGAAACAAGTAAAAAATGCAACAATTGTGATATAAAAATTGTTCCAATTACAAGGTTTATATTTTGGTTGTTGTTTTAGTCTCTTCAATTATTCTCGAACGTGCAAAATATTTTTAATTTAAGCCACTTAACGTTCATTTTTTTCAAACTTTTGCCCATTTTTATTTATATGATGATGCAAATTTATTTAAATTATTATTCATATGAATATAAAATTATTTTATTTTTTAAATTGTTGTATGTAGTAGATGATGAATCCCATTGTTTTATACTCATGTGACGATGATTACAATGATTCTTCTCCACTATGATTCGTTCCAATAGCTGAATATGAACAGTGTTGTTGTGCCAGTTATTTAGATACTCGTCCATACTTACGCATGAGATGCATTCATTCTGTTGAAATTATTCAAAAAAAACAAAAATATTAACGACCAAACGGCACATGCTTAGGAACAAGTACTCGTATGGATGCTATTCATTTGACAGTATGTGTTTTGTTTGAATTTAATATACACAATATTACTTTTTTTTTATTTAATAATTTCGCCATCAGACGTGACGATAAACAATTTTTGGTTGTTAATTGCAGAACTAATAAGTGATTAATTGATGCTTCGATTTATAATATTTTTAAGGTAAAATAATTATGTAATTTTCTTTAAGCAAGCAAAATTTTTTCTTGTAAAATAAAATAATTTTATCAGTTGCGGTATATACATAAACATTCTCTAAAGAAAAATTGAGATAATCCTACTCAATTTAGCTTTTTTTCAGAAGAGAACACAAAAAGGGCAAAACGTGTGTAAATTGTTGGCAGGAAACCCTGCAACCCTCTTTTTGTTTTTATACCAATTTCAAAAGCAAGCCAAAGTTAATTAAAAAATTTTAATTCTCTTGAATAAAATACGAGTACACAAATTTGTTCAATTCTCACTTGTGAAGTTTTGTTTAAACAAAAATCGGTTTCGGCTATGTGCCATCTTCAGGGCCATTTTTCGTTCTGAGGAAACGAAAAATTCGTTTTAAAAATCTATATCAAATCACCCAGTCGAAATATAAATTATTTGTTTGAAGCTTAAGTTATGAACAAATATTAATGTGTCATTGAAAATGTAAAAAAATCTTTACTATTTGAAAAAAAAACTGCATTACATTATTTAACCTTTTTTTACGCTTGTAACAGCATTATTTCTATCTCTGGGTATGGTTATCTTCCGCGGTATATTCTCCGTTTATCTTTGATATAAGACAAGGCTGTCATATTGGAGAATGGCTTATTTACGAATTTATCATAAAAAGAGCGAACATTTGCTTTAAGGTGTTTCGAGAGCTGCTAAAGATCGCATGCATAAATCCATTACTTTTAATCTTATAAACGTCTTCTATAATTTTTTCCTCAATCGAAGAGTGTTCTGTTGCAAACAATGGAGTAAGTTTATCTACGAACTTGTGTCCTGAAATTTTGCTCCAAAAGTAGTAATAAATTATAGCACGAAATTTATAATTTTTTAATTTAATTATGTACATAATTAATTTTACAATTATAAAATTTTTTAATTTTTCCATTTATTGGTATATTTGGGAATTTTGGTTAAATTGTTTGTTTTGTATTTTCCAGTGTTTTTTTTTTTTATTTTGGTGGAAATTTCTTTGGTGTAATTACGGTTTTTGACGTTCTTCTTGGTTTCGGTACACGAGTTTGATATAACCAAGTGTATAAATGTTTGTTATACCTAATAAATATTTCATCCGCAAACGCGACTGCTTTCACCAAACAACAGCTTTTCAAGTTTTTTTACGAAGGTTTGCACAGCGCCCTACATTTGGTACTATTGGTTTTCTGAGAATTTGCGAATATTCGATGAATTCCCGATTTGTTGTAAAATTTCAATTTTTTGTTAAAACACCGAATATCGACAATTTTCACTCAACTTTGAATTTTTTGAGAAATTGAGATCTTTTGCTAAAATTAACATTTGGAATTTTGTATGTAATATCAACTTTGTGCTGAAATTTAAGCTGTTTATGGTGAAATTCGGTTTTATTTATGAACGCACACTATTTGTGCTAAGCTATCTAGCTTCTAGCTATACCAACACAAAAGGTAAGTATCTACAATGTCATAACAGACAGGAAATTCTAAATATTACATTGGTGTGTGGTATCTTAGGGTGCGAACAGAGTGCGCGCTGATGCCGAGCCGAGCTTATTGACGCTTATTTTCATGCGAGAAGAAAATTTGTATATAACACACTGAATGCGAGAATCAGCGCTGAAATTCTGATTATTCCATGTGTTTTGCTTTTATGTCATTTAGTCTTGTTGTTCATTTGTGTTTATAAAATTGCGGTACACGGTAATGGATTCATCTGATGAAGAGTATTTTCCTTCTCCTAGTGTGATTAATGCAATTTGTTGTTCATTCGTGCTTGTGAAATTTTTATTTTTTTGTTTAATTTTTATTTAATTTTTTAATTTTAATTTTCTTTTTAATTTTTATTATTTATTTAATTTTTTGATTGCATGTTTTATTTACTTTTTCTTAAATTTTTAAATGTTTTCCAAACAAGTTGAAATCATAACAACATAACATAAACAATGTTTTCGGCGCTGAAATACGCTTTGGAACTGTTTTCTCGCACTCATCGGCTTTGATGTGTGTGAAGATAAATTCGAATTTAACTAGCAGAGACACAAAACGAATTTTTTAACATGGCTGATTTTGCACTTAACAGAGCTATGTTAGCAATTTAACAGTGGGGGTAATTTTGACCTTATTTTCAGAAGCCTATATTACGAAGCAGGAACCAGATCCATAAGAAACCTCTTTTGTAAAAATTGCTCAAAGCGTTAGTTAATTGACCCATAAAAGTAAAACATCTAAAATATTTAGGAAACAAAATTAAATTGCATTTAAAAACAGCGCTTTTGGCGAAACTGTTAATCTTGAACTTATTTCCAGTGACCATTATGGAAAAATGGTGATGGGCTGGCCCAAGCCACTATATAGGAATGGTGGTCCAGGGAGTACTTAGTGGAGCCATAAAGGTGGGATATCTGAAATAATTTTAGAATCCGAGTAAAAACAAAATTTTAAAAGTACTAATTTTTGAAAATTTCTTGAGAGGATAAGTGGTCATTATGGAAAAATGGTGATGGGCTGGCCCAAGCCACTATATAGGAATGGTGGTCCAGGGAGTACTTAGTGGAGCCATAAAGGTGGGATATCTGAAATAATTTTAGAATCCGAGTAAAAACAAAATTTTAAAAGTACTAATTTTTGAAAATTTCTTGAGAGGATAAGTGGTCATTATGGAAAAATGGTGATGGGCTGGCCCAAGCCACTATATAGGAATGGTGGTCCAGGGAGTACTTAGTGGAGCTATAAAGGTGGGATATCTGAAATAATTTCAGAATGCGAGTAAAAACAAAATTAAAAAAAAAAAATTTTTTTTTAAAAATTTCTTGAGAGGATAAGTGGTCATTATGGAAAAATGGTGATGGGCTGGCCCAAGCCACTATATAGAAATGGTGGTCCAGGGAGTACTTAGTGGAGCCATAAAGGTGGGATATCTGAAATAATTTTAGAATCCGAGTAAAAACAAAATTTTAAAAGTACTAATTTTTGAAAATTTCTTGAGAGGATAAGTGGTCATTATGGAAAAATGGTGATGGGCTGGCCCAAGCCACTATATAGGAATGGTGGTCCAGGGAGTACTTAGTGGAGCTATAAAGGTGGGATATCTGAAATAATTTCAGAATGCGAGTAAAAACAAAATTAAAAAAAAAAAATTTTTTTTAAAAAATTTCTTGAGAGGATAAGTGGTCATTATGGAAAAATGGTGATGGGCTGGCCCAAGCCACTATATAGGAATGGTGGTCCAGGGAGTACTTAGTGGAGCCATAAAGGTGGGATATCTGAAATAATTTTAGAATCCGAGTAAAAACAAAATTTTAAAAGTACTAATTTTTGAAAATTTCTTGAGAGGATAAGTGGTCATTATGGAAAAATGGTGATGGGCTGGCCCAAGCCACTATATAGGAATGGTGGTCCAGGGAGTACTTAGTGGAGCTATAAAGGTGGGATATCTGAAATAATTTCAGAATGCGAGTAAAAACAAAATTAAAAAAAAAAATTTTTTTTTAAAAATTTCTTGAGAGGATAAGTGGTCATTATGGAAAAATGGTGATGGGCTGGCCCAAGCCACTATATAGGAATGGTGGTCCAGGGAGTACTTAGTGGAGCCATAAAGGTGGGATATCTGAAATAATTTTGGAATCCGAGTAAAAACAAAATTTTAAAAGTACTAATTTTTGAAAATTTCTTGAGAGGATAAGTGGTCATTATGGAAAAATGGTGATGGGCTGGCCCAAGCCACTATATAGGAATGGTGGTCCAGGGAGTACTTAGTGGAGCTATAAAGGTGGGATATCTGAAATAATTTCAGAATGCGAGTAAAAACAAAATTAAAAAAAAATTTTTTTTTAAAAAAAATTTGTTGAGAGGATAAGTGGTCATTATGGAAAAATGGTGATGCGCTGGCCCAAGCCACTATATAGGAATGGTGGTCCAGGGAGTACTTAGTGGAGCCATAAAGGTGGGATATCTGAAATAATTTTGGAATCCGAGTAAAAACAAAATTTTAAAAGTACTAATTTTTGAAAATTTCTTGAGAGGATAAGTGGTCATTATGGAAAAATGGTGATGGGCTGGCCCAAGCCACTATATAGGAATGGTGGTCCAGGGAGTACTTAGTGGAGCTATAAAGGTGGGATATCTGAAATAATTTCAGAATGCGAGTAAAAACAAAATTAAAAAAAAAAAATTTTTTTTAAAAAATTTCTTGAGAGGATAAGTGGTCATTATGGAAAAATGGTGATGGGCTGCAAGCCACTATATAGGAATGGTGGTCCAGGGAGTACTTAGTGGAGCCATAAAGGTGGGATATCTGAAATAATTTTAGAATCCGAGTAAAAACAAAATTTTAAAAGTACTAATTTTTGAAAATTTCTTGAGAGGATAAGTGGTCATTATGGAAAAATGGTGATGGGCTGGCCCAAGCCACTATATAGGAATGGTGGTCCAGGGAGTACTTAGTGGAGCTATAAAGGTGGGATATCTGAAATAATTTCAGAATGCGAGTAAAAACAAAATTAAAAAAAAAAAATTTTTTTTTAAAAATTTCTTGAGAGGATAAGTGGTCATTATGGAAAAATGGTGATGGGCTGGCCCAAGCCACTATATAGAAATGGTGGTCCAGGGAGTACTTAGTGGAGCCATAAAGGTGGGATATCTGAAATAATTTTAGAATCCGAGTAAAAACAAAATTTTAAAAGTACTAATTTTTGAAAATTTCTTGAGAGGATAAGTGGTCATTATGGAAAAATGGTGATGGGCTGGCCCAAGCCACTATATAGGAATGGTGGTCCAGGGAGTACTTAGTGGAGCCATAAAGGTGGGATATCTGAAATAATTTTGGAATCCGAGTAAAAACAAAATTTTAAAAGTACTAATTTTTGAAAATTTCTTGAGAGGATAAGTGGTCATTATGGAAAAATGGTGATGGGCTGGCCCAAGCCACTATATAGGAATGGTGGTCCAGGGAGTACTTAGTGGAGCCATAAAGGTGGGATATCTGAAATAATTTTAGAATCCGAGTAAAAACAAAATTTTAAAAGTACTAATTTTTGAAAATTTCTTGAGAGGATAAGTGGTCATTATGGAAAAATGGTGATGGGCTGGCCCAAGCCACTATATAGGAATGGTGGTCCAGGGAGTACTTAGTGGAGCTATAAAGGTGGGATATCTGAAATAATTTCAGAATGCGAGTAAAAACAAAATTAAAAAAAAAAAATTTTTTTTTTAAAATTTCTTGAGAGGATAAGTGGTCATTATGGAAAAATGGTGATGGGCTGGCCCAAGCCACTATATAGAAATGGTGGTCCAGGGAGTACTTAGTGGAGCCATAAAGGTGGGATATCTGAAATAATTTTAGAATCCGAGTAAAAACAAAATTTTAAAAGTACTAATTTTTGAAAATTTCTTGAGAGGATAAGTGGTCATTATGGAAAAATGGTGATGGGCTGGCCCAAGCCACTATATAGGAATGGTGGTCCAGGGAGTACTTAGTGGAGCTATAAAGGTGGGATATCTGAAATAATTTCAGAATGCGAGTAAAAACAAAATTAAAAAAAAAAAATTTTTTTTAAAAAATTTCTTGAGAGGATAAGTGGTCATTATGGAAAAATGGTGATGGGCTGGCCCAAGCCACTATATAGGAATGGTGGTCCAGGGAGTACTTAGTGGAGCCATAAAGGTGGGATATCTGAAATAATTTTAGAATCCGAGTAAAAACAAAATTTTAAAAGTACTAATTTTTGAAAATTTCTTGAGAGGATAAGTGGTCATTATGGAAAAATGGTGATGGGCTGGCCCAAGCCACTATATAGGAATGGTGGTCCAGGGAGTACTTAGTGGAGCTATAAAGCCCATCACCATTTTTCCATAATGACCACTTATCCTCTCAAGAAATTTTCAAAAATTAGTACTTTTAAAATTTTGTTTTTACTCGGATTCCAAAATTATTTCAGATTATTTTTTTAATTTTGTTTTTACTCGCATTCTGAAATTATTTCAGATATCCCACCTTTATAGCTCCACTAAGTACTCCCTGGACCACCATTCCTATATAGTGGCTTGGGCCAGCCCATCACCATTTTTCCATAATGACCATTTATCCTCTCAAGAAATTTTCAAAAATTAGTACTTTTAAAATTTTGTTTTTACTCGGATTCTAAAATTATTTCAGATATCCCACCTTTATGGCTCCACTAAGTACTCCCTGGACCACCATTCCTATATAGTGGCTTGGGCCAGCCCATCACCATTTTTCCATAATGACCACTTATCCTCTCAAGAAATTTTCTAAAATTAGTACTTTTAAAATTTTGTTTTTACTCGGATTCCAAAATTATTTCAGATATCCCACCTTTATGGCTCCACTAAGTACTCCCTGGACCACCATTCCTATATAGTGGCTTGGGCCAGCCCATCACCATTTTTCCATAATGACCACTTATCCTCTCAAGAAATTTTTTAAAAAAAATTTTTTTTTTTTAATTTTGTTTTTACTCGCATTCTGAAATTATTTCAGATATCCCACCTTTATAGCTCCACTAAGTACTCCCTGGACCACCATTCCTATATAGTGGCTTGGGCCAGCCCATCACCATTTTTCTATAATGACCACTTATCCTCTCAAGAAATTTTCAAAAATTAGTACTTTTAAAATTTTGTTTTTACTCGGATTCCAAAATTATTTCAGATATCCCACCTTTATGGCTCCACTAAGTACTCCCTGGACCACCATTCCTATATAGTGGCTTGGGCCAGCCCATCACCATTTTTCCATAATGACCACTTATCCTCTCAAGAAATTTTCAAAAATTAGTACTTTTAAAATTTTGTTTTTACTCGGATTCCAAAATTATTTCAGATATCCCACCTTTATGGCTCCACTAAGTACTCCCTGGACCACCATTCCTATATAGTGGCTTGGGCCAGCCCATCACCATTTTTCCATAATGACCACTTATCCTCTCAACAAATTTTTTAAAAAAAAAAAATTTTTTTTTAATTTTGTTTTTACTCGCATTCTGAAATTATTTCAGATATCCCACCTTTATAGCTCCACTAAGTACTCCCTGGACCACCATTCCTATATAGTGGCTTGGGCCAGCCCATCACCATTTTTCCATAATGACCACTTATCCTCTCAAGAAATTTTCAAAAATTAGTACTTTTAAAATTTTGTTTTTACTCGGATTCCAAAATTATTTCAGATATCCCACCTTTATGGCTCCACTAAGTACTCCCTGGACCACCATTCCTATATAGTGGCTTGGGCCAGCCCATCACCATTTTTCCATAATGACCACTTATCCTCTCAAGAAATTTTTTAAAAAAAATTTTTTTTTTTTAATTTTGTTTTTACTCGCATTCTGAAATTATTTCAGATATCCCACCTTTATAGCTCCACTAAGTACTCCCTGGACCACCATTCCTATATAGTGGCTTGGGCCAGCCCATCACCATTTTTCCATAATGACCACTTATCCTCTCAAGAAATTTTCAAAAATTAGTACTTTTAAAATTTTGTTTTTACTCGGATTCTAAAATTATTTCAGATATCCCACCTTTATGGCTCCACTAAGTACTCCCTGGACCACCATTCCTATATAGTGGCTTGGGCCAGCCCATCACCATTTTTCCATAATGACCACTTATCCTCTCAAGAAATTTTTTAAAAAAAATTTTTTTTTTTTAATTTTGTTTTTACTCGCATTCTGAAATTATTTCAGATATCCCACCTTTATAGCTCCACTAAGTACTCCCTGGACCACCATTCCTATATAGTGGCTTGGGCCAGCCCATCACCATTTTTCCATAATGACCACTTATCCTCTCAAGAAATTTTCAAAAATTAGTACTTTTAAAATTTTGTTTTTACTCGGATTCCAAAATTATTTCAGATATCCCACCTTTATGGCTCCACTAAGTACTCCCTGGACCACCATTCCTATATAGTGGCTTGGGCCAGCCCATCACCATTTTTCCATAATGACCACTTATCCTCTCAAGAAATTTTCAAAAATTAGTACTTTTAAAATTTTGTTTTTACTCGGATTCCAAAATTATTTCAGATATCCCACCTTTATGGCTCCACTAAGTACTCCCTGGACCACCATTCCTATATAGTGGCTTGGGCCAGCCCATCACCATTTTTCCATAATGACCACTTATCCTCTCAAGAAATTTTCTAAAATTAGTACTTTTAAAATTTTGTTTTTACTCGGATTCCAAAATTATTTCAGATATCCCACCTTTATGGCTCCACTAAGTACTCCCTGGACCACCATTCCTATATAGTGGCTTGGGCCAGCCCATCACCATTTTTCCATAATGACCACTTATCCTCTCAAGAAATTTTTTAAAAAAAAATTTTTTTTTTTAATTTTGTTTTTACTCGCATTCTGAAATTATTTCAGATATCCCACCTTTATAGCTCCACTAAGTACTCCCTGGACCACCATTCCTATATAGTGGCTTGGGCCAGCCCATCACCATTTTTCCATAATGACCACTTATCCTCTCAAGAAATTTTCAAAAATTAGTACTTTTAAAATTTTGTTTTTACTCGGATTCCAAAATTATTTCAGATATCCCACCTTTATGGCTCCACTAAGTACTCCCTGGACCACCATTCCTATATAGTGGCTTGGGCCAGCCCATCACCATTTTTCCATAATGACCACTTATCCTCTCAAGAAATTTTCAAAAATTAGTACTTTTAAAATTTTGTTTTTACTCGGATTCCAAAATTATTTCAGATATCCCACCTTTATGGCTCCACTAAGTACTCCCTGGACCACCATTCCTATATAGTGGCTTGGGCCAGCCCATCACCATTTTTCCATAATGACCACTTATCCTCTCAAGAAATTTTTTAAAAAAAATTTTTTTTTTTTAATTTTGTTTTTACTCGCATTCTGAAATTATTTCAGATATCCCACCTTTATAGCTCCACTAAGTACTCCCTGGACCACCATTCCTATATAGTGGCTTGGGCCAGCCCATCACCATTTTTCCATAATGACCACTTATCCTCTCAAGAAATTTTCAAAAATTAGTACTTTTAAAATTTTGTTTTTACTCGGATTCTAAAATTATTTCAGATATCCCACCTTTATGGCTCCACTAAGTACTCCCTGGACCACCATTCCTATATAGTGGCTTGGGCCAGCCCATCACCATTTTTCCATAATGGTCACTGGAAATAAGTTCAAGATTAACAGTTTCGCCAAAAGCGCTGTTTTTAAATGCAATTTAATTTTGTTTCCTAAATATTTTAGATGTTTTACTTTTATGGGTCAATTAACTAACGCTTTGAGCAATTTTTACAAAAGAGGTTTCTTATGGATCTGGTTCCTGCTTCGTAATATAGGCTTCTGAAAATAAGGTCAAAATTACCCCCACTGTTAAATTGCTAACATAGCTCTGTTAAGTGCAAAATCAGCCATGTTAAAAAATTCGGTTTGTGTCTCTGCTAGTTAAATTCGAATTTATCTTCACACACATTCGGCTTTGCTCTTGTCGGCGTTCACTGTATTATACACAAGCTTATTTGTATTGGCTTGTATGTAATTAGTTTTATCGCACTGACAATCTCGGCTCGGCTTTCAGCGCTCACTCTGTTCGCACCCTTATAGATAATTAGAATGTGTCGAAAAACTGATCATTCTTAACAGGAGGAAAACAACAACAAGGAAGCTTCTTTCATATCCGTCTTGCCATCCCTGATCATCCAAGGGATTTTTGGATTTATTAAACCTGATCTTAGCGAACTCTGTGTTCCAGACGAATGAGAGCAGAAATTGAAAGCGAAAAATATAGATACGTTGAAGTTTCCTCTAACAAAAGTCGATTGAGCAATATCTTGACTAAATCTGCGACTCTATCCTAGCGCCTCTTAAGTCATAGAAACAATTGCATGATTCCAGAGCGCGAAAATATAAGGGGTCGTAGAAACGATGACTAGGCAACGCGAGCTAACAGAATGACATTAATGGTTAATGAGAAAACGACTTTTTCATTCTTAAATCAACAGTTCTACTCTTGACAATATTTGTGTGTTCGCTTTTTGGCAGGCAAACGAGGGCTGCTATTTATATTTTGGGAAATGGCAACACCGCTAAAGCTAAATATTAGATACTTATGACCTCAAAAAGTTTTTTTAATATTACCTCTAATGGTGTTTTTTAAAGTGACTGAAATAATTATGTAATAGTAAAAACTTTTAGTGCATTGTTTTTTTTTTTGTGATTCTCGTTGTGCAATACCTCAGCAACGATGTTCTAGTAAACTTATATCATTATATCATTTTTACCATTTGCAACAGGACTAATTTCGTGAAGGCCGGCCGAATACGATTGTTTTTCCAGAGAAGATATTACAAGACCGGCATATGACCTCTTTTCGCATCGAAATAAACGATAGAGTGGAGTTTTTGGTTTCACGCTATACATAGGATATAAAATGAATGTAATAATTACGATCTGCTGATTAAGACTACTCTTTTAAATGGTTAAACTCTTTTTAGCATCTGGTATTTGTTGTCTATAGTTTCATATACAGGGTGTCCGCCGGGAAGGTACACTACTTTGTTTTAATGTCATTTTAATAAACATTAGTCTTGACAGTTCATATTTGGCAGTCGTGAAGTATGGAAAAATATTCGTAAACCAACGTGTTTTAATCCTTAAAACATTTTATCAAAATCAATCATCGATTACTGTGACGATGAGAAATTTACGTGAAATTTTTGGGAGAAACAACGTGTCAACAAGACGCACTATTTATCGTGTAGTGACTGTAGCTGATAGGCCCAAGCATGGACCACAACGTACTGCAAAATCGGCTGGAAACATTAGTGCTGTTCAAGAAAGTGTTCAACACAATCCATCAACCTCAATTCGACACCGTGCTCAGGAGCTTGGTCTTCAAAGAACAACTTTGGCCACAATTTTACACAAAGATTTGCATTTGTTTCCACTTAAGATTCAGTTGACACAAGGTCTTCTTCCAGAAGACCATTTACGCCGCCGTACATATGCCAATAGAATGCTACAGCTCGCCCATGACAACCCGATTTTCATCAAAAATCATAATGAGTGACGAGGCACATTTTCATTTGAATGGATATGTGAATAAACAATGGAAACCCCTCAAATTATTCATCAGTCACCTTTGCATCCATTAAAAGTGACAGTCCGGTGTGTAATTTGGTCAGGAGGAACCATTAGACCTTACTTCTTTGAAACTGAAAACGGCGTAACGGTAACTGTCAATGGGGAGCGATATATGATATGATTGAAAACTTTTTAACGCCACAACAAGACGGTGCCACATCGCATACAGCCAGGACTACAATGGAATTACTGCGAGACCTCTTTCCACAATAAGTTATTTCAAGGTATGGTGATGTTGGTTGGCCTCCACGGTCGCCTGATTATACTGCTCCGGGTTTCTTTTTGTGGGGATATCTGATAATCAACTATTATGCAAACAAACCAGAAACCCTGGAGCAACTCAAACAAAATATTCGTTATGAAATTAATGAAATATCGAGTGAAAAGTGTGAGAATGGAATGAAAAATGTGTTCAAAAGGGCTTGCATTTGTGAGGCTAACAGAGGCGGACATTTATCTGATATTGTATTACATACATAATTACCGACATTAAATAAAACATTTATCAAATAAAACAAACAAAATAGTATACCTTCCCGGCGGACACCCTGTAGTTTGGTTTACTGTCATCATTATTTATTATTTGTCACTATCGCAACTACTACCAATAATTCCTGTAGTGCGCAAGCATTGCATTGCAGTTAACAGCAGCAGTAGTAGTACTAGTTATATGTTAGTAATATTGTATAATAATGACTAAATCGTTCAACAACGAAATATCCATTCGAATAATGGTTGTAATTGTATAAGTATCATTATAACCACTACAGCAGCAACAATGAACTCAACTTGTAATGTACTTTATGAATAGCTAGTGCAAGTATGACCATTTAATCACTTATCTGCTTGTCGGCCTTTTCTCTATATACATACATATGTAAGTCCGCCCGTTTATCCGACTGGCCGTGCATCCATCCATTAAATGTTATGGAAACAAATAAATAAAAACAAAACAAAACCAAAAAATTTTCTGTCTCATTTAGCTTTTGGTTATGGCACTTGCAAACATTACGATTACCTACTATACAGACAAATCTATATACCTTTGTACATATGTATTGAATCAGTAGTACCAGTGAACTTAAACTGAGACTTGATCTCGTGTTCATGGAGAGTGTTGCAAATTGTTTTGTATTACAAGTGCTTACATTTTATCTATTGTATTTGTAAGCACACGCGTTTGTATATGAACTGCTGTTGTATTTTCTGAAAAAAAAAACTCTTACATTAAAACACTTGAACAAGTCGTTTAATGATGAGCACTCAAAATTTACTTGCTATCTGTTATTATTACTTCTTTTTTTATTTTGGTTATTCTATCAACATATTGTCGAAAACGTGTTTGGCAATGTTCATATAAGTCCAATTTATCTATTACTGATATGCCAACTCGTATGTATGTACGTAGTACTAACGGTTAGCGAAATAATATATATCATAAAGCTTTTCAAACAAAAGTACATCGACAATAAAAGCCATGAACGCCAAATAAAAATATAATATAATTTTTTTGGAAGCTTTTAGATTATTATGAGATATCTTTACTTGATATTTATGAGATATCTTTAGGGATAGTATTAGATGAGGTAGGTATTCGCCTTTAACTTGTAATCATGAATTGGTGTTTTTTAACCGTTTCATATACATATATAGTTCTCGGCACATATACATACATACATATATATTTTCACAGTTATAAAGTAATTTTTTTCAGCAACATGTCAAGTGACCTTAAGAACATTTCATTTAATTGTTCAACAATAAAACCTCAATAAATATAATTATTAAAGTAAAGCATTTGAAAATACAAAACAAGAGGAAATGATCTTTTTTTCGCATCGCTTACTACTGGTTACCGGCTACAGTGCAGTGCTGTCTGAATAAAAAAATAAGTTTTCGTCTTATTAGCATTAGCAACGAAGAGAAAATTAGATTATTCCTACTCTTGAGGCTTTATCAATTTATCAATGGTCATAAAAGAAATATTTGGGTTATAAAAGGTTTATAATATAAAACATAATCGTTTACATAACAACAACAAAAGCGAATATCGTTTAAAAAAGGCTTCTGAATACTAACATCCTTAATTTAGTCTAACGGCGCGATTATCGTTAGGAAAAGTATAGTAAAACGTACTACTGCAACTTAAAACATAGATAGATCTGCGTCTAGAAGGAGACATAGGCTATATTTTTTGCAAAACTAGGATCAATAATGGGGTAGGTGGGCAATGTCTGCCTCTCCGAAACTATCTACCCGATTTTTATGACATTTAAAACATATATAGACCCACAAGGGTTATATATCTTTTCAAAATTTGGATCAAGAGGTAAGAGGGGTTTAGAAGGCGAGCGAAGCCGTGCGTGAAAGATAGTTTTTATATTTAAAAAACAAATTAAGTTCTATAGGTATGCAGTTTAATTTAGTTTATTATGTGTGCGAAAAAATGTATATAAAAAACGTACTTAAATGGCTTAAACAAACGATAAACAAACAGACAAGTTTGCACTTAAAAAATGTACTTGGAGTTTCAAAAAACTATAGGTCAAGAAATAAAGTTGTAAAAAAATCACTTCATATCTTCTATCATCTTCGCTGTTTGGAAAAAGTTCTTATATGTGAGGATTTCTTACAGATACATGTTTTCTTTTAGAAAAAAAATGAGTTTATGGATAATATAGAAAAAACATAAGTGTTTTTGGTTCATATTCTTGTACGCGTTTTTTTTTTGCTTCTTATATGAGATGTTCTCATAACCGATAGCTACTGCACTGTGGCTTTTGTTACTTCATTTTTTCTTGTATTGTTGCGTTCATAGATAATCTAAAGAGCAGTTACGTTGACGTTTAAGTTTAATGTGATTTGTTCGATATGGTTCGTGAACAAACCACACATATAAAACAGAAGTTTATGCGTGCCATAAGGCGGTGTTTTTGTGTATTAAAACAAAGCAAAAGGTATGTAACGAAATGTAAACAATGTATCAAAGAGTTTAAGCTCAGCATAAACATGTGATTTGTTGGTGCTCGACGTTGTGTTAGAACATGTGACACAAATCACAAGAAATTAACATTTTTCAAATTGAAATTGAGTTTTTTTTTTTAAAAAGTTTTAAGGATTAAGAAACGGCAGCGAAAGCTTGGGAGTCACTGATGCTCCAAATTCAAGAACAAATGCTGAATTTTTTTTTACTTCTTCCAATTTACTTGGAACTCATATAAAGATGTAAACCTTCACATAGCAAAACTAAAAGAGCTTATAATCCGAATTAATCAATGAGATTTTAAGATTTTAAAATTTTTGCCGAGTAATGACGCTATTTTCAAATCAAGGTGAATGTTTTTGACCAAAAACGATGATGAAATGTGTCAACAATTGTGTTTATATCAAAGAGATCCAAAATATATAAACGTAAATAATGAAGAAACGTTAGTAGTCAATATCTTTAGAAAGTCAGTATCAACACATTCAAGCTGCAACTTTAAAAAAAGCTTCATAAGTGTAACTATTTCCACAATAAGCGCCACTTGGTACGTGAATGCTGAAAATAGATACGAGACGGAAAACCAACACGAGAAACAGGTGTAATAAAGTATTTATATCATCAAATCTTACCTTTAATTTGTGATAAGATCAATGAGGTTAAAGATTATGCAAATGATTGAAAAATTTTATATTTGTGCAAAATTAATGCTGCAGGTTAAGGTTCACATCAATGTACTCGTGTTTGATCTCACAGATGTGTGGTATGTTCCTAATATTTCAAGAACTTTTCAGTTCTGTGTGCTCATGACAAATAAAGAAAAAGTATGTTTAACTCTACAACAAAATGTACTCTATGAGAGAATAGTAAGTTTTAATTAGTTAGTTAAGAAGTAGTCAAGAAGAAGGAGATATCAAGCCGGTGATTCAAAGAACAATGATCGAGATTAATTAACTTTACAGGTGATAATTTACAATTATACCATGGGCGATGGGGGAACACCAATATAAGCAGCATGTGCTTCGAAAACAAAAGACAGAACCAGGTAATAGTTCAAAATTTGATAACAAATTGTGTGAATGCTGTCTTTATTTATGTAATGCTTTATCGTCTACATTTTGGCAATAGGCAAAAGATTAATAGTCCGAGCGAATTATTGTCATCAGACACAAAATATTGTTTTGACTATTTTTTTTAAGAAACATCCGTAGTTAAGAGCATTAAAAGAATTTTTACTTTTGGCAGAGTCAAGAACATTCAATACGGGAATTTTTAAACGGCAACGGATTTGAGCATGATAGTTCAAAAGAGCGACACATACTTAAAGAATGTGGAATAATACATAGGTTAACCGATTTGCATACATCACAACAAATCGGGTCAATTGAAAGAAAAAAACAGTTATTGTTACTCATTCAAGTATACTAATAAGAATGTGAGGTTCTTCTAGATGCTATTTGTACAGAATTTATTCAAACAACAATATACTATGTACATATATTTGTCAATGAATTGTAAAGCGTCTTTGGATGACAAGAGCCCAAACAAAGCAAAAATCTACCATTTAAGAATAATAGGAAGTCAATTTTAAGGCCAAATCCCTCATCAGAAGGAAAAACAGATGGTTTCTCTAGCAGTGAACTTGATTTAAATCAAATTATTAATTACAACAATTTGTACCTTAAAAAATGGCATATGACCGGTAAGAGCTGCCATAATTAAAAAATATTTTGTCTAAATTTGTACCAAAATCTACGAAATCCTATAATTTATTTTTTTCTATTAAATTTCCGCTTTTAAGTAGAAAATTAACTAAGTTGATATTTAACAAAGTGAACAAATCTATTTTTACACAAATCTAAAGTATAACTACATACATATGTACATATATACACATTCGTATATACAAAAATATTTAGTCCCCTTAACAAGTTCATTACATATAGTGCGTTAAAAGGGGCATCATATTTTATTGTGTTACTACTTTCCCTTGAACAGAGTCCACTAAATTCATAAATGTTGTAAATAAGAATAATAAAATTAATTTCTTGGTGCTTTAATGAGAAATGTCAATGATTGTTATGTGAAGGTACTAACGCCATATTTATTGTCTGTTGATCTATGTACATATGTACATATTTATTTCCCTACGTGGACTTCTTTATCAAAAAAAAAAAAAAAATATCACCTAGAACCTATTTATGCTTCTTATATTTGGGCGAGTTAATGAGAAATAAGTATAAAAACTGATTATTGTTTTCATATTGCTAGATTATGAACATATTGATTAAGTGGGGTTTAGACGATGATATTTTTCATCGGTATTTAAAAAAAATTGCAGTAAAATCATACGACAGATTTTATTTTCGTTTACATGATTGGTAAAATACCAAAACATATGGTGCGTGCACACACACACATATATGTTGCTATTTGTTTACATATAAATCAGGCATGGAAAGTTTACGCCAAACAATATTCTTTCGTAAAGAACTTCTAGTGTTGACAAGTTAATATTGAAATAGATAAGCTTTTTTATATGCAGACGCATATACATACATACATATTTAATACAAGTTAAATTTTACATACGTTTTTAATAATATCTTGGAACGAAAAATTAAAATTTTTCTTTCATTAGATCTAGTTTTGCATCCCTGAAAAATTCTCTCCTGATCAAGTAGTGTGTGATGGTTTCTGAAATTTTTCAAAAAACAAAGAGAGCCGTACGACTGTCAAATTTTCATCGGTATTTTCTCTCAATTACGTACGACTTCATTACATATTGGATTTACATGATCCCATCCGTGCTCTTCTACACAAAAAATTTAGTAATCGCCCGACAAGTCACATAGTCTAAATCACTCTTTAAAATTGCTTAGGTTCTACAAATGCGTAATATATTTTTGGCTAGAATGGCTTTTATTTCTGAACTGATGTATAAATAAATAAATGAATAAATTTGTTAGCACATGTCTGGAAGTTCATATAAAAAATTTATTTTAAAAAGGGTTCCCAAGATCATTAGAAATCACATAATTTTTTTTAATTTTTGTAACTTTATATATTTAAATTTCTTCAAAAATGTTGATCATATCAAACCAGCTGCCAAATTTTACACAATTTAGAAAATCTTCAAATTTTAGTCTGATCAGACAAGTGTCATAGATAACCACTGTACAATACTATTTCAGCTACACTTTATAAAAAAATAAGACTGACTATCAAACGTTTCTAGTAGCTGATGACATTTAATAAACTATAACGAAGTCATCACTTCAAATTAGTTTTGATTAACATGATATAGGAAAGCAAGGAAAAATACTCAATTCTTTGACCAAAATAAAATGCTCTACCATGGAAAGAATTTCGGCTTTGACCCCGTCGTCAATTTGCATTATATATTGGTTTAATTTAGCCATTTTCTTTTAATTTCTTTTTGGTTGTCTTTTTATGCGGTATTTTGTTAGTAGTTCTTTATATTTGTTGCATTGTATATATACATATAGTTTTTTAAATTTTCACTATTTATTCTTTGCTTAGTGGGGAAATTATCTGGTTTTTTAACTGCTTGATAAAAAAAAAAATAAGGAAACGAATCCAAAGAGAAGAAATAAAACATACTGGTTAACGAACATATCAATAATGACGTTGTTAATTAAGTTAAATATTAATTAAGAAACACTGAAGAAACATTCACAAAGATCATCTTTTAAATCTTATTTTATTTCTTTATCACAAGTTGTTAAACTATTGGTGGAATTTATACAATTTTTTGTTCACTTACTTTCATATTGTGGATTTGTTGCACATAAATCTAAATTGTAAATAATAATAAAAATTGTTAAAATTCCGACTGAACGAGAAAGAGCACCGACTTTCGCCATTTTTTCAAAACTAAAACACAAAGGAAAAATATAAAAAAAACTCGATGTCTTCTGTCTTCAATAAGTGTTGCCAACATCAAATAAACAAAAAGTAGCAACGATTTCGAAGCTCTTTTCTTTGAACTTATTTCCTTACACTACGCTTTGACTAACCATAAATTTGTTCGAACATTGAGAGAACGTCTGTAAAATAAGGGGACAAAATGTGGTCGTAGTCTTCTGTTTAGAGAATACGTGCATATTTTCCCGCCCAGTTTGAGTTTAATTTTTTGTCTCTGATCGAGATTGTACGGATCGCACGCCATGTTGACATACTACGTTATTACATTAACAAAATCCACACAAGCAAAATAAAAAAAATATGTGAGTGTGCGCACGTCTGTAAACTCCCGAATAAAACGTTACGTCTTCACTAGGCATAAAAATGTTCACATATTGAGAGAGCCTCTTCAAAATATCGAGAGAAAATGTGGCCGTGGTCTCCTGTTTAAAGAAAACGTATAGATGTTTGAACATGAAGCGACTATGAACAACGACGATCTTGACTAGCAAAATTTCTGTGCGAGTAGCAGAATGTGCGATGGCTGAACAGATTTATGGCTAGTCAAGACGCCATGTCAACAGCGTCGATTTTGGCTAGTCATTTTTTGTGCCTGCAAAATATGCGATGACTGAACAGGTTTATGGTTTGTCAAGACGCTATGTAAACTGTGCTGTGAACATTGAAACACTCAATGTCAAACTGAGCGGAAACAGCTACACTTGTTCCTCAAACAGAAGACCACAAACACATTTTCACTCGTTATTTTTCAGACACTTTCTCAATGTGCGAACATATTTATGGCTAGTGAAGATGTCGTGTCACGAACAGCAATCTCTACATTGACATAACACATCTAGGGCCCTGATAAATGTACATGGTTTGGTACAACATTTGTTAACGATTGCATAGAAGGAATTACTATAATATTAGAAACAATACGTGTAAGAATAAGCTGAATATTGTCAATATTGATTTGTTATTATGTCGACTTTTTAGTTCTTATTATATGGAAGTATATATTGGATGAAGAATTTACACACATATCTACATATGTAAGAAAAATACATTTCGTGTAAAATAATTTATTTTATTTTTAACCTGGCAATATTGACACATATTTGTTTGTACAATTTTTTAGGACAAATTTAAAGAAATAAAACTATCTGTGGTTAACTGTTGACTGTCAAAAAAAAAAGAAATACTTTAGTATTGTTGTCATGGATCACAATAAAAACTCAAAGCAAAAACATCAATGTAAAAAGGTACACAAGTCTATTGATTCCGGTCACGGAGACGGTGAAGCAACTTCTGCCGAAACCATAACACCAGTGGAAGCAATGACATCAAGAGATTTTCATTTGGACTACAGTGCTCATATTGAAATGATTAGTCAAGTACTCAAAGACAGCGTTCGCATAGATACTTTCAAAGCGGCAATTCTGCACAATAAACATTTGTTTAAAGGCAAATGCGTCTTAAATATTGGCTGTGGCACTGGTATCCTGGCACTGTTTGCCGCCAAGGCCGGAGCTTCAAAGGTCATTGCTGTCGATTCTTCAAATGTTGTTTATTATACAAGGCAAATTGTTAAAGCCAATGGTTATTCAGAAGTTATTGAAGTTATTAAGGGTGAAATAGAAAAAATTGAATTACCTGTTAAGGAAGTAGATATTATTGTTTGTGACTGGATGGGCTATGCTCTACTGTTTCAATCTATTGTTGATGCAGTTATTTTTGCTCGTGATAAATGGTTAAAAAGGTCCGGTGGTTTAATATTTCCGGATCAGGGAAAGCTATATATGGTGGCGTTAGAGGACGCTCAACACAAAAATGCAAATATTAATTGGTGGTCGGATGTGTATGGTTTCAATATGAGATGTTTTAGAGAGGAGGCTTTGATTGAACCAAGGTGTCAAAGTATTAGAGCAGATCAGGTAAGGATTAATTATATATAAATTCTGCGCAAAATTCTGATTTTTCTTCCCCCGAAAGGTTATCAGTAAACAATTTCCCATTAAGACGCTCAACCTCAACACAGCCACACTTGCTGATCTTAATTTTCGCAGCAAATTTATGTTACCCATACAAAAAACAGGGCATATGGATGCAATTGCTTTATATTTTCATGTTTATTTCACAAAGTCGCATACCCCATTGGGCTTTAGTACAGATCCGTGGTCACCTCGCACGAATTGGTTACAAACAATACTATTTTTTGATCAATCATTATCGGTTAATGAGGGTTCATTATACTATGGCGGTATTGAATTTACTTCGTTCGCCAAACCTGTTGACCTTAACGATATAATCGTTAATTTAGAAATGCTTATGGGTGATCCAACACAAGCAGATATAGATGTTGAAATGTCTTGGCATTTTAAATTGTCCACAGCAGCTGGTCAAAAAAAAATTTGTGATAAAAACAAAAATAGTACTGATAATTATTTTAAAACAAACGAAAAACGTACTGTACAGAAAACTAGCAAGAAGACTGATCAAAAAATGTATCAAGAAACGTTAATAGTTCCCAATAACCTCCCTACTTATAAAAATTCTTTAGCGGACCAAGTTATGATTAGATGCTCCGGCTTAGTTTTAAGCACGGATAACGTAAATAATACTATAACAATTGGAAAAGATAATTATCCGTGTTTCAAGAATAAACGCAATAAAAGTAAGTACCCAAAAAAGGGTTAATTGTTTTCAGTTTCTAAAAAAGATTTTTTATTGATTATTTAGTTGGCTGTTCATTGACTTGCTATATATTTTATTACTTTTTGTTGAAATGAAATACTTTTTGTTATTCTGTAATTTTATTATTTGTAATAGAATACATACATTTATGATTTTGTTTACGTTAGCAAATTAACGAACGGTCCCTATATTTTTTTAGCTCAAAATCAAACGTTAATTATTTAACCTTATATTTTTTATATAAACTTGAATGAACATAAACAGGTTTAAAGTCAACTTTTTGTTTTATATACCTGTCGATAATTGTGAATTTTGCAAACTTCTCATGTTAGCAAAAATTGAACTAATCAGCGTGTGCGATTTGGCCACTTTAAAGTTAATTAAAACTCATTAATAAAACTATTTTTTTGTAAAAAATTCATTAAAATTATTATTTCGAGTTACATAGATGTTAACAATTTAAATCGTATACCTAATTCTTTTAAATGTTAAAAAACGTCTTTAAAAGAACTAAAAACTAAAACCAGTACTATGGTTTTTTTTATTATTCATATCAATTTTTTTAAACAACAAAAAATGTTATATGCCAAAAAGTTTTAATTACAAAAATTGAAAATATTTAAAAGGCCATATATACTTTTTCGTACTTTTCGAGGATTTCAAAATTTTAACAACAAATAAATTAAAAAGTGTTTGGATTACACTATTTTTAATTTTTGTAATAAGCTTTAGTAATTGAACTTTTGAAAATAAAAACAATTTAAATAGTAATAAACAAATACATGCGAGTATATATTCAGAAATGAATACAAATTTGTGCGTAAAAGTATTGAGGAAACAAGAAGTTTATTTACGGTTTTCAAATAATAAATTTCAATTTGAAACTAGGGAAAGAAGTCTCATCGGATGTGAGATCATCTTATAAGTCGAAAATTCTCAAACCTAAATCCTAAATCTGTTTGACTCTGCAATATCTTTTGAGGAAAGAGTGAATTATTTATATGTGTATCTAACTAGCTAATTACACAACTTACTAACATTAAATGAGCTTAAAGAATATACAAAAATGAATTTATTACTGTTATTACGTCAATGATAACGATTTAGAACTCTACATATAAAGAATTAAATAATGCGTATGCCAAATAAGTGATACAATAGAAATAGAACAACTAATAAGAAACATTGCTTATTGCACAGTGACTGAATTTGCGGTCCTAAGGAAGCCTGAGGTACAAATGTCCTGCGAACCTAACCTAAAGCTTAATCCTACAATTTCGTTTATGTTTTTAAGGTTTGTTCAGATTTGGTCAATATCGCACATTTTTTTTAGTGTACAGCCTAATTCGAAAAACTAACACCAATTAACAACAAAATTCGCTTGAAAAAATAAAGATTCAATTTGGTTTCAATTTATAACACTTTAGATCCGTTAAAAGAAACTCCGCCTTATCGAAAACCCCTTTAAGAAAACTATTTTTTTTAAATTCCAAATTTATATGAAACAAACACCGTTTAAAGAAGAAATTCTTAAATTAACGGTGACGAAACAATGTAGCGCGGCACATAAAAAACAATCGAATTTCTATTAAGTATGTTAAAAAACAACGAGTTATGTTTTGCTTTTTATTAAATATAGTAAATTATGTACTATAAATGAACAATTTTTGTAAAGTAAATCTGAATCCCGAAAATTCTTTTCTCACTGACCATTTGAGGCACACACATCCAAATAGAGCAAACCGTTTTCAAGTTACTACTAATATATGTCTTGCTAATTCAATATACAACTTGACTATATCGTTGGTTAATATGTTTCAATGAACAAATTTTATTATAGAACAAAAGTAAAATTTGTTATCTTAACATTGATTATCGGCCCAGCATTGTTTCCTGTTCGGTCTGTATAAAAGGCTGGTAATATATAAATGTAACATGTAAGAGATCTACATTAAGCCATGCCGAATTTTATATACCTTGTGTACCATCGATTTTGTTAAAATTGGTACGTTTTTCATAAAATACTTATTTTTTCACCACCAAAATTTTGAAAATTCGCCAAAAAACTGAAGAGTTGCAAAAAATCATTATTTTTAAAACGTCGAAAGTTTAACAAAATCGATAATAAAACTAACATATAAAAATATCAAATTTCCCCACAAATAAGAAATTCACAAAAAAAGTATAAACAAGTTAAAAATTTCCTCCAAAAAAATTAAAAAACGACATTTTACCATAATTTCGAAATTCAGAAATTCACCACAAACCAATACTATAGACCAAAAATTTAAATTCACCTCAATTTTGAAAATTCCCGAAAACCCGAAATTTTATTTAAAAAAACCAGTTCACCAAATTTCGGAATTTCACTACAAAAATTTTATATAAAATATATTTTCGATTTATAAAAGTTTTAGTAACAAAATTTGTTTGAAAATCTTTTATAATTTAAAAATATTTTTATGAAAAACTAGAATAAAAGAAATAATTTGCAAAAATACCACAAGAACCAAAATTCACCAAATTTTTAAAAATCAAAACAAAATTTGAATTCTACCAAAAATTTGCAAAAAAAAAATCAATATTTATTATGAAAACCGTAGCCAAACAAACTTCACCATATTTTGAAATTTAACGATAAAATTTACTGAAAGGCTGAAAATGCGCCGAAAACTATAAATTTTGTTAAATATTAAATTTTTTACTTAAAGCGCAATTCCGTTGTTATTTACAATTCACAAAAATAGAATTGGGGATAGTCGAAAATCAGAAATGTATTTAAAAGTAACTTAAATTTGAGAAACCAGCATGAAAAAAATTATTACAATTGTTATGCAGTAAAGGTTTCTAACTTCTGAAGTTAACATAACAAGGAACGCATTTTTAATATAAATTGTTCAATATTTTGTTAATAGTCCGTACAAATTGTTCAAAAAATGTGTTCTTCCAATAAATATATTTGATTTTTGGTTGTTTATTGGAATTTTAATTAATTACCCACTTTCAATTATGGGTTCAGGTTTTTGTATACAGTCTCCGCAACCCATTTCCATGATTGGAATGGATTTTTTGTTCATGAAATTTCGGTTCAAATTAAATACACAACTAAAGTAAAAATAAAGCTCAAACATCTTCAATTGTGATTTTATGTACAAAAACGAAATTGCTAAATATATCGTTACAGGTTAAACTTTAACAACAACATAAAAACAAAAGTAATCGAATGAATTTCCGTTATTGAAATCAAATTTCATTTTTTTCTGTGTACTGAAATATAGACTTTATTTAATAATACCCATAATAATTTAAGTTTTCGTTTCAATAACTATTTTAATATATTTTTTAATTTTATTATTTCTCTTAACCCTAAAAAGAGCTATAAAATATTAAGTTCTCAACAAGTTTGTCACAAAAATAAATAATTTAAAATTTTTAGTTTCAATTCTGTATACAAACGTAAACTTTATAAACTAAAAATAATTTATTAGTTAAGTTATTGTATAGTATATAGCATAAAAAGTTATTTTTATTTATTATTATTAATTATTGTTTGTAGTTTCATATATTCTTTAAATTTAAAATAGAGCAATGCTAACTTTTTTTATTTTCATATTCATTATATTAATTATAAGTTTTAACATATTAACAAGTATTATATCCACAACTAGTTCTAGAGCACATGTATAGAGTCGGTATTTGTTAGAATTTGATGATGTTACCAATGGTTTTGTTAAAACGAAGGCAACTAGTTCTAGGGCAGAGTTAAAGTATCAATGGTTTAGAACAGTTCTGGTGGTGCTATTGTGTATTGCAATTAGAAAGAACATTTTAGAAACAATAGTTCAGCTCACAAGTTCCTGTTATCACGTTATAAGATTTATCCATCAACTTATTTGACAATAGTTAATGGTTGGTTGTTGGTAAATTGCATTGAAACGTTTGTTATAAATATACGATGTCATTTCATATGTTTTGAAAATATTATATAGAGACCATATCTGGGACTTAGTTTTTTGTTTGAATAAATAATGAATATCTGTGTAATCAGTGATATCTTTATTTGACTTTATCTTCAATGGTTCGTAGTTATAATGCATTAATACTGCTAATTTACTCAACTCAAATTAAAACTTATGCAGAAATTGTTTTGTACTGTGTTTCTAATTACAAGTTCCTATGCATAATTCAATTTAATTATTATATGTAGACAGTTAGCAAAATAACGATACAGAATATAATAGCCTGATCACAAGTTAATACACTGAAAGTGTGTTTCAATAAACTTTTAACGATAACAGGGAGCTTGTGAATTGAACAAATGTATTAAGCATAAAAAAACGAATGATTGTCTTTTTAAATCGAACTACACAGTAACACTCTTGAAAAGTTAATTTTCTCAAAAATATTTTTTAGAACTTATTTCAAACTTATTTCCTAGCAATTTGTAGAGCCATCAGCAGCGTTCTGGGTTTTTGACATAATCAATCATTTTTATAAGCAGTTTTAGAAAACAAATTCTTTTTACTAATAATATTTGATAATGATAAAAAAATTGGTTAATTTTCATGAAATTTGCTTTCCTGTTGGCTCCAAGTTTATGGGCATATTTACCATGACCCTAAAGAAAATAATCCACTAGTGGCAAATCCATTTTAAAAGTCAATTACAACAATTCATATATCTGGCTGAACTTGGTGATGTTCACTTTGAGAGCACTGGTCGTTGGTGGGATAGTCGCAGACGGATCAGAAAACAAGAAAAAGTCTAGCAGAACAAAATTTCACGATTTAGGTGACCAATTTCCGTCATTTTCGCGAGAGATAATTATACCATCATAGATATTGGTTATCGTTGATCCTTAGCGCTCGCCTTAAAAGGGATGGTATTACAAACGTTTTCGAAGTAGTACGGCGAAGATGCCATTGGTGTGAAATCCATATAAAACATTAACTTTTTGTGGACGCATTGGCACCTGGTAAGTCCCGTGTGGATTTGTGCGAAAGTTTTGCACTAGAAGATTTATTCACCAGAAAATGCGTTTTGTCACTAAAGAGGATATTTAGTTAACACTAACGAACACTCATTTTGTAGGTTATATCATTTCGAAGTGCTTTTCAAATGGATTGAGAAATAGGACCAAATGTATACATATATGTAATCAATTTCCAGGTTTTGGTCAATTCTGACGTATAAAGGAATGACAAATCGTTGGAAGATCTTACTGCCGTTTTATATATGTATACATACATACGTACATATATTGTTGAAAGCTTTCAAGAATTCATATAAAATTGTTTTGCAGAACGGAATCATAAGTTATTGAAGTTTCTTCAATTCTGCAAATGTTATTAAAGAATGTGATGTAGGATTTCTTATCATATGCAGCATAAAACTAGGGATGTTAAAATACCTGCAACATAAGTACATACATATGTATGTTTCTTAATAATTTTTGTTTACATTTCGATTTTTCGCTTTGGGTTTTTAATTTTTTAAGCTTTTACATAGTAAAGAATAAGTTTATTTAAACAATAAACAATAAATGAAAAATAGCAAATACCCAATAACGAAAAAATATTTCCTTAATATAAAAACCGTATATTTGTAAAAGCGTATTTTAAAACAAACGTCATTCCAATTTCCATTCTTATAAATTTCACTGTTTAATTATTCTTATGGAGTTAATTTTATCTTTTGAGGCGTCATCTTTCTTTTAATATGTGCTTCTCTTTTACTTCTGCTGAGCTGCTGAAATTTCCTCAATCTTTTTTCGCCTTTTACTTAAGAGAGGATTGTTCGACTTATCCAAAGCCTTGATGTGCATCTAAAAGATTATTAAAGCACATGAAGATTATTTTTTATTCTATACATTTTTCAATTATCTCACCTCACTCACCTGATCATAATCGACTCTCATTGTTGCCAAAGATCGGGTCATTTCTTCTTGCACCTCAGGCCATGTTTCTTCGCCCTCCTTAAGCATACGTCCTGTACACAGTGGTGTCATTGGCACTTCCGTGTATTGGGCAATCCATTTATTACGCATTACTTCTTCAATGGTCAAACGCTTACTAGGATCTACATTTAACATGCCTTTAATTAAGTCCTTGGCCGACTGGCTGACATTTTTCCACTCAGGATTGGGAAAATCATATTGACCGGTACGTATGCGTTTTTTCATGCCGGGCGATATGGCCATACCATTGTTACTGTAGAATGGTGGAAATCCACAAAGCAAGATGTACATTATAACTCCTAAAGACCAAATGTCACAACTTTTGTCATATTTTTCGGGCCCTAAAACTTCGGGGGCTATAACGTAATGACGTAAATATTGTAATTTGTATGTGCTTAGAAATAGTTTATGGTTTATTCGACATACCAACATAATATGGAGTGTAGCAAGGCGTCTGTAGTGTATCCTTGATAAGTGTTTCTTTGGCGAAACCAAAATCTGTTAATTTTAAAATTGCATTCGGATGTGGAGATGTATATAACAGATTTTCAGGTTTTAAGTCACGATGAGCTATATCACGACTGTGTAAATAATGCACCGCCACGCAGATTTCATGCATTATTTGAGCAGCCTCTACACGATAAAATGGGAATACAATGGATGGCGGTAAATATGAAAAATAAGAAATGAATATTTACAAACCTCTTTCGGTAAATGCACCATCAGCGTTGTCTTGTATACGCTGAAAGAGTTCACCACCCTCCATGCTGAAATAATAATAGATATGAACCGACATAAATGTGAGATAATTTTTTATATTTATACTCGTACAAAGCAAATCGAAAGAAAAAAACTAAACGTTATCATTATTTAATTAAATCCTAATCGTAATTCTAATTGTGTAAAAAATATATTTCTTCTACTTCTAATGATAATATAAATGAAATCATGATCACTACCCACCATTCCATAACGACTAAGAGGCATTTATTACCAGCATATGTATTCTCATACACATCAGCAATATTGACAATATGACGACAGTCACTGACACGCCAATGTAGGTCAACTTCTCGTCTAGCTTTGGGACTGTCCAATAAAACCTTTCAATGAAAAAAATGAGAACGAAAATAAGTAAACAAAAATCAAAGTTTTTTATTATTTAAATTGGAAATTAAGTTCAATTTGCATTTGCCTTGTGCACCATTTCCAAATTTACTTCAAAAAAGTACAGTATTTTTACAGCAATAAAATCATTTACAACGTGAGTAAATATGTATGAGAATATAAATTTTTGCGCCGTTTATTGTGTTATTTTGCGAATTTACAATAGCAAAATTCTAAAATCTAATGAGAATATGTGTTAAAAAATTACAATCGAAATGATGAACGTTATTCTATAAAATCCACAGTATCGGCGGTGAAGGATATACCTATATGCACATATGTGTGTATACCCCCAAAAAGTACTGAAATAAACCTCTTAAAAACACGGCCTTAGCCATTTTTTTTATTTTTTTATTTTGTGAAATATGTACGTGAAAATTTTACGAATTTCAAAAAACTACTAACTGATAATGGAACGCAGTTTGTTAATGCACAGTTACAGGGATTCTTATAGACTCGAGGAGTCTTCCGTTCCATCCACAATCAAATGGACAAGCGGAAATATTTGTCGATACGCTAAAGAGAGCGCTAGTTAAGCTCCAGAATGAAGGATCGAATTTGGAAAACATGCAGACATTCCTACAAACATACAAGTCGACGAAAAGTCCAAGTGTACCCGATTACAGGACACCAGCAGGGGCGGGAAATAAAAACATCCTTGGATTTGCTAAATTCAACAGTGTTGCAGCAG
The DNA here is from genome assembly GCA_963932375.1 of Phania funesta. NCBI lineage: Eukaryota > Metazoa > Arthropoda > Insecta > Diptera > Tachinidae > Phania > Phania funesta. The sequence continues at coordinate 34,426,476 of OZ010655.1, read as the reverse complement.
CAAGAACAGAGCAGTTCGGAACCAGGAAAGAAAGCAATGCACTTCGAAGCAAGAGATTTAGTCTATGCTAGAGTATATCAGCGTGGCACTAAGCGTTGGGCATCCGGCACTGTTACCGATCGAATTGGAAAGGTAAACTACAACATTTTGCTCAGCGAATATCGAAGGATGATTAGGGCACACATAAACTAGCTAAAGCACAGATACGGTATCGAAGATAAAGCTGATTCTGCAAAGGTTTTATGCGACAGTTTTGATCTTTATAATTTATCAAACCGTTATCAATCCTCTGACGACTCTGTAAATCCTCCTTTAAGACACTCAATTGAGCATGAACAACCAACCGAAGGAACCGAGAAGTCGCAGAGGAGGGGGCTAAGTCAGAAAACCCCACATATAGCAGTGCACCCGATCCACCAACAAAAATGCAGATATATCCACGACCCCGCCGTCTAGCGTAGAAACCGGCCTGAATGGAAGACTATGACGTCTTTTAGGAAAGACAGATGTGGTGAAAATAGAAACTACCTTACGGGAAAATACATTACTATACTTTAATAGCTTTATCACTATCACTTTGCTTTTGTTTATATATACATATGTATATTCCTTGTTACGGAAACAATACATTTTTATTATTTGTGAGCTAGTCTTGCTTTATAACCAAATAAACTTAAGTTTTGATATAAAATTACATTTTCTCTGTTTGACCACAACAAAATGAAAGAAAAAAATATTTATTAATAAGAGTTTTGAAAAAAATAATTGAATCAGTTAGCTGGTTTATTGTTTAAATTATGGAACTTTTTGTTGTTCCGTATTGGTCCAAACTTGCATATGGCTCAAATTAAAATAAAAGCAAAAATTGAAGTATTAGAAAACCATTGATGGTTATTACAATTAAAAAAGAAACGCTTTTTTTCAAATAAAGTTATTTATAAAATAGTTTCATCATTAATCTTTCAATCTATTTAATTAACCTACTAAATACGTTTTCTCCTTCTCACCTCGATTAATTTCATTTGGAAATGGTTTACAACTATCGACTTTTCCAAATGCTTCTTTCTGATTTATATAAATTGCAAATACATTTATAAATGTCGCATTATTTATAAATACCTTTAATGCATATTTTTGATTTGTTTTACGGTTTGTACATTCAACAACTTTTCCATTAATACCCAGACCCAAAACGGTATTAGAAATTTCATAATCATCGACTAAAGGCGTGGTTTTCGGTGTCCGTTGCTGCAATTGCTGCTGTTGGTATTGTCCAGCACTTTGACTCATTGGTGGTTTAGCTATTTTAAACATTTTACTCGTCTTTTTTTTGCTTCTCAATAAATCGTTTACTTGCAATCTGTAAATAATTAAAAAAAAATTTATTTCTTAAGATTGCATTGCAATTACTTTCAATTAAATTTATAATTGAATGCATAAATTGGAAATAAAACAGTAGAACTATTTTTGGTTTTAGATTTGTTTGGAAATGATTGAAAGATTATGTGCCGACCCTTCATTAATGAATCTTAAGAATACTCTAATTTATGCACCAGGAAGTTGACAAGAACAATTAAAACAACTGTTTGCGCGAGCATTTAATTTTGAAAAGCTCTTTTAACTTGCAAACTATTTTTTTGTTGAAGATTTTGTTGTTAAGTTCTCAAGATCATGCATATGTTCTAAAGAAATTCTTGGAAATAACATCAGAAATGGATAAAAATTAGCTGAAATAATTTTCACTATCAGCGAACGCTAGAACAATTTTTTTTCTTGAGTTTTTCTTCTAAAAGAAATTTACGATAAGTATTCAAATCTTATTTCTAAATTATTATTTACTAGTTATTACCAATGTAATAACTAATTTTTCGTATTCAAATCTTGTTAAATTATCCTATTTGTATAGAGAGAGCCGCCTCGCCAGGCTCAATGCGCTAGTTTTTTTAGTCTCTGGTGCCCGTCAAGTTGCAATAAATTGCGTGCAAGAGAGTTGGGATGTACGACTAGTTTGTTTACGTCTTTGGACGTGTATGTATTACCTTCTTCTTAGATAGTGGGAACATTTAGATCCCTATGGATGTTTACATTTCTTATATACCAGGGGGCGCATACGATAAGACGTAAAGTCTAAGACTGTCTTCTTTGTAACTTCCGGATGTTTGGTGCGCAGTCAGTACCCCACAGATGAATGTAATATGACCAAATTGGCTTTATAACAGATTTGTATAAGAGGACTTTATATTTCAAAGCCAAGGTTGAGTACGGACTTATTAGCCAATGTAGTTGATTTGTTCGAAGATTTATGGACGTTATTTTTGCCTCAATGTGACGGGACCAAGCTAGGCGTCGATCTAGGTAGATACCTAAATATTTAACGTGCGTTTCCGCTGGAATCGTGGTGTTAGTTTTTGTAATTGGTGGACAATTTTGCCTTCTAAGGGAAAACGTTACATGAGCACATTTCCATGGATTTACCTTTATTCTCTACTGTTTTAGCCAGTTTTCTAGCTCATGAATACGGGACTGAAGTTGTGCAGACGCTACCGTCGGATCTTTATTAACACATATAATTGCAGTGTCGTCAGCAAACGTTGACGTATATGTATGTCTGTATTAAAAAGTAAATGGCAGCCATTTATAGGCCCAACAAATATTTCATACACTTTTGCAATTTTTCTTAAAAAATTAAAGTATGCAATTATTTTAAAATACTCAAGGAATTCCTACCAACAACGAACCAAAAAACGTCCGTGTGTATGAAAAAACTTTTTTTTTTGCACTTTTCCATTATGAAAGCCACAGTAGATAAAATGTTTATACATTCTGGTTTTTACTGCTCTCCACTCTATTTGTGTTTATTTCCTTCTGTTTTATTACGGTTGAACTACACAACACGCTAACACAAAGTTTAAGAATTCTAACTTTTAATGAACTAGGACATAACGAGTTTAACCACACAATTTTAAAATTTACTATGCAGCCGTGAGACAGAATCTATTTTATTTCGAGAGCGCTTGATTTTATGCTCTCATTTCAGGACACCACTCTTGTTGCCATATTTTCCTCAAAACAGGATTTGATATTTGGATCGAATTTCCGTCATCCCTTCTTATGTTTGGTTCGAGACAGCTCGGTTTAGGATACGTGCCATCTTCAGTGTTATTTTTCAAGGTATGACCGAAAATTCGTTCCAAATGTCTAATCAAATCACCCTGTCGAAAAGTCATAGGTTTTCGAACGTTTGACAGAACGAAAAAGAAAATCCTGGTAGTAGAACTAACCAGAAGAGCTAGCAAACAATCCATAGTACTATCGATATTTCCGTTTTCATGGAACTATCGATGATTTTTATTTAATGGCGATAATATATTTAAACATTTCTTGCTAGCCAAATGCCAATAAACTCAATAAATAGTGTAGATTTTTGGAACGAATTTACGTCATCCCTTGTAAAGCTTGGTTTGGAGATAAACCGGTTTTGGCTGTGAGCCATCTTTAGTGTCATTTTTCTTTTTCTCAGAACCGAAAACGGTTAGTCTCCAAGCCAAACTTGACAAGGAATGACGGAATTTCGTTTCGAATTGCCACGACGGTTGCCAGATCTAACGATTTATCGCCATTGACGATTTTGTGTGCCAAACATGGTATTTTCATGCTCTAAACACATAGACCACAGCTTCATGGCTACAAATGCAGTTGACTTCATATGTCGCCGTGTAGTCAGCTACTTAATTTGTTTGAAGGCGGCAGCTACGTCATAAACAGCTGATAGGAAGATTGGCGTTGCATTATTAGTATTTGTGTTTGGCGATGCTACAATTATAAAAATCATTTACATACCAACTAAAATAAATGCAAGCCAAAATGAAATGAATCACTTGAAACATATTGTTACAAAGTAATAGTCAAAGGTGTGTGAAACGACCTATTGTACAAATGTACAAATACGCAATAACATAAACACAAAGCAAAAACAAATTGCGTAGCAGAAATCCATGAACCGCGATTCGAAAAAACAATTTCTACAGCGAACAAAAAGTAAACAAAAGATACACACACACATACACATATACAAGACTACTAAGCCAGCAACTGAAATAACTGATGCGCAATTTCGCGTATGTTCGGGACATTTCAAGAAGCGGCCGTGATCTGTATATAAAGGCGACGTCCACCGCAGAAGAGAGAGTTGACTTTGAGATTTCATAGAGTGAACATCTGTGTGTACAAAAGAAGTGTTAAGTGTACAGTGTCAATTATTACTAAAGAGTTGTATATAAGATTATTAAGTTCCGAATAAAACGGTGTACTGATAAAATCATAAAAGAGTGTGTATTTTAATTTTTACAATTAAACGAACCCTTCAAAATAACGTTTATTGTGGTAATAAACGTAACAACTGGTGTCAGAAGTAGAATTGTAAAAATAAAAAGTAAGTAAAAAAAAAAAAACAAAATGAAGTTTGACGAGCTGAAAGTAGATCAGCTAAAAAAAGAACTGAGCAAGTTTGATCTGCCAACGGCGGGCAATAAGGCAGAACTGCAAAAGAGGCTAATAGAGGAATTCAAGCGACGTGGTATCGACATCGGTCTACATGAATTTGAGGAAAAAGAGGAGCTCGAGATATGTACCTCTGCCACAAACAATAATATGGACTTCAACGTAATGTTGGCCGCTATGATGGAGAAATTTCAAGAAGCTTCTAAGATCAACAGCGGAAGACTGTTAGCTGGGGTAGAGGAAAAACTTCAAGAAGCTTCTAAGGTTAACAGCGAAAGACTCTTAGCTGAGGTCAGAGCCAACAACGAGAGACTAGAGGAAAAATTTCAAGAAGCTTCTAAGATCAACAGCGAAAGACTATTAGCTGAAGTCAGAGCCAACAACGAAACACTTCAGAAAATTTCAGAAGTTATGGGCAAACGAGTGGATGCTATAGAACTAAAAGTTAGTGAGCTTGATGAAAAATTTTCCGGCGTAGACTCAGAAATTCATGAGTTAAAGAACAAGATGAGTGATCTACAAATTCGAGAAGGACCGGCAAGAATAATCTCGGAGCACGCCAGCAAGATAAAGGCCCCAAGCTTTGATGGTAGCGCACCTTTTAATGTCTTCAAGTTCCAGTTCGAAACGGTGGCTAGCAAAAATGAATGGGACAATGAAGAATAAGCTATAGAACTAATTCTGGCGTTAAGGGGAACAGCAGCAGCAATCCTCGAAAGCTTACCATCTGGCTGCAGAAATAGCTACGACGACATAATGGTGGCCTTGCAACGTAAGTACGGTGGCGAACATAAGCGAGAACTGTACAGGATGGAATTAAGGGGCAGAGTGCAGAAGCCAAATGAAACGCTGCAAGATTTCGCGATGGAAATTGAACGTTTGGTGCAGCTGACTTACCCAGGGGAGAACCATCCATTCCTGGACAAGTTCAAAATAGAATCATTTATAAATGGCATACGGGATCCAGATGTTAGATATGTAGTTTGCGCTATGCCGAAGTCGTCCTTTGCGGAAACTATTTCGTACGCGCTGGCCCAGGAGACCGCAAAAGTTATATCAAAGCCACAAGTCTACAAAGTGCGGCAACTTGAGGCTGATATGCCAACTTGCGGAGACAAAAGGAGCGAGATAGAAGAGGTTGTCAAGCAAATACTAGAGGAAAGAGGCAAATCTCGCGCAAAATGCTTTAATTGCGGTAAGTTCGGCCACTTCCAGCGCAACTGCAGATCAGCAAAGAAAAGATCAAGATCTGCTTCGCCACCGAGGGAAAGCAAACGGGCGAATAACACCAAATCGCATTAGTCATCGTTAAACTAGATCGAGCTAGCGCTCAGGGGCAAGTGCTAGCTCCTACAACCGATGGCCCCTACAATCTGCATTTCCATCATGCAGCAAAAGAACAGCAACCTTACTGCTTGATGTCTTATCAACGGAAAGAAACAGGTCCTCACCATAGACACAGGAGCATCTCAGTCTATAATAAGGCCCGATTTGGTAAAAGGAGCAGTAGAACCGCTAAATAATATACGACTACGCACAGCTACTGGGGATTCAGCTACCGTCTATGGAAGAGCCAGGGCAAGACTGACTATCGCAAACATCAGCGTCGACCTTGTGTTTGTTGTCGCCGACATATTGGATGAAGTTATTATTGGTGCAGACTTCATGATAGCCCACGGGATTGATTTGCGCATGGGACATCAAATAATGGTATGGCACAATGTCGAGATACCCCTGGATGTTGGATATGAGAGCAGGACCACAGTAAGGAAGCTGTTTGCCGTTGAACGCCAGAAATTACCACCTCAGGCAGAAACTATAGTATGGGCACGTGTGGAGGAAGATTGTGTGGATAACCGGTTGTGGGTTGTAGAACCAAAAGAAATAAAGTCCGAAATCATAACATCTAGATCCCTTGTGAAAGCCTGCACCAATGGACGAGTTCCTGTAAGAGTACTTAATCTGTCCAAAAGCGAAAAGACCATTGACAGACATTTTGAAATCGGTCAATGTGAGCCGGCAGGAGCCATAATTAATTAAAGAACGAGATTTACTGGCAGAACAGGTGGAAAAATGGGTAGCAGGCCTGACGTCTCCTGACAGAAACAAAGCTAAGCAGTTGCTTAGAAAACATGCCTCTGTCTTCGCCCTGAGTAATAAAAGCCAAGGTAAAACCGCAGTTGTGAGACACGAAATCAACACCGGCGAAGCGAGGCCTATAAAACAAGCACCCAGAAGTATTCCCCTAGCAAAGCGAAACGAGGTTAAAGAACTGGTCAACGAAGTGGAGCGGAATGGAGTCATTGAGCCATCTTCCAGTCCGTGGAGATCGCCAATAGTTTTAGTGAAGAAGAAAGACGGCAGCACCAGGTTTTGCGTTGATTACCGGAAACTCAATGACGTCACAAAGAAAGATAGTTATCCGCTGCCCAGAATTGACGATACCTTAGACACGTTGGCCGGAACGAAATGGTTCTCTACCTTGGACTTGCAGAGCGCCTATTGGCAGGTAGAGATAGCCGATAAGGACAAGGAGAAAACTGCCTTTGGCGCGAGCGATGGTCTATGGCAGTTCAAGGTGATGCCACTTGGGCCCTGCAACGCTCCATCTACTTTTGAGCGGTTAATGGAACGTGTGCTTAAAGGTCTCAATTGGAAGACGTGCTTGGTATATCTGGATGACATAATTGTGATGGGGAAGACTTATGACGAACAACTAAAAAACCTGGATGAGGTATTTAAGCGCATAACAGCTGCAGGATTAAAGCTAAGCGTCAAAAAGAGGTTAAGTATTTGGGGCATCGTGTAACATCAGAGGGTATATCTACTGACGAAGACAAAATACTGGCTGTAAAGGACTGGCCTCGCCCACGGAATCTTCATGAGCTTCGTAGTTTTCTGGGGCTTTGCACATACTACAGGAGATTTGTGCCGAACTTTGCGCAAGTGGCTAATAGCTTGCATGAGTTGACCAGAAAGTCACGACCATATCACTGGAGTGAGGCAGCAGAAGAAGCGTTCCAGAGGCTCAAGGTACTTTTGTGTACAGCACCAGTCCTCGCCTATCCAATCGCTGAGCAGAAATTCATATTGGACACGGATGCGAGCGGCTATGGAATAGGGGGAGTCCTTTCCCAGGTGGTTAATGGGGTGGAAAAAGTCATTGGCTACTACAGCAGAGTATTGTCCAAGCCCGAGCGAAATTACTGTGTTACACGACGGGAGCTTTTGGCAGTGCTGGAGTGTGTCCAACATTACCACAAATACTTATATGGTCAACACTTCACCTTAAGGACAGACCACTCCGCATTACGTTGGCTGCTGCAATTTAAGAACCCCGAAGGGCAGCTCGCACGCTGGATTGAACGTCCGCAAAGCTATGATTTTAGTATCGAGCACAGAAAAGGCGGAAAACACAATAATGCTGATGCCCTTTCAAGACGGCCATGCAACGTAGAGTGCAAGCACTGCACAAAAGTCGAGAAAAAGGAATGTGTCGTTGACGTGCGGCTGACCCAAATTAGCTCAGGGGAAGACTGGTCTAAGGAACAGAATGACGACCCCATTTTGGCAAAGATTATGTTGGCTAAGCAGGATAACAAGAGACCGACCCGTAATGAAATATCAGCAGAAAGCCCATTTGTAAAAGCGTACTGGGCCCAGTGAAATAGCCTAAAATTAATAGATGGCTGCTTATAAAGATCTTGGGAAAGTACAGATGGCAAATATACAACGGACTTAATTGTCGTGCCCACTTCCAAGATAAAGGACGTAATGAAGCAGTTCCATAACGGTCCTAGTGGCGGCCACCTCGGCATAACAAAAACTTTGGAAAAGATAAAACAGAGATTTTACTGGGTTGGATGCCAGCAGTCTGTAGCCGATTGGATAGCTAATTGCGAACAGTGCATTGCGGCCAAGGGTCCAACAAGAAGAAGTCGCGGCAAGCTTCAGCAATACAACGTGGGTGCCCTTTTTGAGCGGATAGCTATCGATGTAGCAGATCCATTCCCTGTCAGTGACGCTGGTAACCGGTATTTACTAGTGGTAGTAGATTATTTCAGCAAATGGCCCGAGGTGTATGCCATTCCAAACCAAGAATCTAAAACGGTGGTAGACGCGTTTGTCAACAATTGGGTGTGTCGATACGGTGTTCCGATATAATTGCATTCAGACCAGGGACGAAATTTTGAATCCGCCATATTTAAAGAGATGTGCGACTTATATGGCATCAAAAAGACGAGAACGACACCGCTACATCCACAGTCTGATGGCATGGTAGAAAGATTTAACCGTACGCTGGAAGAATACCTCAGAAAAGTGATCAGTACACACCAAAAGGATTGGGATGAGCATATACCTAAGCTGTCACTGGCTTACCGGTCAGCAGTCTACGATTCTACCTCACGTAGTCCAGCGAAAATCCTGTTTGGAACGGAACTGAAACTGCCAGCGGATTTAGAGTTCGGTGTAAAACCTAAACCTGCGTGCGAAGACGATGGAAACACTCTTCCGGCACAAGAAGACCTTCACGAGCTTCATGAATTTGTCCGTAACCGCATTAAAATGTCCAGTGATAAGATGAAAGCCAGGTATGTTCGAGCAGCAAACACGGAGGGATTTGCCGACGGACAAATGGTTCTACTGTTTAACCCACAACGCAAGAAAGGATTATCCCCTAAATTGCAAACCCACTGGGAGGGACAATACAAGATGGTTAAGAGGCTGAATGACGTAGTTTACAGGATACAGAAGTGCCACAGCCCGAGGTCCAAAATGAAGGTGGTTCACCTTGAACGACTAGCCAAATATGGAAAGGGTGATGTTGAGCCTGTTCGGGACGAAAAGGCTTAAGTGGGCGGCAGTGTTACAAAGTAATAGTCAAAGGTGTGTGAAACGACCTATTGTACAAATGTACAAATACGCAATAACATAAACACAAAGCAAAAACAAATTGCGTAGCAGAAATTCCATGAACCGCGATTCAATAAAAACAATTTCTATAGCAAGCAAAAAGTAAACAAAAGATAAACACACACAAACACATATACAAGACTACTAAGCCAGCGACTGAAATAACTGATGAGCAATTTCGCGTATGTTCGGGACATTTCAAGAAGCGGCCGTGATCTGTATATAAAGGCGACGTCCACCGCAGAAGAGAGAGTTGACTTTGAGATTTCATAGAGTGAACATCTGTGTGTACAAAAGAAGTGTTAAGTGTACAGTGTCAATTATTACTAAAGAGTTGTATATAAGATTGTTAAGTACCGAATAAAACGGTGTACTGATAAAATCATAAAAGAGTGTGTATTTTAATTTTTACAATTAAACGAACCCTTCAAAATAACGTTTATTGTGGTAATAAACGTAACAATATTAACAACTCTTTATTTTAGAAATACATATTTCAATGTTGCCACTTCAACTTTTTTTGCCTTAACGAAAAATCACTCATTTAAGAAACTGCAACATAGAAGAAACTGAATATGGTCAAAAAGAAAATCAAATAAATAAAAAAAAAATATTTTGACAGGTCTGGCCTAAAAATATCTTTTTCGCACCTTCTATGTGGTATTTCAGGTAAAATGACTTGTTTTTAAATGTATATAAATATAATTCATTCCATATATTCAAGCTGATTTTCTTACGCGTTCTTTGTAAATTGTCAACACTTTATTTGTCAATTGTCGTCACTAAAAATAGAAATTAGTTTAAATTAGCGACAGCGACAATTGTAGTCTAGTAGTCATATAGCTGAGATGCCTCCAAAAAATCTCCTTCATTTGAACGTGTATTTTTTACTTTTGACAGATTGTAGTCGGTAGCTCGCTGTGGTCTATGTGTTTAGAGCATGACGATGTGACAATTTTTGCCCTAATTTCGTCGAATTTTAAGAAATGTAAGTGGACATCATTTTTTAGAACTTTTTAAAGCAACTTTTAGTTGTTACTTCTATATTTCAAAGAAATAAGAAGCAAAAGAAGTAATCATTCTTAATTATGTTTATGCTGACAATTTAATAAAACCAAAGTAAAAAATGGGTTGCAAAAATCTTGTTTTGAAACCAAAATAGGGAATTTTCCCCTCCAAACCCATTAAAAATTAATATATTCTCTTATAAAAAGTTTACACAAAAACGTATTCAAACCGATTAAAATTTGTAAATAAATTTGAATCAATACGTACATATGTATGTATGTTATTTCGCCCATAAAACAAACTAAACATGTGATTATATTGTTATATTTAGTTAAAACAAGACCTGGTCTCTTTATGATAAGAATTTATTTTGTGTAAAAACCCCGAATTTCGGTAATGTTTTTCTTAAATAAAATATATATTTTGTTTAAAATAAAAAAAAAATATTTTTATATTTTACGATTTCCGATTTCATTGATGTATTTAAAGAAATTAATACATGCATATGCATATTTTTACTATGTATGTACTTTTGAATGTATGTCCTTTTTTGAGTGCTATCTCAAGGATTTGCCATGTCATGTTTTCACAACGGTCTGGGTGCGCTGTTCAAGTTCTAATTGCGTTGTTGTGCATAAAAGGAATTGAAAAAAACAATTTTAAGAATTTGCTGTGACACCCTACTTTCTGCAAATACTCTGAATTCCTATTCGTATGCAATTTTTAACGTTCAAAGATTATTTAATCTTAAAATGGTTTACTTTAGCAACTTCAATCTTTGTAAGCATTGACTAATATCTCCCTGGAATGACTCAATTTATATACTTCTCTATGTAGAGTTTCTAAGTTGTAGTGCTGTTGTGATTCATGAATTGTGTCGACATAGATAGAACTTTCCTCGAGATGGGATATGTGTTTATTAAACAAAGAATTTCTATAGGGTACAATTTTACGTTGTATCATAATATATGTGAGCATAGGATGTTTTCTTTAAAGGAGTACTAGTTTGATTTGAAATAATATAGTTACATTACATAATTTCAAACAAAAGAGTTATTAGAAGTAAAACTTAATGACATTAGTGTTTAAAAATTATTTAGGGCGTGTGGGTGCCTCGGCTGGCTCGGATGTAGCACATTCTGGAAGTTCAATGGTCAACACAACACTGCGTCCAAAGTTGCTGATTTGTTCGCATAAACTAATGACTTCACGCAATCCGAACTGACTTGACCATTTCGAGAAATAACGAGTTCGCAAAATGTTTCCTGTAATCATGTTACAATGTAATCATGGCTCTAAAGCGGCCGCCGTTGTCGGTAACGGTCTCGCCAGCCTAAATCTAAATAAAGTAACGATCAATGATTCCAACAGCCCTTAATGCGCAGCAAATAGTGACTTTTTGTGGATGTAGCGATGCTTGGAGAACAGAATATTGCGGTAAAATATTGGGTTAAAATTCCAAACTGAGCCACGATGTTCGAAACAAATTTGCAAGTTTTCTTCAGGCGTTACTCTATTCATGATAAAATGCCAAACCAAACTAGAATTGAGTTGCGAGATCTTACAAATGTAAGACAGATTAATCCACGTCGAAAAAAAGAACTTAAAGAAAAATTTAAGTGAAGTATTTATTTTTATTGTGTGTCAGTTTACGTGCGACTTTACCTTCCACGTGTTACTTTGGAAACTTCGTATGTGTGTGTACGGGTACTGACGTTAAGGGGAACAGCAGCAGCAATCCTCGAAAGCTTACCATCTGGCTGCAGAAATAGCTACGACGACATAATGGTGGCCTTGCAACGTAAGTACGGTGGCGAACATAAGCGAGAACTGTACAGGATGGAATTAAGGGGCAGAGTGCAGAAGCCAAATGAAACGCTGCAAGATTTCGCGATGGAAATTGAACGTTTGGTGCAGCTGACTTACCCAGGGGAGAACCATCCATTCCTGGACAAGTTCAAAATAGAATCATTTATAAATGGCATACGGGATCCAGATGTTAGATATGTAGTTTGCGCTATGCCGAAGTCGTCCTTTGCGGAAACTATTTCGTACGCGCTGGCCCAGGAGACCGCAAAAGTTATATCAAAGCCACAAGTCTACAAAGTGCGGCAACTTGAGGCTGATATGCCAACTTGCGGAGACAAAAGGAGCGAGATAGAAGAGGTTGTCAAGCAAATACTAGAGGAAAGAGGCAAATCTCGCGCAAAATGCTTTAATTGCGGTAAGTTCGGCCACTTCCAGCGCAACTGCAGATCAGCAAAGAAAAGATCAAGATCTGCTTCGCCACCGAGGGAAAGCAAACGGGCGAATAACACCAAATCGCATTAGTCATCGTTAAACTAGATCGAGCTAGCGCTCAGGGGCAAGTGCTAGCTCCTACAACCGATGGCCCCTACAATCTGCATTTCCATCATGCAGCAAAAGAACAGCAACCTTACTGCTTGATGTCTTATCAACGGAAAGAAACAGGTCCTCACCATAGACACAGGAGCATCTCAGTCTATAATAAGGCCCGATTTGGTAAAAGGAGCAGTAGAACCGCTAAATAATATACGACTACGCACAGCTACTGGGGATTCAGCTACCGTCTATGGAAGAGCCAGGGCAAGACTGACTATCGCAAACATCAGCGTCGACCTTGTGTTTGTTGTCGCCGACATATTGGATGAAGTTATTATTGGTGCAGACTTCATGATAGCCCACGGGATTGATTTGCGCATGGGACATCAAATAATGGTATGGCACAATGTCGAGATACCCCTGGATGTTGGATATGAGAGCAGGACCACAGTAAGGAAGCTGTTTGCCGTTGAACGCCAGAAATTACCACCTCAGGCAGAAACTATAGTATGGGCACGTGTGGAGGAAGATTGTGTGGATAACCGGTTGTGGGTTGTAGAACCAAAAGAAATAAAGTCCGAAATCATAACATCTAGATCCCTTGTGAAAGCCTGCACCAATGGACGAGTTCCTGTAAGAGTACTTAATCTGTCCAAAAGCGAAAAGACCATTGACAGACATTTTGAAATCGGTCAATGTGAGCCGGCAGGAGCCATAATTAATTAAAGAACGAGATTTACTGGCAGAACAGGTGGAAAAATGGGTAGCAGGCCTGACGTCTCCTGACAGAAACAAAGCTAAGCAGTTGCTTAGAAAACATGCCTCTGTCTTCGCCCTGAGTAATAAAAGCCAAGGTAAAACCGCAGTTGTGAGACACGAAATCAACACCGGCGAAGCGAGGCCTATAAAACAAGCACCCAGAAGTATTCCCCTAGCAAAGCGAAACGAGGTTAAAGAACTGGTCAACGAAGTGGAGCGGAATGGAGTCATTGAGCCATCTTCCAGTCCGTGGAGATCTCCAATAGTTTTAGTGAAGAAGAAAGACGGCAGCACCAGGTTTTGCGTTGATTACCGGAAACTCAATGACGTCACAAAGAAAGATAGTTATCCGCTGCCCAGAATTGACGATACCTTAGACACGTTGGCCGGAACGAAATGGTTCTCTACCTTGGACTTGCAGAGCGCCTATTGGCAGGTAGAGATAGCCGATAAGGACAAGGAGAAAACTGCCTTTGGCGCGAGCGATGGTCTATGGCAGTTCAAGGTGATGCCACTTGGGCCCTGCAACGCTTTATCTACTTTTGAGCGGTTAATGGAACGTGTGCTTAAAGGTCTCAATTGGAAGACGTGCTTGGTATATCTGGATGACATAATTGTGATGGGGAAGACTTATGACGAACAACTAAAAAACCTGGATGAGGTATTTAAGCGCATAACAGCTGCAGGATTAAAGCTAAGCGTCAAAAAGAGGTTAAGTATTTGGGGCATCGTGTAACATCAGAGGGTATATCTACTGACGAAGACAAAATACTGGCTGTAAAGGACTGGCCTCGCCCACGGAATCTTCATGAGCTTCGTAGTTTTCTGGGGCTTTGCACATACTACAGGAGATTTGTGCCGAACTTTGCGCAAGTGGCTAATAGCTTGCATGAGTTGACCAGAAAGTCACGACCATATCACTGGAGTGAGGCAGCAGAAGAAGCGTTCCAGAGGCTCAAGGTACTTTTGTGTACAGCACCAGTCCTCGCCTATCCAATCGCTGAGCAGAAATTCATATTGGACACGGATGCGAGCGGCTATGGAATAGGGGGAGTCCTTTCCCAGGTGGTTAATGGGGTGGAAAAAGTCATTGGCTACTACAGCAGAGTATTGTCCAAGCCCGAGCGAAATTACTGTGTTACACGACGGGAGCTTTTGGCAGTGCTGGAGTGTGTCCAACATTACCACAAATACTTATATGGTCAACACTTCACCTTAAGGACAGACCACTCCGCATTACGTTGGCTGCTGCAATTTAAGAACCCCGAAGGGCAGCTCGCACGCTGGATTGAACGTCCGCAAAGCTATGATTTTAGTATCGAGCACAGAAAAGGCGGAAAACACAATAATGCTGATGCCCTTTCAAGACGGCCATGCAACGTAGAGTGCAAGCACTGCACAAAAGTCGAGAAAAAGGAATGTGTCGTTGACGTGCGGCTGACCCAAATTAGCTCAGGGGAAGACTGGTCTAAGGAACAGAATGACGACCCCATTTTGGCAAAGATTATGTTGGCTAAGCAGGATAACAAGAGACCGACCCGTAATGAAATATCAGCAGAAAGCCCATTTGTAAAAGCGTACTGGGCCCAGTGAAATAGCCTAAAATTAATAGATGGCTGCTTATAAAGATCTTGGGAAAGTACAGATGGCAAATATACAACGGACTTAATTGTCGTGCCCACTTCCAAGATAAAGGACGTAATGAAGCAGTTCCATAACGGTCCTAGTGGCGGCCACCTCGGCATAACAAAAACTTTGGAAAAGATAAAACAGAGATTTTACTGGGTTGGATGCCAGCAGTCTGTAGCCGATTGGATAGCTAATTGCGAACAGTGCATTGCGGCCAAGGGTCCAACAAGAAGAAGTCGCGGCAAGCTTCAGCAATACAACGTGGGTGCCCTTTTTGAGCGGATAGCTATCGATGTAGCAGATCCATTCCCTGTCAGTGACGCTGGTAACCGGTATTTACTAGTGGTAGTAGATTATTTCAGCAAATGGCCCGAGGTGTATGCCATTCCAAACCAAGAATCTAAAACGGTGGTAGACGCGTTTGTCAACAATTGGGTGTGTCGATACGGTGTTCCGATATAATTGCATTCAGACCAGGGACGAAATTTTGAATCCGCCATATTTAAAGAGATGTGCGACTTATATGGCATCAAAAAGACGAGAACGACACCGCTACATCCACAGTCTGATGGCATGGTAGAAAGATTTAACCGTACGCTGGAAGAATACCTCAGAAAAGTGATCAGTACACACCAAAAGGATTGGGATGAGCATATACCTAAGCTGTCACTGGCTTACCGGTCAGCAGTCTACGATTCTACCTCACGTAGTCCAGCGAAAATCCTGTTTGGAACGGAACTGAAACTGCCAGCGGATTTAGAGTTCGGTGTAAAACCTAAACCTGCGTGCGAAGACGATGGAAACACTCTTCCGGCACAAGAAGACCTTCACGAGCTTCATGAATTTGTCCGTAACCGCATTAAAATGTCCAGTGATAAGATGAAAGCCAGGTATGTTCGAGCAGCAAACACGGAGGGATTTGCCGACGGACAAATGGTTCTACTGTTTAACCCACAACGCAAGAAAGGATTATCCCCTAAATTGCAAACCCACTGGGAGGGACAATACAAGATGGTTAAGAGGCTGAATGACGTAGTTTACAGGATACAGAAGTGCCACAGCCCGAGGTCCAAAATGAAGGTGGTTCACCTTGAACGACTAGCCAAATATGGAAAGGGTGATGTTGAGCCTGTTCGGGACGAAAAGGCTTAAGTGGGCGGCAGTGTTACAAAGTAATAGTCAAAGGTGTGTGAAACGACCTATTGTACAAATGTACAAATACGCAATAACATAAACACAAAGCAAAAACAAATTGCGTAGCAGAAATTCCATGAACCGCGATTCAATAAAAACAATTTCTATAGCAAGCAAAAAGTAAACAAAAGATAAACATACACAAACACATATACAAGACTACTAAGCCAGCGACTGAAATAACTGATGAGCAATTTCGCGTATGTTCGGGACATTTCAAGAAGCGGCCGTGATCTGTATATAAAGGCGACGTCCACCGCAGAAGAGAGAGTTGACTTTGAGATTTCATAGAGTGAACATCTGTGTGTACAAAAGAAGTGTTAAGTGTACAGTGTCAATTATTACTAAAGAGTTGTATATAAGATTGTTAAGTACCGAATAAAACGGTGTACTGATAAAATCATAAAAGAGTGTGTATTTTAATTTTTACAATTAAACGAACCCTTCAAAATAACGTTTATTGTGGTAATAAACGTAACAATATTAACAACTCTTTATTTTAGAAATACATATTTCAATGTTGCCACTTCAACTTTTTTTGCCTTAACGAAAAATCACTCATTTAAGAAACTGCAACATAGAAGAAACTGAATATGGTCAAAAAGAAAATCAAATAAATAAAAAAAAAATATTTTGACAGGTCTGGCCTAAAAATATCTTTTTCGCACCTTCTATGTGGTATTTCAGGTAAAATGACTTGTTTTTAAATGTATATAAATATAATTCATTCCATATATTCAAGCTGATTTTCTTACGCGTTCTTTGTAAATTGTCAACACTTTATTTGTCAATTGTCGTCACTAAAAATAGAAATTAGTTTAAATTAGCGACAGCGACAATTGTAGTCTAGTAGTCATATAGCTGAGATGCCTCCAAAAAATCTCCTTCATTTGAACGTGTATTTTTTACTTTTGACAGATTGTAGTCGGTAGCTCGCTGTGGTCTATGTGTTTAGAGCATGACGATGTGACGATTTTTGCCCTAATTTCGTCGAATTTTAAGAAATGTAAGTGGACATCATTTTTTAGAACTTTTTAAAGCAACTTTTAGTTGTTACTTCTATATTTCAAAGAAATAAGAAGCAAAAGAAGTAATCATTCTTAATTATGTTTATGCTGACAATTTAATAAAACCAAAGTAAAAAATGGGTTGCAAAAATCTTGTTTTGAAACCAAAATAGGGAATTTTCCCCTCCAAACCCATTAAAAATTAATATATTCTCTTATAAAAAGTTTACACAAAAACGTATTCAAACCGATTCAAATTTGTAAATAAATTTGAATCAATACGTACATATGTATGTATGTTATTTCGCCCATAAAACAAACTAAACATGTGATTATATTGTTGTATTTAGTTAAAACAAGACCTGGTCTCTTTATGATAAGAATTTATTTTGTGTAAAAACCCCGAATTTCGGTAATGTTTTTCTTAAATAAAATATATATTTTGTTTAAAATAAAAAAAAAATATTTTTATATTTTACGATTTCCGATTTCATTGATGTATTTAAAGAAATTAATACATGCATATGCATATTTTTACTATGTATGTACTTTTGAATGTATGTCCTTTTTTGAGTGCTATCTCAAGGATTTGCCATGTCATGTTTTCACAACGGTCTGGGTGCGCTGTTCAAGTTCTAATTGCGTTGTTGTGCATAAAAGGAATTGAAAAAAACAATTTTAAGAATTTGCTGTGACACCCTACTTTCTGCAAATACTCTGAATTCCTATTCGTATGCAATTTTTAACGTTCAAAGATTATTTAATCTTAAAATGGTTTACTTTAGCAACTTCAATCTTTGTAAGCATTGGCTAATATCTCCCTGGAATGACTCAATTTATATACTTCTCTATGTAGAGTTTCTAAGTTGTAGTGCTGTTGTGATTCATGAATTGTGTCGACATAGATAGAACTTTCCTCGAGATGGGATATGTGTTTATTAAACAAAGAATTTCTATAGGGTACAATTTTACGTTGTATCATAATATATGTGAGCATAGGATGTTTTCTTTAAAGGAGTACTAGTTTGATTTGAAATAATATAGTTACATTACATAATTTCAAACAAAAGAGTTATTAGAAGTAAAACTTAATGACATTAGTGTTTAAAAATTATTTAGGGCGTGTGGGTGCCTCGGCTGGCTCGGATGTAGCACATTCTGGAAGTTCAATGGTCAACACAACACTGCGTCCAAAGTTGCTGATTTGTTCGCATAAACTAATGACTTCACGCAATCCGAACTGACTTGACCATTTCGAGAAATAACGAGTTCGCAAAATGTTTCCTGTAATCATGTTACAATGTAATCATGGCTCTAAAGCGGCCGCCGTTGTCGGTAACGGTCTCGCCAGCCTAAATCTAAATAAAGTAACGATCAATGATTCCAACAGCCCTTAATGCGCAGCAAATAGTGACTTTTTGTGGATGTAGCGATGCTTGGAGAACAGAATATTGCGGTAAAATATTGGGTTAAAATTCCAAACTGAGCCACGATGTTCGAAACAAATTTGCAAGTTTTCTTCAGGCGTTACTCTATTCATGATAAAATGCCAAACCAAACTAGAATTGAGTTGCGAGATCTTACAAATGTAAGACAGATTAATCCACGTCGAAAAAAAGAACTTAAAGAAAAATTTAAGTGAAGTATTTATTTTTATTGTGTGTCAGTTTACGTGCGACTTTACCTTCCACGTGTTACTTTGGAAACTTCGTATGTGTGTGTACGGGTACTGACTTGTAATTTATCTTTGTGTTCAATACTGGTGCACTCAAAATTGAATATATTTTTCTCTGTAACAAATAGAAGTACATCAAAGATTTAAATTAGAACAGAGAAGGTCAATATGTTTCTTCCTTCAGGGCTTACTAAAATTTTCAATTTGCATGGAAAAGTTATTAACGTCGTTCATGCAAGTTCATTATTTTCATTTTCTTTGAGCTTATTGTTAACATTTTCTGATTTTATTTAATTTTTAGTTTTAATACTGGAACTTGTCGTAAGGAAAAACGTCATGTTAGATACATATGTACATAATTATATCCTATCATATTTTCAGGTTTACACTATATTTTTCAAAAGGTTCTTATACTTAAAGTTAAGAGTTAAAAGGAATTAATTATAACTGATTAATCGAAAATTGATAAAGAGTTATTTATTCTTAGCAAGACAGTTGGGGATTAATAAAAACGGAGCGATAAGTAAACAAGAACGGGTTAAAAATGTTGGGCCATATTTTCAATATAATGAACGTTGGGAATAGTTATTTAAATTAATTTATTGTTACAGGTGCCTTTCGGCAAGTTTTCTTGTGGTAAAGTATTATATACTTCGGTTATTATAGGAGATTTCGCACATCGAAGGAATTTATTGAAATGAATTGTGAAATCACAACGGGTTGATTATTTGCCGCACAAAATCATTTTTAAAGATTATCTTAGGCTTTAAGAAATCCACGAAGGATTGTTGGAAATCAATGCACCCACAACGGATTTTTGAGTGGAAAGAGTAATTCTTCGAAAATGAGGCAAATATTCACTATTGCGACATGAAAATCTAGTTTTTGTACTCTAATTTCAGAATATGAATGCAGATTGTACGTGTTTTAAATAAAGTGTTTTAAATAGAGTCAATTACTGCATCAGTAATATCTTGACCTGTAATTTCCCGCCTTTGTTCGCAGAATTACAGCCAGGTCAAGCTGTAACACTATCTTCTGGGATTTTCGAAGTCCAAAGTATAAGTTAAGATGGACACCAAGTACTAACGCTATTCATTCATATTTAGGCAAAACGATTTTGCAATTTTTTTTAACAACAAAGTCGTGAAAGGTTGTAATGCGATATTATAAAACAAGGGAGCAAATTCCGATCAACTTCTTGTTATTCCACAACTGAAAGTTATTTTTTACGGTATGGGTCGCTGAATTCAAATCTTTTATCAGTTTGCTTCCATCAGTTCTAGTTTTCCAGATATAACGTTATGTCGTTATGAGGGTAGGAGTACAGGGCATGTGTTAGCATAAATGGAGAAGAGTTTGTCATATTTAATCATTTCAGAGATATCGTAGAAGTAGTGGAAAAAAATGTTTTTCTAATACAAATTTTAAAATAATTGCGTTTTAAAAATACATAGTAAATCAAAAAATAAGAAGGAATTAATGTTAACTGCAGCAACTTTAATGTAAATGAAATCAAAATTTGTTTGCCACCACTTCCAATACCAGCTATTTTTGTTACACTAGAAGCTAATTCGTTTATAACCACTAAGTTTTTGTCTAATAATTGTTTATTTATTGTTTTTAATTAAAAAATTTCAAATGTGAAAATTAGTTTTAAATAGACAAGTCAATTGATTTATTGTGCATAATTGTTGACAATGGCGAGGTATACAGTAAAAGATACATTGAAACTAATTAAAAAGAGCTTTCACATAAATATATATTTTTTTAATGTTATCCAGTGCAATATGTTACATAATCTCTAGATTGAACGAATTATGTATTGAACTACTTGCCAATAACTTCAAAATCGTTGAAAGATAGCGAGTACGTACGTATCAACGGTAGCACTATACCATGTTGTTCATTTTACGTTTCTACACATCTACGACCTGAAATACATTTGTCATGTGTATTTTCACGGTTACAAACAATTTCTCGATCACACAGCATCTCTTTTGCTCTTTCTCATGTGTTGAACGCATTAACAGTCTTGAATATATTATGTTTCTAATAAAATACGACAATAAACATATTGTCTAAAATATAACCTCAATGTGGATGATCCTATGAAATTTCGGCTATGCTTATTAAAGACGACAATTAAAAATCGGAACTGATCGTGTTACAGTATCAATGCATAGAAACTTTTTACCTAATTCAGCTGTGAGAATTGAGTTATTAATATTTAAAGCCATGTTACCAGTAGGCTTTACACTCTCGGAAGATGTCTGATTTTATCGTGATCCCTAAACCAAGAACGCACACAAGTCAGATTACGTCCTACAGGCCTATTAGCATACTATCATTTTTATCCAAGTTCTTTGATAATTTGTTCTATGTTCTACCTATGTTATCTATCTATTTTATATATGTTTATGTAACGTTTTCCCTCAAAAGGCAATATCGTCCACCTATAACAACAACAAAAACCACTGTTCCAGCAGAAAACCACGTTAAACATTTGGGTATCCACCTAGGCAAATATGGGCAAAAATAACGGCCATAAAACTTGGCTTTGAAATACAAAGTCCTCTTATACAATTCCGTCATCAAACATACAAAGAAGACAGTCTAAGATTTTATGACTTATCGTATTCGCCCCCTGCATATAAGAAATAAAAATATCCATAGAGATCTAGTAGTTCCCACTATCCAGGACGATGCAAAATCATGCACGTCCAAATTCGCAAACAATTTCATGGGCACCAGAGATTAAAAAAACAGACACTTTGAGCCTGGCGAGACGGATTTCTCAACCCAATTATAGATAATAATAATTATAGATAACATAAAGCTTAAAAAATAATAATAACGTTTTTATTTATATAAGATTTTCCTCCTCACGATAACATCCTGTGCCACGACAAAAAAAATTGATGTCCATCCCTCTATTTAGCTCCGGAGTATTTTGCGGTAGAATGTAGGACAGCATCCGTAGAAGATCGTGCTGACACAAGAATTGAAACCGGTGTAGAAGATCCAGCTATTGACTAAAAAATTATACCGGACAAGTCTTAATTTTTACCCAGCGGCTATGCCAACAAGCAAAATTGTCATTATTGGATCGAACACTATCCGCAAATTTCTGATTATGCATCTATAAAAATTGACTGGTACATTTTATTGTATTTTACTTCTTTTGAAATAGCGAAGGAGACACGATTACCATAAAGGGTCCTTGGTGTAGGGCGATGTTATCGCACGGCAAGCTTTATAAGTAAAACTCATTAAACAAAGGAAATAACTGGTTACTCGTTCATACAAATGACTTCAACAAAGAACAGAGTTTTGCCAACCTAGAAACAACAGAATATTGCACGAACACCGCGAACTATTTGGAATTAACTGCAATTTGTGATAAGCTATTTCCAAATATAAAGGGTGTTTTTTTAGGCACATATAACGTTACTCGTATTTAATTAAAATGTATTTAAATAAAAACAAAAATAAAAAAAAAACATTCCATGGTTACCATAATGACTGCAGATGACTATGAGAGAATGACTCATCAATCATAATGTGAAAATAATATTTAAAAAAAACAAAACACTTTTGAACTGTGACTTAGAAAGTAAAAACTATTCAAGAGTAAATTTAATGGAGATAATATACTCGTAATAATTATAACAAAAAAACTCTCTTGTCATGTTTTGCTGTTGCTATTTCTCCATCCCTGTACGTTTTCCAATTAGGCTTTGTATTTTGATATTTGCAAAGTGTTAGTGTTTTGGCTGACAACAGTTGTAAAGTGTTAATTATAAATTTAACTTTATTTTAAGGAATACTAGTTAGTATTTTGTTTTTAAGGTGGTTCACTTTTTTCCATTTTATTGACTGCTTAATTCAAATAAAACTTTGTACTGACTTGACTGTACTTGTGAAAATGTTGTTAAAAGAGCTAAAGTGAATAAATCATTTTATTCAGGCTTAAGTTCGTTTTAAGCTAACGTATTTTAGACTTTTAAATTGTATTCAATATTATTTAATTTTCAAAACAAGCTTACAGTTCTTTATTTAAATTTTGGACGTCTTATGTTTAAACAATTATTTTAAGACATCATTAAACCTAGAAAAACGAGTTTGAAATTAATTTGTTGTACAACCAGCGGCATCAGCTCCTGTTGGGATTCTTTTGTAACTCCAATGGAACTACGACTGTCGTTATATCTAAATGTAATGCCATTCTCATTTGATATAAAAGAGTCGTTTAAATAAATTACACTACACCATTTCCAACTGTAATTGATAAAAGAACAAATTAAATTGAGATTTTCTAATTGTAATTGAGAAAACAACAAATGAAATTGATGTGGTTGACGTTACCCACATACTTCTTTTAGCGCATTCGGGAATGCACTGTGGCATTGTCACATACGATTACAAGGTCAGTAATTTCAAAGCCTAATTCTTGCCACTTCGTTAATTAGCTTTGTACCCACTCCCTAGCACTGATAGCTCTAAAAGAACCTCTAATTTTAATTACACCTTGCACGCTAATGGCTAATATACAATCTGAAAATTTAAATTTCAATTGTTCCTTTCTCAATTAGATTTGACGAATTTTCATTTACAATTATGAACAATTATGAACCGGTTCGGGAACCTTTGAAAACAAATAGTGCTGAAACCAAGGTGATGATTTAAAACAAAAATTACTGGTCACAGTAAAACAAATTCTAACTATAGTTATACATGCATCTTACACTGTTGTCAAACTTTTATAGATATTGATGAAAACTATACAATTTATTAGCCTTTTAATTAATGGAACGTGTGCTTAAAGGTCTCAATTGGAAGACGTGCTTGGTATATCTGGATGACATAATTGTGATGGGGAAGACTTATGACGAACAACTAAAAAACCTGGATGAGGTATTTAAGCGCATAACAGCTGCAGGATTAAAGCTAAGCGTCAAGAAATGAGCTTTGTTTCAAAAAGAGGTTAAGTATTTGGGGCATCGTGTAACATCAGAGGGTATATCTACTGACGAAGACAAAATACTGGCTGTAAAGGACTGGCCTCGCCCACGGAATCTTCATGAGCTTCGTAGTTTTCTGGGGCTTTGCACATACTACAGGAGATTTGTGCCGAACTTTGCGCAAGTGGCTAATAGCTTGCATGAGTTGACCAGAAAGTCACGACCATATCACTGGAGTGAGGCAGCAGAAGAAGCGTTCCAGAGGCTCAAGGTACTTTTGTGTACAGCACCAGTCCTCGCCTATCCAATCGCTGAGCAGAAATTCATATTGGACACGGATGCGAGCGGCTATGGAATAGGGGGAGTCCTTTCCCAGGTGGTTAATGGGGTGGAAAAAGTCATTGGCTACTACAGCAGAGTATTGTCCAAGCCCGAGCGAAATTACTGTGTTACACGACGGGAGCTTTTGGCAGTGCTGGAGTGTGTCCAACATTACCACAAATACTTATATGGTCAACACTTCACCTTAAGGACAGACCACTCCGCATTACGTTGGCTGCTGCAATTTAAGAACCCCGAAGGGCAGCTCGCACGCTGGATTGAACGTCCGCAAAGCTATGATTTTAGTATCGAGCACAGAAAAGGCGGAAAACACAATAATGCTGATGCCCTTTCAAGACGGCCATGCAACGTAGAGTGCAAGCACTGCACAAAAGTCGAGAAAAAGGAATGTGTCGTTGACGTGCGGCTGACCCAAATTAGCTCAGGGGAAGACTGGTCTAAGGAACAGAATGACGACCCCATTTTGGCAAAGATTATGTTGGCTAAGCAGGATAACAAGAGACCGACCCGTAATGAAATATCAGCAGAAAGCCCATTTGTAAAAGCGTACTGGGCCCAGTGAAATAGCCTAAAATTAATAGATGGCTGCTTATAAAGATCTTGGGAAAGTACAGATGGCAAATATACAACGGACTTAATTGTCGTGCCCACTTCCAAGATAAAGGACGTAATGAAGCAGTTCCATAACGGTCCTAGTGGCGGCCACCTCGGCATAACAAAAACTTTGGAAAAGATAAAACAGAGATTTTACTGGGTTGGATGCCAGCAGTCTGTAGCCGATTGGATAGCTAATTGCGAACAGTGCATTGCGGCCAAGGGTCCAACAAGAAGAAGTCGCGGCAAGCTTCAGCAATACAACGTGGGTGCCCTTTTTGAGCGGATAGCTATCGATGTAGCAGATCCATTCCCTGTCAGTGACGCTGGTAACCGGTATTTACTAGTGGTAGTAGATTATTTCAGCAAATGGCCCGAGGTGTATGCCATTCCAAACCAAGAATCTAAAACGGTGGTAGACGCGTTTGTCAACAATTGGGTGTGTCGATACGGTGTTCCGATATAATTGCATTCAGACCAGGGACGAAATTTTGAATCCGCCATATTTAAAGAGATGTGCGACTTATATGGCATCAAAAAGACGAGAACGACACCGCTACATCCACAGTCTGATGGCATGGTAGAAAGATTTAACCGTACGCTGGAAGAATACCTCAGAAAAGTGATCAGTACACACCAAAAGGATTGGGATGAGCATATACCTAAGCTGTCACTGGCTTACCGGTCAGCAGTCTACGATTCTACCTCACGTAGTCCAGCGAAAATCCTGTTTGGAACGGAACTGAAACTGCCAGCGGATTTAGAGTTCGGTGTAAAACCTAAACCTGCGTGCGAAGACGATGGAAACACTCTTCCGGCACAAGAAGACCTTCACGAGCTTCATGAATTGGTCCGTAACCGCATTAAAATGTCCAGTGATAAGATGAAAGCCAGGTATGTTCGAGCAGCAAACACGGAGGGATTTGCCGACGGACAAATGGTTCTACTGTTTAACCCACAACGCAAGAAAGGATTATCCCCTAAATTGCAAACCCACTGGGAGGGACCATACAAGATGGTTAAGAGGCTGAATGACGTAGTTTACAGGATACAGAAGTGCCACAGCCCGAGGTCCAAAATGAAGGTGGTTCACCTTGAACGACTAGCCAAATATGGAAAGGGTGATGTTGAGCCTGTTCGGGACGAAAAGGCTTAAGTGGGCGGCAGTGTTACAAAGTAATAGTCAAAGGTGTGTGAAACGACCTATTGTACAAATGTACAAATACGCAATAACATAAACACAAAGCAAATACAAATTGCGTAGCAGAAATTCCATGAACCGCGATTCAATAAAAACAATTTCTATAGCAAGCAAAAAGTAAACAAAAGATAAACACACACAAACACATATACAAGACTACTAAGCCAGCGACTGAAATAACTGATGAGCAATTTCGCGTATGTTCGGGACATTTCAAGAAGCGGCCGTGATCTGTATATAAAGGCGACGTCCACCGCAGAAGAGAGAGTTGACTTTGAGATTTCATAGAGTGAACATCTGTGTGTACAAAAGAAGTGTTAAGTGTACAGTGTCAATTATTACTAAAGAGTTGTATATAAGATTGTTAAGTACCGAATAAAACGGTGTACTGATAAAATCATAAAAGAGTGTGTATTTTAATTTTTACAATTAAACGAACCCTTCAAAATAACGTTTATTGTGGTAATAAACGTAACAATATTAACAACTCCTTATTTTAGAAATACATATTTCAATGTTGCCACTTCAACTTTTTTTGCCTTAACGAAAAATCACTCATTTAAGAAACTGCAACATAGAAGAAACTGAATATGGTCAAAAAGAAAATCAAATAAATAAAAAAAAAATATTTTAACAGGTCTGGCCTAAAAATATCTTTTTCGCACCTTCTATGTGGTATTTCAGGTAAAATGACTTGTTTTTAAATGTATATAAATATAATTCATTCCATATATTCAAGCTGATTTTCTTACGCGTTCTTTGTAAATTGTCAACACTTTATTTGTCAATTGTCGTCACTAAAAATAGAAATTAGTTTAAATTAGCGACAGCGACAATTGTAGTCTAGTAGTCATATAGCTGAGATGCCTCCAAAAAATCTCCTTCATTTGAACGTGTATTTTTTACTTTTGACAGATTGTAGTCGGTAGCTCGCTGTGGTCTATGTGTTTAGAGCATGACGATGTGACGATTTTTGCCCTAATTTCGTCGAATTTTAAGAAATGTAAGTGGACATCATTTTTTAGAACTTTTTAAAGCAACTTTTAGTTGTTACTTCTATATTTCAAAGAAATAAGAAGCAAAAGAAGTAATCATTCTTAATTATGTTTATGCTGACAATTTAATAAAACCAAAGTAAAAAATGGGTTGCAAAAATCTTGTTTTGAAACCAAAATAGGGAATTTTCCCCTCCAAACCCATTAAAAATTAATATATTCTCTTATAAAAAGTTTACACAAAAACGTATTCAAACCGATTAAAATTTGTAAATAAATTTGAATCAATACGTACATATGTATGTATGTTATTTCGCCCATAAAACAAACTAAACATGTGATTATATTGTTATATTTAGTTAAAACAAGACCTGGTCTCTTTATGATAAGAATTTATTTTGTGTAAAAACCCCGAATTTCGGTAATGTTTTTCTTAAATAAAATATATATTTTGTTTAAAATAAAAAAAAAATATTTTTATATTTTACGATTTCCGATTTCATTGATGTATTTAAAGAAATTAATACATGCATATGCATATTTTTACTATGTATGTACTTTTGAATGTATGTCCTTTTTTGAGTGCTATCTCAAGGATTTGCCATGTCATGTTTTCACAACGGTCTGGGTGCGCTGTTCAAGTTCTAATTGCGTTGTTGTGCATAAAAGGAATTGAAAAAAACAATTTTAAGAATTTGCTGTGACACCCTACTTTCTGCAAATACTCTGAATTCCTATTCGTATGCAATTTTTAACGTTCAAAGATTATTTAATCTTAAAATGGTTTACTTTAGCAACTTCAATCTTTGTAAGCATTGACTAATATCTCCCTGGAATGACTCAATTTATATACTTCTCTATGTAGAGTTTCTAAGTTGTAGTGCTGTTGTGATTCATGAATTGTGTCGACATAGATAGAACTTTCCTCGAGATGGGATATGTGTTTATTAAACAAAGAATTTCTATAGGGTACAATTTTACGTTGTATCATAATATATGTGAGCATAGGATGTTTTCTTTAAAGGAGTACTAGTTTGATTTGAAATAATATAGTTACATTACATAATTTCAAACAAAAGAGTTATTAGAAGTAAAACTTAATGACATTAGTGTTTAAAAATTATTTAGGGCGTGTGGGTGCCTCGGCTGGCTCGGATGTAGCACATTCTGGAAGTTCAATGGTCAACACAACACTGCGTCCAAAGTTGCTGATTTGTTCGCATAAACTAATGACTTCACGCAATCCGAACTGACTTGACCATTTCGAGAAATAACGAGTTCGCAAAATGTTTCCTGTAATCATGTTACAATGTAATCATGGCTCTAAAGCGGCCGCCGTTGTCGGTAACGGTCTCGCCAGCCTAAATCTAAATAAAGTAACGATCAATGATTCCAACAGCCCTTAATGCGCAGCAAATAGTGACTTTTTGTGGATGTAGCGATGCTTGGAGAACAGAATATTGCGGTAAAATATTGGGTTAAAATTCCAAACTGAGCCACGATGTTCGAAACAAATTTGCAAGTTTTCTTCAGGCGTTACTCTATTCATGATAAAATGCCAAACCAAACTAGAATTGAGTTGCGAGATCTTACAAATGTAAGACAGATTAATCCACGTGCGACTTTACCTTCCACGTGTTACTTTGGAAACTTCGTATGTGTGTGTACGGGTACTGACTTGTAATTTATCTTTGTGTTCAATACTGGTGCACTCAAAATTGAATATATTTTTCTCTGTAACAAATAGAAGTACATCAAAGATTTAAATTAGAACAGAGAAGGTCAATATGTTTCTTCCTTCAGGGCTTACTAAAATTTTCAATTTGCATGGAAAAGTTATTAACGTCGTTCATGCAAGTTCATTATTTTCATTTTCTTTGAGCTTATTGTTAACATTTTCTGATTTTATTTAATTTTTAGTTTTAATACTGGAACTTGTCGTAAGGAAAAACGTCATGTTAGATACATATGTACATAATTATATCCTATCATATTTTCAGGTTTACACTATATTTTTCAAAAGGTTCTTATACTTAAAGTTAAGAGTTAAAAGGAATTAATTATAACTGATTAATCGAAAATTGATAAAGAGTTATTTATTCTTAGCAAGACAGTTGGGGATTAATAAAAACGGAGCGATAAGTAAACAAGAACGGGTTAAAAATGTTGGGCCATATTTTCAATATAATGAACGTTGGGAATAGTTATTTAAATTAATTTATTGTTACAGGTGCCTTTCGGCAAGTTTTCTTGTGGTAAAGTATTATATACTTCGGTTATTATAGGAGATTTCGCACATCGAAGGAATTTATTGAAATGAATTGTGAAATCACAACGGGTTGATTATTTGCCGCACAAAATCATTTTTAAAGATTATCTTAGGCTTTAAGAAATCCACGAAGGATTGTTGGAAATCAATGCACCCACAACGGATTTTTGAGTGGAAAGAGTAATTCTTCGAAAATGAGGCAAATATTCACTATTGCGACATGAAAATCTAGTTTTTGTACTCTAATTTCAGAATATGAATGCAGATTGTACGTGTTTTAAATAAAGTGTTTTAAATAGAGTCAATTACTGCATCAGTAATATCTTGACCTGTAATTTCCCGCCTTTGTTCGCAGAATTACAGCCAGGTCAAGCTGTAACACTATCTTCTGGGATTTTCGAAGTCCAAAGTATAAGTTAAGATGGACACCAAGTACTAACGCTATTCATTCATATTTAGGCAAAACGATTTTGCAATTTTTTTTAACAACAAAGTCGTGAAAGGTTGTAATGCGATATTATAAAACAAGGGAGCAAATTCCGATCAACTTCTTGTTATTCCACAACTGAAAGTTATTTTTTACGGTATGGGTCGCTGAATTCAAATCTTTTATCAGTTTGCTTCCATCAGTTCTAGTTTTCCAGATATAACGTTATGTCGTTATGAGGGTAGGAGTACAGGGCATGTGTTAGCATAAATGGAGAAGAGTTTGTCATATTTAATCATTTCAGAGATATCGTAGAAGTAGTGGAAAAAAATGTTTTTCTAATACAAATTTTAAAATAATTGCGTTTTAAAAATACATAGTAAATCAAAAAATAAGAAGGAATTAATGTTAACTGCAGCAACTTTAATGTAAATGAAATCAAAATTTGTTTGCCACCACTTCCAATACCAGCTATTTTTGTTACACTAGAAGCTAATTCGTTTATAACCACTAAGTTTTTGTCTAATAATTGTTTATTTATTGTTTTTAATTAAAAAATTTCAAATGTGAAAATTAGTTTTAAATAGACAAGTCAATTGATTTATTGTGCATAATTGTTGACAATGGCGAGGTATACAGTAAAAGATACATTGAAACTAATTAAAAAGAGCTTTCACATAAATATATATTTTTTTAATGTTATCCAGTGCAATATGTTACATAATCTCTAGATTGAACGAATTATGTATTGAACTACTTGCCAATAACTTCAAAATCGTTGAAAGATAGCGAGTACGTACGTATCAACGGTAGCACTATACCATGTTGTTCATTTTACGTTTCTACACATCTACGACCTGAAATACATTTGTCATGTGTATTTTCACGGTTACAAACAATTTCTCGATCACACAGCATCTCTTTTGCTCTTTCTCATGTGTTGAACGCATTAACAGTCTTGAATATATTATGTTTCTAATAAAATACGACAATAAACATATTGTCTAAAATATAACCTCAATGTGGATGATCCTATGAAATTTCGGCTATGCTTATTAAAGACGACAATTAAAAATCGGAACTGATCGTGTTACAGTATCAATGCATAGAAACTTTTTACCTAATTCAGCTGTGAGAATTGAGTTATTAATATTTAAAGCCATGTTACCAGTAGGCTTTACACTCTCGGAAGATGTCTGATTTTATCGTGATCCCTAAACCAAGAACGCACACAAGTCAGATTACGTCCTACAGGCCTATTAGCATACTATCATTTTTATCCAAGTTCTTTGATAATTTGTTCTATGTTCTACCTATGTTATCTATCTATTTTATATATGTTTATGTAACGTTTTCCCTCAAAAGGCAATATCGTCCACCTATAACAACAACAAAAACCACTGTTCCAGCAGAAAACCACGTTAAACATTTGGGTATCCACCTAGGCAAATATGGGCAAAAATAACGGCCATAAAACTTGGCTTTGAAATACAAAGTCCTCTTATACAATTCCGTCATCAAACATACAAAGAAGACAGTCTAAGATTTTATGACTTATCGTATTCGCCCCCTGCATATAAGAAATAAAAATATCCATAGAGATCTAGTAGTTCCCACTATCCAGGACGATGCAAAATCATGCACGTCCAAATTCGCAAACAATTTCATGGGCACCAGAGATTAAAAAAACAGACACTTTGAGCCTGGCGAGACGGATTTCTCAACCCAATTATAGATAATAATAATTATAGATAACATAAAGCTTAAAAAATAATAATAACGTTTTTATTTATATAAGATTTTCCTCCTCACGATAACATCCTGTGCCACGACAAAAAAAATTGATGTCCATCCCTCTATTTAGCTCCGGAGTATTTTGCGGTAGAATGTAGGACAGCATCCGTAGAAGATCGTGCTGACACAAGAATTGAAACCGGTGTAGAAGATCCAGCTATTGACTAAAAAATTATACCGGACAAGTCTTAATTTTTACCCAGCGGCTATGCCAACAAGCAAAATTGTCATTATTGGATCGAACACTATCCGCAAATTTCTGATTATGCATCTATAAAAATTGACTGGTACATTTTATTGTATTTTACTTCTTTTGAAATAGCGAAGGAGACACGATTACCATAAAGGGTCCTTGGTGTAGGGCGATGTTATCGCACGGCAAGCTTTATAAGTAAAACTCATTAAACAAAGGAAATAACTGGTTACTCGTTCATACAAATGACTTCAACAAAGAACAGAGTTTTGCCAACCTAGAAACAACAGAATATTGCACGAACACCGCGAACTATTTGGAATTAACTGCAATTTGTGATAAGCTATTTCCAAATATAAAGGGTGTTTTTTTAGGCACATATAACGTTACTCGTATTTAATTAAAATGTATTTAAATAAAAACAAAAATAAAAAAAAAACATTCCATGGTTACCATAATGACTGCAGATGACTATGAGAGAATGACTCATCAATCATAATGTGAAAATAATATTTAAAAAAAACAAAACACTTTTGAACTGTGACTTAGAAAGTAAAAACTATTCAAGAGTAAATTTAATGGAGATAATATACTCGTAATAATTATAACAAAAAAACTCTCTTGTCATGTTTTGCTGTTGCTATTTCTCCATCCCTGTACGTTTTCCAATTAGGCTTTGTATTTTGATATTTGCAAAGTGTTAGTGTTTTGGCTGACAACAGTTGTAAAGTGTTAATTATAAATTTAACTTTATTTTAAGGAATACTAGTTAGTATTTTGTTTTTAAGGTGGTTCACTTTTTTCCATTTTATTGACTGCTTAATTCAAATAAAACTTTGTACTGACTTGACTGTACTTGTGAAAATGTTGTTAAAAGAGCTAAAGTGAATAAATCATTTTATTCAGGCTTAAGTTCGTTTTAAGCTAACGTATTTTAGACTTTTAAATTGTATTCAATATTATTTAATTTTCAAAACAAGCTTACAGTTCTTTATTTAAATTTTGGACGTCTTATGTTTAAACAATTATTTTAAGACATCATTAAACCTAGAAAAACGAGTTTGAAATTAATTTGTTGTACAACCAGCGGCATCAGCTCCTGTTGGGATTCTTTTGTAACTCCAATGGAACTACGACTGTCGTTATATCTAAATGTAATGCCATTCTCATTTGATATAAAAGAGTCGTTTAAATAAATTACACTACACCATTTCCAACTGTAATTGATAAAAGAACAAATTAAATTGAGATTTTCTAATTGTAATTGAGAAAACAACAAATGAAATTGATGTGGTTGACGTTACCCACATACTTCTTTTAGCGCATTCGGGAATGCACTGTGGCATTGTCACATACGATTACAAGGTCAGTAATTTCAAAGCCTAATTCTTGCCACTTCGTTAATTAGCTTTGTACCCACTCCCTAGCACTGATAGCTCTCAAAGAACCTCTAATTTTAATTACACCTTGCACGCTAATGGCTAATATACAATCTGAAAATTTAAATTTCAATTGTTCCTTTCTCAATTAGATTTGACGAATTTTCATTTACAATTATGAACAATTATGAACCGGTTCGGGAACCTTTGAAAACAAATAGTGCTGAAACCAAGGTGATGATTTAAAACAAAAATTACTGGTCACAGTAAAACAAATTCTAACTATAGTTATACATGCATCTTACACTGTTGTCAAACTTTTATAGATATTGATGAAAACTATACAATTTATTAGCCTTTTTAAATGAAAATGTTTTTATAAATAATCGCTCAAGTGAAGAGCATCCAAAAGAACTACACAGCAGTTTTGGATGATTTGTCAAAATTATAACACACCCAAAAAAAGTAGCCAGGCAAAATAAAAATGAAATGAAAAGTAAGCCCAATTGAAACAAGTAAGAGAACTATATTCGGCTGTTTCGAATCAAGCATATCCTTCACAAAATTATGAACTATTTAAAATGTACCAGAGATTTTTCCTGAGGCAAGGGATTGTTTGCGATGATTAATTTTGGACTGCGGTTTTAGTCGTCTTATTTTTCTCCTTTTGTTTTAATAAGGCCGTTTTGTCCGGTTAATAAATTATATCTTTTTCTTTTCTCTGAATTCTTATCAATTTTTGATAAATTCACGATTTTTTGATGAATTGCAGATAATAGCGCAATTTTCAGTAAAATTTCTAGTATTTGATAAAATTTGGGGTGTTCGGGTAAAACATGTTAAATTTAAAAATAGGGTGAAGTTTGTTTATGGTTACTTGTTTGTAAAAATTCGTTTTTTTTTTGTAAGATTTAGGTCTCTTGGAACTTAAAATTATTTTAAGGATTTTCAGATTTGGGTTCTTGAATTTTGGTAAACATCAGATTTTTTATGGAATTACATTTATGATTTTAAAATTGTTGGTGAATTTGTAATTTTTTGGTGATTTTTTTTGTGGCAAATTGATTTGATTTTATATATAATTGTGTAACATTTTGGACGTTTTCATAAAATATTGCTTTTTTCTTAATTATTGGCTTTTTTTATTGAAGTTGCAAGATTTTTATAAAATTAATTAATTTTTGTGACATTTTTTGGTAAAATTTCGGTTTCTTAATAAATATAGATTTTTTTATTAATTTTTTTCGATTCATTTAAAGTTTTTTGCAACATGGGTTTTTTTAAATTCTTTTGGAAAATTTTGTTGTTTTTGTAATTTACATTTTTTGGACTATATTTTGCTTTTGTTGCGAATTTTCGAATTTTGGTGAATACCCAAATTATGGCGAAGTGAAAATGTCTGTTTTGGTTTTCGGATTAATTTAGATTTTTGGATATTATAATTATAATTTTTATGATTTTTAAATGTGTTGGTGAATTTCTATTTGTGGTGAAATTTTTTATGTATTTGATGAACATTATTGTTATTAAAATTTCGACAATTTATAAAATTTGGATTTTTTATTCAAATTTTCGGCGTTTGGTAATTTTACAAAATTTTCGTAAAATTAAAATCTTGTGTTGAAATTTCAATATTTGGTGAATTTCATTTTTTTTTTTTTGTGAAATTTCGGTTTTTGGAGGAGGTTGGTTGTCTTTGTTAGTTTTTTTGAAAAAGTTTTCTATCATGTAATATAGCATTAGCGTGAGTATAAAAATCATTGGGCTGTGATTTACAAAACATATTTTAATAATAAAATATATTTCTACTTTATAAGAAGCTAGCAATTTGCATAGAAATGGGATGGTATTATACATATCAAGAACTTGGTCTTCATTTTGAGATCAGTACTTTTAACGGCCGAAGTTTTTGGATAGGAACTTAGCCTTATTTTCATATTTATGTTTTTGTGCGGATTTTATTTTAACAGTAAATTGGGTTTACATTTTAATGGATTTTTTCTGTCAGCTTTCCGTCAATCTTTTATTTTTTATAATTGAAAGAATTATCAAAACTTTTCCAATTAATATTTGTACTCCATCCATCAATACTTGGCCGTTTATGTTATTTTGTTTTTCAAATAAAGTACTCTTTTCGTTTATAAAATATTCAACTTCGGATTTGTTTGTTATTTTTTGTCAACATGAACCAATTAATAAATTTTGTCGACTTTTTCATTATAGTAAAGGAATGACAGCAATTTTTTTAACTTGGCCAAACCTTTTAGACACTCAGAAAATCTTATATATATTTTCTTTTTCATTCATTTTCCCGCTTTGTACTATACTAAAATAAGAGTGACGTGAGGAAAAAATTTTTAGTACAGACTGTTGTATACTACACACTCTACCTCTTCGACCCCACTAACTTCGGTTGCTTATCATTAAATTTCCAATTGTGTAAAAGGGGATTTTAAGGCAGCAAGCGTCATCTCGAATTGATAAAAAATTAACGCAGCAAGTAAGAGGGATTAATTTTACCGATTATTTCTAATTCTTTTATACAAATTGAAACCTTTGTTCATTGATTAAACATTTATATGTAATTTAAACCGGAATTTTCTAATCTTTAGCGTTACTTCAGTTTTTCTCAATATCCTTAATATAGAATACTAAATTGTGCAAAAATGTTTAACTCATTCAATTTTATATTTTAAAACAACGAAGTTTTAATAAGCGGACTGCACCCACAGTGTCAGCCATAAATCATTTGATTGGAAATTTTTGTGAAGACTGGTCAAGGTATTGAATAGAAGCGCGTATGGAGGCATGGTAAAACATCATCAACAAGGAGAGATTCGACACAGATTCGGCTACCACAAAAATCACTGCAGAGAATTTTAGATACATTAGGCATGTGTTAGACATTTCAACTTAAGCAAGAATAAGAAGATAGATCCATGAAAACCCTGCAATCAAAATTTATGATGACAATCAGGGTAGACTAATCAGGTAAACTCACCAGCGCAGCAGAATAATCTTTTAAACTTATTGGATGTCAAAATCCATATAAAAAATCTTTCGACATTTGCGGTATATTTTTTGAAAATTGGCAAAGAAGCCGAAAATACTATGAATTCGCCGGTGAGTTTACTTACCTATTATCAATTTATCTGGGTAATAACTTAAATGAAAACAAGTTATAAGCAACTCATTCTGGGCCGCCCTTTATTATTAATAACGTTTAAATTAATATTCTCCTCAATTATTTGTTTACAATAATAATAGCATAATAAAATGCTATTTGATTTACATGTTCGCGAGAGCGGCCTAAGAGAAGGTCATCCACTCAATTGTTTCTTTTTACTCGCATTAAAACATTTCGATATGGAACTTTTGTTTAGCTGAAATATTATAATTAAAATAACTTACAACAAATCAAAAGTTATGAGAGACGAGTTATTTATATAAATAAATTAAAAACCTCAATTTATTTATTTATACGAAATTCAAATGTCAAAAAGTTTATACGTAAAAGGGCGCCTATTTTTTTAAGGAACGTAAATTTTAATTAACCAATACACATACATATTTAGCATAGTTATTTTTAATTCCATAACGACATTAAAAAGGGAAATTGATATGTTGTTTATTTGGAAATAAGGAAATATTTTTGTGTGTTTTATAAATTAATTTTAGAGTTTCGAATATAACGTCTGAATTAGAACAACGAATTGATGCAAACTTCTCAGAACGAAAAATGATACTGAAGATGGCCATAGCCGAAACCGGTTTGTCTCCAAACCAAACTTGACAAGGTATGACGGAAAATCGTTCCAAAATTCTACATGGTCAGCACTTCTTTAAGGTGTGAGTAGGTAGCAGGTAACGATTGTAAGTCGGGTGTTTTGTACGGATTGGTAGATGTAAGTGATGACTGTTTTATGGCTTTGTATTGTATTAGAATTTGTGTTTTCGGATGGCATTCACATTTTATTCAGTAGTTTGCGGATATTAGTGTACAAGATGAGTGTAAAACTATTCACACACTTATGATTTGTATGTGTATATTGTTTTCGTACCAATTCTCCACACACGTCGAACAAATCTCATTACTGAAACGTCATCAATTAAACATTAAACAGATGACGCAATTGCTCTTTTGATATTATTTATGTACGCAGCAAAAAAAGAGAAGAAAATAAAATTAAAAGAAGCAAGTGACTGTCTTCTTCTTCTCTTAAAATTTCAATAAATTCTATTTAAAATTGATGCACTAATACATCAAACATATCACATAACATATTTTTAACTTGATTTTCTTTGAATTTTTTATTTTGTCTAAAGAATTTCGAGCATAAGACGTTTAGGTTTTTCTAAAAATTTCGGTAAAGATTTCCTGTTGAGCTGGGCTCAGAAACCGGCAAAATAAGCATTGAGATTAGCTTACAATAATAAACTGCATTATTGATAACAAAATGAGTTGGGATAAAAAATTAGATAGGAATAATTTTCTAAAGTGAACTAATAAAATCCAAAAATTTCTCACATCATATGTAAGTATTTGAAAATGTTCAATTTCTTGTAAATCACATACATATATTATAAGTGTATGTAAGTTTAAATATAAAGCAAACATTTATTGATATTAGAAAATGGCACATAGCCGAAACCGGTTTGTCTCCAAACCAAACTTGACATGTGATGACGGAAATTCGGTCCAAAAATCTACATTAAAACACCCTGTCGGAATATCAAATCAAGAATAAATTTGTTTTATTAAATAGTATATATAAAATTCCGTTTTATAGATGATTGCTATGGTTTACAATTTTTAATTCAAAGGTAGTTTTTGAAATATACGCAAAAATATTTAAAACTTTGGATTATGCCAGTGCGCAAATATACGCGGCAGCAATAGAATGATTTGTATTAATTAGTCTTAAAAAGCAATATTTCATTAATTTCTTTGTTCTTATTCCACAAATCCTAATTTAAATTAAATGGAATAAGTTCTCTGCTTTGAAAAAAAAAATACTCTGATTAAGTAAACTCATGGCAGAAAATATTAAATTTTCACCTTTTTGTTAAAAAAAAACACAACATGTTTGTACCAACCTCATTATTTTTGTATTAGACAACATCGATTGGGTAAGCCCAAAGTACTCGTATTAAAATACTTTCACTACACTGATTTCAAATTACTTAAACCTTCACTAAAAGATATTTACTATAAAGACTGTAAAAACAAAACGCTTGGCCAATCATCGTCGATTACAAATACCGGCAAAATAGTGCTCGAAACATGAATATGTAAAAGGTTCAATTTTAGGTTATTGTACTTTACAGCATTAGAAAGTACAACAATAATAACAACTTTGTCATCCCTGAGAACGAAAAAAAAAATTAAAATTGGGCTGTATTCTCTCGCACCATTCCATTAAATATAGAGAAGAAGAACCACAAAAACAAACATACACACCAAATCATGATGCAATTCAATAAAAATGTTATATTTTTGCATCGGTGTTTGGGTTTTTAACGACTTCTAACAAAAAATGTTATTTCAATCGTTTCTCATAAATAGCATACATGTATGTACATACATATGCACATGTGATTTTTAATCATGCTTAACACTTTTTTATTTTAATTTCTTTTTAGAGCAAATGCGTCATATTTTTTCAATTTTATTGTATTTTTTTAATTACTCTTTCGCATTTTTAAGAGGTTTCGTCGCAATCGAAGGTTTGTTTTATTTTTCACTTTATTGGCTTTGGACAAATAATTATTTTAGTTTATTGTGTATTACCAGTAACATATTTAAACAAAGTCCAATTTATTATCATTATGCTCAAACTTGTTTTTCACTTCTATAATTTTTTTCTTCTTCTTTTCTTAACTAAAACCTACCTGCAAACGCACGCTCGTTTACTTTAAATTATTTCTTTTCTTAATTATCTGTTTTTGTTCTCTTCTTTACGTGAACACAATAAAGTAAATACAACGAAACCAGTGAAAACTTTTTTTATTTTTGAGCAAATAACAAACAGAAACTAGACGCTTTACAAAAAAACACCTCTAAGCAACACGGGTATCTGTTGGATACTACAAGATACTTTTCTAGGCATGTTGAACACAGGCATGGAAAATTTAAAATATCGAATTGCACGTTTTAGCAAGCAAAATTGTAACGGAGATAAAGGAAATTTTTTATATTATTAGATTCAATTTAAAACTTATATATGCATAACTGCAATTAATTGTGTAAGAAATAAGTTTTTATAAATTTAGACTCTCACCATTTAACCACATTTTAGTACAATTAAAATTATTTATTTACTTATTTCTTAATTATATTAAAAATTACAGAAAACATATGTAAAAATATGAAGAAACAAATATTAATTATTAACAGCTTTTAATAAATACATATGATACAAAATTTTGCGTTTAATATTTTTAAGATTAACTGCTTCAGTGTTTTGGTACTTTTTGTTAAGCGGTGCACTGGTATTTTCCTGAAAAATAATAATAGTACTTAATTTTCCATCCCTGATTCAATAAAATGTTCTCACAACCAGGGTTGTAACACTTTTTAAACTCTATCCCCAGCAGGAAGTGTTCTACTTCATATTTATGTTGGGAGAGCCCGTTAGCGTTCCAGAAGCATAATTTTATCTGGTTCATTTTTTGCCAAACAAAACTTGCAGAAGCATGTTTTGGGTTCGCATCATTTCCTGAAACATACCCTGCATAGTTGTCATGAAATTATTCATTGTCTGTATTAAGTTCTCGATCGAGCTCGAATTGTTGGTGAGGGGTGTCTGAGCACCCTCTTTTAAGACGTGGGCATATGAATGTTTATTCGCATTAGAACTTTTGGCATTCACATTAGGTAAATCATTTTTCAATGTTTGAGCATATGAAATGTTTGGCTTAGTGTGTGGCTGTGTAGCTTGTGTACTAGCAACAGAACCAGCATGAAGCCGAGGAAATTGGGAAGCTTTATATTGCTCATAATCAGGTTTGCGTACGACTTTCGCATTATCTTTTACATATTGAAATACTTTGCAGCCCCTGTAATTTGCTGTATGATTTTCACCACAGTTGCTGCATTTTTAACCTTGGGGTCTGTTTTGGAGGAAGTGCATTCCAAAGTCCGGTGCGCATCACCGCAGACAACGCATACGCATAATATACATATGCAGTAAATTTAAGTATTATAAGAAAATCTATTTAATTTTACTAATGTACAATTAATATTTTTACCGTATTTTCTGGTTTTGTTTTGAAAGTATCGCAGTAAATTTTATTTACATAAATTCATATCAATTTTTATTCTTAGCAAAGCATCTTTAAAAACTTTCCACACAGGCATTACTAATTGGAAGACAAACATCATCATTACTATCATCAAAATTGTTTTTTTTTTTTTTTTTGGTGCAGTATTGCGCAAATTAATATGCCTAGTTCTGACTTCGATAAATATTCTTCTTATTTGGATAACATATGTTCATTTAAATCTCTATGTGTTTCAAAATTTGTGATCCTTAGTTATTACATTGGTTATAATTAATACATAATATTTTAGAAATTAGATTTGAATTTCTTTTAGGAAGATTCAGTAAAATAAAAATTAGAGCCTAAAGAATATTTGCTCTGCTTTTTGAGCTTCTTCAGATAATTTTCCAATTGGCAAAAGGGCATCTTGTATGCTACTAACCTGTGTTCCGAGCTAAATTTCGAAAATTTTCCGAAAGGATCTTATAACCACTAGAAACAGCAAATAGTATGGTGTGCAAATAGTA
Organism: Phania funesta; assembly: GCA_963932375.1. Taxonomy (NCBI): domain Eukaryota; kingdom Metazoa; phylum Arthropoda; class Insecta; order Diptera; family Tachinidae; genus Phania; species Phania funesta. Next base: position 34,385,499 of record OZ010655.1, on the reverse strand, counting down.
TGGTGTGCATTTTTGTACTTGTGTTATTTCAGCTCAAATTTTAGAATTTTTCAAAATACTTGCAATTTTAAAACAACAAATAATACCATTGTTATACAACAGAAAACCCCATATTAACAACTGAAATAAGTGATGAGTGCGTGAGACACTTTATTCACAATTACGGTGAGTTAATTTAATTACCACTAAATAACGACAACAGCAAACACTAGGAGAATGATAAAACAAAATAATTTAATTTTGACAAGAATTTTTACACAAACTATAAAATATCTAAAAAGTACTCAATAAAAATAGATTTTTTCAAATTTCAAGTAGATATTCCATGCTTTCTGAAAAATTTAATTTATGAATAAGTTCAAGACAAACTAAGTCAATCAAATATAAAAAAATATCTCAAATTTTAGAGCGTTAAAAAATTGTATATTTCCACACATATCTTTTTAAACAGAGTCTCACAAGTACATGAAATTTAACGTTCCATTCTAGGATCTGTTATGACGAAAACATTAATAAAAAAAATTTAAATTCAGCGCTACTTTGGACCGGTTTGAACCCAGTGTACGTGGTTTACAAATCACTATGTGCCCAACACAAAATTTGAGGGCCAAAAGAGCTTAAAAGTCGTTGTTTTGCATGACCACACCATATACTCGTATAACAATCCTGCTCACAACTTTAAAACTATGTCCACACAAGCGCCTTAATTGCACAATAAGTAGATTTACGCAATTAAGGCCTTAATTGTTACCATACAAGAATTCAACTAATAACTTGAGCAACTACTAAATTGCACCAATAATAGTGTAGAATTTCAAATGGTTACTGCATGAACCATACAAATACATTTTATTTTTCATGGCGCGGTTGTCAACTCTATATATAAAAATTAAAACAAAAATTAAAATAAATGTCAGGTGAAATTTTTAACGAAAATAGATGTTATATAATTAATTTCTTTTCATAATACTTTTTTTAATTTTTTGTAAAATGACGAATTTCTCTATTTTTACAAATTCACAAATACAAGTTTTCACATACAAAATGAACACATTTTTAGCTGCCAAATCCTAAAGTAAATTAAATTGCATATGTATAAAACAAAATGTTGGAGAAACAATAGGACCTCCCCCTAAGTGCCATCTATCGGGTTAAAAATATTCAATCTCAACCATACACACACAAAATTCTATTGCAGTCATTTAGGCGGTGATATTTATATGTACAAATATTAAGATAAGATAAAAATTAATTTAAAAGTTATGCAATGGTATCCAAGCTTGCATTGGTAAGTTTCTTTATCACCGGCAGCTTTTGGATGTTTATTTAACCTTATTTTATTTTCTTTCTTTGGTCAGGTAATTTTTACATTTCTCTACAGGAACGTTTTTGTATCATGTTGCTTAAGCATCCCATAACTTCTGGACTTGCCCAAGTAATTGTTTCGCCTTCAACACTTGTCACAAACATCTTGTTTGTCATTTCATATTAATCAAGTAAAAGCGACACTTTTTAACTTATAATCGAAAGCATATTATTATATTGGTGTTGCTGATACGAGTATATAAATAGTGCACCAAACAGGTATTTGGAACATATGTATGTATATGAAGTTTGATCCTGCAATTTAAGTGTTGAAAAGATTAGGGAGATAAAGAAATCCTGGAGATGCCAAACATTATTTTCTACCTACCATTCTTTTCCGAGTTGCCATTTATCATTGGAGTGAACTTATTTAAATTGTTTTCTACATTTTATTTTCTGCACAAAGGTGTAGCGAAATATTGATAGTTAATAAAAATATTTAATGAAAACCAATTTATTTAAATCCTTAAAGTTTGGACAATTAATTGATAAATTAAAAAATTTTAATAACATCTAGAATAAACTATTGAAGTATTACATTTTTTATTATTCATTCATAATAAATACGGTTAGTGCCACTTACACTTATGAACATATATAGTATAATAAATAATTATCAGATTTAGTCAATCAAATAAACTCAACGCCTGCTCTTTATAGGCAGAATTTTAAATTTAAGTTAACATAGGAAAATGTTTTTAATATCCCTTATATTGGCTACTGTAACCTGTAGTACAAAATGGAATTCAAAACAAAAACAATATGAATTCAGTGTTAATTAGCCCTTAAATGCCTGAATTTGAAATACGATTTGAACTGCGGCAATAGTTTTTGTTCTAGTATAATTATCCGCTGAAAATTACGAATTTGATTTCAAATTTGAAAAAAAAATGCTCCTGTACAGCTCCAGGACCTGAACAAGGATGACCGTCTGTAGACGGTCTTAGGCGTTTAGGGATATTTTTTCGGAAATAAATAAACACGATAGTTGATTAAAAATTTTTAGCTTTATTTTTAATTGTTCCTTTAAAAATAAATAAAATGTTTAAAACAAATGTATTTTTGATCTGAAAGATATTCCGTGAAACAGTTTTTATTTTTGGAAAAACATAAGTGCACGTTGCACTTAGTGCAAAACGTGTGTGTATCGGATTTTTTGCACAATTTGCAAGATTTCTTGGAACCCCATTGTGGAAAGTGACTTATGTCGTCGAATCTTATACCGGCCACAGGATGAATGGCTTTCTTTCCAACAAGAGAGCTACAACTTGGCTCATCAGCCAATGACGGTCGACCAACTACACGTTTTTCGACGGAAGCGCAGAGCTCTTTTGCAATGCTCCAGCGGAACTCATACATTGTCATATCTTTTTGCATTTCATCATTATCAGGGTTCTGTTTTTTTCGGTGTTAACTCTTCGATACAATATAAAGGCGTTTGTTATGCTCATATCAAGCAGATGATAAAATAATCTGGTGGCCATGTCCTGCGTTTTGATCTTCAGTCCATTGCGGCCCATATAGGAGTCCATTAAGTCTACGCCTCCCATATGGGCATTATACTCACGGATGATCGTTGGGCAATCAATTTCTTCGTAGGTTTTTTGCTTCCGGTTGTAACGTCCAATTTTAGAAGACTGATTGACTAAACTGCTTCTGTTGAAAAGTTTTGTACCAACGTAAGTTGAACAAAGCTTAACATTTTTAGTATCTTTCCACAATACTGTTGCAATATCGACACCATAGGCGGAACCAACGAATTCTGTAGAATAACCTCTTGGTGCTTTCTTGAGTTCATCAGCTTTGTCTGTCGGAAGTTTACAGTTTGGAATACGATTTGCTCTCACAGTTCCAAGACTATAAATTCCACGAGCTCTTAGGTACACCATAAGGGGCAGGGACGTATAAAAATTATCGAAATATATAATATGGTTTTTAAAATTTGGGACTGTCTGCGACAACCTAACAATAGTTTGAAGAAAGGAGACACTTCATAAAAATTACAGTGTTTTAAAGCAATTGTTTACCTTATAACAACGTTTCCTGTTGAGCCAATATCTGGTGTGTCGTTCAAAACATCATCCTCGTTTTTAGCGACAGTATATATTTCGAACCTATACGAATAGCCTTGGGTGTCGCACAACAAAAAGAACTTTACACCCCACGGGTGTGGCTTGTCTGGTAAGTATTGGCGTATGTGATGAACCATTTTAGTAGCGCACATTTGTTCATCAACACATAGGCGAGATACTGTCGAAACGTCCAACCAAATGCGTTGCGACTTTCCGGATTCTGAAAATGGGATCATAGCCTGGACTTCCCTTTCGTACTCTGTTGGACTCATCATTAAAAGAAATATATTTTTTTATTTGTTCAAATCTATTCTTAGACATACAGTCTGGTATGTGCCGAAACCCAGTGTGCCTGAATATTGGGGTAACGAAATAAAGACATAAATATGAGTACCCCAATATATTGCCGAACGCCACACGAATCGAGTTTAAACTGTGTGCTGACATTTTTTTTTTTTTTATGGTAGGACCAGCACTCAGGGGATGACCCCTGTTCATGCAATGCATTGTGCTAGAACTAGGAAAATAGGTTATGGGAAGGAGGACAGAGGGAGTAGTGTTTATTAACATTTGATTTGAACTTTTCCACAGAGAAAGTGGGAGGAAAGACCTCTGCTGGAAGCTTATTCCACATACGAATGGTCCGGCTAAAGAACGGATTCTGTCTGTAGTGCGTTGTGCGATCCACTGGCCATTCGACCACAAATGGATGTGCTCTTGATGAAGTACGTGTGGTGCGTATGAATGACCGGGTTTCGGGAATAATATCCCTAATTTCATCAGAGCACAATCCATTGTAGTAGCGATAGAACAGCGAAACACACCCCACATTGCGACGATGCTCGAGTCAATAGAGTTGGATACCCTACTGTCACCGATCAGCACCGTCGCTCTCTCCTGTACGCGGTCGAGTAACTCCAAAATAGACTTTGAAGCACCGGCCCATACATGAGAGTTGTATTCCATTTTCGGTCGAATATAAGTGGTATAGATAGTTAGGAGATCAGATGGGGTGAAGTAATTCTTACACCGTTTGAGGAAGCCTAGGCACTTGAATGCTTCATTCAACACTTGAAAGATATGTTGGGTCCATCGGACATCACATTGAATCTTCATGCCAAGAACATCAAGAGCTACTGATTCCTCAATATCTATACCACCCATAACTACAGATGGAGCAGCAAAGTCCGTCGTGCGTCTGTGTGTTAGCATACAACACTGGGTCTTATTGGGGTTAAAATCGACCCTATTCGCACGACCCCATTCTGTGATCGTCACAAGATCACTATTTAATGACTCATTCATGCGGTGCCTCATGGTCCCAATCTCTAAGAGGCTTGGTCTGTTGATGAATGAGTAAGAATGGCATATGCTGCTGTCATCTGCAAAAGAATAAATAGTGTTGGAAGTTTGACGAAGAAGGTCATCTAGGAAGATAAGAAATAGAGTAGGAGAAAGATTTTTCCTTTACTGCAGCTCGATTTGTTTCTAAACTGATGAGATCAAGTAGCTCATCAGTGAAGAAATAAGAAAAATAATTTACTGGGGTTTCTAATTTTAACACTTCGGACGGTAAGTCAATTTTTCCCCGAAAAGCTACCTCATTTACGTGCAGTTGCATAAACGTTTTACGCCATATAATGCTCTTGAACTCCGAAGAGTCTTTTATAATATCCGACAAGGCTAAAATATACATATGTAAGTCGTATACATATTTGTTTTACAGATACAGACGATTGTATGTACTTACAACGGCCTGTGAGCCCGCCTGATGATGGTACTGCTTGCGGTCCCGAAACTTCAAAAATTGGTAATGGTGATCGTGCTCTTTTGTGGGCTTTCAACGAAGTTGTCACCGTTTGTTTTTAAAATTTTGAAGTAATATCTTCCGACTCAGCGCTGATAGTGTTCAAACTACAATTACTTACGTTAATTGATAAGCTTACTGTATTTGTAAGCAACGAGGAGTCCAATACTTTCAAGCAGTCGTCTGTCATATCATCATCTTCCGGCATAATTTCATCGCAATTATAATCAGGATCCTCGACACTATCATCCAAGTCTTCAAAATCATCATCATCATCTGTTATTGAAGCCATAAAATCTTCAATTTGAAGAAAGTTTAATTTTTCTTCCTGTACGGGACAACCGATTTTCTATTTTTTCTGCTGACATCTTTTACGACGACAATCCCTTATTTTCTGTTAATTATTTGTTAAAAGACAAGGTGCAATATCGATTATTTCTTACTCCGGTGAAAATACGTTACAAAAAATTTTGTTCACTTAACTCACTAAGACCGTCTACAGACGGTGTTCACATAAATCGCAATTGAAACAAAATCATTGTTTTATTTACACTAATAGCTATATTATGCTAAGATAAACATTTGAAATACTTACCGCAAAAATTCTGCTTTTAATTCAATCACTGGAAGTTATTATTTTTTTATTTTAATTCTTACTTGAAACACAATTAATTTCTCAACCACTTTGTAATAAAACCACAAAGTAACACAGAGGCGTCACTAGTATAGTGGTCTCTTTCTCTATCTGTCTCTTTCTTAAATGAATGACCGCTCCTATATTCCCTTTTGTTATATTTTCTTCTTTATTTTGGATAATTTTTCTGGCGCATTAATGAAAAAGGTAAAAATAAGGGTTGAAAATTTATATTTATTTAAATTTAAATTAATTTACTTTCTTTTATTTACAGGAAGAAGCAAGGGCACAATTTAGAGGATAACTTATGATGTAAATTTTAAAAGATAAGTACATTTCTATTATATAAAAACACACACTTATTTCCTTTGTATATTGACTAATAGTTTTTTCATTTTTGCAGAGCCAAAATGCATTCATCTAAAAATGTGTAAGTATGGATTTACATAGATAACAGAAAACAAATTTGTTAAAAAATTTCTTGTATATTTTCAGGAAAAGATGTATTAAAGGATGTCCTCCAGGCGAACAACTTCACATCTTCCCAAGGGATCCAGAGAGGTAAGTCTTTTCAAGTGTTAAACATTTTTCCGTACTGATTATAATTTCGCTCCATACGTTGCTTTACGGAAGCATTACCTACAGACCTGCAAATGTAAATCGGGTTTCAGGACTTGTAGGCTTGCTTAATTTTAATGTAATTAATTTTATAAAATCTTGGTTAAGATAAACTTATGTGTTTGGAACTTTTTATTATTTTTAAGGTGTATTTATAAATAGACAAACTTCTTCAATAGATTTTTCTCTCATTTAAACTTATATTCATTTACATTTGTTTCATTAGCTGCTACGGATTTATTTGTTGATGTTGAACTTGTTGTTAATGGCGGATTGTTGGGCTCCCTGCTGAGTATATCGTAGAAATAAAGTAAATATTTCTAGGCGAGCTAAAGGCCTCTGAATTTTTTCTTGTTGTAATTTATTTTGTAATTGTAATTTAAGTTTTAGAAAAATAATAAAGAAAAAGCTTTAAAATGTTTAAATATACATAGATGTTTATTATTTACTGCTTGATATTAGGTACTGTACATAATTAAGACGTTGAAAATTAGAATTTTTATTTCAAAATATGTTATGAATGAATTTATTTCAAATTTAAACATTTACATAACTTTAACAAAAGTAAACACAAATTAGGTTACGCCTAAAAGTTTTGCCTTCTTTATCTACTAGTATCGCTTGTGATTTAAGCTGCTTGTTTAAATATACATATAAAAAAAAGTTATTATTGTAACATGTTTATGTATATGTACAATAAAATTATTTTTCATTTAATTTTAGACACAGTTTTGAAAAAATTTGCTTATCATTTAAAGCCATTTCCACATTGGTAATATCGAGATATTAACAGCATTATCATCAGAAACTTCTTGTTTTATTTCAAATTCTTTTTTAATTTTAGGTCTCGGAATACAAGACGCTACTGTAGCTACTGTTGTTTTAACATACTCAACATCGCTCTTGTTATCCTACTCATCCTCTTCGGTAGATGAACATGAACTTTCTTCTTCTTTTATAACAATTTTATGTACTTCATTGTCGCCACTAGAGTTTGCGTCCATCTTTTGCATTCTATTAGATTTAGATTTGTTATTGAATGTAATAAGTACGTTTAGGATTTGTTTTACCTGTTCATCATTTGTTACCAATTGTTTCGTCAAATATAAAGGCGTATAGCCAGCCCTATTAGTTGCATATGCTATCAACTGGCCATATACCAACATTAAATTTACCAATTTCAGATTTTGTTGTTGTTCGGCCATATGTAAAGCATACCACTTGGAGTTGTTACTGCGGCTGCATCATATTTTAATAGTTTTAATAGGAGTAAATCCATCAACATTTATTTATTTATTATTATTCCAAGCCATTTCTTTATTTGGGTTGGTCATGAAGACTGGGATATTGCAATGCAGTTTATGATCGCTTGTTGACCAATGTATTTTTAAAAGTTTATTTAATTTAAAATAATCTAATACCTCAAAAATAGGTATTGCGAATATAGATTAGGTTGCTTAGCAATATCCTTTTGCTTTTTGCTGATTATTTGTTCCTTGTGGTGATACATTGATGCCTTTGCGTTGCTGCATATACAAACACCATCTTTTTTACCACTTTTATTAATTTCTGTATTATTTAGCACTGGATCAAAATCTCTTAATTTTGGATATTTATTAAATGTGATATGTGATTTATATCACATTATATTTATATAATATAAAGCACAGAATATATAAATTAGAAACTGAAATATACGAAATTTTGCCTCCGTCACAAATTATTTTTCTAGTTTTTTGCTTCTGTTTTGATCATTTTTCGCACTATTTTAAAATGTTATATTTGTCTCTTTCTTGAGGGACTGCCCGCGGCAAAAAAAGCTGATTCTAGCAATTTTCTTGCGTCAAAGCTTACACCTCTGGTTACTTTGTGAATAAAACTCTGACTAGAATGATTTTTTCTGTCAATCTACTTAACTCATCACATTTCAACAGGTGCCGTTATTCTAGGAACTGTATACACACTTAAACTATTCAGATCGCATGAGCATTAAGTATGCTGATTTTGCTTACAAGCGCTTTTTCTGATGACCGTCTGTAGACGGTCTTAGTTGCTTAAGGGTTAGATACTTATACTTTGCATCAAGATAGACGTGTCTTTTATTTTAGCCTATTTTCAAAAATTCCGACTAGATTACAGAAATTGTAAACGAACGATTAAAATATTAGCAGTTATAAAATTATTTCGGTGCTTGTCAGATTTTGACTAAATTATCTGGAAACAATGTAACGGGTAGAATGCTTAGATAAATGAGAAATTTGCTGCTCCAACTTATGAAAAAAAATGTCAAACCGATCGTGGTTCCCTTCTTCCAGGATAAGAGAAAGGAAAGAATATCATAGGAGAAAAAACAATAAGTTGTAAACCTAATTGAATCGAATTTACGCTGAAAATTCTACGCGGAAAGTTGTACAGGAAACAAAAAGTTTTTAAATAAATTGCCTGCGAACGCGTTAATTTTTAATCGTTTTAATAAACATCTAATTTTTTCTCCCCCAAGCTCCGCGGATGATGTATGTATGTACAGTCGCACAGTAAAATCTGCATACCACCTTGAAAAACCAGGTTTTGAGTTATCTATAAACAGTGTAGGAATAAAATTCATTTCAAACAAATTCAATTGAACAACAAACAATAAATTACGACCAAAATTTTTTTCTCCAACATTTATTAACAAAAATATATAAAATTAATTCTTCAAACACATAAAAGTCTACATACTTAAAAAAATGTATTTCAGGTAAAAGTATATAACAAAAACAACAAAATTAATACTTTGTAGGATAGCCTTGGCTTTGTAGAACAGCATTTAATCTATTTTTGATAAGAGTTTACCAATACTTTTGTGTAATTGTTTGAAATTAAATTCCATTCTTCAAATATAGCGTTTTTCAGGTCCTGTTTATTTTTAATTGTCCTTTTTCTAATTCGGCGATCTAATTCATCCCTTAAATTCTGTATGGGGTTCAAATCCGGTGACTAGGGTGGAGTATGAAGTTGATGAGGCACGTTATAAAGAAGCCATTCTTTAACAACACCAGCGGTATGCTTTGGGTCGTTATCTTGCTGAAAGTACCAACCTGCTGCAAGACCCAATTTATTCGCGGATTGCCTTAGATTATCTTTGAGAATATTCAAGTATACCATGCGATCCATATTAATATCGATATATACTAAATTACCTACCCCAGCCGCCGACATGCAACCCCATACCATAACAGAGCCGCCACCGTGTTTCACTGTAGGAAGCAAGTTTTTAGGCAATAATGCTTCATTATTTCGACGCCATACTTTTTGCTTTCCATCATAACCAAACAAGTTGAACTTGATTTCATCGCTAAATAAAGCATTAGCCCAAAAATTCTCATCTACATCAATATATTTCTTAGCAAATTCAACGCGTTTTTGTTGTGAATTCCATTGGTTCTCAATACATGTCTAACCGTTTCTGGATGCACTGAAGCAATATGCTGATTTTCCAAAGTCTTCGCGATTTCTATTGCCGTAATTCTTGGATTTTCTTGAACATTCAACAAAATATTCCGCTTTGCACGTGGACTCAATTTAGGTGGGCGACCACTTCTTGGTTTGCTTTTTACACTTTTTGTCTAGTTATATTTCCGAATTATTGTCTGAATGCTTGATTTTGGATGTCCAACCAGTTTTCCAATCTCTTTTAGAGATTTACCTTCTTTATGATATTTTACGATCAGCTCACGCACTTCAATACAGATTTCTTTACTCATTTTGGTTAAATAAACACAACTGCAAAATTAAACATCTCATTTTTTCTCCCCCAAGCTACGCGGCTGATGTATATACATATTTAAAAAAAAATTATGCATTTTAGGAAATTTAATAAGATTGCTGAAGCTTATTTTCATAGTTTAAAAATAAAAAAGTTGATATAAAGGATAAAAAATTTCACTTAATTCAACAATGAATTTTGAACGTAAATCGATTTTTAGGTAGAAAATAATGTAAGCTAACGATTCATATGTAAGCACCATTGACATTTTATAAATATGCTAGTTTAGTAACTAATATTTTTTACTTAGATTTTTGATTATCGAGATTCATTCATCAGATACAGATTTATTAATTGATTACGTCTGCCTAAAATATGTGTATTTTTATTAGAATATCTTTAATTGCATTTAACGCTTTTTTGAGCAAAATGAGTTTAAAATTTTATCTTAAAATGGATAGATCATTTTAAACTTCCAGCATCGTGCCTCAAAACAATACAAAATACACATTTATTTAGTTCGCTATTTATTTCTGAACAAAGAGTTATAAATATGTAATAAAAACACAACTTAAATGAGTAAATCGTAAGCAAAAATAATGTTTAAAAATTTAAAAAAATTTAACGCATTCCCATTATATGGCTTAAATTTAAATGTTTATCTGTGCATTACCAAATTAGTTATGTTAAGTTCGGTTGTTATTTTATTATTTTTTTCAATTTTATTGAATTTATTTCATATCTTTTGTTGTATTAAGCTTACAAAGTATTTACTAATTTTTCGATTAAAAATAAAATTTCACACATTTACGTAAAATAACGTTGATAATTTTGGTTCCAAATATAGTTGAGTACAAACGTCTGAACATAAAAAAGCTGCAATAGGTTTTAATTTATTAAAATTGTTTTATGTAATGAAGAAGTCATTGTTTGCAAGAAAGAAAGGTTATTAAATTTTAGTTTTAATTGATTTTTCTAAATTTATTGTATGATTTTATTAATTTGTGGCTTAAAATGATACAATTTTATGATGGCAAACCCAAAGTTTTACGAACTAAACGCTTGGCTATTTGATTAAATTCTTCACGCTTTTCACGCCACATAATAGCTGCATCAACGTTAGCACCGGATTCGTCATTGGGTTCTGAAAGGTATTATAGGGTAATACGTATTAAAATTTTAAATTATTTTAGTTCTGATATTGTTAAATTTTTTTTGGAAATAACCATTTTTTATAGCAATAATTAAAATTACTAAATATATATGAGTAGATAAATAAGACAAATCATGTACTATATAAGAGAATTTTAGTGTATTGTATATAACCCGGCTATGAACAACAAAGGAGGAAAATTAGTGATAAACGGACTGTACAATTGAGAGACGTAGTTAATAGTCGTGCGTACCAACATTGCTTTTATAAATCGTAAAAACATCTTAAATAATACAAAATTGCTTCAAAATTATACGACCCACTATTACAAATCTATCGAGTATTAGCTAGAAGCCATCTTAAGTCCTTAGTCCTCACGTTAACTGATTATTGACATTTCTCCTTTAATGGATCCGCCGGTTAAACATTCCAAGCTGACAGACTTCAATTTTGCACTTCCAAAGGGATCAGATTTTCTGCTAAAAAGTTACAGTATCTAAAAATTATTGCAATTAACATCCAATAAGTTTTTATTTTCTTTTTGCTTGCAAGTAGTCCAGTGACACGTGAGTGGTTTCAAATGTATGTTTCAGAAGAAATATAGCACATATCAATAAACATTTTTTCTCTATTAATCTGTTTACTGCCTTGACAATAAATATCGTATGTGTAATTATTTGGTAAATATTTGTATTATTTACATTTACTTTGACCAAATTTTTTATCACATTTCAACCACAAAAATCACAGTGAAAGGGACATGCTATATATGTTATGCGCACTACTTTTGGCCGCATTCATTTTTTCTTGAGTTTTATTAAAAAAATTAACTTTAAAATTAATCTTCAAGTTTTTTTTTCGCGTTCAAAATAATACTTATTTTTCAGGTTTAATTTATTGATAGAAAACTAATAATTATTTTGTGAGTTTTAGATTTTGCGTGGAAAATAAAAGTAATTTTTTTTTGTATTATTCAGTTTTTGTCAGTTAACAAGCAGCCACTGTAGAAAAACAATTTTCTGCCCTAAGATTGATATTAAATGATTTAAGGTCAATATTATTTACAGAGTCCGTGATTTTCTTAGGCAATAATTAAAATTTGAGAAATAAATTTTATTTTCAAAGCAAAAAATAACCCTTAAAAATAATAATTCTGTGGCTATAAGCCAAAAGTGTTTAATCCACTAAAGCTGAAACGTACCCCCCAATTAGCGTCTATTTTTCGGGAAGTGATATAAAAATGTATTGCTGTCCATCTTCTACATTCGGAACAATAACTTAATTTAAATTTCGTTAAGAATAAAATCTTAGTAGAACATAAGTTGTTTATTAAAATCAAAATTTTTTCAAAATGCATATAACAGCCTATCTTAAAAAGACATCATGTTTTTAAAATTCAACTTTAAAGTGTAAAATTGATCTCTATTAAAACGAAAAAATTATACTTCAGCATTTTTTTTTTCTGAATTATTACTATTAGATAAGTATATATACATATAATTTTCGTAAATTTTTTATAATTAAAATGAAACTGACCTGCCAACATTGAAACAACACTGAGTAATATCTTTTCTACACTTTGTACGGGACTCCAACGCTCGGCCGATGATTCATAACCCATGGGATCATCACCAGGAGCATGTAATATGGATATGCATACACGACCATCGACAAAAACTGTAAATAAACATATTGCGTGCAACAGAATTTTACACGAATTCTATAATGTACGTACTCATACTCACTATTAGGATGAAACATTTCACAAGTAAATTTCATTTTAGGCGGACTCAAAGGATAATCTGGCGGGAATATTAGGCGGGCTGGAAAAACACCACCCTCAAAACACGTGCCTTCGGGACCACTGTTAGAATAAATCAAATTATATATGTGTACACATACGTTTATATTATTCTTATACAAGAAAATCTTACGCTATTAGTGCTTCCCATTCGAAAAAGTTGTCTTCGCTGACGGGACCGGCCACAATACCTTCCGGTGGATCCAAAGTCAATTCTAAGCAATTGTAAATATTTCAGTTATTTCGTTGTCATAATACTTCATTTTTATACAATTACGTTTATATTCTGCCATAAGTCTTCTTAAAGCTGAACCAGCCATTATTGTGTTGGTTGTTGCGTTTTTGTTCCTACCTGTGTCCAAGTTAAGTTTTCGTCCACTTTTTCTCTTACCTAAACTTCAAGTCTCTTGTTTTGCAAACAAAAAAAATCGTTGATTCTCGGGTTTTGTTTACTTTCGACTTTTTCAAGTTCAATTCTTGATTGTTTTATTAGTTCTTCGACTATTGAACACTTTTTTACCTATGATTTTGTTAAAGTTTCTGGGGTAAAATTTGGACAGAAATGTAAAATGTTTGCAAGTCCAAGGAAAATAACCAAATATAAAAACGTCACGACAAAGAAATTATGAATTATGACCTGTGCCAAATAAGAATGAGAGTAATAAGCAGTGTTGCCATCCTTCGTGATGTTACTCATAATTGTGAGTACTTTTTATTTCTATGGTTTAGCCCAAAGCATATTTATTTTAAATATGCCTTGGTTTAGCCCATGTATAATTAGTTCAAGGTTTAATGCAATGTATTATATTTTTAAGTATGAGTTTATTTTTATTTTTGAACATTGATTTTATTGACATTTACTCTCAGTTTTAAACATTTTGACTTATTTGTTTACTACATGCATTTTAATAAACACACCTAACGATGGGTAATTGAATACAAGAGCTTCTCAGAATTTACATATTTTCCGGCCATTTTTCTGTTGGGTTTGATTGGTTGGCAGAAAATAAGTGATTGTTTCTGGATTGAATATGAAATTGTATAACATATAAATTATGATATACAACGGTATTTATTAGATAGTATTCGAATTAACCAGTTTAGTGTTGATCAATAATTAAGAATATATTTATAACACTACGTCTTGACTAGCCATAAATTTGTTTTCACATTGCGAGAGTGTCTGTAACATAACGGGAAAATGTGTTCGTGGTCTTCCGTTTGGAGAATACGTGTACTCTCCGCTGGAGCGTTTACGTCTATAGTCTACCTTTTCTAGTACAGACCGCAAAATACTACTCAATCTACTTCTTCGCGCGTTAGTCCTCCTGTTAGCAGTTTGCCTTGCTTTTCAGTCTAATGGCTCTCTTTATTTTTTAATTCCATTCATAAAATCAAACTATTTCGTTAGATCAGAGTTTTATTTTAAGGTACACATTTGCAACCACATGTATAGGAAAGCAATAGAAATAGTATTCGCCCAAATTTTAAAGAAAACTACTTGCAAACTTATATTTAATTGCTGTGTTAACTAGGAAAAAGAAATATATATTTTAATATATTATATATGTATGTGGATATGTATAATTTACATCAACCCTTTTTATTCACTATTCTACTTGATTCTATATATAGTGTGGTATAGTATAAACATAATCAAATATATTATTATACTGTCAAACTCCAAACAAGCATCACCGCTAAATGGTTCATATATTGAGTCTGACGGTTAAAGAACTGTCATTGTTCACGTGTTGTAAAGATGCGATTATCTAACTAAATTTGCCTTGCACATATTTCTGTTTTCGGCATAGTCTACGAAGAGAGTGATGCGCCGTAGCAATTTATCAGTGGCGACGCCATGTGCATAAAATATTTGGCGGCGGCTAAGACTCGAGTACTAGCCGGCTGAAAATTTTTCGGGGAACACATTCTCAACTAATTTTTGTTAGGGCTTGCAACTGTAAGTTTAACTCAAAAAATTACTTTTTAAGGATTATTTCCAAGTTTTACTTTTCACTTAAAAAATAATAGATACTTTTAAGTTTTGCTTGGAAAATAATAGTTATTTTCTGAGTATGAATTATTTTTACTATGAACAAGGTACTTTTGACCACAGACTTCCATTATATTATGTGCTTTTGATAACGCCATAACTCGAAAAACTCCGTTTTGAAATTAACGTGGTCGAGGTTTTATGTTAATGGAAAGTAGAACAGATTTAAATATGAAATTTATACACAATAGAAAGCATGACATAACGAACAGTTGTGCATCATTAACTCCAAAAATGCATTTTTTGAGGCATGACGTTTTTTGAGTAAGTAAGCGATATGTTTAGTTTTAAATAATCTGAATTTTTTTGTCACAAATCTTTATAGCAAATTCACGCCAAATCTCGTAAATTTGCTGTATGGTTTATAATATATATTTAGAAATAATTATTAACTTGGGATTATTAATGCCGTGCTTTTGTAAAAAATTAAGCTCACAAATCCATTTTTAATAAAAAATAAAATACATGTATGATGTATCAAAAACAAATGAGTTTTATTATCTTAAGTTATTACATTTGCAAATGTTAATGTTATCGGTCCCTGACCTTTCCTATTCGCATCTTTGTATGCGCCAACTTTAACAGATCTGTTTAGCATTTTAGGAACTTACAATCATAAAATAAAAGTAAATCTAAATTTAAATATGAAACTACTTGATGTTTAGTCAATGATTTTAATGAAATCCACTTTACAATAAAAAATATGGATTTTAATAATTGTTTACATCGACTTTAACATACGCGTATATAGCAATATTATTTGAAAAATCTTTTACACAATAATTTTTCACTAAATGCAGTATTATGCTTTGTCACTTAAAAAATTACGCGTGCAGAACTAAATTTATTAGAAATAATTTAATTTTATATACACTTTTTTTATATGTCGCTCTTTAATTAATAATATATTTATTTGTCATCACGTCAACGAAATTCTTGTTTTATAAATTTAAAAACAAACTGACCAAATATTAATATTTCATCACCAGCATATTTATTCCACAAAATTTTGAAACTTCACTAAAAAGCCGAAAATTCATAAAAATGTAAACTCAAAAATGTAGAATTTTGGAACGAATTTCCGTCATCCCTTGTCAAGTTTGGTTTGGAGACAAACCGGTTTCGGCTATGTGCCATCTTCAGTGTCATTTTTCGTTCTGGAACGTTCCAGAAACCAAACTTGACAAGGGATGACGGATATTCGTTCCAAAATTCTACATCAAATCACCCTGTCGGAATATCAAATCAAGAATAAACTCAAAAAAATAAACCCGAAATTGCATAAAAAATTACAAAATTGTAAAAATTTACCACAAATCGAAAAACTGGAATAAAAAATGTAATTGCTACAAAGCCAATATTTAATGAAAAACCGAAATTTTACCAAAAAGTGCTAAAATTACCAAATTTTGGAATTTTACAACAAAAACGTTAATATAATTATATATATTAATATAGTTATATAATTATATGAAAACTTCAATATATAAATTATATAAAATATCGCTAACTATCGATGGTTTTATTTTTAGCAGACTACCGATATTTATATTCCGATAGCGATACTATCGACAAAAAAGTGTTTAACTAAATAAAAGCGGCCAATAATAAGTAGCTTTAGAGGTTGAAGACTTAAAGCTTTTCGGATCGGAAGTAAATGTGTCCAGGAAGGTGAATTATCTGGGCGTTACCCTGGATAAGGAACTTACCTGTAAACGAGTGTGTGGCCGTAGGTGGGGAATCTCGCCAAAGGCTGCATTCTGGATTTACACAATGATGGTGAGACCCATTATAACTTACGCATCCGTGGTGTGGTGGCCGAAGGCCTCTCAGGGCACAATTAAGCGTAAGTTGGATGGGATTCAGAGGGTTGCCTGCATGGGTATAAGTGGTGCAATGCGCACGGCGGCAACACAGGCAATGTTGGGATTGCTGCCATTAGACTTATTCATTAGGTCAACGACCGCATTGTCAGCTTTGCGAATGAGGAGCGATGCGGTTTGGCATAGCTTTGGGCCGAACATCGGGCATAAGAGTATCCTGGACCTCGTTGGGAAAGAGGTTAGGGCTGCTCAGATGCCGATGGAACGCATTAGTAGAAGAAAAGTAGTCGAGAGGCTGCATCGGACACTCATTGCGGAAGGCATTATACACAATGAGTGTATGGAGAACGACATCAGCATTTTTACTGATGGTTCTCTTATGAGTGGCAGGGCAGGAGCAGGTGTATTCTCAGCTGAGCTGAACTTGTCCTGTAGTCTGTGTCTGGGGAGGTACGTATCAGTTTACTAGGCAGAACTGCTTGGGTTGCTGCATGCGTTGGATCACTTGCTTGAAAGCCGAGTGCATGGGAAAAGGGTTCTCATTGCACTTGACAATCAGTCAGTTATAAACGCATGAGGTGCTGGAATGTGTTCTGAAACTGAACAGATGTGCCTCGTTGAATGAGGTGACGTTGATGTGGGTTAAGGGACACATAGGCACAGCTAGGAATGAAGCAGCAGACGAACTAGCAAAAACGGGATCTGATGTGGATTTCTGTGGACCAGAACCCAGGGTTACCCTGGGGAATGGCCTAGTGCGAGCTAAAGTTCTTCAATGGGTAAACTCATTACACCTGAATAGGTGGAGGGAGAATACCACATGTAGACAGGCTAGAATAGTGCTCAAAGAGCCCCTCGGCAGGAAGGCCAGCAAGGTACTCGGGTATAATAGGGCTACTTTAAGCTGGATCACTGCGTTAGTGACAGGACATGGAAACTTCAAGGCTAAGATGAAAGTCGTAGAAGATGATACTTGCAGACTATGCCTGGAAGAGGCTGAGATGGTAGCGCACATTGTATGCATAAGGCTTAATACCACGGGCAGACACTTGTTAGATGTGCATGCCATGGGGGAACTAAGCCTTAGACAGATGCTAGCAATTACAAAAGACTCCGTGATGAAGAACAGTGTAGACAGTTACCAGTCGATAGTCTGAAATCACTTTGGGGGTCGAAAAGGGACCCAGAAAAAGTGGTCTGCTTCGATATCCCCCCATACATTAATAATAATAGCTACTTGCACTAGATCGATTTTTCATGACTATATAATTTCGTGAATAGAAAAGTGGGTAGGGCCACTCCATAAAAAAAGTTATAATTTTGAGGTAATTGCACTGGACTGGACCGATTTTTCTGAAACTTTGCCCACATATTGAGGGGCGTAGCAACGCGTGCCTGGCTTCTTCTTTTAGTCGATTTGGCATTGATTTTACAAGGGCTTTTGTGTAATCAAGAACAATTTTGCACCACTCCTTCTGTAATATTAACTTCATGCCATTTTTATTGGTGAATTTCTGAGGTAAATGGCCCTATAAATGTTCAGTTGGAGATTGAGGTGGGGTTTTTATTGTATATGTATTGTAGCCGAATATTTGGGGTCGTTATCCTGTTACAACATAAATCGGTCTCTGCGCTAGCATGTAAGTTATCTTATATAATTTCGATATATTATCGATGATCCATGATTTCATCTACAAAGACTAAACGGCCTACACCAGACCTCGCCATACACCCCAAACAATAAGACATCCTCAACTGTGTTTTACCGCAGCTATCATGTTTCTCTCTTCTAGCTCCGTATTTGGTTTTCTATATACCAGGGCCTAGCCATCAAACCAGAGATTGTATTTATTCTCATCTGCAAAAGTGGTATTTTGTAATGTGAGGCTTCTTCCAAGGTGCATTTATTTACTAGGTGGCATCACTACTGCAGGTGATTATTTTTTGCTTACATTTAATTTTCATTGTTTACAAATGGTTAATGTCAAAGTTTTGTTTACGAAAATAATCAAAAAATTTCAACCAAGTGCCTTAATAAGTTCAACCAAGTGCCTTAATAAGTGTTTTTTTTTTAAATTAACAATTGTGAAAAGTTTTTAATAAATATGCGGTGTCTCTTGTGCGATAAAAAATTTGGTCCTGGAAGTGGTACATTTTTTAGTGTTCCACAGGACCCAAAAAGAAGAGAACAGTGGAGTAAAGTGTGCAAAAAAATTTATTCAAAGCACTCGCATATGCATTGACCACTTTTCCAAGGGCGATGTAATAACTGCGGGAAGTCGTTTTTTTTTTAATGCCTAAGGCTATACCAGTAGTGCAGCACCAAGAAAGCAATATGCATACTAGTGAAATGCATACAAACCAAAATTTCTTGGACAACTTATGTCCCATGGACACGCGTGCGGCATTCGAGTTGGCGCCACCAGTGATATCACAGCAGGGGTTGCGGTTCTTTACAATGAAAGAACTAACATCTACCGCGGCTTCAAGTTCTGCAGAACAACCGTTTAAAGAAAAAGAATCTCAAACTGAGTAAGTGACACTAAATTTTATATTTCATGTAACTTGTATTAATTTGTACTTACTGGATTTTATTTCTATATTCTTAAAAGCTGCTTAAAATAGAAAGGTACTCAATAATAATTACAGAGAATGTATGCAAGTATGTCTAATGTAATTAATGTACTTGTTTATTTTTCCTGTTTGTGCATTTTATTCTTTATTAAATAATGCATTAGTATGTATTGTAAAAATTTAATAACGACTTTGTACTTTTGTTTGCAGTCCATCAATTTTTGAATCGGTTATAAAAAATTATCAAGCAAAAATTCGTCAGTTGGAGGCCGAAAATAGGGAATTGAAATTTAAGCTCCTTCAGGCCAACCAAGCCATTGACATCGTAAAATATTTACAGAAGGACAGGTACGGAAATTGGAGCAGCCAGGGAATGTAAAATGGAGATGGAGAAGTAAAGAAATTTTTTTATAAATGCCGAATATACTTTCGAATTAAAAATTTGAACAAGCGGCTCAAAATCCAAAAGTCTAAGCAGCGTATATTAGGCTGCAAGAAACTGCTAAAAGTAAAGCTGTAGATTCCTAAGGTAATGTTTAAATTTCATTTTGTAAAATTATATTAATAAGCGTTAGCAGTAAATATTAAATATTTATTAAATTCCAGGGGTTATGTGCAGCAGCAACAACAACAACAGCAACAACAACAAGAACCAATCGGTCCTTTTCAGGACCACCAATAATATTTAAAAAAAGAGATTAAAAGTTTCAAACATGTTTAAATGAAACTTCAAAACGACCAGCTAAGACGCGAGCATATAAATATTTTCGCAACTCATTCGTTTTAAATACCAGTCACAATTTCCAAATTTACATCTATAAAATAAATAAAAAAATCTTATATTTCTATTTTCATAATTGTCCAAGCTTGAAGGTCTTTTTTAAAAATTATATTTTTATTTTTCGATAATTCGCCACTTAATTGTGTATTTTTATTTCCTGATTATGCTACACAATGGAGTAGCGAAATATCGAAAAATAAAAATATAATTTTTAAAAAAGACCTTCAAGCTTGGACAGCTATAATTTTATTTTCATTAATTCTTAAAATAAAACGAAATGAAAAATTTAAAATATTAAACTAAATGGGGCAATTTTAAGCAATAAATTTATTATTCTCAACAAATAAAAAATAAATAAACATGAGTAAGTAAATTCAAAGGATTCCATTATGGTGTTATCACAAATCATAAGCCAAAAAAACTCTCAGGAAATGAGAATTTATTTATTCCCAATACACATTTTTGGTGAAGGGTACATAAGGTTCAGCATAGCCGAATATATCTTATGTATTGACTATCTTGTTTATAAGTAACTTCATTTTAGCACTCAGTTGTTTTATCATTAATTAATTAGCTTTTTAATAACCAAAATAAAAATTAGTTATTTACAATAAAATTCTTTTCTCAGTACGGTCTTCACATACATTCTAAAAACAAACTTTGAATTATTTGGCAGTGCAAGGGTAATAAAAATGAAGCAAACTTTAGTAGCCATGTCAAATTAAAACACGCATATATTCTACGAAATTCCCTATTATGGTGCAGTTTAAGGATCTTCAGGAGTAATACTTAAGTTGAAACGTTTAGGCCCTCGGAATATGGAAACTTCTAACGTATTGGAATTGTCACCCAAGCTTCGTAAACGTCGGATGAAGTCTTGATTTCTTTTTTATTTATATGGGAACAATGTCAATGGACTTCTGTGTAAACTTTGTCTGAGTAAAGACGTACTTCACTTTAAGCGCATAATTTAAATTCATTTAAGGTGACTTTTTTTTTTATTTTAAAAATTAAACAAGTGCAGAGACACAGTTAACAGTTAGTAACAACAACAAAATAACAAAAAATAAAAAGCAATATAATATTGTGTGTGATAAAAAAGACAATAACAAAGTGCATGGTTAAACCTGTTTAAACAATTGATAGTGAGTGCATGAGCGCACCAAACATTAACGAAAAAAATATAAAAGGTAATAACAACAATGCTTATTACTCTTTTTCTTACACAAATGCTAATAATGCAATAAACAATATAAATAATAAAAAAAAAGATGACAGTGCTTTTTTAACCGCCAGGCCAATTGACCGAACGCGTTCTTTATCAGCAAATATAAATATATCTGCTACAGAAACAAAGAATTCAACAAATAAAACTAAAGAAACAAATAATACACAAAAAATAGCACAAGAAATAGAACCAAGTACTGCATCTAAACGCGTGCAAACTGGTATGGATCGGTACATAACCATAACGAAGAGGAAGGCGAGTCCTAAGTCTTCACAAGAGCGAACCGCCAAGCAATATAAAGGTTCTCATCAAGTAGCTGCAACAGCGGTAAGTGAAAATAGATTTTCTGTCCTTGCTACCCCGGATAATGAAAATGCCGAACCCACTGTAAGGGAACAAAAACCCCCACCAATCTACTTGCGCGAACAAACATCAAATGCCATTGTAAATATGCTGTCCCAACTCGTAGGCAAAGAAAATTTCTATGTGGCTTCTGTACGAAGAGGACAGATACAAGAAACGAAGATCCAAGCCCACACTGAGAAGAATTATCGCCTAATCGCGAGTCGTCTCGATGCAGATAATAAGAGCTATTATACGTATCAACTAAAAAGTGCTAAAGGTTTGAATGTCATTATAAAGGGCATTGACAGTTCTGTTCCCACTGAGGAGATAAAAAGTGCCATAGAGGTAGAAGGTTATGTCGTAAGGTCAGTGCACAATATTTTAAATAAGAATAAAGTTCCCCAACCTATGCATCGTGTTGAAATCGTGTTTAATGCATCGCAGCTTAAATCAAAAAACTCGGTTCATCCAATATATAATTTGCGCTACCTTTTGAACAGAAGAATAACGGTGGAAGAGCCTCTAAAACGTAACGGTCCCCGTCAGTGTACCAACTGCCAGGAATTCGGACACACGAAAACCTACTGCAAGCTACCATCTGTATGTGTTGTTTGCGGTGATGCGCACCGGACTTTGGAATGCGCTTCTTCCAAAACAGACCCCAAGGTCAAAAAATGCAGCAACTGTGGTGAAAACCATACAGCAAATTACAGGGGCTGCAAAGTATTTCAATATGTAAAAGATAATGCGAAAGTCGTACGTAAACCGGAATATGAGCAATATAAAGCTTCCCAATTTCCTCGGCTTCATGCTGGTTCTATTGCTAGTACACAAGCTACACAGCCACACACTAAGCCAAACTTTTCATATGCCCAAACATTGAGAAATGATTTACCTAATGCGAATGCCAAAAGTTCTAATGCGCATAAACATTCATATGCCCACGTCTTAAAAGAGGGTGCTCAGACACCCCTCACCAACAACTCGAGCTCGATCGAGAACTTAATACAGACAATGAATAATTTCATGACAACTATGCAGGGTATGTTTCAGGAAATGATGCGAACCCAAAACATGCTTCTGCAAGTTTTGCTTGGCAAAAAATGAACCAGTTAAAAATATGCTTCTGGAACGCTAACGGGCTCTCCCAACATAAATATGAAGTAGAACACTTCCTGCTAGCACATGATATAGACATACTATTAGTCTCTGAAACACACTTCACTATAAAAAACTGCTTTAGAATTGATGGGTATTTTATATATGACACCAAACACCCAAGCGAAAGGGCATGTGGTGGGACTGCCATTATAGTCCGAAAAAACGTAAGGCATTTTCCGTTGCCTGAATTCAGAGAGGACTTTTTGCAAGCCACGGCCATAAATCTTACAGATTTTAAAATTGTAGTCTCATCAGTGTATTGCCCGCCTAGGCATAAAATCGAACACCATGAATTTGCCAGGTTCTTTGCTACGCTAGGGCAAAAATTTATTGCCGCTGGCGATTACAATGCAAAGCACACATATTGGGGATCCAGACTCCTTAGTCCTAGAGGTAGGCAGTTGTATTATACAGTTGAAACAAACAAGCTTGACGTCGTATCTGCCGGTACACCCACCTATTGGCCCACAGACTTTAATAAGTTGCCAGACCTTATTGATTTTGCTATAGTAAAAAACATCAAACGCGATCAACTCTTAGTTAAATCATCCTATGACCTATCTTCTGATCATTCACCTACAATTGTTATTTTACACGACAGTTTTGTCACTGCACCTAAAACCCTTAGTTTCTACCCGAACAGAAACACGAATTGGTTAAAATATAAAATGTATGTGAGCTCTCACTTACCTTTGAACATCCCACTGAGAAATCCAGCTGATATTCAAGCAGCTGTAGACCATTTTACAGACGTCGTGACTGCCGCAGCCATAGCTGCAACGCCAACAAAGCCATCAGCTAAAATAATAACGTACCAGGCAACAGCAGATATTCAGATGCTCGTCATTGAGAAAAGAAGACTAAGAAGACAATGGCAAAATAGCCGTTCTCCACACATAAAAATGCAAATGAACTTATGCCAAAAAAACTTACGCAGTAAATTGAGACAGAAACACCAATTCGCTATTGACAACTTTTTAAAAAACTTGGATCCAATGAAAAACACGGATTATAGTCTGTGGAAAGCTGTAAAGCACTTACAATGTCCTATTGCTTACGAATCCCCACTAAGACTTGAAGACCGTACTTGGGCTAAAAACTCAAGTGAAAAGGCAAATGCGTTCGCAAAGCACTTAGAGAAGGTTTTCGCACCACATGATATAAGTAATTCCACTATTCCAAATATTAGCGATATCGTGAATGATCCTATGAAATTTCGGTTGTCTTCTTTAAAATCGACAATTAAAAATACGGATATGAAGAAATCACCTGGGCCTGATCGTATAACAGGATCAATGATAAAAAACTTACCAAATTCAGCTGTAAGAATTTTACTTTACATATTTAATGCTATGTTGCGCGTCGGCTTCTTCCCATGCTCTTGGAAGAAGTCTGAAATTGTTATGATCCCGAAACCTGGAAAGGACTCAAGCCAGATTACATCCTACAGGCCAATTAGCCTACTGTCAGTTTTGTCAAAGATATTTGAAAAATTATTCGTCTCGAGTGTAACTCCTTTTCTAAATGAACACAACGTTATCCCAGATCATCAGTTTGGTTTTCGAGCAAGGCATAGTACGATTGAACAAGTCCATAGAATCGTTACCATTATTAGATCGGCTTTTGAAAGAAAGCAATACTGTTCAGCTTTATTTATAGACATTTCCCAAGCATTTGATAAAGTCTGCCATGATGGGCTACTTACTAAAATAGTTCGGGTTCTACCTGAAAACACCCACAAGCTTATAAAAAGCTATTTGTCCGGTAGAACTTTTAAAGTAAGGTCAAAGGACCAGCTTTCAAGATGTGGGAAAATCAGTGCAGGAGTACCTCAAGGTAGTGTGCTAGGGCCGCTATTATATATCATCTATACAGCGGATATGCCGACAAGCCCACATACATATACATCAACCTTTGCAGACGACACTGCAATTATAAGTGTCAGTAATGATCCAAAGGATGCATCTGAAAAGCTGCAGTCCCACATTCATAAGCTAGAAGACTGGCTAAAACAGTGGAGAATAAAGGTAAATCCATCAAAATGTGCTCATGTAACGTTTTCCATTAGAAGGCAAAATTGTCCACCAATCACAATAACTAATACCACGGTTCCAGCGGAAACGCACGTTAAATATTTAGGTATCCACCTAGATCGGCGCCTAACTTGGTCCCGACATATTGAGGCAAAAATAACGTCCATAAAGCTTCGAACAAATCAACTGCATTGGCTAATAAGTCCTAACTCAACTTTGGCTTTGGAATATAAAGTCCTTTTATACAAATCCGTTATAAAGCCAATATGGTCATATGGTATCCAGCTGTGGGGTACTGCCTGTGCATCAAACATCCAGAAGTTACAGAGAAGACAGTCTAGGATTTTACGTCATATCGTATGCGCCCCCTGGTACATAAGAAATGAAAACATACATAGAGATCTCAAAGTTCCCACTATCTACGAAGAAGTTAAAAGATACACCTCCAAATACGTGAACAAACTAGTGGCACATCCCAACACTCTAGCACGCAATTTATTGCAATTTGATGGCCACCAGAGACTAAAAAGAACTGACACATTGAGCCTGGTGAGGCGGCTCTCTCTACACAATAGAAGATAGATTTTTAAGATTTGAATACAAAAAATTAGTTATTACGTTGGTACTAACTAGTAAATAATAATTTAGAAATAAGATTTGAATACTTATTGTGAATTTCTTTTAATAGAAAGATTCAATAAAATAAAATACAGTAAAAAAAAAAAAAAAAAAAAAAAAACCGGGACTTAAGTCACCACTACAAGTAAATAAAAAAAATATAAAAAACTGAGGATTAAGTACTACAACAAACTCACATATGAGCTGGTGATCCTATTATAACTTTCCACATCAAAACCCCATGCGATAAGTTAGGCGGCAAACTTTCTGATCGGTTTTTTAATTCATTTAATATGTCATTGGTTAATGTTAGCGTTGTTATCCCCATGTATCGCTTCGTTGGCTGCATGGGTTTGCCCACTGACCCCTTCTTCCGTTTCGACACTTTTTCCAGAAACAGTTTTACATTATCAATCGGTATGGCAAAACTAATACCGGCAGTAACTTTGATTGAGTTTACACCTATAGCTTCCCGATCTAAATTGACCAATGTACCACCGGAGTTGCCAAATGTAATAGCAGCATCTGTTGTAAGTAATTTATATCCCTATTTCTCATACCTAATTCCAACGAGGCTTTTTGTGTCATTTCTTTTATGGGTATCATCTTTTGTTTCCATTTGCCCATTCTAAGGTTACCAACATTTCACATGAGTTTGTTTGCATGACTCAATGTAAATATATCCCTTGTTGCGGGCACCGCCAGGCAACCAAGTCGGCACAGACGCAGCCGGAAAAGAAAAGCAACGCAGCGTACTCAAAATAAAAAAAAAATGTTGCGTGGACAGGCCATAGAGCGAATGCGAGGGAGGAGACAATAATGCAAATTGTCTCGAGTCCCGTATGTATATTAAAAGAAGGGAGGAGAACTCTGCTCGAGTCCCAAAAACACATAAGATCGTGGCAGCGTCGTTTGGCAAGATAACCTGAAAAGAGAGAATTAGGTAGATATTCATATAACAGAGGATTTGTCGATATAATAATACCCAGCAATAGCGTTTGTTGAGTTATTTCATCAGATATTTCTTCGCCTACATCTCCAAAGTGTCTTTTAGAAATTGATTCGTCAGCATATTTCTTTTTCCTTAAATGTGTATTTAACTTTTTGCTGGCACATGTTTTTGACACTAATCATTCATTTTACACAAACAAAGTTGCCTGTTGTTGTTGTATTGTTGTATTGTTGTCGTAGAGCTGTCACCTAGTAAGTAAATACACCTTGGCTTCTTCCTAGCAGATCTGGCTCTAAAATTATATTTTTTCAAAATGTTCCTCACTGTTTGTGGTATTAAGCGTTCTCCCAAGTATTGGTTGTTATTTAGGGCAAGGTTTGAAGCATGTAATCTTGGGAGTTTGCTTCATTTTACGTAAAATCCAACGTTCATCGGGCTCTGTTAGTTTTCTTTTCCTGCCTGATCTGGCGTTGTTTTCGATAGAATTTGAATTTTTATACTTTTTTATGATGTAGTGAAATGTTGTTCTTGGGTTTGTATATATGTGCATAAAGATACGAGCATACCAAGGCATATTTAACTAGGTGGCATCACTACTGCAGCTAATTTTTTTTGCTTACATTTCATTTTTTCTTTGTTTACACTTTGTTAATGTCAAAGTGTTTGGTTTTGTTTTCCAACAAACCTTTTTTAAACTATTTTCCTTTTAATTTGCTTTTTGTTGCCACATGTTTTTGACAGTAATCATTGATTTTACATAAACAAAGTTGCCTGCTGTTTTTGTATTTGTTGTCGTAGCAATGTCACCTAGTTAAATATGCCTTGCAACGAACCCTTTTTCAACTATTTTCCTTTTAATATGCTTTTTGTTGCCACATGTTTTTGACAGTAATCATTGATTTTACACAAACAAAGTTGCCTGCTGTTTTTGTATTTGTTGTCGTAGCAATGCCACCTAGTTAAATATGCCTTGGAGCATACCAAAGATATAATATAGAAATATTAATATTTTATAAATTTTGCAGCTACCACAGACACAAAATGAATGGATGAAAGCATCTTCCGAATTTAACAATTTGTGGAACTTTCCGAACTGCTTGGGTGCAATAAACGCAAAACATATCAGCATTCGTCAACCCCCTGGATCCAGGTCTTTATATTACAACTATAAAAAAAAATTTCTATCATATTAATGGCAGTAGTCAATGCTAATTATGAATTTTTAATGGTTGATGTTGGCACAAATGGAGGAGGTGTGATTGGTGAAACGTTTTTTTCAAAACTGGCGAAAAAGGATTTGAAAATTCCGAGTCCAGAACCTCTTCCAGGATGTGTTGAAAAAATTCCGTTTGTATTTGTGGCTGACGATCCATTGCCCCTCTCGGAAAATATTTTAAAGCCATTTAGCCAAAGCAATCTCAAAAAAGAGCAAATTATTTTCAATTATAGACTTTCTCGAGTGGGAAGGATCATAGAAAATGCTTTTGGAATTTTGGCGTCTCGATTTAGAATTCTTTTACAAACAATAAATTTGTCGCCTGCAAAAACCACAACAATCGTATTGGCTTGTTGTTATTTGCATAATTTTTTAATGAGACAGAATGAGCGAACTTACTTCGAAGGAGGATTTGACACTGAGCAAATAGAAACGGGTACAATTGAATATGCTGATTGGTATAGTGGCCTAAGTCTTGAGAACCTAAAGTTTTCAACTTCGAGATATACATCTAATAATGCAAAACGAATTAGAGAAAAATTCACCTCATATTTGAACACGACGGGGGCAGTTTCGTGGCAAAGTAGAATTTTAAAGTAAGACGAAACACTTTTTTTGTTTACATTCGCAACATCTTATACCTACCAACATCTTATAGCTGCAAAAAAAAAAAAACAAAATAAAGAAACGTATAAATCTTCTAAATAAAAATAAGATTACGAAATTTATTTAGAGAATCTGTACATACGGAATTATGCTTTGAGGAACAGCAAGTAAATCTAATATTGATATTTTAGAAGCATACCAGCCCAAGGCTCTAAGATTACAGCAGATTCGGTGAAAACTATGTTGAAAGATTAACTATTAATTGGAAATCATCTGGCTGTAGCGATAATAAACGACGGCGCTGAGATACGTAGGATGAAGTAAATATAATATAATAGAGTTTCAATACTTCTTTTAATTTTTTAATTCGAAAACGCATTAAAAACCATTTTATCAACCTATTGATCCATAAAACAATAAACTTATGAGATTATTTCCTGATTTATTTATTCTATTCAATAAAAAAACACAATTGTAGAATCAAAACAAAAAATAACCAATAGCCGTTTTCACTTGCTCACTACTTCGAGAAATGCATGGAAGATGTCAAAGCAAGAAGTTCAAGCAAGCAAAAAAATGAAATTAAATTTAAAAAAAAATGTAAATTCTGCAAAAATCGGATTAATTATTGCTCTCGAAAAGGTAAAGCAATAATGTATTACTACAATATGTAGTAAGACCCCTTTCAGATCAGCAAAGTTTTCTTTGACAAAGTTTCTTGAATTCTGTTTTAAACTTTGTCTTGTGTTCAGACAGGATAATTTTACTTTGACAAAGTCTGTTTCTTTTGTTTGTATGTTTGTCAAATATAAAGAGCAGCAATATTAATTCGGTTTACGAACTAAAAACACAAAAGGAACTTGCGAGTACAACAAGTTTTGTACCAACCCCCGCTCTCCTTTCCTCTCTCCTCCACAAACTCAAGACTTTGCTAAGAAAATTTTGCTGGTCTGAAAGGGGTCTAACTTAAAGTTATGCTGAAAGACGGAGATGGTCAAAAATTCACCAACCCTTTGGAAATTTGTCACCACATACCAAAATATTTTTGTATAATTCATATGGATTTTTTGTAAAAGCCAATGTTATATGGCCTGGAATTCTTTAAAGACAACAGCCTTACAAATTAAAGTTCAAGTTCGACCAGACTGAGCCCCCTCCGCAACCAAACGACAGCATCTGCTGATTTTCTAAGCCTTTTATATTTATGATTTATTTGTTAAATAACCCCATTGTGCACAGTTTGTTTTTCTTTTAAAAATTTTTTTGAAAATAAAATAAAAAAATTAATTTATTGTTTGACGTAAATTTGTCAAATTAGAATTATTAATAAGTATTTTAATTTTCATTGCCAACCAATGGTTCACTAATGCAAATTGCATATGGCAACAAAGAATTTATAATCAAAAAAGTTAGTGTTGTAAACTTCGTTCTCATCCAAGGAAAAGCAAGAACAAGGCGTATCTAACTAGGTGACATTGCTACGACAACAAATACAACAATAGCACGCAGTTTTGTTTGTGTAAAACCCAATATTGCTGTCAAAAACTTGTGTAAAAAGAAAGAAAATTAAAAGAAAAAAAGTTGAATAAATTTTGTTTGGTAAATTTTATAAATTTGTTTATAAATTTTGTACAAATTAGAACACAAATTGATAATTCATTTTTTGTTTTTACTTCACTTTTTAATTTATTTATACACAACCTATAAAAACACTTAGGCACTTGAATCAATGAGACTTGAATTTAAATGAATTTTTTGATTATTCGTAAACAAAACAAAATGGTTTGACATTAAAATTGGGTAAACAAAGGAAAACGAAAATTTAAGCAAAAAATTTTCACCTGCAGTAGTAATGCCACCTGGTTAAATATGCCTTGAGCACCGTTGCCACTGTTGGTCTTTTCCGACCAAAATGGTCGGACAGTAATTGTTTTGGTCGGATGGTCGGCTAAACCTTATTTTGGTCAGTTTGAGAAAATCTACCATATTAATTTTAAGACATTTGACGCTATTAAATTTTTCAGTTTTTGGCAACACTATTTTCTTTTCAGCAACGAAAAGCAACCAAAACAAATGTCAAATGTGTGTAAAAAGCTATAAAAAAATAGGATGAGCCCATTTGCAAGGTGGTATTACTTATACAAAAAACGTATAACAGCAACAAGAACAAAAGGAATTTTTTGTTGTTTTCTTGCATTGGCTGTGTATACCATCCAGGGTTGACGTTTTGGTTAATATTAAAAAAAATTGGTTAATTTTATTTTCAATTTGTACGTGTGTATATATTTTTCATTTTGGTAATTTTTTTCTAACCAATTACTTAACACATGCATCATCGTTGAAAACAATTTACATTCAGAATAAAAAAAATGTTATTATATACTTGTTGAATTAAAAGTAATTGTATTAAGAACTTTAATTCACCTCGAATTAAAAAAACAAAAACGCATATAGTTTTCCCGTTTATGAATGCGGAGAAAATTTTGAATCATATTTGATAAAGATGATTGACGATGCTCTTTCTCGTCTAACGAAAAGTTGAATATTTTAGTGAAAATAGAAGAATTTACAATGAAATGAACTTTAAGCGATAAACCGACGTAAATGATTCGAGCTATTCATTAATCGAAATTGGGTGCTTTTACTTACTCTTCCATTATTCGAGCAACGATTAATCGATTGGGCACTCTAGTTAGTGTCATTATTTATTCTGCAATTCAATTTGAAAAATGTTCCACAAATAACTTAATTATAATTGCACTTTTTAACTCTGAATTTATTTTTGTCATTTTTTTATTATTATTAAACACTTTTTTGAATAAAAATCAAATTTTATTTAAAAATTACATAGTGTGGATATAATTGTTTTTTAATATTAAAAAAAAATGGTCGGTTTGAAAGGATTTTGGTCGATTTTATAGAAAAATTTGGTCGGATAGAAAATTTTTGAGTGGCAACGCTGGCCTTGAGCAAGAACATGAAAATTGGAAAATATTCATTCTGGTATTCTATTTGTCTTTGGTGTTGTGTTTTGACTCTAAATTAGTAGAAAAGATACGACGAATGTTGAAAACGTGTGTAGCGGCATAGAAAATGCGTTCCATTCTGTTAGTTTTCTAATAAAATTTTAATTTTTATTCGTTTTCTTAAGAGAAAGAATAAAAAACGAAGTTATACCTAAAAATTAAATTACTTACCAAATTCCTCGATATTTTTTTATTCTAAAATTACTTAAATTAAAATTCATTTGTAAAATATATACCAAAATGAAAAGGGTATATATGGGTTTGTCATTCCGTTGTAATTTCTACAATATTCATTTGAAATCAACTTTCTGACGACACTGGACAACCTAGGACCTTGAAACTTTGACTACTTGATGATCAGTGAGTTTGTCGAATTTCTTTATTTAAAATCAGCCACAAGTTCACTCTTGCTGTGAAACGCTTATACCCAAGCCAAAAAATCGCATATTCTAAATCCTTTATCAAATTGACTATAAAGGCCGCCTAGAGATATAATCAGTCAGTGGCCTCCAGATAATCTACGGGCCTAAATGCTGGACAATAACCTCAAAATTAAACAAATTGTAAACAAAAACCGGATTCATTAAAAAACCGAAATTTCACAAGAAATTTCAAAATGTTCCTCACAGAAATTTTGCCAAAATTTTAAATTTATCACCAATTCGAAAATTCACTACAAAATCGAAAAACTGGAATACAAATTTTGTTTGCCAAAAGAGCCAAATTTAATGAAATATCAAAATTTTACAGAAGAAAAAACATTTTGCATATTCACCAAAAAAATTTAAGTTTCATCACAATTTTGTAATTTCACAAAAAATCCGAAAAATAACACAAAAAGCTATATTTTATGAAATAAGTCAATATTTTACCATCGAAGTTAAACAAACATATAAAACCAAAAATTCACAAGTGGAAAATTCGTAAATATTATTAATTTCATAAAATTTTTAACTAATCTCAAAAAAAAAGAATAAATAAAAAAACAAAATGTTACCACAATTTGGGAATTCACCAAAATCCGAAAATTCACCACAAGACCTATTATTATTATTATTAATGTATGGGAGGATATCGAAGCAGACCACTTACTTTCTGGGACCCTTATCGACCCCCATTTCGCTCCTCAAATTGATTTCAGGGAACCGATCCGTAATCACAGCCACCTTACTTTCAATTGAGTCTCGTGCTAGCCCTAGCCTTTACTCTTGACTAAAGTGATTTCAGACTGTCGACTGGTAACTGTCGACACTCTTCCTCATCACGGAGTCTTGTAATTGCTAGCATTTGTCTAAGGCTTAGTTCCCCCTTGGCATTCACATCTAACAAGTGTCTGCCCGTGGTCTTAAGCCTTATGCTAGCCAGTGCTGGACATTCACACACAATGTGCGCTACCGTCTCAGCCTCTTCCAGGCATAGTCTGCAAGTATCATCTTCTACGACTTTCATCTTAGCCAGATGGTACTTGAAGTTTCCATGTCCTGTCACTAACGCAGTGATCCAGCTTAAAGTAGCCCTATTATACCCGAGTACCTTGCTGGCCTAACTATAGTTTACATATTTTAAATTACAAAAATATAATTTTGTAAAAAATATAAATTTAAAAACCAAAGCTTGAGAAAAATATATCTAAAAATTCAAAATTTTTCCAAACTTTTGAATTCCCCAAATACTCGAAAATTCACCTCGAAATCGGAAAACTGAAATAACCCCTTTTTTGTAAAAAAAATTAAAATTCAATTAAAAACCAAAATTTAAGAGAAACCAGTACATTTTGTCTGAAATTGGTCTAAAAGTCACATTGTGAATGTCTTAGCGATATCAAAGAGGCTTGTCCCTTTATGGTAAATTTCGCAAAAGTGACGAAATTGAAGCTTAATTTCCACAAACGTCGTTTTTAAATGGGGGTATGAAGAGTCAAAATTGGCTTTTGTATCTTTTTTGTATGTATATCAAAATATCTTATAAAACTAACCCTATTGTCTCACAGGGCTCGAAATAGCTCTCAAAAAACAATTAAGGAAGTAATCAAGAGGAAGGCCAGTCCTAAGTCTTCGCAACAAGAGCGCACCGCTAAACAGTATAAAGGCTCTCAAGTATCTGCAACATCGGTATGTGAAAATAAATTATCCGTGCTTGCTACCCCGGACGATGAAGATGCCGAACCCGCGGTAAGGGAACAAAAGCCCCACCAATTTACCAGCGCAAACAAACATCAAATGCCATTGTAAATATGCTGTCCCTTCTCGTAGCTAGGGAAAATTTCTATGTCGCTTCTATACGAAGAGGACAAATAAAAAAACAAAGATACAAATCCCCACGGAATGTTATTACCGGCTCACCGCAATTCGACTTGATTCAGAAAACAAGAGCTATTATACGTATCAAACAAAATGTGCTAAAGGTTTGATAAATGTCGTAAAGGGCATTGACAATTCTATACCAAGTGCCACAAGAGCCGAAGGTTATGTCGTAGGGTCAGTGCATAATATTCCAAATAAGAATAGTGTTCCCGAACCTATTCATCGTGTTGAGATTGTATTTATTGTAACTCAGCTACCATCAAAAAACTCGCTTCATCCTATACAGAATAACTGCAGAAAAGCCATTAATACGTAATGGTCGCCGCCAGTGCACTAATTACCAGGAATTCGGACACACGAAAACTTACTGCAAACTACTGTGCGATTAAAAATCTTTAAAAACTATTTTACAAAAATCCAAACTTAAACTATTTTACAAAAATCAACCCTAACTTGTTCACAAAAGAGAAAATCAAAAAACAATATTTAAAGCAAGTTTTTAAATTTTAAGTGAATATTGTACTCCCACATTACCTCAACTAATGAAAACGATACAGTTTTAAATGTTTGTTTGGTTATAGCATTATCAACTACTTAATCTTGTTTGACTTCAGGATTTTCAGAATTAATTTCCAAAAAGGCGGCTTTCATAAGACCAATTGATATATTATCTTATTTTTGTATTTTGTACGGTCCGCGGAATCTTTGTTAAAGAGGTTTTAAAGAATGAACATTTCTAATCCACACATGAGTACAATCTCGAAGATCCTTGCTGACAATGGTTTAACACATGGTTTGGAATTATTAGAGGTATGGGGTTAATTCTCGAGATAATTGATTGAAGTTGTGCTATCGTTCTGAAACGAGCTTGGTGGGGCTTTACCACCAGGCTGAGACATATTACGCGAACCTTTAAAAATCGAGTTCCTCACGTTTTTTAGAATATTATTATTAGAAAGATGGCCAAATAATTCTATATTAGAACCAGGAACGGAGAAATGTTTTAAGTTTAGAGACGTATCTGTAGTTTGTATGGTTCATCATACTCAAGTAGAGCTATTAACTCGATTCGCGAGAAACCATCAGTTACAATGTTATCAGTATCTTTGATGTACACAAAGTTTGTGGTGAACTCGCCAATGAAACTGAACGGCCGAAGTTGATCAGGAATTGCTTTCTCAGGTTTTTGAGAAATGGCAAAAATTAGCGGTTAATAGTCGAAAATATTTAACGGCATCATAAATGGCGAACAGTTCTCGATCATATGTTAAGCGCTATACCGTTTTTAGTGTTCGACAACTATTTTGTACAAAATGACAATGGTTGCATTACTTTTTGTTCCAGAACGTCAATTCTGCATCACCTAACGTAAGGAATTATAAAGTGCATTTTTCAAAAGCTTCAGTGGTCTCTGAAGTCTATGACACAGGACGTCTATTGGTTTTACCAGAGTTTTTCAAAATGCGGTTGAATGGTGCGTGTTCTGTGGCAGATGGAGGTAGAAAATGCTTACAGAAGTTAATCATGGAGAGAATAAGTCTTAGCAGCAAGCAATATTAATATTGCCTTCAGTAATAAATTGTATTGGATACCGATCTGGCACAGTTATTTTATTTAAGGCCCCCACGCATCTCTACCCACCATTTTTCTTAAGAACCATGTGAAGCGTATTTGCGCAGATACTTTTTGAAGGTCTTATAATGCCAAACCAATCGACGAGTTTTTGCAAACACTGTTGTTCCTGTAGTTTCTATAATTTCTTCCTTATGATATTTAAAAAAATCGGAATCCAGAATGGGTTTAGACACATCAGCAATTATAAAGTTCCACAAAAATTTTATACGAAGACAAAATCCAGAGGTACAATTTTATTACCAAAACAATTTACCATTCCAACATTTAAAGATTTCGAACGAAGAAAAATATTTTTTGATCTTTTGTCTTTAACAATATAAGGAAACCTCGTCATCCGAAACTGTCGCAACATTCGAATGATCTTCTAATTAAAAAAAAACAGGGTTTGATGCATTCACTTGCTTTCTTTGCAAACCTGTTGTGATACCAGCACCAATCTTTATTGCGTGACTTGCTACGATTCCTTGAATTACCGCATGGTACAGAATTACGGGTCTGATTTTGCTCTGTATCTCGACTACGTGAAAAATGTATACATTTTTTCTCTAATGGATCGAGAAATACTAGTGTTTTCTGAAGAAGGATTTATTTCTAAAATTTGATGTGATCGAAGGCTTGTAATTTTATGGGCTTGAAGTGCTAAAGAAGGAACGTCACTTACTTCGCTTGTGACAAGAATAGATCTGACATCATTTGGGAGTTGCTCAAGAAAGATAGTTTTAAGTAGTGAATTACTCAGCTGACCAGAAGCAAGATTTCTCATAACTTCAACGAAATGTGAAGGTTTCTGATCACCTAACTGGTGACCCTTGCGATTAAGAAAACGTTTTAACCAAGCAATCCTTAATAGCTTGATACTTACAAGTGCCCTCTGATAGTGGTATTTCCAAAATATCCGAAACATGTAAAAAATTGTTAATTATATACTGAATCGTATCTTCACGGAAAATACCTGAAGTACCAAATATTGACTCAATTTGGATAAACCAAGGCTTGGGATTTCCCATCCAAAAGGGTGATAGTTTGTGTATACTTAAGGCGGCAGTTTGTGCGTTTAAAACATATCGTACTGGAATTTGATTTGTTTTCACAGGAGGCGACATTTTCCGTTCTAAAACGCGGCGTCACCAATATAATGTGCGATTATACAACATATTAATATTTTAAAACCAAATTAGAAAACCAACTTTATTTTAGAAATCACTACTAAAAATCAAAACTCAAGCTATTTTACGAAAATCAAAACTATCTTCTTCATAAAATAAAAAAACTAAAAAACAATACTTTAAGTAAATGTTTAAAGAGTAGTCTCACTATCACCCAAACTTAGGAGTCCACTTCCCAAACTGATACCAAGTTAAAACAAAATGCAGCAAAAAATAATATAAAAATCCCACGTAAACCGGTGTGGTACGCTACCTAGTAACGTTCCACACACTAAACCACTCTATTCGTCTGTCTAATGTTAATGTGGAAAGTTCTAACGGGCAAAAACATATGAAAGTCATGTCTTAAAATAGGGTGGTCAGATACCATCTACGAACAATTCGAGTTCAATCGATAATCTGATACAAACAATAAACTCTTTTGTGACGCGCCCATAACATGCTTTTGCAAGGTTTGCTTTGCAAAAATAAACTAGTTGAAAATATGCTCTTGGAACGCTAATGGGCTCCCCCAATATAAATATAAAATACCACATTTCCTGCTAATATAGGAAGTAGACACACTTTTACTTTCTGAAACACATTTCATTTTAAAAACTAGTTTTGAATCAATGGATTTATAACATACGATACTAAACATCCGAATGGAAGGGCATGTGGTGGCACCGCCATCAAAATTTAAGTCTCATCTGTGTACTGAGCGCCTAGGCACAAAATTGAACGCCATTCATTGCACTAGGATAAAATCTCATTTCAGCTGGTGATTGCAATGTAAAGCACCTCTTTTAGGGCTACAGACTCCTTAGTCCTAGAGGGAAACAAGTGTATAACACAATTTAAGCAAATAATCTATTGATTTTGCTATTGCAAAAATATCAGATATGGATAATTATTTGTCAGTTCATCCTACGACCTATATTCTGGGCATTCACCTACAATCATTACTCTACATGACAATTTTTCGACTCTACTTGAAACCCTTATTTTCTACACAAATAAAAATACGAATTGGTTTAAATATAAATTGTATGTGATATTTCACCTAATTCAGAACATCCCTCCGAGAAGCTCAGGTGATATTCAAGCAGCTGTGGATAACTTTACGGGAAATTGACCGCGTTCAATATTGTGCCTAGAGCACACAGATGAGACTACAATTTTGAAAATTAGTAAGATTTATAGATGTAGCTTGTACGAGTATAAATTTTTCGCTGAGTTCTGGCCACTCTGATGCTCAGTATGTGAAAAGTCCATTGATCCTAAAGCAGTTTTTTTAGAGTGAAATGTGTTTCAGAAACTAAAAGTATATATAAGTATTTGCTGTGTTAGCATGTTCTACTTCATATTTATGTTGGCACAGCTCATGAGCGCTTGCTCAGCAAAACTTGCAGATCATTTTTTGGGTGCGCAGCATTTCTTGAAACATACCCTGCATAGTTGTCATGAAAGTATTCATTGTTTGTATTAGGAACTCGATTGAGCTCGAATTGTTCGTGGACGGTGTCTATACACGCTCTTTTAAGGCGTTTGAATTTTATTATATTTTTTTAGTTGGGTAGAAAAAGGCAAATTTCTCTCTGCAAATACATTAAGCATTAAAATATTCCATTACCAATAATGCCGTGTATAAGGTACAATTTGCTAGGAAAAATTAAGCCCAAAATCTCTAAGCAATGTATCTTCACTGTGCAATATAATGGTAACCTGGAAAAAATATAAACCAAGGAAAAACGACAACCCAACTCAATGTTGGAATTGTCTTATGTATGGTCATGGAGGTGAACACTGCAATCGCCTTCCGGCTTGCATGATATGTGCCAACCAACACCACACTAAAGTTTGCCCACTTCAGAATCAAGAAAAAATGCCTGCAGTATTTTCGTGTTTCAATTGTAAAAAGAATGGCAAAGAAAGAACAGATCACCCTGCAAACGACATTAATTGCCCTTTTAGATCTCTTTATTTAGAGACAAGATCTAAAGCAACAAGAAAAAACTCTCGGAATCACAACAACAACAGACAAAGTTCACTACAGTACTTTAATAATGATGTCCACACAACCAATGTCAACAACAACTCTAATCATAATACTCTCTCATACGCAAATTGCGTGAGAGGAAATAATGATCTCTGTAATATAGATGAACTCTTCAATATTTTTACAACTGCATTAAGCGATCTTCAAAAATGTACAACCAAAATACAACAAATTCAAATTGTAATGTCAATGGTAAAATATGCATATGGTTTACACTAATAACAATGGATTAAAAATTCTTCATTGGAATGCAAATGGCATTTCTACCTTTTCACACTTACTTCAATTTGACTTTAATGGAAAGAGAGGATATTCAAATTGCCTCTTTAAATGAAACTCATTTAAACAAAAGACACAAAACTTATTTTAAAAATTTTATAATCCATCGTAACGATAGACAAAGTTCAAGAGCGGGAGGCGTAGCACTTATTGTACGCAGGTCTGTCCAACACAAAATTCTTCCGTATATAAACACTCTGGGAATAGAAAATCTAGCAATTGAAATAAAAGTAAACAACAGAAAGCTAATTATTTGTACTGCGTATTCACCGAAATATAAAAATACCTTTGCAAATGACATAATAAAACTAACTTCATTTAATGAAGATTACATTATCCTAGGTGATTTAAATGCAAGACATTCTGCATGGCATTGCATCTCTAATAACACTGCGGGCAACGTATTGTTTCAACTTAAGCAGTCAAACAATTTTTTTATAAATTACCCTAGCAGTCCAACTTTTTACCCGTCTCAAAGAAACAGAAATCCTTCAACTATCGACTTAGTATTAAGCAATAGCTCATTTCACATTAATATGGATGTGCTTGAATATGATCACAGACCTATAGTTTGCAAAATTGAAAATTCAACAGTTAGTGAAACAGATAGGAGTTTTTATAACTACAAACTTACCAACTGGTCGGCGTTTAGAAATATAATTAGCAACAAAATCATTATTAACTCAGCCGCATATAACTCCAAAAATTCAATTGATTTAGAGATAGGCAAATTTGTTAAAATTGTACTTGAAGCTCGAAATGAATGCACCCCATTATTACAGCCTAGTGGCAAGACAGTATTACCAGTAAATATAAGTAATCTTATAAAAACTAGGAAAACGTTTAAAAGAAGAAGCCAACGGACATCGAATCCTTCGGATGCAAACTGGTATGATCAATGCGTAAAACTTCTTACTAAAATTATTAACAAAGATATAAATAATCATCGTAACGAAAAATGGAAAAAGCTGCTATCAAAACTGAAGCCTGGAGATAAATCGTTCTGGAAAATTAGCCGATGTTTAAGAGGAAAACAGAGGAGCAAAATTCCACATTTTACAGAAGGAAATACAAAAATTATCACTGATAAAGAAAAGGCTGAAATGTTAGCCAGCACTTTTCATGCATCTAATAATCTCATATCTACCTATAAACATTCTATCGATAAAAACGTTAACTCAAAGGTAAATAAACTCACATCCAGAGACGCCTATTCTGAAGATATTTCCTTAATATCACATAATGAGTTAAATTGCTTAATTTCTTCTCTCAAAACATCCAAATCTCCTGGGCTTGATGACGTCTCCAACGTCCTCATAAAAAACCTCCCGCCCAAGGCAGTAAAACTATTATTGATTATTTATAACAGCTGTTTAAAACTCAATTACTTTCCAAAACATTTTAAAATGGCAAAAATCATTGCTCTTTCTAAACCAAATAAACCTAAGCACAGTTCTCATAGTTATAGACTAATAAGCTTATTAAGTAACCTTGGCAAACTATATGAAAAAGCTATTCAAAATCGAATTTATAGTGCTATAGAAAATACTTCAATATTAGCAAATGAACAATTTGGGTTTAAAAAACAGCATAGCGCAGTTCACCAAATAAATCGTATTACAAATATAATAAAATCCAACAAACGAAAAAAGAAATCTCCGGGCTTAATAGTTCTGGACATTGAAAAGGCATTTGATTCCGTATGGCACAACGGTCTTATTTATAAATTACTCCAAGCCAATTTACCAAAGTGTCTGTGCAGACTTATTTCTGATTTTCTCACTGACAGATCGTTCGTAGTAGCTATAAATGAAACTTTTTCTTCTTCAAAGCAAATTACTACAGGCCTACCACAAGGTTCAATATTGTCACCACTATTGTACTCAATTTATACATCGGATTTTTCTCCGCCTTCATACATGCAAGTTGCATACTATGCTGATGATACGGCCCTTATAACGTCTAGTAAACTCACTAAAGCGCTGTTAAAGAAAATGGAAAAAGGGTTTTCTGACTGTGAGAAATACTTTTATAAATGGAAAATAAAGATAAACCCTATTAAAACTCAGGCTATTATATTCCCTTACAACAACTCCCCCAAACGTATACCGAGTCGTCTGTTAAGTTTTCGAAATGAGAACCTGACAGTTAAAAACGATATCAAATATCTTGGTGTTTGCCTCGATAAGAAACTAAACTTTGCAAAACATATCAGTGAAATCTGTAAAAAATCCATGAAAACCATCAGAGCTTTGTGGCCAATACTTAATAAACGTTCAACTCTTCACCTTAAGAACAAAAACCTAATATTTAAAAGCGTGATCAGACCAACCTTGACTTATGCGTGTCCCATCTGGTACAATGCAGCAAAAACACATTTGAAAAAACTACAAATCATTCAAAATAAATGTCTTAAAATTATAAACAACAAACATTGGAGATATTCAACTCAACTTCTTCATAACGAAACTGGATACGAACTTATTATCGACTTCATAAAGAAACTTAATAATAAATATCATAACTCAAATCAAAATTCTCCTTATCAACTGATAAGAGAATGCAGACAGTTGGCTTAAATTGCAGCTTCGAAACACAAATTATTAAATTGAAAATGACTGGTATATATGCATTATCTTTAGATAATCTCATTGCATTCTATTTATATTTTCTAACGTATTTAATCTTATTTTCTTCCATATAAAGGTTTTCCTATTTTTCCTTTGAATAATGTTATAATTAAGAAATTAATATCAAGATATTTTATTATCATTATTATTCGCTGTAATATCTATAGATAAAATCTCGAAAATTGTAAATTTTTTTATATTAAGTATAAAATGTAAAGAAAGATGAATTTATAAATGAAAAAAAAAAAATAAAAACTGAAGAATTGTTTGTTTTGTTAACACTTAATTATAACAAATTTTTGAGTGATTTGGATCTTGCTGCGTAGTGGAATACGAAGTCCCCATTATATGCGATCCTAGATGATGTGGCTGGTTACACGGTCCCACTTTCACGAACTTTGTCAATATTCTCGCCTGAATGGCCTGGTTAAGCATTGTTAGGTGTTTTTTAATGGTAACCGCTATTTTATGCCACAATTTTTTCAATTGGTCGAGCATACATAAGAGTGTCTCTGCTAAATAGATGTTTCAAGCTTGGCAATATCGTTTACGGTTTATGTCTGTGGTGATAAATAATTCTTTCTCAAAACCGGAAATGTTTTTAAGTTCCGTTTTACATAATGTTTTTTTGTTTAATAAACAATTGAGGGGATTAGTAAAAAATACATAAAAGTTTTAA
This sequence comes from Phania funesta, assembly GCA_963932375.1. Taxonomy (NCBI): domain Eukaryota; kingdom Metazoa; phylum Arthropoda; class Insecta; order Diptera; family Tachinidae; genus Phania; species Phania funesta. The sequence goes on along the minus strand of OZ010655.1, from coordinate 34,343,152 downwards.
GCTGAAACATTTGTATCCTGAAAATCAGTTTATTCTTCTATAAAAGAACTGAACTAAATTACATTTAATATCTAGAAAAATCTGAAAACCAAACTACGGATTTCCGTTTTTAAAATCCTGCGGATACACGTGCATGGTATTAATGGTATTTGCGCAACACTATTTTGTATATCATTATCATACATTTCATACAAAAAATACGTACTCCTAATGTGTTGGGATGTACAAATGTATGTATTTGTATATATGCACGCACGTAGCCTTGACAGCATCAATTGCACCTGGACGCAAATTGCGCCGTTAAATTAATCGTAATAATGGAAAGGCATTTCATTTGTTGCTAACGATATCTCTTTGCGAGCCATATCATTCTACTGGATATGAAGAGTTGTACAAAATAATAAACACAAACACACATATTAACTTAAATATTTAATAAAATAGTCCAGCTTCCATGCTTCACGAATATCGTTTAAAAAATGTTCAATTGCAATGTTCAATTATTGTCACTCGAACAGAGGATAACGAGCATTTAAATGCCAAAATGAAATAAATACAATTTTATGGAAAAATATGAAATTTCTTCAGTCAAGTCATTATGCTATATGGAGGGAAGGCTGCAATTGTGCTTAACATGCTCGAAGTATAAGTACCTGTCATGGTAGCCATATGGTAGATTTCAATAACTTTGTTCCTTGTTCTTTTTGTCACATTAACATATTTTATTTGTCAAAAAATTGATTTAAATTAATTAATTTATGCACATGCATAATCAATTGTTAAATATGATTTTTAATTGAATTAAAGGTGCATTGGGATATGCAGCCAATTGTAATTAAAAGCTTTAATAAAGGAAGGAATAAAGGAGACCAAAAGGAAATTATTAAATAATTTTATTTTGATGTATTTAATTGCAATACACATTTCAATTTAGCTGTTATTTTTCTTTCAAACTTGGGTTAAAACGGGTTCCATATGTTATTGCCCTTGGGTTGATAGAACTAAAACATATTTATTTCGCAGTTCATACAGTTACAAAATGGTTCCAGAGAGACGCTCAAAAAGAAATACAGTAGAATCTCACAAAAGTTAACTCTCGTAAAAGTTAAACACTCGGATAAGTTAACAGTGTCTCAGAATCAACGTGCCCCTCTAAAAAGTTAACCTTTCAGTTGAGATTTTCTTTAAAACAACGGCTTTTTCAGTAAAAATAGTGGCAATTTGACCATATTTAAAATATTCTAACTGGCAACGCTAAGTCTTAAATTTGTTTGTTGAATTATGGTATTCCCCGAACTTCCTTTTTATTTTGAGCTGCAAAAAACTTTGACCGTCTTCAACAACAAACAACATGGTGTTAGTCGTTAGTGTTAAGCTTGTGAATTGTGTAGTGTTTATTTCAAAAATGCCAAAGCAAAAGAAATCATCACAAATCAGATTGAATTTGCAGCAGAAAGTAGAGATTTTAAAAAAGCGTGATCAAGGTATTCACGGAAAACGATTGGCGTTGAATTATGGTGTATTTAAAGTAGCCATTTCAAAAATAAAGAAAAAACGTAATGAAATCTTAGGGGCTGTGGCGAACACATATGAAAAATCTAACAGGAAAACACTTCATAAACCGGAATATGCTGATTTTGAGGCAAGGTTGTACCAATGGATTTTAAACCAACGGCAGCGTAACTGTGCAATTACTGGACCAATTTTAAAATCCAGAGCTAAGCACGAATTCGCCACAATGCACCCTGAAAAAAAATTTGAGGCCAGTGATGGATGGCTAGCAAATTTTAGGAGGAGATACGGTATTCGCTACTTGAAAATTTGTGGAGAAATCCTTTCAAGCCAAACGTCGAATGTTACACCCTTCATTCATAATTTACGAGCAAAAATTAATGAAATGAACATATCAGACTCGCAACTTTATAATGCAGATGAAACTGGACTTTTTTTTTTATGGTTTTTTGCCGAATAAAACATTCGTCACAGCAATCGAAAAGACCGCGCCGGGACGAAAAATTGCAAAGGAAAGAATAACATTTTTATTGTGTGCAAACGCAGATGGTTCGCACAAGTTGAAACCGTTAGTCATTGGTAAATCCGCAAATCCTCGCTGTTTTAAGGGAGTATGCAAGTTCGAAAAAGTCGTGGATGAATTCAGAGTTATTCTTCAACTGGTTCCATCATTCTTTTGTAAAGCCGGTAAACTTAATTTTAAAAGTTTATATAAATTTTTTTAGATTTATGAATGAAAAATTTAGCAGGTTCGCCGATTTTCAGCTGAAAATAATTTACCGCCAAATGCATTGTTGCTTATTGATAACTGTACTGCCCACAAGCCCATTGACATGTTACAATATGATGATGGAAACATAGCAGCAATGCTTTTACCACCTAACGTAACAGCGGTTTTACAACCTATGGATCCAAATCCAATAAGATAGGTCAAGCTAGGATATCGATCTAAATTGTTATACAATATTGTCGCGCAAGAAAACGTTCCGGTCGAAAATATTTTGAAGACACATACAATTCGTGATGCTATTTTGCTACTTAAATCCGTGTGGGATGAACTGCCTCAAGAAGTTCTTATAAAATCATGGAATAAGATAAAAAAATGGGATGACGATCAGTACGATAGCGAAGACGAAATTCCACTCTCAGAAATTATTAAATCAAATAGTGCATACAACGATACACTTCGAGAAGTTCAATTGTTGATGTTAAAGGTGGGAGATACTGTTGACATGAGCATTGATGAAATCGAAAATTGGTACAATGATCAAATTTAAGCAGATAACAACGATTTCGAAGATTCGGAAAATGAAAACGACGGGTCATAGAGGAAGATGTTCAACAATCTAAAGTAAGTTTTTCGAAAGCAGTTGAAAGCATCAATACCGTAATACAATGGTTCTCAAATAATAAAGATGCAATTCAGGTGGCAGACCTTGTCAATATGCGCACGAAAATGATCAAGACGTATTACACAAAGGAAGAAAAAAACAAACAAGCCTTGACTGCTTCTTTAAACCACTCCGTACAAATTAATATTTTTTGCGCGCGTACTTTAACTATCTAGTACAAATTAAATCTAAGTTTTTGTAGTGATGAAAACTAAGTCAATAAAAAATTTAATATATTATACCCAACCAAAAAGATGTTTTTTTTTTAATTTTTTACTTCTTTTTTTTCAATTTAAAAAAACGCTTAGAAAAGTTAAAAGTCCAAAAAAGTTAATAGCCCTTGGAACATTTCCGTTAACTTTTGTGAGATTCTACTGTATAAAAATAACTTGCCCAAAGACTTACAAGAACCCAATATGGGAAAATTTGGATCTACCAACCTGCTGAGCTGAGGACATTTTATATATCACGCCTCTTAGTTGAAAGCAAAATACTGTGAGTTTTCCAATAAGCAGTTATTATTTTGTATAAAGTACTTTACTTTATACAAAAAACTTTATTTTTAAATAATATCATTTCTACGTATTTGTCGATTCAGTATATTTCCTTGCATAATGAATGGCGATTCCATATAAGCACATTTTGTTTGGCACATGCCAAAAACGGCTATTCTGAAGAGCCAAAAAATCTCAATTTTTAACAATTTGGAAGAGATGTATTCAAGTCGTTCACTCGATTAAATTTTGCTGGCATTTACGAAAATCCTACTTCTCCTTAAATTTTATTATCTAGTTTAAGATTTTCAATAAAACACTTTTCGTTACACTGTACAGTTATTAGTTTTTTTTTTTTTATTAATATGTTATACTTTTTTTAATTTAATATTTTTTTCTCGTAAATTTTCCCAATTGACTTTAAACTAAATCGATATTTTAATATGCAATAAACGCGACATTAAAATTTTTGCGAAACATTCATTCGCTTGTTATTCGATTGCTCGTTTGTTATTCGATTTTTCCATTTTTCATCAGAGAAGAGTGTTTTTATTTTCTGTTTTCAATAATATTTTGTTAAAACTACAATAAATTTATTACACAAAAGATGAGTTAATTATCAGACTTAAGTAGATTATTTATATGTATAAATATATCAAATACAATAATAGAATATTTTTTCTTTTAATATATGGAAAAGAAAATTATTTATAAATATTTCTTTGTGAGTTTGGTTTTTTTTACACTAGTTAATACTATTTTTGTTAAAACATTTTAACAAACACAAATTAAAGTAATAAATATTTTATTGCGTTTTGTTTCATTTTGTTTATTGAAGGGTTTGATTATGAGTTTTTAGTTTTGTTATTATTATTGTTGCAGAGTGGGTGTGGTTTGTTCGGCAGCAGCTTTGTGGGCGGTTAGTAATTAAAATTGTTGTAACACAGTTTTCTTTCTTTTATTTTGTTAATTGCGTTTTTAATAGGAATTGTTAATAATGTATATGTATAATAGTGCAGCTTAAATTAAAATATTATTAAGTTTGTTTACTAGTATTTTTCAGATTAATATTTAAATATATATTTCGATAAGTTTTTTTTTCTTACATTGACGACATTTTATGTTCAAGCGTTCGCTATATAATTGGTGGATATTTGAATATGTTTTAAGACATCTCTATGAATTCTGGCTTGAAACAAAACTAAAAGCTATTTTGATTAATATTCGGCTGTATATTCGGCAAAGTCGAATCGCCATCGTCCTGCACCATTTTTTTGCATTGTAAGTTTTAACGGCTTAAATAAATATGAATAAGCACTAAATTTTATTAATAAGCATTTTGAGGCTCTTTAAATAAATAGACCTTAATTTAAATGGTGCAGGTTTTTAATATTAAACATTAATACAATTTTAAAGGGATATGAAATTAAATTTAAATAAATAATTTGTATTATAATTAATTTAGTTTTATTTAAATATATTGTAACGTTCAAGTAATGACAACAATTGTGGCACATTCTTCCAATACAGCTATTTCAGTTAATTTGATTTCATCACCTGGCAAATAAAATCTTGCAGAAAATATATATGAAAATAAAAAAATGCTTTGCTAAAGACGATTCACAAGTGAAACGACGATTTATATTTTTTTTCAGAAAACACCACAACAAATATTTAAAGGGGGTACAAAATCAATATTTCTCTTCTCTTTCAATACAGATCAGAGATGTTATTATACTATAGACTTATTAGTTAGGTGAGTTAATGGGGCTATAACTTCTTCGAGTTTTAAATCAATTCATTTATTGTTTTTGTTATTCGGATAGTGGCCATAATTTTCCAATAATCGCAGGAAGAATAAAGTTTGAGATTCAAATAAGGCAGTAAATTCGAGCGGCAGGGAAAAACCAAACTAGAAAAGAGTATGGCAACGGCGCGCCGTATTAATGAAAACGAAAAGACAACATACATACAAATATTTTTACATTTTGTGTGCTTCTTTTAACACGGCCTAGTTCTAAGGTCATTAACTTTTTGCAACATCTCTTCTTTAGAAGGAGAAAAAGTATCGTTTCTGTACGGTTTCCGAAAACAGTCTTGAACCTATGCTATTTTAAAAATGATTGACCATTCTGTCGCAGATGATAGTTTTCAAGGTATGACTACCGAAGACGATGAAAGAGAGACCCTAAATTAAACCAATCAGAGCGAACACAAACGCTTTCTAAAACCTTGGAGTTTCTTTTGGAAAACTGTAACCTATCTGTTTAATGACGACTACAATTTAATAGAGAACTTTGGAAATTCACATGGTTACATAAGAAGTTTATTTTGAGTTTATTTTTAAGAAATGAAGTCTGCGTGAGTTAACGCCAACGTTTTTGCCATGGGGTTTTGTATCGTTTAACACTCTGCATTTCGTTAACTATAATCAATGCAATCATAATAGATAGATCGACATTGTACCACTGTGTTCCGATCAGTGTTTAAAAAGTGGCTGCGAAATAGCTATATCACAGAAAAAATGCTGTACTTTGCTATATATTTTAGAATTTTTATTAATAATGATTTTACTAGTACCGTGCTGTTGAATATAAAAACCGTTTAGCAATAGCAAACATCAAAAACATTTACAGTGACGAAGCACCACTTTGTTCTCGTTAGTTTATTTACACTATTGCTATGCTCGTACTATTAAAAACGTGACAGTAACGAAAATAGCACCAGCATAATTTTGACAGCAATCACATTGACAGAACTGCACTAGTAAGAATTTTGAAATACACATAATTTGATGAAATAATTTGTATCCTTTAGTTTTATTTTTTAAGTATTCATTCAATTTTGTAAAAAATCAACCTTTACCTTATAACACTCAATGATAGGACAATGTGAACAATTGGCAAGTGCAAGACGTGTCACAGCAAGCCGTTTCAACAGCCAAAAAGCAGTATAGAAAATATTTCGCCTTTGCTGCTGCTGTTTAGATTTTTTTTAAATTTGCTTTCCAAATGCTGTTAAAAAATGATTGCAGCTTAGAACAACGCAGTTTTTGTCGTATTTGAACTGTTGCTATTGTTGTGGAATTTTAAATACAAGCTTCATACCAAAAGCACTTTAATCTAAAATTTGTTTTAAACCCTTGTTCAAATCACTGTGTTGATTTTAAGGAAGAGTTGTATTGAAACACCAGTCGCTGGGGAGTGACTTGTGTAAATTCTACTGACGCTAAAATCTACTTTTTCTATTTGTGAAAAATGTGTTACCCGTGTGTTGTCATTACTGGCCGCCTTTGAATATGTGTTAATATATTTTTTTAAATAAATTTTTTCTTTGCATAAAATCTAGTTACTTTAACTTAAAATTAAACAAATATTTATTTTCTTAAAGTTTTATAATACACATTTAGAACTTGTAAGGTTTTAAAGTTTTTTTATGGTTCTTGTTTTGTTAATTTTACTGCTTAAAAATACATACTAAATATTTTTATGATTGCTTATTGATGAAATTATGTTACTACTAAAAGAAGAATTAAAAAAAAAACTAATTTATTCGCATGTTCGCGCTCTGCGCTGAAAACGCTTCATGCGCCGATACCATTCATCTTTCCACTCAATTACAATAGAACGGGGACCAATACCCAAATAGCCGGGTGGAGCTTCACTATCCTTTCCCAGAATTAAATAAGATCTGAAAAGGTTAAATAATAAATTAATTAGAACATTTTCGAATTACTCAATTTACTTATTCATTTTAATTTTGGGACATCTACACTCTAAATTCGTCACTGGTATGATCCAGGTCATAGGACCTCGTCTTAGTATTGTATTCGTAGTTGCGTATTCTAGGGGTGTTCGTTTGAATATGGCTTGTATCTGGATATCGAATTTCACTGTTGCCATTTGATCGGCCCTTTCCGCGCTGTCGGCGTCGTTCATTTGTGGATTTTGATTTTCTTTGGTATATTGTTCGCTGCTCGTTACCTCGGTACTCTGTTCCCGTCCAATCACTTTGGCCATTATTGCTGTTAAAGAGCGGCCAAAAAATAGAAAGTGATTAAGTGTAATAAAAGTGGCTATTGTATAATTAAGATGTGTTATATAACATAATATTTCCGTGCGGGCGAATACTCTTGTGAATTTTGTCTTAACAATTTACTTACCGTAATCTCTTTTGCAAAATTTGTTGAGATTTAGTCTTTTTGTGCTTATTTTGCATTTTTCGCATTCTGCAATGAGACAGAAAAAAATATATATTAAAATTAAAATTTTTTCGCGAACATTGTGTGAAAAAATATGAATACATTTTCATTGATGACATTTTTAGTGAGTTGTAATTAGTTAATAGTCTTTAAATAGACCAAGAAAAGGGCAAATTAGTAAAGTCTGAAACTTAGTTTTGAAAAAAAAAATATTTTTGATATGAATTAACAGATCTTTCTTCAGTTTTGTACAGTGACTAAAGAGTTCGAATTTCCAAATAGTTACTTAAAAACCCGGTTACTAACATTGTAAAAATAACCGGTTTTATTTAAAATGCATAATAACACAAAAATCACATTACTCGTGTAAAAAACTTAAATATAAACGGCCATATGCAAAAAAACTTAACAAAACTTTAAAACTATTATTAAGGAAAACTGTAAAACTACAGTAAACCTACTTTAAGTTTACATTTTAAATTATTTATTTGTTTTTTGGGGAAAAAAATTCTATTAGAAGCAATAGTTTTCCCGAAACTCACAAGATTACCTAGTACAAATATTCCCTCTATCAATGTTGTTTGTCAAAAAGTTCATTAAAAATCAGTGTAAATACAAAAATAATTTTAGTGATGTACATACAATTGACACGAATAAAATTGCGCGCTACTCGAATATAATTTTCATCATTTAAGCTGTGTTTACAGCTGATTTTCAAAGAGTTTTCGTAAGTAAAACAGAAAAAATACTGCAAATTTTGTGATTCAAAATATAATTAAAATAAGAAATGGAAACCAAAAGAATTGAAATTGTTTCAGGCATCATAATTTCAATAAGAATTGAAAAAAACAACCACACAGTAATTACTTGATTGAGCGTTTAATTAGGGGCCCGTACGAAAGTACAGAAAATAATACATATTAAATTAAAAAGAAATTAATAAGGAAAACTAATTATGGAAATTACTATTGTAAGAAAAACGATTTATAGCCGAAAAAGGTTGTGATGTTCCCCTTATATCTGTTTGGCATTTGGCTTAAAATTTGTTTTGAAAGATTTTCATAGGTTTTTAATAAGTTCTTTGCTCAAAATTGTTTTAAATTATTTGAATCATACTATTTGGAGTAGATTTTTGGAACGAATTTCAGTCATCCCTTGTCAAGTTTAGTTTGGAGACAAACTGGTTGCGGCTATGTGCCACTTTCAGTGTAATTTTTCGTAATCTCAAATCAAGAAGCCCCCTTTTGGTCTTCATTTTGAGTTCAAATGATTTAAAAATGTTTCCCAAATTTATTGGAAATTCGTAAAGCTTTTAAAATAGGTTAAATTAAAAATATTATATTTTATTGTATCATACGAACTATATTGGTAACAATTAAATGAATAATTTTGTTTATGCTTAAGTCAGTTCATCACTCTTTTATATTAAGCCTAGCTAGCTCTCGGTGTCAATTTAAAAAAAATATGTAGAGAAAAATTTGACGGTAAACAAATAATATCACACACATTGAAAATTACGTTCTTGAACAGCTGTTTTTGAATTTTCACGTGAGACAATTGCTCTTCACAGGGTAGACTAAACAGGTTTACTCACCAGTACTCAGTTTTTCAAACTGATTGGATGTCAAATGCCATATAAAAAAATATTTTGCCATTTACGGTACATCTTTTATATATAAAGTATTACATCCGCAAAAAAGCCGGATATACTTTCGATTCGCCCGAATTTAATAACCGGATTCGATTTTAATTAAAAAATAAAAAACCCGTTTATACTTTTTTTCTGTTACGACAAAATTATCTTTATTTATGAAACACTTGACTTAAACACTTTAATGGGGAAACTAAGACTGACTAATTTACAATCATTCTTTCTTTTATATTGTTATTATTTTTCTTATCTATTGTATTAGCATAATTTTGATTGGTTAAACTTATTAAAGTTATTCCATTTAATAAATTGCAAAATTGCAATTTATTGATTTGTAATTTTTTGTTTAATTTATTTGTCGAAAACAATTCTTTGTAAATTTAATGGTGTGACCGTATTTTATCAAACCAATTCTTACGAAAAATGTCTGGAATTAAATAAACTCTTATTGGAGCGGAAGTGCATTATTGTTAAATTTGCTGATACAATAGATTTACATATAATTTATTAAACAAATTATTATTTTAATTTTGGCTGTTGCAATTCTTGGAATTGCGACCGAAAAATAGGTTTGGTTTATAAATTTCTTTTACATTACTTTTCATTACTTATTTATATTTTGTATTTTATTTAAAAAATCATCTATAGGGTCATTTCGTATATATGTATGTGTGTATAGAGGGATTTGTATATGTAACTCCCGTGAATGTACCTGTTATCAAAAATGGCTTTTGCTCTTCATATTATTTCATATAAAAAATATTGTGCTTAGATGTTGCTTTAAGAACGAAAATTTATTTTTGTTAATAATGTTTATTACAATACAGAAAAATAAAATTTTTCAAATAGTTGAATGGAATGCAGCATATTCGCAACAACTCAATAGCTTTCTTTGCGTCCAACAGAAGATAGTTACATGTTGTTTATATCACCTAAATGACTTGCATTCGTATTAAACAAAAATTTCAAACAATTAAATACGCGACTAATAGTAAAATACACACCTTCAAATTGTGTTCATCCTAAGAGTGCATTTGATTTTAGTAGCAAAACTCTTTGCTGTTGCATATACATACACTCTCTAAAAATGCTTCTCTTTTCAATTTAAATTTGGGTATAAATCAACAATTGATGTCGAAAATAAAAAGGCATGCAAAATATTTTGCATGCCTAATTGAAGTGCTTAAAAATAAAATCTTTTACATACAAGCGAATACAATCGGGCTATAACCAATAATGAATTTTGCATTTGCAGACATGCATTCTCTGAAAGACAACAACAGCAGCAATAACAAAAGTGCATAAATACAGAACACAGCACCGCAGCAATAACAACAATTAAGACGATATTATTTTAAACGCATTACAATTCAATTACCAATGCCAATTAGTAAGGCATTCATGTTGAATGCCAAAGCAAGAATAGTTTTAAAGTAAGAAAAAAATGAAAAGGGGAACAACATCTCATTCTTTAAGGGTATAAATGATTGAGGAATGTATTTCAAACACAGAGGAGAAAGGGAGCAAATGGAAAGATAACTACATGTTTAAACTTGAAGACTTGAAGACAAATGGTAACTGATCTATGCAAATAAATCAAAGTAACCAAAATAAACAAGATTTGGTTAATATTTCTTTTTAATTTTGGGATATATTTTTCTGGCGACTCCATAAATACATAAAACATGAAAGACTATTATCTTAGGAACAAAACAAAAATATAGATGAAAAAATAAATATTTCATTTTAATTGGAACAACCGGAAACGATACGATGTGTCAGAATGTCAAACGAGACCAATAACTAAAAAAATTATTTTAAAAAAAAAACATTTACGACGGCAGTGAAAAATAAGGCTTCAATTTTAACCCCCATTATAATTCCTTTAATTATTATATTCGTTCCTGTTCTATATTCCGAGTGATATGAAAACGTGTACAATTTTTAAAACACACCGAATTGAATAATTCGAAAATTAGATGTTCTGCATTCCACATATTTTGCATACATATGCATTTTAAAATTTATTGAGAAAGGAACATTTAAACAAAATTGTCAATTTAACATTTAAATAAAGTTTTATTTGAAAAAAAAACCTGAATCTATTCATTCCCCCAACCTTTTTTGCTCTAAATAAAACGAAAGAAATAATTCGGAAGTGGAACACAGAAATTTCGGAAATTTCCACTTTAGAGGAAAATATTGCGGATTTGGAATACAAAACTGCACTGATTACTACATTTTTTATATTTTACTACACAATTGAAGCACCTAAATTTCGTCTAACTGGAGTGTTATTTTATAAATTATTCCCATTGTGTTTACTACTTAATTGTTGTTAAAAAAGCAATTGTTTATACTCTTTAAATTGGACCACAAGAACTACAATTTACAGGGGTTTATAATAAAAGCTGTTATTTGCTACAATAACAAAGAAAGGTGACTGCTTGTTTTTTAACGAATTTCCGTCATCCCTTGTCCAGTTTGGTTTGAAGACAAACCGGTTTCGGCTATGTGCCATCTTCAGTGTTCTCACAAGAATCAAAGGTGATTGCCTTTACGTTCCGCAAATGTTATGGTTAAACTCACAGAACTATAGGGTCAGGTCAATATTGATAGTTTGTCACGGCCCAGCTATTAAAGCGGCGCTTTTTAAAACTAGCGATTACATCAATGTCCGGTGAAACGGTTAGCAGAGTGGATTTCACAAGCATTTGTCATAAAGCCCCAATTAGGCCGGTAACATTAACTTAAGCGATAAGTTACATGCATTCATAGAAAGTTATTACAGATTTCAGACCGCCAGCATCATTTGTCCGTATGTGAGGACATAACCATAAAACTCAAGAGCTACGGAGTTGTGATAACCGCACCACGTTGCGAAGGCTCGGTTGGCATTTAAACGATGTTGTATTTCACACCCTGATTTTTCCATTTTAACATGGAATCACCCTTATAGGGATAGCTTGTTATAAAAATCCTCCTCACATCCTTCGCAACATTCAATATAATGAATACGATTCAATAACTTACGAACGTAATTTAAATGGTTAAAACGATGTCCAGAAGGGATATTCGAGTTTTGTTTTTATGTTGACGCTGTAAAAAATGAATACCAAAATTTCCAAACCAAGACAAGCTTTGCAATCAGCTTTTTGCGCAAACTGCACGATGTTATATATGCTTCGTTTTTATTATAACGTAGGTTTCCACAAATAACATTAAATTTATTTGCTATGTACAGCGTCAGGAGTGTGAGAATTAAACTTAGTCTAGTGTGATTAAAATATTGTGAAAAGTTATTTAAATTCAAATGTAATATGACTATTGTACATAAAGGTGTTGATTTTATTTCTACAATTCAAGTCGCTGTTTTAGATTAATAAACTTATGTGTTTTCTGGATTCGTCCCTCAAGTGTTTTGTTTAGGTTTTAATCGTTTTGCATTCCATTATATTTGTTAATATGACTATTGTACATAAAGGTGTTGATTTTATTTCTACAATTCAAGTCGCTGTTTTAGATTAATAAACTTATGTGTTTTCTGGATTCGTCCCTCAAGCGTTTTGTTTAGGTTTTAATCGTTTTGCATTCCATTATATTTGTTAATATGACTATTGTACATAAAGGTGTTGATTTTATTTCTACAATTCAAGTCGTTGTTTTAGATTAATAAACTTATGTGTTTTCTGGATTCGTCCCTCAAGTGTTTTGTTTAGGTTTTAATCGTTTTGCATTCCATTATATTTGTTAATATGACTATTGTACATAAAGGTGTTGATTTTATTTCTACAATTCAAGTCGTTGTTTTAGATTAATAAACTTATGTGTTTTCTGGATTCGTCCCTTAAGTGTTTTGTTTAGGTTTTAATCATTTTGCATTCCATTATATTTGTTAAGATTTTACGATTATAGAAGTGTTCAGTTTGGCTGCAGACCTGCAGAAGCCTGTGTTGTATTACATATCCCAAGCACTTTGTTTTGAAGCCGTTAATATTTTTGTTTTTTTTTCTGAGCATAACTTGCCTTCATCTCAAAAAGTTCAGAAAGTGCAACGTGCCATATTCAAAGACATTGAATATGAAGGTTACCATCCAGATTCGGATGGGTTGCAAAAAGTATTAATTTAATTGAAATTCTGATTGGCTCGAAAATAAAGAAACCTTTGATTAAAATGTGGCTTTTAAGCAGCAGTTCCAATTCGAATCGTGGTAGCCTTAATCTATATTATGCTAACACTTTAAAAAGAACGAAGCGGCCACAAATAGGCGAGCTTCCAGAATACGATTAATCAAATCCTTTTCTTTCGAAGCAAATGTTAACTATGTCATACCGCTTTTGATAGAAACAAATTTAACAAAATACCAATTTTAGTATTCGTAAACATTGCAGCCTAAACAATGATTTTGGGGATATCTTTCTCTAATGTATTTGGAGCATAGCGAAAATGATAACATCGTCATGGTAATCAGGTCGCACACAAAAATAATTGAGATCGAATTAATACATTATTCACAGCTACATATTTCAACGGATACTAACCGGCACATTAGTATGTGGCCAAAAGCAATCGAAGTTCGTCAAAGGATTTTGTTTTGAAACAAATACTCGTATATACTCTAATAAGCAATTGCAGGTGAATCTATGAAAACTAATTACTACTTAAGTCGGGTTAATAACTTTTAATAATGCTTTTTATATTTTGCACTCTATTATTATATAATTTACTCTTTGTAAGAGTGGCAAAAGTACGTTTACACACTGTTAATTATTGAGTTGTACTTATGAAAAAAAAAAAAAAATTAAGAAACGTTTTTGCATCTTTTTTCACTGTGTATTTTTGTTGATTTTGATGCTAAAAATTAATGTCTACACGAACTTTATTCTAAAAATACCCAACATCTTTATAGCCGTGCCATACTTTATATTACCTATAATGTAAGACACACAAAAAAAAGAACAGCCGAAAATGTCTAGTAATTATTTTGATGGTGTATTATGCACTCGTGCTAACACTGAGCATAAGAAACATTAAGAAAATTCACACAAGTGACTCATTTGTGTTCCGAAATACACAATTTATTTTCATTTCATTAAATTTTCCAATTTTCCTTGTGTTCTTTTCGTAACTTGTGCATTGATATGTTTATACTTCATTTGAACACGCCCCTTGACTCTTTGTGTTTAAAAACAAAAAAGAAAAAAATGAATACTGAATAGAACTGAATTGTTGCACAGAAAACCATTGAGAGAGTTTTTAAATTCGACAACTCACGCGCCCTCTTTAATTGTTTTAGAAAAGGCCAATACTTTTTTTAGATTCTTAAAGTTTTCCATTCATGTAAGTAACATGTGGTTGTTTTTATTGTTCTTTATTCGAATTTTCGATTTCAATTTCAATTTTATTGGAAATGAGTCAATAAATTGTTAAATTTATTAACACTTTTATAGTTGGTTGCATTGGTTTTTTCCAGCGCAACTGAACTCGTGTTCTGATGACTTGCTATATCGACTTGAGTAGTCTTTTTAAAATAAATCAGAGAAATAGTTTATACGATAGCGGGGACGGTTTGTTAATGGTCTTTTGGGAGCATTACTTAGTAAAACGTAAAATTTTACATAAATTTTGTTAAAAAACGCAAACCATTTAATACACTAATTTGTTAATTGTTTTGTACAGAAATGTAAGTTTTATGAGAATTTATTTATTTTTGATTTTATATAAATTTATGTAATTTTTTACTGGAAGTATTTAAAGTCCATAAATTTTCAAAACTAATTTCTTGGTTTTACTCAAATGACAAGGTATATCCAAATCATTAAATCCTATTTGTGTTTTATAAACGCTCCCCTAATTCAACTTATGGTTATTGCACACCACAAATCATGCACTCTGTAGTATCGCCGTCTTAATTTATGTTTCTAAATCCGTGAAAGTTTGTTACGATGGCAAGGCTTTCAGCTGTTAAACATCTGTCATCTGAAGGGTTCAAATATGGCCACTTTTCGAGCATTTCGGAGTGATTATGGTGGTCATAATCGACCTACTGTGCAAGGAATCAGCAAGATTATAAATAAGTTTAATTAATTTAGTCCTAAAACTAGTCTAAAGTACAGAACAAAGAAAAAAGGTACAAATATTACTTTAGGGGTGGCAAAAATTCAATACTTTAAAGGTAATGGTCACATAGTTTTAGAAGGTTATCCGATGATTTGCGAAAAATTGGTTACGCGGGGGGGTCCGAGATATCCAGTATTCGACGTCCAATTAAAAAAACATCGAAGACGAATTAAAGTCGTTTTCAATCAATTAACAACGATATGGCCGCACAACAAATAAATAACTAAATTGTCGGTATTTAAGGGCATGGCAGATATTTTAGTTGCTGTATAAGAATCGTCATTGAAATATCTTTCATCTTAGCGGTTAACTCGTGCAACTTTTTTCGGCCCACTCTACTACACATGTGCACTCAAACATACATATTAAATTCAATCTTCGTGTTTGAACAATTTATAAAAAAACCCAAGGTAGCCGGTTTTTTTAAACTATTAAACTAGAGACTCTGCTTGTTATTTTGCCACTAGTAAGGCAGCTGCACTCGGTTGGACAATTTAGTTGTACTCCATTAAAAATTTAATATATATTTTTTGCTTCTTTCCTTTTAGAGGATTTTTACTTCAGTGACTTGGCAAAAATTATATATTGTTTCCCTGAAAAAACTAACCAGTATTATTGAAAAGGAACCAGATTTTCAGAAAAATAATAAATCAATATATAATATGCACACAAAATCTTTTACAACAATAATAATTTTTCAAATTCACAAACCCTGTCTTTCAGCTTCTCGCAATTCTCGCAATAATGCATACTTGCTACCGGTTATTATCACTATTATTGCTTTTGTTATTTTTATCAGCATATTTTTGAATCACATGAGTTCTTACCTATCATATATTAAAAATTCAATATGATCGGTGAATTTTTTTGAATTTTGGCCACCTAAAAAGCACAAAAAGTCGTAGTGTGCAACCATAAAGTAATGTCAGAAAGAGTCGCCACGAAAAGTTTAATGAATTGAATTGACAGCTGACGCAGTTTTGGTCATATTGAAAACGAAAACGAATTTAGTAAGACCAAGTTTTGCAAACAAACTTTTCTTACGACAACAATTAGCGACAACAAAATATAATTTTCATATTCGTTTGCCTTCCTTTCATTAAGTATTTTCACGATTAGCACAAGTTTGTATTTGCAAATTATGCTAATACTATTTAAGTAGAGTATTATAATTTTTATCGTTCACACAAACTAGAACCACTAATTGGCTGGTAATAACTAAGCAATTAGCCATAACTTCTTTTTATGACAACAGTTTTGAAAAGCATTAAGTTTTTTTGTTTCAATTTCTAACTTCTACTATTCATATATTTTGTTTTATTCGGTTCTTTGTTCTGAACATGATGAAACCCGCATACAAGTCCTTCCCACCATCAGAATCTTTCTATTCCATTGCACACTTGGGCATCTCTTATTGACTATATATGCAGTAAGTTTTAGTTTAAGTTTCCAGTACTCGTTTATATGTAAGTGTTCAACAAAGTTTTTTAATAGTTTCAATATTTTCCTTAGATGTTTATCAAAAGGATTTATTAAGTGTTGTCCTGTTACAACTTCTATATAATTTTGCTTTTTAAGGAAGTTTTTTTCTTTTGGTTTTTTGCTGCCATTTTTCTTATGTTAAAAGTAGAAAGTTTCGTGTACTACTTTGGCCAAGAGTGTTATGATTTATTTTGGACTTTAACTTAAATAAATCGAGTTACAATCGGTCATATGGAATATGAAGCAGTTAAATATTTTAGCTTTATTTAATTGAAAGTTGTTTTAAAAATGTGTTAATTTACTCAAAAAGTTAAAGTGGGGGTTTTGGCTAGTGGTGCAAAATTTTAACACCGATATCGATGGACAGGTAGACGAACTTCTAAAGCATTTCTTATTAATTACTACATTTGATTCTTATTTGAATTCAACCGCTGTTTTTCAATTTGGAGCAATATTTTTTAGAGTTAATTAATTTTAAAAGTTGTATGTCTGCATAATAAGATTTTATATAACTGGAAAATATTTTTGTTCCACTTGTACACCACACAATATTATTGAATAATTAAAGCAAAACGTATATAGACTTTCTCATATATCAAACCCTATTTTAGTATGAAATATACACCGGCGCTTTTACTGTACAACATCAAAAGTTGCAGAATCATATTGCAGATGTATGAGTACTTTTAAGTGCTTTTACGTGTGTAACACTGATAATATGTGAAGTTCAATCCATAAATTTTCACTCCAGAAATTAACTTTAGAATTTAGCAGAGCGCTTTTAAATGCAAAACTAGATCAACAAGACTCAGAAATAGAATGTAAACCCCATTATCTGAATAAGTGGACCAACAAAAAATTACTTCCTAAAATAAACTCGCAGTGAAAAATAACGCTTGTGTATCCATCGATTTTTATATCTCATAGAACTGATTTTCAATCAGTTTTTAAAAATTTCTTTATATTAAAATATCAAAATCTTTGGGCTACATTGGCCTTTTTCAGTCGCATTTTTTTTAACTTTAACTTTGTTTTATTGAATCTTTCTATTTAAAGGAATTCACAATAGGTATTTAAATCTTATCTCTAAATTATTATTTATTAGGTATTACAAATGTAGTAACTAGAGTATTGTATTCAAATCTTAATAATAAAAGACTATCTATCGTTTGAAGAGCCGTCTCGCGAAGCTTAATGTGTCAGTTATTTTGAGCCTCTGGTGCCCATGAAATTGCAGTAAATCGCGTTCTAGAGTATTGTGATGAACCACTAGTTTACTTACGTATTTGAACGAGTATGTCTTTTTTACTTCTAGTCCTCTGTGTGTGTTTTCATTTCTTATGTAACTTAGTCGCAAATGATTTTGATATACATATTTTTTAGGGCGCAATTTTTTAACTAAGAGATAGCCAAACAGACAGATTAATATAGCCTTATGGTCTTACCAATGTGTAGCGGGCGGAATATATACAGCTGGTTAAAATTGAGGCCATAATTTTGAAATGTTACAAACCCAATGACAAACTAAATACTCTTCTCTTTTTGTTGTAGAAAAAGTGTGAAAATATATCTTTCCTAGAGCTTTAATAATGGTTTTTTGTTTCTAGTTAAGTGAAACATTTGCCAGATAGAAAGGTACGTTAAAATGGTGGCGTAAATTATATTTTTAATTTTTTCTTGTAAGAAGTCGTCTGTCTCTATTCAATGAGCGAAACCAAAATGTTGCAAGATGTGGAATGTGCATTATAAGAATGAATCTTAAAGAGGTAACTAAATATAAGTATATAGTAAATCCATATGTAATTCATTGCATAATATTAAAAATAAGAACTATATTGGTTGAATGTAAGCCAGACTTGAAGAAAGACATCATGGGGTACAGATATTTCTAACTTTCCTAAACATTGTCTCTGCTTTTAAGACCAGGATTCAAGTAGAGCGGAATTTAGTATACAAATCTAAATTCTAAAAAATTACGTTTTTCACCACAGTGAAACGATTATCAAATAACATTATCAGTGTTATTAATTCGAAATTTGTCTAGGTTATTCGAATAGCAAAATAATTTAAAAATTTAATTAGAATTCCGGATTATAATTTGATAAGAAATTGATTTTAAAAATTCTTCGGCTGCTCTTAAATATTTTGGGAGTATAATTACCAATAAAGCTCGTTCTACACTATCATACAAATACTATTAATTTGCTATTTTTTTTGGCGAATACTACAAGTGGTATATGAAAGCATTATTAATATGTCCGCCAAAAATGTAATAGCATTTTTTTAAAATTAACAGAAAAGCTAGACTTTTCTTGTAAGACAGCAAGACTTAGGTAGGTAGGCAAGAGGTAGAATTGGTAACAATGTCACAGCTGCTGTACCTGACGAACAAAAAAACAACTGTTGCAGACATTTATGGAAAATCTTATATGACGGCGCGCTACTGTTACAGGCGCTTCCAGCAGAGATAGAATAAACAAGTAAGAGAGCTATATATATATATATATATATATATAGGTCCTTCATTCAAGTATGCAGTAGTACTAAAAAATTTTCCAAGTGAAAAGGATTGTTTGGCCTCCAGGGTTAACCGTGTTTTACTTTTAATTTTTCCTTTCTTTTTAATATAAGCATTTTCGATCAGTTAATAAATGAGAGTTTTGGATAAATTCTCGATATTTTGGTAAACTGTAGATAATAACGGTGTTTGATTTTTGTAAAATTTGAAATTTTTCCATAATTTTTTTTTCAGAAGTTCTTTTTGTGAAATTTTAATTTTTCGGTGAAGTTTTCGATTACTTATCCATTTATAGTGGAATTTAAGTTTTGGTGGAATTTTTTGGTTTAATTTCAAAATATAGTGAATGAAGTTTTTTCTAGTAAATTTACAGTTTTTCGGATGTTTTAGTTTTTTAGTGAAATTGTTCATTTGTTGGCGAATTTCCGATATACATATGGAAAATCTTACATTTTTCATGATTTTGCGCAACTAAAAATTCTGGTTTTTGGTGAATTTCGACTGTTAGGTAAAACCTCTATTTTGCTGAAATTTGTAATTTCAGAGTTTAGTGAAGTTATATTTGTGGGCTTTTTTATTGTATTTTTTTTTTTTTTTTGGCAATTTAATGTTGATTTGGCTTATACGAGTATATACGTACTCGTATTGTGGTGAATTTTCGTATATTGTTGAATTTCCAAAATTTTGCGAAATTTGATTTTTAATGATTAATCAGTTTTGTTTCGATTTTATATAACATTTATGGTTTTGTGCGATTTGATACTTTTTCGTGAATTTTGACTTTTACGAATTTTAGCCAAATTCCAGGTTGTCGTCGGTGCTTTTATTCTTCAGTTTAGATTTTTGGAAAATTTTTTGGATACGTATTAGTATTTACTCATTAATGTTGACTTTTGCTAAAGTAGACTTTAAATTAAAAAGCTCTTTTTAACTTTTTTGCTTTCATAGTAAAAATAAGTGTACTTTAAGTTGAACCGTCTTTAAATGGGCTTGTCTATGAATATGGACCATAGCTTTTAAATATTTTTGTGAATTTTCATTTTTTGATTTTTGTTGAATTTTTAATTTACGGTAAAATTTTAATTTTTATATTTGTGTGACATCGATTTTGCTAAATTTCGAGGTTTTTCATAAAATATTTTCATAAAATATTTTGGTGAAAGTAAAAATTTTTGTGGTGTACTTTTAAAATTTTTTAATGCTAGTCCTTGTGGTATTATTTGGTGAATTTTCTGTTTTATATTATATTGTAACAAAGTAATAGTCAAAGACGTGTGAAACGACCTATTGTACAAATACGCAATATTATAAACATAAAGCAAAAACAAATTGCGTAACAGTAATTCCCCGAACCGCGATTCAACGTAGAAACAAAAGCAACTTCTACAGCAAGAAAAAGTAAACAAAGGATACACACACACAGAAACACATATAAAAGACTATTAAGCTAGCAATTGAAATAAATGATGCGCAATTTCGCGTAAGTTCGGGACATTTCAAGAAGCGGCCGTGATCTGTATATAAAGGCGCCGTCCACCACAGAAGAGATATACATAGTTGACTTTGAGATTTCATAAAGTGAATATCTGTGCATACAAAAGTGTTAAGTGTAAATTAGTACTGAACAGTTGTAAATAGAGTCTTAATTACCGAATAAAGTTGTGTACTGATAAAATAATAAAGGCGTGTGTATTTTAATATTTGCAATTAAACGAACCCTTTCAAATAACGTTTATTGTGGTAATAAACGTAACAATATGTTAGGTTGAGAAGACGCGCTAGTTATTAGCATAAGTTCGTAGACAGTCATTTTATCCAGTGGTTTCGATTGTTGTACATCCAAGAAAAAAGAACCTTCCCCAGAACTTTACAGTAAATGCCTCCTAGCTGAAATATATCTGATAAGGTATCAACCGTGAAATACTGGGTTCGTTTAGAGCGAAAGCTAGGCAGTCGCACAGAAAATGTTCTATCGTTTCGGTATTGTTATTCGATAACCTGAAGGCGCTATTGTCAACTTTTCCTATTCGAAGTAGATGCGTTTGTGAGCTTGAGTGCCTTATTAGAATACTTGTTTCAGCTGGCTATTTGTTTTATCCACCTTTGAGCCACCCCACCAGATTCGAGAGATTTTTTCCACTTTGTCGTTCTTCCATAGTGGGATATGTGTAATATCTGCCCAATTTTTTAACTCACTCCTAGTGGTCGCAAAAGGCTTTGCATTATCTAAGAGTACATTTTAATACTCTGGATTTGATTACCAGAGTATTTGCTGTTTCATTACCGAAACTTCCCTAATGGCCTGGGATCCAGATGATGCGCAGTCGGTCTCCCCTGTATCCACTAGCGGTTGGTGATTTTTTTTAGTCCACTCACGTTTTTGGTCTGACTCTTTCGGATCTAACTGCCAAGCAACTTACAAACGAATTTTTTTGAGATATAACTAAAAGAACAATGTGCTTTATTCACGAAAGCTGTTCGAAATAGTTTTTTGTAGATAAAGATGTTTAAAATATAATTTCCATTTGAAAATTAAAAGTGATTTCTTCATTCCGAAAAAATGTTCGCCTTAAATTTATTTTCGTTAATCTACCAAATTGTTCCTAACTTCGGGCAATCAATAAATATTGAAAACATGTTAAAACATACAAAAGTTTTTAGTGCTGCTGAGATTCAAAGAAAGATTGTTCAGGGTTTAAGGGGTCGCGGTGCATAACTAAATCCTGGCAACTACCATATTTTTTTTTTACATATGAATCCTTTGAAACCCCAAGAGCTCATCAAA
Organism: Phania funesta; assembly: GCA_963932375.1. Lineage (NCBI taxonomy): Eukaryota > Metazoa > Arthropoda > Insecta > Diptera > Tachinidae > Phania > Phania funesta. The sequence continues at coordinate 34,320,997 of OZ010655.1, read as the reverse complement.
AATTATTGATAACTTGTGCTATAGTCAACAATATATGTATGTGTGCATATTTTACTACCATTAATTTACTAGAACAATGTATGACTATTTATCAGCTGCCGTGTGTAAGCAAAGTAATATTCAGTTTGAAGCATTTTAGTTTACGTTTTTCCGCTTCCCGTAAGTAAAATAAACACTTTCGTCCTGTTGAAACAATAAATGATGATGCCACTATTTAACACTTCATTTTTTTACATTTTGGATTATACTTATGGTTGCACTTGCAACTCACACATTTATACTCACAAAGGAACAGGAATTAAAACATTCGTTATGATGTTTAACGATACCACAGCGCGAAATATGTTGCATATAGGAGAGATAAAAGTAAAAGAGTTTATGTAAGCAAGACTCATACATAATATATTTATGAGCATTGTACAATGTACATACATGTAGGTTCGGGTTTAATGATACATTTAAAGAACATACAACGTAAACACTTTTTACGCGAACATAATTTTTTTTATAAATAGTCACGCTGGCAATAAAGTTTAAAACATTTAATATTCACAATAAATACTTTTTTCTTATTCTGGTAAAAAATATTCTTCGAAACACCATCTACTCTTACCATTTTGGGACTAGTGTGAATGCTTTCAAAACATATTAAATCTGAAACTTTCATCATTATTAAGGATGTTAAACACACAAACACCTGTAGTTGCAACAAGGAGAAAAGTTGTGCAACTTGTTCAGTCTAGGGAAATAAACACCTGTTAGTGGAAAAGTTAATGTCAAATTAAAAGAGATTTAATTGGGGTTATGGCGGAGCAAATGTTATTTATTTTTATTAAATTATTGTTACAGAAGGCTTAAGATGAAAAAAACAATTAAACGGTGATACAAAAAAAAAAAAAATATGCGGGGGTTCTCATATAGTAATTCCGTTTTGTTGGAATCCATTGAGTACGGAATTACTTATAGTTTATCCGCGTCATTTCGTTTATGAGGATATGTTGTGAAATAACGATATTTTGCAAGTTGCAACTTCAAAGTAGCATAAGTTTGTTGTTTAAAACCCTATATATAATATTTATTTGTTTGAAAGATATGATTTCTGCCTCTTATGTTGCGGAATATATTAGAGTATATCGCGGAGATGTAAAAATAAACAGATTTGTGACTAGACAAAAACAAAATAAAACTATGGCTTTGACTATAATCGCAGTTTTTTGAATATGGCCGACGGCATCTGAAGGTGCATATAACCCTGCTAAGCGGTTATTTCATTTATCACGTTGAAGAGATAAATTATAATTACAACAAAGCTGATTATAAGTACCCGTCCTTAAAATGAAAATACACGACTTTAAGTGCCACGAACCGACTACCAACATAACCGACTGGATCAATTTTAGGAAAGTAAAAATAGAATCAGTCTTTAAAATAGACGAAACACAAACTGGCACACAGGACTACTTATGTTTTAATATTATTCCTATATTGAGGATTTTAGATTACAAAACTAAGACTGCAGTGCATTATAGTGCTCATTAAAGTCAGGTTAATGGGTTGAAAGAACTTGAATTCGGAATTATGTCATTTAAAGTGGTAACGACTGAAATCTTTTCACACCGCAATGAAAACCCGAACGAGTAGACTTGTCCGCAAATTAGATTACCGGCAGTTACAGTTATGGAAACCCACATCTTTTACAAAGTCGAAACGGTATACGAGAACATTAAACTTTTGAATGTAGAAATTTACATTCGGAGAAGCTGAGATCTTGCTATGGTTGAACTTTATAAAGGCAATCAGAGGCAGGAAAATCTCGAAAAGGGGCTCAAGCTGCCCTAACACAGGAAATCTAAAAGACAGACTGAGATGCCAGCACACTATATATATGTATATGGTTTTCTAACATAAGCTGGCAATAAGTTCAACAACTATATAAGATCAAACGTCAAATCTTGATGATTGCGCGGGACTCAGTGATGAAAAATGACGCTAAAGTTATACTGCAGAACTGCGGGCGTTAAAAACAGCTTCACTATAGTTTTACACAAGTGGATATTAGCGTGGGCTAAGTAAATAGACATGTAGGAACTTCTTTATGCAATGAACACTTAAATCCTGATACAAATACTTAGTCTTAAGTATTTCTTAAGATTCTGGAGTACCGTTTTCCAACTGGAAAATTGGACTATAACTTCGATATAAATGTCGACAGTATTAAGACGACAAATGCTCCAAATCGTTTGTATGTTTGCTTTAAAGTGTCGCTTAATCTGCTGTGCATCTTTGAAAGTCTAGAATAGTACCAATAGCAGAACGGCGGGCGTTAAAAGCAGTAATCGTAGAATAGCTTTGAAGTAGCTCTCGAAATAGTTCCAAATATGTACTACAAGAATGTTATTCTGCGACTACTTCAATGTTATTCTATCACTATCGCAATGACTAGAATAGTTATAAAAATAAAACTCAAACTACAGCAGCAGTTATAAAATCAAAACTTCCAACAGACCAATAGAAAACTATGTAATTTTATAAGCTACTTCATTTTATTTTTTATTGCTACTACTCCATTTTAACTATACAATTTTTACATGCAGCATTGGGTTTAAAAATGAAAATGCTTGAAAATACAACGGATGATCCTGCTGCCGCTACTTGTGATTGTTTGGAGTCGTAGTTGCAGCAGTAGTTAAAACATTTTTTGTTAACATAGATTTGTAAACACTGCTGCTGAGCATATAGAGCACGTTGGGAAGAAATTGATTGACAATTGCGCCGAAATAAATTGGGTCTGGGAATTAAATACGAAAAATACATAACTCGACACGGTCACTACGTTGCAACGGGAAAAAGCCCTGGTCTAGGTTAAGCTATTTAAGTAAACCAGACGGGGATTCAGCCTCTTCAGAACTATTCAAAGGGAATAATTTTTAAATTTCTAAACCATTTTAAATGAAATTTTGGTTGGGGGAATGCGGCAATATCTTACTTTTCGCGGTCTAGCTCTTGGCCTAAATAAGTACTCGTGATTTGTCATTGAGTAAACTGGTGGAAATAATCAGGAAGTGGCAAGTATAGCAAGGGCTGTTGTTTACCCATTTTATTTATCCTCTCCAGCGGACTATGTAACTATTTCAACAATAAAAGTTTTTAACGAATTACCGAATAATAATTAATGTTTTCTTATGATCTCTTCATGTATCTTCTTTTCGTTAATTTGATTTGTTTTATTAAAGGATGTTTAATTCACATTTCTTTGCCGGAAAAACATTAATAAATATTTATTTCAAACACTTCAGACTTCAGTTTTTTCACACAATTAAACAAGAAACAGTAACTCAATTAAAGCATTTTAGATCCTTAGCGTCTAATGAACTCATGTACTAGTAAGGGAACTCAATTTAGCTACAAATTAAAAAGGAACTTAAAAAATCGTTAATGTTTTGCAAATAATATTAATTAATTAAATAAAGAAATGCTATGACTGAAAGAAAAAAAACTTAATTACGGCGGAGCTTTTACCTGAAGGAAAATACTTCAAGCGAAAGAAATGTGTAAACATTTTAAACATGCTGCTTAGTATTAGTGATTGTGGAATAATTAATCGAATAAAAGTAGAGCAGAACGAGTTTTGTTTAGGAGATGGGATGTTTTAGAGATTATGACCTTCAGAAAAAGAATCAATAATTGGCAATATTTCTAAGATTTATTGCAGGTCTTTGTGATGCATATATTACTTCAATTGAAGCAATTAACCGATTACCCATGAATCGATTAACAAAGAAAGGAGCTAAAAAGGATATGGAGAGCAACACACATATACATAAGTAACTCCATACATAAGTATTTCTGTTTGCTTTTGAAGAATGTCACCAACATCTCATCAGCTCCATTAACACACACACACAAACAACGAATAAGTTAGTAATAATGAGTAACATGAGAAACATAAAAGTAAAACATAAAAAACTGATGAATGAAAAAGCAACACTTACTTACCCCTCCCACCTTCCGTGCGGTAAGGTGATGCGGAGTCATGATGAGGTTCGGGCGCAGTGTTTTGTGTATCCAACATATTGCTATTACGTGGTGGAATTTCTACAAAACAAAGAAGAATACACACGAGGCAAAGAGAGCAATTAAATTTATGAATGAATTGAACAAATTGTAAAAAAGAAATTAGATGAATGAGAATTTTACTATTTCACGTACGTCTACTAATACAAATAAATACTTACTTATACAGGGAGCAATATGCGAACGACTCTGTTGATAACCACGAGCACAGCGATTACATGTTAAGCCGGTAACACCATCCTTACAAGGACATTGACCGGATGTGTGATTGCATGTTTTACCCGTTGATCCAATGGGATGACATTCACATGCTGAAAAAATATAACAAAAAGGGATAGGATATACATTAACGCTTTGCTTATGAATAATTGCATATTAAAAAGACATTTATTTCCTTATACAAGTAATTCATTGATGTTTTATCCCTATCTTAATGTAAATCTTAATTATTTTATTTAATTGCGAATCCCAGCAGCGCACACTTGACTGAAAATAATTTGCATTTACGGATTTTATATTTTCGTTTTTGCAGCTTCCAAATGTATTTTCGATTTGTAATAAATTGTATCTTTCATCTTAAAAATACATTTCAGTTTTTTGCCTGCAGTAAAAGAAATTTCTGGTTCATTTTTTCACTAAACTTGAGCGTTTACGTATGATCTGGTTTTGAAACAACGGCACAAAAGAATTTCTGTTTTGGCAGCGATAGCAGAAATAAAGAATATGCGAATGCAATGTTTACGATACAGAATTTTGTTGTTGTAATGATCAACAAGACGAATTCGTAGTTGTATTTAATTTATCGATATTATCAAGTTTTGCGATGGGTTACTTGTTGTTATCCAAGAAAAATTACTTATGTGGAATTTATTTTAGCAAAAACAAATTTTTCCTTCGAAAATTACGATTTTATTTTTTTAAAACAAAACATTTTACATATAGATTCTTGGAACGAATTACCGTCAGTCACCTATTGTCAAGTTTGGTTTGGAGACATACCAGTTTCGGCTATGTGGCATATTTTTGTTCTGGGAAGATGAAGAATAAAAAAAATTTACCGATAACCTGAAATTATAGAACAAATTTTAATATTGACTATCGGTAGCAAGATAATGTTTAATCTCTTGTATGTATTTTCAATAATAATAATTGCTGGAGAATGTTTTTAGAAATTAGTGTTTGTTATCGATTGTACGTTTTTAGAAAGAATTAGGAAATGTTATCGATTCGCATATGCAAGAGTAAATATGTGGTTCTCTATTACGAGAGTATTGGAAGTTTAGATTTATAACTAAAACACAAATCCGGTTTTAATGAACATCCGTTTTTTTTTAGCATATTAGAAATAATATTTTTCCTGACTTCTGAAATGGTTTAAAGATAAAGTGTAGGGTATCAACCATAGCAATATAGTTGGCTAGCAAAAGCGGTCAATATTCATACTTAGAACCAACTGACCTGTATTGAGTAAATCCTACCGTTTCGTGATTTTTACCTTAGGATTGACAATGACGTGTGTGGAAAGATAGAAAAATTAAATGCCAGTTTGCTTGTTGGAGTTTGTTCAAACTTTATTGATTTTGTTTTGTTCTGCTTTGAATCTCTCATTTAGGTTTTAATTTTAATCATAACCGATTCAAGGTTTTTCAAAAATTTTTGTAAAGGTTTCCTGATGAGCTGGCAGAAGCAATTGCAGTTCGTTAATAATTGTATTTTTTTAAATTGTAGAAGCTGGCCAAGCAGGGAGAAGTAGACTGGCGAAGCACTTCCTTTATTAATAGTGAACTGTATATGTGGGAATGGCCGCTCTCTTACCTTTCAGACTTTATATATGACCCTAGTAATTTAACACGTCTTTAGGACCATCGGTTTTAAATTAACTAATTTCAACGCGTAAGGAAACAGAGAAAAAACCCCAAAGATAGTTCTAACATTATTCTTCTGGGCTTAGAAGTCGGGCCAGTATTGATTATATTTCTGTTATCGATAACAAGTATATTTTGCAGGAATAATAATTGTTATCGAAAATAAAATACTTCTTGAGAATGGTTCTTTAGTTGCTTAATTTATCAATTATTATTAATTAGTAGAGCTCATTCAAATTTCATTTTATGTATTTAATTTTCTCATCTCGCTGAAAGGAAAAGTTCAGTGAAGCAATTTATTTCGCTTGAGAAATTTTAAATAAATGTATGAATCCATGTATTGCTTTAATATTTGGCTTGTAACATTTGATTTGCTTCTGGTTCAATTGTAATATTCATGTAGCAGCCAGTCAACCAACCAACGAACCAAATTGAGTGGCAACTGTTTGTTTACTGTTTGCCACATGTTGCTGTTGGATTGGATGCTACATAGTGTTGTTGGAATGCATTTCATATGCTGCTGTTGCTTAAAGCTAATTGCTAATGAAAGTGTAAATGTCTTTTCATTTGTATTTATCGTTTATTCATTTGGCAGTATTCGTTTTTGTTGTTGTCCTGGGCTTTGTTTTGTGTTTTGTATTTATGATACCCTATAGCTGAGTGGAGGGACAAAGTATTGCTTTAAGTTCACTTGTTACTTTTCAAGAACTGGTCAAGCTCGAAAAATGACAATGTCTTTAAAACAAAACAATAACGAAAAATCAAATCAAGAATTATATACCTTACTTCTATATGGTATATTCTCTGATCTGATATTTTTGGCGAATAGCAAAAATGCATATTTAAGTGCTCCGTAACTTAAATGTTGTTCAGTAGGAAAAAAAATTTTTTGATGGTTCATTATTAATAAAAATTAAAAAAAAGTTGAACAAATATAATTATATTAACATTAACAACTCTGCTATTAAAACTTTTCTTTCTTTTCTTGACTGATTGCGGTATTTATTGCAGATGAGATCGTCTGCGACGTAAAAATATTTGTTATCCCATTTAGGAAACATTAATGCAAAAAAACTACAATGATTTGTAACTTATTCAGAAAAACAGCAAAGTATCAGAACTATAACCATAATGTTTATTGAGTGCGTGTAGTCAAAAGTATTTTAGCGTTAGTAAGATAGGGTGAAGCCAACAACCCTGATAATTACCACACAATTGCAATTTGTCCAGAACTTTCTAAAGTAGGGTAAACTCCCATCTTATGAGATATTTAGAATCTAACAAATTACCTAGCGACCGTCAGTATGGTTTCCATAGAGAACGCTAAAGGGATACCTACTAGTTTTCCTCTCCGGAAGATGATGCCATTGCATACACTATTTCGGAGAAAATAAAGTGGTGCGTCTTATCTCTAGGGCATTTAATAGAGTGTGGCATGACATGATTGGTTTTATTATGAGTAAGTAAGTATGGGTAAAGACTTCTCTCGATTTATGTCAAGCTTTCTCAACATAAATTTAGGGGTACCGAAAGGTTCCATACCTTCTTCTACACAATTTTTTTGTAATGACCTTCGATATGGTTGATATGGGTAACCAAGATCTTGCGATAATCTCTGAGTGCGGTCGTAAGACCTAATGCTGTGGGCTTTCTTACAGACGTTCGACAGAATATGTTGTTTTTTTTGTAGGTATGGATGATATCGGTATTAAGAAAACAAACGTATGTATAACACGTTCCTCATTAAGGCTTCATGCATTCGTGGTGGGCCACACAGCACACTACATGTAAAAATCGTCCTTTAACCGGTCGTATGTAGAATATACTCCCTGCAGATGTCTTTCCTACGACTTTAAATGTGGGATGATAGTTTAAATTTAAATTTTGTTCCCGTTGTCCGCATTCCCATAACGTTTTTTCATAGTTCCAGCACAATACAACGCATGAGTAGGTAGAAGAACAACAACTCTAGTCGCGAACAGCTACACTCCATAGTTGGTGTGTTGACATTATTGTGGAATTGTGATAGTGATGGTATCTCTCAAACAATAACTGCTGTATAAGTTGTCAGAATGGCGAGGAGGAGACTGTGGAATATATTATCTTGGATTGACTGCCTTTTCGGCATTGCAAGACTTAGCGTGTTTATTCCAAAGCTTTAAATTGGTTTAGAACATCTCTGCTTCGGTATATAAAAACCCCTTTAGGCATAATAAAAGTACTAAAATAAGGATTTAGGTTAATTAGTATTTATTCCCATTCAAACAAATTTCAATAAAGTATCTCTATGATTCGTTTTTGCCAATTATTGGCCGTTTATATGTATATCTTGCATTTTAAAGGGCTTACGCAAAATATATATAGAACTGTTACCCATCGGTTTATATTTATTTTATATTTCGTTCGCTTTTTTAAACTTAAAGCTTTGAAAAAAACTAGTTTTTAATGGTAATGGGGATCAAATCCGTTTGGGCGGCTAAATAAAGTGAACAATTAAGACAACTGAAGAAGAAAGAAATGAAGAAGATACGAAAATGTTTTTAAGAATAAACAAGAAAGATCTTATTTATAGTAAAAAAATTATTTCTCAAAAAGCAAATTTTCACACATATTTTTGTTTCATAAACTTCTGGTACATATATTAAAGATGTTCTTTGTAAATAAAGATGTAACAGCAAAAAGCTCGATAAGAAGGGAATATACATATTTCATTTATTAAAATTGTCCAAGCTTGAAGGTCTTTTTTTTAAAATTATATTTTTATTTTTCGATATTTCGCTACTCCATTGTTTATTAATGAAAAAATTATTTTTGCAAAAATTCAAAAATTTTCCAAAGTTAACATAAAAAAAAATAACATGAGGTTTTTCAAATATTAAAAAAAAATGTAAATACAGTTAGCGAAACTTAACATTAAAAATGTTGTTAAAATAATGTTTTCCAGCATCTAATTTTATTTTTGCCATTTCGAAGTTCTTAAAATTTCTTTTGTGTGAAAAAATTAAACTTGCGCTGTTGGTACTAAAAAAAACCATGTTATGTGAAAACCGAGCTTCGCTCACTTTCGGTTGGGCTTACTGGACTATGTGGAAGAATTTACCTGAAGATGTTTGCTTACATACATAATCTGGAATACTTTATAATTATTGGTTAATGGGCTTTAGAATACATTCGATTTATTTCACTGAGGGACGAATTTCAGGCTAAATGGATAATTTAGAGTTGACTATGGTCACAATGCTTGTGTCAATAGCGAGAGCTACCTTTTGGCAATTTTGAGGTTTTTTGTCAGTTAAGAATTCATGTCACGTTTAAGATAAATCGTGCACTTTTAGTTACACCAATTTATATGAATATCTCCCATCGCTAAATAAAGCGTCGGCAACACAAATTCATGGAGGTTTTGTAATACCAAAATCGATAAAGTCTGGATTTTTATCGATCAGTGGGCCAATAAGTTGGTTGTGCACTCAGAATCCTATTTACAATGATTTTAGAATTTGTATCAAACAATACACAACCTTTCGGGGTATAACTTTGTGACCCCCACAATGTGTCCTTAGCGTTATAATCGCCAGCTGTTCGAACACGGAGGCCTAGTGATTTATAAAAACTACAATATTAACTTTCTCTAAGTGAAATATTTGATGATTGCATTTAGGCTCCATAAAGATCACACATTAAAATTTTTCTGCGCCCAGCGTTGACCAATTTTTTTTTGTGCCTTGAGGGCAATTGTATATATTGTTATTATCGATACACTAGTTGCTTTTCTCGAAAACGAATTTTAGAATTGAACGTCTACTACGAAATACGTGAAACGGACCAGATAGTAAGGTTTGATATTTCATCTTGAGTCGTTTCACGCCTGCCGAATGTGTTGCAATTATTAAGAAATATTATCGAAATTTCGAGAAAATTGTACATACGTAAAGTTAACTTCATCGTTAGATCGGTCGTCAATATGGTTTCAGTGTGCAGGTGTTTCGTCGCACCGTATAAAACCGTTTGACCGTAAAGTCGTTTGACCGCCAGTACACTGTTTTCGATCTTAAGCCACCAACCAGAACGAAAATGGCGCAACGTAGCTGGCCAACGTAGCTGGCAGTATGGAAAACGACCCAGATGTGTCGACTAGGGCTGATTAGCTTATTAAGACATCGCCAGACTCTACTCAATCTAGCCGATAAACCTGACGTAAGAATTCGCTAACTTAGCGTTAGAAATGTTTCAAATTTTTATTCAAAAACCATCTTTTTGGAGTACCAGTGAAGACAAGGTAATGGCATAAATATATCTTCAAAATAAATCGCGAATCAGTTTGATATCTCACATCATTGTTGTTTTATTTAAATTTCTATCTTTCATATAAATCACTAGCACTAATTTATTCACTCTACTATATATTTTTCAATTTCTTTATTTGTAAACTATCTAAATCCCATAATGGATAATTTTTAAATACAAAATAAGAATAACAAAAATTATAATCCTTTCATATCGTGTATGCACATTACACTCAACTTAATAACTTTATAACAACTGATACAAACAAAATATGGAAAGAAGTACTACTGAAATACATTTTGCATGATTTCTTTATTATTCACTTCTCAAAAAAAAAAAAAAAAGAAAAATGTACAATTAATTACTCCCCAAAAGTTGGGAATTTGTTTGTAAAATCCAAACTCGTTTGTTTTTTTTTAGTTTAAAATAGACACGACTACATTTTGTATGTTTGTAATGACCCGCTTCCCTTTTTTATTTTGTTAAAATGTCCCACTGTCTTCTGAGGTGCGCAGGGGATAATACTGTACTGACTTTTGCACGTATGTAGAAGATTTTGATGTGTGTCTAAGCCAACTGTTGTTAATTGTCTAGTCAAATACGTTTCAGTTCTTTTTGTTTAAAGGAAAAATCAAAACAGAGATTTTTAAATAAATTGTTTTTCATGAAACGTAGTTTGGTTTAAGTGATTTGTTTTCATTTTATGAATGTAAAAAAACCTACAGTGCACCGTAATGCTAATCACCAAAATATATGGGTAGAAATAGAGAATATTTAATGAAATATTATCAAACAACGAAGATCACTTAAGTATTTTTCTGCTGGACTGTTTTTTTTTATATTTTTATTTCAAGGTTGCAGTGAGAAGTTAGCAAAAAAAAAAAACTCAACAAAATATATCAAATATGAGAAATTATCCACAAATTAAAAAGATGCTAAATTTGTTATTACCAAATAAAATGAAAATGTTGACTTAAGTTTGACATCTTATGTCAGAATACGGCAGTAATTAAACACATTTACCACAGCAGGTTACACGGCTACAGGACTACAAATGCCGCTAGCTACAAATATCGCCCTGTAGCTAGGCTACTTAATTGTTTTGAAAACGACAGCTACATAGTAATGCTAAAATGTCAACAGCTGTTGCAACAAGTCATTGATAATTGATTGGTGCCACTTTGAATTTTTTAAAGCCGGTTTTTTTCATGGAACAAATCCTATGAGTGGGCGGGTCTGCAAAGTTAAAAATATAATCGGATATATATTCTGAACTATAAAGCATTTAACACATTGGCCACATCAGGCCACACGGCTACACGACTACAAATGCCGCTGGCTACCAATGACGCCCTGTAGCTACATAGTAATGTTAGAATATTAACAGCTGTTGCAACAATTCATTTATATTTCAGTGATGCCACTTTAGATTTTTTACGTTTCTAAAGCTCGGTTTTTTTTCATGAACCAAGCCCTGTAGAAATAAAATAGATGCGATGCATCAAGCTCTTCGAAGTGTGTACCCAAAAGAGGTACTGTGCATACTGTGTATATATTCTAAAAGCAAAGACAATAAGCATTCATTTGATGTGTAATATTCTAGAGTAGTTAATAACTAAAAGAAATAAACGTGCTTAGATATAGGGGCGAAGAGTTTTCAACTGTTGTACCCTGCTCGCTCGAATGTAGGTGTTGTCAACAAACAATACTGTCACGTATTTTTTAACGCTGAAACTTGGAGTATAATCGGAGAGGTTTACATAAACGAGACTTAAGCCAAAAAAAAAAAAAAATATATGAATATGATTCCAGATATGTTTATGTACATCACTCAATATTATAAAAATACAATTAAATATTTTGAATACATGTATATAAAAATAAAACAAATCAATTTATTTATTTAAAAACTTTTGATGCATATTTATTGTAACATAAATTTTATAATTTCCTCTTTTAGTTTACAATAAAAAATATATCTAAGCACTAATTTGCGTAATATATTTTGATCTATTGTCAACATTATTTTTATTTTGTAGCCAACAAAAATAGAAATTAGTTTAATTTGACAACAACGATAAAAGCAGCATGATTGTAGTCGGTAGCCTGCTGTCGTGTTTAAAGCTTTATAATTGTGACAGGCTGTAGTCGGTAGCCTGCTGTCTTTTATGTATGGATTTAATAAATAAGACTGTATTGGTGTAAAAGCGATTACTATATTTTAGTCTAAAATTTTCGTAATTTTTCGAATTATTTATTTACTTGAGTGAAGGTATCTCGTATCGACAAAAGTTGCCGTACGCTTAGAACAGTAAAATGCTTAACCTTCGCTTAATTGTGAAAAATGTAAATAAAATTTAAAAGTTGTTCATCAATTTTAACGAAATAATAGAAAATTTATTTGTTTTTTAATTTTTTATGTATTTTCAAAAACATCAATTTAATAATTTTTTTGGCACAAATTCTACAACATCTCTGAAACTACTGACTAGATTAACAAAATTTAGTACTGCTCAAAAGTAGTTCGCAATTTTATTTAACTTAATAAGAGGAAACATTTTCCACTTAAGTTAATATTTATCGCGCAACTATTTCTTTTTCGACAGAACGATATATGTATATAGAAAAATAAAACCAATTTGTAGGAACCGAGTGTAGATTTTTATTCAGCAGCCCAACTTACATGAATAACAATTTTCAGTTGCTGCTGCCCAAAACCTTCTTGAATACATAATCGAATCATAATCATAGACATTTGTCAAAAATAATGTTTACGAACTTTGGCCTTGTCTGACGGTACCTTAAGAAAAACATACTTTTTTGTATTCGATAAAAAGCGAAAAGAAACGAATTAAGCCATATTTTTTTTTATACAAAATTAGCTGTGGTAAATTTTTGAGTAAGACTTCACTTCAAGTATTCAAAATGCAAATTATTCAAGTCTGAAGGATTGCAGTTACAATAACAATTACAAATAATATATAATAGTAATTTGAAATAACAATTATACGTAATATTAATTGACATAAGGACTGAGTTCAACAAAATTACATGTAATCTTAATTCAAACATCCTAATTAAAATTAATTGATATTTTCAGTTACAATTACAAATAATTTTAATCAACATGTCATTGTAATTGAGTTCAGTTTGATCACTAGTACAATAACAGGAAATTATAATTAATTACTCGTAACATGTAATTGGGATATTCACAATTAAAATGACAAGTATTTGTAATTGGGGGTAGCTGTAATTATAATTAGGCAACAAATGCTTTTAATTGAATAAAATTGTTGTAATTATTTTTAAAGTTATTTATAATATATAACTGAGAATTTTTGTAATTTAATAATTAAACAGTTTTATAATTACTTCATTTAATATAATTACTCTATTTTTTATTAAATATTGAGGGCATTACTTTTCCTATTACATGTAATTGTAATTGGATTTTTCCATTATGTGCAATGTACTACTGAAATATTTCCTATTATAAAAGCATGTATTTGTAATTACAAGATTTCTATTACAATTACATGTAATTGTAGAATTTCATGTATACATACATGCTATACGTCACAATTTTACGTAGTTTTGACGATTTTCAAGAGCGAATTTCCCAAAGTGACGATTGGTGATTTTTTGCGCAGAACCCTTTGCATGTTGATGATTTGTTACCGTCACTTACTATATGGTATATCTTTTATATTCAGTTTTTTTGTCTACTTTAAAATAAAATTCTTCCAGTTCAGTTTGCTTTTTTTTTATAACATTTGACTTATTAATATTTTTTATGCCTCTTGTAAGTTTTAATGAATACGACCATTATTACAAAAAAATACAATATCTATTTTTTTTTCTTTTAAACTTTTTATTGTTTCAGTGAAGTCGCTTTTTTCCACAAAGTATATTATGCTTGATTGTACAGTAGTTTTAAGAAACATTTTTTATTTAATATTTATGTTTTTTTATTCTGTATTTTATTTTATTGAATCTTTCTATTAAAAGAAATTCACAATAAGTATTAAAATCTTATTTCTAAATTATTATTTATTAGTTATTACCAATGTAGTAACTAATTTTTTGTATTAAAATCTTAAAAATCTATCTTCTATTGTGTAGAAAGAGCCTCGTTGCCAGGCTCAATGTGTCAGTTCTTTTTAGTCTCTGGTGGCCGTCAAATTGCAATAAATTGTGTGAGAGTGTTGGGATGTGCGACTAGTTTGTTTACGTATTTAGACGTGTACGTTTTAACTTCTTCGTAGATAGTGGGAACTTTAAGATCCCTATGTATGTTTTCATTTCTTATGTACCAGGGGGCACATACGATATGACGTAAAATCCTAGACTGTCTTCTCTGTAACTTCTGGATGTTTGATGCACAGGCAGTACCCCACAGCTGAATACCATATGACCATATTGGCTTTATAACGGATTTGTATAAAAGGACTTTATACTCCAAAGCCAAAGTTGAGTTAGGACTTATTAGCCAATGCAGTTGATTTGTTCGAAGCTTTATGGACGTTATTTTTGCCTCAATGTGACGGGACCAAGTTAGGCGCCGATATAGGTGGATACCTAAATATTTAACGTGCGTTTCGGCTGGAACCGTGGTATTAGTTATTGTGATTGGTGGACAATTTTGCCTTCTAAGGGAAAACGTTACATGAGCACATTTTGATGGATTTACCTTTATTCTCCACTGTTTTAGCCAGTCTTCTAGCTTATGAATATGGGACTGCAGCTTTTCAGATGCATCCTTTGGATCATTACTGACACTTATAATTGCAGTGTCGTCTGCAAAGGTTGATGTATATGTATCTGGGCTTGTCGGCATATCCGCTGTATAGGTGATATATAATAGCGGCCCTAGCACACTACCTTGAGGTACTCCTGCACTGATTTTCCCACGTCTTGAAAGCTGGTCCTGTGACCTTACTTTAAAAGTTCTATCGGTCAAATAGCTTTTTATAAGCTTGTGGGTGTTTTCAGGTAGAACCCGAGCTATTTTAGTAAGTAGCCCATCATGGCAGACTTTATCAAATGCTTGGGAAATGTCTATAAATAAAGCTGAACAGTATTGCTTTTTTTCAAAAGCCGATCTAATAATGGTAATGATTCTATGGGCTTGTTCAATCGTACTATTCCTTGCTCGTTTTGTTCATTTAGAAAAGGAGTTACACTCGAGACGAATAATTTTTCAAATATCTTAGACAAAACTGACAGTAGGCTAATAGGCCTGTAGGATGTAATTTGGCTTGAGTCCTTTCCAGCTTTCGGGATCATAACAATTTCAGACATCTTCCAAGAGCATGGGAAGAAGCCGACGCGCAACATGGCATTAAATATGTAAAGTAAAATTCTTACAGCTGAATTAGGTAAGTTTTTTATCATTGATCCTGTTATACGATCAGGTCCAGGTGATTTCTTCATATCCGTATTTTTAATTGTCGATTTTAAAGAAGACAACCGAAATTTCATAGGATCATTCACAATGTCGCTAATAATGGGAATAGTGGAATTACTTATATCATGTGGTGCGAAAACCTTCTCTAAGTGCTCTGCGAACGCATTTGCCTTTTCACTTGAGTTTTTAGCCCAAGTACCGTCTTCAAGTCTTAGTGGGGATTCGTAAGCAATAGGACATTGTAAGTGCTTAACAGCTTGCCACAGACTATAATCCGTGTTTTTCATTGGATCCAAGTTTTTTAAAAAATTGTCGATAGCGAATTCGTGTTTCTGTCTCAATTTACTACGAAAGTTTTTTTGGCATAAGTTCATTGGCATTTTTATGTGTGGAGAACGACTATTTTGCCATTGTCTTCTTAGTCTTCTCTTCTCAATGACGAGCATCTGAATATCTGCTGTTGCCTGGTGCGATATTATTTTAGCTGATGGCTTTGTTGGCATTGCAGCTATGGCTGCGGCAGTCACGACGTCTGTAAAATGATCTACATCTGATTGAATATCAGCTGGATTTCTCAGTATAAGATCAGAGAGAGCTCACATACATTTTATATTTTAACCAATTCGTGTTTCTGTTCGGGTAGAAACTAAGGGTTTTAGGTGTAGTGACAAAACTGTCGTGTAAAATAACAATTGTAGGTGAATGATCAGAAGATAGGTCATAGGATGAACTAACTAACAGTTGGTCGCGTTTGATGTTTTTTACTATAGCAAAATCAATAAGGTCTGGCAACTTATTAAAGTCTGTGGGCCAATAGGTGGGTTTACCGGCAGATACGACGTCCAGCTTGTTCGCTTGAACTGTATAATACAACTGCCTACCTCTAGGGCTAAGGGGTCTGGATCCCCAATATGTGTGTTTTGCATTGTAATCACCAGCGGCAATAAATTTTTGTCCTAGCGTAGCAAAGAACCTGGCAAATTTATGGTGTTCGATTTTATGCCTAGGCGGGCAATACACTGATGAGACTACAATTTTAAAATCTGTAAGATTTATGGTCGTGGCTTGCAAGAAGTCTTCCCTGAATTCAGGCAATGGAAAATGCCTTACGTTTTTTCGGACTATAATGGCAGTCCCACCTTTCGCTTGGGTGTTTGGTGTCATATATAAAAAACCAATCAATTCTAAAGCAATTTTTTATAGTGAAGTATGTTTCAGAAACTAACAGTATGTCTATATCATGTGCTAGCAGGAAGTGTTCTACTTCATATTTATGTGACGATTTTTTTTACTTTTCACTACGTTTTTTTCCCAAATTTGGAAAATTTTTCGAAAAAAAAACTTTAAAAATCTTGACTTATTCGACATACGAATAAACCAATGCGTTACCAAAACAAAATGTTCAATATTTCCACTAATATATTGCACATACTACTATGGGAAAAAACAGTAAGACTTTTTAATTTGAATTTCGCGGAAATCCCTTCGTCGAAAATTTTTTTTCTACGTTGAAATGACTGTCAGTGACATCTATGCCAAATATCACATCAAAGTAATCATTAGTGTTTAGTATACGCTTGTCTTTCTGAAGTACAACAAGTGCATTCGGCGATTTTTACAATGAGTGAAATTATTGAACAAAGAAGTTCCATAAAATTTTGTGTGCGGAATGAAATTTCTGGTGCCGAAACGTTAAGAATGTTCAGAGGGCCGAGAACGGATGTCTAGGACGGATATCAAAATCAACTGATGATCAACACGTCAATAAAATCCAGGAATTGGTGTTCGAGAATCAGCGACCTTACTCATATCGTTGGAATATCGGAGGGATCAGTGAAAACCATTTTATACGATCATTTGGGGCTGTCTGTCAAACAATGCTTTCCGACTATCAGAATGTCATTAAACGTATTGTAACTGGCGACGAGTCTTGGATCCACGCTTACGGTCCGGAAACAGACGATCGATCGGCCGAATATCGTGCCAAAGGTGAGCAGAAGCTGAAAACCACGTCAAAGCATGTCAAAAATCAAGGTCTTGTTGACAGTTTTCTTCGATCATCGAGGTGTGATGCACTCCGAATTCCTTCCGACCTGATAAACTGTTAACAAGAAATACTATTTGAGTGTTATGCGTCGTTTGCGCGAAGCTATTCGTAAAAAAAGACCAGAATTATGGGCCGACAACTATTGGATTTGGCAGAATAACTAACTTTTCTCACATCTGAATTGCTCTATTTCATCCCACTGTATCAACTTTCGCGAATAAAGCCCAAGTGTAACAGATAATACTCTTTGTTTATTAGCCAACATTTATTTAATGATCATCCTACTGTGCACTTGCAAAGCAAACGTATAGTTGCCTTCTTCTTAGCTACCTATACGATTCTATTTATTTAGGAGTAATTAAAATTTTGTATATTTAATAGATGGCCTACCGTCATCTTTCAGTCTACAATAGTTTTTCTGGTCTAATGTAGCAAATGTGTTAAAATGTTGTTCAGATTCTTTTTTGCTGTGATACTCCAAACATTGTGTGCCAACTACATATGGGGTCGTGTTATAAATATTACAAAGCAGTGCATAAGGGGTCGTACCTTCACAACCAGGTCTTCTGCTCGTATGAGCTTTGGAAAGAGCTACTTGTGTTTTTTTATTAATTTGAAAATAATTTGTCTTTATTTTTTTGTCTGCTTAAAACGAACTCAAAAACCATAAATTTTATGGCAAATCACGATTTTTTTCTATAGTTGAATGGTTGGCTGGCTACTTGTTCATTTGTCCAACTGTCCAAGTAACTGAACAGGCATGGTAATTTAAGCTTTATAAGTGAGTGTAAAACTTGTAGCCACCGCCACACTCCATGCCCACTCATTCATACACCCGTTGACTCTATTCATTCGAAATTTTTTTTCGTAAATGACATCCTTCTTATTTGTTTTTTTTTTTCGACTTCTTGAGCATATTTTGTGGCCATTTGTTTATTGTATTTCTATGAATATTTTGTATGATTTACGATGTATTTTCTTCATATAAAAGATTTTGTATTTAGTTTTGGTTTAGCAAATATATGCTGTGCCACCGTCTAGCTCCCCGTATATACACATGGTGATAAAATTGAGTTTGTCATAAAATGTTCGTTGGGGTTCTCAATTTCCTTTTCTATGACCGGAAAATTATGATTATTTATTACAATAAATGTTTGACTGTCTGTTGGTTTTGTTGGCTGGTTGTTAAAATATTTTGTTCTTTGTCTGATTTGTTTAACAGAGTAAACATGATGATTATGATGCTGCTGAGGATGATGGCGATAT
This sequence comes from Phania funesta, assembly GCA_963932375.1. Lineage (NCBI taxonomy): Eukaryota > Metazoa > Arthropoda > Insecta > Diptera > Tachinidae > Phania > Phania funesta. Next base: position 34,302,048 of record OZ010655.1, on the reverse strand, counting down.
TTGTGTTGATAATATTAATGATATTCAATGCTGTTGATGTAGAAAATTGGCTAAATTTTGTTTATTTTCAGATTAGGCTTTTTGGGAGATAAATTGCATGATTAATAGATTTCAAAGAAACTCTGTTTTTGTAAATTTTAGAAATAAAAATATTTAGTTGACATTCTTGGAAAATAGCTTGGAATCAAATAACGTTTGGTATTTAATGGCATAACCTTGATTTCAGAATTGTTTATATATATGTATGATGATCTAGGAGGTTTTTTAAGACTTTATGAAGTATTTTTCATACCGGAAAGTTCTGCTACTGTTCTGGTTATTAAAAATGGACCGATATACGAAAGATAAACGCGTTATGGTTGTGAAAACCAAAAACGGTGGGATCGCTCGCACTTCGCAGAATTTTCGGTCGGGAAAGTGTATTTCATGTGTTTAAGTTATATTTAATAGGGTAGTGTTACCCGGGCCTGAAAATACAAACCAAGTATTTTCGAGGTTTGTTCAACGAGCTGACTGGTACCACGGGAAGCAGTAATAATAGGAACGGTAAGCCTTGGAATGGTTGTTAGTGATGTATTTAAGGTGTCTGTGGTGTAAATCCAAATAGCAAACTGCATTATAACTTAAGGTGCCAGCGGTACATCAGGAGGTTAGATAGCAACTAATTCTCTCAATATTATAAGTACTCTTTATTCCAATGAAAGGTTCCGTTTTTATGAAGATACGCGGGACTCCTTTGATTGCTAAGCAGTCGGTCAATTCGTTGCCAATATGACCCTTATGGCCAAGTACAGAGCATAATGTTATTTTATTGCAGTCCGTGAAAATTCCTGACCTCACTTCACCCGATAATAATATACCCCTTATTCTTCTTTGCAGGCATTCCCTGGTACTTTTGTGTCTTTTTTAAATTTCGTCGAACACTCCAGGCTCGTTATTTTTCTCTTTGGTGCAGATCAGACTGGTTCAGCCAATTGTCCATGCTAGGAATAAGAAATTGATTCCTAAACAAACAGTTGTTGTAAGCACCTAAGTACCACAGAAAAAGTTTCTCTTAATTTTAGCTTTCAACTTGACGTCTTAGAAATATTACTTCTTGAAACTCTTGTGTTTACTATTTTTTCTTATTAAAAACAGAAGATTTTCAGCTAATTTTTTGTTATCCGACCCCACAACTCATTTGTTTAGGCCAGCTGGGCCGACCATTGAGCATAAGAGTATCCTGGACCTCGTTGGGAAAGAGGTTAGGGCTGCTGAGATGCCGATGGAAAGCATGAGTAGAAAAAAGGTAGTCGATAGGCTGCATCGGACACTCATTGCGGAAGGCATTATATACAAGGAGTGTATGGAGAACGACATCAGCATTTTTACTGATGGTTCTCGTATGAGTGACAGCGCAGGAGCAGGTGTATTCTCAGTTGAGCTGAACTTGTCCGGTAGTCTGTGTCTAGGGAGGTACCTATCAGTTTACCAGGCAGAACTGCTTGGGTTGCTGCATGCGTTGGATCACTTGCTTAAAAGCCGAGTGTATGGGAAAAGGGTTCTCATTGCACTTGACAATCAGTCAGTTATAAAACGCATGAGGCAAGTGAACGTATATTCCAAACTGGTGCTGGAATGTGTTCTGAAACTGAACAGATGTGCCTCCTTGAATGAGGTGATGTTGATGTGGGTTAAGGGACACATAGGCACAGCTGGGAATGAAGCAGCAGAACTAGCAAAAAGGGGATCTGATGTGGATTTCTGTGGACCAGAACCCAGGGTTGCCCTGGGGAATGGCCTAGTGCGAGCTAAAGTTCTTCAATGGGTAAACTCATTACACCTGAATAGGTGGAGGGAAAATACCACAAGTAGACAGGCTAGAATGGTGCTCAAAGAGCCCCTCGACAGGAAGGCCAGCAAGGTACTCGGGTATAATAGGGCTACTTTAAGCTGGATCACTGCGTTAGTAACAGGACATGGAAACTTCAAGTACCATCTGGCTAAGATGAAAGTCGTAGAAGATGATACTTGCAGACTATGCCTGGAAGAGGCTGAGACGGTAGCGCACATTGTGTGTGAATGTCCAGCACTGGCTAGCATAAGGCTTAAGACCACGGGCAGACACTTGTTAGATGTGAATGCCATGGGGGAACTAAGCCTTAGACAAATGCTAGCAATTACAAAAGACTCCGTGATGAGGAAGAGTGTCGACAGTTACCAGTCGACAGTCTGAAATCACTTTAGTCAAGAGTAAAGGCTAGGACTAGCACGAGACTCAATTGAAAGTAAGATGGTTGTGATTACGGATCGGTTCCTTGAAATCAATTTGAGGAGCGAAATGGGGGTCGAAAAGGGACCCAGAAAGTAAGTGGTCTGCTTCGATATCCCCCCATACATTAATAATAATAGGCCACCTCATCAGGAAACTTTAACCGAACTTTTTCGAGAAATTTAAATGTTTTATTTTTATGCTTGAAATTCTTTAGACCAAATGGAAAAACCCAAAGAAAATGAAGACAAAAACATTACAATTTAAAAAAAGCCCCCATAACAAAATGTAGGGGTAAGATGTAAAAATATAGAAACTATGTTTTTATTTAGGTAGAAAAGCAAAATATAGCAAGTGTTGCCAATCCATTGCATATTTATTATAAGAAGACTTTTTGGGATTTTATTCTTTGGATTTCTCATTTGATCTAAAGCATTTCGAGCATAAGACGTTTAAGTTTTTCTAAAAAGTTAGGTAAATGTTTCCTGGTGAGCTGGCCTAAATTTGCTGAAAATATTTTTTAAGTACGTTAGAAAGAATAAAATTGCAAAAACTTCTCTTATAGTTAATTTTTTCATTCTATATTCTGCGTCATTCATAAATTTACTTCACTGATACTTTTTGTGTCTGGCTCTTCTGGTTCTCTGGTATTTAATGAATTAAACCAAGGTCAGTGACGTTCAAACTCAAATCCTCATTAATTGATTTAGGATTGATTATGTCAAATAAATTACATTTCTATGGATATCAGCTACTAGAAAGAAAGGAATATTGGAATGGTATTGCGAAGTTCTCAGAACTTCGTTGATACACAAATTTCTTTCTGCGGAAATATCCTTTTTAAACTTTCATAATTAATATTTGCTTATGAATTTAATGATACGACTAATGTATTTTTCCGTGTGGGTCTCTCTTTCTTTTAAACCTCTCTCAAAAAAGCAACAATTTAAACACCACACCAACCCTTTTTTAACTACAACTTACACGCTTAATATTCAGTGTCAAAGTTAAAGTTAAAACTAGTTTTCAGATCCTGTAAGTTGCCATTATCATGTTGTATTTTATAAATGTTTTTGTTCAACTTTCCATTCTGCCATTCTTTGTCTACCACATGAACAACCAGATACAAAACTCATTTACCACTGAAAACAGGGAATGTGAAATTTTGGCAAAAACTAATTTAAATATGTAGAGCAGGATTGTGTGTCTTTCGGAGAATGTTACTGTTTTAATAACAGACTTTATTCAAAGTACCATTTTAATAGTCAAATTATACCGGCCACATAGAAAACGTTGGAAAAATAACGACAAATAAAACAAATGAACACTTTTGTGGTGTATTATAAAGTCATGGATTAAAAAAAAAAAAAAAACAAAAGGAAGAGGGATGGGTTCAAGTACTACTGAAATGGTAGTCCATGAACACAAATTATCTATGGGACAAAAACATAGTTTAGTGCTGTGGGTAGTAAATGAAAGCAAATTAACAAATGCTTTGCATATTTAATGTTGATTACAAATGGCCAAAAAAGTTAAAAAGAGAACAAGAACACTGAAACGAAACACTGTAATCTCGCAAAGGACACACATGTTGCTCCATGTTAATTTTATTTACATTTGAAATCAGTGATTTACTGTTAAGATTTAATGTTTCGAATTAAATGATTTTATTTAGATTTTCAAAACAATAAATTTTAATTCTGTTCAGTTTTCATTGTTTAGATTCCTTTTTTTTGTTCGTTTGTTTAAGAAATATTACTTTATTTTTAAGACCAGACATTATAAATCTTTAGTTTAAATCCATTAAATCAAGTTTATTTTTCGGTTGTCTTTTTAACATCTTCTAGTCGTTTTATTTCTTATGATCTTTTTCAAGCAAAATTTACATTGAAGTTTACCATAGAATTGTGTGTTTTTCTAGTTGTTCTAGCGCTAGTTAAATTTTAAATGTTTTCTTTTTTTTGCAAGATTTACTGATGATGTTAAAGTTGTTGCTGCAGAATCTTCAAATTATGAACAAAGATAAATAAATCTTAGAATTTATTTAGTTTAAGTTGCTTTGCTGGTCTCCTTAACTATTTTAATAAAAAAAAAAATAGATTGCAGTGTTAAGGAGAAAATGGGTAAATGGAAGTTAAAAAGCGTGTTATTTTTGGGGGCCAGTTTAGAATTAAAAAAAAACTAACTTTATAACACACAACATACGAGTACAACGACTAACAAGATAAAATAACTTAAAATTCAGGAATGAATACAAAATTTTATAAATCGTAAAAATGTAAATTTTACTAAATAAATTATTTATATCGATCATTATACAAAAAATTGTTAACAAAAATTTAAATGCATCTGCAACTTCCCAAAAAATACAGAATGTATCAAAGATCTCTAACTTTTCTAATAGATATAGTACATTGAAAATTTTTAAGTAAATTAAAAAGCCGAAAGTAAATTAAGAATTTAATAAAGGATTTTATCAAAAATTATTTAAAATATAATGAATTAATTTAATTTTAAATTTACTAAAAATCTAAAAATTTATCAAAATATTACAAAAAAAGAATTTATTTTATTATAAGAACATAACCTGATCAGAATTTCAAATCAAATCACACAATCAGGATTTACATAATGTGCGTTGTTAAAAGTAATAGCAATTAAAAGCTGTTGCTATTAAGCTTGTATTCAAAATACAACAGCAATAGCCATAAAACAAATCTAACAACTTAAGTACACTGCGCTGTTCTAAAAAAATAAATATTTGTTTCTAAACATTTAATTTCTTGCTCCTGAGGCTATTTGTCATTTTTCTCTTGTCATAATTTCTTATAAGGTAAGGATTGAATTTTTTATCTACTTGAATAATTACAAAAGAAAACTAAAGATTAAACCAAAATTTCATTAGAATTCCCTGCACTTAGAAATTAATAAGGCAAATTGTGGATATTTAAAACATCCCTACTAGTGCAAACCACGATTGCTGTACCATTTTACGTTGCTATCAATGTGATTGCGGTCATATATGTGCTGGTTTTATTTACATTGTGTAATATTTTCTACAGTATAAGCATAGCAATAGCATTAATAATTAACGATAAAGAAGTGCTGATTTGTGACAGAAAGTGCTTTGGATTTTTAATTTTGCTATTACTGGACTCTATTTATTTTCTACAGCACAATAACAGCAAAATCATTTTAAGCAAAACTTATTGAATTTAAAGCATAGTACAGTAATTTGCAGCTTGCATTTTTAGTACTGCACACAGTTACCTAAAAATAAAAAAATTTCAATTGGACAAAAAGTTTTAATTTCATACAAACCGACATTTTTTCCAACAGATTTTACAGTCACTAAGAAATAGGAATTTTAATTAAAAAAATCGAAAAATCACATACAAACATTCGAATATGCCGATTAAATCGTAAAAACCGCAAAATGTATTTTTAAATATATATAAATCAAAAGCGGCGAAATTGGAAAACCCGATTAAACGTGACCATAAATTAATAATATTTAATAAGAAATAAATCAAAATTTTTGTTATCTAGTGTGAAATTTTAAAGTGCGAACAACATTTTACTATGACCGCGTTAACGTTTTGTTCAGTTGATTAGACCCATTTAACCACACTTAACTAAAAACTTATTAATTAATTAATTTACATTCTAATAGGTGATTTACAATTACTTAAAGTTTTAAAGTTATTTTAGATATTCTAATATCTCTTGTCAACAGTTTTCGTTTTTTAAAAAAAATTTTAAATTGTTTGCCCTTTTGTTGTACTCAAAAGTTTACCGCCCACAAAACGTGGTGATTGTTTTAGATGTTACCTTTAATAATGTTAAAAGGCATTGCCGTTTATGATCTATATAAAATCCCAAATCATAAGGGAATGTTAAGCATATAATCTTTAAACGAAAAGGCCATAAAATAAGCGATGGTAATTCTCTGCCTCCTTCAAGCCCCTTCCGGGTAAGCCTACTATAAAAACTTTTAATCAAAACCAAGAAGATGTACATTTTGACTAATATAAATTCTTGTTAAGTTCTGACTTTATGTCATTAGCCAGTTGTGATGACCAAGGCAATCGGTCCAAAACCGAATTGAGCAGAGTTTTAAAGGTTTCTACAATCATGTAAAATTTTTAAATCAAATCTATTGTTCTGTAATACGTTATAGCGACCCAAAACATGCTACGCTGCCTTATGGCTGCCTTAATAGCTATTCAGAACAAGCTCTCCTTTTACTGTATACTTGAGTGAGGGGCATACAGTTGACCTTAGGTCAAAAGTTTCCCCTATAGAATTAATTCCCAATGTTTTTACTGTAATAATTTTAAGAGATTAGGTCGAAGATTCTCTTCTTCTATTTTAGACCATGAAACATGGGAATGTGTTCTTTATAAAAAAGTTAAAAACATTGAATTTTGTATGAAAAATAATCGTCAAACCATTATACATATGTGTAAAGCGGGTCCAACTAAATACTTAAATTTAAAAGGGGTTATTTTGTCAACAAAACTCTTGGTCTTAAAACTACATGGGACTAAATTGGATTTTCATTAAGATGTATTTTTTCTGCAGCAAAAGTAATACATATTCCATATCCTTTAGTGTAACCAAACCTTCGGGTGCCTTGGTTAAGTCTCCGCTGAAATTTCTCCTTTTGTTAAACATAACGAAAACTTATACGTAAATTACACATTTGGGTAGACAAAGAAAAATATCCGTCGCCAATAACAGTATTAGATGATCTTTGTTGTCGCAAATACTAAATTCAGGTAATAATTTAAAAGATTTACATGGCTTTTACACACTGAGTGCTGCAAACTCCTAAGCCTTTGTGAAAATCAAACAAAAGTTGACATGTTTTTTCTGCAATAGAACTTAGAAATATATTATAACATTAAAAATTATATAGAAAAGGAGAACGACAGCTTATAAAAGCAACATAATGAATGTTCCTATAGACTGTTTAAAACGTAAACAATATGCCAGAGAGACAGATGGCAAGACATGTCAAAGATTCTTATCAGTGTAAATTGCAAAATAAAACATGATTTTTATGTTAAAAAAAGAACAAAGTTGTCGGTTCCTTTATTTTGTTTTTGCTCTTACCAAATTTTGTATACGGTTGAGACCGAAATGATCATTTTAAGCAGAATATTTCGCAATCGTCAAACATGATTTCATTCTTTTTGATTTAGTTGTAACCAAAAGTGCGGCAGTGGTAATAAGTTTAACGCCTTCATAATAAAATTTATGCAGTTTTAAGTTTTGTTTACATATGCTAGCTTTAAGTAGGGAGAGGGAGACATGCATGTATTAGTTTCCATTTTAAGTCGTACTTAAAAAATAATAATTTAGATTTAACGTGAAGGCAGCCGTTGGCTTAAGGAGTTGTCTTCAGTTACACTTCCTGTCATTACAATGTCAGCGCTTAAAACTGCATTTCAAGTCTGGCACTATTTTATGGTTGAACTTGTAAATTTTTGTTGCAAAGAGTCACCATTGAAATTTAAGAAGGTTTTATCATCTGATAGTAGAGAATGGTGATTTACGATTTTATGCTTTGCAAGAGTTACTATTTTGTCAGATGACCACAAACATTTTATGGGTGTAATTCAAAATTAAGACGATTATTTACATGACAAACATTCGCGTATTAAATTCACTTAATTTAAAGCAAGACTAGCAATATTTTTTTATTGATTAATTTTCTAAAGAATTTTATGAAAGCATTTTGCGAAAATAACGGGGAACTTTGAAGTTTTTTCAACCTATGAGAAGGTCCATTTGCAAATTGATTTTTTCTCTTATTTTGAGGACCGTTTAAGTTCGTTTCGAAAATTGAAAATATTGCACGTGATTTTTTTAATCGTAACTAAAGAACAACAATATCGCACCTAACGAAATTCGCCCACTATTGACCACTTTCTGTTTAAAAAAAATCTTAAGAAGACGATGTTTCTAATGCACAAAAGAAAGTAAGAATACTATTATAACAATGTTGTTTGGTATTAGTTAAGTTTTGATAAAATTTTAATTTTTTTATGTTGAGATTTTATTAACCTCTCATTTGGTTTAAAGAATTTTAATCATAAGACATTTCCAAACTAGCGTATCCCCCAACAAACAAGTTGCAATTTTGTAATAAAATAATTAAGATAAAATTCTTAGATTTTTTTTTAATAATAGAAGCAAGATTGGTTTACTAAATGCATTCTCCTGTTTTGCCGCTGGAACTTGAACACAAATTTATGATTTTATTTTTGATATTGGGGTAACCCAAAGGGCAAAGCATAACCACTAGTTTTGGCATAATCAATTCTATAGGATATGTTTAGGACAAAGCGTAGTTAAATAATAAAACAATGTTGGCATTTATTTGACGACTTAAGACACGCGGGTTCGTACCCAAGATGCCGACAATCAATAAAATATGATAAATTTTTTTGGAATGTTGTTCTAGCTTCTATTCATAATAGTATATACCGTAGCGCCCTCCTTCGTGGATATCACTATATAGCACTAAATCGTCGGTGAAGTAAAATAATTAATGAAAGAGCTATTCATACCACAAAAAGGCTCTGCACTATTGTGATAAGACTAAACGAAACACATATTTGCAGAGTTGTAAGCACTGAAGCTTAGTACTACTTACTATACACCGTTTTCGGGGAACTTGTTTTACGACAGCAGTAAACATTTGAACTAAAATCAGAAAAGACATAGTTGTAGCTTGGTCATGGCAACTATATTATGTTCTTGGAAAAATATATATGCTTGTGATAAACATGTTGTAGTTATTTTAGAACATTTCAAAGATTACTTTAGTTACGATAAAGAAGTTCTTGCTTACGTTTAATTTTTAAATATTTATTATTCGTATGTGCACGCTTTCAGAGGTGGAGACGCAAAAAGATTATAAAATGATATTTCTACAATAGAAGCACGATGTCAGGGTAAGTTGAATTTATGTATGTTGCTTGACATTACAGCTAGACGCACCTGAACCTATAATAATGTTAATAATTATTCATTGATCTTCAGTCATTGAGTTTACGCTCTAAAGAACTGATGTATGCCGATGACGTCAACATCTTTATCCATTTCAACCATCATTCACTACGATCTGATATTTACAAATTCTGTAGATGGTGTAAAATGAATTTATTGGTCTTCTTTAGGCAGATCATGCTTCTTGGTATATTATTGGATCGCATCCTCAAGTTTCGGGATCCCATTTCTTTAACTGTTAACAAAGCTAATTGAGTTATTGGATTTTTGAAACACTGCTCTCAAGAATTTTCAGATCCATACGTCGTTAAAGTATTTATAGACACTATTAGGCATATTCTTGAATACGGATCTACTATATGGGATTCTTGGTATTCAAATAATAACTCTTGTCTTGTCTGATTGCATGTAGTTAATTCGCAAACTGTCGGTAAGGATTTATTTCTTTGGACTAGAATCAATAAATAAATTTAAAAAATATAGATTTTTATGTTAGACAAGAATATATATGATTCTACCACTTTGCTTATTATTTTCTACAAAATCAATATAAGCTGATTTCAACCGTATAATTAAATTTAAATTTGTTGGCCTTATATTTTTGTTAACTCAACCAAGTCTTTTTACTGCGAAAAAAGTATTTGAGAGTACTAAGAACTTACTTGTTTTAAATAATTCTACTGCTTATTTATGCGAATACAACAACTACTGCTCCTGTTAACTTTAACTTTAAATATTCACTTTTACTTAAACTTCATATAACAATCTTGTTTTTAAGAGCATTTCAAAGTTTTTTTATTTTGTTAACAAACTCTTTTCTATCGTAGTGCAAGCTAAGCGAACTGAAAAATATATGTGACACATAAATTTAAAAATTGTTTAAACTTTTGACATAGAAAATCTTCTGGCTTAACTGCAAGTAAAAGTAGATAAAAACCTACACTCATACAAAAAAACAGTCATAATTTATCTACCAAAAAATAAGAAAGTCATTTTACGTTTGAATAATTTTTAAATCTGAAATATGGGCTTGAAATAGAATTTAGAATTGATTTAAGGAACTTAAAATAAAAAAAGCATTTTTATTAATACAAGCGTAGTATACTCCAGACTATATTTTCTAGAGTTAAAATAATCTTATATTAAATAAGACATGGTGGTAAGTATTTTAGGTCTAAGCAAACTGTATGCACCCTTTTTTATGAAGAAAATTCAGATGTTAATGAGAAATGTTGTTATGAGAGCTCTGGATTCATAAAAAGTTTTTGGGTAAAACTAGATCTATTTATAATTTTTATTTGTTTTAAATTTTGGTTTTTTAAATGATTTTAACAACTTTTTATTAACAGTTCATTCAATAAGTCCGTAGGATAAGTAAGAAAAAAAGAACAACATTTTGACAAATGGCGATTTTCCAACCTGTCGATACCAAAATAGAGCACAGTTTCATCGATTACTTCATTATTGGACAGGGTGCATTGTCTTGGTGCAAATGTTCATGTAATATGGTACAAACACTACCATCTGATATCTTTACAATGTCAGCTAGATCGTGCACTTCAATTTGTGATCGTTCATAACCAAGTTGTGGATTTTTTTGATGTTTTCTGGAATAACAGCCTCATTTGGGTATATACTGTGCTCTACATCATTTGTGCTGGTACAACCACGTTTAAATTCAGCAATCCACTCCTCTACCATTTGTCGCGATGGTGAAGAGTTCGCATAATGTTTATCAAGCCATTGTTGGCGTCCACTGCATTTTTCAATAAAAACTCGATATTCACTTTTTTTCTATTTGCTTTTCAATAACAAAAGTTGCTTCTTACAAAATGGTATAACTCAGGATCAATAATCAGATTGCTGCCAAATTTATACACGCATCGTTTGAAGGCTAGTACTAAATCAAAATAAAATGGAAAAAGTTCTAGTAACGCCATCGGTTTTCGTAAAAAAATTTTTATTTTTAAATTTTTTTATGCTTAAAGTTTTTTTGTACAGGGTGACCGCCGGGAAGGTATACTACTTTGTTTGTTTATAATTTTTGATTAAATGAAAGAGAATGGGTCGTTTATTGATAAATGTTTTATATAATGTCAGCAATTATGTATGGAATACAATATCAGATAAATGTACGCCTCTGTTAGCCTCACAAAAGCGAGCCCTTTTAAACACATTTTTCATTACATTCTCACACATTTCACGCGGTATTTCTTTAATTTCATCTCGAATATTTTGTTTAAGTTGCTCCACCGTTTCTGGTTTGTTTGCATAATCCTTGCGTTTCAGATATCCCCACAAAAAGAAGTCCGGAGCAGTCAAATCAGGCGACCGTGGAGGCCAATCAACAACACCGTTCCTTGAAATAACTTGTTGTGGAAAGAGGTCTCACAGTAATTCCATTGTAATACTGACTGTATGCGATATCGAATGCAGTTGTGGCGTTAAAAAGTTTTCACTCATATCACGATATCGCTCCCCATTGACAGTTTCGACATTTTCAGTTTCAAGGAAGTAAGCTCCAATGATTTCTCCTGATCAAATTACACACCAGACTGTCACTTTTAATGAATGCAAAGGTGACTGAAGAATAATTTGAGGGTTTTCCATTGAATCGACTACTCTGTTTTAAACACGTTGGTTTACCGAATATTTTTCCATAATAAATTTGCCACATCTCTACTTCACGACACTTCATGGCGGCAAAACAAAGTAGTATACCTTCCTGGCGGATACCCTGTAATAATGGACTTTTGGTGATTTTTCCACTTTTTGTTCGTGAATTTCTTTGACGAATTCATTATTTTTTTGGGCAGTATTTAATTTGTATTAAATTTTGTTTTTCTAAATGAAGTTTTGGTATTTTATGACGCATTATCGGTTTTGCACTAAATTTAGATTTTTTTAATCAATTTTCCTGATTTTGTAATTTAAAATTATTTTGGTAATTTAAAATTATTTTGGTAAACTTTTGTAATTTTATTGATTTTCTTATTTTAGGTGGGCTTTATAGAAAATTTCAAATTTTTTCAAATAAGTTTTTGTTTTTGTATATTAGTGAAGTTTTAGAGAATATAATTTTGATGGTCGTCTACGTATCCAACGAAAATATGGAGGCAGTTTTTAAGTCAAATTTGCAGATTTTTAACTGCAAATTTCTTGAAACTACAATATTTTAAATAGATGGGTCAACATTATCGGTTCTTATACTCATAAAGATGGAATATATAATATCGTCTTCTCTAACATGTAGGAACAAGGTAATATACAAACTTTAAGCGCTAACTTATTACGTAGTCTTCTGAAAATAAAAGCAGAATGAAAGGTGGAAGGTTTAAAGATGTACAAATTATTAAAAGTATGTGGGATAGGCCCGTCCTTGTAAATGGTGCCTTAGTTTTTCGGAGATCTTTAGATCATTATTAAGAGCTATGTATATATGGGCATCATTAAATTGACTTCCCAACCCATAAGGATTAAAAATATGCTGTAGAACTTACAAACGAGTTATCAAACGTATAAAGTATATCTGCACCTTCTGTGGTGAAGTGTGTATAGAAAGAGACCAGATCCCTCGATAACACTTTACAAAAAAATAAAAATACATAAAAAGTGTGTATTAAAGAGCGAAATGTATTCTGAACCCTAATAAATATTTATGAAATATGATTCAATGGCATGACAAATTAGTAATGGTAGCTTGAAGGGACTTACCTTAAGAAATTCCAATTTAAGAAAATAATAAAAACTCATCCACCACTTCGACATTTAAAGCCAAGAAAGAGTATAAGAATAAAAATCAAACACAACAAAGAAAATAAAGGCACAATGTATATAATACAAGTAAATTATAAGATTTTTCCAGCATTTTATTACGATTCTTCATTGCAATTGTTTCCTTTTGTCAGCTGATAAAATATATACAATAATCTTGCTCTAAATGTGCGGAAAATTTAAAAGCAATAAATTTGCGAACTTAACTTCATTTAATATTAAAAATACCACAACCTCTAGCTCCACCCTACTGCCTGCCAAACATATTAACCTGATAACTTACCATAAACAAATAACGGATTTCACTTCCGTTCACTATTTAAATAATAAAATACAAAATCAGCCCTAACGTATGCAAGCAAAAAACTATCTGCAGTTGTTTCATTAATGTGTGCGTGTGTGTATTTGGTTGTTTATAAGGGAGTGTGTTTGGCAGTGTGTGTTTTTAAATGTAACAAGTGCATAAATAATTTCTTTTTCTTCATTTACAACATTTTCCTTGTGCAATTCTAATAATTGCTGAAATATTTAAGGATTTTATACTTCCCCCATCTTGTTAAATGGAAGACATCTTAAAGCGTAATACCTTATTATATGCTTTGTCAGCTTATGTTAATGTGTTTCAACAGATTTTAGTCATTACATTGGATGGCCATAGCTAAATGCACTAAATTATACTCTGCTGCTCTTTTTATATGCAGTACGCTGCTGTTTGCATTCAAATGTTTTAATCCGTTTCGTCCGTCTATAAATTTTTGCTTAAGGCTTTGTGTGTGTATATGTGCGGAAAACGCAATTAACTTAAAGGATTTTTGGGCTAAATCCTGGTTTCGTATGCCATTAACGTTAACAGCATGTAGCCAAACTGTAGCAAAATTATTTTACGTCATCTGTTTGCAAGCAAGGCACGTGACGTGTAGACTTAACAGCTTTTAATTATCAATTCAATTCAGTATGAAATGGATTTGTTGAATATTAGGGAAAATTAATTTCTTGCAGATATTTGGGAAAATATGAAATATTCTTTTGAAAAAGTGAAGAAGATTTGTTAAAGAATTATTTGTGGAAAGAATAAATGATTAACGTTGTTACGGCACGATTTTTATTGAGCCGGTTTAAATTAAAACAAAATATTTAAGAGCACCTCTTGTGCATTAAACTTTATTAATAATTGCAGTAGAGAGCAAAGCGCTTTAAAAACAATTTGTTTAGTTCTCGTGCCAAAAACCAACTAACTTTTAATAATGATCAAATGTCTTGTTTAAATGCAGCTACGCATAAACTTATAAACAGCGGACCGTTAGTTTTCTTCACGAAGTAAATATTACAAAAACAATTGGTTTTAAGTAAGATAATGGAATGTCAATAAGTATGTTTTAAATATGAGATTATGTGTGTATACATGTACATATGTTGTAAATGCATACAGTTTAGTATGTATGTACATATAAATTATGTATGCGCGTATGTTGTGCAATGCATAGAGTTTAATATGCACATGCATATGTATATATGTACACGTATATATTGGTATACAAAACAGTTAGATCGGAATTTATATAAATGATTAAATTTAAAGGAGAAGTATCCGAATAAGGAAGAGTTTAATTTCATCAAGCAGATAGGCGGCGGCAACAAACGTTAAGGTTGTAAAGAGAACAGAGTTTCAGTTAAGAAATTATATTTACAACGAAGCTGATTGATTTTTTAATATAAATTGACATATTTTTATTTTAAAACTGTTTGCGATGAGAATTGCGATGAACATTCAAGTGTTATTTAAAGACACTGGTTCTTATATTTAAATGGTTTGTGATTAAAAAATGTAGCGCGCATTTCATTATTTTATGATTCAAGGAAGCAATGTTATGATGGGGGTAAAATCAGCGGGAATGGTTTCGAGCAATATATTCACCGTGAGCATTAGTCTTGAACTTGGTGTAGCGCACTACTGTGCGCCTTAATTAATTCCAGTTGAGGCCGTTTTAAAAACTAAAAAAAAGATTCAAACAACCAACGAAGCTAAAGTACAAATATTTCAGGATAAAAACTAAGAAAGAAAGTTAAATGTTAAATGTGTTCTGCAAATGTGGTTTACCCCTTACGACATAATTTAATTAATTACAAATTTTTTCCCCTTAAACGTTATTAAATATTTTGAATATTAGATATACGGGAAAGTTCTGTCGTTTTTGAACACCTGAAAATTTATGCATTGTCGATCCTTAGCAAGAACTCTGAAATTCCACTTAAGACATTGTATGTACGTGTATGAGTTGAAAAGAGAGAGTAAGGTATTCACAACAACAAAAAATCTCGCGTGACTTGATTGGATAGGATGCAGTAACAGCCCGATCATACCACAGATGGGATGCGAAATTGGGTTCGCGTGATTTTTCTTTGGAAGACTAATCAAGATTAAGAAGGGCTACGCAGTAGGATCAGTACAAACCCCACATAAGCTTCGACAGAAGTTGGTTTCAAGCTGTCAGACTTCCGCTTTGATTTACATTAAAATAGTTGATTTCGGAAAAGAAGTTTCCCCTACACATAATTTATTAGAACCTAGTACAACAGAGCAAATGATTTTTAATAACCTTGTGAGTAGATAGAGTAATAAAAAGCGAGAATACTATTATTAACTATTTTTGCAACTAAATCTGAATTAATAAAAAATTCATGACATATTATTATTGTAAAAGCTTTCTTAAAAATTCTAATTACTTCCAAGCTCATTAAAAATATTATAACCAAGTACAAAATAATTAAAGAGAAAACGATTAAAATTTTACAACACACTATCAAATATCTTAAACCTGAACAGGAAAATAAAACTAAAATACGGCTAAAAATAAACTCTTCACAATGAAACTCTTTGCAAAAAATTTTAGTATCTATTAAAAAGTCGTCTATCTACAAAGGGAAAATCATTTGCACATCTTGCAAAGAAATAAAAACAGAAAGCAACCTTATTTGAGATCGACAGACTGACTACTGCTGATGATGACGTTGCTGTTCATTTTAAATGTTTCACTTTCAACAACTCAAACAATCTAAAACAGCCAAGAAAATCTTGGCTAAAATACAAACAAACACACAACAGATTGTTTGTCTGGCTACGAAAACTTAAATATTTAGACAACAAAATCCATACAACTTGTAAAAGTGTAGATGGATATTTGGAATGGAATTGGCTGTACGAATAAACAGACTTGTTATTTTTGGAGTTAAAATTTTACTTCTAATAGAAAAAAGCGATACAACTTCATCAAAACTTTACATTGGTATTTAGTTAACGAGTAGTAAAAAGAAAATGTAGATTTTAACGTAAAAAAAGTTCTCACAAATACGAGAGTTGTAGCAGAACTATATTAAATTCAGAAAGTATCATCTCAAACTAATAAAAATGTAATGAGCAAGCCTTCAGGCAAAGAAAAAAAACAACTTGATTGAGATAACCATAATCTAAAAGCAACTGATTTATATGATTGTAGTCAAATCATATTATTTTCATACCTCTTACTATTTGTATTTCACGACTACCTTACTTTCCTTGGGTCTCTTGCTAACCCTAACCTTAACTTTTGACTATAGTGATTTCAGACTTTCAACTGTTAACTGTCGAAGTCTCTTGTAATGTCGAAGTCACAGATACACACTACTGGACGAGTTTAGCTCAGCTGAGTATACACCTGCTCCTGCCCTGCCAGGATACTGCTTAGATACTGATATACAAAAATAATAATGTTAAACTTATTAGATCCGCCTTTGCAAACAAATAATACTCTTCGTTCTTATTCATAGATATATTCATATATATATTACCTAGGCATTTGATAAAGTTTGACAGGATGGGATATGTAACAAAATCTTACGACTTCTTTCTGCAAATACTCATGAACTCCTAAAAACATATTTGAAGAGTATCAGCGGATGTCTCACAAGGTAGTATATTCCGTCCACTACATATACGTCAACGATAGCATATGATACTGTACTTCTAGGTGTTAATGAGGAACCGAAAATTGTACCGGGATAGTGGTTAATTTCTTGAAATGCGCTTACATAACTTTCACGCTCAGAAGGCAAAATTGGTCACCCGTAAAACCTACTGCTGTTAAACTCATCTTGACCAACGCCTAATATGCTAACGCCATATTGGGACCAGGTTGCAGTATAAAGTTCCCATGTACAAATCTATTATAAAACTTATGTAGATATATGACATTCAGCTATAGGATACTGCTTGCGCACCAAATATCCAGAAGTTACAACGAAGGCAGTCTAAGTTACTACGATAATTATATGTTCAAAAGTTACTCCAATATGACCAAAATAAACAGTCTCGTGATCATTATGTTTGTAAAATTCATTATATTATATCTATAGATGACTATAATATAATTCAAAATGACCATTCATTACATTTGTATTTGTGCTTAGAAATTTATTAAAGAATATATTTTTTATCCTAACAGAGTTGCAATTTTAATGAGGGTCCAATCACTTCACGGTCAAGAATAACCAAAAACTTTTTTTCATAACTATTGTTTAGAGTAAAGATTTGAAAAAACTATCATTTATTTTCCGCAACCTACATATTTCTGCCAGTAAAGTAAAATTACAATCACTTAATAAAATTGCAAAGTAAGAAAACTGTTACACTTTTACACCCTCCTTTTTAGAACTCTTAAGTTTCAAAATAATAATTCTAAAGAAAAAATCATACTTGAACTTACCGCTTTTATAATTTTTTTTTTATTTGCCACGTTTCTATGCAAAATGAAAAAGCAAAAGTGTTTCAAATATTAAATTTGATAGAAAATGGGCAATCGGTTAGAGAAGTTGCAAAAGATGTTGAAGCGAGACATATGGAAAATTAAAAACAAAACATGTTATTAAAATTTTAGCACCTCACTTTGGCCGGCCAAGAAAGATTGATGACCTAACTGGTCGTCATCGTGCCAAGTTAGTGATAAGTGACAGTACGTAGCTCTTAAAATATTAAATATTGACGTCAGCGAGTAGACTGGTCTATACTGTAACAAAACCCTAGGAGCAAAAGCTGCAGAAAAGAAAACAATACCTTTTATGTCATAAGAAATATCAGTCTTTGCAAAGAATTTGTCTAAGCTCACGAAAACTGGATTAAGGCCGGCTGTACCCAGAGTAAGTGTAGTATTATTCTATATAAAGCTATTAATTGAAAAGTAAAACTTTTCTAGCTCTTAGGTCAAGTAGTCTGATGAATCGTTGCGAGTCTGACGGTTCACCTTGGTCCAAATACTCACATACTCTTAACTCGAAAAGTGAAACTTAAACAATGAAATACGGCGGTAAATCTATTTTAGTTATGGGGTCCTATTATTAGAAATTGAGCGGACCCATTTGTATGATTTGATGGCATTACGTACCAATTTAAGAAAATAATTTGCAACTGTAATAGAAAAAACTGCTGAAAAGGGTGAGTTTCAGTGTGACACCGACGTGAAACACACAGGCAAAATCATAAAAAATGGTTGAATAATCAAGCATTTCACACAATTAAATGGCAAGCGCAAGATCAAATCACAGCACGAAGCTACGAGTGTCGTTAAGGAACTTTAGGAATGAGGCAATTCCTAATCATGGAACATTACTGCAATAGTAGATATGCCTTATCGTGTAAATGCCAAAGCATACAAGACTAAATATTAAAAACATTGGAAAAATATTGAAAATATTTGTTACATTTGTCCTCCTTTAAAAAATGGACTTATTTTTTGCATTTATTCTAATGTATAACGAGATCTTATTATTTATATAGAGATATAAGGGATTTTTTAAAATAACAGGTTGGCCTGTTAAATTTATGTTCCTAAGTGTAATTACTTTCGGGTTTTATGATTAGAAAGGCTAGTTAGTATTCTGAAGACGTTTACGCTAAAAATGCCTGATTACATATTTCAGGAATTTTTAATTATTTGTGCTTTATTATGATGTGTGTAAGATTGACAATATTGTAACTTCTTTCCAAAATATTTGATGATGTTATTTATCCAATTAAGGTAGAAGTGGGGGACAAGCAATTGTTATTACACAACTTTTTAATTAACCACCAAATAAGAAATAGAGGGTACCCCAACAGATGCGCAAGATTTAAATAAAAGACATAACTTTTTCGAATGTTATTCTTTATTGAACAATTTCTGTGGAATCGTACATCCGGAAAATGATGAACGGTTGAACGTAGCTAGGTTTCGATCATACAAATAACGGGAGTATGTGAGCTTCATAAAACCTCATAGAAAGCAAATCAGTGGTACTTAATCACATGCCAAGTCCGAGCACCGAAAGGAAAAATGATACGGCCAGAAATTGAACCAAGCAGTAATTACATTGTTTCACGAGCTGTATGGCATCTCATATTAGTAATTGTATGTGGTTAACCAGCATCAATTTCAAAACCGCTACGCTCCTCTGTGCCATGTTGTATATGGATTTGTTTCTCGTCAATCATAGCATTATCCAAATTGGATAATTTTAACAATTTAATTTAGACTGTAATAGAATTGGCAACGAACTATTTCCTTCAATTAAGAGATTTTTTCAGAAAAGTGTTTCAGCATATCAACGATGCGAGAATCGATTAGACTTAAATTTTATGGAATAAACAGATGTTTCGTAGGTGATTTTTTTTATTAAACAACAAAAGAAGAAGTAAAATAAAGTAAATTTCTTTTTTCACTTGTTGTGTAAATCAAGTTTTAATTCGAACATTTTAGCAGAAATGTTCATTACGCAAGTTTTTAATAAAATTTTAATTTTATTTCGTATACATTTCAGGTGAGTTTGTTTTTTTGTAGCTGCAAAGAAAAAATTTAAGCAAACTTCCTTAATGTCTTGGTTCAATCAATCAATTTAGTTCGGGTTGGTGGGTGGGTATGTTTTTCATCATTTTACTTTGATTTAAACCAGATCATTGTATATAAAATATATATAAATAAATTTGTTTATTTAGTTTTAAAATCAAATTGAATACGAGTATATTTTTGTGCTTCGGTTAAAATAACAAAAGCAAGTTCTTATCCCGTTTATCGCGGATGTTTCGAATACAGCTTTTTTTTAATTTTCTTTTTTCTTAAAAGATTTATATTGAGTTTTATTTGGCTTAAGATTTTTATCATAAAAAATTATTTACATTTTATATATTATAATTAGCGTTTAATTAATTTCAATGATCAGTTTCTTTCATTCGATTAATTTTAATGTTTTGCCTTTTATTTTTAGAAATTCTTAAGAAATTTATTATTTGTTTTTTTTTTGAACATGAATCAGTTTACCTGACTGACTGGTAGTAACAATAAATCTTGTTTGGCTGGAAATTAATTAAAAAGCTTGTAAGTGTTAATGTTGCTGCATTAAACTGACAAGAAATGTAGAGGTTATCAATCAAACAATTGAATTAATTTAAATAATTTAATGTTTTTTGTTCTTCTTTCTGAAATACCAACATGCCATGAAAGCTAATAAAGTTTTTGTTTGAAATAATTATTTTATTTTCTATTATTGTTTATTAGATTAATAGGTAGGAGATTTGATGGTCCTTAGATTATGATGAATGGGCTCTTCCCCCTGATCTGATGGTCCCAGAGTTGTACGTAAGCTTGGCATCATTTACTGCTCCTCCATTCACTGTCTACCATAAGTTTAAATGTTTTCAAAATTTTGGCAGGAATTGCTTATGAGGGCAAAGACCAAAAATTCTTGTAAGACCAGTTACTCAATATTGGGTCTCTTGTGGTCCTAGAACGATTGAGGAAATAATTATGCTGCTGAGATAAACAGAAAAGTTGTGCAGACTTTATTAGGGCACCTCAAGAAACATGTCAAATAATTTATTGGGAATGAATAAATTTGCTGGCAACTGTCATCAGCAAAATAACAGAAAAGTTTGCATGTTTGGATATTTACAAGTTGGATATGGTCCCACGGATAATACATATCAAAATGTCCTTGTGTGGTCTTGGAAGATATTCTTAAATGTGCAACATATTCAAATATCGAACAAAGTCTATTGAATTCAGTGATGAATCGATGATTTTAATACTACTGTAAAACTTTCACATAATTGCAGAAACAAATTTTTTATTGCTTCGCCTATTTAAAAGAAATAGTTTATAATCTTTTTATAAACTAGAAGCCGCAAAATTATTTTTATGACTTCATACTTGATAATTGTCAATAACTTTTAATATTCTTAGGGTAAACGTAAAATGAATGAATAGTTTCAGCACATGTGATGTATTTTAATTAAGCACTTTTTTATGTTCGCAATAAATATTAAAATTATAATAAACAAGCAAAAACGCTATATACGGCTACATACAGAATCTTAATACCCTTCACTCAATTATGAAGTAGTAAAAAAAATTTTATAGTTCTCAATAGAAAGATTTCTCTTTAAGTAAATTTTAACAATGTCTTTATATGAAACCTATATATTTTGGCCGGTACTACCAACTGCTGAGGATTTCTAGTTTTCTGCTCGATTTTATTCATTTTGGAATATTTTGTTCTATATTGTTAATGGTTCCATAATCGGTATTCTTTGCAAAATATCGTAGTTTTTTTATGAGATCCAACACCAAAATATGTAAAATTTCTATTAAATTTTATAAGGAAGCTACGATATTTTTCACTTGTACTTTGGCAAGACCATTTGCCCCAACACTGAATATCGTAACATTATTTTAATTTTTGTGAAATTTCGATTATCACCTTCACTTTATGGATTTTTTTTTTTATTAAATGCCAACTTTTTGTGTAAAGAAAGTTTGTTTTGAATGAATTGCTATTTCGCAAAGTTTTTAATAAAATGTAGTTTTGTAATGAAATTTCCTCTTTTGGATTTATTTTTTGCCAAATTTCACCTTATTGGCTTAATTTGAATTTTGTATAAAATTTTCTACTGCGTAGTTTCGATTTTGGAATTTTTAAAATATTTTTTTAGTGAATTGAGAGTTCTTTGGTGAATTCCAGATTTTTGGTGAAATTTTGATTTAATTATTTGCAGTGAGTTTTTTTTTTTTTGGCAATTTTTGCTTAATTTTTCGCCTTTTTGTAGCGGTTTGTGTATATATTTTGTGATGAATTTTCAAGCTTTTCAGGGTAATTTAGATATTTGGCAGGAAATCTCCTTTTTAGGTATTCTTAAGTCAATTCAAGGAAAGAGTCCGTACGTTATCTATTAGAAATAACAAACGGAATGAGAAACCTATATTGCTCTTTCGGTGAAGCTGCTTTAAGCCGCTCAAAAATAAGCAGAACTCCGCGTAAATCTTGATATGTATAAACAAGAAAAAAGTATACAAATTAATAACAATTTGATATTTGCATTAAAATTTTATTGTTTTTTTATAATCCAACAGCGCCATTAAGATGCCGCATTCTGTTTAGAGGTATTTGTAACTTTTTCAGATCTTTTTACATTCAATGGTTTATTATTGTTTAAATTAATTTCAAATCGATAAAAGTTTAATGTTGTGAACAATTTTATTTAAGTCGTCTTTTTGGTCTGAAACCTCGTACCAAACGCCAACACATTCTTTTGCTGCAATCATTCATTTAAGCAATTTTGGTTAATAATTTAGGATTTACTTAATTTATTTTTGCATCTTTTTTTGTTTGTTTCTGACTGGCAAATTTATTATTCGGTTTATACAATTTTGTTGTTGTAAATTTGTTGTGCTGGCTCCTTTTTAATTGTGAGTGATTCATTAAATTTGAAGAATTTCTAGAATTTGAACAAAGGGCTTTTAGCGCGCCGGGTTAAAAACGATTTAAGCAGGATATACATACTTAATTCGCGACCCAATTAAAGGAGTGATTATAAAAGAGAAAGTTAAAGATTTCGTGGCAGTAAATGAGAAATAAAAGAATATATATTGTCTTCAGAGTAATTTATAACGAGTTCTTGGCAAATGAAATGACTAAAATCCTTTTGGATTATTGGGAAAGAAAATAGTGTGGAATATATTTTCAAGAACACAAAGAACATAAACAATTGTTTAAAGCATTCAATTAACCCTTAAATTACAGATTTCCAAATGAGAATGAAGAAATATATTTATTTAATTTACTAAAGAATTGTTCAAAGGTTGCGCTAAAAAAAATTGCAATTTTGTTGCTATGGTCGGCTATATGGCTACACATAATACAAGCTACCATAGCCAAATCCTAATCTACAGTAGACTTAATATGTATAAACATATTTAAAAATCAATTCAAAAATAATATTGTTACGTTTATTACCACAATAAACGTGATTTTGAAGGGTTCATTTAATTGTAAATATTAAATTACACTGTCCCTAATGATTTTTACCAGTACACAACTTTATTCGGCAATTATCTATTTACAACTATACTAAGTACTTATTTACACTGTACACTCTATGGAATCTCAGAGTCAACTAACTCTTCTGCGGTGGACGGCGCCTTTATATACAGATCACGGCCGCTTCTTGAAATGTCCCGAACATACGCGAAATTGCGCATTTGTTATTTCAGTTGCTGGCTTAGTAGTCTCGTATATGTGTTTGTGTGTGTGTATCTTTGTTTACTTTTTGCTTGATGTAGAAATTGTTTTTTTTGAATCGCGGTTTATGGAATTTCTGCTGCGCAATTTGTTTTTGCTTTGTGTTTGTGATATTGCGTATTTGTACATTTGTACAATAGGTCGTTTCACATACCTTTGACTATTACTTTGTAACAATATGTTAAACAACATACAAAAACACTTGTCGCTTGTTTACGTAACAATAAATTTCGAAAATTAAAAAAATGTCAGTCGTTAACCAAATATTTGTTTAAATTTTTCAAATCTCTGGCATAAGTCACAACGACAGATTTAATAAAAATTTCAGCAAAAGACATCATAGATGACTGCAGAATTGACATTAACACCACCCTCTACTAGTTAACATATTGATTGAAGTATTTTTTTTTATTTCTATTTCGATTACAAATATATACTACGCATCTATGTACGAGTACATGATCAGTTCAAAGCATTAGAGGAAAATTTACACAAAGTAAATAAAATCTATTAAAAAATCAACAAATGTTGCATACGAATTTAGTAGCATTTGGCTTAATTGTACTTGTGTTTCACAATAAAAAGAAAAACAACAAAACAAAACACTTTGCCTCAGTTGGTACTGTAGGAGAATTGACACTATTGTTTTCTTTTGTTTTAATTTAAAACCATTCTATAGACTCACTGTCTTCTTTTTTCGACAGCCTGCGCCATAGGCGCGACAGTGTATTAGACTGTACGAGACCTACAAAATTTAAATTGTTTTAATGCCATTAATTCATTAAAAAGTAAAGAAGCATTAAACCAAAACTATTGCCACGTGTGTACAGTGTAATGACTGTTTCTGGTCACATGTATAGACGTGGTCGCCGTTGCAGTTTTGATTGCTTTTTGATAAATTAGTTAAAGTCGATTTTCTAATCAGAGTTTTGTGTATTAAATGTTCTTTTAAGAACGCTTAATTTGAATATAAATAAATAGTAAACCGCTAGAAACAGACCGGCCACTATTAATTGAATAAACAAATGAAATAATTTTGTCATATTAAAATATGAAAAAACAAAATATAAATTTCTTCATTTCGAATGAATTTCCATTTCGTTACTTTATGCTTCCTATTAACCCGTTGGCTCCTTGGCCATTACTTTGCCTCTATTTTTTTCCATCAGGTGGAATTACATTAAAAAATGTGTATACATTTTTCGTATGTTGATGATTATTTGTCGAACCTTTAATGCTTAATAAGACATTCAGGCCTACTCTAAAAGTACCACGATATTAAAACAACTGTTCGTTTTAAACTTACACTAGTGATATTTTCATGCTCTCTTTTTATTTTTAGAAATTATATGGAAACAGCTGATTTCTTTATCTATAAACAAAAAATCACAATAAAAGTCACAAAATCGCACAACAATTTCACAACAAAATAAGTGTCTTTAAAAAATTATATATATAATTTAAAGCGCTTTTTTATATGGAATAATTGATTTTCCCACAAAAATCAATAAAGAACTATTAAGCTATTTATTTAGGCAGTTGCTTTTTAAGTCAACAATAGACTGACTACGCACAAAAATAAGCAAGTGATTTGAAAACGACAGTAACTAGGGTGAACGGTTTAAGATCACAAACGATTTTGCGCACAGATAATGTTTTTGTGTTTTCAAACCACTTTGGTACCTTATATCTTGGAACTTGATAAAAAGATTGTCTGGCAGCTTTATTACATGTTGATTCGCAAGGCATGTTTGTTTGACCCTCCTTAATATATTCCATTAGACCGAAGTTGGTGTATTAAGTCGTTTTCATATCATGTCAAAATTTTTTTCAATTTTATAAATTATAAATTTTTATTAAAGAGTGTAAATAATTATTTCTTTAAAGAATGCACAGAGAATTGTTTGCTATTGATCACTGAAAAGTCAACAGTTTATAGCCGAATTAATCAGTTTTAATAAAATGTTCGTCATAACATTTTCAAGAATTTCTTTTGGCTGTGTCATCATTAACAACAATATCGTTAGACAATAACTTAGGGCGTTTTGTTGTCACTGATTCCAGGTTTCCTGAGTATAGAATAATAATGGATTACTTGTTTTCATTATTTTTCTTGTAGTAAACTGTGTGAAATAGTCCTGCTAGCACTCAACATAGCGTTGTTAGTGATTTAACAGTGAGAGAAATTTTAACTTTATTCTCGTAACATGAAACAGGTATCAGGCCCGCAAAAACTAACCATCTGTAAAAATTGCTCCAAGGGGCCAGAGAGCAATTTTAACGTTATTTTCAGAAACCTATAACAATCAGGTCCATCAAAAATAACAAGGGGTCAATAATTGACCCATAACTATATGAAGTCTAAAATATTTTCGGAACACAAATAAATTGAATTTAAAAACAGCCCGTTTGGTGACACTGTTGACATTAACTTATTTCCAGTGGTCATTATGGAAAAATAGTGATGAGTACCAATATCCCACGATATAGAAATTATACTCCAGAGTGTACTTAACGCAACTGTAATAGTGGGAAATTTTGAAAGAGAAATAAATCGAATTTGAAGAAAGGGATTTTTGAGGAAACTTTTTGCTGTGAACACTTATGATCTATGGGCAATTTGGGAAAATGGTGATGGGTACCAATATCCCGCTTTATCGACCTCATACAGGGAAATTTCTCTTAGCCTTTATATAATTAAATAAAGCACATGTTTAACAAATTATACTAATGTTTCAATTTACAACCAAAAAAAACCCTGGATATGATGGTGCTCAAAGTCTTTTTCGCAACAGTCGAAAAGACTAATCATCATACATGTGTCGTATGATGGTAAAGAAGGGCTCTTATAGAATAAAATTTTTTTTATACACCAGCTTAATAAAGTTGATGAAGACTCCCTAGCAGTTATGTTATATAAAGTTTTTGAATAGATCGAGTTTTTTTTATACAGATCAACTCCAGCTTTCTTCAAGTCATTATAGAGAATAATATGACCTAATTTTTTTACTTCATGACGACTAATCCGAATAGTAATCTTAGTTTTTTCTAAAGACCAATTTGGCTTTCGTCTATTCCCAGGCTTTACTCTTGGGCCCACATATGAGTAGAGTAATTTAAACGGATGGCATCATAAATGAGACATGTTGTCAGTATTTTGTTATCTACATTTCAGTGCCACCGAGGTGTTTGCAAATTACGTAAAAGCCTTAAGGGAATTACGATTAATGTATTTGTCAATTAGATATTGAGGTGTTGATGCATAATATATCATTTACATTTGTATTGTTTATTATTTTTTTTTAATTTTAATAAAAATGGTGGGTTTTAATTGTGGTTTCTATTAAAATAAAACTCTATACAAAACCTAACTGAAGCCAAATTAATTATTTGCCAATATTTTCATTGAAAAAGCATCAAAGTTTGTGTATGAATATTTTTACTGTTAATAATTCATGAAAATTAAAAATTTATAATTGATTTCAACTCATTTCCATTTTTCTGGCGAAATTTAATTAGTTTTTGCCAACATAATGAAAATATATAAAAAAAGATTCAAATGTTGTCCAAACCTGATCAACCGAACAAATTTCTTGCAGCCCCCATAAGCAAAGCAATTGTTTGTTTATCTTAAAATTATTGTTAAATATTTGTTTTAAACTAAAATCATTAAAATGTTTAATTTATTCATTTTTGATAAACGAAAAAATTATGAAATAAAAATAAAAAAAATTATTTATTTAATTTATTTAAAATTGGCCAAGCTTGAAGGTCTTTTTTTTAAAAATTATATTTTTATTTTTTCGATATTTCGCTACTCCATTGTGTAGCATCATCAGGAAATAAAAATAACAAACCAATTAAATATTAATGAAAAAAATATTGTCACAAAATTTCAAAAATTTTCCAAAGTTAACATAAAACAAAAATAACATGAGGTTTTTTTAAATATTTTAAAAAATGTAAATACAGTTAACGAAACTTAACATTAATTCAAAAACCCCTAAAAACATACTTATATTAACTATCTTATTCTATGAACTAAGTGTCTATAAATCTGTGCAACATTATCCGTGTCCGCCTTAAAATTAATTCTTTGTGTACTAGGTGTATTAACAATTTGTAACATTTCTAATATAAAACGACGCTTATAATTAATTTCTGTATTTAAAACCGATGCGTTTTCAAAGTTAGGATAATGATTTGATTCAAAACAATGAGAAGATAATGCTGTATTAAGGGAATGTCTGCAATTAAGATTTGATTTATGTCCAGCTATCCTAGTCTTCAGTTTATTTTTTGTTATCCCTACATAAACCTTATCACAAGTCTCCTGATCATTTCCCTTACAAGGAATTTTATAAACTATATTTGCCTTATCCAGTTTATGAATCCTATCTTTGGTTTTACCAAACAATCTATTCAAAGTATTATAAACTCTGAAAGTCATTTTGTATTTCTCCTTATCAAAAAATTCAACCTTATTTAACCGGTCTGATATTCCTGGTATATATGTAAATGTCTTGTATATCTTTGGCTCCAATACGTTGCTTATATTACGTTCTCTCCTAACATTATACTGATTAATTAATTTATAAATCAGCTCCTTTGGAAAACTATTCTCGTCTAATATATTCCTAATCTTATCTTTATTTTTTCTATGAAATTCTCTATCACTTATAGTAAGCACTCTATTTATAAAATTCTTAGCTGTGTTTATAATAATAGCTTTATTGTGCTTTGAATAATAGTTAATAATTCTTCCCGAAGCTGTTGGCTTCTGGTACCAATCCATTATCAATTCATTACCTCGCCTTATTATCCAAGTATCTAAATAAGAAAGTCTTGAATCCTGCTCTTTTTCTATTGTAAATTTAATATTATTATTAAACGAATTAAAAGTATTCAACATTGTATTAATTGCACCCTCAGAAATAATACAGAATAAATCGTCAACATATTTCGTCATCATTCGAGGCTTTTCATCCAATTTTTCTATACACGAATCTAATAACTCCTCCATAACTATATCTGCTACAATTGGAGAAGCGGGAGAACCCATTGGAAGTCCTTCCTTTTGTACATAAAATCTTCCCTTATACTGAAAATATCTATTGTCCTCTATACAAAATTTAACCATACCTAGAAACAAACTTTTTTCTATTTTCGTGTGTTCTTTGATAATATTCCATTTTTCTTTAATTATGTCCATTGCTAAGTCCACCGGTATACTAGGAAATAAAGACACTACGTCAAATGAAACTAACTTTTCGTTATTTTCAATTCTCTGATGTCTTCTTTTATTTTGAAATTCTAGAGAGTCCTTTACATTATACTTGGAAAACTTAGTAATATTTTTCAGTATAACAGAAACATATTTGCACAATTCATAAGAAGGCGAATTAATGAAAGAACAAATTGGTCTTAGCGGAAAATCTTCCTTATGAATTTTTAGAAGCCCGTACAACCTAGGTGCAATAGAAATACTTGTTTTCATCTTATTTCTCTCCATCCCATTAATAATTTTTAACTTAAAAAGCTTCTCAACTATTTCATTATTCCTCTTCTGTAACCTATTTGTCGCATCCTTATTCACCAAATTATATTATTAATTCTAGTATCATAATCCTCTCGTTTCAAGGCCACAGTAGTGTTCCCTTTATCGGCTTTTAAAATAAGTATATCCCTATTTCTTTTTAAGAATCTTTCCGCTGATTCAACCTTACCTAAAATAAATCTATCTCTTTCCGTTAGTTTCATTTTATTTAAATGACTATCCACTACTACAGTTAATCTTGTTCTAGCTACCTCCTGTTCCTCTTTTCCCTTAATCGTCTGAATAAAGTCCTCTCCGTCAGCAATCACCTTTAAAATTGGGAATTGCTCCTTTTTAATAGGCAAGGCATGTTTATGTCCTAGTGAAAGTACCCCTTGAACCTCACTTGGTATATCTATGGCTGTCTTATTTACGAACCACTTTTTATTTAATTTCATACCTAGTTCCTTGTTTTGAAGATCCAAAAGGCAATCAAACTTCTTTTTGTGTATCCTTTTAACTTTCTCTCGAAAATTAGCTGCCACTCTTTCTTCATAAATCAAAAATTCTTGCATTTCCCTTTCTGTGAAATACTGCCTTAAATTTCTCTCAATCATTATCATTTCTCCTTGAAAACGCTTCAGTAATTGGTGGTTCTCTTTAATTGCCAAACGTAAAATTTTGCTGTGTAAATCTTCAGTGTATCTATTGACACTTTGCTGAATATTGCCCAAACTCCTCACATTAAAGATGCTGCTAATGTTACTGGTAGAATTCTTGATAAATTTAGGAATAACTCCAGATTATCTACACCTGATTAGAAAAGTTATTGAAGACTTCCCTCTTATAATTTTGTCCCTCACGGTCTTGAACCTATTTAGGCATCCTCTCACTTCACTGTTCTTTTTAATCTCCTTATACCCCATTCTTTTTCTTCGTGCTCTTATTATTTTATCTTTAATAAAAATATAATTTTTAAAAAAAAGACCTTCAAGCTTGGACAATTTTAAATAAATTAAATTTAAAAAAAGGTCAAGAACAGCTATAATTTTAATAAAATTATTTATTTTAATAAAATGTTTTATTTTATTCCGTAAACAATTTTTGTTTATTGTTAGGAAAATTATATTGTTAAAAGAAATATCAATTGAACATCTATATGAATATTAAATGGAATTTACACGGACTGCTTAAAATTAATTCAATATTTCCAAAATAGTAGATTCGATCATTTATTTCGAAAATATTTGGCGTTTTAAACCGAGTTGAAGGGCGTCCCCCCTGAAAGGATCTAGTTGACCATTTTTTATACGGTATTCAAACGTGGTAGTTAGTAATAGCGAATCAATGAGTTTGCTTGTTATCAAGTCGGTGTTCGCCAAAAACGCTGCTTTGTTTCACTACTACAATGCCTTCGTTAGCATTATAAACTGCTCTTGATTCTTATGTTGAAATTAAAAAAAAAACATTTATTATTAAGAAAATTTTTAATCGTTCTGGGAAAGGACCATAGATGTTCATGTCAGACCAAAATATCAGATTAATTTCGGTTATATTACTGTTGTGAATTAGCAAAACTATGTACTAAAAATGGCAACTGTATAATTGTTTATATGAATGTGTTTCCCTACCAACGTTACATATACAGGAAAGTGTTTTTTGGATTAATTGTTACCAATTGACGAAATAGTTTATCAAACAGTAGGATTGGATGAAAAACTGGCTGCGACGATTGAGTAAATCGGTCCAAAACATAACCCAAATGACTACTTTGCAAGAATAACTAACTCTACGGTAAAAATGCTTTACAGGGCAAAAAGCAAAGTAATTACTCTAATTAAACAGAACAATAAACTAGAAAGTAGAATATCTGAAACGTATCTGAAAGCAATGGAAGCTAAAGTAAAATTTATCAAAAAATGTAAAAGTGAAAACCTTTCGAATTCAAGAAAAGTTAGCGCAAATGGACCCAAAAGATTCGAAAATATTTCAAGCCCTAAAATCTTCAAAGAATAAATGCTCCAACTCAAGGAGAATGAATATTGGTAAAACAATATTGGAATCAATCCTCAGGATTTAAGCAAAGATTAACGAGGAAACAAGAACAGATGGTAGATAATATAGACCCATAATTTTCCAAACATTGTCCTAAAAAAACCTACCTTGGGAAATGATATATGAGTACTGTAAATTATTTGCCAACATGTTTAATAATGCTGTTGAAAAAAAAAACAGCACTGCAATACCAAATTACAAGGCACGAGTTGGTTTTGTTTACCTGGTTGAATAATTAAGAAAAAAAACTAAAGGATAAACAAAAGTTACAATGTTCAAATCCTCTATTAGAACAAGGTGCGGATGAGCACTACAAAGCTTTAAGCACATTGGACTTATTTTTTACTGAAAATAACAAAAAAAGTAAATTTTCATTCACTTATTTCAGAATATTTTACTTAACTTGAACTTTTTAATTATATAAGTACATATGTTTGTGCGTTTATATACTTAAGTATTTAGTTTTCCTTTAGAGGCTATTTTAATAAAAATACATAATACAAAAACCATTTATTCTGCTTTGACAAAAAATTCTGTAACTCGAAGTCTCCGCAAGTGGAGGTTTTTTGGCATAATGGTGATTCGAGTTATAGAAGTTCGACTGTATAACATAAATATACAATATAATATACAAGTATTGCTTTTTTTTATTAAAAGACAACATGAGTATATGGTGGATTTTATTTCGCAAGTACCTTTAAACACGTGTATGCATGTTAAATTCTAATATGATTTTTAATACAAAAGCGTTACTTTACTTGAACTTAAATAATCAAATGTATGTTTACTCACGTTTACAGACACGGCGATGATTTAAAGGTTTAGTGGGATCACGATAAAAGCCTTCCTTACAATAGTGACAATGACGACCAGTTGTTGAGTGACGACAATTTTGACAAACGCCACCGGATACACGTCCGGATAATTTGTATAGTTCCATGTTAAAGCGGCATTGGCGAGCATGATTGTTACAGTTACATACTGAAAGAAAGGCACAAAGAATAATAATTAATTTTAAGAAGTTTAAAAGGGATAATAACAAAATTGAGTTTTCTTAAACTAGTGATATTATGAAACTGGTTAGAAAATTAAGAAGTATGAATTCCCGAGGCTTAGCGGGCATTCTGTTGCTAAAGCTTAATTGCCGAATGCTCTATTTTTTACAATATTTCAGAGGTAATCCAAAATTAAAAAAAAAAAAACTCACTTTGAAATATGTATCGTGGAATAGATAAAGATTTATAAAGAAAAATACAATTCTTGGTATTCTGTAAACTCACTTCGTATGTAAGAATTATATTTAAGCTGTAATTTTAAACAAAATATCACGCCAAGATATGAATTAATGGAAAAATATTCAGATATATGTACTTATGAATCGACGAAATTTATGTGAAAGATTCTTTCGGAAGAATAGTTTTTTATTAAAAAGCAAAAAAATAGATTTGCAAGAACTTTCCCCCAATGGCCATGATTCAGTCACGTAAATTCCCCATAATATTCTCTTTGAAATTTTCACATCTTATCTAAGGTGTCCCAGGATGCCTAAAACAATTTATATCAACTTTAAAAACACTTGTAATAATTTGTAAATTCATGTAAATATTTAAGAAAACACATTCATTCTTTAAGCAAAAGAATAAAAAAAAACTTTATTTTTTGTTGCTAGTTTTGCGGTGGTGACCTACAACAGGAAAAATTAATTAATTTAATGCATTTTTACTGTCCATGTTCTTTGGCGCACGCACATGTTTGAGGCTAACGAAAAATTCGTATAAAAAAATTACACAGGCACAAGTTGCTCATATAACAAGGTGCTGACAATACTAGACAATTTTCGTTTTTGCATCTTTTCAACCCACAACCCACAGAAATTGAAGCCGTACAAAACAAACAAAAAAAAAGGAAGGAGGAAATCAACGACCAAACGTATCCACACAAAGAACCACGACACAACTAATTAAAGATTTACAAAGAAAACAAAAGTGTGAATTGAAGATGAAATGAACAAAAATAAAATAAAAAGAAATTATGCAATTCAAGAATAAATAAATGTCGTCAGAAGACTAAGAAGAAGTGGGGAAGACAATGCAGCAGCTAAATTTATTAAGGCCAACAATAATGAATAAATAAAAAAGAATCTTATATTTTTACAACGCCATTGCGACGTGTTGCATCTGCATAAGAAGCACCATTAAATTTAATAAAAAAAAAAAAAACGATTGAAATTGACAAAAAAGCAGAGCGGGGATATACTCATTAGTGAAATTGTATTTTAAAGTAACAAAATTATTTCTTTTTCTTAAAAAAATCACTCTACTGTCTAAGAGGGAAATACAAAGTTTGTAACAGAACAATAATTAGCTGGATGTGCGTAAAAATGAATTACAACAAAAATTATTTCTCAATTTTTAAAATTGCCTTTAATTACGTTTGCCTTTGAATTTTTTAAACCCGCGGGCTTGTTAGTATTGGTGGTAAGACTGCATAAGCCTTTGGGGATCCGTTATTAAAAAAGTTTATGCAAACCCATTGCTGTATATTTATAACGCAGTTTGCAAGGGCAACATTAAGATATTAACACCCAACAACACGATTTGCCGTTTTGGAGACTTGTGTTCACCAGCCAAATCTGGCTGCGGAGGTTAATGCAACGCCACATGGGTCATGTACTCCTCAACTCTGTAACATTAAGCACAGTATGAATGATATGCTTAACCGAGATCTCGCGATTATATCTGTATAGAGTCGTCGTTAAGACTTCCTATAAAAACTCAAAGAAATTAAGGCTTCAACCGATTTAAAAAAAGTCGTTAAAAACATCCACCTTGAAATCTTTCAGAATTCATTAAAATTACATACAAAGTCACTAAACATTTACGATACCATCTTGCAATTCTAAATAATTGGCAATAATTGGTGACCTCTCTTTGATGCAAGAGTACGACGGTAGGGCATACTAGAATTCGCTTAAATCAACAAAAATTCATACTTAAGTTTTGTTTTATTTCTGCGTATGCGAAAAGAACACGAATTTTTCATCATGTGTACAGAAAATATATAGTTGGCGACAACTTTGTTTTTCTTTTGCTTTTATTAAAAATATTCACTTGGACTAACAGCAAAAGCAACAACATCAACAGTAGCACCAGCTATCTGATATGACACAGCTTGAATGGTGTGAAAAAGCAACTAAGTATGGAATTGACAAATAGAAATTCTTCAGGAGCGAAAAATATGTTTTTCCTCCTGATATGCTAAACATGTAGAAATATGGTATGGTATGGTATGGTATGGTATGGTATGGTATGGTATGGTATGGTATGGTATGGTATGGTATGGTATGGTATGGTATGGTATGGTATGGTATGGTATGGTATGGTATGGTATGGTATGGTATGGTATGGTATGGTATGGTATGGTATGGTATGGTATGGTATGGTATGGTATGGTATGGTATGGTATGGTATGGTATGGTATGGTATGGTATGGTATGGTATGGTATGGTATGGTATGGTATGGTATGGTATGGTATGGTATGGTATGGTATGGTATGGTATGGTATGGTATGGTATGGTATGGTATGGTATGGTATGGTATGGTATGGTATGGTATGGTATGGTATGGTATGGTATGGTATGGTATGGTATGGTATGGTATGGTATGGTATGGTATGGTATGGTATGGTATGGTATGGTATGGTATGGTATGGTATGGTATGGTATGGTATGGTATGGTATGGTATGGTATGGTATGGTATGGTATGGTATGGTATGGTATGGTATGGTATGGTATGGTATGGTATGGTATGGTATGGTATGGTATGGTATGGTATGGTATGGTATGGTATGGTATGGTATGGTATGGTATGGTATGGTATGGTATGGTATGGTATGGTATGGTATGGTATGGTATGGTATGGTATGGTATGGTATGGTATGGTATGGTATGGTATGGTATGGTATGGTATGGTATGGTATGGTATGGTATGGTATGGTATGGTATGGTATGGTATGGTATGGTATGGTATGGTATGGTATGGTATGGTATGGTATGGTATGGTATGGTATGGTATGGTATGGTATGGTATGGTATGGTATGGTATGGTATGGTATGGTATGGTATGGTATGGTATGGTATGGTATGGTATGTTATGGTATGGTATGGTATGTTATGTTATGGTATGGTATGGTATGGTATGGTATGGTATGGTATGGTATGGTATGGTATGGTATGGTATGGTATGGTATGGTATGGTATGGTATGGTATGGTATGGTATGGTATGGTATGGTATGGTATGGTATGGTATGGTATGGTATGGTATGGTATGGTATGGTATGGTATGGTATGGTATGGTATGGTATGGTATGGTATGGTATGGTATGGTATGGTATGGTATGGTATGGTATGGTATGGTATGGTATGGTATGGTATGGTATGGTATGGTATGGTATGGTATGGTATGGTATGGTATGGTATGGTATGGTATGGTATGGTATGGTATTGTTACTGTTCCTTATAAAATTAAAAGAAAAAAAAACAATAAAACTTATTAAATGTTTTAAACACGCATTCTCAACACTGTTGTTATTTTCAAATACAAGCAGTTTTGTTTAGCTTATAACATAAATGATGTATTTTCTTGGAATTTTTACATGATTTTTCTTTTATAATTCAAAAGTAGATCACAGATGATTTATAGATGGTTTAAATTCAAATAAAAATAAAATTTATTTCGCTACATTAAATAAATGCGTTTAATATCTGATTTACAAGCATGTTGTTTAAATGTTTAAAATTTTATCTCTAGTGTAGAAACAAGTATTGCATTCCTTAATAGTTAAATTCAATAAAACTTAGTTTTATAGTTTTTTTTTTTCAAAAAACTATTTATTTACAACACTTAATTCCCATGTGATATTTAAACGAAATTTTAATTAAATTTTAATAAACAAGTTTAAATAAATTGTTTAACCAGACATCAGACTAATTCAATTAGGCAGCCACCAACAAACAAACATCGAAAAGAGCGTAGCAGTGGCAATGGTGTGTGCAACACAGTTAAACAGTAATAAAATTATTTAGAATACCTCAAAATCAATGTCACATAAAACGTTCTACAATCTATAAAAATTCTGAATTGCAAAAGTTTGTAATTTAATATGTGCAAATTAAATTTTGTAATGAAAGCATGATATAAAATCAGAATTTTACAATCAACACAAGAAATATTCAATAAAATAAAAAAAAATAAGTTAAGAAGGTGAAATAAAAAGACTGACTGAAAAGTAATTGCATAAATTAACTGAACACCCTAATGTACATATTACAATCATTTGTCCTTAGGAAGAAACTAACGAAGTTAAAAGATTAAGAGAAATATGTATATTGCATTTTTCATTTAGAATTTAAAAATAAAATATTTTTATACTTTATTTGTTTGAAAATGTGTGTTTATTTGTATTAACCCAGCAAAAGTTTATTGAGGAATTCAATTTGAATTCGTACAGGCAAGGCAGCCTGCATAAGTGGCCGATTTCACTTCTAGGACAAAATTCTTTCGAAAGAGATTTGGGTGCTTTTTGATTAAATAAGAAAAAACTTTAAATGTTCTATTTATTAATAACACTGCTCAACACTCCGCTGTCTATTGTATTAGATTTGAAAAAAACATTTTTTTTTAACTAACAGTTTTATTTCGAAAAAAATACAAAAATATTAACACGTATTCTAGTAAAATTACTCTGCAACACTATCAAGTGAACTTTGCAAGCCTTAACAGACCACCGTCATCATAGGAGAGGCCCAGCTTTCTTGATAACGCTCCTCAATTCTACGCCTATTTTTATAAAAATTTTTTCGCTACTCTTTACTAAAATCGTCCAGATTTTCTGAAATGCAAGAAGTGGATTTTAAAGCTCATGTTGCTCCTCAGCTCTTGCAAAGTCGACCGAATTTCTTGTTCCCGAGACAGTTAGTTATAACCGAAGCAACTGTAAAATGTAATGTTCGTTACTCCTTAAACCAACATTCTTTTCTTGCCAAATTCCAAAAAAATTTCTTCAAATATTTAGTTCTCTTACTAAGTCATTTGTTCCTTTTGATTAAGTAGTTAAGGTTCTGATTGGCTAAATATATAGTTTTGATCAGAGTCTTCACTTGATACATATATTGCATTTGGCTCCATGGACTTTTGGATCCTCTTAGAATATTTAGATATGCTGGCTTTTATCTCACATGATTTAATTTGAAATCGTAGAGTAGAAGATAATTTACGATGTGACCACTTATTTTGATTTTCAGGAAGTAGCGATCAGGGGAAGTAGGAATCATTGTCGCTATTTTGTAGTTAAACAAAAGCATTTTAACGGTAGTTAGTGGAAAAACTTTAATAGGTTTTAGGCTGGAACATACAGTTTTAATCGTTCCGTTCAAGCATTTACATGGCTTCCGCCTTAGTCCACTCTTCCGTAAATGAAGTTGTTAAAATTAATGACATAAGTCGTTGTCTTTAAGAAGAATTTTAATAGTCAAGATCCCTTTCTCAGAATTGTGGAACCGCTGCAATAATTTACTTAGTTATTTTTGACATTATTGACAATTTTTAAATAGTTGTATTAATTTAAACGAAAAATCAAAAATAGTGCGTGTACTGAGGAATACTCGTATGTTACGACGGAACGGTAATATCAAGATTCAATGTATGAAACTTTATTATGGTAATTTTACTTCTAAGAACATATTAATCTTAAGGTTAGGGAACACTTAACTTAAACACTTAGACTTAAATTCCCTTCAATACAGCCTTAACCAAATCCGTCTAAAACTAATACGAATCCTGCAAAATTCTACAATTACGGCAACAATGTAATTGGCCACTTTGATTTAGTCTTGGCTTAACCCAAACTTATTAAATTGTTATTCGAAGTTTTAAATGCGATGAATGCCACAATTCGCAATAATTGGGTAAAATTTCAAATAATTCATCCTACAAAAATGATCAACATTTCTATTATAACAGAAACGGCTTCTATAGCTTAAATGCAATCGAATCCTGTTCAAAAAAACATAGACATTTGAGGATTTTATGCAACCCGCAAAGCCTTGCCATATTGGCTGTTTATTTCAGAAATAAAAATTTAAAATTTCCGTAATGTTGTTTTCGTTTTCAATAATTTACAGTCTCAAATTTTCGTTTTTATTTCGTTTTTAAACGAAAACGCCAACTGGAATAGATCCGATTATTCTTTCAATTTGATTTAAAATTTTAACTTTATGGCCTTAGAAGGCCATAACGTACCATAAACTGCTCTGCTCTTAATAAACACCAGTAAATAAAAGGTGCCTTTAAAATCCAGAAAGTGTTGCCAACCAAACAACAAGCAAATATTGACAGGTGACAGTTTATGGTTAGTGAAAATAGCCCACTTTTTAATTGTATTAATATTTAAAAAGTAATCATGATAAAATAATCTATTAGCTTAGTTTCATATTAATGACTTCTGAATTCATCTAAATTAAAGTATTTGGAGCTCAGGGAAAAATCATGTAATTGCCAAAAATAATCCATTCATAAAATGTCACTGGGTTAAAAACGGCATTGCATACTACCTCTTTCAAAATGGAACTGTTTGTGACTGTTTCTTGTAGTCGATACTGCGACATGATAATCGAATTCCTACCGAGTAGTACATTAGGCATTTACTGGCCGTGTAAGAAATTTTTCTATCTGTTTTATAAAGTCGAACTCCACTCCACATTGCATTAATGAAATTCAGCAATATTTACGCAAAATGCATGAGCCAGCATGGTCATGGAATGCAGAAAAAGTGACAATAAAATCGCATTTGCCAAATTGTAATATTTCGATGCTTAAGGATTAAAGAAAATCATACTATAATTTCCCCCAAATGTAGCCAGTGGAAGTTGCACTCCTCGATTACTTTCAAGTTTAAATAATAAGTTTGAGCGATCAAATACTCCAGGGTGGTCAAACTATAATGCAAGATGTTAATTGTGCGTCACTATCGCGAGATGAAAACGTACTTCTTGTGAGGATATGGACTTGGTCGATATGTGGTTCCAACAAGATGATGCCACTTGCTACACAGCCAACGAAACAAAGGCCCTTTCTGCGCGACCATTTCAATGGCCTTGTTATCTCACGTCGTGGCGGTGTTAATTGGCCGTCATGATGATGTGATTTGACACTGTTGGACTTCTTTCTTCTTATTTAAAAAGAAACGTGTTTTTCAATAAGTTAAGAACAATTCAAGAGATAAAGTATGAAATAATTCGGTATATTAACAACCTTGAACCTCAATTATGTCTCAGAGTCATTGAAAATATTGACCATCGGATAAAGGTATGTCACCGAAGCCACGGCGAGCATTTGGCCAATTTTTTGTTTCTCACATAATTGTCATAGATTCTTCTATCATAATAAAAAATATTATGATAATTCACTAAAAACTTTTTGTTTTATTTACAATTAACATCGTGTGTTTTGGTTGGACCACCCTATAATAATTTTTAAATTTGTATTTATGTTGTTCTACGAGTATAAAATGCCAAGTGGTACTTTTTTCTCTATTTCTTTTTTCTTCTTCCAAAACATTATTTTCATTATAAGCTTTCTTTGACTTGAGTTTTATTTGCCCAACTGTCAACGGGAATTGACGAAATGTCATAATTTCTGTCTGTGTAAATCATTCAGTAACTTCCTTTATGTCAATTCAAGAAAAGGCAAACAACCTTCAACTATAATTTTCTATCTGGCTTTTATGTTTGACTGCCTAGAGAGTAGTTTTTCTATTCCCAAGAGCATGAATTGTACATTATCAATGTCATCATTTGATGACATTCTGATTTTGTTGTTGCTGCTACTTTTGATTTTTTTTGCTGTGTCTACAAAGAGATGTTTGTGGTTGTATGTGTGCTGCTTATAGCACACGGCTGTCAATAAATTTAATTTGTCATTTAGTGATTGATTGATATGAATATTTACTCATATGGCTGTCACTTTTACAGTGCAAAGCAATTGTGCGCAATTTAAAATTGAACCTGAGTTTGTGCCAGTCTCAAATGGATATACATGCATATTAAATGTACGCAGAAATATGATTGATTTTTAACACTTTTATATTGGTGCAATGACTATTTCATTAGCTCTCAGTGCTTTTATATTTATTTCCAAAAATTTATCAGACACTACAATTAAATTCGAGTCATTTGTAATCAAAAGCACATTAAAATTAACAGAAATTATTTATGCAACAACACGTTGAAATGTAAACACAAACAACGGCAGCATTATCTACTCGTATCTGACATTCATTCCTACGAGATCATTGTCCATTTCTTATCTTCATGAATGTACGTACATCACAAATGGTTTCTTAATTACACCCAGAGCGCAAAACTACAAAGAGTTGGCAGATGATTTCATTTTCAACTTCTGTACTCCACCACAAATGATTCTTTAAAGAAATTAAAAGTTATTAAAAAAAATAATAAACAGAAAAGATGTAATAAAATTCATAAGAAGAATTCAGCAACAGTCAAATGAAACTGAGACTACAGGCCATCAAATGATGGTTATGATGATGAAAAAAATAGTGGAGACTGGGAACACTGCAGCCTGCGTAATAAAGACTGGTTGTATGATGTAAATTTAATTTCATTTCATATTTTACAAGCACGTTTTTTTAATATAATTCTAGATTTTTGCTATAAAGGGTTTACTTTTAGATTTCTTCATTACCATTTTATATTCCATTTTTCATAGATAAAGGTATGTTTTATATTTATTAAATACCAAAATAAATTAATAGCCACACTTGAAATTTTTATTCTTTGTTCCAACAATTTATTACGGACATATAGAATTTATCTGTCAAAAGATTAAATAAATTTACAGCAGCGATGTTTCCAATGTTGTGTAGTGTTGTTGTCAATCATTTAATGTCGAAGTCCTTTAGAAAGCTTAGAGTACCTGTGGCTACTATTTATTTCTAAATTTTCAAAATTCAAATTATTGCGTTCTGGTCCTAAACAATTAACTTCAAGGAAACAATTGTTTGCTTTATTTCTGTGGTTTCAAAATTGAAACGGGTAATTTTAGATTCACATCTAGATCTCCTAGACTGGAGCAACATAGCTACATACCTTTTAAATTGCCAGTCATAACACATAAGGCTTATCTTCTAGTTTCAATTTAGCGAACTAACTTCTAAAGGGCCTTTCACAGTATCCTTCAAGTGATTTTTATTGGATTTTTGCAAAGAGAAATCTAATGAGGATCGTTTTGACTGTAAACAAATTTTGAATACTCGTATTCTCATTACATGTGTCTACACTTTGCCACTTAAAGTCAGATGAAAATGGCGGGGGTTGTTTACATCGAGATATAAGCGGAAACGATATATCTGCCGGCGATAGCTAAGCAATTTTCAGCAGATAGTGACGGCGGAGTTTTCCACGAATTTTCAGCGGCTCGAGTTCTTGATAGATTTATTTTTGTAAAAATGTTGCAAAATGAAGTGGCATAGAAGTAAAAAATGTTCAGCACTGGAGTGAACAAAATCAGGGATCATGTCTTGCACACATTTAAGCTTAAGATTTTTATAAACAAATATGTTATTTAAACTTTTGCCTTTAATTCATATAAAGTATGCAAAAATTTGAAATATGCAGCGAAGAGTGATTTCCGCTAATAATATTTGAATATATTCGGTTTCTATAAATAGGTTCCCATTGTCCAAAAAATAAATAACAAAACAAACGTTTTTCTACAATTTCAATAAACCCCTTTTCTCTGTTAAAAATTTCAATACAATTCAACAACAAAATCAACTGACATGCTAGCACAATCCTGGATTGCCATGCCAAGTGTAAAAATATCTATACATAAATTCTTCGATACTTAATTGAATAGTACCCCTGGGAAATTTATAGTAGAAAAAATACTTGCATACCAAATATTGCTGATATATAAAACTCTTGGATAAAAAGAGCAAATACACATAAATAAAATCTAAACGAAGCAAAATAATGTAATAGAAAATAAAACCGATATACTGGCTACAGCAAGACACTGTCATCATTTACGCCATCATATAAATTGGGAAAATATGTAGAAAACCAAAAACATACGGTTGGTTGCTGTATAAAAGAGCTATAAATCGTCTGGAAGTGTGAAAAATATACACTACCATTCATTCGAATACGATCAATATTTTTGCAAAGGAAATAAAATTAAATTAAGAAACGGTTGCCGATATATCTTATGAATGCTTTGCATAAAAATTCAAGGTTTTATGATGACAAATTAAAGAGCATACAAAAACAACACAGTTGCATAATATCCCGAAAATCTATACGAAAGATGGCTTCAACACAATAGTAATTTATCATACATACTAGTATATTCTCTGCGAAACTTTTTTTTTTAATGGGGAAAGTACTGACGGTACTTTTGCGAAAAGAAAAATTTTTTTATTTTTTATTTTAAAATCGATTGTTTTCCGCAAAAATGCTTTA
Source organism: Phania funesta (assembly GCA_963932375.1). Taxonomy (NCBI): domain Eukaryota; kingdom Metazoa; phylum Arthropoda; class Insecta; order Diptera; family Tachinidae; genus Phania; species Phania funesta. The sequence goes on along the minus strand of OZ010655.1, from coordinate 34,259,292 downwards.
AACTTATGGTTGTTGTCTAACTAACGAGATGTATCGAAATGAAGTTGTGTTTGAATGAACTGTGTTTCATATTTAAAAATGCCGTAATGAGGTCTTGATAAATGCGTATAATTCGCTAACTTTGAAAATATTTTAAAGTTTTTTTAAATTGTTCAAATTGTTTTAAGATGCCTTCTCTGACACCACAATAGCACTGCTCCTGAAAGTTAAATTCTTCATCAAAACTTATATTCCAACACTCTTCTGTTATGTATATGTAAAACAAATAGTAGTAATAGTTTGTGCGAATCTTATATTTCAGAAGCTGTTGAAGTTACCAATGCCATCCAGCTGTCAAAATATCCAGTAAGGTTTGTCATATCATCATGTATCGTTTTAACATGTGGACACGATTAACAATATCGAAACTCTGGCTCAGCAGTAAACATTCCGCGTGAATTTCGGCATAAAGTTGGTTATCATGGTTGTAATGTACAGGCAATTTGTCACACTGCTGAAGAGCTTAAGCATGAGTACACCATGTTAGAGCTTGAGCCACCAACCAGACAAAGATTTGTCAACCAGGCTTATTTTACGGCGCAAGAATTGAAGCCGAACAGCCATAGACAACGTTGTGAGTTTGCTAGTTACGCGTTGGAAAAGCTGGCGGATTTTTACAACGCTCAGCTATGTCAACAAAGAAAATTGTCATTATTGGAGCATACAAGTGTTCGACTAAACAGGGTATGGCGGCATCATCGGATCTTACATGTTGCGAAATAACGAAGGAGACGCTGTTGCCATGTTTAGCAGACTTTATTCAGCTAGATCTAGTCTACATCGATATATCCGAGCTGTAGCTCAGAAAAGACGGTGCTGGTATCTTGAAAGCGTCGAAACGCTTGACGTTATGAATGAACAATTTGGTGATTGGGTCATCTCACTGCGAGAGTTTATCAATTGGAATCATGATCATGCGCCTCGGTACTCTTGAATATTTTCTATGAGTGCATAGAGTATTCTTTACTTTTCACTAACAAGCCAACCACTTTGGACGAGCTGGAGGCCAACATTCGAGACAATAACATATATTCGACCTACGACTATATCACGGATATCGTAGCCCAGGCGGCCATTGGAATGTTGAGCCATTCCAAACACAATGCCATAAATGCAATTTTAAAGTAAAGTCAAAGTCAATTTGATATTGCACATCGCTGTTGTTTTATTTAAATTTATTTTGAAATCGTTCTTATCTGGTCACCCTGTATTAACTCATCCAAATTGTATACAAATATAAAATTTCCAAGTAGTTGCTTTTAAATACGTGTATAACCGAAACTTTTGCAACATTTTCGGCCAGAATTTCATATACAGTGGACTCTCGATAATTTTAAACTCAAGATACTCGGGAAAAACTGAAAACCGTCGACAGTTCAAATTTACATTTCGTTTAATTACATGAGCAACTTTGCTTGCCTAAAAGCAAAAACAAAGCAAAGCCTTTTGTTTTAAATTAACTGCGACAGGTATACACATGCTAAAACTAAAAACACAATCACATTACGAGTTCAAATTATAGAATGTAAAAAAGCATAACTTCAAATTAAATAACGCCGGCGAGCTTATGTCTTTACTACGTATGAAGCAATGCATATAAAGTGAAACAGTTCAAAATATCGAGGGATTCAAATAAACGAGTTTCTAATTATCGAGAGTCAACTGTTGATAAAATTTCTTTTTCTCTTTTTAGCAAACCGCGGCAGCAGCGCTTGTATTTGTGTGGCCCAAGTTAAGAAAACTCGTATGAGTTTTATAATTTGTTTTTATTTCCAAAAAATATTTAAATTTTTTTATCTGTACAAATTCACCTTATAAGCCGTTGTTTAATTTGAGCAGCGAAATCTTAAGTTCATTAGATGTCGTGCTCAAGTGGGTGGCAGTGTATAAGAGCTAGTGGGAGTAAGTGAGAAAAACGAAAGTATTGCACATACAGTTTATGACATGAGGGATTCAAAAACATAATTATTGATGGCCACTAACGATAAAAGTGTCAAAAATCATGTTTATATGTATGAATGTGTTTATATACAAGAATATCCAGATAGTTAAAAAAGCAGTATAGTCGTATATTTTGTTTTGAAATGTTTTTTGAAGCTTATTTCCAACAAAATTTTATCGCCAGAATACACTTTAATGAAGTCTTATTGAATATTAACAAATATACACAAAAGTAATAATAATGATTATGATGGAGTTAATACGATATTTATAATGGTGGTAATGACGGCGTTGATATTGACCGTACGACCACTGTTTAAAAAACGATTTAAGGGAAGGTGCATGAGTGTACGTACATCTTACACATGTTAATGTTTGAATTAGTTTTGTGTCAAATATATATTCGATAATGAAAATTTTAATAATAATAAAGAGGGTTGATGTTTTTAATATATGGTAGTCATGCCGTTCCAGCCCCTTCTGTCAGATCTGTTGTTTATGGCATATAATGGTAAATCACAATAGAAACGTACACAATTGTCAGCAAGTACCGCAATTTCGGATGAATAGCTCTGTCAACAAACACACAAAATTCCCTTATATGCAAAAATGCCAACCCAAACGCGGTGTATTAAATCACGTAAGAATCATTAAAGTGCCTCAGTTTTTAAGAACGATGTGAGAGATACTCCGTCTGATATCCCTACTTTCATACCACACGAAATGTACTTTAATGAAATTCAGGAGCAAGCTCCTGATATCCCTACAACATGTTCCTCGTTAAGGGCTAATTGGTTCTTGGTAGTTAGTTTGGAGTTGACCGCATAACATTGTAGTGTGCATATAAATTCCATTCATAACTGCAACTTATTCTCACCAAATATTTGTAACTATCTAGTGTGTGGCCTAGTTTCTTTGTTTCTTTCATAAGTAGATCGGTGTCACCGTTACAAGTACTTGACATCGATATTAAAGTATAACTCAAAATTATTGAATTGCATGTACTTGACATAATAAGTAAGCAAAATAGAAGATAAGTAATTGTAATAGGAAGTAAGTTAAAATTGTATATATAGAGAATAATTTTAAAAATAAAAAAAATAAGAATATGTAAGTGAAAGCAAGTGGACGACTTGTAAAAACAAATTAAGTAAATTAAAATAAAAATAAAAATAAAATAAAAAATGAAGAAAAAACTATAAATTAACACAATGTGTATAAGTGACGTTATAGATTTACTACATGGCGATCCTGCCAATCTAAAATGAACTAAAACAAAAAGTAAAGTGTACAGAAAAAGTGAACTAAAACAAAAAAAAGTAAAGTGTACAGAAAAAGTGAACTAAAACGTACATATATACGCACATAAAAAGCCAAAACCAACAAAAGCAATATATCTGAAGCTTAATTTTGATGATAATGGCCGTAGTTATGCCAGGATAAACACATTTTTCGGCAAATATCAAAAGAATCACGCAAAGAAGGAACCCAATGAAAATTTCGATCCCGGTGGACATTTTAACCAAAATCATGAACACTAACAGCAACTAGAGGAGACATCAACAAACAAAAGGGTCACCAACAAAAGAATAAGAATCTGAGGTAAAGAAAATTTTTAATAAGTGCATTAGTAAACATAAGTATATTATTAAATATAAGAAGTGCATTATTAAATATAAAATGGGCAATGAAAAGTCGAAAAACGAAGAAATTATAATTTCGAATAACAATGACGGCTCGAACAACATCGGCATAAGCCAAACATCATTATTATATTTAATAATAATCTTACAATTAATTATAATTTTATTTAAAATTCATAAAATGTATAAGAAATTTATTCAAAACAGAGTAAAAGAAAGAATTTTACTAACTTCAAATAGTAGAGTTTAAAAATATAAAACAAAAAAAAAAGATATACATATATACACACTTTATTGCGAACTTATTTTAAATAATTAATAAAATGAAAATAAAAGCAAGAAAATTATATTAAAATAAATCATTGTAAATTATGCAAAGTATATATGACCATATAGATTCCATTATATCAAACGCAAATAAATCCTTAGTGAGAGGTTATACATATGAAACGATTCAGAGTAAAAGAATAGAACTTAAAGAATTAGAAAACAGGTGTATAGAATTATTAGGAAATAAAGTAATAACAGAAGAACAAAGGCAAATACATATCTTAAAATTTAAGGAAAAAAAGGAAACAGCATTTCAGGTACTACAGAGCCACGAAGACAAACTTACAATTGAGACATTAAAAGGACGATTAGAAAATTCCACCATGACGAACGACGGTTTAGACACAACAGAATTAGCATCAATCTCAAAATTGCTAACTGTTTTTGATGGTAATAAAAACGAATTAGATCCATTTATAGCAAATATTGAAATAATTAAAGATACATTACCTTCGGCAAAACATAATTCATTTTTCAATTTTGTATATAAGACTAAAATTTCAAATAAAGTGCAAACCAAACTAAGACAGGTATTAGTTCCTACTGACTTAAATTCCTTAATTTCGACATTGCAAGAGACTTACAAAACAAAAAAATCGCCAAATGTTATTTTGAATGAATTGACAAGAATTACACAGATAGACACAATTAGAAAATTTGCGGACAAAATAGAACACTTAACTATGGAATTAAATGAGATCCAAATAACTTCTTTAGGCGAGGATCATAGAAAAGCAATTAGCAAATCAAATGCTGTAATAGCATTCAATTCTTTCAAAAACGGACTGAAAAATCAAGAAATCGTTAGGACTATAGAAGCCAGTAGAGTAAAAACCTTAAACGAGGCTATTGAAATAGCAATAGAAGCATCAACGGATATTAGACAAAATCAGGTAATGTTCCAAACAACACGAAACGGGAACAGTTACACAAACAACAGAAACAACGCAAATTACAGGAATAACAATAATTCAAGTAACAGATATAACAACAATAATCACAGAAATAATAATAGAAATAACTTTGATAATAGAAGAAACCGCAATATGACAAATAGTTATAATAACAATAACTACCGAAGTAACAATTATAGTGGTAACAACTATCGCAACAATAACAATGGCAATAACAATAATTACCGTAATAATGGCTACAATAATGGTAATAATTACAATGGTAATCCTAATAATAATGCAAATAGTCGTAATAGATACAATAATTACCAAAACAATAACAGAAATCGGAATGTGAATTGTATGGAACGAGACCAGGGAAACTCCCGTGGTCCGGAGACAATAGAATACCAAGGTTCTCCGGAACAAAACCAGTAACCTCGAGGGCAGTATTTAGCATTTCATCAGATCTGAAAAATTATGTGAGACTAAATATAAAAAATACACACCGTGTATTGACATTTTTGATAGATACAGGCGCTGACATCTCACTATGCAAAGAAGATTTATTACATAAATATGATGAAGATCCAGATGATTTCTGCTGTTTAACAGGAATTACAAAAGAGAAAATAAAATCCTTAGGTTCCACTAACATATCTATACAAATTAACGAGACACTAATTAAACATAAAATACAGTTGGTACATGAAAATTTTCCTATCCATACAGATGGTATAATTGGACGAGATTTTTTATTAAAATACAACTGTAATATTGATTATGAAACATTCACTTTAACCGTCAACACAAGAAATGAGACATTGACATTACCTATTCACAACGATACATTCGAGATAAATGTAATAAGAATTCATCCAAGAAGTGAAATAATTATACCTTGGGAAATAAATATTGAAGAAGATAGTGTAATATGCAACCGTGAAATTGGAAAAGGTGTATTTTTAGCAAATACCATAATTCCTAGAGATGGCTACAAACATATAAAATTATTAAACGTATTAGACGAGACTGCAAGAATAGAAAATTTAAAAGTAGAAACTATCCCTTTAAGCAATTTTGATATATATAATACAAATCATGTGTATAAGTGACGTTATAGTTTACTACAACATACTTCATGGAAAATTCGCCTTTTAGCGTTACTGTTCGCATGTGGAAATAACTTTTTGCCATTTTCAGTGTAGAATAATATTAATTAAACACTAATCTCGCTATCCTCTTTCACATAACCATTCTTTCTAGTGCCCATACAAAGCATTGCCAATTTTGCTGTTTTAAGGATACATTTAGATTCTAAGCTTAAATTTTAGCCTCCTGTTTCGTGTTTTTATTTTTAACTTTTGAAAGATAATCTATTTAATCTTTTTATTTCGAAAATATCTATAAAAATATTGATCGTGTAGCGAAGTGTTTTTGACAAATCCATTTACCAATCAATAACTGATCCTTGATGCATTTTTCAATTCTACGTTGTGAATTATTTTGGAGAATTTTTCAAAATTTGTTCCCTTTTATCCCACAGCTAATGAATATTTATTAAATAAGGAAAACTATTTTTACCAACTACTTCCGGCTTGTACTATTGACAACTTTTCAAGAAAAGTCGAATATCTTTTGCAATAAATTGGGATTTTCACATTCTGATTTGTAACTTGATAATTTGATTTGTGGGAACTCCGAAACTTTCAAAAACAAAATAGGCTTAAAATATTTAATAAGATTTCAGAGGAGCAGCTGACAGAAACATGAAGCGGTGTTTTAAATGCTAACTGCGAAACAGCAACATAACAGAAAAAAACTGTACTATGATTTTGCTGCTACTGTGCTGTTGACCATCAGGATTTTCTTTTACAAAAAGTACGTCTTTCTCGTTAATTTACACACCTATGCCATTGCAATGCTCGTGCAGGTGAACATATAACAGCAAACAGCACAAGCATAAGTATGACAGCAGTGTGAAATGGTACAGCAACAGTCCTTTGCACTAATAAGGAATTTTTACATACACTTAATTTCATGTATTAATTTTTTAGTACTAGGAACTACATTGTAATGTTGTTTATCCTTTCTTTTTTTCAACTATTTAAATAGGTAAAAAAATTAACCCTTACCTTATAAGCACATATAGACATTTAAGATTTTCAATTGTATCCTTTAAAATGGAACAAATAGCAACAGCAAGAAAGAAGAAAGCAAAGATTTGATGTTGGTATAGATTCTTGTTTCTCCAGATCCTCTTGATCATCAAAAGTGACAAAAGTAGAGTGTGTAAGTATTGCAAAGCCGCTTAGGTCCTTTCCTGATTGGATATTCCTTACGTATCCCTAGCCCTTTATTATCATGCTTTCTAATTGCTAGAAAATTAAAAACATTTTAAAGGGGGTGTATCTGTTTTTTTTAAGTTTTTATGAAATTAACAACGAAACACCAACACTTTTTATGTTTCCAACTCTTGCACATATATTCATGATTTGTTGCCTGTCACATTCTCATACATATTTTATTTTAAAAACCACCAGTGTTTAAATGTCAAAATATTTCATTAACAATGTGTAAACACAGCCCATATGTAGGTCATTCCGAAACCAGCCCTCATTAATTAGAAGTCTCCAAAGACATATTATTCTTATTTTCGTCTAGCAGTTCATGTTTTGTTTTAATTTTGGAAGACAATCTATCAATTTAAAATTTCATGCATAAATCTTTGTGGTTTTCATAAAAAAATAATTTAATTGTTTTCTATCACGAACTTGACATTTCTATCATTGATGATGGCGAGATATTTATATAAATGCTCACTGTGTTACTACTGTTTAGTGGGTTTTATTTATAAATATCTTACTTTTTATCTAAAACCCAACAAGCACAAATTTCACACTGACGAGAAAAGAAATCAGCAAAATGAAAAAAAAAATTAGAAAAAATCCAGCATTAATCAAGATTTATGAGGGGAAAATTGAAACCAGTATCAAGCAATTTGATAAATTTTTCCGGTTTTATTTTTTATTTATTAAATTATATTAAATATTTAATTGGCCTAAAGAGAAAATGTTTGGACATTTTATTATTTATTGGTGTGTTTGGAAGTGTTAGTTTTAAAGCGTTTTGGGATGCGTGCGGTATTTTATTTTTCACAAAATATTTTTTTCCAAGTATTTATGATTTTAAAACCCATCAGTGGTTCACTGTTAACGCTCTTGTGCCATTATTCTTGATTTCAAACATTAATAATCAGTTAGTAGCCGGATATTTACATTAATGTAAAAATATTCGTTGTGTCTTCTTTGTTAAATTTAAGCTCCTGTTTTCAAATTAAGAAGATGTGTGTTAGAGGCGCATTTTAATTAATTGCCACTCAATAGAAATAAAAAACAAAACACATTTAATCTTTTAAGCTTGGAAAAAAATAATAAATTATTGAATGTATATTTTTTCTTTAGCATTAATATTGTTTATTATATATTACTTTTGTTAGAGCTAAATCAGCATTTAAAATATACTTATATATATTTTTAATTCTAAACAATGACAAATTTATTGTTCCGTAAAAGTGTTAAGATTTGTAATAAATTTTACGTCAATTTACAAACAATTATTTCCACAAAGATTGGTGTAGAAAAAAAAACATCATTTTATTGTGCAAAACTAGATACTGCACTGTGGGTTATATTAAATGTGTTTATTAAATTTGTCTCACATTCTGTCACAATTTGAGTTTAATGTTACGTAATGTTGACATACATACATACTCGATCGTTTGATTTTTTTTAACTGTTAGTCATCTGTCGCCAGATTTTAACTTCTGTAGCACTGCGAGAAAAAACCGCCCCACTCATAATGCCATCAACACTGTTTTAAAGTAACAATTAAAAATTGGTTAACCGTATTCAAAATTTATTAGTTTGTACATAAAATTCTACCAAAAATTGGAATTTTAGCGAAAAATCAAATTTCAACTAAAGTGAAAATTCACTAAACATTCTGAATGATTTCAGCATCGTACAGACAGACCCCGTTAAATCGATTCCATTCCTAATGTTGTCCCTAACATACATATACTTCATCGCATCGAAAATAAATATTAGGGCTAATTAATTAATTTAATTTTACAATTTGTAACTGTTAGGGCATATAAAACTTAAGACGAAATTTTAGAGTTGGTATTTAGTGAATTTTCAAAGAAAGTTTTTCGTCTTGTCTTGATTTTGGTGGATTATTCTATCGGGTGATTTTTCTGCAATTTAGTTTTTTGGCGTAAAAAGATTCTTGGCATGTGGCAATGCCAAAAATGCTCAGTAAGGTTTTCATTTCACGTGCTGTGTGAGAAATGTGTTTTCTATCGAAAAATTGACTTTAGCGACGAAGCTCATTTGGCTCAATGGGTACGTCAACACACCGAATTTCCGAATTGTGAATAGCAGCCATAGAAACTGCTAATGCAACTGAAAGATGTACAGTTTGGTGCGCTTTGTGCGCAGGCGGCATCATTGGACCGTAGAATGGTGAAAATCGCAACGTTACAGTCAATAGAGCAAGGTACCGGTCGATGATTACCAACGTTCGAGTTAAGCTTGGTTGATACAGGGTCTCAACAGGACGGTGCCACATACCACACGGCATGAACCTATTGAGAAGCCAGTTTGGTGAGCAACTAATCTCACATTTGGAGCGATTTGACCCCACTAGACTATTTTTGTGGAGATACATGAAGCCAGTCTCAATTCCAACCCTGCAAGATAATATTACAGCTGCCATTGGTCAGATACCGGCCGAAATGCTGGAAAAAGTATGCTAAAATTGGAGCTCAAGGATGGACCACCTACGGTGTACCCGTAATCTTTAAAATGATAGGCATTCAGTTATTGGCCCAAATAAATACTTCAATCACTTTTGCAAATGTTCTGTTTTTTTCAATTTTCAAAATCCAAAAGGGTAAAAAATAACTCTATATTTAGATTTATTTATAATCTAAATCTTAATTTTACAAATAGAGGGAAATTATTTCCAGAGCTCTGAAAATTGGCATAGTTGGTCCTTGGTACACGTAGAAGAGAGGGTCCACTTAGGATGACATTTTTAAGTGTTTTCCTCTTAGGTCTGAAACTATAATCTTTGGCAAAAATTGCTTGATATAAAAGTATAGCAAGAGTAAAAAGCCAAGAAATTTTGGGCCATTGGTGCATCCACCCTCGCAGTTTCCACATAGTGTTGAGCATTGAATTCCTGTTTTGCGGAACCCACAATGCGTCCCATAGCCTGTTGTATAATTACAAAAACTTGGTTTGAGGGCGAATGCAAACGTAGCAGGTTATATGGTAGAAATAGGTTGAAAGTTGTCATCGTTGCCCCTTGCCCAATCCCAAAGTGCTAGCTGCCTCCCCAATAAATTTGAAACTTTTAGGTAGACTCTCTTGGAGTGCTGTTTGCAGAGCCTTTTGTCGGTGGCAAAAACGATAGGTCTGGCTGGAATTTTTTATAAAAAAGGAAATAAAGCTATTTTTTTTAATTTCTTGTTTTTTGTTGGCTTTATAACTCCAAAATGATTGGATTACGTAAAAAATTACTATTAACATTTTCGTAGACAATTTTGTCAGCTTTTACTTTCATTGCGATTTTTGATTAAAGGTAAAATTTTATACTTACTAGCAAAAAACTTAAAATTGTAGTTTGAAACGATTTAAACTCTATTTTGTTTTTAGCATTAACTGTTTTCCAGGTTGTGCATATTAAATAAATAATTCTCTTTCTGAATAGAAAGAAAAACGAACTCATGCCTAAAAATTTAAATTACTTAATAATTAATAAACTCTATTTTGTTTTAATTTTTTTTTATTTTTTTTTTTACTTTTAAGTTTAGATTAGCCCCTTTTGTAATTGTTACGATATTATCGAATCCTTCGTACTGTAAATGTGTTCAAATAACTCCATTATAAAGAAGGTTTTTTTTTGAAATAAGTGGATTACTGATATTGTTATTTATATGGCTCTACTTAGCGAAAGAAATGTGAAATATCTATCTATTATTTCAACAAACAAGATATCTCAGCAAATTCAATAATATAATGTCAATAAGTCTGTGAGGCTTTGTAACTATTTTTATTTTTCTGTGAAATCCACTTTACATGCCCGAAATTAAGGTAAATGTTCTAATAAAACCAATTTTTTGTGTAAAATTTTACAATCTCAACAATCTAACGCTCCTCGAGAGCGTTAACAAATTTCAAAATACATATTTATTCATTAAATTACATTAAAAACAAATCTCAAGGGAAATTTATTTTCTAAACAATTTTCACTTTTAAATCAACGAGTTTTGTTCAGTGGTACCTCAGTTTAATTATGCAGATTACTTGTTTTTTAATGATTCGTCAACAAGTCTGAATATGTCATATTAAACACACATTCACAAAATCGAATAATAATTTAAACTATTTAATGGGCAATAATTTTTAGCAAATTGTTATAGCATTCGGTTAGTTCGCATAAATGATAAGCAGGGAGGTAACTAACGTGGAATGTGGTAAATTTTAAAGTCAAACAACGACTAGTGGTAATTTGTTAGTCCATTAGTTATTAAATATTTAAATGTTATATTTAATTTGTTGTTGTTGTTGTGCGCTTTTGCTATGAATAGTTATTTCATGAATATGAATAGGGCATTTATGTTTTATTTAGCGTGACTTAGTGTGTTAGCAAATACTTTTTGCTAGAAAATAATTTATATCCTTTTGAATATTTATTTAATTTTTGCAGTTTTATTTTGCTGTTATTTTTGCTTAATGCTTACTATTTAGTATGATAATTTGTTTTGTTTGCTTAATTTCTAAGCGAAAATATTTTCTGAATGTTAAAGCATTTGTTGCTTTAACTCACTGATACTAAATCACTGTGGAAAATTAAGTACGTCAAAATGATTAAAACTTCTACGTAAAATACGTTAATGAGGCCAATATTTTCAAGGGACGAGCATTACATAAAACCTCGGCTCTTGTCTTTCGACTATATCCGACGGTGACCTTAGTAATGCGATTACTAACCCCCTATTATATTTATTATTATGTTTGAAGCCTTATGAACTACGACCCGTTAGACCTTTTCAAAGACCGTTGCAGAACATATGCTCGAATTCTCAATATCCCATTACTCAGACCGCATAATCTGTATTTGATGGTCTCTGGGTTTACTATCTGAAATTGGTGGAAGCTAATACCCCAGCATCCTGTAAACTATTCCGAGAGCTCATTCTTATCTAGTGTCAGAATCCTTTGGGATTTACAACGAGATAGCGTAAAGCGTAATGATTTCTCTCCAATGCCAAGCAAATTTCCATTGAACCCAGGAACCAGTTTGCTCTACTGGAAGGTTCTGGTTCTTACCACGGCCCAAGTGGCATATTGTAGTTTCATTCCAGGTACTAAGTTCAAGTAGAGACTTAATGCAGTCAGTGAAAACCCCTTCACACACTTCACACGATTACAAGGCTTTGAATGTTACCGAGCTGTGCTAGTTATGAAGGCATTCCGTAGCAAAGATGAGACAATAGTAAGTTTTAGCTTGCAAAATTGTTGCTATTGTATAGGTGGCAACCTTAGGCCCAACGCTACCTGAATCCTGATTACAACCTTTACTGAGTGGTGCGGAGCTTCTTTTGTTTGCGACTTGCGCCGCAATATACATCGCGATATCGATTAAGGACCACAATCACATAGCCAAAGTCTTCACCCACAACCCCGAAGGGCACTCAACAGCAACGATTTCGAAAATTTTGTTTCGCAGGCTACTGGTGTCCGTGGTACCCGTCGTTTAGTTACTGGTCGAACTCCGAAAATTGCTCTATTCCAGTTTCAGCCCTACACAGGTGCTACAAAACAAAAAATTTCCTTCAGCACGAATTGAAAACGACGACATGTGGTTCCACCAGAACGCCGTTTCGTGCTACGCAGCGGGCGTCATAATGGACATTGTCCATAAATGATTTAAGGGTAAATTTGCCACCAGTTTTCTGCGATTTAATCTCGTTAGATATTTTCTTGCGGAATTTTCTGAATCATTCTGCTCTTGCTTAATATTAAGTTTACAGAAGCAACAATTGCTTTATTCAGTACATTATGGCTTTGGATTCCATTAGGTTGATATGGTAATTTTATAAAAGGCCACGTTTTTTAACCTTGTGTCGTATTTTCAACTTCGACTTCTAAACCTCGAGAAACCGACCAGTTTTATATAATTTAGTAAAATTTTATGCAAACATTTCTAAAAGTCATACATAACTCTAATAATATTAAAAATACTAATATTAATTCTTAAATTCTGTTTATCTTACGAATATCTAACATTAAAGTTACAATACAAAAACTGAAGTACGTGGCCGGTAATTATTAGCTAAAGCTTAACTAATTGAATCAACTCAATCTCTGCTACAAATTTGTAGTAACACATCCATGTAAGCAAAAATAATTTTATACAAACTACCGTCATTAGTAACAACATTTGTAGTACACATGCACTCTATAGGCAACATTACAGACGGACGTGCAGATGCTGTGACAGGTAACAAAATGGCCAATAGAAAACAGAAGCACCTTTTAAACGACTAATCCAGCATGTCTCCTTAAATCACTATGATGATGTTGATGAAGATGGTGTTGCATGTTGCCACTTAAAAATAATTTAATAAATAAAAAAATCGTTAAGTAAATCAAATAAAAAAATATATTAACGAACGAACGCTGGCTCAACGTCATACAGCAATATTAATCGAAAACAAATTATAATAAAAACGAAAACTATTTGCAAAATATGTTCAAGTCGGTCACCCTACAGTAGAAACAGCTGTTAAACTTATTTAATTAGTTTGTATATGTCATTACGAATAACTTATATATTTGCCTTTAGATGGTTTGGAATGTTTACAGTGCCTGGCTAATATGTACTCGTAGTTATAGAATTTATTCCAGCCGCCTTAGAGTGGTTTCAAAATTCTCTATATTCTCTAACCGTCTGATTTGAAGATGAACGAAAATTGTATTTCGAAAATATTATAAAAAGTAATCGGAGTTAAGACATTTTTCGTTTGTTGTCATCGATGCCATCCTAACCCATTTAATATCTCCCACAACTCTCTCTCCTTATTACAATAAATGTGAAATTTTGGCAACATGGCTGCCTTTACCATTATTTCCCGAAAAACACCTCAGCAACAATCTCGACCAGTCTTGGCAGCCATCTACTAGGGAGCTATTCGATTTTATTACTTTCTAGTCTTTGAGACCTAGTTAACCCTGATACCTTTTTGAGTACCGAAAAAAAGCTATTCTGATTTTGATGAAGATCATAATACTCAGAGGCGAATTTTTGGAGCTGCGACTCTCTGCATAAACTCTTAGATGAGTCTCTTTTTAGCCATAAGTCATAATTTTTTGTAGCGAAATTAAGATTTTCCGTGGTTGGTGTCTTAAATAAGTTAAAGTGTGACTTCACAGTCTTCCATGCCTGAAATGTGTTCGTATACTTTGCATGTTATAACTAGAAATTTTTATAATGTCGCAAAAGAAATTTATCTTTAAACACCAATGGCTTTAATGATTGCTAATATATTTATAAGAAAAAGGAATTTTAGATAACTTGCCAAACACTTCAACAAAATACATATTGATAAAATTAATTGATCTTATTAAATTTCACTTACAATCGTATTAAACAGCAAACTTGTTTTAAGTGAAAAGCATTCAGCAAGATGGTAGAGAAAATATTTAAATTACATTTTAATAAGAGAAATTTTTGGTTGTAATTCTTTTTGATGGAGAGGAAAAGTGGAACTTTCTTTCTCTGAACTTGGGTAAAGAATTATATAACAAAAACAAAAAACATGCTTGTGGCATGGTTAGGACAACTATATTATGTTTTTTACCACAATATATAATTGTTGCAAATATATTATGCTTATTTTTTTATCATAATTTAAACATTACATTAGTTATGATAAGCAAAATACATTTTTTGCAAATCATTAACTTCTAAAAATTTGAAAACTTACACTTATTGACAGTAGAACTTTACGCAATACGCGATCCTTGATTATTTCAATTCTTAAATTATTAACATATTTTGTTTTCGTTTTTATTTATTTTTTTACGATTGCATTATAAATTACCTATTCGATATTCGAGGAAACTTAAAAAATATGTGAATATTACTTTTGCTTTTTAAACCAACTCAGTTTAAAATTTCTTAGTAAACTTCGTGAAATCGATAGAATAAGAGTTTGTGAAAATCCCAAAATGGTAAAGCTTTTCATAATTGTATCAATCTCATACAGTAATTCAGCACGGGTCTGAAGGATTTAATGCAAACAACGGCAATTTAAACTGAATGACCACACTTGTCTTTTATATAGAACTTTAGCTTAATTTGATAGGTTTGATACGAATCTAGACGAAAAAAATTTGTAATATATACAGTTGCCCCAAGCAAACTTGTGACTCGGTTTCCGCAACAATCTCGATTTTTGCATCTGTTCCAATTTGTAAGAATTGGGGTAAGCGAGGTTGCACTGTATTTATATTGGTTAGTTGCAGTACTTTAACAAACTTTATTTATCTATTCTCGCAATCAACTCAGTTTATATGTGTTAGTGTTTAATGTCATTTGGAAATCTTCGACCGAAATTTAAACGGATTTAAAAATATTGTAGGAGCACATAATATCGAATCTTATCTTATTTTGTAGACTAAACCAAATATCGAAAGAGAAAACATTATCGTTCCCGGAAAATTTAATGCATTGCACGTATAGGGAAAATAAAAAAACACAGGATATGTAATTATATCTCAAAAAGTATGGAACTTGTGGAGCTAGGAGGTAAAAGAGTTGATTTGTTTATATAAAAAAATAGGAATAAAAAAACAACCAAAGGTTGTTTCCAAGCAAACGTTGGTACCAAATCCGAAACAGGCTCACAACGAAATCTTTCAAACACGTTTTTCATATGCTCAGAAATGTTTTTCTAGACATTGAATGAGAGAAGAATCTAAAGTTCTAGAACTAAAATTGGGATGACTTAAGTAGGTAGGGCGTTGACTATTAAGCATCCGATGGATGTAGGTGGATGGGATTGTATCCCAGCCCGCCGTCAATCAAAACATAAATTTTTCTGATTGTATTAGCTTATATTCATAGCCCTCATTCGTCGGCGTTTACATGACATCTAAAAAAAACATAATGCCAATTGCAGAGCTGTAAACACTGAAGCTTTTCTATCCTTTCTGCTTCACAACACTTGTCTTCTCTAAACTTTCCCTTTCCAAAGAAAGAAGCACAATTATTCAAAGAATAATTAATAGGCAGATATTAGTTGCCTTTAGTCTAACTTTCTTATACAAAAATTTTGTAACGATTGTTGCGAAACGCGCCTTCAAAGTCAGGCACTGACGAACCTGATGTTTAGCGAACGTGGTACAGAAGAATGCTCTTATTATCACAAACTTACCACAAAAAAAATCCTTGTACCAATTTTTATGATCTGCGAAGATTTGAATTTTTTTAAATTATAATTCAGTTTAATTTTATCTAGAAATATGTATTGATTTTTAAGTTTCGTTTTTATTTCCTAAAAACTATTAAACGATTATGATGTTTAAAATAAAATAAATATCGTATAATGTAGAACAATATTTTGTAGGCCTGTTAAAGCTGTTGGACAAATAAAATACATTCGTCTCACTGGATATTTTGTACACTCTGGGGCATCTGTAGCGTGTAAAAAGGACTAGCCGTACTCAAAATCTATTGCGAACGAAATACCCTGACCATCATTATTTAAAATTTAACTATTTTTATTATTTAATGAAGCCTTAAATTGGGTATTTTCCTGAATAACTTCACAAAGAAAAGTGTCTATTCTCAACGGTCGACGTTGAGGGTTTTGTTAATTAAAGTTTAGCTGCTGTTATCTTTCTTTTCTGGTAGGTTTAAGAAATAAGAATAGTGACAGACCTGTACGTTAAACACATCAAGGCAACAGACTTCAACACAAGCCAACCCTGCACAATAATATGCTTATTACGATACACGGAATAGTGCTACCCCGGATTGTAAGAATTAATGTTATAAGTTAACGGTAAACAAACGACAAGTCGACTTTAATAAGAAATGGGACCACTGAAAATATTACGGGATATTTAGAAGGGCATAGCGGACAGTACAATTTCGTGAGAAGAAGACTCTACTTTCAGAAGTTGTTTGGCAAGAGATTCCTTTCGAATATAACACAAGTTCATTATATAACAAAAGTGACACTACATATATTCGTGCAAGAGCTTTGATCGGTCATATTTTAAAAGTTACATAATTCGCCAGACATTCCCTTCAATTAAACTGTCAATATCATCGCCAACATGAAAAAAATATCAGCGAAATACATAGTGGCCTTCATTTTACTCTATTTTAGTGGTTATAGAACTCAAATGTGGGAAGGGAACCAAGTAAAAGTTAAGTTCAAACATTAAACAAGTCGTTTAAAAGATTATTATTAAAACTTGTCTTTAACGTTCTTGTTAGTAAGAGATAATTTTAGCGAAAATGAGGAATAAAGTGAGATTTAACTATTAGTGGAAACGACTTTAGTTAATTTGTTTACGCTATGTCTTGACTAAACGTAAATGGCTTCGCACATTTAGAGAGCGTCGGCAGAATAAAGAGAAGGAATTTGCTCGTGGCCTTCTGTTTGGATAATACATGTAAATGTTCTTGTTCAGTTTGATCATAATTTTCTGCCTCTCATCGAGATCGTATGAAAGCTTAATGTAGGGGTGTTTACAGAAAAGCACACACACACACACATATGTTTTTTATTTTGCCTGTGTGTATTTCGTTTGTGTACTGGCATAACAGAGTTGGGCGAGCAATTGTTCGGACAACTTTGTTTGAACACGAACCGACCATCAATAGCGACCAGCAAAATGTACGTTGTCTGAACAGATTTATGGCTAGTCAAGACGCCATGTTACTCGCATCAAATAAACAGTCTGTTGATATTTTGTGTTTGTTTATTTATTTTGTGCAAAAAATTGTAAAACTATTTCGCTATTTAATTGTTATTTTGTCCTTAAAATATGGCAACTTGAAATGCACTAGCCTTGTGTTAAAAGTTGGGGATAATTTTGAGATTTTTTTGAGTTTAGTTTAGTTTAAAGTACACTCAACGAAAAAATAAATATCTCGCCGGCACAATCCCAACTTTAACTATTGGACAGTTGTAAAATTTACCATAAATGTATTCAGTACTACGCACCCCCATCCTAACGAAATAAGATGAATTATTTGGACAATATATTTATGCTGCTTTAATTACCAAATATTTAAATATCATATTGCAACCTCTGGAGCTTAACCTGGTCTATAGTATACTTTCAGTGTTGTGGCTTAAAATGCTCTTGCCACTTTTATTAAAGGAATATTCGTCTGAAATGAAAAAATCTGTTTTCTGTTGCTGTTTTGGCTGCTGCAGCTCCTAGTTCAAAGAGCAGCATTTAATGAACACAAACAAGCATTGAACAAATAGGCCTGGGTGCAGTTGTATTAAGTTCAAACACTTGAATTTCATTTGTGTTCGAAGTTGCTGCCAATGTTGCCAGACGATACAATTTGCCGTTTTGAAGGGTTTGGTATGAGGTTAGACAATTGTTAACTATACTATATATAGATTCGTCACTAACTTTTATATATTTTTCTGTTCCATATGTATTTTAGAGGTAACTTTTTCTTAGAAAGTTTGTGCAAAAATCAACGTGATTTTTAATTAAACAATTAGCTGTTTTTTGTTGTTTCAAATATTTTACAAATTAATTTTTAAAATTCGTATTTCAGTTTAAATTAATCTCCATTATTTTGCATTTCAGTTTTTAAGTTTACATTTAAAGATTAAAAATAGATGGTTGTAAACAACCTTTTTCACAAATGAAGGCGTATTAGCAAGCCATTACCAAAAGGTTTGGATAATATTTTTGAATAGTAACGTTTGAATAGTTCGCCCCCTCTACTTCAATGGCAGGAGAAAAATAAGAGCTACTAAACTAAAGAAAAAATAAAAAAAAAAAATCGATTGATAAACCAAGTAGAAAATGTTACCCAGCTGTTTTGTCTTTGCCTATTTATATAGAGATTTGGTATTTCCAAAAAAATTTTAAATAATACCTAAAGAATATTTTTTAGCCCATCCAACTGATTATATTGTGTACGTTTTTGAAAATATGCTTCGAAATTTCAAGATTTTTATAAAAATTATTAGGAATTTTTTACTATTTGGACAATTCTTTTTGACGACAATTTCTAAACAATTTACTCTGCCAACTATGCAGTGCACGCAGTAACAGTGTGTATGGTTGGGGTCGTGTGTTTACGCAATATCGGCCCCAGCAGGCGTTCACACATGTAACAGCTCCTGTACAATTGATTTGAAATTATAAGGTTCCTTTTATTCTTTCTGGTGTTTTGTTCTGTTGTTGTTGTTGTTGTTGCAGTTAGTGTTGTTATTTATAATAAATGAGAGTCAGAGGATCGTTTGTAGAGGTATAGGTTTTTTTATTCACATTGTTGTTTGTGGATTTTGGTTAGATCTTATAACTTGTTTCATCCAAACGATTGTGTTAATCTTTAGATCTTGAATTTTATTTTCTTTAACTTCTGATTACTTGTTTTCCTCCTTTTTTCTTGTGTATGCGTTTGTAGATTTTTTTATTGAAAGACTTAATTAGAAAATTGATTTTTTATTTATTGTGTGTCAAGGCATTGAGATAAAATTACTCTTGTTAAAATTTATTGTGTTGTATTTTATTGAAAAATGGTACCTTGTAGTTTGTTCGGCGTGCCTAATGAAGTACAGCTCAGTTTACAAAGGCATTTTCTTAACAATTATTTGAATTTTATTTAAATAAATTGTTTTATTTTAGTTTATGAGTTGCGTTATGGGTTCTAGGAACTGAGTGGTTTTAATATTAATTAATTAAAACTTATGTAGGGTCTTGTTGATTATTCAGTATACAGGAACATTTCTAAAACTAAGTATTAACATTTTTAAGCGGCTGTTGAAAGAGTTGAAAAAGAAGAAATTACGCGTTTAATATTGTTGATTTGATGTACAATAGTTAATCAATTGACAAAGAAGCAGTAGAACATTATCTATGCCTTTGCTTAGCTTCTGCATTATTACGATCTCTCTTTTTTATGATTGATATTTTACCAGACATGACCCATCTCAGAGACTTGGACTCGTAAATGTTGGGAAACTTTGCTTAGACCTTATGTTTCTATAGCCTCAATGGCTTTTCAATCCAGGTTCATGGATTAAGTGTAGGTCTTCGGGAACAAGAATGATCAATTATATTTTCTTCTCAACCTATTCTTGCCTTCCAGCATGACGGACAATTATTTGAAGAAAATTAAATTATTTAAATGTATGCAAGTAATTATAAAAACAACATAAAATTTTTCCTACTACAACAAACACTTTTGTGTTTTTATCTATTAATTTATTCTCAATTTTAACACCTCGCCACAATTTGTTGTTACAGATTCGAGATAGATACGAGATATTGATCACATGGCTCTTATTGATTCCAGTATTTCGAAACTTAAAAGAAAAGAAAACAACAGCTTCGAATTTAAATTATCCAATATTTGGATTGGATCCAGTGTACTAAATAAAAATTCAATTGTTTATTCAACAATTTGGTACTTCTTTATCAAGATTTGTGGCTGATAACTTGCAACGTCATGTTTGTTTGTTCCGGACAAGTATCGATGAGCGTACTTGTATGTGGCTCTTATGATTTATTTAAACACAATTTTTCATTCAAGGTTTTATTTTTTCTTGATTATTCATTTTTCTATTAAAAGTGTTTTAACATTTTGAAATCGTCGAATGAGTCCAATTTTGGGATAATACGAACTAAAAACATATGACGTTTAGCGCTGGACATGATTTTGTTTCAAACTGAGGAAACTTTGCATGGTGGGTATAGTAGCTTAAGTATTTAAATCCGGTTGCTCGTTAGTTTTAATAATGAAAGCGGTAATAATTCTTCTAGGTTTTTCATTTTGGTTTTTTTTTCTATAAAAGTGAAAATTATTAAGAACTTTATTAAAATTAGTTAAAAATATCTTTCTTATGAAATAGTCCCTATGGAAATTTGTTGAATATATCCATGCGAAACTTATTTTCATACGATTTCCATACTAAATTTTTTTGCAAATTTATTACAATTATCAAAAGGAACTTTGGTAAAAAACATTCCTACCGACATTTTGTAGAAAATGTTGTAAAAATTCTTTTAAATGAATTTGGTTAAAATTTTCCCTTTGGGGTATGAATATTTTCCCACCGAAATTGAGTGGAAAATTAATTATAGACATTTTGTAAATAAATTTTCATATAAACATTTCACTATATAAACATTTGAAAATTTCGCCAAGAGATATTAATATTGATAACACTCAAATTACATTACAATTAGTTGTTATAAGTTATAATAGTTTTATAGACTGCAGTGGCAAGTAATTATCAGTGCACTGATAATTACTTCTCAGGAGACAACATCTTATGTTTATTGCAGTCTGACTCTTACTTCTCTCAATGAGTTTCAAGTGGCCATTACAAAGATATTGTTTTTTAACACGACATGCAGATGCATTATTTGGTGAAAAATTCTATAAATTTTAATATGTATCTGAAAGAGGAACAAATAAATGTTAAATAATTTTAACAAGTCAATAAAATTGTCTATCTTATGCTTCTATCAAGGAGATTGTGTAAGTATAGAAAGGATCGCCAGAGTGTAAGAAAATAAATGTTGTGCAGGGATGAAATAAATAAAATAACTAAAAAATAAATGGAGACAAGTCAGTTAATTATAAGATCTAATGCAAATGCTTTTTAAGATAAAGAACAAAAACTAACGTAAATAAAAAATCATTATTTAGTTTGTAAATGATCTTCATGACATGTCTTAGTTGCTGCTGACTGTATAATTAGGGTATTCTGGATTTGTTTATGCAAGGAGAAATTTTGTTAATTGGAAATTTGATCAGCGAACAGAGGTTAAGGGTGGCACAAAGGAGGTTTATCCGAGTATATTTCAATTATATAAAGAACTGGCGTGTAGTTTAAATGAAAAAGGTGAAAGTCCGGAGTCCAGCAAAAACAGAAATATTGTAAATTCAAGATTTTGGTTAAAATTATATCTAAGGATTTGGTTACTTCTTAAAACTTATAGAACGGCTTTGACAATTCCAAATTCAGGTATTTAGAGCTTTTAGATAACTTCTAGTTTCTAAATCTTACAACAACAGGGATTTTTCGCCTAACCTAACTGTTTAATTAACTTTAAAAGGCACAATAGTAAATGTAAAATGGGAAACACTTTTATCACTAAATTCTGTGCAGCTCTAGAATACACGTTTGTCATATTTCCACGACCAAAAGGTAATTTACGATCTTTCTCTGAGCACCCTTTATACTCGTATTCAATATCATAATCATACATATCTGTTTAACGCTAATTTTGTGTTCTTATTTTTTACGTTTTTTACTTTAAATAAAGAATAATGATGCTAAAACAAAGACATTATTGCAAATTGAATATGTTTCCTATGAAAACCAGAAACCATTTAAACACACAAGAAGTTTACAAGGCGGACATAGAATCGTGTGATTGAACTTGGTTTCTGAAGTCATTGATTCCAGTTTCGTTCTTTTACTACTCGACGTGAGTGTGTTTGCATTCCTTGGTTCTGTGGTTTGACTTGATTGCTTTTATTAAGTATTTTTATTGTTATAATTTTTCTAAAATTTGACAGACTTGACACATCAATGTGTGAGTTCTTACCAGCGTCATTTGCCTACGTTTAGTATAAAATATTGTTACTTTTATTATAATTTATTTCATTCATAGTTTTTGTTTAATAAACTTGACTTGTTGAATTTGTCAACTATATTTTACTACTTTATCACGACCAAGTGATTTTTCCATATCACTTACATGACAGTTGTTGTTTTTTTATAAATCGTTTATTAAAATATCATTAATTTATATAGAGTATGAGCATTGATTTAACAATTTCTTAGAAAAGAAATAATTGAAAGTAAAGTATTTGCTAATGAAAAAAAAAAGTTTGTGCGTTTTGGTGAAAGAAGGAATTATATTGTGTTTTTAATACTTACTGGTTGATACTGCATTAATTGAGTCACAAAAGAAACTTACCTGTAAAGAAACAGAGAAAAAGTATTTAACAAATGGCATCAAGGTATAAATAATTTAATTATTAGTGTTATTAGACTATAAAATAATTTTAATTATTGTCATACTAAAAATGTAAATAAAATTATAGTCAAAGTCGTGATGCTTTTTATATTCTTGGCTTTCAAAAATATATATAATCGAAGGAATATTTATGTCATATTCATAAATCATAGACGATCTCATTTCACTCCCCTCCTGAGCTGCGTCGGGTATCCAAAGTCACAGTCATAGTGAGTGTCTAAGCCTAAAGGGAAGTCGTAGTCAATTCAAACTTCATAATAAAAATTATATTCAATTCAAAAGAGTCAAATTCAGAGAAGAAGTAGGTATGTCCAGGCATGTACCGTTAACATTCTCATATCTAAAGTCGTAGTCAAGGTGAACGGCATATCCAGAGGCTGCAATAATTAGCAAAGTCAAAATCAAATTATATCTTCAGCCTAAGTCTAAGTTACAGTGGAAGTCAATTCCATAGAGAAACTCATAATCATACTAGTTGCTACACCAATAGTGGTAGACAAAAAGTGTGTACAATACCTTGTAAAATTCAAATTATTATCGAAATCATAGTCAATGTTATAGAAAAATTGTGTGTATTCCAATTCACTCTCAGTGACAGGCAGTAGCCAAAGACATAAGTACCGTAGTGAACGCCGAAGTTATAGTTAAAGCAAAGATAACAGCGAGGTAAAAATAAATATTCTCATACCAAAAGACATACTTCTAACCATACTCATGTCAAGGTCACACTAAAAGATCAAGGTTCTATAATGATCTGCCAAAGACCAAGTCGATTTTTTTCAAGGAAACGTAATTGCACATGCACTTATACAAACACATGTAATTGTAATTGAAATTTTCTAAATACAATATCTAATTACATTCTATTGTAATTAAAATCGAGGAAAATATCAATTACAAGTATACGAAATTGTAATTGAGAATTTGCCAATTACACAGTAATTTTAATTAAAAGTATTCAAATACAAATTGCATGCCAATGTAATTAAACAAAATCTAATAGCAAGTACCTATAATTAAAAACTAATTACTTTATTAAATAATTATAAACAAGTTAAGTAAATTACATTTGAATTATTAAATTACATTAGTTATTTATTACACACTTTAGATAAAAATTTTTAAAAATAATAAGAAACAAGTAAAGACATTATTATATGAGTTCATAACAAAAATTCGGCTAATCCCATTTAAAAAAAAACTTAACTTTATGTGTCAAATGTGTCTTTCCCGAACATTGAATAATAAACAATCTGAAGTAAATCATTGTAAAAAAATAACTCAAATGTGAGAAGGTGATCCACCTTCGTACAGCTTATCTATCGTTATCTTATATATATAAATTAAGTTTTATTAATAATAAAGTTGTTATTAATAAATAAATAATTAATTACATACAATAAATAATAAACAGTATTTTATTATTTACATGGTGCCGAAACCCGTCGTAATTGAAGAGCAAAAAATGGCAGACGCGTGCAATTTTTTACGACTACCGAAACCCTTAGTTATTGAACACGATATAGACATGGCTAAGGAATGGAAACTATGGAAGCAGCAATACGAATACTTCGAAATAGCGTCAGGTCTAAGCGCGAAGCCAGAAAATGTTCAATTTGCCACTTTTATGTCAGCCATTGGGTACTCTGCCATACAGATTTACAACTCCTTGCCGGGAGCAAAAATTGAAAATTTAAAAAAAGTTAAAGAAGAGTTTGATCTGTATTTTACGCCAAAGCTAAATACTACGTTTGAAAGATATAAGTTTCATAAACTAGTTCAAAGCGAGTGCGAGACTATTGATGAATATGTAACCCGGCTGAGACTTCAGTCAAAAAATTGCGAATTTGAACAACTCGGTGACAGTATACTGCGGGACCAACTAATTTTGGGTATAAAATGTGACTCCTTGCGAACAAAATTATTGTCTGAAGACATTACTCTAGAAAAGGCAATAAAAATGTGTGAAGCAACGGAATTAGCTCAAAAGCAAACAGCAGAAATCCACAATGAGCATGAGAAAAATGTAAGTTTGGTGCAAAAAATAGATACAACTAAAACTTTTAATTGCCGTAATTGCGGAACAAATCATGCTATACGTAGCTGTCCAGCATTCTTTCATGTCTGTAAAATATGTAAAAAGAAAAAAACATTTCGAAAACTGGTGCAAAAGAAATAACAAAAAAGGTACTTATAAAAACAGAGATGTTAATAGTCTTGAACAGGTTCGATACAATAGCGGCAGTGATGACACTGATTCAGAACTGTTCATAGGTTGTGTCACAAACACCTTTCAAATTGGTGAACAAGGCTTTACCGAAACTATTATGGTTGGCAATGACAAATATAAAATAAAATTAGACACGGGTGCTCAATGCAACGTGTTGTCAAAAAAGCTCATTGATAAATTTAACTCCTTCAAACCCCTGGTTTTTATACATCCCTGTAAAGTGAAACACCTGATTGCATTTGGTAATCATAAAATAAAAGTGTTGGGTGAAGTTAATTTAAAGTGTAAGCTAGCACAAAAAACTTTAAACTTTAAAATCGTAAACGAGGATGTGAAACCGATTCTTGGCGCAGAATCCTGTGAAAGACTGCAATTAGTCAAAAGAATAAACGAAGTTAAATTGGACGACAACTTATTCAATGGTCTTGGCTGTATTAAAAATTTTGTGTATGATATCGATTTAGTTGATAACCCCAAATTTGAAATCAGTCCAGCTAGACGTGTGGCGTTCCAAATAAGAGATCAAGTCAAGAAAGAACTTGATAAAATGGTACAAATGGGCGCCATTGAGCCAACTAACCAACCTACACCAGCTGTCTCACCAATGATAGTAGTAAGAAAAAATAATAAAATTAGAATCTGCATTGATCCAACCAGTGTCAATAAAAATATAAAACGTCGTCATTTTCCCATGAACACAATAGAAGAAATCTCTGCACAGCTACGTGGTGCAAAATATTTTACAATCCTAGATTGCAAAAAGGGGTTCTGGCAAATTCCAGTTTCTGAGCGCACTAAGCAAATACTTACATTTTCAACGCCTTGGGGTAGATATTCGTGTAAAAGGTTGCCATTCGGAATCTCATCTGCGCCAGAAGTTTTTCAATGCGTAATGCAAAAGCTTTTCACAAAAATACCCAATGTAAAGGTCGCCATTGACGATATTTTAATACATGCAACGTCCATAGAAGAACTACATCGCACCACGAGAGAAGTTATCAAAATTATTGAGCAAAATGGGCTGAAACTAAATAAAGAAAAATGTGAACAAGATCGTACAAAGGTAAAATTTTTAGGCCACATAATCAGTGCCTGCGGTATGAGTCCAGATCCTGATAAGATAGATGCAGTAATGCAGCTTAAACCCCCAAAAAATCGTAAATCATTACAACGAATTCTTGGAAAGTTTACTTCTCGCATATTACCGCACCATTAAGAAGCCTTCTTCATAAATTAAACTCCTTCTACTGGGATTCTATACAACAAAAATCATTTGAAAAGCTAAAAGACATCATCAGCAAACCACCGGTCTTAAAACTATATGATGTAAATAAAGATGTTAAATTGCAAGTCGATGCGAGTTCATATGCAATTGGTGCGGTGCTGCTGCAAGAAAACCAACCAGTTGGCTACGCCTCTAAATCGTTAACGGATTGTCAATCCAGATATTCACAGTTGGAAAAAGAAGCACTTGCTGTCAAATTTGGCTGTGAAAAATTTCACCAGTATGTGTGGGGTAAGAAAATCACAATCGAATCTGATCATAAGCCCTTAGAATCTATTTTCAAAAAACCATTGCATTCCTGTCCGACAAGACTGCAAAAAATTAGATTGACCTTGCTTACTTACGATCCTAACGTTATCTACATGCCGGGTGTGAAAATGTATTTAGGGGACCCATTAAGTCGCGATTGCCAGCATGGTATAAATAAATACAATAAAAACGAAGAAGAAGAAGAAAATCTCGAAATACAAATGATTTTGTCTATTGCAGATAAAGAGTTCGAACATTTGAAAACCCATACAAAAATGGACAAAACTCTTCAAATGCTAATAAAATTTATAGAAGCGGGATGGCCAAAATCAAAACGAAATTTACCTCACCAAATTCAAGAGTATTGGCACTTTAGAGAAGAGCTGTCCGTCAACGATGAGGGTATCATATTCAAATCTACAAAAGTCTTAATACCCCTTAGCTTAAGACCATATTTTTTAAAACTTATACACAATGGACATTTTTGTTATGCAAAATGTGTAAATATGGCCAGAGAGTCAATTTTTTGGCCACGTATGAGCCAAGATATTTTCGAATATATCAAAAAGTGCGCAGCCTGTCAGGTATACCAAAGGCGTAACACAAGGGTCAAAATTGGTGAGAAAGAAATTCCAGCCCATGGTTTCGATATTGCTGCGACAGATTTATTTCATTTTCAAAACAACGACTACATTGTATTTATAGGGAGTTATTCAGATATTTTTTCAATATTTGGTCCACCACGCACGCTAGAAACGGACAACGGACCTCAGTTTTCAAGCATAGAGATCAAGCTGTTTTCATCTAACTGGATGTTTAACCATCGTACCAGTTCTCCGTATCATCCGAGTGGCAATGGGCTAGCCGAAAGAGCGGTACAAATAGCGAAAAATATTTTGAAGAAATCATTTTATGACAACAGTGACCCTAATTAGGCTTACTTAATTACATGAATACGCCCAGGGGAACTTAGGGAGCACCCTCGCATAGGCTGTTTGGTCACGACATTCGGGGTTTGTTACCGATAGCTAAAGAAAGACTACTTTCATCGGACCACATAAAAGTAAGCGAGAACCTTAAGGCAGAGAGGGAAAGTCAAAAGCTCTATGCTGATCGTGGAGCAAAAGATAAACCACATCAGTTCAACGAGGGTGACACAATAGTAACTCGAACAAACTCTCAAGACAGTTGGAAACCAGGCATCATAAATTCTCAAATACATCCAAGATCCTTCCTGATAAAGGATAGAGAAGGTAAACAATACCGCAGAAATTCGATGCACATACGTCCAACCCAGGCTAGAATTCCCACTCTCCCAAACATTCCCGCTGAAAACGAGCAAAGCAATAGGTCAAACGAACCCAATGATGCCCCGACCGCATCGCCCATTAATCAAGAAGGGAATTCTGCTCCTACACTTAGAAGATCGTCCAGAGTAAAATCACAGCCAGAACGTCTACAATACTCCTAGTTTGGTCTCGAAGAAGAGGGATGAGAAGGTGATCCACCTTCGTACAGCTGCTAATTACTTATACTAGCTACTAATCAATACAACCATTCACATTGCAACTACCAGTTCCGTTGTTAGAGTTCGTGCTGACCAGACACACTGATTATCCATCGTCATCTTATATATATAAATTAAGGTTTATTAATAGTAAAGTTATTATTAATAAATAAATAATTAATTACATACAATAAATAATAAACAGTATTTTATTATTTACAAAATGCATTAGTAAGCTTTATTAAATAACGGTAATATTTACCGCCGGCTTATTAGAATTAAATAAAACTAAATAAGTCTGTTCCAGTCTTAGGACAGAAAGGTCAAGAATGGCTGATCTATTAGTTTTTCAATGCGATTTCTCAACAGAAAGTCTGCCTCAAGAAAAAATTTCTGGATTTCTTCTCCCTGCAACACTACAAATATTGAAACGATCTTAAACGATCATTATTTCTGTTAACAAACTTGACAACACATCGAAATGATAAGTTATTCGATACAACTGATAAAAAATGTCATCATTTATGTTGCTGATGAATTAGTCACAAATAATACATTACGAGGAAACTATGTTGCATTTATTATCATGACAAATCGATTATGACAAATCGACTAACTCCACCAGTCGCATAATTTGAGGTGCTGAATTCAAATCACTTAATTTTTTATATTGTTTCTGGTTAACGAGATATACCGTTATCTCGAAAAAATTAAAAATTCTTATAATTTGAAAACGATTTGAAATATATTTGGAAGTGTCAAATTCGCAATAAAATGGGCTTTAAGTTATACTAACATTGTCTTTGAACCTGCTTAGTTGTTTTAAAGTTATCGAGGAAGTTTTGACACTAAAAAAGCATTTTTATGCAAAATGTAAGCACTTGATTTTTAAAAATCAATATTACTAAACGAAATATTATATTGTATTTAAATATCTAAAATTTTAATTCACACCTTATTGGTATAATTATTTGTATTGTAATCTGTAGTTAACGTTTATTGTCTATAGACTTTTTATAAATAAATTAAAAAAAAAATCTTAAAAATTAAAAAAAGACACAAATTTCACTTGTTGCGTCATATTATATATTCTCCACTTAGTTAAGGTCAAATAAAGTTATCATATGCATACAACAGATTGACAATTGCTAATTTTGATAGAGAGCATTTTACACAGATATGTTATATGACAGTGAAAAAAGAACGGAATTTTTCTCTGTTACTACTAGCAGATTGAAACACAATTTGGGCATGGGACAACACCGATGTCATATTTCGGATTTTTTTTTATATAACTGAGTAGGACAAACTCTTCTCCAGTTATGCTAATATTTGTCGTGCAACTGCTTTCTTCTGGGCATAACGATATATGAGGATATCGAAAACTAGAACCAAGTTGAATAAACCGAGTGGAGATTCGAATGGCATAAGATACAACTTTCGGTTGCTCCAGTACGAAAGTTGACTTGAATGTGTTCCAACAAAACTCTAAATATTTTCTTACACAAATTTTTTAATCATACATTTTCTCAAAATGTTTTAAATAACACATATATTATATACTAATATCCTTATGTAAAAAATATATTATTTTAGATCTGCAGTACACGTTAGTTAACACGACCTTTAAGCTTATCAAACACTTGTTATGAAACCATATGCAAAAGAGTATTTTAACTAATTTCTTCTTCAGTGAACTTCTATTGGCAACACCATCCCAGAATGAAGATAAAGATTCACAACATTTTCCAAATTATCCCGATACTTGAATATATAAATAAGTTTTTATCATTTTAACAAGAAGTAGCTTTGATTTTTTCTTTATAAAAATTCATATAAATTGTGAAACTATCAATAAATAACAATTAACGCAATTAAAATTATATTCGAGTAACGTGCCGTTTTTATTCGTTTTGATTGTGTGTGTATAATTAAAATTATTTTTATATTTACTTAATTTTTTATGAATTTGTTGACAAAGTAAAAAAAAAAACTTGAAATGATGAATGAAAAGAACGGCTTTGTAATACATACAGTCGTAATTATTTAATCGATCGATATTGTAAAGATTTTTTATAAATAAAGAGTTTTTGTTGAAAGGAACTACAAACAAAATCATTTTTATAGCGAAATAAAAATTAACTTAACGCATTTTCTCTAGAACAATATCTAAATGAATGCAAACACTTTTATTCACTTATATGATTTTCTGGTAGTAAATTCTCCTAACAAAATAAAAATGAACGATATACAACAATTCTTTTTTAAATGCAAACAACTCGTTTTAGAAATTTCTTTAACAAAATTAACAAAAAAAAATAAAATGTTGCATGTCCTTTATATTCAGATAACTAGTTTGGATGTTAAAGAAAAAAAAACATTTAACAACTGATCCTCAAACACATCATCGTTTCTTTTATTTTGTGCCACACAAACAGTCAACCTAAATTTGTTTATTCATTAAAAGATAAGGTCAAACTATGTATGTACAAGCATATACCTAAGACTACCTTTAACATTATCGTGCAAATTCATGGTCAAAAATGTCCCTTTGTTTTCTTTCTTTTCCCCTTTTAAACGCTATTGTGCCAAAATGCCCATAATTTGTTCAAATTTGCTAAACAATAGTGAAATTAAGAGAAAAAAGATACGAACGAAATCTTCCACAAAAACTGCCAACATGACAAAGAATAAATAGCAGAGATGAAATCAGAAATGAGATACACATTTTTTAAACTATTCAAATATTTCTTGGAGGGTTTTTTCAACAAACTAAGAAGGCCAAAGATACTTGTAGCTGATATTTACAGCAAGTTTTTCGCACACTGCATGTGGTCTCTCCTGCTAATACTACAGCCACCAAACTACTCACAGAAATACTACTGTAAGAAGCAGCATATTTAGTTTTCGAAGATTAAAAATGGAAATAAAAAACTCGAATGTTTTTTTTTTAAAAAGCGGTTCCTTTTCATACGCAAACTGCAACAAGTGTGACCATGACGAATTGCCTGTATGTACAAAACTGAACATAAAGACCGCAGGACGGACGACGGTGCCGTATTGAGGAGACAAAGGTGCGTTGAAGTGTATTTTTTTTCAGGTATAGTAGTACCTTTGCTTTGTTAAATTTATTAATGTCTGAGATAAAAATCACAACCAAGTGTCCTTTTACTGGTATTTTCGTTATTTTTTGCTAGAAAAACTATAAAACAAACTAAATTCTGTACTTCTGTTCCCGTTTTTAGATCTACTCTATTTTTATTACTATTTTAAGTGCGATAGTGCATGAATTCGGAGGAATGTAAAATAAAATTTAAGTTTAATAATTAAAAAAGGAAGGTATTAGTGAAGATAACGACAAAAACATTAAATTATATAGAGCAACCCAACTGTGAAAATCAAAGGCATATTACTCGTCATACATATCATAGTTATAGTCGTTGTTACAGTAGTTATCAATGGCTTGGCATTAAACAGTTACTGTCCGACCGAAGACGCACAAACCGAAACCGAAGACAATATTTCATTAAATACAAAGAAAATATAATTTTAAACGCAATTCGATTTTAGATCTCAATATTTCATATTCTGGTATTATTTCATTCTAATGTGGCATCGAAAAAGACTGAAAATTGTAAGACCTTTAAAACATATTCCACTTCTTCATTTAGAGCAAGTCCATAGAAATCTTACCGTTATAAGAAGAGCATTTGCTGTTCATCTTTGTTTATAGAAAGGAGTGGAATGATGAGCAAAAAATAATACAACTACATCCTGAAAAGCCTCCCAGGCTTCCTAACAGCTATTGGACAAATATAATGTTTAAAGTAAGGTCGAACATAGGCCCGCTAATTTTATATTATCTATACAGCTAGATTTGCCAATAAGCTCAATTACATATACTCATATGCCAATGTTTGCAGGCGTCACTGCAGTTCTAAGAATCAATCAAAAAGCGAACAACTGTGGTCTCTTGAGCGAGCTAAAGGACTGCATGAAGAAATGGAAAATAAACACAAATCCATCATGTAACGTTTACCCTCAGAAGGTGAAATTCTTTACCATATAAGAATAACAAGTACCACTGTTCCAGCAGAAACTCACCTTAAACATTTCGATATCCACCTAAATCGACGCTTAACCTGATCCCACATACTGAAGCAAAAATAGCGACTATAAAACTTCAAAGCATCCAACTACACTTGTTAATAGGTGCTCCTAACTCAACGGGACTTTGGAATACAAAATTCTTTTATAAAAATAAGTTATAAAACTTATATGTTCATTGGGAATTCAACGGCAATGTCGGCATGAATGTCGGTATTTGAAAACATTAATGCCGAATACTGATTAATAGCTAAAGGGAAAGTTTTAGTCGTACCCGATGCCGACTGATTCTTCGAACACTAGTTATAGTCACAACCGAGACC
Source organism: Phania funesta (assembly GCA_963932375.1). NCBI lineage: Eukaryota > Metazoa > Arthropoda > Insecta > Diptera > Tachinidae > Phania > Phania funesta. The sequence goes on along the minus strand of OZ010655.1, from coordinate 34,226,404 downwards.
GATGGTCAGATCGGAAATACTGCTATAGCAATGAATCAAAGAGAATAAGATTGCGCAGGCCTGTTGGTTTTATTGCTTTTGTAGTGTCGTCGAGAAAGTCCTTTGCGCTTGGAGAGTTTTCCCTTATTCAATAATATAGTAAAATCCACAGTCGAGATCTCGTAGAAAACTTCGCATTTGATCGATAACAGTAGCGTATCCAACTCCAGTGACTCACTGGAACACCGATATAATGTGGGTGTGTTTCATTATTTTTCGTTACTACAGCTAAATGTGCTACAATTAAAACGGGGAACTAGTTCCTAAATTGGTCGCTGCACAATCTACAGGGAAAACTCGTTCTGTTCGTTGCCCTGTAGATGTTTTAGCTGCCACTTTCAGTATAGAAAAATTTAAATCAAATGTCCGCAAACACTACTGCCGCTCTCTTCAAACAACCAGACTAATAGTCAAAGGCAAAAATGAAGGTGAAGGAAGTAACCACAAGCACAATAACACTCGTAGCCATCATATATTAAATAAACGTATTTTAAATCAGATTCCGCAACTAGAGTCGCAGTGATAATCGTAGCTAAATCCAAAAGTTTATAACCGTTCACATTTTTGAATATATTAAATTTGCAATAAAAAGAGTTTTAATGTATTTAAATTAACTTCAGTTGTGTTTATTTACAAACCAATAAATATTTCTTATAGTTTTCTCTTACGGTCTCAAATATTTTTACAAAAGTCGCGACGCCTAGAGCACTGAATCTTTAGCAGCATATTTAACGAGATTTACTTACACTTTATAGAATTTTCAATCTCTGACTTTTCTAAATGACTTCCTTGTTATAAAATTTCTGTTAGTTTTCAAATTTAATACCTGTTATTTGGTTAATGTTATTCTTTCGTTAACTCGTAGAAAACGTTTAAGCAATTGCCTTTTGGTCAGAAAATTTGCTTTATAGTTTTAGTAATTTTTTTTTTGTGACTTTTTTATTTTTGACAATGCAAATAACAGCAACTTCTTTTTTCAGCTACTTTCCTGGTTCAGTAGCATACAGTGTTCGTTTAACTGACATTGTAGTGAAAGGAATAGAGGGAAATGAACGATTCTATTTGGGGATCAAGAATTGTTAATAATTTTCAGATTCAGTTGGATTTGAATATGGTTTTCTATCTTCACTTCTTACAATATCTCTCCGATATACTGCTATTGCTTCGTATATCTGGTTACTCAAATTCGCTTTTAATCGCCCTTACATGTATTTACCCTTTTTTGTAGTTATACGACATTTACAATATTTTTTATCTAAAATCTCCTTCCACTGTAAAGGAAAACGCTACTTTAGCAATTGCATTTAATTTCCTACGACATTTTGTGCAACTTTAGGAACGTGATCTCATATCTGCTTATCAAATAACATCATAGTTGTAGTCATAATCATACTAAAACCAAATTTTAACAATAGAAACAACAAATTTGAGCAATCTAAACTTTAACCTCTGGCTGCTTTGGAGGATGAAGCGACTACAGAACAATGGGTTATTCTGCAGCTTCCTTGCGTCACTTGTTAAGTGATGCACAACAAGTTGCACCAATACTCAGCCAAAAAATAGAATCGTTTTAAAGAACATCACATCTTCCAGTAGAGGATGGGCTACGTAGCCAGCTGAACGGCGCAATAAAACTTTCATGAGAGTTATGAAACCAAATATAAATGGCAATTTTCATAAAACAATAAACATTTTATGTTGTTGCTTTTTTCATATTCAAATTAGCTTTACAATAAACATGAACAACAACAAATGTATTTCATGCAAATGTGTCCGTACGTATTGCCTTTTTGCTCGTAACCAAATTAAATGGCTGCAAAACTTTTCAACTGTCTCTGTTTTTGATTTCAGGAGCACTTTTGAAATGTTTTCACAATGTTGTCTAGCAATAAGTACCGAAATTGACCTGTAGGGTGTATTAAAGCATTGACCTTTGGAATTATTACAATTTCATTTTTGTTTCTCTTCTATTTATTTTAAATTAACGTGATTGTAGTTTTATGTTGATACGGAAATTATTTTTGTAAACGGATCTAAATATTTTAATACAAAACTCTTTACCATCTATTATTAGGGTAGTTCATAACATTTTTTTCAGTACCAATTTTAGTCATAGATGATATTAAAATGGAAGCTAAAGAGAAGTTAAGATTCATCGGTATATGATGTATCTGCCTAAGAGAAATTAGCTTCAAAGTAGAGATAAATGTCCTAGTTAAAGTCATAGGTTTATACTAAAGGTAAGGCAGGGTTATAGTAGAGTAGGGTGTGCGCTTTCCATTATGAACAGAGAAATGAGATAAGCAGGCTATAAAAATTAGGTGTTCCCTACAAAATTCCTCGGAACTCTTTGGGCTGATATGGTGTCAACCGTGAAATACTGGGGTCTTGTTTGTGCAAAAGCAGTGGCATAGAAAATATTCAATCGTTTCGATGACATCATAGCTTGCTTTGCAGACGCTACTGTCTGCCTACGCGAAGTATACGTTTTTGTAAGCTTAAAGCGCTGTTACAATACTTGTAATCTTACTAATTAAAGCCTTGTTCAATTTCAGCTGGCTCTTCGTTTTATCTGCGCTTGGGTTACCCCACAAATTTCTAGTAATTTTTCCCACCATTTCGATGTTTCGCAGTTGTTTTTTCTAAATTTATTTTTTATAATCCTCTGGCTTTTATTTGCCAGATTATTCGCCTGTTCATTGTCAATTATTCCCAGGTGTCCTGGTCATTGTTTTTACTCTTTCTGGCCTAATTTCCTTGGCATTGGTCTTGCGACACAAACCGACGGTGGCCTTAGCTGCGGGTATATTAATATGAGACCCCCGAATATAAATGTAGCAATTGAAAACCATTGCTGCTTGGAATCTCGATCAACCTTTTGCCGAGAGGTATTGACAGCCTGATCCGTAACGCAACTCCACATTGACCCTGCACAAAGATCTTCCCGCGATTTGGGAATACACCATAGCCAACGCTAGCAATACAGAAGAAGCATTAACCAACAATCAGTCTGCTTATATCGTTACTGGTCAAACTTAGGCAGTCCTTCAGATTGCCGTGTATTTCGATTCAATTGAAAACATTTGCGAAATACAATGAATTAAGCATCCAAATTCGAACGATTTTCTTTTGAATCCAATTGCAAAGTAACCCCCTGGCATCTTCCGGTGGTAATCCAAAGACGAGCCTCTGGGACTAATTCCCCAATATTCCCCGGTAACAATACATCAAGGTGACGGGATTACCAAGATGATCCGCAGGCATTTGGTCAGTTGGCAATCATTGAAGAGGTAAAGTTGTGGCCATACCCAGTGGCAAAGTCAAGAAAGTCGAGTTATAGAAGAGATAAACAAAACCTTATATAGAGTGTCTCAATACGAGTTCACTATGGAAATCGTTACTGCAATAATTCGATTATATAATCCTTGGTGTGGCAGGTTGACGTCTTAGCGCAACCGCATGTTACCCAGATGCATGTCGCCTAGTTAAAGACACAAGAAGTTGCCATTATGATGTTCTTGGTTTTAATCATTTTTTTCTAAAGTAACTTTTTTAACAACCATTAGTTCGACTACGCACAAAATGAGTACCTTAATTAAGTCATTAATTGTTTCAAATTGTTTTTTTTATTATTATTTATTTTCATCTTTTTGTTTCACATTTGCTTCTCTAACTGACCATATTGTTCGAATTTAATCTTTTTTTTTTTTTTGGGAATAAATATATAATTTTATTTCAAAGAACAATAAAACTTAAGAAGCAATATAACTTTTTTAATATTTTACAAAATATACAAGAGCAATTAGCCCAATTGTAATTAAGAAAAAAATATAAATTGGCAACAATTATTTTGAAAGTTTAACAAAATTTAGTCAAACTTAAAAGTCTGTTAAGAAATCTTATTTGGAGACTTGGAAATTTTCATGCCTTTCAGTTCCAGCGACATGTCTACCTACCGCTTTTCGACATTTGGTTTCATATCATGTTCAAATTCATACATCATTGTCATTATTGAGACATTTTAATTTTCTGTGTATTTTTTATTTTTGCTGCAATTTGTGTATAAATAAATAGTTAATATATAATTTTCCAGTAATTTAAGTTGATTTTTTTTATTTACGGCAAATTATAGTATTTTGTTTAGTCATTGAAAGTTATGCTGGGATTTTAGTTTTTCCAAGCGATTTGTATGTGAGTTTGTTGGTGTGCTTAGTTAAGCTTGACTGTCTTTGGCCAAGCCTGTTTTTTCCTGTCTATAATAATTTGCTAATTTTTCTTGACAAGTTTTATTTTTTTTTCGAAATAAAAAAATACTTGTTTTAAGTTTGATTGTCAAACCATTTATAGAGATTTTTATGGGTTTTATTACTTTGTGCAGAAAATGCATGAAAACATTTGCAGTTTTAAATAAAATTTAAAGAAGAGAAAAATTATCTACGAAAGTAAAATAATAATTTGTTTAAACTAAAAGTGTAAAAAAAATAATGAGTCACTTTTTTTTATGTTTTAAATCTATTTTGAAATTTTCCTCAGTAACCATAGAAATCGAAATTTTATAGGTCTGAGATAAGATGCAGTTAAAGCTATTGCGTCCAACTTTCGACTTCAGTGCGTGAAGTTTAACAAGTCACTAGAGACTCAATAATATAGATTCTATTTATACTGATCCATCCTCTCTTGAGCAATAGAACGAAGTCTGAGATTGCTAGAGAACGGTGAAACACGTGGGACCTTAGGTCAACTTGAACCTGTTGACAAACTTTCAGTAAGTTCATAATCATGATCGCCACTCAAGTATTTCTTGTTAAGAAGTGAAAATCAAAATACCTATCAGTGAATGTAGATTACAATTCATTATAAGAATAGATTGGCCAGATAGGAGCAATTTAAATAATACAACACCGGTGTGAATTGATTTTGTCTTCGTTGGCAGTGCTTAAAGATAAGTTTCTGGGCAATATCCGAATCTGCGGTCAACATATTCAACGCCCCCGTCACTAGGCCGTTTGACTTTCTATCTTTGCCAGAATTCAGCTCTAGACGCCGAATCGACATTTATGGGTCTTCTATAATACTGGGTGCTACGTCGGCTTCATTACCGCGCCAATTTTCTACCGTAGGATGCATAGAAGCATGTATAGTGCTTTCGAGGCAGGGGTCTCTAGCCTATTTCGCACTCTTTTCAGTTTGTAGTTTTCTTCTAAGAATCAGACATAATGTCTTAGTGTCGATCTTGCGGTCCATCATTGAAGTCAGCCCTCAATTTTCATCAAAGAACCTACTGCAAGTATAAGGCGCATCATGTGCATTACCCGCTTCCCAATATTTATTATGCACCAGAAAGAATATAGTTGATGGGCCGAAGATCTGCTTAATCATACGCTATAGCCAAGGTCAAGCCATAATGAAGATCATAAGCAATGTTAAAGTCTAAGCTATAGTCAACATCATAAACAAAATCATAGTCAACGTCATTGTCGACATCGCGGATAGTGCAAGTTGCAGCTGAATTTATATTTCATATTCATATTCAAAGTTAATGCCCAATCAAGACATAACTCAATCAGAATGAACAAATTAAAACCCGTGTTTATACTTGAAGGCGAAGAAATAGTTGCAGTTAAAAACTGTTTGAAATTCTTGAAACGAATATTTGCCGTTTTGCTGAAGCTACACGCAAAGAAAAATTTTGGTTGTGGCATGAATACGACAACCATATTATGTTCTACACAATAATACATGTTTAGTTGCGATAATTAATATCAATGTATGACTAACATGGAATAAACATACAATGCTTGTTTTCGGGAAAAATTTTGTTCTTGAACTCGGAACATATTATTATAATTATCTAAGATAATAGTATGATTTTATTACAACCATATAATTCAATCATAATCTGTTGCTCTTGAGCTAAGAGTAACCATAAGGTTACGTCAACTCTATTTTTTCTTCGCTGGTATGATGTTTGGCATTCATCTTGCTGTTGTTAGGAACAGTTGGCAGTAAATTTGTTTGGCCGTCAGCTGGCAGGCACGGAAATTCTGGCTTATTATTGGTAGCGGTCGGCATTAGGTTCCTGTCTCTGCTAGGACTCTGGATATATAAGCGCAGAGAAGTTAACACTCTCTTATAAAAAATTCCAAATCCACGGTGGAATAGCATACTCCAGGGATACGTGGCCAAGAGGGTGCTTGGTCTTAAGTATGCGAACTGTGGATCCTAGTCGATCTCCAGTTTTAATACAGACTTACCCGTGCGGACATCTATTTTTCCATTACAGAGATGACTCAAGAAGCCTCGCAAGAGGCAGAGAGGTTAGTCTCTGAAGAGACTTAGACTTAGTGAATGTCCAGCACTGGTTAGCATAAACGTTAGGACCACGGGCAGACACTTGTTAAATGTGATTGTCCTGGTGGACCTAAGCCTTAGGCAAATGCTAGCAATTAACAAGAGGCTTCGTGACGAGGAAGAATGTCGACAGTCCCCAATCGACAGTCGGAAATCATTCCAGTCGAGAGTAAATGTTAGTGATAGCACTAGACTTAAATGAGAGTAAGGTAGTCGTAAATTTCAAATCGGTTGCCTGAAATAAATTTGAGAAAAGAAGGGGGTCGAAAAGAGATCTATAAAATTAGCGGTCAGCTTCGATATCAGCCCCTACATTATTTAAAAATTTGTTTAAATTCGATGAATTACTGAATTTATTTAACCGGAAAGTTCTGCATTAAGAATGTTCACTATTAGTTACTTAACAGTAATAAAAAGGTATCAATACCATTACTAATTTTGGTCTTTGTGAATAGTTTTTCATTTTTGTTGATCACTGCTAATACTCGTATTCGATAAATTATTCTGAGAATCATGAAGAGCGTAAGAAATATCTGGTTAAAAAAGGAAACTATTAATGCAGTGAACATTTATATGAATTTGTTTTTCAGACTAAATCTGCCAGTTTATGATGCATAAGAAATAATAATAAAATCATGTTGGGTTAAAGTCATAGCTGTATTCACTAAAAATGCTGAATAACTGCAAGCTTTACGTTACGTGCGCTAAGAGTGAACAGGAATATAGAGGGCGATAGCAGTTAAGTAGCAATACTGTTAACAGTCCCTTTTCAGGCAATTTTGACTACTTTTAACATAAACTTTAGTTATTATTTAAATGCGAGGGAAAGTATTTTTTTGCTACTAAATACTTTAAGATTGAAATTATAGTTTTTCAAACTTATGAAAATGTTTTTGTTAAGTTTTTTTCTTTGGATTTGCAAAGCGAGCAATTTACATAAGCGCCGCCAGTTTGCAGCAAAATAAAATTTATGAATGTTTCTGCTAAAAAAAAGATGCTGACTTAAATATGGAAGAGTCGTTTTTTACAATAACATAAAAGCTGCAACAAATACGTGTAAGTTTGTAGTAAAAGTTTTCCTTTATTGTTCGCAATATTATTTGCAGACATTGTGGTTTCTGTGTGACTTCGAAACATAATAGGTTTGTTAATGTCACCCATATACATGCAACATGTTACATTTTTGTACGTTTTTACTTAATTTCTATTCAAAGAATTCGTGCATTTGTTGAATTTAAATTTCAAGTGTTTCTTTTTCTCCATTTCCAGTGATTTGAGTTTTTAAGTCGTGAGTCTTTCTTTTTTATGCAATTTTAGTAAACAGTAGTCACAATTTTCAGGGGAAAGCTTTGGTTTTTATTCACTGAAAGTTAATGGATTTTATGGATCATAGTAAATGTATATAATCAAAGTCGTGGTAAAAATCTAAGTCATAGTGGACGCATTAATAAAGGGTCATAGTTAAAGTTAAAGTAAGTTATGCAGAATAAAATATCAATCAACACCAACATCGAAGCCACAGCCATTGTCATAGTAGAATTTTGCTTAAAATCAAAGTAGAAACATGAATAACATCGCAGCACTAAAGTTAAAATTATGCTCTAAGTTAAAGTCTTAGTCAAAGATATAATCGAAGTCATATTTGTCAAAAATGTCAAAGGTATACTCAACGTCATAGATATACAAAGTCATAGTCAGGATAAAAATTCATAGTCAAAGTCACAGTCATTGTCATAACGAAGTCCGTGGGTATAGTCTAATTCATAATGCAAATTATTGTGTTATTCATTATTAAATTAATATTAATCGTAAGGATTGATTAGTAATTCAAATAGCCGTGAACAAAACTATTTCATTTCATAAGTCATTTGCAAACTACAATTTTGGTCATATCTGTAAGAAAATATTTAGCAAATTTTTTTCATAAATATATTTGGTCATATTTTCTATAATTAATATTCAGTAATTTTGTATAATTTGTATACCCCCTAACAAAGATTCATAGGTTAAATGAGTTTATCATTCTGTTTGATTTTCCTACAATATTCTTATCCAACACCGTACATAGGGGTATTTTGCCAAACCTAGCCGGACATTAGGGCAAAAACTAAAGCAGACAACAAAATTGTACATCGTATAATTGATTTTCGAAGCTTTTGCTTGAAATTTGCCGTCTTGGGATACTGTGAAAGCCAGGAAAGTTTATTAAATTGCAAAAGTTTTTAATGACGTTTAACGGTTTCGATGTAGAATTTTGGAACGAATTTCCGTCATCCCTTGTCAAGTTTGGTTTGGAGACAAACCATCTTCAGTGTCATTTTTCGTTCTGAGCAGTTTGTATCAATTCGTTAGTGTTTTATTGTTTGTCAGGTATCTATTTGTCATGTGAGCTCTGTAAAGCGTGAGCATCTGTAAGGTGTGAGCAGGTAACGCTTGTATGTTGGGTGTTTTGTATGGATTGGTGGATGTAAGGGATGACTGTTTTTATGGCTTTGTATTGCATCAGAATTTGTGTTTTCGGATGGCAGGTAGATATTATAGGTAATTTTTTTTTCCCTCCACGTAGCTGCCTGTAATTGGGACCTGGTGTTTTTGTATAGATTAGACTATTGGGACTACTATTTTATTGCATCATAATTTGTGGTGCGGGCTTTGTTTTTAATTCTTTATAGTGTTTTTTGTTGGGGTTGAAAGAAGTCAGTGATTATTGGATTATGCATTTGTTTATTATTTTTGTAATGTGTTTTTATTGTTTTTGGAGTGTCTTGTCCGTTATTTTTGTTGTGTGTCTTGTAGATTAATTTTAGAGGTTCGAATATAACGTCTGAATCTGAGTTTGTTTGTTCGTTTATGATGCGTCCGTCAAATTTCTTATGTTTATATATTTCCATGTTTTCTAGGATGTTTAGTCGTCGTCCCTTTTGCTGTGTGTGTAGTAGTTGTACCGTTTTCCTAATATGAGCTGGATTACATTTGTTGTTGAACATGTGGTTCGCGAAGTTAGATTCTGGTGTCGAGGCGGGATTACGCAACTTCTTGTTATAGTCTCTTATATGTTCACGAAATCTTGTTTTTATTTTGCGGCCTGTTTGTCCTATGTAGCTGTGTTGACAGGTGCACGTCAGTTTGTAAACCCCCTGTTTATCTAGCTGGTTTCGATGTATGAAAATAATGAAAAAATAGAATTGAAAAGTAAAAAAATTTAGTTTCACCATTCACCGAAAAGTGGATAAATAATCAACATTTCATTAGAAATTCCTGTTGTTATCACAAAATTGTACAAGAATATAATTTTCAAAATGTAAAGCTGAAGATTTAAATTAAAAATTAAATTAAAAGATAATTTTTTGTTTGTTTGAAAACGTATTATATTTAAAATTATTAAAAACAATATAATCAAGGCACTAGCAACTTTGACTATCGATTAGACGTTTTAAAAGAAAATAAACAAAACCGAATCAACAATTTAGACAAACTTTTACATAATAATTTTGAAAATAGGAAATTAATAGGAAATTTTCTGCAAAATTAAAAGAAATCAAAATTTTATTGCTAGTGGAATTTTCTGAATATAAAATCTGCAGTCTTATCATAAAACCCAAATATAATAAAAAATTTCAAACTTAACAAAAAATCATCAATTCTATACAATATTGAAAATTACGAATAAAATTTAATATTTGCAAAGAAACTGAAATTTAGTAAAAAATAATCAACATTGCTGAAAGCCGAAAATATCTAAAAATATTTTTCAAGACGCAAAATAAAAATAAGATTTGAAATATTACTAAATCATAAAAAATTTAAATTAAAAATAAACCGAAATATGACTCAAAAAACTAAAACTTCACCAAAAATCTTAGTGAGAATCTTTAACACTGAACAATGCCCAAAAAATTTCATTTCATCACTCTATTCAATTGCTAACTTTTGAAATGCATATAGCTAGAAAACAAATTTACCAAAGGAATTCAGGCGCACGGTAGTGCGCCAGGCCATGTTCATGCCTAATGCGCGCAGTGTGTATATTACACGAAACCATTCGCGCTGTTTTACCTCCCTCATAACTTTGCTTGCTTTAACCATAAAATAATGAAACTCAAAACAGAAGGACTCTACGCATAGCCCAAGTTTGAAAGTTTTACCATTAAAGCTTCCCGGGATATGAAGGTGTAAAAAGTGCATATTTTATTGCATATTAACTGACTCATCAATATTGTGGGTCACTTCCAATGTAACAAGAGAGCTGAAATTTGGTATACAGGTAGACCTGTATGAGAAACATGGGCTCTTTTCATCTAGAGGTATATGGAACATTTGCACTATAGTAGAGAGCTGAAATTTTATATAACACAATCGTCTGTAAAATAACTTGGAAAAAAGAACTCAGATCCGCACAAAAACACAAATGTTAAAATAAGGCCAAGTTCCTGTTCCTATCCTATGTGTAAATAAGGCCAAGTTCCTATCAAAAAATTTCAGCAGCAAAAAGTACTGACATTAAAATGAGAACCAAGTTCTTCATATGTACAATACTATCCCATTTAGAGGCATCTTGATAGCTTGGCAATTTCTTTTAACTTTTTAAATGGGAAAGGATTATGGGAAAAATGTTACCAAACTAGCAATTCGGCTAGAAATGGGATGGTATTGTACACATGAAGAACTTGGTCCTTTTTTTGATCTCAGTACTTTTTACGGCCGAAATTTTAGGATAAGAACTTGGCCTTATTTACACATACATATTTTTGTGCGGATTAACTTTACAAAACATCGATAACTAACGAAAAGAATAAAAGTTTTATTACTTCATACTTGGGTGCAGGGTATATAATATTCGGCACAGCAGAATGTAGCCTTCTTATGCCTTTTTAGTTCTTTCAATCAAACATTATTTCAACAACAAAGTTGAAAATCTTGATAAAAATAAAAATTAAGGTAAAAGGCTTTTTAAATTAAAGGACCACCTCCGCATCTCCTTTTGTTTGTCTTTTCTTTCTTTTGTTCTTTTTATTATGAAACTCTCAATAAGTAAGATGTTCTTTGGCAATAATTTTGCACTGACAAACAAAGCGACAGCAACCAGGGCAACCAAAAAACACTTAATAATTTCCTGTATCTTTCTTTCATTTTCATTAAGGAAAGAAATAGTATTTTGACCTTTTTATCTTGTTGTTCCTCAGTTGTTCCTTAGTTGGTATTTTGCTGTTTGTTGTTTTTATTTGTTGTCGGTTTATTTATTTTTGGAATTGTTTGGTAGTCGTTTGCTATTGTTTGGTATCCTCAAACGTTGATTGTTTTCAGTAAATTATTTTCGCACTAAAGCGGTCTTGCTCGGCCAATGAATAAAAATAACAAAAATGATTTAAAGGGAATTCTAGGCAGACACAATTGGCGTTAGATAGAACAGCAAGGAATATGAAGAATGCCTTGGAAATGTAACTATGCAAACGGTATTGTCTGTGCAGATGTTTACTTAAACCGTATTTTTGTAATTTTTAAAACCAGTTGGTAAGTTTTATGACAAATGACAAGGCTAAAGCCTTGTTAGCTGAAATAACTAAAAATCACAAAGAATATTCCTTTTCAAAATCAATAATATTTTTTACAATTATTCTAACAAAATTCAAGTTTAATAGAAATTCCTATTGTTTTTCTATGACTCCTCGTTAATAATATTTCCAAAACTTTTCAAAATCCTCCAAAGAAGAAGCTTTTGCCAATAAAGCAATGGACAGACACAAGTCTGTCTTAATCAAATACTTAAAAATTACGATATTATTTCAATTTGGTAGTCCATTTTTTATTATAGCAATACATCTCTAAGCATAAGTATTGACCTTCTTGTTAAATTTCAGACTGGTAAAAGTACTTCTGCTTATTAAGTCCGAATTTCGGAACAATTCTTAAGTCGACTTTCATTTTGTAATTTTTGTTTGTTTATTTAGTTTTTTTTTTGATATTCTTGTATTCCATTTAATTCCCACAATTAAGTCTTCTCTTCGTATTTTCTGCTTTACATTTAAATTAAATGCGTTCTGTGAAGTGTTTTTCTACACTGTACTCCAAATGACTTGAAGCTTGTTGTTACTTCATTTAATTTAATATTTTATCCCAACAAGTTTAGTGAAAATAATTATTTTTTAAATGCTTTTAATTTAATTAATAGCACATTTTACTTTTGCGAAAATAATTAATGGAACTTTCCTTTTAGTTTTACCTTATGGCTTAACGCAGTATATCGTAGAGGAATGAATTGAAACATTTAAGGTATTAAAAGCAACAAAAAAAAAAAACTTATTTTCGATGATTCCATATTTTTTATTAGGCAGCAATTGCATTTTTTAGCTAAATAGCATTTTTTGCTTTAAAATTGTAATAAGAATCTGCATTAAAAAATGTTTTAATAGTTTAATGAAAATGTTAAATGTTACAAAAATTGACATAGTTTGCCAAAGAATATTTAGTTATTAAAAAATACTTCAACAGTTTTTGTTATAATTAATCTCGCCATGATTAATATGGCAGTTTGTTTGGCCTCTGACGACCATCAACTTGCAGTATTTTTGCGTACAAGTGTGTTTGGATGGACGGACGACTAATGTGTTCACGTATTTGGACGTGGATAGTGGGAACTTTTCGATTCCTATAGATGTTTTCATGTTTTATATACCACGGGACGCATATAATAAGTCAGAAAATCCTAGAATGTCTTCTTTTTAATTTATGAATTTTTGATGCACAAGCAGTATTCCACAGCTGAACGCCATAGGCCATATTGGCTTTATGAAGAATCTGTATAAAAGGGTTGAGTTAGGGCCCATCATCCAGTGTAGTTGCTTTGCTTTAAGTTTTATGCCCGCTATTTTTGCCTCAATGTAGCGGGACCAAATAAAGCGTCGATTTAATTGGATATCCAAATATTTAACGTGGGTTTCCGCTAAAACCGTGGTAAATGTTATTGTTATTGGTGGACAATTTTGCCTTTTATTTATTATTTACCTTTATCCTCCATTAACGTATATGTATATATGGCATATTAAATAGCTCTTCTGAAGTTTGTGAGAGTTTTCAAGAGGAACTAGAGGTATTCTTTTGATTAGCCCAACATGCAAGACATTATCGAACGCCTGGGAAATGTCAATAAATAAGGCTGAATAGTGTTGTTTATTTTTAAATGTCGATCTATTAACGGTGCAAATGCTATCGCAATTGTAAAAATTTCATTGCCAAAAAATACTTTCTATCGTCAAATCGCCATGCATGACAAGACAGCTCTAAAAGTATAATAAAGTCAATGAAATTGAAAGGTTTCTTCAGTCGCTTACTCTTCGACCATCAGGTTTTCAGACACAGCAACTTTGACTATTATTATATGACAGTTTTATTTAAAAAGGGTTTATTATAATCCTAGGAGTTAAATTAAATCGAGCAGAATTTTCATTCTCCAGGAATTGAATTAACCAAAGTAGGTACTACAATTTTTAAGATTCTTATTTAAACTATTAACTTTAATCAGTAAAAACTTCCACGTGGAAATATATAACATGTGGTAGTAATACGGTAACATTTATAGGTGATCAAGTTTTTTGAAAACTCCAACGGCTTTCTTCGACTTGCTTGTGCTTTTATCTGAGAAACTTGTCTTAACATTGAAGTCTTATTGTGTTGAAAAAATACTCCCAGCTTGCAGTTAATTTTTCAATTACAAAGTCATTGTATTTTTCGACTAATAAATCAATAAGTTATGGAATTTTAACAACAGAAAAAAAATTCCAACACTTTAAATGCAATATTTGCACTTTGCCATTGATTCTCAATAAAGAGTGTTTTGATGATATTGGGAAAATAATTTAAAGCCAACCGTAAATCATTAATCAAAATTTTTGTAATAATGAGTTTTCAATAATATTTTTTTAACGTTTTATTATTTCATTCTCATCAACACTCTTAACAAGCAAATGTCATTTTAATGATTAACTATCAGTTTTCAAATGAAAATGAAAACTCCTAAAGAAATAAGAAGAAAAAACGAAAACAATTCGTGAGTTAAAGATATTTTTGAATGATAATTAAGGAAGGAAATCTTAAATAACCGAAATTAAGTGTTCACACATGCTGAAACTCGTACATGTGTGAGATTATTTAGTGATTGAGTGGAAGGCAAAGAGGTTGGCCTTAGACCAGGGAAAAAAGCCCCTATCATTAAAAATATTTGTACACACGAGTATGAAAATGTGTGTTTGTGTTTAGGAATTTTGTTTTAATATCATTCTGTTTCCTAAGTTAATAAATTTTACAAAGTTTTTTCTTCTTCTTTTTTTCATAAAACCACACGCTTGACCCACATTTTTCTAAACAACCATTCATTCGTTGACACCATCCAACTAAACACCAGTTGAGCAGACAGACACACAGTTCAGTCTTTAGGGTGTTTTTATTGTTAAAGATTTTAGTTCGTTAAACACCTCCTATTGTTATTGTTGTTGTTGTTAAGTATTTTCTAAGAATCATGTATGATTTTGAACTATTGTTTTATGTTCTAACAACTTATTGTCTTAAGTATTTGAAGTATTGTAAGATATTTTTTTGCAACTACTGCTACTAGGTGGCCAAAAGATATAAATGGAAATCATACAAAATATGTAGTTCAAACGGCAGTCACAGTTTTGGGTCAATATGTAACTAACCAACAAATATTTAATTTGACAAAATATATGTAATAAAAATGGATTTTTGGAAACTTTAAAGTTTAGGGGTAAACAACGCACACCAACTTGTTTATTAATTAACTCATTGAATACATTAGTTTAAGGGTATATAGTTCAAAAAATAGTGGAAAGGTATTTGTGTAGCAAATATGGGTCAAATAAAATTTAAATACATCTTATACATCACAGGCTCGTATCAAACTTAACAGATGCGGGGTAGATCGCAAATTTATCTTATAATATGAAACTACTTTTCTAATTCTCTTTAGAAAAGTAGACCGAAAAATCTAAGACAAATTGTTGATGAAGCCAAAGCCTGAGATAATTTCAAAACAAATTTTTTATTTTAAAAATTATTGTTTCTTAAGCCTCTTGTACCCTTTGCTAAAGGTGTAACGAGTTTTGTTATTTTTTCCGACCCCATTAAGTATGTATCTTCTGGATCCTTATAGCCCGGGATCTTCGTTTAACAATTTCCGTCTGTTCGTCTATATAAATTTAAAATGAACTTCTTGAATGCCCTACAAAACTTAGTAACTTGAAAGTTGGACTATTTGACCTTCACATTTGGTGAATTTTTGCTAGATATTGACATTTTCTTAGGGCTTTCGCATTTTCATTCTTACGGGGAAATAAAATTTTCCGTGCCCATTCTGAATGCTTATATAATTTTCTGCCAAGTTCCTATATAGAAATTATCTACCCGAGGGCCCCATATAAATTACGGACCTAAATGTTGTAGCGAATTAAAAACTTACTAAAAAATTTATTAAATTTACAATAAATCCAAATTCTTGCAATAACCAATAATTCACTAAAACAGAAAGTAATAAAACTTCGCCACTATACAGAAAATCGAAAACTAACCAACAGGTTCAAACGTCGCAAAAAATAAAAATAAGCTATAAACAAAAATTTCTGAAATTAACCAAAAATTCAAAAACCCAACTTTTCAAGAAAAAAAAAATTAACCATATTTTGAAAAGAAATTGATATATTTTACCGAAAATTCCAAACTTCCAAGAAAAGTAATACGGTAAAAGAATGTAAAATTTTTTTTTGTTTTACCGCAAGCCCGGAGTTCTACCAAAAACTCAAAATTTTATCAAAAAATTGAAAACATTAATAAAAAATTAAGGGGACACAAATGCTGATAATAAAAGCGAAGAAGAATTCAAATGTAAAATAAGGCCCGCAAAACCGGAATCCGAAATCAACTCGCGAACAATCGGACAATATTTGTAGTTCTGGTAGTTCATACTTGGGTGAAAGGTATAAAAGAATGCGTGGCCATAGCCGAAATTTATTTTATTCTGTTTTCGGTTAATTATACGTATTAATACTCTAATGTTTTTTTCGAGTAATGGTGGACAATCTTTATCTTTATCACTTTGGTTACTTTGTGTTTGAAATATAGAATAATATTCACGAATTGACAAAAAATTAGTTTTTTGTCTGACATTTGCAAAGTTGTAGGATTTACGCTTGAACACAAAAAGGAAATATTAAGAACTTTGTTTTTAAATTTGAAATATGTTAAAGCCCTTGAACCAAACTGTGGATCAATTTGCGAAGTAAGCTCCTGAAAACGGTTGATGCCTTAAAACTCGAAATCGAAATTACCATGTATCAAATTCAAGTGCAAAAAATCGAAAAGGTTCTCAAGAATTGGATTGATGGGATGGCGTACTCTGGGACTAGATGTGAATAATATTGCGTTTAAGTTTTAAGTGTAGAGGTTCAATATATATAATAAAGCCATACTTTTGAGTCAATAGCCGATTTTAAACGTTAGATAAATAAATTTTAAACTAAAGCGTGAGCTAATTTTTTAATTAATTATCCAAGCTTTAAGGTCTTAAATAAAAGGGATGTCTCAAATATTTTTATTCACAATTCGCGACCACTTCGGAAATTTTTGTTTGTAAATTTATTTTCTTATACAATACCAGCTCCCACTAAGCAGGATGTGCACAAGTGTAGTCTTTTGTGAAAGATTTGTTCCATCTCTATAATTTGTTTGTTTTTGAAATATAATAGTGCCTTTATTTTGACGTTACCAAAAAATGTGAGTTTTTACAAGCAGAATACTTCCTTGCATGTGATTCGTAAGAGCTATCCAGTCAAGCTCTTAACACCCAAGTACTTGGTTGCCTGGCTATGGTTTAAATCGGTTTCTGAAGATTTTATTATTTTTTTTCAAACTGATTTCAGATTAAGCACATATCCAAACAACGTGTTTTACATGTGTTCGTACATATGCAGTACAAAAGCTTCTAAAAAAATTCATTCATCTTGTTAAACGTGTGGGGAAGTGTTGAAAATAAAACCAAAATTAACAAAAGATTTTGTTTTGGCAACAAAACCACCCATTGATTTTAAAAGAAATTGAAACTTAGCAAGTTATCAAAATACAGTTAATAAATTCCTTAAATGACTTCAAAAACTAACTTAAAACCGCATACAAAAAACTATGTCCATTGTCTTCTAGCGTTTATTACGTGACCTGCAAGTGTTTGCATTATTAAATTAGTTAAGTAATAATTCATTGTTCTTGGTTGTTTGTAGGTTACCTACATTTTTCTAACAAAAACTAATTAAAAACATAAAACTTTAGCACATAAGTTTCTTTCCAGTTTTAACACAATCATTTTAACACACACACACACACACACACACACACACACACACACACACACACACACACACACACACACACACACACACACACACACACACACACACACACACACACACACACACACACACACACACACACACACACACACACACACACACACACACACACACACACACACACACACACACACACACACACACACACACACACACACACACACACACACACACACACACACACACACACACACACACACACACACACACACACACACACACACACACACACACACACACACACACACACACACACACACACACACACACACACACACACACACACACACACACACACACACACACACACACACACACACACACACACACACACACACACACACACACACACACACACACACACACACACACACACACACACACACACACACACACACACACACACACACACATACACACACACACACACACACACACACACACACACACACACACACACACACACACACACACACACACACACACACACACACACACACACACACACACACACACACACACACACACACACACACACACACACACACACACACACACACACACACACACACACACACACACACACACACACACACACACACACACACACACACACACACACACACACACACACACACACACACACACACACACACACACACACACACACACACACACACACACACACACACACACACACACACACACACACACACACACACACACACACACACACACACACACACACACACACACACACACACACACACACACACACACACACACACACACACACACACACACACACACACACACACACACACACACACACACACACACACACACACACACACACACACACACACACACACACACACACACACACACACACACACACACACCAACACAGCAAACTCATACGCACTGGAGTACATTTTTACGCATAAACCTTGAGAGGTTTTTGTTTTTGCCTCCATTAAAAAGGACTTTCTTTACGCTTCAGAATAATTACGTTAGAAAACATAAAAAACCTGCTTTTCTTTTTTTTTTATAATTAAAGAAAACATGTTCTGTTTAACTAAAACCAAAATGAAAAGGGATGAAACAGGAACAGGCTACAAACAGGCAAGAAAGAACTTTAAAAACAATTAGGGAGAGTCATACTCTCAGTTTCGAAATACTTGACCCATAAACTC
This sequence comes from Phania funesta, assembly GCA_963932375.1. NCBI lineage: Eukaryota > Metazoa > Arthropoda > Insecta > Diptera > Tachinidae > Phania > Phania funesta. The sequence goes on along the minus strand of OZ010655.1, from coordinate 34,207,410 downwards.
ATGTCTTACAATATAAGAAGTGGTTTACATACTGTAGCATTGCAATACTAGGATGAGGTGTAAGTATCTTAACAATTGCATTTTATATTTGTGTTTCTACCCAACCTGAATCTGCTGGACTCGCTCAACTTAATTGTAATTCCAATAAAATTCATAAATATACAAAATTATTATTGACTGACAATTTGTTTAAAAATAAAATCATAAAGACTTACAAATCAATTTTCATAACAATTTTAACATAAAATTAAGTAAATTTCGCTCAGTATACGTCTCACCTTGGCCACTCACAGCGTTCTTAGGAATATTTCCTGATGATTTCATCACTCATTATTTATAAAAAAAGAAAATTGTACAACATGGTCAAGAAATACAAAAGTTTGAATAAAAAATTTTAATAAATCTTCTTATCTCTTTTAACTTGAACTGAAAACGGAATGAACATTGTGTTTCACAAGCTACAACAGCAGCTAGACGAAGGCTTTGCTTTATCAACTTGATCTCTGTCTCTAGCACTACTAAAATACACATGGTAAAGCTGAACTTAACATGTGGATTAAACCTCCGCTTTAAGCAGCACAACACACCTTTAATTTAAGACACAGGTCTGAAGCAGCAGTTGTAGTGCCCATCAAGCTACACACGGCCATTCGACCCTGTAGAACAGCTTGTTTTCGCTTCTTTTTATTTTCAAAATCTTAATGTGTCTGCATGATTTAATCGAAATTTAGGTTTTGTTAGTCATAAATACATAGAAATAAAATGTTATCTGTAAAATGCTTGAACTGCATAAATTACAAGACGTAACACCTTTTTTATTGGCATTTTAAGCTGTTTATAGTTTAATAGTGTAATAGAGTTGTAACTTTTTTTATTGATATAAAAAAGATTAATATTAAAAAAAATATAAACAATACTAAGCAACAGAGTTTTTAACGACTTGAAGCAGCGATTGGGAAAGGATGATCAACAGGGCAGTCTATTTAAATTGACCTACATTGAAAATATGTAAAAAAATTGCTTACTCGACTGAGGTTTTGGGAATTACTTTGCTAATTTCAATAGAGTAGGTTGCTCTGTAGTAGCAACACACCAACCCCATTATGTCGGTGTTGCATTAATGATCATCTTATTTTGTTTTATAGCCGCGACGTAAACTTTGAAGAGCCGACGCTTATTTAGGGGTTGTGTTATATTTTCGTTCGGCTGTGAAGGCTTAATATTTCGCTTGTATATTAGCTTTGCTATTATTAAAGCAATAATGTTGTCGCCTGCGAAGGAATATATAGCGGTACAAGTTCTACATAGAAGATCATTTAGAAAAATAAAATATATGCTACAAAAACGAAGGAGGACTTGCGGTAGCACTGATCTAACCTCGAACTCAATTAATAAGAATCCATCTATAACAACTGGTACAGTGTGATTCCTGGAAAAGCCATGGGAATGAACAGTACTGCACCAAGCCACCGTCTAACAAATGCCATTTCAATGTAGCAAAACGTGTTTGTAGTTTTTCCAAGAAGAGACAAATTCAGGTATCAATTGTTTTCTATCTTTAGTACTTTAGAAAATAAGTTTGGTACAATGAAATAACAAAACTACATATATTTTTACCATTCATAAGTACAATTGCCAAAGAGTACCAAACGCCAACCTGCTCATTTTTTGATAGTATTTATGCTTTTTGAATTTCTTGTATAGGTTAAGAATATGAATGCAGTTTTTAAATTTTGATGTCTTGTATTTCTAACTGTTAAGAGTTGTGTCCCAATTCTTTTTCGTAATGGACGTTTTTGCAATTCATGAGCAAATTATACAGAAGTTTTAAATTTTTGCGAAATTGACGTGGGGTTTTCTTTTGAAACCGATTTTAAAAAAACTCACGTGACATAGTATTTCTACAGATATCTCATGAAATGGGTGAGTGGCCAACGTGTTAGATATCGTAATTTTAACATTACCGGACTTATGAAGCGATGGCGCAATTACTTTTTAATTACACGTAAAAGATCAACATGAAATTATTTAAGCTCAACTAGGAAAAGCACTGAACGCTTTCAAAGATAAAATTTTAAAATTCTTCCTTATAGAAAGTAAAGTTTTGGCTTCTTTAAAAGAATGTTTTATTATATCTCAGTCAAGAACTATCGAGTGGAAGGGGAAATTTCTTGCTTCATTAAAGTTGTACTTATTTTTCCAGCAGGCGGCAAAAAGAGTTGCTTTTAAAAGGAGGGTTAATTCCATCGGTTCTACGAGTGGAAATCTTTTTATATCTTTTAATATTTATAACATTTCCGAAAATAGATAGTTTCTATTTACCAAATGATGCCATCAACTGCAAAAGAAAGTTTGTTTTCGTTTGTTTCATATTTTTCACATGTATTTGAAATATTATTTATACTCAAATATTTTATGCTTCTTTTTATCCGACATAATCTTATAAAACAAAAAGTTTTGAAACCTTTTTGTAACATTTTTATAATTTATATGTTCATCTTTTATGGTTAATTTTGTAGGTAATTTGATCATTTTTTATATCCCTCATTCAGATCAATTTCAGTTTTTCTCTTTCGAATTTTTTTCGATTACTTTAATTTATAACTTTGTTAAATAGACGTTTTACAATCACAGATTAGAAAGATATTTTAATAGTTAGAATTTCTATGTCTTTATTACGCGATGATGTTGTTTTTCCACGAATCTTTTGAACATCAACAAAAAGTTGTTTACAAGTTTTTTTTTTCAACTTATTGTAAGTTTTGTTTAATAAAACATTTGCCCTTTAACATGGTTTAGCTTTTAAGGAAAAATCGTTACTATGTTTAATTGGGTTGTTAGAAAATTCAATTCATGAACAGTTATTCACATTGTCACAAATTCAGGTTGCTTCTAAAAGGTAAATTGAATTCTACAACTTAGTTTAGATATATTTTATGACCAATTAATACTCTTTTGTAAACTGCCGCAACCTCAGGCAGGTGTAAGGCAAAATGGGAACTAAATTTAAAAAATAAATAAAATGATTTGATACTCCGACAGGGGTATTTGATATAGATGTTTGCAACGAATTTCTGTCGTGCCTTGTCTAGTTTGGTTTGGGAAACAAACCGGTTTCTGCTATGTGCCGTTCTTGACAAAAGATACTAACGATGGCACATAGTTTTTTGAGAAAGGCTGATCAAAATTCGCTCCAAAGATCTATAAAAAATACTGAAGACTTGCAAAAATAAATAGGGTGACTAGATACGAACGGTAGGAAAAGGAGTTTAAACAACAACGGGACGCGATATCAAATTCATTCTGACTTTATTTTGAAGCTTCATTAACGCGTCATTCAAATGGCGGTCTCGGCTTCACTTGTACTACATCAAGATCAATTTTTTTTTTATCGAAAATCCGTATTTCCGACGAACATTTCCAGCGGCCAAATGGCCGTCTGGCGTCAGTACAATCTTAGATTACAGGCCCAAACGCAACCGCAAAATAAGGCGAGTTGCTCTTTGGAGATGCTCAATTTCTAACTATTCTTTGATACTGGCTGGTAAGGCAGCTATGTTTTCTTAACTTAAAGTCCGAAACAGTGTATTCACGCTCAACCTGTTTCACAGTGCGAGATATTACCTGTGCTTTGAAGCTATGATGACGACCAACTGAATAATTTCTCAGCAGGACTAAATTGGTAACTTTGAGAGTTTCTAAAGAAAACTATCACTACATTCTGGGTACCCTACACTTGCCCGGCTTGAATATATGTACGTTAAGACGAAAAAGAGATTTATTAAAACTATTGGATTAAACATAAAATATTGTTTATAAATAAGTTGTTAACTGGTACAAATTCAAAAAAAAAAAAAACTAAAAATAATTATTTACCACGTTAGCAACGAAAATGTGAATTGAATTTAATGAAAAATATAACATCGTATTAAATACGGTTCATTTACATTAAATCATCAAAGGCAGCAGGAGTATTTCCGTCAAACCTACCACTACTAACCTCAACAACCGTTAACAGTTGTTGTAACATTTCAGCTTTTATGTTGCGTTTTAGTGTATGTGGCTACAAACACTGACGCAGATAATATGTTTAAAATAATATTGTTGACAGTTTAAAAAAACAAATTTTGTTGTTGCTGATGTTGTTCAAGAGAAATTTTTACAAAAAAATAAGGATAAATTTTGAGTAAACAAAACACATTATCCAGAATTTTTCATACAAGTAAATGTAGAGTGACCGACTATACGTAACGTTCAATATGCAAGATTTTTGTAATTGTAAATTATTTGGGATTTTAAGATTTTTTTCGAGTAATTTACTTTCATTAGTTGGGTAGACATTGTTCATATAATACTCTGAAGCATGTGGAATTCAAGGTGGCGCCGTCGTGTTGATAAGCCATGTTTTAAGTAAACATCACATTCAATAGAGGCACCAATTGGTAATCATGGCTTACTAAAGCTTGCTGTTGACGGAAACGTTCTCTTCAGTACTTCGGTCTACAGCTGCAACACTTTCGAACTGAACCACGATTTTCGAAATAAATTACACCAATTTGCAAGATTTGTTCTAGTCAATTCAAGATAAAATGGCAAATCAAACTGAGCACAAATAATTTTTGTAATAATCATCAACGGAGAACGCGCGCTGCGCAACTGCTATAGCCTCCATTGCGTATAGTTTTCCACAAACCGAGCTACTTGAATTGTAGTTCATATGAAATATTTCAATCTAAGTAATAATTAATGATTTTCAATTATTTTGTTCAATACATTTTTCTTATTCTCGACTTTTTAAAGGCATAAATTTATACTTGTGTATAGAAACAATAGTTCGTAATCTGTAGAGAACTCATTACTTGAAAGAAAGGTTACCATTTGTTGAGTAAAAGTTGGCTTCGTAATCATTGGGAGAAAATTATAATAAATCCTTTGTTTCTAAAAGTTTCTCGTGTCCTTAAAAAAATCATTTGGAATTAAACTACTCTCCTGGTTAAATTAAAATCGTTATTTAGAATTAGAACAATTACAGTGTTATAATGCATATGAAATATTTGATGACAACTACAGTTTATGCAGTATTCTCAATGTTAGCCCCAGTCCGTCGAGAAGTCTTGTTCAAATTCTTAGGAAAGCTAAAATTATCTTAGGGAGTTGCTGGATCGCGGTCTTCGAAAATAACAAACATATATTTAGAAATTCTCAAACTAAGTGAGAGTTAAATGGCTGACACTAAATTTCTCAAACAAACAGCATCAATTACAACAGAACAACAACAAAAATCACAATTAAAGGCTTCCATATAGAACTCTCATTTGATTTACAAAAATATATTCTGTATCGGTATCAGATTTTAACTCTCACTTTTCTTCCATGTTATTTCTAATTTCTTAGTCCCTGGCTTGTTGCGAACTCAGTTGCTAAAACTGTTAGCATCGCGGCTTCAGATGCCTGATTGTTTTGGTAGCCAGATAGTTTAACAAAATTCTCTACCTTAACAAATTGCATAAAGATTTTTCTCTCTGCTTTTACTGCTGAATTCATTTAGGGGTTGTTTTAATTGAAAAAAAGGTCAGTATAAATTAATAAAACCTCGTGTAAAACACTTTGCTGAAACAATCAAAAACCCAAGAAATTAATTTTAGTAAAAATTTAAGTTTTTCAAATATTTTCAAATTCGTTGTGCATTTTTTTTAAAGAAAAAAATGAGGATGGTAACAAACAACACGAAAATGTTTGTTAAACAAAACCAATTTAAAGGGGTGGTTGAATTCTTAAAATTGTTCAAGTATTTGGAAAAAAACACAACGAATATGAAATTAAATTAAAACAAAATAACTTGAAGGTAAATAAATGGAAAAACAATTCAAGCAAAGATGAATGCTGAGAAAAGGAGGAGGATATTTTATGAAAATATGCACGTGGTTCAATGACAAGTTTGTAAAAAGTTAAAAAAAAAAAATAAAATTAATTTTACATTTTTGAAGATATTAAAAACGTGAGTAAAATTTCAAGATTTTTAGATTTGCTTTTTTGAAATTTCCGATTGAGTGTTGGTTTGTTGTTTTAGATGTTGCTGTTGTCAGTAAACGATTTAGCACTTTCCCCTTGCTGTTTTGACATCTATTACAAATTAGATGGCAATTGCCTGCCTTAATATTGACTTTAAATTAAATTTAAAATGTTTTGTATTTTAGTGCAATAACTAAATTAAGATCCTTTATATTTGTTAAACTGAACACCACAACTGTTTATTTACACAGATGCACTGTGTATATATTGGTATTGCGTGTTGAACACATACTTTGTAAGTTAAATACATGCAAGCAATAAATAATATGTAAATATTTTTAAGAGTGATTCTGCTGCATAGGTCAAATTCAACATCATGCAGAAAGTCTTTCTGGAACCACATGTCGTTGACGTCCGTTTATATTCCCCTTTACTGTAAATATGTTTGCCTCCGAAATAGTTTTTCTTTCCCTAAAGTTCCAATCGTGTAATAAATTGTGAGAAAAATGGTCGTGGAAAAATTTGCTGGAGAACTGTATACATCATGTGAATATTTAATTCTTTTAATCAGAATAATTAAGTCTGTAATAAATTATTTTATTTCAAGATCAGTTACTAAAGTGCAGAGTAATATTATGGTAAAAATTTTGGTTTCATAAGATTTTCGACAGAACTGTTGTACATGTAGAGTATTGTTGAAATACGATAGAACTTTAAATTTGAAAAAATTAAAAAACAAATTAAATTTGATGTAAAAAAAATTGTATTCGAAACATCAATACATGGCACTAATATTTGAAAATAATTTCGGGCATTTTTGCGATAAAACATCACATCAGTTGATGATTGATTTTCAAAGTAAATGTGAACAATTCGGTAGCCTTGTCCAAGCGTTAATTTATATATTTTTTTTGATGGGACTGTTATACAGTGTTATTTATTGTATCTTCATTTACATATATAAATTATAAATGAACTAACAATAATTTTTCAAATCTTAAATCTAAAAAAAAAAAAACAAAAATTTTAACTATTTATGTCCAGCCAGTGCAGGACAAAAAAAACCCCTTATTTTTCACGATTAAAATTTTTCTATGATATTCATCTCTCTTGATTACGGCTAAGAGCAATAGTATCCCTCTTATATATAGTAGCCTCTTTCATGCAGCATGTTACATCCCAATCCAGATGCGTTACCAGCTTCTCTAAATATGTTGTCGCGAGTCTTGAAATCTCTGTTTTAACCAAAGGCACGTTCAAGTCCTTATGTATGTTCGAATTTTTTATATACCAAGGGGCGGCTTTGATCATTCGTAAGATTTTATTTTGACGTCTTTGAATTTTTTCAGCATTTGAAGCTGAGGCAGTGCTCCATAATTGTATCGCATAGCACCAAATTGGCTTTAAAATCGATTTGTAAATCAGAAGTTTACAATCCAAACTAAGCGTGGAGTTTCTGCTAATTAGCCAATTTATTTGAACTGCTTTCAATTTCATCGGCGTCAATTTAGCATCTATGTGGTATTTCCATGTTAGTCGTCGATGTATTCCGAGGTATTTATCTTCTGCGTGTATAGGTATTCCTTGATTATTTATCCGAACTGGAGGGCATGTTTCTCTACGCAAAGTGAAAGTTATATGAGTACATTTTGGTTCATTTACTTTTATCTTCCATTTTGTTAACCATCTTTCCAACAGGAATATATGATTCTGTAGGTAACGAGATGCTTCTAGCGAGCTTTCATGAACACTTCAGAAAGCTGTGTCATCGGCAAATGTTGATGTGTGAATTTGGTTGCTAGTAGGCATATCAGAAGTATATAGCAAATATAAAAACGGTTCCAAGATGCTGCCTCGTGGAACGCCGGCTGCAATTGGTTGGCGTGAACTAAAGAAGTCGCCCTCTCTAATGACAAATAATGATAACAAGTGTCAAAACGTGAGCGCAATATGGCAGTTAGTGTAATAGTTAACGCTTTCGTAAGGCGGAGACGGTAGCGCTCATTATGTGTGAATGCCCAGTACTGGATAGCATATGGCTTAGAACCACAGGCAGACATTTGTTAAATGTGAATGCCATAGTAATTGTAAGTATTAGACAAATGCTAGCAATTATAATCACAGTCGACAGTCTGGAATCACTAAAGTCAATAGTAAATGTATGGCTAATGGTAAATTAGAAACCGGTTGCCTGAAATCAATTCCTAAACAGAAGGGGGTCGAAAAGACCCTCTACATTAATAAATAAAAGTTCTTAAAGAAAAAATGTTCAAGGAAATTAAAAAGACTTAATTTTGCTGTAAGAAATGAGCGAAGGTCTATTATGGAGCTTCACTTTCGAGAACAAAGTATGGAAGTATTCCCATGATTCATGGAAAAATTATGCACAAATTAGTCTTAAAATTTATCACCTACAGCTGACAATACAACCTGCGACTCCAACTAGTTGGCTAAACTAATTCCCGCAATTGTTTTTCTTTCTGGCAACTGAAATTAAATTTTAAAGAAAATTTCCATAATTAATATTTGCTATAGTTTAACATAAAATATGCTAATTTCATAGCAATTTAAAGTTGGATAAACAAACGTAGTTGTTCATGCAAATAATGAGACACGAATGTTGGAAACCTTTTATCTTTCGTAATATTAAATCATCCTTAAAATATTTTCCAGCATAAAAACCTCAATCTCCACATCGTGATATTTTTTATTATGACAGAAATCTGCTGCTTAAGCAATTGAGTTGAATGCACTCAAGTTGAAAAATTGTATTGTATCCCCAAAAATTAGAAAAATATTTGTTCTTATTAAGTATAAATATTTGCTTTGAATTTATACTGGGATTCAGTGAATTGTTTTTCGGGGTTGTTTCACAAGTAGAGAGAAAAAATTCCTGATATTTGTACGTATGTTTATTTAAGGTTTATTACAAAATATTTTAAATGACTGCCTATCTGTCTGTAGCTTTCCTTTTTAATAGAAATGTCGCTCGTCTCTACAAATGAATATTTTAACAATAATGTTTGTATTTGTTTGTTGGTTTTTTTCACCAATGATATTTTTTTTATATTCCCTTATAATAACATCCTTTTTTACGCCACAATGCGTTAATATTTGTTGACAATTTCATTATGAATATCTTTTTCAAACCGAAGGAAAAATTCTTTATTCACTTGTATTGCTGTAACCCTCTCCAATGCTATCAACTTTTAAGGACTTGCTGCTTTCTTTTCCCTCTTCAGAACTTTCTTGTGCAATGCCGGAAAAAGGTTTAGTTTTGTCTTTTAATAATGACATTAATGTTATTGTTTGGTTTAGCGGGGGTGAACAAAAGAAACAAATAGATACTCCTACTAATTAGGAAATAACTTTCCAAATTATTACGATTTTTATTAAAATTTTCCTTGGCTGTGGTTTTGTGCAGTAGGATTATGAGGAAAACTTAACAAGTGGAAAAGTTTAATAAGGACAGCAATATTTATAGGCAGTTTTATTTTTAATAATTTGGTTTTCTTTTAATATAACATTTACGGAAAAATTTGATATACAAGTTGTATAAAAAAACAATAATGGAAATTTATCTTTCGTTTCAACTTATTTACCAGTATAATTTTTGGTGCCTTCAAAGTATTCGTCCTGATTGAAGTATAATTCAATTGTTCCACCCTTTTTTCTATAGTGAAAGCATTTCAGAAATAATATGTGATATACAAATTTCCACTGGGAGGTGAATAAATTGGGCGTGACAATATTAAGGAGATATTGTTATCGAAATAACGGAGCACAAAATAGGAATTTAACCCCTGCGACTACTTAACACAAGATATTGTTAATATAAGAGGAATTTTGCAATCAAACATCAGATGAAAGTTTCTCTTGTTTAATTTCTAGAATATCGATAAGTTCTGTTTAATTTAAAAAAGACTTTCAGATTCATTTTTTGTTTGTTTACTAAAATATGCTCCTCAATGGCTTAAAAGGATTATTAAAACTTTGGTTACTTACTTTGTGAGATTTCATATAGAGAATATTTAACACTTACTTGAACAAGACAAACGATTTAAATCGGTTAAACTATTTATTGAATTATGTTTCATTAAAATATATGTAGTCGTAAAGCACATTAAAACTATTAAAATATTAGTAGACGATGACCATTTAAAATGTATATTTTATGAATGAAAAGATTGTTGTGTAAAATTTATGTAACAGATAAAAGAAAGAGAAAAAAATAATGAAAAAAAGTTCATAGAAATTTATTAATAAAGGGCGGATCGATGTTGAATTGAGCGTTGTTCTTATGCTTATTTTAAGGGCATCGGTCGATTGCAACTAATTGTTATTGACTTCAGAAAACCTAACGAGCTATAACGAGGAGGGACAAATTACAGAGTGTTGATGGCGTATTCACTGCAATATTTTCAATATTGAATATATGTATTTTTTTAATATTAGGGGAGCGCATATGATAAGTCATAAAACCTTGGACTACTTTGGACTATCTTCTGTCCAGCTTCTGGTTGCTTATATACGCAAGCAATACAGCGCAGCTGGAAGCCATATGTCCAATCACGAGACTATCGGTGTTCATGGACAAAACGTAATTTCAGGTAATCTCTGCGTCTAATTGGGGCGCATATTGCCATATTTTCAGATGGACACGCTACCCTGAAATCCCTTCTTTCATGAGAACTTCGAACTAGACTTGGTTTAGAGCGTTTACTTCAACCCAGAAACTTTCTACTGCTGCCTAGCCACAGTTGTCGTAAAAGTAATGAGTTACCAGATATCTTGACCAGGCAGGTCGGGCCTATGATACTCTGCATATTAATACAGAGCCATTTTGTGGCGTTAGTTGGCCAAACGTTGCGTCACTGATCAGAAGGGAGAAACTGTTGACCTCAAAAGAAGCTTGAAATGCATCTCCGGGTACGAGACAGGCTAAATGCTTGACTAAACTCTTTTTATACAACAAAACTGTGAATTCCGATTGGGATTCCGTCCGGTTATGCCGACTGAAATTATCATCTGCGGAAGGGAAATCATATATCGTTTATGCCTGGAAGAAGATGAACGACACGCACTCTTTGTGAATTCATAGCTGGTGGTTACGTCAAAAGAACTTTCAATAAAAAAAATTTTGGTATGACATGATACTCTTATCATTGAATTTATGGATTAAGTCATTGTTCATTTAGAAATGTAGCTAATGAAATTCTAACCCGTTTTCTTTCACCTGAACAATATTTCTTAGACATTACCAAGATCTAGAATACATATTTTTCGCTTCTTTTTGTGTATTTATCATTTAAAATTGCGACATAAAAAGTGAAACAATTGTCGCACATATAACAAAAAGTGCTAAATTATCACGAAATATTGACCCAATAAATTTGAATATCTTTTGATTCACGTTTTCAATTTACAAACATTTATATTAAAAGTTTCGCTCTTCCTTTAATAAATCCACCACCTTTTATTAAATTTCAAAAACTCCTGAACTCTTCACTGACCTCTTACAATTTCACTTAATGCCATCACATTCAAACGAATTCCACTTTAGTCCTTTAGTGTCGCTAATGTCTCATTGTGGCTTTTTGAATTTATTACATCCGTAAGCAGCTTTTTCAAATTTCCGTTGTTATGGGCGAAGTTGCCTGTTGCACTCGCATTATTTATGTCACCCCTTCAGTGAACCAAACTTGAACTTGCTGCTTCAAATCCGTTTCCTATACAATGCCATGCGAAGTTCTAAAATTTCTAGTTAAACATGGCACTCGAAAGTAAAATAAACAAACAACAACAGTTCAGCAAATAACCGCACAAATCATAAATACCTTTTCGTAATGTTTAAATACAGAAAGAAGTATTCTGTTCATATGTGCTGCATACAATACGCTTTTGTCATTAACCCTTGCATGTGAAAGTCTTCAAAAATACAGAGTGTGGCAGAATGTGCGAGTGTTGCATGCTTGCAACGCAATTCACAATTGTTCTATGGAATATTTTGTTGTGTTTAAATGCTGTGTAGCACTGCTCATGTCATTACAATAGTGTTTGGCTTTTTTGTTTGCATTTTCGTAAAACCAACAGTCCGTCTGTCCACCTATTTTCAGCAGACATTCAACCATCCGCTATTTTGACTGCATCCTTGTAACAAAGCCAACCGCTATTGTTGCTTTTGTCTGCAGTAGTCGAATATACGAACATATTGTGGTATTTTACACCGTTTATTTTGGCCTCTATTCGGTGAAATTCTTGTTGCTGTTGTCTGCACGGTTCTTGTGGGAGTACAATCAACAGTTGATAAAAGACACATTATGTCAATCAATTTACCAGTTTTTTCTCTTTAATAACAAAAAGTGTTGATAGTATTTTCTGCTCGATAGTTGTACAATAAATTTACATACATTTTTAATTGATTAAAACGAAGTAATTTTGCAGAAAGTATTTATCAAAATACTACTGAGCCCGAGTAGACCTTGTGCTGCCATTGTAATATTTAGTTTAGGAAATTTCGTTGAAAATGTAACAATGATGAGGTTTGATAATTTGGTAACGAAATTAGAATGCGGTAACAGATAAATCATAATATTTAGTAGAATTTTTAAGCCTCGACAACAGCGCTAGATATCGGGTCCAAAGTTATGCAATATATTAGGCCAACAATACACTATCACGATAAATTGGCTGGGCCATTTCTTTAAAAACGCATTAAAGAATAAAGTAAAAATATGGGATTAAAAAAAATTATTTCGACAACAACTACCCGTCCAAAATAGCAAAACATTCGTTGAAATCCGTTTGGGAGTGTCAACGGTCAGCTTGTAAAAGCACAGGGAAACCTTTTATACATTAAGAGGACGAATAAGTTATAAAGGGTGTTTTTTTTGTGTAAGACTCTAAATTGAAACAATGTATAAAGATTAAATAATTTCTAATAAAAAATTGGATTTATTAGCAGGATAGCTTTATGTCATTAGCACTTAAATTTGATTCTAGGAATGTGGGCCCTCCACTGGATCGGATATAGCTTATTTTGAAAGTCCTATTTTGACCACATATGGAGCCGTAAGTCGGCATTGATCGGCATAATGTTGTCTCCCAGTTTGTACACAGCTATTGATTTGTTCGCAGGGACGTAGGCCTAGAGAATATAGCTAATAGCGCATTAAATCGCGCGATCTTGGTAAACTATTGGTCTGAACAATTTCGTCAAATAACACGTTCGCAAAATGTTTATATTGGACAGGGTGGTTTCATTCGAAATAAATTTCCCTTGCTAACAGTTGGGTTTGGTGTTTCAGAATGTAAAATTATGCATAGCCGCAACCGGTTTGTGCAAAAAAAAACTTGACAGCGGAAATTCGTTCCTTGTACATATATATACACACATACATATATACTCGTATATTCAATTATCCAAAAACCCAATTTATTATTTTTAAAATTAAAAGCAAAATTATGATTATTTTAAAAATTCACAGAGAAAAACACACTTGAAAATTTATATCGTTTTTGTAAATAATTTCTGGTTTAAATTCCAGTCTTTACATAATATGAATTAGCTCTATTATAAATTACGGAAAATCAACACCGTCATTTAAAATTGCACCTTCATTCGCTACAAGCAGGGATATTGAGAATATGATGTGACGATATGAGAGCTAATGACAGATGAAAAATGGACCGTGGATCCCTGCATTACCTGCGGTTTTTCAAGTAGGATCACATTTTTAAAAAGCATGATCGATTAAGTACATCTGATATAGATATTTTCTTAATTTTAGTATTGTTTGTCTCTTGTCGTGCGCGCAATATAAGAACTGTACGTGCGACCATTAATAGAGCTACGACTTATTTCTCAAAGGTACAAAGATGGTCCTTTGTTGCAGTAATATTTCGTTGTTGTGCTTCATGCAGTTGTTGTATATTAAGGAAAGTAAAACAAATAGAAGACAAAGTTGATAGAAATACTAGACACTTTTAAAAAATTATTTTAAGGATTGAATGCAAAAGATGCGAACACAAAATTTTTGGATTTATTAGGGGTTTAAAGTAACATTTACAGATAATGCAGAGACCTTCAACTGTTTCTATAACTGAAAAAATTATAGAGGAAGTTTGTGTAGAACAATTATTTCGCCGTTTATTTTAAATAATGTGATTTGATAAAATACTAAACATAGAAACTATTCACTCTACTTTAGTGATCATACAGAAGTTAATATTCACATAAATGATTTTTAAAATTTTTTTCAGACGCTAATTGCATTCTATTGAATGTAATAACCAATTTATTGTATTCAAATCTTAGTATACTATCTACGATTAGGTTGAGAAAGCCATCTCGCCAAGCTCAACGTGTGAGTTTTTTTTATACCCTGGTTCCTATCACATTGCAGCTGCATACAAGAGTGTTGGGATGGACTAATTTGTTTACGTATTTGCACAAGTATATTTTTACTTTCTGCTGGGTAGTATGAACTTCTATATCTCGATGGGTATTTTCATTTCATTTACAACAAGAGCGAAAACGATAAGTCGTAACATCGTAGACAGTATTTTTGTAAATTCTGGAGATTTGATGCGCAAGCAGTACCCTACAGCTGAATGCCGTATGACCATATTGATTGTATAAAAGGACTTTGCACTCCAAAGCCAGGGTTCAGTTAGGACTTATTAACCAGTCTATTTGATTTGTTTATTATTGCCTTAATATGGCGGGATCAAGTAAGGCGTAAATTTAAGTGAATATCCAAATATTTAACGCTTATTTCTCCTGGTATTCCAATGGTATTTATTATTGTTATACCTGGGCAATATTTCCTTCTGTGGGAAAATGTTACGTGGATTTGCCTTTATTTTCCACTTATTTACCATTGCTCTAGCCCATAAATGTGGGACTTAAGTTTTTCAGATGCAACCATAGGATCATTGTTAACACTTATGAATGCAGTGTCGTGTGCAATCGTTTATGTATAAGTATGTGGACCTGTTGGCCTATCCGCTGTAGAGATGATATATAACAGTGGCTCTAGAGGGACTCCCGCTGAGATTTTCAGCGGGTTGATCCTTTGGCATTAGTTTATCGGCCAAATAGCTCTTAAGAAGCTTGTGGGTGTTTCAGGTAGAACTCGAGTTATTTTCGTGAGTAACCCATCTTACCAGAATTTACCGAACGCCTGGGATATGTTAATAAATTAAGCCGAACAATATTTTCAGAATATTTTCCAATACGGATCTAATAACTGTGACGATTTTATGTACTTGCTCCATAGTATTATGCATTGCTAGAAAACCAAAGTGATAAGGTTTTGCTCATTACGATAAGGCTTTAAACTCGGAACGAGTAAGTATGCAAACAATTTTGATAACATTGACAGGAGGCTATGGGCCTGTATGACGTAATCTGACTTAAGTTCTTCCCTGGTTTAGGGATCACAACAATTTCAGACATTTTATAAAAGCTTGGGAAGAAGCGAACTCGTAACATGGTAACAAAATTTGGTAAGATTTTTTTATCATTTTTCATTTGTTAAAAAATTATATAGGAAGTTTTTGTTGAACAATTATTTTATATCGATGAAATGCTAAACATTCGCATAAATGGCATATGGTCAAGTATAAAAACCGATCCACTCGTACAACATGTTAGGAAGAAAATTTAACACTATGTGTTGTGAGATTTTTTAAGGACTCTCTCTCTCTCTCTCTCTCTTATTCACCCTGTCAGAGTTTTAAGCCTTTAAAGTTTGGGAACTTTATTTTTTTTATGGCGAACAAACGTTTTATGTAGAACGATCACGGCGAATGAAAGTACCTCTTAGCTATCTGTTACTTTCTCAATATCATATTTCCGACTTTGCAACATTGAGGCTCTGATCTAAATTGAAATTTTGAGGAGATATTTAAATCAACTCACAAAATCTTTTAAATTTGTTTATCCCCTGAATTCGCGCCTGGCTAAACGTTTTTAACACTGCTATCTAATACTTCTAAGAAAAGTCCTGTGATTTACAAAACTGTACTGTAAGTTGAAAATTGTTTGCTTAAATCTTCAAAACATTTCCAAACCTCATTAAATATTTCAACAATTTATTTTCGATTTATTTATTTGATCTTGTGTTCTTGAAATTTAACTCCTTGATAATGTGTTTGTTCTTGCGTCAGTTTCGTAATAAATTATATCTTAAGCAGATACCGAAAGAGACACAGTGGCACAAAGAAAGAGAGGTTGCTTGGCTGGCTGCCTGGCATGGTGTTCTTTTTTATATCCATCATCACTTGTGACTGGTTAATTGTTTATGAAAAATGTGCTGTGTGTGCCACACTTTTTTGTTAATTGTGGCGCATAGAAATAAAATAAAAGAAATAACAATGTTGTTAAAACATTAAGCATTCAGGCAATACAAAATAATTTTTTTATTTTATCTTCTTTTTTTTTGGAACAATATTTTTTAATCAATTGTAAAAAAATCGCTTTTTAATAACTAAAGAAAGAAAAAAGGCAAACGTATGTTCTAAATATGCTGATTGAAAGTGATAAATAGTTTTGGATATTTACCACAGAGGAGTGTGTTAAATTATTTTCCCAACTGGTTTATATTCCCTGACACGTAAACAATAAATTGTTGTGGCCTACACGACGGCACCATGGATTTCTTTGAAATAATATTATAAACAAGATTTAAGGTCCATTTCTAATTAAGTTTTGATTTAGTTGTAACTGTTTGAATTATTTTTGTATCGCATAAAATATATTTGTTTAAAACATAAATTAAAAAAAAAGAAAACTATTTCCAAAATTTCCAGAAATTAAGTTTTTCTAATTTGGTTCCTTAAAAATTCTTCTTAATTGTGATAAACTATTTTTTTATATAATTTTGTCGATTGGCGGCGTTTAAAGTATGTTTTCTTTGTAACAAAGTAGATTGTAGTTTATATAAAATAAAATCCCAAGAGAAAAATATTTTTTTTTTGTGATTGTAATAAAAATTATATTCCATGATAAGTCGGCGATTTCACCCCCATGCAGAAGAACACGGGACTTAAACATAGCGAGATTTATCTCCACACTTAGACCACCACGAGTGCAATATCCAACTGACCTCAAAGCTAATTAAAAAACTCTATTTGTTCACTAACTGGGCCTCGTAGCATTCCAATGGTGATCCCAATTTAGGCCGAACAATACTATTCACTAAATGATTATTTGACACGAGTTTCACCAGGTGGCAATATTTTGACAATAAATTACTGTTTACTGGGGACTTTGTGACGGAGGTTTCAGTGGTCTGCACTCCTTCAAAAACAACATTGACTAGGCCGTTTCCTTCAACAGAGAACCATAATCGAATGATATGGGGTTCGATAAGGACGGAACTACGTGCCACACAGCGAACGTTGCAATGGCCAATGGTTTGATCACCAATACCTTGCTGTTTGACCCTGCTAAACTTTTTTTTGTAGGTCTTTAATAAACTGCAATTGATTGAAGCTCTAGGAGTCTATGTGGGTCTGCAATGGAACACAACAACTTTTCCAACAGCCAAAGTTATACGAACTTATTCTTTAGGTGAGTTCGGAAGAGAGTAAAATTATCAGCTGTTTTGTATTTAGATCGAAATTTGAGTTTCTGTCGATAGCAAATGCCGTAATTTCCTCCAGAAGCTAACTGGAAAAGTAAAGTAAAGTATTCATTATTGAAAACTTTGATAACTGGAGAGAGTAAATTTGCTTTTACTCTTTTTTGTCCGAACTTTAGGAAAATCGTCTGGAACAGTAAGTCGAATTAACTTGTATCCAGTGATTATTACGATAGAAAATAATAATGGGTCACTGCTCTCATTTTACGGTTTTTATATTTGAAAATCTTTTTGGGTAATTCTTGTTAGCGTAACTAAAAACACTTTTATATACAATGTTCAAAAAGAAAGCAGAGTATTTACTGAATGTTTGAAATAAAATATGAAAAAGAGGGCCGCATTTTAAACAGGCCTTGTACAATTATATTTCTTCCATTCAACGTAAAATATTTTATTAAAAATCTTTTAAAGTTTTTCAACTTTAATTAAATCGTAGACGTCAACCTCATCATCAGCCTCTCCAGCTGTATTTGAATCAAAAGTTCTTCTTCTTAATTAAGAATTTAAACAATCCTTCAGGATTTTTCCTTTTTATTTGTTTTGTTTATGTTTGGTGGCCAGGTTTACTTCATCTCAACCCCCTTTGATGAAGCTACCACAAACCTACCAGCCTATTTGCCGTTTACTTAGCTAAAGTTTTATAACGAATTTGCGTCTGGTTACACTTTTAGTTAAGAAGTGATTATTAAAATTTAATATAACAGGCTAGAAAGTACTCGCTTGCCAAGCAAAGTGTTTAAGACTTGTTACACATAAATACACACACTTCCACAACACGCCATGAACGCTTGAAGTGTATTTCGTTAAATGACGACGATACGGCCAGTTTGCCTTTTGATGTAATTAAATTTTCATAATAATTAACAATTATTTACATAAATTGTTTTTTGACAAAAATAATTGTATGTTTAATTTGGGGAGGATAAAAAGTGAAATATGAAAACAAATCAGTTAAAGTCAAAATTTAGGAAAAAACCAAGGAAATTCACAAAAGATGTAATAAGATTTTTTTAATTTTTTTCAAAAGCACTTTAAACAAATTTTTGGTTTATATTTTTAGTAATAAATCGTAGGAGAGTTTTGCGCAGATTCATAACAGTGAATGCAATCACTTCACATCTGAGACTGAGGCGACACTAATACAGCAGACACAAAAAGAAGAATCGTGTCAAAAAAAGGTCAAAACTGTTCTCTAAAGTAACACGGAAGGATAACCAATAAAGAAATTCATGTGAATTTATTAGTTTAAAGTATCAAATCTAAATGAAAAACGCAGTAGTGCTTCATTTATACAGTGAAATAGTCCACGTATCCGCTATTGCGAAAAGTAGAGGAATGATTTCTATTTGTAATTTCTTACCCAAATGCTTTCTAGGTTTATGGCTGTTTTGAAGGATTTCGCGGTATTTACTAAAATTTTTCCAAAATCTCAATTATTTCCAAAATCTCAATGCGTCTTCTTTACTAGACCCGACAAATAATGGAGCACCAAGTTTCGAACTTCCATAAAAATGACAAAATCATATTGACGATACTTTTAAAGAGATCTGGCATAGGTACTTCAGTAAATAAATCGAAAGTAGTCGATAAAAACGGGTTTTTGCGACATCGTGGACAAAAAAATGTGTAACTAAGTTTTTTTGCACTGAGTTTGAAAACTTTAACAATGTTGAACTGAATAGAAGAGATGTTAGCTTTCCTTAATTTGAATCGATCAATCTTTTGAAAAAGTATGATAAAAAAATTAATTTTTTAACATATTTTTATTTCTCGCAACACTTTGTTTGAAATCCTATTTCCTTTTTAAATTTATTTAAAAGCGAATTTATTAGCGAGTAAAATAATACCACATTTATACAAGTGGAAATATACTGTCTATGGATATATTTCTAACAATACTCAAGATATACGCAGTTGTAACTGACGGCAATCGATTCTGATTGTATAATACAACTGATTTAAAAAAGGTGTAGTTTGATACGTATTTCGAATGATTTGTTTCCCCTAATAAATACATACTTTTAATCAATCCATCTAAGAATAATCTGCACAATATAGGAGATTGTTATCATGGCATTCAGCTTTTAAACGAATACTACCCGGTTGTTATCTATTTGATGGTTTTGCTTGAAAATCGCTCCCCACTATATTCCAATACTTCAACCGGAACCCTTAATGTTCGGTTAGCCTTTGTGATAGTACTACATCTCGGCCTAATATTTATATTTGAGACCAAGTGCTGTTTTATATGACATGCTTCATATGGAACGAACGGAGCATCAATTTCCTTACGATAAGACTCTGATAATTGGACACGGATAACTATTCAAAATATCCACGTTTGCGTATCATTAGCGCGGGCTTTGTTACGGTTTATACATTTGCATATTGTATGCGGTCACGTGTTTTGTAGTAATCGCCAACGAGATTTCAGGCTAACGCCAACTACTAACGCAGTACGGGGGGCAAAACTAATGTTTGAAATATACATATGTATATTCCGCATAACTCTAAACAAAGGTGACTGATAATAAAGCACGTATTATTCTTAAAATAAGACAATTTACTGAAATTGTACATCTTAAATATTAATAGAAGTTTATTTTAAAAAAATATGTCTTCAGCAATACATTATCGATTTTAACAAATCTCTAATAAATAAAATTTTTAAGAAAATTGAAACAGAAGTAGAATTTCAAACACAGTTCTGAAAAGATAAAGCCACCCACAAAGTCGAATAAAGTGATAAAAAAAATATTTGTTTTAATTATTTCGATCATATTTCTGCAAAAGATTGGTCGATTCAAAACTGTTTAAACGTTCTAAGGCAGCATAACGTCTTTACTATTCAACACTGTTTAAAATTATAAAATCAGTGTAAGGACGACTTAGTTTTAAATTTTGTCGTCGACGAAGTCGCAAAAGATCGTATTTTTTTCGATAGCTTTCGATTTTAGAGTGCAATCGAATTTCTAAAAATAACAAAAAGTCCATGTGACAGTGGTACCGTATTGTTAAAGAGAACAAATGTTATTTTTATATCTCTTTAAGAATATTTTTTTTAGAAATTCCTTCATTATATACAGCGACACCGGTGAGTCAAAGTTTTAATCATTTTGGAAACTTTGTTTACACATTGAAATTTTAAAAATAAATGTTGGTCGTAATTTTCTTGGACTTCGTTTCGTTAATTTATAGCACTTGTTCTGGGATTTGTTATTTATTAAATTTGAACAAGTACTTTAATGGTTTTCACCCCAAACGATTTGGATTGTAAAATAAAAGGCGAAATTTATTTAACACCCACGAAAATTGTTATGTGAGTATTCGTTTCGTTCTGTTTAAACAAATGGATTAAAGAACTAAACATTAAAAATTTATGCTTAACAAAATTGAATATGTTAGAAGCTATTTTTAAGTTTTTTGGAATAACTAGATTTCAAATTGAATTTATGAACATGAAACATATGAACCGGTATTTGTGGGGCAAGCGATTAAAATATTTTGTATAATTTATGGTTTTTCTTAATGTTTAACCTGCAAGAACATTTATTTTAGCAAACAAATTAAAATTTATAATAAATACGACTGAAATTCCACACTAAAATTCAATTAACATTTTTGAACATTTTTATTTAATCTTAAATGCTACATGTAGCATCAAGTAATAAAACGTAATATAATAAGTTTGGTATGTTTAATATTAGCTTAAGTAAAAATTTGTCTAAGTTAACGAATATTTATTAAAAAGAAAAGAAAGTATACATGGTTACCCTTATTTTGTGAAAAATTTTAAATGAAATTGGGTAGAAGTCTGGTATCCGTTCCGCTTTATCAAGACTTGATCAATTTCGAAAAAAATCGGAAAAACGTAAAGCATGGATTTGAGCAAAAATAAATTTTATTAACAAAAACTTATTTTTGGGAAATATTTTATTCGTTTTAGGAATTATGATATTAAAAAAGAAATTGGGAATACTTATTCAATCAATTAAGCAAGTTTACAAATTCAGGTCAACTTGTGAACAGGAGCAACGAAAGGTTGATTATTTCGTTATGTGAGGTGCTGAATTCGAACCCGCACTCGGTTTCTTAAAATTGATTCTAGTTTGCAAAACATACCGTTATGACAAAAAGGAAGCAGTTACACGATCAATATTAACATAACTGGGGAACAGTTTGTCCTATTCTGTTAAGAAAAAAATAAAAAAATCAAATTCAACAACAGTGTTAACTTGCACTCGTGCCAACATTGTTTTTTAATCTGGTCAGGAGTTTCAGAGGTTAAGTTGCTTTAAAAACATTCATCAACAAAAATGCAGTTCTTTACCTTAAAATCTTTCAAGTTTTTAGTATTATTTCTTCGCTACAACTCTCTTGATATCTCTGAAACTACGGAGCAGATTTCATTATAATATTAGTATAACTTAAAGGAAATAATAATGGGAATTTTCAAATATTTTTCCCAGCCTTAGGGTAAACTGATACTTAGATTTGTCTGTCGCGCCACTTCCTTCATATTTAAGATAACGGTATATCTCGGAAACGGAAACCAGTTTGAATAAATGGAGTTAGTACAGATTTGAATTTAGCACCCCAAATTCCATATGAAACAACTTTCAATTGCTCTCGTCCAAAACCTTGTATACTTGTATTATTTAAGAACTTACGTAAATATCACACTCTTAACATAAACTCCTTTAAAAACTTGAATTTTAAATTAAAAACAAAATCAAATTTTCAATAACAAGAAGAAATTTTGCCAAGCTAGCAAGTTTCCTAGAAATGAGATGGGATGGTATGGTACACTTGGAGAACTTGGTTCTTATTTTGATCTCAGTACTTTTTACGGCCGAAATTTTTGGATAGGAGCTTGGCCTTATTTTTACATTTATGTTTTTGTGAGAATCCAAGTTCTTTTTGTTTGTTAATGTGTGCATAAAACCTCCTTTAACTTAAAAATTACAGACGGTTGAGTTATATCAAATTTCAGCTCTCTACCTATAGTGGAAATGCTTCATACAAATAAGATTGAACCCTAGTCCCATAGATGAAAATTGGCAATTTTTTCATTACTTGTTCTCCATGGCCTACCTGTATACCAAATTTCAGATCTCTAGCTTTAGTTCAAGAGCCCCATAATATTGATGAAACAGTGAGTCAGTGAATATGCAATAAAATATGCACGTTTTACACCTTCAATCCACGCGAAGTAGAGTCCTTATTTTATGATTGAAGGAACAAAGTTATGAGGGGGGGGGGGGGGGGGGGGGGGGTAAAAACAGCGCGAATGGTTTCATGTAATATACACACTGTGTGCTTTAGGCCCGAACTTGTCATGGCGCACTACCGTGTGCCTTCACCAGTGTAAAGTAAAATTATTTAAATAAAATTCATAAATAAAGGAACCTGCGAAGAAATAAACAGGTTTTAAAAAGATTAAAACGTAACAGTATACTCGACAGGATCAGGAATAAGAATTTATTAAGCCTACCAATCATTGGAAATATTGTTCTCTTAAATTTACATTGCAAAACTTGATATACTCGTACATATATCTAAACATACTTATATTTTAATCATAGTTCTGCTATTATTTCCGTGAATATATTTTCACGAATCGAACACACGCCAATTTCCTAACAACCAAAAATTTTTTATTAAAAAAAGCTCCGGAAAATTCTGTATTTCGTATCCTTTTTCAGATTGTTTTGTTTGACGCCATTAAAGAAATTGTTATTACCGTCGTAGATAATAAATAAACAAGAGGAATAGTAAAAATGAAATGTAAGTAAAGAAAAACAAACAGTTAAGTAATTTGTGTGAAAGTTTTTCTTATTTGTTAAAAACCAAAAAAGTTAAGTGGCAAGATAAACTGTGAGTACAAAACCAATTCAATTTTATGTAAAACACTCTTTGAAGGATTTTTAAACTTATAAAAAGAATAAACAGACATTCATATCCAGCTTTCATGCACTTCACTGTATCTCTGTATTTAGAGAAAAACAAACAACATGTTGATAGAAATACTACAAGAAGAGTTTTGGGAAAAAGCTGTTTTATTCTCATTCAATAAAAAATACTTGTTCAAACAAAGAAGTAATAAATTATTAAAATTTGTTGGCAAGGAGTAAATATTGTGGCAGGATAAAAAAGTGAATTTTTTGGTTTTGAAAAGCTGCTTAACTTAAAAATGGTATTAAACAAAATGAATCTACTTCTTGTTAAAACTGTTTGTTTTATTTTAAGGCAGTTGTTAAACATTTTTTATATCTTAAACATTGTCCAAGTTTTTTCTTCAAAATCTGCCAAAAAAAAAAGCAACTGTTTATCATTTTGCAATTCAAATCCATATTTTTGCACTTGATCTTCCAATTACATGTTCTTTTGACATCAAGTTAATTGAGCGTAGCTGTTTTTTGCCTAAAAATCAACCATCTAGAGTTTGGGGGGGGGGCGTATTTTTGTTTTGGAACAAGTTATTTATTAAACGACATTGGTATGAAATTGGAATTAATTCCGTAGATTCATAAAATAGCCATTATCCGCCCTGTAAATTACAAGCAGAACAATTTAAATAACTTAAGATGATTAACAATAACTACCAGAATTCAAGGTTTACATTAAACACAAATAGGTTTTTGTTTACGCCAACACGTTTGATTTTGTTTCATCATGCTACTCCAGAATGGGTTACTAATCAAATCATTCTATTTTCCTAATCTTTCAGAATTTCTCTTCGGCGCAAAACACTGTCGTACCTTGATATCAATTTCATGCATTTTGAAAGTTGTTTGTAAGAAATACTTGATTTAAAAGTATAAAACAAAATTTAAATTTATTTCATTTGAGAAGAAATATCAATTAACATAACTCATGCTGTAACATTGCCGCTATTTCCTACATTCCAAAAAAAATTTCCCGAAAGAAAAATTAAATAAATATGAAAGATAATCCTAACTGCTAAAAGAAAACAAAACCAGATGCTCGTGTCATAAACCAAATTGTAGACAGTAAAACAAACATGCAACAAAATCAGAAGGTGTAAAAGAGGGAGTGCCTGTAATAACACTAGCGAAAGCAATAACATCACACTTTAACACACACATTCACAGTTCCAAAGTAAACAAACACTTAAAACACCTAAACGCATAATTTGCATAGAGAATTTTAGTTACAGTGTAACGAGCCAACTGTTCTGAACCACCTTTGGTTCTTTATCTCTTTTCATTTGTTTGTTTTAGGTTGTGCAGCAAGAACGAAATGCATTCTTTGCAAAGGCAGCTGTTTGCAGTGAAAATGCTTGTAAAGAGAAAAAGTGCAAAAGTCTTTCAATAATTCCAAGGAATCGTATGAATTTATATGGCTGTTAAAGTCGTTTAAAATAATTAAATGCAGCGAATTATTGTTGCTGAATCTTGTTTCAGTATTTATTAAATGTTGATTGCAAATAAACAGACTGGTATATTGATTAACATAATTTTTCCGTAACATTTCTGTTTGCCAATATAAGTATTTAGATTTGACAATAGAAAAATGAGCCAACTTTTTCAAAATTTGAATTTTGATATTGGATAAAAAATACATAGAAATTGCAACTCGTGTATGAGTGGAGATAAATGTGTCAAGATAAATATGTTGCGACGTACATACATGCTAAAAGACGGTGATTCGCTATTCTTATTAGTCGTACGATTCAATTAGAAAAAAATCTGATGGACTCAGTCCCACTCAAAAACTACCGCAACAGAAGGAATTTATGATGCCACGCAATCACACTCAAAAAATACATATGGAAACTCTGATCGCTTAGAAAATATTATTTTTGAAATTTTCCAAAACGTAAAGAAATAGAATAGACCTGTCAAAAAATCTGCCACATATATTTAATTTTAATTCACCCTATCATACTTTTTGATCACGCATACAACTTTCGACAGGTATAGCGATTAACGTGGCCTTAGGCAAACAGTGAGGCCGTATCCCAGAGTGATTTAAAGATTGTTTGATTTCGTTAACACGTTGAGTACCACGCGGTTTTATAGCGACTTCCCCGTCAGGACGCACGAGTTTCAGCAGTGCGAAAATACTGCAAATCGTGCTATGAAGAAAATTCGGCACAGTGTAGCAGAAAAATATCACGAAATTTGACTAAACAGGTTATAACATTTTGTGACACTTGCAAGTGACAATCTTTTTTTTTTGTTTACCTTGCTTCAAAAAAATCTATTAAAGTTTTCTGAAAAAATGTTAAATTTTTACCTTTATTATCATATTTTATAAACGGAAAGGACTCAACGTGTTAATACTTTGTGTTAAATCAAAGTATGAGGGTGCTATAGCTTAAATAGTTAATACGTTGACCATATGATTCGAAAAGAACCATATTATTATTAACTTAAATAATAATTTAATTAAAATTATATACAAAACATTTACATTTTCGTGACAAAATGAGTTGTGATGAGATCCAAAAAATTGTTTTTATTATTAAATATTTAATCAATTGCTTGTGCAATCGTTGGCAACACGTTCTATTTTTTGCTTTTCTACCTAAAGTGAATCATAGCTATGTGGATTTTTACCGGTTACAGCTACATTTAGAACCGTCTGAAGTAACCAGTGAAATGCAGTTAGGGACTAGGTTATCCGCCCAACATATATTTGGGATCGAATTATAGCTATAAGGAATTTTTTAATATAAAAAGAATAAGTTCCCAAGAATTCGTTTCTTTTATAGAGAGAAGTTGGCGCAGTGAGTTTTACTTTCTTCCAGTATTTTTTTTTTATTAAATAAATTTAATTCACATTATTTTTAGATTAGGTTAATAAAATTAATTTCCGGGCTTAATTTCGTTTTATAGCTCCTGTTAAGAAACACGGCTGTCATACAAAAAATATTTTACGCGGCCACCTGAAGTTGTTGCGAACACAACAAATCAAATTTCAGCTTAAGTAACTCAAAATTTCATGAATATTCCGCAAAGAAATATATTTTTCTCAAGATTTACGAATGATGTTTGCAGATGATGGGCAACGGTGTTTGCCACAACAACTACAGCTACTAGAACAATCATCGAACAATATTTTATTGGCTGTTGAATGACGATTTATTCTCTGTGATTCTAAACGTTGTTGTCGTTTTGTAGTTGTTGGTGCTGGTGTTTATGTTTTAATGTTTAGCTTTCGATGAATTTCGGTCATGCGATTTTAGATTTAAAGTAGTTGCAAGTGTTGTTCTTGTTATGTAATTTTCAAGTCATATTTCGAGTAAACCAGCGCATAAAAACTCCAGCTTAAAAACAAGCCGCATACGATGGTAACAGGGACAACATCAGGAAAGTTAAATAAAGTTAATTTAATGTTTTGAACAAGTGTTTATTTTTTAACAGGCTCCTTACAGCTGAAACTTAAGTGCCAGGGTGATCATCGTGTGGCGGTATATTTAAATTCTAAGAAATGCATACAGCGACACTGCTCTCTTAAACGCTTTTACACATGCACCATTAACTAGCCCGCATCTTATGGATATTACAATTTACATTTCAACTCATACAAACAAAAACACTTTTGTAATTTTATTTCCAAAGTGATTTTTTATTTGAATTATTGGCGACATGCAACATACTCGTACACAATGCCCATTTACTTTGTATGTTGAATGTCTGAACATGGGTTTGAGCAACTTCCCATATTAAGACTGACAAGATACTGTTTGTTGTTGTTGTTGTTGGAAATGTTTTTTGTCTTCTTATTTGCTCATTTTACAAACAACAGGTTGTTTGCCATCATAAGTATAAGTGTTTTTCCTATCTATCCTTAAAACTGATCTCAACTTAAGATCTGTGATTTATTAATTTGTTACTTGTAATCTCGCTGCTGATGCCGTTGTTGTTGCATCAATAAGTTGATTGTGGCCTTTAGTTAAATGCCGCCAAAACCCAATAAAAACACTGGCTACTTAAAATAATGTTTGTTTATGAGTGCACTTGGCTTTTGGCTTGCATCAATTTCTAGAGGATTGGATTTGGTTTTTTGGCCGGTGGCTGTGTTTCTTTCAAAATCAATTACTTAAATGGATTTTTATCTTAATCTGTTGTTTAAGTTATACATATATTTATGTGAATATTTTGTATTCCAGTTGAGTAAAATAATGGCAATTTCCCACGGTTAAAAGAAGATTTTTGGCAATTGTAGAATTATTAAAGATTCTTGTACAAAACAAATCCTTGTTAATCATAGGCTGTATTAGAGATATATATTTTCATTGATTTTTGATTTACATATCCATGTAACATTTTGGTTTAACCAATTCTTATCTCCGAGGCGGCAAAAATCCGATTGTTACAACCGCGGTTTAGCAAGTTGCACTGTCGTGCTTATACAATATGCCGTCCATATCCATTCTATCCACTTGAGGTCACAAGATTTCTGTTATCATGTAACAAATGCTGTACAGAGTCACTGCAGAATTGATGTTTTTGGGTTGGCAGCACTCTCATTTACAGCAATAATATTTTAAAGGGTCTGACCGGAGAGTAGAATCAAAAGCGATTTACTGCCTATAATTGACCCAATTTCTTAATATTTTTTACCACACACCGAAGTGTGGATACATTTTAAACACGGATGTACATGTGGTTCTTTAAGCTGTACTTACTAGAGTTTATTCAGCCAACTCATTTCTCGAAGAACGTTTTGACGATATCTATAACCACAGGCGATTTCTCATTTGCTGTATGGCTTTGGTTGTGTAGCAATTATCGTCTACATCAATAATTTGAAATCAATTAATCTTCCTTTCTCTACGTAAATTACACACAATACTTCGATATTCACACAAAAATCCCCTATATATTAAAAAATTTGTTTAGAGTTACCGAAAAGTTCGAGTAAAAAGTTTGAATATCCTAAAAATAGATGGCTTTAAAATATTTCTATTTTGTTTTAACCTTAAAACATTTTTAGTTTACAATTTATTTTGCTGCATATCGTATTGAACAGGTTGCATTTTCTGACAGGGATTAAACTATTGTATTGTTATCATATCTGGCAACTCTATTATCATTAAAACTTCAGCCCAACGTTTCGATATTGTGCATATTTATTTCGAAAATCGTGGTTCAGTCCGGGAAAGCTTATTTGCAATCCTCTCTGGGTGAGGCTCAGTTTTGGCTCAATAGACGTGGCAATAAGCAAAAGTGTCACACAAAAGTTACTGTACAAATGAGAAAAAATAGCAAAAACACTTTCTGATCTTCCGATCTTCTGAGTACTTTGTACTACGTTAGTCATAACATGAAG
This sequence comes from Phania funesta, assembly GCA_963932375.1. NCBI lineage: Eukaryota > Metazoa > Arthropoda > Insecta > Diptera > Tachinidae > Phania > Phania funesta. Next base: position 34,178,446 of record OZ010655.1, on the reverse strand, counting down.
AAATACCGAGCAGTATCGATACCTAATGGCAATTCTCTCAAGCTTGAATCGTGACACCAATGCAGATAACAAAGGTCGTCAAGCCAGTAGTATTTTCTTCATAAATTGAAGCAATGATTTTTATCTAAATGAAACAGCCATAGGTTATTAAGTAAGATATATTCTTGCCTTCAATCGTAAGTTCAACTTGAACCTTTTAGAAAGTAAACCAATAAAATCGTTGTTTAAAGTTCTCATCAATTAGATTATCTAGGCAACGTTTCTTCATCTTTGGTTTGCTTTGCATTGTACTAAATTTTCGCATGCAATATCCCTTTCAACCAATCAGATATATTTCTTCGTAATCTGGCATAGAGTGTTTGTGATGAATAAGATTTTTTTATATAAGCGTTTAGATTTGCGTTTAGATTTTAAATAAAACTAAGTAGCTGGCTGATATTGCTACAAGTCTTTTAAGAAACTGATAAAATTAAAAACAAAGAAATAAGAGAATCGACCATCTTTTTAGAGGAAACATTGGCATATTCCGTTTAATGTTCCCTCGCCTGTAGCAATACTTAGTCGCGCTGTGATGATTATTTACACAGCCTACCAACATAATTGGATATATTCACGCGTATATTTGTTTAATAATCTGTGTGATATTTATAACTAACTGTTGTTTCGTTTATAGTTTCCTCTGAGATTCATTCGTATGCATTAAAAAAAAGAAAGAAACTAGGTTCCTTAAACATGTTTCCTCTAGTGTTCCCTCGTCTGTATCTACCACAACTAACATTGTGGTGAAACAAACACCCCAAAAATACTTTTATATGCCGATTCAATAACCAAAATTCCATTGAGACTAGCCGGATATGAATGAAAATCGTCGAATGAATGAAACATCAAGTCAACTTTATTATCGTTTCGATTGTTGTCATATGTGCGTCGTATGTTAAAATTTAATTTTTTTATTTATCTATGTTACTCGTATTAGCACATGTTTGTTTTGATAACAGACTGACATACATACATATTTGATTGTCCTTGTATGGGAATCCTTGCTTGTATTTACAAGCTTTACAAATAGAAAAATAAGCTCTCAAATCCGTGGTATATTTTGGGTACTCGTTTTTATTGTTTATGACATTTTTTAACCAATTCGTTTCATTTTTGTTATTGTGTTTTTTTTCTTCTAAGAGAAGAAGGAAACATGCTGCAAAAATCTGAAATTGACAACAAAAAATAACCTCAAGGCATTTGTTTATTGCCACTTGTGCAAGGTTTTCAATCTTCTTGTTCCCTTTTTTGGTGGAATTATTACAGTCTCGTTTTAATAAGGATTTTTTGAATATGTGTATGGATGAGTGTGTATGTGTTTTTTCGTTTTTGTTTTTAGCCTTTATATCCAGCTTAAAATCTCATCTCTAAACAAATTGGCAGTCCTGTGTTCATGTCCATCCTTGATTTTTTTGTCCTTGCAAACCCTTGTGTATATTTCTGTGTCTGTGTTTGAGAGTCCAGTGATTATTATCCGTTTTTCGTTTGTATTTTCCTGTACTGGCCCTGAAGCGCTAATTTTGTATATAAATGAGGTTTGCGTTCCAAAAAGTTGTTAGAGATTTTGGAATACAAATGTCTTGTAACGATTAAAATGATTTATACATTTTGGATTATTGCAAAGTTAAAAAATAAAATGTAAATATTTATATGTCAATGACTACTACTACATGTTCGCTAGGCACCTCCTTAAAAAATAATCGATGAACATTATTTTACAAATACTTTAAGTGTTGACCAGTCGGATCGTGTGCTCTGCTTGAAAAAGTAAAATTTCGATAAAGTTATGTCTGCCAACCAAATTTTAGTTCCGAACAATTTCCACGTCAAGGAGGCATGTTAAAATTGATGATTAAGTCATATTTAATCCTGCTAATACCTCATAGTTTTGAAAAGCCTCTCCCATCAATATTTTTAAAAACGCTTGAAGAAATTGAAAGGAGTTAAGGGTGCATATCAACTGGACAAAGGTTGTTCAGTACTATTAAAATAAGATCCATTCATTTGACCACCTCCCGCTGAAGCTGCGTCTGCTTGCAATATAACCGCAGGACATACAATTTTCTTTCATTGAATCTGACATTTTTGCGCATCATTTAAAGGGCTTTTCAAGTCGATTTTTTTTGATTCAGTCACTTACGCCAATCACACCATGGCAAGTAACGTGATTGTTTCACCGAAAATCGGGGAATTTGTCGCATATGAGAAGAAGACAATCCACACAAACTTTATTAGGTGGCAATGCATCAATAAATAGTTACAGGTTGATGCGGGTTTTAGGCTAACCTAAGCATTCGTTAGTACTTATTTAAAAACAGCGTTGCACAGTGTTTTTAAGGCGGCTAAAGCCAGTGAAATGCAATGTTCAAAACCCGAAAATATATTGATACTATTAAACAAACACAAGAAGAATTAAACAAATATATACATTTTTCTCAAAATTGCACAAGTCCTATAATTTTTATGAATGTACGAAAAATTTGTATGTGCTTTAACGGGCTACACAAGTAATTTACATGGATTTGGGTAGAAAATTTACGTTAGAATAGGGATTTTGCAGAAATAATTTTTCAGCAAAATCACATTTTTTGGGATCAGTTATCCGCTGAACTTTTTGTATAAATTAATTACTACAAGTACGTATGATAAAAAATATTAATACAGGTGCTCCTAGGAGAGAGAGAGAGTGACAGCGAGAGAGAGAGAGAGTGACAGAGAGAGCGAGAGTGAAAGAGAGAGAGAGTGATGTACAACAAAAATGAGACGCTTAGAACCAAAAGCGGTCAGCTAATAAATTTAACAAGATACAAAAAATATATCCTAATTTTCTTTGATTTTCGACCGTCTTATTTCTTTTAATTTTATTTCTAAACGAATTCTCTTTAGATACATATTTCATTGTGCTTGTCTACTTCCTTTGGCAAAATTTTATAATGACGAAAGATTTATTTCGCGTGTTGTTTAATAAACAAATATCATGATGATAAATCTTATTTAATTTAAATTGTGAGTTGTTTGTATTTCAAATTTCATTTAAATTGTCTTTGATTTAAAAACTCATGAAAATAACCCGTTCATTGTTTTGTATAATTAAACATTTACTCATGGTTCATTTAAATGAACAATAAAGACAAGAACAACAAATTTGTATACGAAAGCCAACGTAGAGGAGAGAATTTCAAAGGTTGTACACACATTAAGTGATTTATCATTCTGAATTATCAAAAAATTTAATAGCAGAAACATAGCTAATATTTAAAAAGAAACACAAACTAAAATTTAGTGGCTTCATAAAGTGTATTAGATTGATTAAGTTCTGGTATTTAAATTTAAAATGGTTGCTGGGATATCATAAATTTTATTTCACATTTAGTCTCTGGCTATTTTGAGTAGTTGATTAAAACTTTTTACAAAACTTGCATGTTTCTTTTATTTTGCCATCGAGTTTTCAGAGATATGTTTTAATATTTTGGCAGGTAGGTTGATTTCTATAGTTATTAAATCTATTCATGGTACGAAATTATGAATTTATATAAATATTCACGTTATCTTCAATGTAAATTCAGCAATTAAAAGAGAATTTCAATGTCAAATGTAATGAGAAGATAATTATGGGTATTTTAAAAATATTAACAACAAATAAACATTCAATCATGTTATGTTTAGTCAGGGGCAATAGAGTGATAAAGAAGTGTTGATTAACAACAAGTTGTAATCGCGGAACATCTGATTTCTGAAACCCTCTGTACACTTTAATTTCGGTGAGTGGTAACCGCAAAAAACATAAAGGTAAAAATAAAGACAAGTTCTTATCTAGAAATTTCGGCCGATAAAAGTACTGAGATCAAACTGAGGACCAAGTTTTTCATATGTACAATACCATCCCATTTTAGGCAAATTTTAATCACGAAAGATTTTCTATATAAAAATTGTTATTCCACATTCCAGAATGATATATCACCTAGAAAACATTATTCCAAATCTGGGATTTTATCGTTACTTGCGTGAACTTACAATCCTGCACGTAAAAATGCGATTTTTGGGTTTTTGACGTACGTGAACGTAGTGCACTTCAGAAAATTCGGTATTATAACACGCGTGATCGTAACACTAAACGTAACACTTTTAGGAACTGGCATCCGCTAACAATGTTCTGACCGAATGAAATTATTGTGAACTTATCAAGCTTTTCTAAAATGATTATGTTTCCGGGACAAATTTTGAACTTCATGAATGAACACAAAAACTCTAGCACATTCAAAGGAGGTGGTCCCTTTCTCTGGGTTGTTGGTACTACCAAAAATATACAGCTTCGCTGCGAATTGTAGCACTGAAAGAACCGTTTTGACATCCAAGTGCCTCAAAATTAGTTTAGAAGATAGATTTTTAAGATTTGAATACAAACAATTAGTTATTACGTTGGTACTAACTAGTAAATAATAATTTAGAAATAAGATTTGAATACTTATTGTAAATTTCTTTTAATAGAAAGATTCAATAAAATAAAATACAGTATAAAAAAATAATAAATTTGGCCAAAAAAGCGTTACAACTAAAAGATTAATACTGTATTTTCCTTTGAACAAATATTCTCGTACTTACAAGGTTTATACTCAATATGCAGTCCAAAATACGCGCATTGTTATGTTATTTAACTTTTTGTTCTACTCGTATATAGGCCGGGTAATGTTCCGTTTTTTTGGTCAAATATTTGACAACTGTGAGCGTAGCTTTACGCCAGTGGATTATTTAGATCCTTCAGTTGCACCTGTATTACCTTTTCATCTTTCTGGCTTTTACCAGAACTTATGGAGAAAAACAGTGCCGGTTCATATTTACGTTTACTAAAATTCAATTATTCAAATATACTGTGAATTATATATACTATCCAAAGTATTCCCGGATTTAAAAGCTTTTGCAAATTAAAAAAATGTGATTCGTTTCCAATCGATTGACATTTGACATTTTTTTCCGTACGATTCGCAGATGTGATGATTCAAGCCCTTATTTAATTTTAAGATTAATCTGAATTAAATTAAGATTTTAGGCTTCGAAAATTTTACTTCGCATTCTAGAAACATTTTCTATATTAAAAACTTTAGCACAAGTTCGAGTTAGGTTTTTTTGCTTAAAATTATACTAGGATTACGAGTTGGGTTTTCCATATGAAATATATCATTTATTTGTTTGCTCTAGTCCATTTCTGTATTAAAAGACTACATTTTCTTGTTTTTCTTAAATGACCTTTGGAGTTCAAATTCCAGGCTACCTCTAACATATAATACCACTTTGAGCATGTACACGTATGTAGTTCTTCCCTGAAAATTTGCACAAAGTAATAGCCAGAGCATGGGGTGCCATAGAGTCTAAACTGGCGGAGCTCGTTATGGATTACGTGCTCGCAGGGAAGACTGGACCGGTTCCCTGTTTTGACTCCGGCGAGATACACCGGGGCTACAGGGTAATCAAGTGCTTGGACGAGTTCTCAAAGGACTTTCTCAGCAAATGCATCGCTAAGATTAGCGGTACGTGGAAGGGCTTAAGGCTTATGCTCATCCCTGCTGAGGAGATCCCGATGAGACCACGGGCAAGAATTTGGTTACCAAAAATGGCAACCGATGCAAAGAAGATGCTGGAGTGTCTAAAGCGCCAGAACTCCAACATTTCCATGGATGACTGGTCGATCATCCGTACAGAGCAAGGGGACACCCACACATGCCTTATTCTCGATATTACCGATAAGGCAACAGTGGAGCTGGAGAAGGCCGGCTTCAAACTGTTTTTCGGAGTGCGGGATGCGAAGGTAAAGGTGTTCCGGCCAACAGGTTCTGGTAGTGGGGAGACTGATGTTGTTGAAGCCGCCAACAATCTGCTCACCGAGATGAAACTTACAGAACCTTCCTCAAATAAACAAAATGACGCTTAAGGTTGTTCAAATAAATCTGCAGCACTCGAAATGTGCCACAGATAACCTCCAGGTGCTCTTAGCTGAAGAGGACTTGGATATTGGACTACTTCAGGAACCCTGGGTTGTTAACTCAGAGATAAAAGGGTTCCCAGCGTCAAAATATAACGTTCTCTATGCAAAGGATAGTGGTAAGCCTAGATCATGTCTAATAGCCAAAAAACACATTAACATTTTTCTCTGCACACAGCTTAGTACAGCAGACCTTACGGTGGCAAGGATCGAGCTGCCGCAGAACAGAAGCTTTATCATAGCCTCAAGCTACATGGCACATGAGAAGCCAGCTCCTCCAGTCGAAGTGAGTAATCTCTTGGCCTCAACAGGAGCATCTGACATAGTCCTGGGATGTGATGCAAATGCTAGGCATACAATCTGGGGCAGCAGCGAAATAAATTAACGTGGTGAGTACATCCTTGATTTCATTAACAATAATAGATTAAGTATATGTAACTCCGGCTCCACCCCAACGTTTATTTTTCCGAGTGGGAACAAATACAAAGGTTGGGAGGAGGTACTGGATCTTACACTCACAAATGACAGATATAGTTTATCAGTTGATAAGTGGAGGGTATCTAGTAAAAGATCTTTTTCGGATCACAACTGGATTCTCTTCGAGATTAGATTACAGAGCAGAATAGAAAAGCCATTTTTCAGGAACCCAAGAAGGACCGACTGGTTTAAGTTTAATGGAATCCTGAAGCACAAACTATGCAAAATACCAGTTATTGAGGACACCATCACTGGTCTTGAGAGGATGGAGAAGAGCTTCAGCAGTGCTATGGTGAAAGCCTGGAAATCTCTTGCCCAATAACAAAGGCCAAGAAAAGCTTTCCTCCATGGTGGAATTCGGAGCTTTCTAAACTACGTAAGGAAACACGTAGAGCCTTTAATAAGAGCTTTAACAATAAGTCATGGCAGCCATACCGTGATATGTTGAAGGCATATAAAAAGGCTATAGTAGCCGCAAAACGAAGCTCATGGAGAATTTTCTGTGAGTCTATAGACAACACAAAGGATTCGGCAAGGCTCTGAAGAATTTTAGCCAAAGGTCAGTCAAATCCTTCCTATATCAAAAGGAAGGATGACTCATGGTCCGAATCCTCAGCGGATTCCCTTGAAATCTTGATGAAGACTCACTTTCCGGGCTGCAAGGACATCGGTACGAATTATGTGAACTCTAATGGAATTCTGTACACAGTCGATGGGAATATGATATCTCATGACAGGATTTCCTGGGTGATAGACACTTTTTCCCCTACAAATCACCTGGGCCAGATGGCATTCTGCCAAGGATGCTACAGAGCGCTAAGAAAATTATCACTCCCTGGCTTCATAGGATATTCATACTTTGTCTTTCTCTCAATCATGTTCCAGAAAAAACCGGCAGAAGAAGTCATGAAAATGCGAAAGACTTTCGGCCGATAAGTCTTTCATCTTTCCTGCTCAAGACTCTGGAAAGACTCATTGACTTTCATATACGGCATCGACTGGAAAGCACCAAGGGCATTTCGAGAAGTCAGCATGTCTACCTAAAGGGTCGATCTACGGAAACAGCCCTACATGAGGTGGTAGGGGTCATAGAAAGGACCCTTGAATACAAACAATACACAATGGCATCCTTCGTGGATATAGAGGGAGCCTTCAATAACGTGACTACTGTGGCCATTCAACATGCTCTTACTAGTCTGCGAGTGGAGGAGTACCTCAGTAACTGGCTGGTGTCCATGTTGAGGTCAAGAATAGTCACTGCAAATCTTGGTAACAGCAATATGACAAAACTAGTGGATAGAGGTACACCTCAGGGTGGTGTAATATCTCCGCTACTCTGGCTTATGGTTGCTAACACGATTCTTATGCAATTGGACGACAAAGGTATAAAGGTCGTCGCATATGCTGATGATGTTGTGATCTTGGTATCAGGAATGTTCCCGGACGTGATAAGCAATATCATGTCTGATGCGCTGGGGCTACTTAGCAACTGGGCGATGAGGAATGGCCTAGGAGTAAACCCGGACAAAACCAGTTTGGTACTATTTACAACAAGGACCAAAATCCCTAGCTTCAGACTACCGCGGTTAGGAAACCGTGATATTCCTCTTACGAACAGTGCGAAATATCTTGGTGTCATCCTTGACTCTAAGTTGTCATGGAAGCTGAATATTCAGCACAGAGTCAAGAAGGCTACAGTAGCTTACTACACCTGTCGTAGGATGTTCGGTGCAAAATGGGGACTTAGTCCTTCTATAGTTAGATGGATGTACACAGCCATTGTACGTCCGATTCTTACGTATGGATCTTTGGTGTGGTGGCCTGCGACAAGGAGGAAATATGTGGTGGACCAACTGTACAGAATTCAAAGATCGGCATGTATTGGCATTACAGGTGCACTGCGTACTAGTCCATCAGAGTCACTGAATACTATACTGCACCTTATTCCTATAGATCTACACATCGTGGCCATATCTGCTAGTAGTGCAGTTAGGCTAAAGGCGACGGGAACTTGGCGTGCGAGGACGTACGGCCATGCGAATATCTTGGGCGTACTGCCTTCGGATATAAATCAACTCCCTGACTACACTACGCCGCAGTTAGAGTTTGACAGAGTGTTTAGAGTACTAATCTCCTCCAGGAGGGAGTGGTGCGGTGGTAGTCTCGTGGAGAACTATAACGTCAGGATATACACAGACGGTTCTAAGATGAACAGCGGTGTAGGCTCTGGCGTCTTTTCTAGTGATCTTGAGGTAGGCATCTCATATCGTCTTCCGGATAATTGCAGCGTATTTCAAGCTGAAATACTTGCTATCATGAAGGCATGCAGGATTTTATACGACAGAAATATACGTGAGAATATCGGTATTTTCGTCGACAGTCAGGCGGCGCTTCTGTCACTCAGATCGTACAGAACTACGTCTCTGTTAGTCAGTCGATGTAAGAGAGAGTTGTCAAGGCTAGGGAGCCTGGCGGATGTTACCTTGGTTTGGGTTCCTGCGCATAGGGATCACTTTGGTAATGAACAAGCAGACAAACTAGCCAAAGAAGGAACCACTCTAAATACTCCCAATGTGGAATCAGTCGCAATCCCCTTGGGGAGTATTAAGAGCGCCATCTTCAGTCACTTTCTTAAGGAAGCTGATAATAGGTGGCGGAGACTGATCACATGTAGGGTCTCTAAATTGATGTGGCCCTATTTTGATTTTAGGCGCACTATGCAACTGATAGGTCGTGATCGGAGGAACTTATCGAGGTTGCCGGCAGTATTAACATGTCACTGGGTGTTAGGAGAACATGCCAGGCGACTTGGACTCCCCTATAATGACCACTGTCGCAGTTGTAAGGACATAGAGAAAGAGGAGACGGTTTTTCACCTACTCTGCGAATGCCCTGCGCTGGCTGTCAGGAGACACAAATTTCTTGGAGACTACATACTGAAGGATTTCAGTGAGATATCTAGGTGCCGTTTCAACGACATTTTAAGATATCTCACGGCTACGGGATGGATCTAGCTCCCTAGTCTTAGTGCGAGCATAGGCTCTAAGACACCATTTACCTGGCGAGTGGTATGGTCTTGTCAAAACGGGGTCATTCAGACCTTACTTGACAGCCTGCGTGCAGCAGGCTACCATGTTAACCAACCAACCAACCAACCAATAGCCAGAGCCTTCGCAGGACCTCCTGGTCCTAAAAATGGTACCAAGTGCGTTAGGCAGCGAAAATTGAACGATATAGATATGAACGTTATGTGATTCCAGAAGCGTGCCACGCAGCGAATACCACAGTGAGTAATATAGGTCCCGTCTCGCATATGTGACGTGCATTCGTCATTTGAACCCGCTATACTTTGGCTTGTAGTCACAGATCTATGTCCATTAGTTGCAATCCATCGGTGCCCGAATACTACTGAACATAACCCAGGATAAAAAATTTATGTTTTTCAACGCAAAGCTTACGCTCGATCCGCGCGTGTATATACGACCGCCATGATCTCGTTATTAGTAAAATAAGTATGTTGTTCTTGACTTATGGAATATTTTTATTTTCATGTATTTTTTATATTCTTTAACTTTCACTTTTGTTTTTTTTTTCATCGAAACGAATACATGCATAGGAAATAAAAACACAAAATGGAGAGTGTTTATCTTTATGGATTTTCTTTTGCTGTTTTGCTCTGTAACAAGTCCTCTTTTGACGCTATTCTATGGAGTTCAAAGTAAACAATCATGTGAAAAAAGTAAAACACTTTTTATTTTATTTTTTTTTAATTCTCTAACTTGGACAACAAAATCTCCAGTTAAAGAAGAACAAAATATTCCTCTTGTACACATTTGTAAACATTCATCCTTAGTTAAAAAAGGGGAACCTCTTATCCTTTACCCCGTTTTTCTATTTAGCTCAGGGCTGTGTAGAGTTGTTAGGAATAGAGCCCTTATTGACTGGCTACTTTTTTGCTGTTGCTGTAATAAGGACATGAGAAAAAGGGTTTATTTGTTTACTTTTGTTCCCTTTTTTAACTTGTTTCATACAAACTGAAGAGTTGTGCTTTTGGCGCTCTCAAGTGATTATGATTATAACAATTTCGTTATTTATGCAGTATGTTTTTGCTTTTTTTGTTAGCAACATTATGAATATTGTCTCATAAGTTTAATGGACAAAAATGGAAAAAGATTTATATTTGTTGAAATGAAAAAGAAACAAAAGGATGAAGGGAATGTCTAAAATAGTACTTCAGACAGTCTAATATTTTTCAAATGGTGACCGTATTATGGCACAATTGTAGAGTTTTCAGTTACAATTGTTCATTACTGCCGATCTAAAGGGCTTAATAAAAAAATTAAAATATTTCAGTGGAACAAATTCGTCATTTTTCGTATCACTTAAGGACTTACCACCAACTAAAATAATTTTGGTTCTTATAATTTGGATTTTCATTGTAACGTGATTTAACAATCAATGCCTATTTAAATGAAGTCTTATAATGGCTCCCTAATTTCCAGATTAGCATTAATTATGAAGCAAAGAACTTACTTCTAGAGTCCAATACAATTTAAAATAGTATTTTGATAGATCGCTTCCATACCTAAAAGTAAACCTGGAAACAGGTTGGCTTGCTTGCTATAGGGTTCTGGATTTTAAGGCTTCGGACCCTAGAGTGCATATAAATATTTGGAACTTTTATTTAAATGTAATTTAATTTAAAACTGCTAAATAAGTAGTTATAAACAAACTATAGCCTTCGAATTTCATTTACGGATCGTTACAAATTTATTTAACTTTTGTCAAAATAGAAGGGTATTTTTTCAGTATTTAATTTTATTCTTCAAGATTTATTAGTATCAGAACTGACAGTAAAATCATGGAATCTTGGATTTATTGTGTAAATATTTTAGTAAAACTAAGATTCAAGAATTAATCCTTAACATTTTAAATCAAAAACTTATGTTTACATAAAGCAGGGATTAATGAATAATCGTCTCAAAATCGCCCAAAAGAGAAAGTCTGCAAACTCAAAAAAAAAAATTGTGGTATTGCCAGCTGTCCGTTAGGCTTAAAGATTTTCTCCTCTAGGACATATCTAAATCCAAGGTCTATAAGTCAACTAGGCATTTTTTACGCTACGCGCCTTCGCCGGCTTTACTGGACTCTCAAAATAGAGGGGTTGCATCTCTGGAGTATGACCATGGCAGGCGACATAAATAAATACGCCTGATGTATTTCCCAATAAATGTTTCGTATTTTCCCTTATTATCAAGTAAGAATTTATAAATATACATAGAATATGTAGAAGACAAAACATAACTATTTGAGATCAGGATGGATTTGTTTTAAAATAGAAAAACTAATCTCTAAAACTTCTAGCAAAAAATATTAAATTAAAACTGATTATAAATTTATATATAGTATACGCGTATATCACAAAACATTGCGTTCTTTCCCTACGTTTTATCTTACAAATATTGAAAGGGACCCAACAAAGAATATATATTCTAGATCTTTCAATGTTCAATTAACGGTGTTCGTCTGCCTGCCCGATGCTGCAATCAACTTTCCTTTAAACAATCTATTTGAAATCAGCTATATCAGTTCCTTTTTCTGGGATTTTTTGTTGTTGTATCACTCTTACGGGGAAACGCTTTTACACAGTCCCACAAAATTTGCATATTCTACATCCTTATTAAATATGCTATAAAGTCACCTACAAAAATTAGCAACCCCAGGACCCAGATAACTCACGTATGTACATACTAAATGTTGGACAAAATTAAAAACAAAACTTCAAATTTCAAAAACTTAAAAAGAAAACAAAAAACCGAAATTGCACAACGAAATTGTCAAAAATTCAAAAATATACCATAAAATTAAGAAATTAAAACAACTTTAATAGCCAAAAAATCAATATTTAATAAAAAAAAAACGAAATTTTACCAAAAAGAAACAATTAAAATTCACATAATTGTTAAATTTCACCAAAATTTCACAGTGTTATCAAAAAGCGGATAACTAAAAAAAATATTTTATGCAGACGTAAAACAGACTATGAGTTACACAAATTATATAAAAAATCTAATTTCACCACAAATCGTTAATCGCCAAAAAGTTTAAAAATCATAAAAGTTAAATACCTTATCAAAAACCTAAATTAAATGAAAAAAAATTAATTTCAACGCAATTTTGGAATTTACCAAACTTTAAAAATTCTTTACTAGTCTAAAAATTTTAAGCTACCAAAATAAGAAAATTTTCTAAATAAGCGAAGTTTCAAGAAAACCAAAAACTTAACAAAAACTTTGTCCAAAAGCTGAAATTGCATAGAGAATAAAAAATTTTATTAAATATTAGAAATTTGACTAAAAATCAAATTCCGCTGTAATCTATAATTCACCAAAAAATCATGAATTTATTAAAAATATTATAAGCATTCAGAGAAAAAAAACAAACCGATCGAAAGTGCTGATATTAAAACCAAAGGAGAGTTTAGAAAATTGCACGACTACAAACGGAGGCCAGATATTTAGTGGATGGCATGGGGGATCTTAGCCTTAGACAAATACTAACAATTACAAAAGGCTCCCTGCAATCACTACAGTCAAGGCTAGTGTTAGCAAATGGGTTGCCTGTAATCATTTCGAGGAATGGAGGGGATCGAATAGGACCCATACAGTAAACGATAATAATAAATATATACTAAATAATAATAAATATATATTAATAATAAATACTTACTAAGTTCATTAGCACTTTAATCAAACTTACCTAAAAAGAAGAAAGGAATAAATTTAAATTAATACATTTATAATAATAATTTTGTTTCCAATTTATAAAGTAATAAAAAATGTTTCATTATAAAACTATTTGTAAATATTTTGTGTTTTTGCTCTTAACAAATTTAGAATTTTGCCACAAACAATACAATAGAATGCAGTGAAACTTAACTGCTCTAGTTTTTTACATTTCATATTTCCATTTTAACCAAAATAAAAAAACCGCCTGTAGAGTGTTTAAAATATAATATTTCTATTTATGATTCTGTTAAATACTTAATATTATAATTGCTGCTTCCAGCATTTTTCCATTTTCTCTTTGCAATTTGATTGCAAATTAAAAAAATTTTATTCTAAAAGATTTTTGTTTACTTTGGCTGCTGTCATTGTAGATTTAACAACAATGACCAGCCACATACGATTTCATATAAACATGACCTTAAGGCAATCCTTTGTCCCCAACCGGTCTCATCAAGGGATTATAAACTCCCTCTTTTATCTTTATACCAAGTGTTATATAAAATTATACGGAGAGGATTTTCCATTCAAATGTGATGATGTGTCTTTTTGAATTTACTTACTCTGGTATAAGAAAGTGAGGAAAAGGGACATAATGACTTTTTCTTGATAAATGTGACGTTTGTATATTTTACTCGTAAGTAGCTGTCTTGTATATTTATTTCCTTTTTATGCTGCATTTGACCTCTTTGTCCCCCCTTATTAAATAGAAAAGAAGCTTTTGAAGCTTTCTTTACATTGTTTGTTTGCAAGTGTTTGTTTGTATTAAACACTTCATATTTTATCTGAATATTAGTGGGAATCTGTTTTAAAATATCCTTTCTCTGCATTTGCATGCATGTGAGTTTTGCACGTGTGGGGTTGTGTATAAAAGAGATTTCAGTATTTCTTCTAGCACTACTAATTCCCAGCAAATAAAAAGTTAAAATAGAGTTTTGAGTTTGTAAATATTTTTAATAAAATTTTTTTAAACAAAACTTTGGATGGATTATACTTCTCGGCATTTAAGTTAGTGTCGAATCATTCTCTTTATTAAATATTCAACATAATTTTTAAGTCATTCCCAAATTTAGGATGATAAAAACAGTTCAGTAGTAATAAATTTTAATATAAATCGGAAAATTTAAAATCAAAATTAGTTCCCAATTGAAAAAAAGAAAAAAAAATCAAATTTTTTTGAACCTTGCTCGAATTACCGTTATGTTTTAATGTACGAGACCAGTCTTGAAGACTAGCCGCTTTATAGATGGCTACTGTAGTAGCTCTGTACCTACAGGATAACACGGGTGCACTACAACACAGCTCTGGAGCTAAAGTTGAAAACACGTTACACACAATTACCATCCGCTAGCTGCCTATGATGCTGGTTACGTGAGTTAGCGAATTTGTAGGGCTCACGAGAAAGCTGCGCCCACACAATTCGTTATTTAATTGAAGGTCACAAATACTAAGAACCTGCTTTTAGAGCTAATCGTTCTTGTATTGACCATGTTAACAGCCTGCGCCCCCGTTTGTATTGTATTTTTCTAAATTTTTCTAAAACCGTCGACAATCTCCACCATCAAGCTATTTGGCAAGCACTACAATGTAAAGGAGTACCACATAAAATCATGGATCTTATTAGTGCCCTGTACCGAAAAGACGAGATGAAAAGTGCTTCACGAACATAGAAAAAACTTAAATCTTACGCTTAAACACAATCAATACCACGAAGCTGACATTAAATGACATAGAACTTTTTGTACTTGGGTAGCGACATATCCTCTACTGGTGGATCAAGACAAACCAGGCCTTTGGAACTTGGCTTTTCTTCTCCAATTTACGGCCTGATTTATTATACGAATGCGAGTCGTGGAACACCTCAGCCAACGATATAGAGCCTTTGAAAGTATTTATCAACCGTTGCTTAAAAAAATTAATAAAAGTAGTTGGGTCGAATGTAATCTCAGTTTAAAACTTATTTGAGCGAACATGGGAATCGCCAGTTTTGAGAAGAGCAAACGATGATATAGTTTTAATTAACGAGGCGAGACGATGATATAGGCGCCTCAAAGACAGCAGAAGATAAGTCAGGCCTGTCAGAAGGCAAACTGAAAAAGAAGTGAACCGTAATGCATGAAGTAAAACTTTTGGCGCAGAACAGATTAAGATGGAAGAACTTTGCTGTGGCTTTTTGTTCCAGTCTGGAACCATAAGAACCACTTTATCTCTATATATAAAAGTGAAACTCTGTCTGTCTGTGTGTGTTAGATATAGACTCCGAAACCGTAAAGCCGATCGGGTTTAAACTTTTGTAAGTTGTTGTATACATTCCGGTGAGTATTTATAGGTGGTAATTTAAAAAAAAAAGTGGGCAGGGCTACGCCTATCTACATATACATAAAATAAATATTAATTTTTTAGCTACTTGCACTTGACTGATTTTTCTGAAACTTTGCAAATATATTGAGCTCATTAAGAGGCATAGAAACGCACGCTTGGCTAGTATTTATATAAATACTAAACATTAACATTAGAAAAATAAAATAGAAAAAAATGAAAAGTCTCATTGTGCATCACACTAAAATTTACTTTAAAGAAGCAGCTCGATTCCACCCCGCAGAATCAGGTTTTTCATTACTGTAGACAAATATTTTGTGACAATATGTAAATATTAGAAGGGAAATAAAATATTAAAAGTTAAAAAGTTTTAATGGAAATGCTAAGAATAGTGAAAAAATCTTTAAAAACACATGGCATGACTGACAGCTAAAAGTGCTCGAGTCAGAAGTTATTAGAGACTTTTAAAGCATTTACGGATGAAAAAACCTAAGCGCTTGGTCACAATAGCAAATAGACAGCGTTATGGCCGTATTCCGATGGGTCATTGATAGATGTATCGCAACAAAAGTTTCCTTTCTACCTCTTTATAATTTTGTATGAGCTACGGGTCAATCAAGAAGGCGAACCAATAGTAGACAGTACATTGACTTGGTTTCAAAGGAGGTTATTGTGGGATGCACACAGTATAGTGAGAATTGATACCTTCGGAAAGGAAAGAGAAATTTTAAATTATGAAATTATAATAAAATGATTACATATGGCGGTAGTGAATCCAGACAAATCAGATCCCAAATCCGACAGTGCAGTGGGCCATCTAACGTTTGGAATTATGACTACCGGTTATTTTCGTTTTTAAAAATAGGATGACATACACATATTGACAGAACTCTATGTTTGACATTTGCAAAATAGGAAAAGAAAATATTGAAATATTATTTCCCAGGCGAATCGATTCGAATTGGCCGCCTCGGAGCTGCAATTTAAATCTGTTGGAGTACCATCGCACGCACAGATGATTGATGGCTTGAAACATAAAATCGAAGTTGCCATTCATAAAATTCAAACCTAATCTATTAAGAAAAGAAAGGTTGATCTATGGGCGTACTCCAGGGCCAATCGCGGAAAGCATTTGAATAATTCTGTGTTTCTTTCCTCCATGCAAAGGTAAGGTTATCATAAAACCAGTTTTTCTAACAAATGTTCATTCTCAGTAACGATTGATTCCGTGTGTTTGCTGGGTTGTTGTTCCATTGTTTATAATGAATTTGTTTGCTCGTTTGTTTGATTCTTAGTATTTGTTAAATATCTCTTTGTATTTAATTGTATGAAGCAAAATTTACTGTTGTTATTATAATGGTCTATTGTTGTGATTATTGTTGCAGTAGAGTTTGTCTCTCTCTCTATTTGTTTTGGCAACTTTTGTTTGTTTGTTTGTTTGTGTACTTAGCTATGAAGCAGTTAATTGGATCAGAATTTTAAGTATGAGTTTATAAATTTTTTGTTTATTTGTATTGTCCTTAAGAAAATCCTTTATAAAGCGGGATGAAGAAAGATTGCAAATACTGCTAGGGGTAAGATGTAAATCTTGGTTCTTCAAGTTAAATATAAAACAAAAAACTTTCAAAAATACAAGATTTTATGAAATATTTACAAACAAAAAAAATCACCAAGAAGAATAAAGTACTTCTTATTATAAATTCCTACGTTTTAGTCACTTACAGAAATCAAAAAATAATTCGGCAAAAAAAATTAGAAAAAGAGTATTTGATAAATATATTATAATAATTTATTGTGTTCCCTTATGTATATCCAAAGACATGGTAAAAATACAAAACGTGTTTTAAAATAATTTTCTCAATAGCAGCAGGTGAGAAATAAAAGCTATTAATTAGTTCAATTCATTGGCTTGACGGTACCCACAACTGAACCACAGGAATATTGAAATATGCTTCGAAGAATCACATAAAAACATTTATGTTTTCAATTTCATTTGGTTATTGATCTAAGATTTATTATACATTTCTGAATAATTATTTCGTATTTACTACTGCATACTTCCTCCTTTCACACATCCTACTACCAAAGCTTATGTTTCTTTTATATTTACAATTACCACTTGATAATTGACTAAGGAAACGAATAATCGTAAAACCACAATAAAAACAACAATATGATTCCCATGTTTAGAACATCGGCACTTAGAATAGCTTAATTAACATAAAAAGATTTATGGTTGGTTTTCTTAAAGGTCTACTGAAAACATTTAACAAGTTCGCATAAAAAATAACAAACAGCAAGCAGTAGCACTGGCTTAACATAATTGATCGCCATCTGCATGCATTGCAACATTCTCAGCCGATTACTTTCGAAGTACATACAACATAAATGTATACTGACAGACCAATACCCACTGTAAATATTTATCAGTTATTAAGTAAACAAAAGCCAAGAAAATTAAAACAGACAAGAAGGAACAGAAAACAGCCGTGCCAAGTGAGTTTCTGAAATACTGTAAAATGATGAATCCTCAACTTTCTCTCCCAGGTTGGTCCTTAAGTACAAAAATAACGAGACTTTTAAATATGCTCGACCTTTGCTCCGATTGGTCCACACATTTTATCGTTACTCGAAAATGTTTCGGTTTGCAAAGCAAACATATTAATTATTTTTAAACTTGTTCTATAACAGTAACATGCCGTCTTGGCCAGCCATAAATCTATTTTGCCAACGTACAGATTGCAGATCGCAAAGAAATATGGCTGGTGAAGACCACGCGCCGATGTTGACGGTCTATGTTTATTTTTTATTTAAAAAAATGTAATATTTCTTTTCGCAACCGACTTAGAAGGTGACCACGAATTTACCCAATAAATTCGTTTATCCAAAACTCTAATTCATTGGTTTTATTTCTTATTTTCCTTGGTTATCTGTTTCCTACTGGGGTGTTACAAGTTCTGAGCAAACAAAAATAAAATTATTTATTTTGTTTGATCCGATGGGCTCCGAGAGTTGTTCATTTTCATTTCCTACGAAATTTCCTTAAGACAAACAACTAGTAAAATAAATCAAAACGCACATGAGGATGCCCCCAAATGGGACTTCTTCCAATCCTGAAACCACTGCAGAATATATATATGCGATTCCGATTGTGTGTTTACAATAGTGGACATAATACCCCTTTGAGATCAGAATTAAGTCATTGGTATCGTAACGGTGTTGTTATCTTTTTGAAAACTTCTGCAACAGGCCTCTTTTATGCATTCCTCTATCCTGTAACACGTAGTTCTATGAACTAATTAATAATTTACTAAATATTAGAATACTTTTACATGACTGCTGGCCTGCCTGTCCACCTAACTTATACGCTAGCAGCGACAAAAACGTTTAACAAACCGTGTCAAGAATTTTCTGAATAGGTAAGCGAAAATGTTCAAATTTATGAAAATTAATTGAATTTACGCTTAAAAATTTGTTTTGTGCAAATTAAGCAGAAAATTCTCAGACACAGACATTAAATTATAAATGCTAATGCTGAAGTGGCCATATGGAGAAATAAGAGCTAAAGTGATTAAGGACCAATAAAGTGCGGGTGATAGAGAAAAGGGGATGTATGCATTTTCACACGCTCACACACACACATAATTTGCCAGTACATATTCAGAAACCTATATGAATATCAGCTAATTATATTTAGCAATTTTCATTTTGTATTAGGGTAATTTTTTAACCGTTTGGAAAATTAAAAAGAAGCAGTAAAATCGCAAAAGTGAATGAAATATTTATTTGGCTCGATAACTGAATGTCTATTATTTACTTTTTAAAGATTATGACATGGAAATATTGCCAGCTGCTACGCCGTAGGTATTTCGGCCGGTATCTCATTAATGGCTTCTGTAATGTTGTATTCCGAGGATGAAATTTTGGCTGGCTTGACCCTCTTCACGAGAGACATCACGTACCCACACAAAAAATAGTATAGTGGCGTCAAATCATAAGATCTTTTCGTCCAATGTACTGCTTAAAAACGAGAGATTGGTTGCTTACCAAACTCAGCTCTCAATAGGTTCAAGGTATCGCGTGTCGTGTCCCACCGTCATGTTGAAACCTCATGTCAACCAAGACTAATTCTTTCATTTTGCGCAACAAAAAGTGGGTAATTATTGCATTGATTTTAAAATTGTGATTTTCATCGTTCTTGAAGAAGTATGGTCCAATGATTCCGCCGGCCGACAAATCGCACCAAACAATCCTTCAGATATTTCAGAGCTCATTAACACCCCTTGAACTGCCTCTGGATGGTCTTCACACCAAATTCTGCAATTCGGTGTGTTCACTTACCCATTAAGCCAAAAGTGAGTGTCGTCTCTGAAGACAACATTTCGATAGAATATACATTTCTAAAACAGCACAAATTTTGACAATGCAATTAAATGATTTGCAAGTGTTGTTCGGTTGTAAGTCATGGTGAAATGGCAAACTTTACTGAGCAATTCTGCACATGTACCGGTTTTTTTGCACTGAAAAAATTTATACTGAAAAACCAAATAGCAAAAAAACCACCCGATACTAAGAAGTCAATGTGGTTTATGCATGTGAGTGCATCAGTGTAATAATTGCCAAATTACTAACGCACATGTGTCAGTAGCTTTATGTGGGTGTATGTGACATATGGAATTTTTCATAATGGGTATGATAATGTTTTTGTTTTACGAAATATGAATGTTTCGTTTAATTTTCATTCTGCAGTAAAAGCGCACGCACACGTAAATGAACATTATATCATGCATACGAAAATATCAAAAAAATATCGTTTTTAGATTTAATAGAGATTGCGAATATAAAAGAAAAATTTAATAATAAATACTACATGCTGTGCGAATACATTATATTGTTTTCACCATAGACTACTAATTAGACGCGACAACTCACAACAACATTACCTCGATTATATAAAAGAGATAAAAAACCTTATCGTTTCTAATTAAGGTATCTCTGTCATGTAATCGGGTTAATTTAAAATTTTGTACGTAAAAACGCATGACACCTGATTACACGCTTTTTCAAATGTCATTGTTGGGTATTCTGTTTATATTCTGTGGTTTTCACTATTACTACAACACAGGGTAACCAGAGGTGAAGACTTTAAAACATAAAAAATGAAAAACTCAGTTTTTTTACTATGGGTTCTGTTAGAAAGAGACAAATATAGCATTTTGTGACGAAAATAAACAAAACAAAAATCTAATGTAAATAAATGCAATTTTCAAAAAGTAAAATAAAAATATTGTTAATTACTTTCATTATTTGTTTTGATAAAAAAAATTATATTAAACAAATTTAAAATGTGTTTAAGTACATAACACACCCTTATACTTACCAAAAAAATGTGTTTTAATAGCACCACAAATAAACACGCCAAAAAAATCAAAATAAAATAAAACTACGGTTCTGAGGGAACGAGACGGATAGAGAAAAAGATCACTATATTGTCGTTTCACCTCTGTTTACTATTTTGTGACTACAATAAAATCGGCCTTAGATTAGAGCAAAAAATTAACCTATTGGTGAAAGGTATATTTTAGCGTTTTATTCGGGCCCCACTGTTTTCAAAATAATTTGCACATGTGTGGATATCATACATACTATCTCGCTTGATAGTAATACAAGATTTTAATTAACATATGTATGTATGTATGTGTTACTGGGTACATGAGGCTGTATCGATAGAATTTTAATTTAAAATCTAATAAGCATTAATATTGGTAATTGTTGTTCAATCTGCTTGTAAGGGAGACATAATAAATAAAAAAGACCAAGGTTTATTTGGGGACGGTGGATTGGTGTTTAATAAGTTCGCTGCTAATAGGAGAAGAAAAAGAGAGTACAAAGTGCATAACTCTAGATTTGGTAAAGAAACATGGATTCAAAAAGCCGAGTTTTATTTTGGAGATTTGATAAAACATCGTAGAGTTCTTCGTGCCACATACAGAAAAACAAAGTAACAACTTAGTTGACAATTTCATGCGCTCTAACACAAATTATTATTGCTATATGGCACCATTTCAGAAAAATATATTTAGGAAATCAATTCAATAAACTTTTTTATATATTTTAATTATCTGATCTATAATATAAAATAATCGAGGAATTTCTATTAGTTAGAAGATGTAGCGAAAAGTTTATTTTTACCGACGTAATACCAAATTTACTGTACAATGCCTGCGTTCTTTGCACTCTCTCGTATCCATCAAATTAGAACTAAATCCCGTACAAGACAGTTGGGAGGCACAATTAGTTTGCACGAGTATTTTTTATTTCTTTCTGGATAAGGGGATTTCTTTTGTACCAAGGGGAGCAGATGTTAAGTCGTAACATTCTGGGCCTATCTTTCTTGTTACTTCTGTTTATTTGATGCGCTAGCAGTATCCCACAGCTAAATGCGATATGTCCATATTGGCTTTATAGTGGTTTTGTATAAATTAACTTTCCATTTCAAGGTAAGGGTAAAGTTAGGACAAGTTTTCGCATTTTTGTACAATTTCTCCTTCCAGCTTACTTTAAATGTTCTATTATTTGAAATACTCCTTAGAAGCTTTTGAGAGTTTCAGGAAAAATGTGTGTTATTTTAGTTAGATACCAATGATGCCACACTTTATCAAACACTTGGCAAATTTCTATAAACTGTTTTGTTTTTTTGTCAATCGAGTTGTTGGCCAATTTCATCCGTAATAATATTTATCCAAATGTGTTATTTAAATATGTACGTCTGTTTTTTCTACCTTTTCGATTTGCAAAAATTAGAAAAAAATGAAAACCCCTGGTTGGAATTTATGGGTACAAGACTACAACGCATTATATTCGTTCGCATTGTTTTGTTTGATTGTTAACCCTGAATCTGTTGTATTCACCACTAAATGACAGACAATATGACTGTGATTTCTCTTCCCCTTATTCACTTGATTGTTTGTTGTATATGTTCTTGTTGTATATGTTCTGGTAAATGTTGTTGGAATTAACACCGTGTTATAATTTAGGTAAACGCCTGCTGTTTTGTTTTTTTCTTCGTTCTACAATCATTCAAGAACAAAAAGAAAGGAGGGAGACCTTTTGATCACAATGTTACAGAGAGGCAACAATTTTTTCAAACATGAATTATTTTCAGAGTGCTTGTGTGATCTTCCATTTGTTTTGTTTTTTGTTGTGCTCAAAGTAATGATAGGGGTTGGTAACGTTTTGATGTAGCGTGTAGAGATCAATCGTAATTTGCTTTAGTTTTCTGCTGATTATCGATTTGTTTTGCAAAACAAAAATTTATTGGCCGAATGAATTTATTGAAGAAAATAAGAACAATTTTTTTAAAAAAATCGTTGTGCAATATATTAACCTCTAATGGATCGACCAGAACATGCAGTGAAAGTTTAAGCCCTACGGTTTTTATAGTTCCGGATATTATGCGTTAATTAAAAATGTACAGACGAGTTTAGATATATAGATGTGTACGTTTATGGTATATGGTGGTTATATAGAACGAATTATAAGCTTTTGAAAATTGTAAATGCCACGCCCACCTCAAATCAATGTAAACATTTATTATCGTACATCTCGAGAACTACAACAAGAGTTTTCTTTTTAACTTACTTTGTAAGAATTTGTGGGCCGCTGTTTCGAGTTAAAATTGGCTGTAATCGGAAAAGTAGCACCATGCACTTCCCTGTTAAATTGTGTATTTATGAGCGCATATATGAAGAACTACATATAATAAAAAGGGTATTCAAACTTAATACGAATTAATTTGTATATTGGCTTATAAAATATATAATTATTATCATGTTGCTAGAAAACCATAATTTTTGCCTCCGGGCCAAGCTTGACAAAGGATGATTTTTGGCAATAGCTTTTATAATATTTTATTATTTATATTAATCACTGTATATCTAGCGAACAGAGGTATTAACAACAAAAACCTTTTTATTATTAAGCACTGCCTACGCATTAATAATAGACAGGTTTGGGATATGATTTTTATGCTTAAATCTGTACAATTTCTTCTGATTTATGCTAGACATTGGCTTTAGGGCTTTCAATTAATCCCCTGTTGGAATTGTAAGAAATATAAACTTCTAAAACTATAACTAAATTCTCATTTACTTGTTATTTTTTAAATAAGATTTTAGTGGAATTAATTAACTTAGCTTAGTTTTATTTCCAACCATTCGTTTGTTTAAAGTGAATTTACATTTAAGCATAATTATATAAGATTGCAGGCAGAAACGTATAAAAAGTCCTATTTTATAGTGAAGTAAAAAAGCTACCATATGTATAATCGGAAACCGATGAAAAAGGTTAAAAGTTTGTTTGCATTACAAGAGAAAAAGGGTGTAATACGAAAAGTACCAACTTTGAAAACAAAACATTGAATATTGGCTATGACAAGCGAGTTGATTTTCACATGCAAAAGTAATGAGAAATCAAGTACCGCATTGGAGTTATTCTATAATGAGGAATTGTTGAATAGTAATAAGAAATTTACATCACCCCAAAAATATAAAAATGAATTAGGACGGGGGATATTGTATGACGTCTGAGAAGAAACCAATAGTTTAAATTAAAGACACAACGAGTTTGCTACAATTAAGCATCGATTAAAAAAAACAAAAATTAAATGTGTCTGTATTAAATTACATTTATATTTGTCTTTTATGCTATATTAAGCACAAGCCATCTATTTGCACTTTTTTTTGGGCTTTAGTTTTATTATTTTATTGAATCTATCCAAAGAAATTCCCAATAAGTATTCAAATCTTATTAATAAAATAATATAACTATCTACTATTGGCTAGGGAAACCGTCTCGCGTACAAGATGTTCGGATGGACCTCTAATTTTTTTAGGTATTTGCACAAGTTTCTTTTTACTTCCTGCTGGATAGTAGGAACTTCAGGGGCGCAGACGATAAGTCGTAAAATCTTAGATTGTCTTCTATGTAACTTCTAAATGTTTGATGCGCAAGCAGTACCCCACAGCTGAACGCCGTTTGACCATATTGGCTTTATAATGGTTTTGTATAATAGGACTTTGTATTCAAAAGCCAGTGTTGAGTTAGGACCTATTAACCAGTGTAGTTGATTTGTTTTAAGTTTTAGGGCCGTTATTTTTGCCTCAATGTGGCGGGACCAAGTAAGGCGTCGATCTAATGGATATTTAACATGAGTTTCCGCACGAACTGTGGTATTTGTTATTGTTCTACATGGGCAATTTCTCCTTCTTAGGGAAAACGTTACGTGAGCACATTTTAATGGATTTACCTTTATTCTCCACTTTTTTAGCCAGTTTTCTATCTCATTAATATGAGATTGAAGTTGTTCGGATGCAAGCTTCGGATCTCCGTGAAGACTTATGAATGCCGTGTCGTCTGCAAATGTTGGCATATCCGCTGTATAGAGGATATATAACAGCGTCCCTAGAATACTACCTTGGGGGACTCCTACATAGATTTTGCTTTTTTTTGATTTTGGTCCTTTGACCTTGCTTTAAAACTTCTATCTATCAAATAGCTCTTAAGAAGCTTGTGGGAGTTTTCAGGAAGAACTCGAGTTATTTTCATAAGTAGCCCATCATGCCAGACTTTATCAAGTGCCTGGGAAATGTCAATAAATAAAGCTGAACAATATTGCTTGTTTTCAAATGCCGATCTAATAACGGTAACAATTTTCTGGACTTGTTCAATATTATTATGCCTTTCTCGAAAACCAAACTGATGGTTTGGGATAATTTGGTGCTCAGTAAGATAAGGCTGTAAGCACGAAACGAATAGTTTTTCAAACAATTTTGATAAAATTGACAGCAGACTAATAGGCCTGTATGACGTGATATGACTTAAGTCCATTCCTGGTTAAGGGATCATAACGATTTCAGATATCTTCCAAGAGCATGGGAAAAAGCTAACTCGCAACATTGCATTAAATACAAATAGTAAAATTCTAACAGCATAATTAAATGAATTTCTTATCTTTGATCCTGTAATACGATCAGGTTCAGGTGATTTTCTCATATCTAGAGTTTTAATTGTTGATTTTAGTAATGATAGCCGAAATTTCGTAGTATCATTAACAGTGTCACTAATTTTTGGAATAATGGAGCTATTTATATTATGTAGTGTGAGAACTTTTCCAAGTGATTTGCGAAGACATTTGCTTTTTCATCTGAGTTTTTAGCCGAAGTGCGATTTTCAAGCGTGAGTGGGGACTCGTAAGAAACAGGGCATTGTAAGTGCTTCACAGCTTTCCACAGGCTATAATCCGTGTTTGTCGTTGGATACAAGTTTATTAAAAATCTCTCGATAGCAGATTCATGTTTCTGTCTCTGGCACAATTTAATTTTGATTTTTATGTCTGGAGTTCACTACTCTGCCATTGCCTTCTAAGCCTTCTCTTCTCCTGACAAGAATTTGTATATCAGCTGATGACTGGTAAAAATTTCATTTTACTGATGATTTTGTTCGTGTTGCAACTCTAGCTGTTACAGTTACGACGTCTATAACATGGTCCATAGCTTTTTGAATATCAGCCGGATTTCTCAGAGCAATGTTCTGAGATAGGTGAGTTCTCACAAACATTTTATATTTTAACCAATTCGTGTTCTTATTTGGGTAAAAAATACGAGTTTGAGGTGCAGTTGAAAAACTGTCATGTAAAATAACGGTCAGAGGACAAATCGTAAAATGAAGTGACTATTTTTATAATCGCAAAATCGATAGGGTCTGGCAGCTTGTTAAAGTCTTTGATTTCAAAATATGCGTACTGCAAGTAAAGGGTATTTTTTGAGAAGAGCAGAACTTTATTTATGACAATACTGCTAGACATGTTCATGACACGTAAATTTTGGAACTTTACAAATTTATTTTGAAAATCGTGCTTTAGTTCGTGAACGTTATCAATTGTTTTAATACAATATTCTGGTCAGGGGTAAGACTCAGTTTTAGCTCAATAAGCCAAACTGCCGCATTTGAAGTAAATATAATGGACAAACTTTTACATCAAAAGAAAGGCAGCGTTTGGTTTAATGGACCCGCGAATCGGCCTTTAAGATTATGCGCTTGATTAATTTTGTGGGGCTGTGTGAAGTATCTGGTTTATGATTGACGCAAAGATTCGATAGGTTATCACTGATAAATGGACTCCATCGCTGCAAACCAAATCGGACTACCTGATTGGACGCTCTACGCGCCAGCCGAGGGAGTCATTGACCGGAAATCATACTTAAATTAAAATGGCAAGGAATTATCTTTCGAATAAAACTAAATTCATGACAATTAAAACAATTCATCTGTGTTTTATTTCAATTTTAAGTTCTAGTCTACTAAAAAAAAAACATTCATTACTTCAGTGTTGTTAAAAGTATAAATTTATATTTAGTTCAAAAACACATTTGCCTCAAAAGAGCGTATTAAATTATTGTTATTATTATTATTTATTTTTGTATTTTTAAAAAGTATTTAATAAAATGATGGTTTTTAATAATAAAAACCCCATGTTAACACATCATTTCATATCCGCTTTAAGCCAATAAATATTATGGCAAAACTGTTATCGCATGCAGGCAAAAAGTGCCAACAAAACAAACAGGAAAGAAAAACAAAATATCCTTGAAGCAAACAAAAGCGAATAACGGTGCGTAAAACAATGCAAATATCCTGAGTAATATTATGTTTCAGGGAAATTACCACCGTTGGCATCAAAACGCGACCTCTGGACTGAAACGCACAAACACACTTTAACATACTAATAAACAAGAGGATATAAAAATCCATGGCCAAGCTGCATGACAATTTGTAAGGAGAAAGGAGGATAATAAAATGCACTAATTCATATTGACAGAGTAGGAATAGGGAGGTATTACATAAAATTCATGAACTCTTACTAAGGCATGTAAAGAACACCTTAACTGCTGCCAGTTACATTTTTAAATCATAAAACCATCTGCACACATCCCCACATACAGCCTCAGTCAAGTCAATTGTAGGAAAAATCCTTTACTCTCAATACTTTCTATCATAGCATTGTTGGTCCATTCTTGTATTAAATCCCTATAAATGTGTAAAACTAGTGATTTACCACCACCATTACATCATCATAGACAGCCTACAAAAATTCTACCACTACCACATACACGTACGCATATGCATGGTAGACTACTTATTGGTAGACTATTGGGCGCGTGGCGATTTCCTATCCTTTACTCTCTGCTGCCTTGGTTTTGTTGTGTTTTTCCAAAAGGTTTATTAAGGGAAAATACTTGTACTTTATTATTATTTCTTTGAAAATGTTAAAGGAATTGTTTAGAATATTATTTTTTCCACTATGAGTTTCTTGAAAATATTGTGTAATAATGAAATTGCATTTATGGCCTTTATTAAAAACATTTATTTGTGTTCCTTTTGTTCTTGTGTCTTTATTTCCCAATTGAGAACTGAAAGACAAATAGGAATTTTTTTTTTTTTTTTTTGTATGGTTTTGTTTTTCGTTTATTTCTGCAGGAGGAGATGGAGTGGTAAAAGATGTGTCAACTTTTATTATGCAATTCCAGCAATCATAGTTAAAAGTAAAAGATTCATAAGTAGAATTATATTTAAAATATGTATAATCATACAGTATATCTCATAACATTTTGCTATATTGACTAAAAAGATAATAACCCTCATTTTTTTGTGCCTAAAATTTTTACTAAAAATAGGAATTTTAAAAAATGTCCTTTGGTTTTGGTAATTTTGTCTGGCGATTTCAACAATCAGCTCATGTAAATGATCTTATATATAAAGTATGATGCTAGAGAGTTACTAAATGTGGCATTAATATTAAGTAAATAAAAAAACCCGGTGGTTTCGATATGTCCAATGGATTGAAAGAATCCCTTAGTAAACTTTTTTTAATGTATTCTTTTCTGAATTGCATTTTGTAAAGCTATTATGTATATTAGATACAAGATGGATGCTGGATTTTTAATTAATTTTTTTATTGTTATTTGCTAATGTTTTCTTTTTAAGATATTTATTATTGATTCCGCCTTTAGTCGTATTATTTTACTTTTCCACTCTTCCTTCGTTTTTTCGTAACAATGATGTTTTTTTTTCTAAATTACGGCCCTTTTAATATGTTTTTTTTTTAATGCTTGTCGAGTTCTGCTAAATTCTCGTTTATTTGGTGAATTGTGGAAAATATCACAATTGGATTTTCAGGGAAATTTCTAATATTTGATCAAATTTCCAGTTTTCGGTTGAATTTCAGACTTTGAGTTTATTTAGTAGTTAAATTTCAAAATTTGTTAAGTTTGTTTTTGGTAACTTGTTTGTGAAAGTAGGGTGTTTTGTAAAATCTCTTTTCTTCGAAAATTTTGTTATTTTGGTAATTTAAAATTTGTAGACTACAGTTTAGTGTTGCGAAGAATGTTTAAATTTTGTTGAATTCCTTAATTTCTGTTGAAATTTCGAAATTTTTTTCAGTTTAATTTAGATTTTTGGTAAAATATTTTATTTTTATTATTTTTAATTTTTTGGTGAGTTCCCCATTTGTGGTGATATAAATCTTTCTTTAAACAATTGTGTAGCACATATTTTGAAGTTTTTTGTGATTTTGCAATTTTTTTATGAAATTAAAATTTTCGTAGTGAAATTTCAAAATTTGGTGAATTTGATTTTTTGTGGTATTTTTGGGTAAAATATTTAATTGTTCCTGTAAAATATGCTAAATTACTTTAAGTATCAAAGAAAAAGTTACTTTTTAGTTATTGGCTCAAAATTTTAACTTCCATATGCCTGCAGAGAATATCCTAGTCAGGTATAGTATGTTATTCATCTAATTGTACATACTCCAGTCTGTTTGTATTTTGTTCGTCATATCTCGTTTTCAGACTTTGAAAAACAAATTAAGGAAATTTCCAATTTTTGTATTAAATTTACAGTAAAAATACGACTGCTGTTGCGGGAATAGTCTCAGCGCCAAACTTTTACTAGATTTTGAACAATAAATACAAATTTGTGTTCAATTATTTCGATCCAATTTTATTGCATGTATCTATTCGTTAAAATTCTTTTTTAGTGTAAAAGCTAAGCGTATTAAAAATATTTTCTCTTATTATGTGTGTAAAGAACTTTACTATAATTTCGATCAATCTGATTTTTGTAAAAAAGAATAAAGAAAATGGCGCTAAAATTATTTTGCGCGTTGATATGTAATTGGTAATAAAATAACCGGTAATTGAAATAAAAAATGGGTAATCGGTCGACAGTGGTGATAACAACTACTTTAATAAAATTCAATTGGTAACTATAACAAACTTATACGAAGCTACATGGAAGTAACAAAACCGATGGGCATTGAATTTGGTTGCCATGCCGAATAACTTTTTTTGTGTAAACTCCGCCTTATTCTTCTATCTGGAGTTATTCTATTATTGAGACAAATAAAAATACATGGTACAACCAAAAATAATTCTTGCAGAAGAATTACTCAATGTAAGACAAATTTATGTTTTCAACATACTCTGAACCGAAAATCGAACCAAATGCTTGGAAATTGGTTGTAGTTTTGTAGAAAAGTAGGTTATTATACAACTAACTACTACGACACTACTATTACGCAAATAATAAATTAATTTTAGTAAATAGTTTTAGAGAAAAAATTTCTTCAATTGTACAGCTTTTTTTGTTGTTATTTATGTAACGAAATTTTAGTTAAATTAAATAAGAATTTAGTTAAAATATAGATAATTATTAACATAACAATAATTATCAATTCTAATTTTGGCAGAAGAATTCCAATACTAAGTAAATGTGTATATATGTATGTATATGTAAGTATATATATGTGTATGTATGTATATGTATGTATATGTATGTATATTTCACTACGTAATGAAAATTATCTGCGAATCTTATTCATAGATTTTTATATTTTTCTATATATGCAGCTATAAAATCGTAGAAAAATTCAAACAAAAATATTGTTTTTAATTTTTTGTTTGTTTTTTTTTCCAAAGACTTCCAAAGTTTTTAAATTGTTTGGAACCAAAAAAGTCTTAACAACTAAATAATATTGAAAGATTTTAACTAAATCTTTGTTGATTTAAAAGAATTTCAGCTGTAATGTTAAGTAATTGTTATTCAAATGAACGGATTCTATAAAAAATGTATTTTATGGAGATTTTACTTTACGGGTTTAGTAAATTTGTTCGTTAATATTACCTACGAAATTCAGTTCAGTGTAGATTCGGAATGAAACATACTCTCATTTTAAAAGCCCTATATTTTCGTTTTCTTGTATCGTAAAAAACAAATTAAAAAACATTTGTTTGTAATAACAATTTATTTACAAAAATTATCTTAATCCTTCCACCAAACTTTACAAAGTAAAAAGTAACACATAAACAATACGTTGTCCTTATCAAGTATTCATGGCTTTGTTGAAGTTTATTAAGAAACTTTTATTGTGAATGTGTGTGCGTAAAGACAAGAGGTTTTAACTCAATACAAGAAAATAGAAAAACTGAAATCCACCACTTTCTTCTCTTCATTATTGTCCTGTGTTGTTGTTAATATCAATTTAACATAAATAACATTTCAATCAAACTGCTCTTTTTGGATTTATTATTAAAAGGACTATTTGGGTTTCTATAAAGCAAACGCGTGCTGGGCGTAATACCAGCTCAGCAACAAATCAAAAAATAACATTTATACAACGGATTAAGCTTATCCCTCATTGTATAACATTAGACACGTGTTATGTTGCAAATTTACATTTATTTAATACCCCTCATTCGAAGGCCCTTTGGAGTTTTTTCTTGTTATTTTTTTCTTCACAAATTCAATCCATCAATTTAAGCCTAAACGAGCCTCTCAGTACGTATGTCAAGTTGTACAGGTATTCGGAAAACCGTTTGAAATCAATTTTTGCGTAGTAAAATAATCGAATTTATGATTGACGCTTTTTTATTTGTTGCTGTATTGACTGGGAAGACTTTTAGATTTTCTTAAAATTTATCCTTAAGGCTCTTTTGCTTAATTGAAATATGCACATGTGAAGAAGCGTTAGTCTTGACTGTCTGCCTTGTGCTTTTGGCACATTCATCATAATCTTTTTCTGGGCAACCTTTGGTGCTTAGTGTGTGAAAAATAATATGAAATCGTCTTGGAACTGCAATTTTTCTGCGAAATTATACCACTTTTAGTATTCTAAGTGGAAGTGTATTTTTATTATGGATGTTTTTGATTTTGTTTTTCACGTTGCTTATTTAAAAATGTTTACTTTTCGTTTTGATACGTATGTGTAACGTTGCCATATGAATTAACAAAATCGACCGGAATATAGAGAAGCAAAAACTAATTCGATTGGAATTGCAACTGCTGAATTAAAACCTCTTTGTTTGGAATATGTGTCAGGCCTATACAATCGAATTTATGAAAAGACTTGGTGGTCATAATTAATTCGTTCACTTTGTGCTTTCTTCACTGTAAATTCTTAAATTTTTATTCCAGGTTGTCGATTACGATTTCACGTGAGTTCAAAAGGCTTTGTTGAAGCGTCGCCTATAGTTTATGAATCGATGAAGATATAAACATATGACAAAATTACTTGGGCTGAGCTTCAATACAAGTCAAACTAATTTTGTGAACTGAATGTGGCAATGCTTCGAAGTCCAACTCTGATGTTATAGGGCGTCTGCATTAGAACGCATTATTTACAGTATGTACTCTGATTATTAACAGCTGTCACCTGTAACGTTGCACAAAAGAAGAAACCTCATTACGCTGAGACTGCTTGCAAACTTTGAGGAATTTTTGGTCGATTTTAGCGTGTTAACAATTGGAAGAGTGGAAAAAAATATTAAAAAAAAACTTAATCGATATGGGCAGTGAGTCTCGGTCCCTTGATAACATAGTTGCTGCAAAAGAGAGTGTCTCCGGTAAACAAAAAAACATCAATTCGGCAAATTGATAACGGGATTCTTTTAACATTAACTGGACGACATGGATCTGAATGACTTGCGGTTACAGCAGGACGGTGCCACCTGCCACATCACACATGATACAATCAATATATTCCAGCAATGGTTTCCATGGAGCACCTTTATCGCGACACCCTATATAGCAGTATAGAAAGATGTGGAACCTTTCTGAGCTTATTAGAAAAACCTCTACGTAAGATAACTTACTGTATACCGCAGAAATATTTTTTTTAAAAGACCTTGTCTGCAGTAAATCTTAACGGGAACTTTATTAGAAGTGAGCATCAAAAATTTAAAAGAATTAAGGTTGGATTTTCAGTTAACTTGGATGTCATTTATATAAACAAACTAAAACTAATTAAGGTTTAAGGACCACCAGTGTTCTTTGTACCATGGGAAATGTACTACTGTGGGCAAAAAATAGTAAGACTTTTTAATTTAAAATTCGCGCGAAAATCCATTCGTCGAAGTTTTTTTCTACGTTGGTATGACTGTCAGTGACATCTGTGCCAAATATCACATCAAAGTAATCATTAGTGTTTAGTATACGCTTGTATTTCTGAAGTACAACAAGTGCATTCAGCGATTTATACATTTGGCAGAATAAATAAAAATATTTTAAATTATGAACAAAGTCTTTTTCCCACAAATTCTTTTCTAATTATCTTAAATCTCCTCAAAATCAAGGGAAGTTCAATAGAACGTCCCTTCCTTTTTTTCAAAATACAATTGAATGACAAAATATTAATTTTTCAGGAGAGCAAAAAACGTATTCATAAGGTTTATCACTTTCTTTATTTTTTTTAGTTAATCAAAAATAATAAAAATAAAATAAATTCCGTTCGTAGGATTTTGTTTATAACTTACAACGTTCTTCCACTGACTGGCTCATTGTAAATGCGTTTTGACAATTATAAAATGGATAATTTTGATGTTTTGGTGTTTGAACAAATTCGCGGCTTCGCTTTAATTAATAAAATAAATTTTCATAATAAATAAAATCTTCAAGTTGGTCCACTCTGCGTAAACTCATCATTTATTTTTGATTAGAAAATAAAACACTTAATTTTATGATTTGCCTAATGGGCCAGTAAAAAGTAAAATTCATAACCATTAGAAAAGTCATAGAATATTGTTTTCTCAACCATAGAAAAACATACACGCACGCACGGACATGTTATTTCTCACTTTTCTAACACACCATCCGACAGACAGTGTTCAATGTCAACAAAAATTTTGTCAGTCTTACAAACTTCAAGAAAAATATTACCCAAGTCATTCATAGACAGCAACTTAGAATCGTTAACGGCATTTCACGTACAATTTCTTCAATGCCATTTTAAGCCAACTACGAGTATAACCAGGCAAGAGGCTGCCAGTCAATTCATTTTTACAGTCAGTCAGGCATAATAGCCTGTGTTTATTACCACAACTAAATAGGTGTAACACGATTTGAATATTTTTCATTTGCTAACGGAAAAGAAACACGAGCTTCCAAGAAGCGAATAAAATTGATTTCAAACCGAGTCTATGAGTCTGGCAGGCTTCAAGTATGGAAATTGGAAAGTAATCAGCCAGCTACTAATTTACAATTTATTTATATTCGAAATTTGTTTGGAGTTATTAAGAAATGTATCAATGCAACTTGTGTGTTCAGCACTGTAGATATTGTATCTGTGTGTGACTTTGAGTAGTTTTAAAAGAGATTGAATTTATGCCTGTTGGGTAGTGGACGCGCTTAAAGCGTGTAAATGATGGTTTAATTAAATCGCTTTTTTCTTTTGTTGGCTGTTTATTTACTTTATTGGCTTTTTTTATTGTTGACTGGTAACTGGTTCACACTGTCTCTTCGTCGTAATCGTCATCAAAAATCATTGCCAGCGTCAGCTTTATCGTTGTCATTATGTATTTTATAATGAGTTCTCATTTATCTGTTAGAATAATTTTACTATCAAAAACTTTTGAGCTGACTTTGTTAATGATTTTTTAAATGGTGTGTTTGACTTTAGGGCTTCCTAAGAATTCTTTTTCATGGAGTTTTTATTGTCAGTGGCGGTCACGATACAGTAAACTAAAACACGGCTCTTGAGAAATGTTTAGGTTGTGTCAAGTTCCTTTAAGAAATGAAGAATGGTTGCGTACGCATTATTAATTATACTTTTTGATAATGGTTGGTTACTAATTGTCCCATGGTATTTTAATTTATGTATATTTCTCAAACATTTTTAAAGATATTTTTAACATAATTTCAAGACTTCATTTTAATGAATTTCTTTTAGCAGTCATAGAATTTTGTGGTCATAATTCTTCTTAAATGTTTACAAAATGAATATTTTTGATAGCAAAATATTGAATCAAAGAATTTGCATGTATCGTATAAATCTAAAGGTAAGAAAAAACGTTGTTTGCGACTTAATTGTAGTTTTTACACAAGTAATTTTAACGAATGCAAAATCCTCCATCTCTTAAAAAATAATTAAAAAAAAAAACAATAAAAAAAATTTAAGTTAAAACCACTTGTTTTTTTTTTTGTGTGCAAATTTTAACATGCTGGTAATATTTCTGAAATGGACTAGGTTGTGGTCGAATTTCCATTGTTAGTCTAGAGTAGAATTGTAAAGGCAGAGAAAGATAAAAGTAGTTTCCCTTGCTACTCACAATTTTGCTCTGATGGATTTGAATGTCAAAACCGAAGGCATTATTTATCTAATTCTCTTTTCACTTTTGCATTGGGAACAACAAGAAGATTTCACAAACACATTTGGAGAAAGGTTCTTCACAAATGGAAATGAAATTCTAGGGAGCTCAGCAAAACTGTTGCAATCGTGAAGGATATTATAAAATATCCATTTGATGACGAATATTTTAATTATAGATTCTTTCGACCCTACAGTGATTTAAGATGAATTCTATATCTTTTAAATTACAGTGCCAAATAAAAAGTAAATTTTGATAATGAAGTCATATAATGGCCATACAGACAAATAATTTGAGTTAACAATTCAATTCAATTCAGTTTATTGTGTCTAATGATATTTATAATTTACTCACAATAGTATATATATATTTACAAAGAGTTTAAGGATTTTTCCTTTTTCTACTTAATAATACAATTTTGTTTTGTTTTGTTTTGTTTTTTAAGTTATCAGTAATTTTTAATATAGTATTTAAGTTAAGGTGAAACTTTTCAAAAACCTTGTGAAATTTTTATTATGATAAAAACTTAAAACTACTTAACTGACTAATCTAAGGCGGGGGCTAACTCAGCTATATGATTATGTTCAGAATGAGAACATCTAGTATTGAAATTTTCATACAATTTGTATATCTTAATAGCGACCAAATCGACGTTTGCGATTTGGTGTAGTCTTGCCGTGGAATGATGTGTGGGAAGATTATGAATTAACTTTAGGAGTTTATTTTGAAGGATTTGTAGCCTTTTTATGTGGCATTTAGCACGATTGAGTTAACAAAAATTATAATTCGGCATAAAACATTAAAAATTTGCTGAATTCATTACATAAGTTTTGTTTATCACTCACTGTAAAAAGTCATCTATCGGATAACGTTTGCAAAATTGAAAACATTGACTATATTTAAGGTCGAATGAGTCCTGGGACCAAAACTTCTCTCTCTTGGTCGAATTATATTGTTCGAAATTTTACTTTTTGGGATTTTCGCATTCGATATCGAATAAACAGTTTCGAAATTTCAGATTGTTGCATAAGATACCAAGTGGTCGATTGAATCTAATTTCTGTTATTTTATATTCAAAATACAAACATAATATAACATTCATAACTGCATCTATCCAAATAGAGAAGACAGCCATGGAAAAGAAATGCTTGCAGTTGTTCGATATTTGTTATGTGATTATGATAATTTTTTGTTTTAATTGTTTTTTTTTATTTAGGGTGCAATATTCGCTACCAGATAGTCTCTGCAAACTAAGACAACCTATAAAAATAAATAGGAAGTCTTGTAATACCCCTCGAATGTGTTCATATGAATTTTGAGGACCAAACCGGGCACAGTTTGGCCTCCCATTCGCATATGTGTCTACTCACATACTTTCATAGACTGCTTTGGTACATGCCCACTAAATAATCATTTCCAATGATATGTTGGACTCCTCCACCGACTGCAAATGAAGGTGTAGCTCGGTGGAACTGTTGTTGATATGCCACTTGATAAGTCGAGTTTGGATGACACAAGTGTAAATGCTTCTTTTGTTCATCTAAATTGGTTTTGAAGCCTAAAGAAAAAATTATTAATACAAATTTATAAAATAATTTATTTCTTCCGTACGCTGTATCGGGCAGTGATAGATGGTCTCTTTGACTTCACACATGTTTCTTCGCACGCCTTCACCAAGTGAAGATAAACAAAAAATCTGAGGAGTTTGGATTAAGATTTTTTAAACCGAACTTTACATATGGAGCTTTGGCCAGCCTTAAGTTAATTTTTTAGCTTAAAGTTGCTGAAATCCATAAGTTGTTTAACAAGTGGTATAAAAATACATCAAAATTAACTAAGTTTTTTTGGATGTAATTTCGAAAACTTAAAACGGTAAATAAATATCAAATACCTCCTTCTTAAATGAAATAAAAGTTATTAAATTTTAATCTTAAAATGTGGATCAACATCATTTGAAAATCAAAATTGGAGTCTAATAGGTTTTGCAGGAAAATGATTCTTCGAACCCTTACGAGCTTGTGGTACAAATCAAGAAATGTTCGTTCAGGGAATACTTTGGTTATTTTTATTTCAATTAGGGTTTACCAATCCATATAAATATATACATATAAATAAAAATGAACATAAAACAAAAAAGAAAGATAAGTAATTAGAAACAACAAATAAGCCTCAAGAAAAAAAGCAAAATTTACAAAACTTTTAACAAGCACCAAGTTCATTTGGCGAATAATATTGATAATATACAAAGTTCAAAAGAGCTAAATTGTAGTTCATACACAGACGCTTTGTTGCTTTATCACTCTTAAGATTAGTACGCGGAGAATTATAAATAATTGTTTACTTGCAACACTCCAGGTGGGTGGTGACAAGCTGTTGAAATTTTTATTTTATATTTATTGCAATTTTCCTTCCACCACAACCACGAATCTTTTGGAATGTTAATTTTTTTCTTCTAATAAATTATTTATATCACTAACTGTTCTAGCATTATCTTGAATGAAATATCCTTCTCCTTAAAAAAATTGCCCTTGTCAAAATGTATTTGAATAGATTGGTTTAGAAACTTTATTAAACAATTATTCTAGCGAAAACGAGTACTCAAAATATGCGAATAGTAAGTTAATCTTTTAAATATTCACAACTGTGGGTTCGATTTCTCGTATTAAAATAATTTGAGAACTGCAAAATCTTTTTGGTATTTAAAAAATCTATCTAAGCTTTCTGAAGCATATGTCAGTCAATAAAATTGATACAAAAAATTGCCAAAATATTTGGAATACGGGGTCCATTTTAGCTAAAATAGAATGACTACAACATCATTCTGTTAGGCA
The DNA here is from genome assembly GCA_963932375.1 of Phania funesta. Lineage (NCBI taxonomy): Eukaryota > Metazoa > Arthropoda > Insecta > Diptera > Tachinidae > Phania > Phania funesta. Next base: position 34,140,321 of record OZ010655.1, on the reverse strand, counting down.
TTGTTGGCCATCTCACTTAAAAAGAAGGACATCGTCATGTTAAAAGGACCGACCATGTTTCTTTCATTCGTTTCGCTTAACTTATATACGATTGTATAGATCACACACGATTTGGACAGCGTCCAAACAGCAATTGGAACATTCTTAAACAGGGATGGATAAATCGCTACTATTGGACGGTTTATATTAGCTTTTGCTAGAGTTATATACCGCGGTACCTTCACGATATAACAAATCAATCGAGAAAATAAACTGAAAGTGAGAAGACAGTCCCAAAATTTGAAATCAACTTGATTAAATTTTGTTTAACTTGGATAACTCAAACCAATAACGGTTCTTTTACATACACATACACATCTTTATATTTTCACCATATTTATTAAATTCTAGAAACTATTTACAAATATAGTACTATTTTTGTTTGTAATATATACTACATTTATGTTTTCTATGTATGTTCTATTTATGTTTGGTGTATGAAACACCAGTTCTTCAGATCCTACTGGAACGGAATTAAACTTAGCGCAACGGCATGCAAAAATAGATATAAATTAGATTTATGAGCACAGAAAACAAAGTTAATTAAAACTTTATAAAAATTAATTAAAATTTTAAAGAATTTAAAGAACTTTTTGGTTAACAAAAAATATTATTTTGGTTCAAATAATGCAACCCGAGTAATTACATTTATATATTTTATATTCCCGTTTGCCAAATCTGACAATAACGATTCTGGTAAACTCGCCTATAATCCCTGTACGTCTGCGAAGTATACTTCAAATACATGAAGTGCAAGTGGTCCCTTCAACATTGCGATATCCTAGGTCATGACCACATAATACAGCCTTGCATAAGAGCGACTCAAAACGACTTTGTGTCATTACTTTATGGAGCGTCCACTAGTAGCTAGTTTCATTGTTGCAAAGAATTTTTAAATTAGGAAAGGCCAGGGCCTACTTCTAAAGCCTTCAAGCTCCCAGTGAAGTATAAAAATTATAATAGTTTCGCACTGGAAGGCTACTACCAAAATCCATGGGATAAATTCATTTGTAAACTGTTGGTAACACTCAAAAACAACTAATAATTCAGGGTTGATAAAAGTGGAGCGTTAGACGACAAAGAAAGCTTTACTACCTCATTTCAACTGTTACGCGACATGATAGCAGAGTTCTTTATGCCGAAATTGGATGATATTATTGTGGCCAAAAATATGTGGTGCCACAGAATTGTCCCCCTAGATTGTGTCATTTAAAACCATTATATTTCGTTTTATGGTGTTATTTGAAGTTAAAGATCTATTCTAAATTTAGCCAACTTTATGTAAATTAGTCAGGAAAAATTTCGTCAAAGGATGCGTATGTGCCAGCATAGTCGTGGAGGCCATTAGCCCGATGTGTTATGTAATTACAAAATCTGAATCTTATAAAAATGTCAATAATATCACTGTTACATTTTTTAGTAGTGTTAGGGTAGTGGATGGTTACGAGAAAACTTTAATGTAACCTTTTTCCAAATTCTTTTTTATTATAAATTACAGACATCATAGAAGTAAATGTAATGGAATCCCTACTTGTTTAAGCGGCAAACGCAAATGAAAAGTTTCTCGATAATAGAATTCGAAAACTTTATTTCATCTTGCAATTAGTTATATTTACATAAAATTTGGCTAAGTGTACGAGTTAAGTTGATAATAAAATTGCAATTTAGCTGGCTGCTCATTAGAAAGTGTTTAGGCACCATTTAAGAAAAGTTAGAACTAAATCTCTTGTGCTTACACAAACCAAATGAGAGTTTTTTTATTAGCAAAATGCGATTTAAAAATATAGCCTTGAGATTTTTAATGCCACTGTTTCGATTTTCAAATGTTATTTGTGAATGTATATTAAATAACGTCAAATCAGTCGTTTTTTTTTTAGCAGGACGAAGATACATATGTTAACACAAGATTATTTTTTATTTACTTTAGCACATTTGCCATTTTTAAATAGCTTCCATTCAAAGCAAGCTAGTCCTAGTTTTAAATGAACCGCTTTTTCTGATAAATTTTAACAAAATAATTAGTGCAGTGATTGCCAATTAGAACAAGCACGTGTGTGTTACTTACTACAACTATCGCTCTCAAAACGCATTGATTTATGGAAATCTATAACTCAAAGACCCCGTTCAATATCTTACGTATTAAGTGTAATAAAACTTTTACAAAAATATGCCTCTAAAATCTAACATGTGTTGGAAACAGAATTGAACTATACACTCCATTAAATTAATCAACTCAATGAAGCATTTAATGCAACACGTTTCAGTTGCCGTTCTTGCTACATTTGGCAAACCAACTACAAGAATTAAATAAAAGTAAACGAAAACAACCCTGAGTACTTAAGAAGTTTGGCAAACTAAAAACTATTCACGCGACCTTTCTCTCATCTCATGTTTATGTAAGTAGTCCAAAGAGAGAATTTAAAAACAAAGACACGTGCTTAACAACAAACAGAATCAAATACAAGAATAAGTATTGCTACAAAAAGTTTAAAAGTACTTACTTTTACATTCATTGGCATCACGTGCCGTGGCACGACCCCAGGGACAATCAAAATGGAATGGTTTGCAACGTTCACAGTCGCGGCCGGCGGTATTGTGTTTACATTCGCAGGTCAATAAGCCATGATGATCTGTTATGCACTTGGAGGCATGACCATTACATTTGCAACGGCCACCTACAGAAAAATCGGAAACAGCATAATGTAGACCAGAGCTGGCAACCAAAGTTGTTGACGAACCTCCTATTATGGAGTTGGTCTGATCAAGAGCGTTTATTATTAACGAGCTGGGTTCACTGTATTTGCTCGATTTGATATCTGAGGATTTTTCGATAGGATTATCTAAAGTGATGAGAGCATTCGAATCGGGCATTTGCAGACGATGGAAAATGACTTTTATGTCGGTGGCAGTAACCCAGTCTTGTAAAACAGGCGAAGAATCTAAGTCCTTAGCTGAGGGTCGGCCCTCAAGGGTACTAAAAGCAATGCGGGAACCCTGTAAGCCGCCCATTATATCACTAGTGTGGCGGTGGGAATCTGTGCACCTGGCCTCTTGTTCATTGTGCTTATTAATAGTAGCACGATTGGCACGGCCATACACTCTTCTACATTGTGAACTGTAGAACTGGAAAGGTTGCCAGGTTTTACCATAATCCGAACTTTTATATATCGCTATAGAATCGGGTTTGGGCGCTTTGGGGCAAAATTGCAAACTGACATAGGTAAGCTCATATTTCTTCCCCAACGATAGAGTTAAGGTGACATTATCAGGTGGTGCATTGGGATTCGTAACCGGAGCTATGGGTTCTGATCTCCAGCAGGTGACATTATTGGGGTTATTTAAATCGGTTAAAGCCATAGTAGAGAATCGTTTTTGTGGATTAGAATTATCACATATGCTGCAAGTCATATCCTGGGAAATGCTGCCAGTTAGCGAAGATGGTGCCGTTTCGCAATATCTTTGTGGATTATCCTGGCCACATGTACTGGAGGCTATGACTGGGGCCCCATAAGCGGCATTAACAAAGTCTGGTATGCATTTACGAGCCTTATCATCGTCGTAGCAAGGATCAGTAGGAGCTTGTGCTGCAAACATTTTCAAATACACATCACTGGGAATGGCGTGGAGAGAGGAGAGTTTTGATAGGAGAAGCACAAGGCTAACTAAAAGATATATAAATTTTCGCGTCATAGTGTGTGTTACACTTGTTTACAGGGTCATTCACTTAATTGGCTATTTAGGATTTTAAAAGATTTGGCGTTGCAATTTTTAACAATTCATATTTCATTAATAAACTTTATTCTAGTTTTCATTAATAAATTTTTATAACTTCGAGCTTTTTTAATTTATCTGATGAAATTTGTGGATCTTTTTTTTTTTTGTTGTAATTTTTAGTTTCGTGGTTGTTTTGATTTTTTGCATTTGACTTTCGATTTCATATAATTTATCATTTAGCCGTTTTTATACTTTTCACTTTTTTTATAAGGTTTTTTGTCTGTAACATTTCTTTTTAATATAAAAATATTTCACTTTTTCTCTTTTGTGTTAGGTAAATAAATTTTTTCATTCAGTTTATTATAATAAAATACAATTTTGTGAAATATTCTCTTCTCAAGTAACTTAAATTAAAGTTGAATCGAAATTTATACTGTTTGTAATTTAAAATTTTTCTTTCAAAAGAATTTTGGAAAAATGTTATGAATGTATGGACAATTTTTAAAATTAGCAAAAAAAACCAAATAGAAGTTTTGATTGTGATTAATATAAAACGAAACAAATTATAATAAAAGAAAAGTAAGTAAACATTTTTTTGTCAAAATTAACAGATAATTATGAATGCATATTTCATTGCTTTGGTTTGTGTAATTATAAAATCTTGAATTAGGTTTGAAAGATTTTATTTCAAAAATAAACATAAATTTTTACTTTATGTGTAGCACTGATATTTTTAGATATTCACAAAAAGTACAATTTAAATTTGAGTTCATCCTTTTTTATGTTGAAGTTAATTTTTGGTTAATTTTTTTTTATACAAATATCGGTTCTGAACCTTTTTTTTTTAATTTAAATGTCTAGACATTTGTTTTGAAAATGTTCAAGTATTACTTGTAAATTTATTAAAATATCTTATACTTTATTTTTTACTCTTTTTTTTTTTAAAATTTCGTTTTAGGTTTTTAGCTGAGTTTTTTTTTTTTTTTTGTTTTACGAAAAATGCCACTTACACAAACAAACAAGTTGTATATAGTCGTATTTATTTAATAATATGAGCTTTTTAGAAAATATATTTTACACTGTATTTTTTTTTTTCAAGAATAATTTTAATAAAAATATTTTTATTAATTTTTAATGAAAACTTATTTAGAAACCCTTTTGTTTTGTTTTAAATCAACCATATAAAACGCGCGCGCAACTGTTTTGCGTTAAAACTGTTAAAAATGGCGTAAAGCAAGTTTACCGTTATTCGTTCAGTGGTAATATCAATCGCAAAACAATTTCTCAGTTTATTCGAAAAAATTTTAATATCAAGGAATGAACGTAAACAACTTTTACCCGTAATTTAGTAGATAATTGTAAGCGACGTATACGAACGTCAAGTTCAGCTGCCTGTTCACAGTCAACTAAAAACACATTTTTAGCGGCTGTGACAAGATGATACAATCGCACACCCGTTCGTTCGTTATAGATGTTGTGTTTTGTTTTGTTTATATTTGTGTTTACATCAACAGTGTTGCCATAAGCGTTTTTAAGTAATAAATTTTCGAAAAATTATTTTCGTAAAAAAAGTTAACGAGGGAGAAAATAATGAGCAAAAATTAACAAACAAAAAATGATCGTGAGGGAAAATTAATATGTATGTAAGTATATTTAGGCGCGGATCCAGCTTATGCTTTTGGTGGTGGGAAATTAACAAAATCAAACAATCCTTCAATTTTTCTAAACTTTTTGTGTGGCAATGTAATAAATATTAATGGTTTTCACACTATTCTACAAGTGCTTAGAGTTTGGTAGGATAAATATAGTCGTTCTCATTACGTTATGTCTTTACAATATCAAACTTGAAATAAAATATAAAATACATGTTTGTTTATATCGAGCAATTAGCAGAGAACGAATCCGAACACATACTTTCGGTGGTAAAGCCTGACCATTATCGGATTGGCTCTTGAGAATTTTCGGCTGCTCCGATATTTGATAGACTTTTTTTGTAAAAAAGTACCAATATGAAGTGACAAACATGTACACTAATTTTCAAGACTAGAGAAAAAAAAAATACAATATCTGCTTTTTTTTATTTTCTTCCTTTGCTTTTTTAAAATGCAGCCCAAACGAAACGAAAAATATCTGCGCTTTGAAGTTTTTCTCAAATGAATGAGCCATACATACGAATGTCAAATCTACATTCGAGAAAGCGGAGCACTTGACAGTAATTTTTGAATACACTGTATGGAGTTTGGCAGTTAAGTTAAACGATATTAAATCATAAAACTATTGATCTCTATATAACAAATTTTGAAACAAATAGCAAGGTTGTATTGTATATTTTATTAAGTGTTTGATGGTTTGAAAACTGGGAGAATGACTTAAATGTTGTTCTTGTAGTGTGTATCAATGATTATAAGAGTAATTGATTGAAAACCAAAAAATGTTACTTATGTTGCATTAAAAAAGAAGGTGTATGTAACCATGGGTTTAGAAATTTTGTTTAGACTTTTTGTTAAAGAATCTAACTGTAAGGATATTTATATAATTCAAATATCTGCAGACTTGGCAACGCCAGAAGCACGTACAACATTTCGCTTGTATACTGTGCTTACACTAACAGTTGGCGCATGAAATTGGAAAAAAATTATTAGTGTGAAATCATAATAAATTTTATAGACTTTTAAAATTGTTTATACTATTTTAAAATGAAATAAAAGAAAATAATTTTTGGATTATACCGGTTATGTGTTATATAAATACATATGTATATTAGAATAAGGATTCTCAAAATTTATTTAAAAGCATGTTTTTAAAGCTAATTTGCTACTTGCCCATTAATAATTAACTAATTATTAATAGATTCTTGATTTTATATTCCGACAGGGTGTTTTCATATAGATTTTAGAACGAATTTTCGTCGTCCTCGTTGAGTTTGGTTTGGAGACAACCCGGCTTCAGTGTGATTTTTCATTCTCAACGAACCGAACCCGGCTTGTTTCGAAACCAAACTTGACGGTAATTCATTACAAAAATCTACAAGTAACTTGTTTTTTATTATAAGAATAATAAAAATTAAGTAAATATTATCTAAAATTTTACAAACATAATTTTATGTACTTTCTAATGCTCGTTTAAAGATCGCCTGGGTGATTTAAATTCGTTCAAACTTGTTGAAATTTTATTTCTGATAAAGACGTCATCTGATATTGGATGTGACAATCGAAGGTTTTCTTAAAATCTGCTGCAATCGTTATTAACAACGACAACACTAATTTGGAATGAAACGACATCTAATAACTGTAAGTATGTGAATTTATTTAACACTTCATTTAGCAAAAAATTATAATATTTGTTACATGTGCTTAATACATTGAAAATTATTATAAGCAATACAAATAATAATTGCCTCTTTAGTTTTCACCACCACCATAACAATAATCCTCAGATCTGGCAACTGCGAACAGCATTCAGACATCAAACCATAAACACAACATGTTGATTTATATATAACAAAAATTGTTGCAATTGGAAAAACTCCTCATGTTATTAATAAAGGGCAAATGCTTAAACAGAAAGGTGTGCGACTTAGCTAAAGAAACACTGTTACAATTCTAATCTCTTAGAAATTCTTTATACTCTTAAAACCCACAAACCAGCCGTACTCTCTTACAATAACGCTCTTATTGTTTCCCTTAATATTTTGGTATATTTGGTGAAACTCAACAACTACTACGATTTGCGCAGTTATGTGGGGAAATTGTCTACTTCACAAACTACTTATTCCAATTTCAGCATGCAGGTGGTTAAGTAAATTTAAATTGTCAGTCTTTTTGCTCCTTTTGTTACTAGGGCTATGTATTTTCTCACTCTCATTTATATTATGTTCTTTAAATGTTTTTGTTGCACATTTTACGCACTTTTTGTTATTAACATTTCTAATTCTTTTAATGCGGATTCTGTTTTTAGATGATAATAATAAAATTTTATTTGGTTTAGAGAACGTTGGGCTCGTGAATTTTATTATTGCTACTGGCATCTGCATCTGTTGCTTGGTGTTCTCCTCATTTCTTAATTTTTAATTCAAAAAGTTTTTATGCACTATAAACCTGGAGGAAGGAGATTTCTAATTTTCTGTTAAAATGTTTGACTTTAAGGCCACAAAGGCAATTTCATAGTTGAAATTACACAGTTTGTTTTTCTTCTTGGAATATAAAGTGTTAGAGAGAAAGATGTCCTTTAAGTTGTCAGGAAAGTGTCAGTTTTATTAGCACGAAACATATTTATATTTATTTTAATTAAGCGTCCATATTGTAAAAATAAACAAATCTTAAATACCAAATTAAATCGAAACAAAAATAGTACGTGTATTTAAGTCTCAACTATCTCAGTTTCTATTTTGCTTTAGACGATCTTTTTCTATTCGAGACATGTACAACTGAAGTTTTGAAATGGTATTTTTTTATGTACATACATATGTTCCTTTAACAATAATTTTGTAGGAGATAAAAAATTATATTAATATCTAAAGATGAGAGGTTTTAGTTTCGAAAAAGAAGTTGTTATAATTGATCTAAGGGCAATACTTTTGGGCAATTTTTACCCCAGCTCCAACGTAATATAGATCATGGGTGGTGGACATCCTCTAAGTGCTGGGCCAATAAAAAGCAAATGAGCGTTGGTTGCTGTTCGCAAAATATTAATAATTTTTTGATATTCTCTGCTTCGTCTGTACCGATTTTTACTGTTTTTATGGCATTTTTCGTTGAAAGCAGCCATGCTGCATGATTTCTTTTCTTTCGCGCACATCTCTATAATAGTTTGTGTGATATTTATGGTTTCCTCTGCGGTAACATCGTCTGTATCAAAAAGTTAATCTGGATTTCTACAACATGTTTCGTCAAGTGATCGATCCTTCGTTTGTATTTAGCATAACCTGGATTCACCATCTGATAAAAGTAAGTATATACCGTAACCGTAAAATAGAAAGGGTGTATGTCGATGCTTCTTCCAAAATGCTCCTACCTTCAAAAATTAAGCAACGTCTCCTTGCAAATAACGAAGTTACTGTATCTTAAAAAATCCCTGAGTAATTTGTATTTTTTTAATAAAAAAAAAGCCCTAACTCTCTCAAAGTTAAATTGTTGTTCTGGTTTGTTTTGTGTATTAAGGCGCATAGTGGTGAACCACGCCAGTTCAAGTCTATGCACCTAGTGTGTGTTCTACACGAAACCATTTTCTCTTTTTTGCTTCCCTCGTAAACTTGCGTCAATTATTCTTAAAATAATTAAACTTGAAGCTCATAAAGGTTACCTCATAGGTGAACTTATAAAGTTTTACCACAAAAGCTTTCCGAAGGTGTAAAAAGTGCATATTTTGGTAGCTCCTCACTCATCAATATTATGGGACACTTTCACTATAGCTAGAGAAATGAAATTTGGTATACAGATAGGTCTTGGAGAATAAGGAATTTACCTAGAAGGCCTATGGTACCTCCTCATTTGTATGGAAAACTTGCACTATAGCTAGTTGAAACTGAGTATACATGTAGGTCTTGGAGAATCAGTAATGAGAAAAATTTCAAAAAGTAAAGTTTCTATCTAGGAGGTCTTAGGTGTCTCTTGTTTGTATGGGAAATTTCCACTATAGGTAGGCAGCTGATATTTGGTATAACCCAAACGTCTGTAAACTGTAAGTTAAAAGAGGTTTTATACTGAAATATATACAAATATATACATTTATAAAAAAATAACTTAGAAAGAGTTCCTCTCCAAGAATTTCGGCGGTTAAAAGTACTGAGATCAAAATGAGGACCCAATGCTTGCTATGTACAATACTATTGCATTTCTAGGCAACCTGCTGACTTGACAATATTTTTTTTTACTTTCTAATGTGGGAAAGAATCATGGGGGGACCTTAAAAAAGAAAGCATTTGAAGTAGAATGCAACGGTCTTCCCTTTTTGCTAAATGTATTATAAAGCACTTGTATAATGTTCATGCTCTCTCACCTGAAACCAATCAGATTATAATTTACTCTGATGGTTGTTTTTATGAAACCCCTAATATTGGTTTGTCGAACGCCTTGCTGAGTTTCTCAATAGAAGCAATTCATTGAATAAAAACTTTTAATAAGTGTCCGTACGCAACTAGAGTGTGACCCATTCTCTTATAGAAAGATAGTACTCGTTAATTCGTCCAGGTAAAACTACTCCACTATAAGACACTCTTTAGATATGTATTGTGTATATATGTATAAAAATTTTTATCTTAAATTTCAAGCAGCAACATCGGTGATATCACAGTCAATATAATTCGAACCTTGGTGTGTGATGCCACAGGAACAATTTATTTTTAAAAACTAATATAACAAATAAATATCAGCAACTCCCACAAAGATCCAAGGTTACTGTTGATTATATATCTCTTAATTATCTTAATAAATCAAAAATAACAACGACAGAAAATGTGGAATTATTTACAAAATCTAAAGACGCTACTTCCAGCAGATTGCCATTATATTTCTGATAGGTTACCCTATTAAATCGAATATAATTTCCTTGTATTTTAGTTTAAATTCCATTTTTTATTTTAATCATTATACTATCTTTTAATTTTAACTAACTTATAAGAAATATTAACATAAAAATTAACACAATAAATCGGCACTGAATGAATGTATCGCTCACTTTGAGATAAACCTGCATACATTTTTTTCTGTTTTAGGTTTTATGCAGTTTTTCTTTCTCCTGAAAAGTAACGAAAAGTCGAGATACCCATTTTCTATACTAAGCCATCGATACGTACATATATATTATGTACGTATGTACTACATACATGGCAAAAGATCAGTAGAGAGTAGTGCTTCGTCGCATTAAAAGATTTTCTGTGTATCGTAAAATTAAAAATTGCTTACAATTTTCTGGCCTTGGCTCTTAACATTTTCGGTATCAAGTACTCTTTCGTCTTTGCAGCAACAGGTTGGCTAATTTTTTGGGCAAGCCCAAGCTGCTAATAAATATATTTTTATAGTAGTTTACAAATCCGTGAGAAGAACAAAACTTCCTGTTTTGAAATAAATATTTTTGTTCTTTTTCTCACTACATAAAAATTATTATTATTTTACTATTTCTATTTAAAATCACATTAAACGTTTTATAAGATCTTTATTGCTGATTATGCGAGTTTCTTATATATATTTTACTTTAAGAATTTCTTACCATATGTTGTCATTAAGCTTCAATCTGCAAAATAAAAATAAACAACTGAATGGTTAAAAGACTAATAAATTTTTAAAAGCAAAATCGTAAGAGAAACGGACCAACCAGTTTTTCATACTTAATAAAATATTTAAAAAATTATTAAACACCCGAAAATTTACAAACTAGTAATCTTTCAAACCAATCATCAAATAAACTACTACCGCTCATGAGCACGGTGTTGAAACGACGTTTACACGACATGATCTCTATCCATTTGATCATTTGCTTATCAACAAGCTTCATGTAAAGCTTTTATCCGCACAAAGACATAATTGTGAAAATTAGGCCAATTTCTTTTCCAATGTCGGCCGTAAAAAGTACTGAGATTAAAATGAGGACCAAGTTCTTTATATGTACAATACCATCCCATTTCTAGGCAACTTGCTAGTTTCGTAACATTTTTTCATTTCCCATATTAGAATGTTAAAAAAAAAATTGCCAAGCTAGCAAGTTGCCTTGACGTTACATGTACGTAAAGCCCTTATGTTGCAAGTTTTATTATTTTATGATTAAAGGAAGCAAAGTTATGAAGGGGGAAACAGCGGAAATGGTTTCGTGCATTAGGCCTGAACTTGGCGCACTACCGTGCGCCTTAATACTTATGGCGATTAAAGCTCCTTCTTGATATTTTCACGATAAATCCATCTGCATTTGCTAATAAATGCAACATTACGTGGGTGATAGATAAAAATGATAGAAAAAAAGTAAACAACAAACTAAAAAAAAGTAGTATTTTTAATTTAAAGAGTTGTTTGGTTATCAATATGAATAAAACATACATTTTTGAGAAAGAATGACACCAGTTGTCAAAAACAACCAGAAACTACACGTCTTATACGGAATTAGATTTATGTGTACGAACTCCAAAATTACGAACATACATATCCCAACACACATGGAAAACATGACGTCTAAACCTAGCTTAAGCTGCATGGAGCCAGCTGTTCTTAACTGGTTAATTAAAAATTAAACAACTTTTTATTAAAACGAATTACTCAACTTATTTTTGCGCTAACTTTTTTCTTAATAATAATAACTTTCTTCTTATAAAAAAATTTAATTTTGTTTTATTTTGTCCATCTTAAGAATCCCTGTCTATCAGAGTGTCCACCATATTGAGGCAAAGAAAGTAAACAGCAAAGAAAAAGTTTAAAACAATAATAAAGACACATAAATTTCATTTTTGCAACATGTTATCAAGCAGCTACCATTCACACATTTCTACTCGTCCTTGTCCTCGCAACAAAATATGGTCTCATACACATAAATACACTTAGTGTATGGCCAGAAGTAACAAGAATTCTCACCAAAATTAAAATAAAAAAAAACCAAATACAATTAAAAGCTATAAATATATGTATCAGAGTTTTAAAAGAAGGAAATCAATTTGGTAGTGAATTTATTTTAAATTGAAAATTGTAATTGGTCCAAATTATAAAACAAATTTTAATTTTTTTGGTCAAATCAAAGAGTTTCTGAGTGATACTTATAACAGAAAATTTCTGTTGTTTATCGATCTTAAAGTGTCGCTCCTTGTAGAGGTTACAGTAGAAGCTGTATGGATATAGAAGAAGGATAGTGGATTTAACACCTACTTTGTGACTGCCAATCTCATAAGTAAATTATTGAACATTTTAGGAAAACTAGGCGCATGTTTTATTAAAACCATGCGTGGGTGGGTCTAGCTATAGCTTCGGGGAAAACACTATATATGAAACAAAATTTATAAAATCTTTCAGTTGAGCAAATGTTTATTTTGAGTTGTTTTGGTGAGCCAAATATCCTATGTGCACTACTTTGATAGATACGTTTTTTAACTCGTACACTACACTTTTATAATATATGATATCGAAGCAGGCTGCAAACTTTATGGGCCCCTTCCTGCCGCGAATTGATTTTAGGCATCCGATTTGTAATTTCCGACTTTCCTCACTCTCATTCAAATCTCCTGTTACCACTTTACCCTCGATTGTAGTGATTTCAGACTGTCGACCTTCGGCTTCATTACGGATTCTCTTGTTAGTTTGTAGCATTTGTCTAAGCTTAGGTCCACAATGGCATTCACATTTAACAAGTTGCGATGTGTTGCACATGAGAAATTTGTACATAGTTTGGGACGAACTGCAGTTATTCTCAAAGCCGATACTGCTCTTGACGAAGAAATATATTCCCTGTAGCCGCACCTCGGATAGCTTAGAGAGGCTGACGAGGGACCTCCGCTCGAGATGAATCTGTTCTCTAGGGTAGGACAGAGCCACAGATGAAATACTCTACAGTTGTCATTTGCATGTAATTGTTGGCACAATTTCTTCTAACTCCGTCGTAAAGATCGCATACACATGGAATTTCGTATGTGTAGAATACACGTCCCATTAAATTTGGAGAACACGTAGTGTAAGCGACATTTAATACGAGTAGTAAGAAGTCGGTCAGAATATCAATATCAATATTTCTCGACTAAAACACATTGATTACTCGGCCTACATAATTCGTTTTCATATTCACGTTAAATCGTTCAACTTATGAATGAACTCATGCCTACTAATGCAGTTTACAAAGCGCATTGAAGAAAATTCATTATGAACCAGCTACAGATGAAGCTCAATTTGTGGTATTTTACAACGTAACAGTTTTCATCCTTTAAAACAGAATGAATGAATTCCTTTAATTTTCGTTTACCATAAGCCAATATCTACTAAACACACAACGAAAAGCTACAAAATACTAATTAACTGAAATGAACGCAGAATAATAACAAAAAAGTCAACAGTATGAAAAGTAATAACAGCAGTAACACTACAATAAGTTTTGTAGTTTGATGCTTAAATTAAATAGACTGATGAGAATAGTATTGATTAAGATCGACTAAAACGGTAAGATAATCGGGATGTTTCAAGCCATTAGGAAATAAATTTTTTTAGAAGCATTAAAAGACTAAGAAGATTTAAGTACAATCCATCATTACAGCGAAGGAAACGAAATGAACAGCCGCTTAAGTTGGCCTATTCTCGTTTTACGTTCACACCTATTTGTTGATAAGTTACACATTAATACAGAAGTCTCAAGAGAGCCTTGTAGTATATTCGCTATGGAAAGGAAATATAAATTTTCTTAAATCAGATTATCGCTCTTAATTTGAAAGTCAGTCGCTAGCTTAGGAGCTTTTTAAATTTGCTATCATTTTAATGTGTTTACTAAAAAAGCAATAAAAATTTTATCAGAAGATCTTTCTTAATGCAGTGATTATCCACTTGGTGGCCTTTTTTGTTGTTTATCAGAGAGAATATTCACATTAAAATAAAACACTAAAATAAAATTATAATTTTCAAGAAAAAAAAATTAGCAATAAATTTTCTAACTTTAGAGTCCTCAATTTTGGGTGCAGAACTTATCTTTTAGTGCCACTGAAACCAATTTAATAGTGGGAGTAAAATTTATTTAAGGAAAATTTTTATTAAGCCACCAAATCGTTGTTAAGTGATAAATTAATTTATTTATTTGTTCGAATTATAAGTATCAATTATTAAGGTAGTTTATTTAAATCCTTAGTAGAAATACACATAATTAACACAGTCAATACAAGTAATGGATAGATGTAAGTACTCGACCGTAATGCATTGATAAACCAAAATACCAGCGCGCTGACTGACTGGATAACAGATAAAATTCAGTAGTTAATACCTGACTGCATGTGTACCGTGAGTTCGATTTCCAAACCGTTTCAATTTTATAAGTTTGATAAAAAGTGTGCTGCGCTTTTGGGATTTTAGAAAAGAACCGGGACGTTAGTGCGGGTTAACCCGATTTTTAGTCAAACATTTTTTGTGTATGATAAAGCAAGCATTTATTTCTGCTTAAAAAATTTATCAATTAATGATTTTACGAATTTGTTTTGAAAATTCTCCATAAAAACTTGACTAAAAATTTTTTTTTTTCCAAAAATCAAATTTCAATATCAAGCAGAAATTCTACGAAAGAACTAATACTCACCAAATTTTTAATAATTACCAAAAAATTTTAATTTCGCAAAAAACCGAAAAATCACAAAAAACTAAATTTTTATAAAAAACAGAAATTTTAACAAACTCGACGTTCAACAAGAACAAAGATCGATAATTTACTACAAGTGGTGAGTTTCAAAAATAAAAAAATCACAAATGTCAATAAATCTAAAAATTGAAAAAAAGTATAGCATATTTTGGAAATTCACCAAAATACGAAATTCACCACATAACCAAGCTGCAGTTTTAAATTATAAAAATAACACAATTTTCCAAAAAAATCTAAATTGTAAAGAAACCGAAATTTCACAAAAAATTTAAAAAATCCGAAATTTAAATTTACCACAAATTCGAAACTTCAGTACTTAATGCAAAAACTAGAATAAAAGAAAAGAATTCCAAAAATACCACAAACACCAAAACTCACCAAATTTTAAAATTTCAATTTGACCAAATTTTTCCAGTGTCACGCAACACTCAGCAATTTTAACAAAATCGACGTTAGACAAGGTCAAGAAAACCATTCTCAAACAAGAAACAAACCACCATATTTAGAAATTTAAAGACAAAATTTACCCAAACTCTGAAATTGCACCGAAACTCTAAATTCTTTCAAATACTAAAAAACAAGTCCTTTGCAGCGGGAAAAACCTTTAGTATATATAGTAGTTCATACTTTTGTGAAGGGTATATGCGATTTAAACTCGGCACAGCCGAATATAGTTCTCTTACTTGTTACTTTTAATTTTGCAGTGAATTTGCAATCTAAAATAAATTGCAACGCCACCATCATGAGAAAATCTGTATGAACGGAAAACACGATATCCATGTATCTTGTGAGTGGAGCAACGAAACCAAGTTTCTGAAACGCGTACTATATCCACTCCAGATCCTTTAAATACACAACAAAATTCATTTATTTCATTATTGTAATTAGTAATTGGTAAATGCCAATTACCAATTATACGTAATTGGTAAAGTAGTAGCCAGGAATTGATAAAAATGTACTTATATTACATAAATGGTAATTATATTTGTTTAAATTTTAATATTGGATTGATTAATTGGACTTTCGGTTTAATGTAATTTACTTGCTTTACTAATAACAGCAAATAAACAAGTAAAGAGAACTATACTAGGCTGTGCCAAATATTATATACCCTTCACAAAAGTATGATATTTTATTTTGGTGCCCGGTTCAAGTTGTATTATTTTATTTTAGTTTTTCGATTTATAGTATGCTTTTGAATTTCGGATGCAATTTGGGTTTAATTGTTAATTTATATTTTTTTAAAAATTTTGTTATTTTTTATAATTTAAAAATTTTGGTGATTTGTGGTGAATTTTCGAGTCTTGGAGAATTTCCAAATAATGGTAAAAATGTCTTTTTTTATGTTCAGATTAATTTAGGTTTTTGGTAAAATTTTTATTATATTTAAATTTGTTGATAGATTTTTTTATAAATTCCCCATTTATGATAAAATTTTATTAATTCTTTTTATATTGTTACAAAGTAATAGTCAAAGGTGTGTGAAACGACCTATTGTACAAATGTACAAATACGCAATATCACAAACACAAAGCAAAAACAAATTGCGCAGCAGAAATTCCATGAAGCGCGATTCAAAAAAACAATTTCTACAGCAAGCAAAAAGTAAACAAAAGATACACACACACACAAACACATATACAAGGCTACTAAGCCAGCAACTGAAATAACAAATGCGCAATTTCGCGCATGTTCTGGACATTTCAAGAAGCGGCCGTGATCTGTATATAAAGGCGCCGTCCACCGCAGAAGAGTTAGTTGACTTTGAGATTGCAAAGAGTAAACATCTGTGTGTACAAAAGTGTGAAGTGTACAGTGTAAATAAGTACTTAGTATAGTTGTAAATAGAGTCTTAATTGCCGAAGAAAGTTGCGTACTGATAAGATTATAAGGACTGTGTAATTTAATTTTTACAATTAAACGAACCCTGCAAAATCACGTTTATTGTGGTAATAAACGTAACAATATATTTGTTTGACATAGATTTTGTTGTTAGCCATAAATCTGTTTAACCATTGTACATTTTTGCAGAGGAATATGATTCGTGAAGACCGTCGCTGTTGATGATCTATTCGTGATGTCCGAATAGTTGTTCGAACGACGCTGTGAAGAACAGCAACAAACAAAACGCACACATCAAAATAAAAAATGTGTGAGTGTGCGCTCGTCTGTAAACACCCGTTCAAAAACTATGCCGACAGGATCGAAACAATTTCGGGGAGAGGCAAAAAAAAATTATGCTCAAAACGAACAGTAACATCTAACCGTATTCTCTACACAGAAGACCACGAACAAATTTATGGCTAGTCAACACGTAGTGTTACCTGCAATTACCTTTTGAACATGATTTTACTTTCATACACAAAATTTATTTTCACTAATTCCTGTTTTGTTTGCATCACCTTTCCATTCTTCTTCCCTCTCTCTTTTTCTTTTACTCTCTCTTATAAACACAGGCTTGCAGCGTATGTTGCTACAAAAAGTAATCGTGCCACAAATTTTTAATCTTATTGGGTGTTTGCCAGTCTAATTGCTTTGACTTTAAACTTCTCTGTTCTAAGTAAATACACAACATGCATAAACCTGTATCGCATCACCGCCAGCAAGTCATTGAAAAGATAAACAGAACCCTTTAAAAAGCATATTAACTTTAAGCTGCCGAAATTAAAAAAAAATTATATCGTTTGCTAACCGCGATAAGTTGATAACTGCCAAAATTGATGAGTTTCCTGAACAATAACTTAATAATAAAATGCATTTGTTGTTGTCTTAACTGTGCGATTATAGGAGTTTGTGAATGATGGAACGGAACGTTTTTAGAATTAACAGATGGTAGAGTTCTTCTTTAATAACTGAGTAGGTGAGTTTGATTATATTAAGAGGGAGTTGCCAAATCAATATCGATTTAAAAGAAGTTAGACTACCGGATGTAATCATCGCCTAGTGTACTTACAGTTGAATAATATTGAGTTAAAATTTAGCTAACGTCTTCATAAGATTTATATGAAAATGCTAATATTGTTAAATGATCAAAATTGTTATTAAACTCATGTAGCTTGAATATATTTATTTATTTTAAACATTTTGACTTAAACTTCAGCAATTGCTGAAGTCTCTTATTAAGGGTAGAGAAGAGTTCCATTTTATTCAGTCCATGAATCAAAAAGAATAAGATTGTCCATCAGTAATAGAAAATTCAGTACTCTTTTTAGTACTCCTTCATTCAATAAACACCGGAGAATCCCCACATCATTTTAAATATTTTTTTGTTTTCTTCCTGATCCAGAAATCTAGCGTTGATATTTTTTGTTAACATAATTCTTTAAACACCGAGACTACCGAAGCTACAAATTCCGTTGTGCGCTGCAATCGTCGCCATCTAGTCAGCTACTTAATTGTAATGAAAATGACAGCAACAATTTAAATTAATATTTGTGTTGGTAAATAATCATTCAGTCATACATTAAAAAAAAAACTATTTAATGGCACAGCATGTTAAATCGGGTGTTAGGAAGAACATTTCAGTTTTGAGCCGAGAAAATGTTTTAAGCAGCGTGGCGCACTTCGAAAATACCGTCTATGTTATATAGGAGAACGCGAACCCACACCAGGTTCTAATGCATCCATAAAAGGTTTGGTCAACACATTGCAGGCAATTGCCATCATTGATCATCACTTTGTTGGAAACTACGTTGGCAACTGCTAACGGCAGGCTCCATTGATATGAGGGTGCGGTTATCTTTAGCGAAGTTTGCGTGATTTGGCCACGAAGTCATACAGTTTGACTATGAAGTGCAATTTCTTTGCCAATAAGTCGCAGCCGTCAAACGCTCTGAATATCAGCCGCTAGGACATGTTAAAAGAAAAAACTAATCATATCTTAGAGAAACTTCAACATTGATTAGATAGGGAGAGGAGTGGAGTACACAGTACACGATTCCCCCTGGATCCGCGCCTTCCTCTCTATGAGAAACTCTTACACCGATGTCTACAAATTTGTATTAACCCATAATTTACTGTGTACCAACAAATTACATTTCTTGTTGAATGCCATACTAATCCATTTTCTTTATGTTCATTTTTTTAAACCTTTTCAATTTAACCATTTTATTTTCCTCATTCACATGCGCTTAGATATCATCACTGTCTCGTGTGTCGTGTGATCCTTCATTAAATATTCTGCAACATGTATCGTTATTTTATCTGCAGACTGCAGCCATCATATTGTCTGCGTTTATCAGCAGTTTTATGATTATTATTATTGCATCAAGTTAAAACAAATAAACTGTTTAAACGTTTAAATTGTGAGATTTTAAATTTCAGATTCTGTTGATTACACTTTGTGATGATGGCATGTTTTCTACGTGGTTGTATTACGATTCAAGTTGCATGAAAGGGAAACTAAAATAAATGATTCTGATTTTCGCTTTCAGCCATTTAGTAAAAGATGTTACTACAACACGGAGTATTTGCTTTATAATACTAAAACTTATTCGAGGTTGTAAATAGCGGTAGATATGTGAGTTGAAAATTATAGCCAAGGATCGATATCAAAAAATTTGTTTCTTTTCAGATTATAAAAAGGACATCTTGAAATATAAACATGAAATACACATAACTGAACGAAGAATACAAATAGTGAAGTTTTTTTTATCAATTAAGAAACAACTGTGGTTGTGACATAAACCTTTTCCATCTCCAAATCTGTCTGCATCTATATTCTTCTTATCAGGCTATCTGAAAGAACAGGCTTATGTTAACAAGGGTTAAACTCTCCAGCAACTGAAAAATAATATTGTAGCTGAAATTAAAGTTTTAGGGGCAGATACACTGATAGGTGTCATGGAAAGCACATTAAAAAGGGCCCATTTGTGTGAGACAGAAAACGGGCAAAAACGATTTTTCTGGGTTTTATTCTTACAGGGAAACGCTTATACCCAAGCCCATAAAATTTTCATATTGTGAATCCTTATCAAATTTGATATAAAGTCCCCGCCAATAATTATCTGTACGAAGCCTCAAGGTAACTTACGGATCAAGATGTTGAATCGAATTAAAAAGTTTTAAAATAAAATTTCAAATTTTCAAAAACTAACAAAGAAACCCAAATTCCCTCCAAAAATTTTGACAATATATAAAATTCACTACAATTTCGCTAACTCACCATAAAGTGGAAAAACTGCAATAAAAATAATTTAATTGCTACAAAATCAATATTTAAAAATTAAATTTTACCAAAAAAACCAAATTCACCCTACTTCGAAATTTTACCACAAAAATTTAAATTTTACCATACTTTCACCAAAAAGCGGAAAATTCGCAAAAATTGATTTCAAACAAATATATAAGAAAAATCGAATTTCACAACAAAGAGGGGACTCTTGAAACAAATTGAAAAGATCTACAAAAAAATAAAAAATCATATAAGTTATAAATTTTACCAAAAATTTAAATTAATATACAATAAAAATTCACTACTAAACCAAACTATAGTCCAATAATTTTAAAAATAGCAAAATTTCTAAAAATATGGAAAAAATTAAAATTCACTAAAAAATCGAAAATATACCATAAAATTGAAACACTGGAACAGAAATAATTTAATTGTTAAAATAATAAATATTTCTTAAAAAGACGACATTTTACCAAAAAATACCACAAACATCAAAATCCACAACGTTATGGAATGTTACTGCAAAAACTTTAATTTCATCAAAATTTTGCTATTTCACCAAAAAGTCGAAATTAAAAAAGAAAACGTCAAATTACAATATGTATTATACATATGCGCCAAGTTACGAGTTTGGGCTGTTGTATAAAAGAATTTCTATATAATTTAAAACAGTCCATTTACTAGAGTGTAATAATACACAGTTGGCGAAACTTTTAAATGTTTTCATGAGTAACGAGATTGTTTTAAACGCAATTTTTAATGTAGTGTCAGCAACTGTTTAGTTAGAGAAACTGAAACCTATTTTTAGATTTAAATCGAAAGGGTATTTATGTGTTGGTAGTCAGAACTGCATATGAGTCATTGGATTTGGTTGCACCACGCTAATTAATTTATCAACCACGAATCTTTTAAGACAATCAAGTTTTAAAATCATTGTATCCTGATTCAAGCACGGTAATGACATCCTACAAGTGAAAATAAAGTAATCATTTCGTCAGTGATGGGAATAAAAATCCCTTTTGGAACAAACCACTTAATTTATTTAATCGGTTCTCATGAGCACAAGTGGTAAAAAGTCGTTCAAACCTTTTCTTCAACTGTACATATCTACAAAATGCGTTTAAAAGAATATTCAGAAGTAACGTCTTACAAGTTCGGTACATTTGACAACCAAACTGAGATTTGAAGACTTTTCCGGCATCAAAATCCTAGTAGCATGTCCTTCACTTTTTGAGCTTGCGGCGATAACACGGCGCTGCACATATCCAAGGACAACAGAGATGTTCTGAAATTTTTTGCCATTCCTTAGACAAATGGGTGTTTGGTAATTGTCTACCGAGTTAGAAAACATGTTATATTTAATACTTGCTTGATGACTTCTATAAAATACAGAAATAATTTCACATACAAAAATAATACTGGTTCGTAATAAATATATTACCTCTATATAAACAAAACAAAATTAAGGTATTAAATACATAACGTTCTGTATGCAAAATTTGTTTGTAATTCTGGCAGTTCAACCATTTAAATTGTTTTTTCTCTTCTAATCCCCGCAATAACGAATCTTAGATACCAATGCATGCCAAGGCAACATCACTGTTTTTGACAACAACTGGTTAAAGGCCACATTTAGCCACAAAGTCAGCCAACAATAGAAAATTGCAGACATCATTGTCTGTTTATGTACTCGGCCCAAAACAACGATGGCTTTCTAAGCAAAAACATCGAGACAAAAAAATTTACATTCCTACACTAAATTTATATAAAACAAACTTAAAAGGAATGAAATACAATCATAGATGAGTTTTCGTTTGGTCAGAGATGA
Source organism: Phania funesta (assembly GCA_963932375.1). Taxonomy (NCBI): domain Eukaryota; kingdom Metazoa; phylum Arthropoda; class Insecta; order Diptera; family Tachinidae; genus Phania; species Phania funesta. The sequence goes on along the minus strand of OZ010655.1, from coordinate 34,118,269 downwards.
ATGGATGACAATATTCAACGGCAATACATTTTTGAAAGCCGCAAGTCTACTACCACTATGGCCAAATGTTGACAAGAGAAAATAATCAATAACCCATAGAAATGGGCATAAGGGAGTAGGAGAAGAAACTTTAGCCACGGAACTTAAACAGTTTCTCATCTAAGAAGACGTTTAGTTAAACGAAGCAAACACTAACTGGCCTAAAACAAAAACCACATTGAATAAAACATATCACATGTACATAGCCAGTTATACAAAGCAATACTCTCTTATGTTTGTTCGGCTACGATAAAATGAGAACTGGTCAATCATGATATTCATAATCTTTTGCATGTCATATTGTCATCCATACACATTCTCACATGCATTATTGGCCTGAGTTTGATTTTCAGCAGACATTTTCGATATCATTATCATCGTCGTTATGCGCTGGGTTTATGGCTAAAAACATCATCAGTTGCATCAGATATATTTTAATGTAGAGTCGTGTTTACAATGACAATACCCATCTTAATGTTCATCATATCAAACTCCATTACCATCGTCTCTGTCAACGCCATCGCCATCGTCATCATCATTGTGCCTTATCTTTGCTCTATTTTATAGGTTTGCAGGGCGAAATAATCCATAAACGCATCTTCCACATGTTAATTGAACATGGGGGTATGAATATGCCTTAAAGTAACATGTTGTAGATTTCCCTTATCTTGTCTCACACATCTCATCGAAAATGAGAATCATCATTTATTTGAAGGAAAGTAAAAACAGATATCTCAGAAATTTACAAATCTTTTAATTAGCACTGACTTTCATTTATATCGTTATAATGGTCAATATAAATATGGATGGTTATCTTCTGAATGTTTGTGTTGGGAAATGAATATGCAAATTTCAATTAGCCCCTTCTTAGGGAGAATGTGCATACCACTCCTGTAAAATCTGTTATTATTCAGTCTCAGATGCAAAATTTCCATGGTAAGTTACCTAATTGGGTAGTCCGTCAAAATAAGCAGCAGTCGAAACTTCATATCCAAATTAAGTGTTCGTTAGCGTAAGGTTTCCTGCGTTGGTAGCTGATGTAGCCTTTTAACGTCAAACCTTCCACGTTTGTTCAAGAGAACTCGAGGCAGTTGATTTGTCCTGTTGCACATGCATTCGGACTTTTTCAGTCTACAACTCGGCAAACTTTATTTTGAAATTTGGACAAGATCTATATAACCACGGACAACGCTGTTGATTTGCTGTGTAAGGTACGGAGGCGGCAAAAATGGTAGCCCCAATTTTGGCAGAATCCCCGTCGTTTTGGATGAATGTCTATGTTAAGAAGCAAAGTTTCAATCCCACACGAGGTAATGCAGGTGGCAATTCCATGGTTGTTCACCCGAATTGAATAAGATGGGCTGTGATGTCATATGTATGTAGCAAGATAGCGCTAGGTGATTATACATAATTCGCAAAACTGACGAGTATTACCTGAATTTGACGCAGCCTTTTTTTCTGAAGTTTACTGAAGTCATAGGTATCTTCCAGAAAGCCACAATTAATCTATGCCCTCTAAGTTAAACTAAAGGATCTCCGCGGCAGAGTCATTGAAAGATGGTTATTTTAGATACGCAACACCGAGAGAAAAGCGGCTTACGATTGAACTGTATCACATTCCATATAAAGTGGCACACGTTGGACTCGAACTTCTTTATTATGTCACGTACAGATTGTTTCTTCGATAGATAAGGGATTTCGTTCAACCCTTCCCTAGCCGGAAAATCCTTTATTTTGATATGACAAAGCGGTTGACATCGCATGTAACGGCAAAAAATCAAGCTGGAGCATCAGTCGTTTGTGGGTTGTTCACGTTAACATGCTCCAGCTAAAATAGGCCTCCAGATAAAATAGGCCTCCAAATAAAATAGGCCTTCAGATAAAATAGTATCGTTATCAAAAAATTTCACGATCAGGGAATTTCTCATGCAACAGCTGAAATGTTTGGGCTTTAGCGCCTTAGCGTCGTCTTGCTGAAACTTAAGATCACTGATGTCAACATTAGTCAGTTGTGGCCACACAAAAACGGTTATCACGGTTTGGTATTTTCACAAAAACAAAGAAACGATGCTGCCGCCTGATTAGTAACCATTCTATATAGTCACCACGGCCACTACGAGCATATTGTTTTGGCCTCAAGTTTTGCGATTAGATTTCGCACAGTGGTCTCTGCAGCAGCAATAATTAAAATTCGTTGTTCAGAAATGTAGCTTTAAATGGTTAAAATTTCATACAAATTTTACTAGACAAATGTCGAGGGATGGTAGTTCAATTCATGAAACTTCCTCATTTAACATCCAATTCACTTCATAACCTAGAATTTTATCACCCTGGATATCTTAAAAGCAAAGCCAATTATTACTAATAAATAACGTAGAGACTAATTTTTAGTAGAAAAACATATGTTTCCTTGAACAAATCGATTGTGATGTCCACATGGATATGCGGAGAAAGGTAAAGTAAAGAAAGTTTGTTCATTTAGTTGCTGCCTTTATCTATGACGTAATGATGCTACTTCAATATTATAAATTTGTAAATGTATCTCAGCACATCATCTGGAAGATAAAATTTTTTTCTTGAAACACCAATGATTTTTCGTGGCACGAATGTAGCAAATGATTCATTTGGTGCGACCTTGATCTGAGAGATTAGTCGTAGTTTAAATTTATTTTCAGTTCAAACTCCATTTAATGTTCTACTGTGACCCTTTTAACTATTTTTAGTTAAATCTTTAAACACTCGCTGTTATTTTAATTTGACTACAGGTGTTTACTACTTTGTTTTCGTTTTGTGCCTTCTTTAAATATGACCCATTAGTTGTACAATCCCTCCATAAAATCTGCACTTTATTTTATGTTCATGTAGTAAAAAAGAACAACATAAATTTTGCATATGCTAATAATGCTCTTATGCATTTTATGAAATGAAAAATAAGCTTTTACTATTTCTGAATGCTTTTTGCTTTGCTGTATACGTTTTGTAAGTGTTGCACCAAATGTGGCCAAAAACAATCAACAGATAACGCAACATGCTAAAAACACCAGAAATGAAATGAGACAAAAAATATTTTTAAAACACAGAACCTGCTGGTCAAGCAAAAATAATGGTTGAATGAGAAAAAAAACGCAAAAAATAATAAAAACAAAAACCGACAAAATGTTAAAACATGAACGGCCAACAAGTGAAGGCAACAAGCGAAATAAGCCACAAATCCGGCCATAAATCGCTTATTTCAGTGCTTAAACAAGAAAAATAAAAAATAACGGAATATTTTCATTTTATTTTGAAAGCACTCGCATGTGTAAAAACATAATATTCATTTACAGCTAGGATTGAGGCCATTTAAAGGATCCTTTACATGAAGAAGGGTCGTGTTAAGGACACACGCACACACACACACACATACAAACGGAATTGTATGGAAATTTAGTAGTTTGCGTGGGACTTGAATAAATATTTTGATAAGCGTATAAAGAAAAATGTGTATTCAATACAACTCTATGAGTAACTCACATGCTACTCCATAACACTGACCTACAATAACTCCAAGTGTTTAAAATGCTGAAATATTTATTTTTTTATTTGCCCGTGTGAATGCTATAGGCAGACAAAACATAACACAAGGCCAAGGTATGTTTTTTTTTTTAGCCATTAATAGAGCCTATAATATAAGCAAGACCTTTGCGGACAGAATAGTCCATAAAAGAGAAGAAATAAAACGTAACGTGAACGACGCAATTGGCCGCAATACTCATTTAACGCAAATATCCATCCTGTTGCCAGTCAGTGTAGTACGTGCAATCAGAAAAATATAGTTAAGCCAATTTTCGCTTTAGATGCAGATAAATAAATATTGCGAAGCAACTGAATTCTTTTGGAAACCATTTTCTTTAAGACCATGATTCACTATCGGTCGTATTTAATCGTTAGATCTGTCGAAAATCACTTGTGTGCGAAAAGAGTATAATAGTGTTAATGTGTGTGACAGAGTTTGGATAAGTCTGTCCGATTTGCTAATGCTTTGAAAAATGTAATCAAGTAATATTTTCTATACGCTCAAAGATGCATTTTGCTCGCGCATTTTCTTAGTGTGTCAGAATTTTTCTGTCTGAATCATTCGATTATACAGGACACCGAATTATGGCCTTCAACATGTTGGTCGAAATATTTTCTTCTTTTCAGTTTTTTTTTTTTTTGTTTAATTATTTTTGTACAAATCACTGAGGGAAAATATCAGACAGTTTGCTTGTTTCCTATGAAAGTTGATCTATTTTTGACAAATACTTAAAAGCTTAATTTTGTTTAAAAGCATTTCATGTTTTATTCGTTGCTATTCGTTCATTCTTTAAACATTTCAAGGAAAACAATTAGCAGGAATTGTAAAGTCACTATCATTTTTTTATGCACGCACCCATGCGTATAACTCTTGGCTGTTTAGTTCAACTTTTTATAGATTAAAGTTTGTCAAGAAGAAATTTCACTTTACTCAGGAACATTCAAATTGTTTTTGGCTTTAATATATTTACATTTACATTATTTAATTTAAAATTTTTATAAAAAATTTATTTACCTCTATTTCGCTTAGGAATATTTCACGAGCAAATTCTCAATATTATTAGCAGCACAAAATTGGCTGATTTAAGTTACATATTTTTATTCTTTCCCACATTTCTTAATTGAGTATTATTTTCGTATCCCACATCTCGAAAGTAGATATGCATAAATGTTACTTAGTTGATCCTTTGGTAACATATGACAGACATAGCTCTTATGTATTACAAATTTACTTCTAATATTTTATAAAATTCGATAATGCTGGTGGAATTTCATTTTTCAAAATTCGCTGATGATTTTTGGATACTAAAATTGCAAGACAATACGGAATATTGGTATCGAATGTAATTTCTTTCTTTTACTTCTAATATTGACCTATGTTCCAGTTCTACTCTTCAGGAAAAGAATATATATAAGTTTGTCTTTCTGGGTCCTTAAGGTAGAGAGGTTCAATAAGCGACGTCCGCTTGGCAGATGTTGATATAAATTTTCTCACGGCATTGAAAGTTGAACCATTTAATCAGTGCGTTTGGCGAATTTTTGTATTTTAAAATCAACCATATCGGTGCACATTTTTCTGGGTTTTTTTGGCTATAAAGTTCCACTACGGAAATTATCAAACCGTGGCCCTAGTAATTTATGTTGGATCAAGTGAAAAATCTTAGAAAACCTTAAAATTTGAAAAACTAACAAAGAAAATCAAATTTCTCCAAGAACCGAAATTTCACAAAAAGTTTGAAAATAATTTGAAATTTTACAAAAACTTTCTTTACAAAAATTAAAATTTACCACAAAATCGAAAAATTGGAACCAAACCAATTTAGATGTAAAAAACCGAAATTGTAGTAAAAAGAAAATCAAATTTTGAAATTTCACCACAAAAATTTTAATTTCAACAAAATTTTGTAAATTTACAAAAAACAAACGAAGAGTTCCCAAAAATCAATATTTCTTGAAAAACGCCGAATTTTTTTACAAAATTGATGTTAAACAAACCCAATTTCACCACAATTGAGAAATTCATACAAAAATTAAAAAAAAATCATAAAAATATTAATACTCGTATTTATAAATTTTACTAAAAATCGAAATTAGTCAAAAAAGATAAAAAATGATATTTTACAATAATTTGGGAATTTACCGAAATTCTGAAATTCACGATAAAAACAAATTATAGTTCGTTCAAATTTTTAAATTACATAAAATAGAAATTAAAACGAAACCAAAAAACAACCCGAATTTTAAATTCATCATAAAATCAAAACTCTGGAATAAAAAAAAGGTTGTTGCCAAAAAGTCAAAATTCAATAAAATGCCAAAGAAGAACATAAAAAAAATTAAATTTACCAATTTTCGAAATTTTGCCACAAGAATTTAATTTTCTCAAAAATTTTGTAAATTTAGCGAAAGTTTTAACAAAGGCACAGCCGAATATAGCTCTGTTACTTGATTTTAAATACGACTATATGCCTTCTCCATGCTCTGTGGTAACGGGTACATCAGTTTTGGTGCGACCGAACAAGGCCCTTTTCTTTTAATATTTGTTTTCGAATTCCTGCATATTTGTTTGTTGAATTTCATATCATACATATTTAATGTGTCACTATTTATTTCGTTTGATAATAAATTGTGGTTTTTCAGTTTTGCAATCGTAAATTGTTGTTAAATTTTGTTGGTATAAAAGGCTTGCTTGGATTTCTTGTTTCAGTCGTTCGGTTGTGTGATGTATGCAGTGCAGGTTAGCTAGTCGTTGCCTTTGTTGTTGCAGTATTAATATACCAGATTGCTATCAAGGGTAATAAATTTTGATTTTGCACAGTAAAGAAAAGTGTAAGGTATACTATACGTGAAGTTTTTCTATTCAGTTTCGCTTATTTGGTATTTTGGCAAAGTTTATTGTAGGTTTGTGATATGAAAAAATAGCTGAGACAGTGGAATAGAAAAATCTAATAAGCTAGACATCGTATCTGGGGGTAAGTGCACCTATTGGACAGCAGACTTTAATAAGCTCTTATTTCAGACACTCCTCCGATATTCATGAAGCTGTGGATCATTTTACAAACACAGTGATGGCAGCAACTAGATGTGCAATGCCAGAAGGCTAGCAGTTAAGAATAATTCGCAGCAGTCATCTGCTGATATTCAGATTCTTGTCAGGGGAAAGAGAAGGCTTAGAACGTAATGGAAAAATAGTCGTTCTCAAGATGTAAAGAACAAAATGAACTTGTGCGAAAGAGGCTTACGCAATAAACTGAGACAGAGACATGGGTCCATTACGGAGAGTTATTAAAAAATTTGGATCCAACAAATAACATGGATTATGGCCTGTGGAAAGCACTTATAATGTCCTGTTGCCTACAAATCCCCAATAAGATTTGAAAAGGTAAATGCCTTCGTTAATCACTTCGAAAATGTTTTGACACCATATGATATATAAAGTTTCACTATTCCAAACATCACCGACACTGTAAATTTTATGCTATCATTATTAAAGTTAACAATATATATAAGAAACTCAGCCGGACCTGATCGTTTTACAGGATCAATGATAAGAAACTTACCCAATTATACTGTAAAAATTTTACTATTCGTATTTAATGCCATGTTCGCTTCTTCCCATCCTCTTGAAAAATATTTGAAATTGTTAAGAACCCTAAACAAGGGAACGGCTTAAGTCAGATTATGTTATATTTGAAAAATTATTCGTTTTTTGTTTATCTTACTGAGCAAGACCATCAGTTTGATTTCGAGCAAGGCATAGTACTATTGAGTAAGTCCATAGAATTGTCACTGTTATTTGACTGGAATTTGAAACTTTTCAATTACAACATTTCTTAGGTGTTCCATAAAGTCTGGCATGATAGGCGACTCACTAAAATAAAACGAGTTCTTCCTGAAAACTCCCACACCCGTCGTAAAAGCTACTTGAATAATAGAACGTATAAAGTAAGGCCAAGCTACTATTTTTCTAAATATGGGAAAATCTCTGCAGGTCCAGGTCGCTGTTATACATCATCTATACAGCGGATATGCAAAGAAGCCCAAATACATATACGACAACGTTTGCAGACGCCAATGTATTTATAAGTGTTCACCTGGTTCTGAAGGTTGCTAACTGGCTAAAAACGTGGAGAATAAAGGTAAACCAAACGAAATCGGCTCACGTATCGTTTTACCTCAGAAAGAAACATTGCCTACGAATAACAACAACAAATGCCACTGTTCTAGACGAAATCCACATAAAATATTTGGGAATCCACCTAGATCGGCGCTTAGATTGTTTCCTCCACATGGCGCAAAAATTACTGCATAAAACTTAAAAGAAGTCAACTACACTCTCTAATAGGTCCTAATCCCACCCCCAATTTTGGATTACAAAGCCCCTTTATACAAATCTATTACAAAGTGAATATGGTCACAATCGCATTCAGCTGTGGGGTACTGCATGCGCATCCAACACCCAGAAGATACAAAGAAGACAGTCTAAGATTTTAGGACGTATGCGCCTCCTGGTATATAAAAAATGAAAGCATCCATAGAAATGGTCACCAGAGACTTGAAAAAAAAACAGATACATTGAGTCTGGTGAAACGGCTTCCCCTAGCCAATAATATATATCTTATTAATATATGAATACAACAAATAAGTTATTATAATAGTAATAATAAATATAAATACTATTTTGCGGATAAGCATATTTATTTTCAATTTATTTTAGAACTATTCCATAAAAAAAGCGGAACAGAAAATCTTAAAATATGCTTTCAACAAGCCAGTAAGTAGAGTCGTAATTTGTTTGAAATGCCTAAAGTAAGTATCAGCTGAGACTTGTATAGGCAATTGAGAATACACCTTGGCATACCTCAATCGAGCAAGCTTGGACAAAGCCTAAACTTACATTTTTCACACTTACATTTTTGACACTAGGCTTGTCTGGAAACTCATTTTCTTGATTATGAACAACTATTCGTCAACAGAAGATCATCTAAAATATAAATAATATAAAAAGTAAAAACCGCTTTCTTATAAAGCAGTCTTATGATGTTGTGGGAAATTTTCAAACCGATACTTCAGCGTCCCAACAAATTTTTTTGAAGTCAGACGATATGCTGATACCCTTTATGGATTATTACGCCTTTCTTATACATCGTTATCCCGGGGATACAGTACACGAAACTTGTCTGAACCTTCGAGGTTTGATTAATAAATAAACGCCTGGTATTACAGGGGAAGTGGCCCCGGGTACGATAAGTCCCGTACTGGTCCTTGGTAAGGCATCCTTGTAGGACTAACGTGGTGGCTGCGGTTGAAACCCCAATCGGGAGAAGATTGTGATGCATGGTCGATGTAGCGATAGGTTGCAATTAGGGTTTGGGAATTCCCGGCCTTTTTCTCTTCCCGGGATTTCCGGGAAAATTTATAAATTCCCGGGAATCCCGGGAAAATGAAATAATAAAGTACATATGTATGTATACATTTAAAACAAAAATTAATTAAATTAAATAGCACATGTTAATTCAATTTGTGCAATAAAAACAGACAAATAACTATAAGGAAATAATTTGAGATCATTTTTAAATAAAAAAAACATAAGGGAATTTATAACATCATTACGACAAAAAATAAGTTTTTACGAGTAGTACTACTAAAGCATTAAGTAACTCGCTTGATGTTCGGTTTCCTATTTTTGTGGCAAAGTTCCCAGCAAAGGAGAAAACCCGTTCACTATCCACCGATGTTGGCTTTATTGTTAGCAAAGCATTAAAAAAATTATCTAAGTTTTTAGTTCAAATGTTGCTCGCTTCATATAAAGCAAATTCTTTTCTTAGCAAATTAGTCTGAGTTGATTTTGGCTTTTTTGGATTAGCCTTTGCATTATCTATAGCCTTTTTCAGTTTAATTTTAAAACATTCATTGATTTCGTTTTCAGATAGATCAGTATCGCTGCTGGACAGGAATTTTCAAAAATTTTCCCGGGAATTCCCGAAAAATTTTCGCCGGGAATTCCCGGACTACAAACCCTAGTTGCAATACATGCCGGCAATGGAAAGGCAGGTGAAAAGACCGCCCCAAATCTTTCAGTCTTGATGTTAAAATTGCCGCGAATACCACGGAATCCACACAATAGCAGTGGTGGACGCATTGTATTCGCACGGTGGTGAGGCTACGTAGTATAATTCGCAGGCATTTCCCGATGTAAGACTCTGATGGTCGTACGCTTTTTTTGAATTCAGTAAAGAAAACTTCATACAAGATAATAAGTGTACCTTTACACAATACCTTTTAGATGGATTACTATCACCAAACAGGAGAAACCCCTTCTCAGAGAATAATTGTTTTAACTATTTCGGGAAAGATTCAAGTTAGAAAAAATCAGTGAGCGATTACATAAAAGGGGGTTAAATCATTATTAGGAAAGACGTATTATTTGTATTTAATATTTATATACTCATGTAACTTCTTATACCACTGTACGTCTTAGTCGTGCCTCTCTCTCTCTCTCTCTAACTCTATTGTACAAGTTGGATTCTATGTAGGTCGTTCTATTGTTTTTTTTCTTTGTTAACATTTACTTTTCAATTTTTCTTTTTTTGCATTTGCCGGTTTAAGGTTGCTTTGATCGTGGGTGACAAAGGATTTAATGATAAATGATGGTTATTCCCAAAAGATATGCATCATCAAAGTTATACCGTTGAATGTACAAGTTATTGCAAAAATGTAAGTTTTGCCAAAATCAAGATCAATAACATTTAATAAAAGTATGTGGAAGAATATGGAAAAAAACGTAAAACTTTCTTAATTGTATTCAACAGAATTCCCTTTTTAGCATTTACTAATCAATTTTCAAACAATTGTGTTGGTATCAGACAATGGAAGCAAAACAAAAAATAGAAAAGCCATCAACATCCATTGCTGTCACATGAACACCTCTGGCTTTGGAAATTTGTAATTATAACTTGGAGTATGACCAACAATAGCAGCAAACAATAACAACTGTTGTTGCTGCTACTGCTGCTAATTTACCTTTCAATGCATTTTGTACGTGCTTAATTGTCTGGTAGCAGTATTTGAGCAACGTCATCAACCATTCAGCCCATCAGGCAGTCGTCCCTTGTGTTTCTGCAAGTTGGTAGAAATTAACGTTGACTTAGCCAAAAAACATAATAATTGAACTACTCTTTCGGTTCATCTTCTATTGAAATACAAACAAAATTAAATTGACGACCATTGCCAAACTTGCAATATTTGGCAATGATGCACGTTATATGGGAGGGAAAGTATTTAATAAAGTAATACGTGCAGGTAAATGCTTGAGTGCCCTACTTTAGCATTTAACTTTTGGTTTTAGCATTTCAAACTCAGACACAGTCAGGATCATCAAAACCATCGTTAGTTTCCTTTTAATATTTGTGTTGCAAACAGCACATTGAACGCTGTCACATAAACGCGCAATATTTTGTTCAATTCAAAGGTCCTAGACAATTTCGTCATTATAGGTGTTATAACTGCAAATAGCGTTAAAACGTTGTTTACCTCAATGTGGGGTACTTGAGCATATAACCATAAATTACAAAGAGCCATTACATCTACGGGTAGTAGGAAGATTCCGAGTTGCTGAAGGATAATGTACCATGTTTGTGCAACCACACGCACAATTTCCTCTCGTATCCAATAAAATCTTTTTTCATTGAATATTTACTTTATTTAAGAGAATATATTTTTAAATAATAAAAAGAAAACTTACTCCCACGAATTTGTTTACCAAAACTGCAGAATTGTCATGACAAAAAATATGTACAACAAAGCATTACTGGGCACCAAATGCTGGCTTTTATAAAACGATGCCAATTAATTTGAGAACATCGTGAAAAGAACCCCTTGAGCTTCCTTTTTGTCATTAATAACGTATTATCCCTGCAAGGGTCACGTAGTTGTTCGCCAAATATCGAACGTTATTTGCATGCCAATTAAGTTTCAATAATTACTTTTCTATTTTGTTGTCTTTTTGTTTGGTTTTAGTTGAGCACTTAAATATTTGCAGGATTACGAATGTAATCAATAAAAAGTGGAGAGAAAAAAATTATTATAATTTAGTTTTAGTGCAAGTATTTGTAGAGATAAACACATTATTACTTTTATCTTTGAAGTTGAATTGCACAAAGCTTCCAAGGAAAACTAGTTGTTAATATGCGGTTAACAAGGTATTGGACTGCCTTATATAGGATGTCCAGGTAATATTGATAATTTTTCCGATTGTTATTCCGCCATCCAGATGCCAAAATAATCAAGAAGGTTTGCCATTTAATGTTGTATCGTTTCAAACCTGCCGAACATTTAGAAATTATAAAAATGTAACTTCCGGCTTAATTGGAAAGGAGCCACAGACATTTCGTTCTGGCGCTTGTCGTAATCGCGTCCTAAGAGCGCAGTTGTGAGTAAACATTTTTAGAGCGTAGAGTGTTTCAGAGACTAAAAGTACGTCTATTTCCTGTGTTACCCGAAAATGCTTTACTTCATGTTAATGCTGGGAGAGCCCGTTACCGTCGTATTTTCATCTTGTTATTTTTTTGAGTTCGCTAATCGGGCATTAAAAACATATTGGCCGGAGATCGGGATATTGGACATCAATTTGAATGATGTGCTATTGAATTCATAATGGCATTAAAGTAGCTGTTAAGATTGTGTCTTTTCTATTCTAAATTTTCTACTGGGCAGTAGCAGTTGATAAATATTCAACGTAATATAGTCATGTGTGTAAGTGGTTGTTGTAATTGTTGTAGGCGACAAACAACAATTATAAATGAAACTCAAGTGTAGCTTTGAAAAACAGTTACTTCTGCCTCAGTTTATACTTACGATTTTTTACAAAAGAATGTAAAGACACTTAGCTAGCAACCACCGATTTGAACATTACCTAAGAAATTTACAGTCCACTAACATATATATTGAAATTTAAAATAAAGTGTATTTTCTCTTAATAATCAATAAAAAGACGTTTTATTTCGCCGGCAAGAAAACTCCAGACGTTAAATTTGATAAGAAGATTTAGCCTTGTTAACAGGAAAAAGCTCCTGTTTCTTCCAGTAGCTTCAGTATAAATTATTTTTAAAATTAATATAAGATCCGTTTTATAAGAATGCATATTATTGACAGAAATAAAGCAGGACAATTATATTAACACCAGTTAAGCCCGTAGACTTAACTGATAGAGCCATTTTCTCCCTCTTTTGGAACAACGAATCCACACCTTTGTTACTCCATGCTTTATGAAACAGAATGTTCAGAACTTATTACAAAGCCGTCAACATGTGTATTTTCCAAATGTGGATTGTTCTTATACCAGATTGTTCTTGTACCGATCTTCATTAAAAGAAAACTATATCTAGGAATATTAACGATAAATGGGTACACCATGACAAGGAATCGATTTCAAATCACCCTGTCGGAATATCAAATCTCTTATTCTGACAAGGCAAAATATTTAATAAGGAATTAATTCGAAATCGCTCATTGGAGCATGTCAACTAAGACCGTGACCGCAAAACGGTCATTTGGTTTTAGAAAATGATCGCTACGCATACAATTGCTTACGGTGAAATCGTAAGATGACATAAAACTCGCGAGTGGGTTTTCAGTGCAAAGCTTTGTAAAGTTCAAAAGTTATTGGCCTGTGCTTTTGCTGCCGGCATTATGAACACATGCCAGACTTGATATTTTTAAAAATTCGATTGCTTGGAGCAATTATATTTGATCCTCAGAGGCTAGGGCTGCTCATAGGATGGGTCGTATTAACTTCTTGTTGTTCAGTGGTAATGGGCACAATTCAATTCTGAGCAATATATCATGCAGTGCCCTTTCCTTGTCTGGGATAGCTTGCGGGGTTGATTCTGGTTTGTTTGGCCGGAACGAGAGATTGATGTTGTCCATCGGGAAATGATCCATAGAATTTTAAGACAAAATTCAGAGCAATCTTGTGTGTATTCGCACCAAGCTTTCAGTAAGGTGTTTTGGCCAAAAATACTTGATTTGTGTAAAACAAGTGCCGAAAGAAAAATTCATGTTAGATTACCGATTTTGTCTTGAATTTGAAATTTTGGTAAAATTTAAAATTCATTTAAATTTTTGTGTAAAAGTTCGGTTTATGGAACTATAGCTGGGTTGTGCGGTGAATTATCGGATTTTGGTAAATTCTCAAATAATAGTGAAATTTTTATTTTTTTTCGGGAATTCACCACTTGTGATGAATTTTTCGTTTGTTTTTTTATGGGTTTTTCAAACGTCGATTTTTCTAAAATATCGATGTTTTTCATAAAATTTGCATATTGTGGCTTTTTTCGGGATGTTGACGAAATTACAAAATTGTGGTGAAATTTAGATTTTTGTGATGAATATTCAAAATTAAATGTATTTTGTTTTTTTATTTTTGTAAAAGTTAAGTTCTTTATTGAAGTTTTATTTTTGGAAAAAGAAAAAAATTTATAAAAGTTTTTCGATTTCGTGGTGCATTTTCGAATTTGTTGTGAATTTAAAATTCTGGCAAAATGTCGAATTTTGTTAGTTCACGAGATTTTTTTTAAATTAAATGCGGTTCAACATTCATGTCCGTAGGTTATTTGGGGCTCGGGATGAATATATCTGCTTTATAGCAGAAATGATAAGGACTCAGAATATGTGAATTTTATGGGCATGTGTGTAAGGGTTACCTCACTAAAATGAAAAAAACCCCAGGAAAAAGGTGTTCGGCGCATATCTTGGGAACTTGTATACGGGTGATTGCAAATGTCGAATATGGATGAGTGCAAGCTCACTGATTAAGTGATGCAAACTTTAAGATCCTACGTTGTCTAGTGTCGTCAGAAAATTTATTGCAAAATCGGACAGACAGGCATCGTTATCTATAAATAGAAATCGCTTTCGACTTTTGATATTCTCTCCGTTCATATGCGACTGTACTTTTCTTCGTGGAAGGGAACCCAGAAGAGTTCTCTTTTGTGTCATTTATGTCTTGAGTAGGATGAAATACAAAAGATCCATAAAGTTCGGTAATGCTTTTACATACCAGTGTCGAAGAAGGATACAATTCTGTATTTTGTATATTGTGTCGTTCAATTTGATGACTACTTTTCATGTTAAAGGATTTCTTCAATCACTGGTGAATTTAAGTACAAATGGTTAGATTTATCCAAAACATTCAACACTCTTACTGTATTTCAAAAAAATGCATCAAGGGGTCTTTACGCACACCCGACTTCTACCAACCAAACTTTTTCCACACATTTTTGTGGCGAACCTAAATTATTTCGCCTTTTTGCGTTGAAAAGTTCATGAGGCGTATCATATGGCGGCAGTGCTAAAAAGGAAGTTGGAATTCTACCACAATTGTTTTGTAGTGTTTCCTGTTATGCATAGAAGTTCTCCTCTTCTATTGTTTTAACTATGATGTGTTTACTTTGGCAGGCGAAAAAGAATTGAACAAAGGGAGAGGAATGAATAAAGTGACATAAAAACATACATTAATATCACAGACACATTTAACAGTTTATAAGTCAAACAAATTATATGAAAAGCCTGCTGAGATTTATTCACAAGTCTTATTAAAACTAGATGCCGTGATCTGGTAAAATAAATTTGTCTTCTTTATTTAAAACTTTTTTTTTATCCAGAGTTTTTAAAGAATTTAAAATTTAAATGAATAAAAACAAAATTCCAGTTCAAACAACTCAACGTCATAGATTGACAAAGTTTAGTCAATTATTCATAAATTTTTGGCATCAAAATAAAGTTTAACTAAAATGTGATTACAACTACTAAAAACTTCATTTCCTGTCGTTAAAACACTAAGGACCAGTGTCTTGTATAAGCTCCCACACACTGTCATACTTAAAATGGCTTTTGGTTAAATGCAAGAAGCTTGAGCTTCATTAAAAATTCCAATGAATAATACTCTTTGCCATTAATATTTATTCATAAATGGAACTTGTGTGCTGTAATACACTCTACCAAAATATTTATTTGCAAGGGAGAAAGGACATCCTTAGTTAAATATTCAAAGAAACTTCTGCTGTTTTTTGAAAAATGTTTAAAGGATAATAAAACAAATCTTGCAAAGGAAATACAGAAATACATTCAGTTCGTTCTCGACTTAAGATGTTTAGTTTTTGTTCAACAGCAATATGCAAGTTGTAATTACAAAAACCAACTCTAAATGCACTTCTTTTTCAATACTTGGATATAAAAAGAAGTTTTTTCTTGGGAGTTTCTTATTTTGCTAAATATGAGTTATAAATTTAAAGAAAAATATTTAAAAAATCGGGCTAGATCTCCTAAGTGAAAATCGCCTTAAGCCCCGAGTGAACAAGAATTTTAAATTAATTATTCAAAGAATTTTGAACAATTTTCCTCTACACCGAATTACCTCTGTCAACTCTGCTTAGATTTTATATGCTTGACCAGCTTTGGACATCTCTAAGGATATCGAATAACCTGCAAAGCAGATACCCTTCACTTTGCGTAACCGTTTTGGATATAGCTCAGAGAAAAAAATTTTTGTCTGGACGAAGGCCAATTATCGCGCATTATCTTTAATTCTTGGCCAGTTAGTCGCAAGCAAGGCAGGCGAAGAAACGTTCAAAAATATTTCTTTGGGAATTAAAACATTCTTTAAAGTTTGGTGGTAGTTACGTTATTTTACAACAAATTTTTGATTTGCTAGATTTCTCAAGAACTTCGTCGGTTCTCGTTTGTGGTGTATACAGGCATGTGTTGGATGCCAAGAAGACCAGCGCAAAGTTTTTCGTCTCCTTTTTGTCACCTTATAGTCAAGAACACATATTGTGGCTTATTTGTCAAAGGCGTACGGGAAGAAGAATAATAGCTTTACCCTCTTCACCAAACGAATACTTTGATTGAAGAAAAATAATCGCTTTGCTCGTCTACTGTGGGATTTGCATTTCACTTGCTGCATCAAGTATCTACCCAAAGTCAGTGATGTAAAAAAATTATTGCAAACGATAACTTCCGCCAATGTTCTTCAGTGGCAGGCCAGAATTCTGTTGATGTCAAACAGAAGTGGCTTGAGTTTTCATTAGTTTTATTGGTCCAGCGGATCTTAAAGTATTTAGGTCTCTCGGCGCTTACAGAATTCCTACACTGGTCTTGAAATAGTACTTTCGATGTTAGCACGTCTATGACCAGACTATACTATGGAGGTGAATTTCCGATGGTTTGAAAGGTTGCTAATGTAACGCCAATCCCTAACAATTGTGAAGCATAAAACTCTGTAAATTACCGCCCAATTTTAATTTATTCTACACTTTATACAGATATTTAGAGATATTTAGAATCTAGCAACTTAGTTAGCGACCATCAGTATGGTGTCCGTGAAGAATGCTGTATGGGACACCTATTGGCATTCCTTTCGGAAAGATGGTTTCGTTCGATATACCGTTTTGGCGAAAGTTAAGTGGTGGCTCTTCATATTTCTGATCCGTTTGAAAGAGTGTAGCATGATGCTCTACTGTCAAAACTTATTGCTTTTGATCAGGGTAAGAACTTCTCTCAATTTATTTCAAGCTTTCTTTACTCTTTTGTTTTCTTATTTTTCTAAATGACCTATGTCATCTTTCCCGTCCTATCTAATCTCTTGTAAATGATATCAGCATTTTTCATTCGTTTTCATTCAGTAATGGGCCAGATCTTTTACGATTTGGAATGGTATCATGGGAACAGGGCCAATTTTAGTGCACGTAAGAAGCAGTTCTTACACACAGACGCACGATAGATGTAGGATTTAAGTATTAAGGAATCAGCAGCCCTTGATGTTTTTGACATGAACATCCAGTGTCAAGTACCTGGGGGTTTTAAAGCGGTATAAGGGATACTTCTTTCCATCTCCTTATTATTTACATGTATTGGCCGGTGCTTCAAAGTTAACTTTCAAGCTTACCGACCTCGTCTAACTCTACTGACTCACTACAATGTGAGTTGTGTGCCATAGTTCTGTAATAACTACAATAGAATTTGCTTCACTGAAGTGAGGGAAATTGTACACACAACACATTCTGCACTAATGGATCGTTTGTGGTAGATTGGCCGTTGGACGGCAGAAGACGGAAAGTTCGTTCTTTAGCCGAAGGTTTGCCTGTCACTTTCAAAGTGGGAACGTTTAAGTCGACTGTCCATGAATACTATTTCCGCTGTCGCCCTTCCTTGAACCTTTCTTTTTAATTCCAGCACAATTCATTTTATGAGTAGGCATTATTCACAGATATCCGATGAGAAAATAGTCATGTTAAAAAAGGTTAAAAATTACTTCAATTGTGTCAAATATCTCTTGATACCTTTACAGCTCTTGCTCATTTTCGATAATACTGGAAGTATTATTATTTATAACTATGAGATATGAGATATGTTTTCTCAGAGACACTAAACATTAGAGCTTGCTAACGACCGGCTATGGTTTCTGAACGTTTTACGAAGATTAAAGGCATCTTAAAACTACAGAATTCGGCTACTATGTTAGAAAAAATGTTCCTGGTATCATGAAATTTTTTGTTGTGTGAGAATATTCATAAATTTTACAACATAAAATGCGTCATATACAACAACCACAAATTATGTATATGATACGATAAGTAACCAAAATTGTTTAATTAAAGCAAATTTTTATTATCTAAAATTAATAACGTTCTATATTTTAAATGCACTTGCCTACATAGATCTATAAATGAAAGTTGCGTAAGCTAAACTCATATGTTTTTTGTGATAAAAGCAGCTCCTTTTATCACAAATTTCAACGCCATATTGTTGCGCTTTACACGCCTTAGGCTTAAAAACACTAGTAGTGGAAATTAGTTTTCTAAACACAGTGATGGAAACATAATGACTTTGAGTGAGTTTTGGGCATTGTGTCTGTGATGTTGTATTCCCCTGCGCCAAGCAATACAATAAGAACAGCAGCCATATACAAGACAAAAACACATACAAATCTAAAACAAATATATAGTAGTGTTGCCAAACATTGTTCCGCCTAAACTTGCTTTTGGGATATCTGGTTTGTGATGTGTGAATTGTTGTTAAATAAGATCCACAATCATTCATACTCGTACTATAGAATGACTTTGCATTTTTGCTCGTTGCAATGTTTCCTAGTTCGAAATATTTCAGAGCTGAGATATTAATGTCATTTAACTTACGACACGATGTATCGTAGTACTCCAGCATTGTTCTATCCTCATCAAATACATCATGCTTTTTGACATAAAGTGTAAGCAATTGTCTTTGGGGCTGGTTCAATTGACACAAATAGTAGGATGGCCATTTCTGTTTTGTCTCCTTAGCTGATCTTAAGTTGGTTCTGCCCAGTGCTTACGAAAATTTCATTATTACGATGGAAAATGGATTAAATTTGCATTTGTATTTAATGAGAATGAGAACGCTGCATTAACATTTTAAAAGGTCTTGGCATACCTTTTAATAATTATGATTTTAAAGTAAAACTTGATAAGAGATTAAACTAACAAAATAGGAGAACCGAAAGCTTCAAATTAATGAGTACGTCGGTCCTTGCAAATGAAACGAGTACGATTAATAGGAGTCCTTTTATCCATATACATATTACACGTGCATATATGTTATACACCTTTGGCAAATACTAGCGTGATCGAAGAAGCTATTCAACTGGGTTTTTTTGGGCTCACAGTCCTAAAATTTTTTAAAATAGCGATTTTGTTTTTTATTTTAATTTTTTTAGTATTTTAGCCAAAATTAACAAAAAGTTGACAATGCCATATAGTGCGATAAATTGGATTTTCTAAAGCGTACTTTGCAGATCTACTTGAACTAAATGATACAGCATACATACACGGACAAAATTCATTGTCTCTTTGCTTACTCAACGTTTGAAGGGCTATTTTCTCAAAATACAAGTTACCTGGCACCAGAAGCCGACATCTATACTCTTGATGATGCACCACCATGTTAGCCTATCCACAGAGTGCAGTTATCTTGTACACAGAATTAGTTCTCATTACAGAATAACACTTTGTCTCCAGAAGTATTTGTCGTATTCAATGATTCTTTAAACGAACATGGTCATACTGGAGTCGTGGTATAGGGTTGTTTGTCGGCTGCTAATATCGACGAACTCGTAGATACATTTTAAAAGGAATTTTGAACATACTGTTAATAGGGCTCTGATCATTATTCAGCAGATATTGTTCGCTCAGTAATATACACTATTCATCTCAAATTTCTACAACTCCCCCTCGCTGCCGCGATCATAATATAATTACCCACTTCTGCTATTATTCGGCCAAAAAGATAAGAGAGCGCCATAAAAAGTTAACAAATTAAACAAAAAGAAGTAACAATGAAGGAGTAAGCAAAACTATATCTAAAGTGACAAAGTAATTCTAGGCAGAAGCGATTGTAAGAGGTTCTTAGGTCTAAATGAAACGAACTTAATGGTGATTTTGTCTAGATAAACTACGATATCTTTTAAAATTTTGTTATTTATTTTTAATCAAGGTAACCGAAAGTAGGTTATACTCACTGTACTCATTGAAGATTCTTAAATTTTGTGCTTGGATAAATTTGTATGGCAATTCTTTAAATGTTGGAGATGCAAATAGGCGTTTCCTTTTATCAAGAAATCAAAACGAAAAATATTTTTGTGTTATATACTTAATCGCTAAATTAAAATTCATGGCATCTTCTACAGGCAATATTGGTGGTTTCTATAAAGAAGTTTCTGCATTGGGCTGAAAGCTCTACTGTCGCGTATGAGTATCTTTGCCCTCTCCCGTGTACGATGCAATATAAAAATAATGAAGCACCGGCCTACACACAGGAGTTGTGTCCGGTCAAATGCAAGAAATATAAACAGCAAGAAGATCAGATGGAGAGAAATATCTCTCACATGTGTGTAGTCCAATCAGACTGTACTTTCGCTCGAGGACTCCAATAACTTTCTGGTTATCACGGTATTATTTTAAGATCACAATTAGGGCCATGAGACAAAATATGAATGACAATATTTGACTGCCGATGTCAATGCTATTTTCGAACAAAAATTAAATATAAATAATTTATTAAAATTGTCCAAGCTTGAAGGTCTTTTTAAAAAAAATACATTTTTATTTTTCGATATTTCGCTACTCCATTGTGTAGCATCATCAGGAAATAAAAATAACGAACCACTTATATATTAATGAAAAAATTATTGTCACAAAAATTCAAAAATTTTCCAAAGTTAACATAAAACAAAAATAACATGAGGTTTTTTTTAAGTATTTAAAAAAAAATATATTTTTTTTTTTAAAAAAGACCTTCAAGCTTGGACAATTTTAATAAATTAAATTTAAAAAGGTCAAGAACTTCTATAATTTTAATTAAATATAAATATTTAAAAGTTCAAAACTAAAATAATTGTGCACTACAATATCAAACCGAAGTCAACTGACAACCAACCGTATTTGCTTCGAAGAGGAAGTGCCGTTACTAGCGAATACAGGGCTTGCGGAATATACGTGGAAACGGTGAAACATTTTCTGTACCATTGCGCAACATCAGAGGCATCTCCTGGAACTTTGCTCGGCGTACCAAGTTACTATATCTGTCAGAGAACTTTTCTTGGTTTATATCAAGTGAGCGCATAACAACCCTCATCACTGGCCTTAGTGATTACTGATACAGTTCTAAGAAATGTTCTCCTCTTTGCAGCCTTGTCTTACCTTATATAATATCTCAACCTCCTTTATAATGAACCTGAACTTAAAATACAATAAAATCTTATATGCTAAATTTTGGCATCGATTCCAGCATTTAAGGAAAAAGTAAATTGATTAATAATCCTGTTTTATTGTCGTGTAATTAAAATATTATTCTTTTATTCAACTTTAAAATCTAAATCCTTAAATATTTCTACCATTTATGTTGCCAAAAATATTTAAGACATTTAATGAAATGGTTACTATTTGCAGATGCAGTGGCTCCTAATAGAAAAAACTAATTCAATGTTCTCCTGCTGTTGCGCATTTTAATAAAGAAGAATTTATGGTGGCGCTTCGGGACTCCAAATGAATTTTGTTTTTTAAAGTTTTTATGTTTTTGCTTTTGTGTGCTGCAGAAGCCGCTTGAGTGTGTTAAATAACAATTTGGCTAAAATGTTTTACCAAAATAATAATTCGGTATAAACTACGTTTGTGCACGGAAAAATAGGGTAATACTTAGCTGTTTGGTTTTAAGAATAAAATGAGAAATTCCGAAAGTTTTTAGACTTTTAGGCTATTTGTTGTATTTGTTTGGAAATTATGAGATTTTCTTTATAGGTTATGTTTGAAGCTGCCCAATAATATTTTCAATTTACTGAATGCATTGGCTAGTCTTTCATTGCCTCAAGTTCCTGGTATTATAAAACGGGAAAATTTTGCTTACTAACATGTCTACGAGTATCCAACTAGAAATAACGTATGCTTACCTGAAAATTTCCAAGTGCCCAATTAGTGAAAACTTGATGCTGCACCATTTTACTGGCATGCAGTCTTACGTTCAGTTTCCGTATTTTCTATACTTTCAGACCAAACGCAGAAGGCTCTCTCTACACATACACATCTCTACACATATGGCGTTCCATTGGTGCAAAATATTTGTAAATTGGCTTCTTTGAGAATTGGCAATTAAGAACCGCTGCTTGGGTATGATTGAATCTTAGTTCATCATGCAAAGGCTATGTGAAATTCCATATAGAAAAGCTGATAATAAAAAAGTTACCCTGTACATAAAGTTTTATAATAACTATGTATTGGGTATTGCCGTTGTATTACATATGTATGTGTGCCAATGCAACGTTATACATTTTTCTAAAATAATTTCTCATAATAAATTTTTAAGCTTAATAAATGGCTCGATGTGTAACTGCAGCTGCGTACTTATGGGCTGAAAAAATCATTATTTTTACGGCTAGTAAGTAATATTTTTCTACAAAATGATTTTCTTTTTTAAATTTATGATGTTCATCAGAAAACTGCTACCGGTTGTCAGCAAAAGAAAATTATACGTAAATCAATATTGATCGTGGACCTACACGATGCAACTGGTTGCAGAACTGCGTTGAGGTGACAATTCTTCAAACTTCTTTTCATTCGACTTAATAAATTATTTTTATAGCGTCAAATTAAGACCAGATAATAGTGTTTAATTAATAATTTTCAGAACAACTTTTTCATACATTTTTATTTTTGTATTTATCACATTTAATATTTTGTAATGCAGGCACGTTTTTTATGTTTTCTCTAAAATTACACATTATTGAGAATGAAGAACGAAATAAGAAAATTGCATTCATATGTTACATTCCCAATTTGATTGGCTAATGTGATTATCACTTGAATAGAAATCAACATTTTCAGATTTTTATTCAACCAACGACCAAGCGTTGGCCAACCAGTCGTATATTAGAAGTGTGTTTGAAAAAGAATCGAGTGCCGCGAAAAATAATTTTCCAGGCTCGATTGTGATCTAAAGAAAGATTCTTTTGATAGGTTGTTTTCAACGGCGAACATCTTTAAATTATAATTAAAGAGATTATATAGTAGTGAAAAGGTATTAGCATTATAGAGATGAATCATTGTTAGCACCATAGAGTTGCTCGAATCGAACTACATATGTGTTTCAGAATAAAATTGAACAATTTGCAAAAGTTTCTCTGGCATGAGGATATTCATGATGAATTGGTAGACTAGCACGAAAACAACTGAGAAATGTGACAGAAAACAGTGTTGCCAATTTTTATTTTTGCCCTCCAGAAAAAAACTCCCAGATATGCCAGCTTTTCCCTTTAGTGTTCTCTTCAAATAACTGCACTTTTTCTAGCTCGCTGTTGCTCTTGACTTTCACATGTAGTAAGCGGAACTTACATGGGTATCTGTCAAGTTCACGTCTCCTGACGAGCTTCCTTTTAAACGTTTTGAATATATTATAAAAGCAGCGATTACTATAAAAGCCCTGAAGGGTATATTAACTGAGATGTGTTTCAAATAGCTATTATAATCTTTTAAGTATCCCGGACAAATTATGGGCTTTTATTATGTTTATGGAACTTATTTTCACTTCCTTTGTAAAATATAAATTCTTACATAATCAAAAAAATAAATAATTTGCATTTTAAATGTACCGCATTTATTTGTATTTTCCAGTAACATAATCGTGTTTTTAATTTTTACACAGCTTGCAATTTAATTAATCCATTGACATTACAACCACAAAACCTAATTCGAGAGATAAACAAAACCTTTAAATGATATATTTTGAATAAAAACATTAAAGTGTTTTTATTATGCCATGATCAAATCGCATAATCTTTTCAAAACGGCAATGCTAAAAACACAAACCAAAATTCTGTAATCGGCTTAAATCATGCTAAATGCTACTTTGGCTACTTAAATGCCATTAACAACAACAACAACAGTATGTTCTAGCAGCTTGAACATAAACAGAAATATCAACTACACACATACGCAACTACTTTAACAACTTTTAAATAAAACATTAAAAAAGGATAACTTAAATTCAACATATCCAAATCTATTCCTTCAAATACACATTTGTGCATATGCATGTGTGTATACATATGTGTGTAAGGGTAACAGTTCATACAGCAACATGAACACAAACAGATGCAAATTCGTGTGTTTACTGAAAAGAAGACTAACACTTAAACCATTTAAATATTAATGTACAACATTTTTAGATGTTAAACATGAAAATATAAAGAAAAATACGTTTGGGAACGGGACATTGAAGGAAGAGAGGGAAAAAAGATACATGATGTTACATACAAACTCATCAATAAACATTTTCACCAAATTGCGGAAGCAATAAACTAAATCATCATTTAAACGGAAACACAAACAAACACATGAATATTTCGAAATGCTCACAAAAGCAAAAATACTCTAATACACGTCACAAAATAAATATGTAGATATTCAAAATTCGGTATGAAATCGAATTTTATGATGTCCTATTGCTACGCATAAAGCATTGCGACATATAAGCAACGTTAGCAAATATAGAAAATTCATACATTTTAGAAGAGCACTTCAAAAAAGTCAAGGAGGTTTCAAGGGCTTCAGAAAAAGGCAGTTAGCGAGGGCTTAGACCGAAAATTCCCAACGAGGAAGTTTTAGGCCAACCAAACTCGAAACTCTTCAACTCATACTGTGCCGAAAAATTAGTAAAAATAAATAAAAATATAAACTACTTCTTTGCCAAATATGCTTAAGATTACACTTAGGTCTATTTCTAATGGCGGTGTCACTGGTTATGGCAAACATATAATGATTATTTAAAAACATTTTAAACATTAGTTGTTTGCATTTAATTGTACAAGTATCTAATATTTTGGGCTCGATCAACTGAAAGTTGTCGCATACGTAATTTGGGGTGCTGAATTGAAATCTGCACTCGATTTTCTTAAATCGATTATGGATTTCGATATATGCCGTTATCTCCGAAATGACGAAAGTGGTACTACAAATATAAGTATAAGGGTTTGTTCTATTTACTACCTTCACTTAATTGTGAATAAAATATGAATAAGATCAAAATGAAGAAATATGGATAAGATCTGAAAAAGATTTGAATTCTTGTTTTTTTTATTTTATGCAAGCAAATAATTTTATAAATTCAGCTTTTTTGCCACAAGTTTCATGACATCTTCAAAATTACTAACCAAATTAGAAAACGATGTTGGCAAATTTCGTTTTAATATTTGTCGTGAATTTGCTTACTCTTTTATATAACTCTATAATTCAAAATCTAAATTTAAGAAACTGAATGCACATTCGAATTTAGCGCCCCTAATATCATAAGATACACCTTTCTGTTACTCCAGCATACAAGTTTACCTGAATTTGTAAGCTTGTGTTGAACATATTTCTTTACGTGTACTCTGAAGGACAACAAGTCAGCTAGTAAGCAGCACAACAACACATGTTGTCATCAAGCAATAACACATCAACAAATATAGCGAGAATGGATGCCACCGGAATGAAAATTGTAGCTCAACCTCCCTCAATACAAACATGACTTTAATATTTAACTTTTTTTGCAAAAGAAAAGCTAATGTTGTCGCTGCTGCAATTGCTCGTTTTTCTTTACATCTTTTATTACAACATTTTTGGCGAGAGGTTGATCCCTTTAGGGATGGCTGTGGAAGTGAATGACAGGAAATGGAACGGACAGACGGACCAATTTGTGTTGACTTTTACATTGCTACAGTTTTATTTGCTATTTACTTAATGGTATTTTTTTCGCACAAAAAAAACACCATCTAACAAACTCTCATGTGAAATGACTGTTTCAAAGGGTATTTTAAAATGTCAAACACGTCTAATCCTTTGAGAGCTGTCAAAGCGAAAGCGTGCACACATTCGCAAATAGTGGCAATGTGTTGTTTGAGTAAAAAGAAGACAAATTTTCAAATTTCATCATTATTGTCGTCCTTATTTCTACCGAGAATAGAGAAAAGTAAATAAAACAGAAATGATGGATATACGACAAGTTGTTAATGCCCTACCTTAGAGTTAATATCTGTCAAGAATTAGTGCAATCATATGAAGTAGAACTGCTAGAAATGAAGAAGTAAGAGTTTAGTTAGAAGATCCTGAACAATTTTGACTTTTTAGTTTTCGTTTCTTTCGGCATAAAATTTCAAGTCAAGGTTTTTTTTAAAGAAATCATTATTTTCTAAAAAAAATCGCGAGATTTAAACTAAAACTATTAATTTTTCTAAATTTCAAAATGACGTTAACATTAAGCAAGAGTTTACTGCTAAATGTGGCTCCAAAACAGTGAATATCCACTCGCAACAAATAGTTTTAAAAGACGTTAAATTATTTTTGCATATGGAATGTCCTTTTTACAGACAAATTCAGCAACATATTGTTGTTAATTTTAAAAATGGGGTCTACATCCTTAAAAGTCTGTCTTTATTTCATTTTATATTTTAGTTAACATTTCTTGTCCTTTCTCTTTCAGTATTTATTTGACTAATAGTTAAAATCTCAACAGCAGCAGCAAAATCAAAATAAACTTTACCTTGAACTGCTACGACATCGTCAATAATAAACGAAGGTGGCACTAGTATCTGCAACTTTAGTCAATAGAAACAGGCATCAACCAAAACATCAAATAAAAAATAATTTTGAAAATTGTTTTATTAGACAAACATTTATTAAAATCCCCAACAACAATATTAGTTATTTATGCACAAAGGAAGGCAACATTTGCTTCTACATACTCGTACATATGTAATATTCCTACGCGTGCACACATTTAACCACATGTTAGGATGTGAATATTGCCTTTCATATTTTTCTTGAATTGTTCAGCGCTGAAACATTTGGTACTTTATTTTTGTTGGTACCTATTATATCACCTTTATAATAAGTGAACCAGAACAAGAAACAAAATGTTTCTGAACTAAATGTTTTAGACCTTCTTATAGCCATCATAAAAGGTGAAACAGGAATATGTATTGATGTAGAGAAAAAAGGTGGAAAATAAATAATATAGTCCCGCCATATTATCAACTACACTGGAACCCAACTCAACCCTGAATCTGGAAAAAGAAATTTGTCTACACAAATTCATTATATAGGCATACGTCATTCAGCTGTGCTTGAGAATACAACATCTAAAAGTTACAAAGATGACAGTCGAGGATTTTAAGTCTAATCGTGTATGACTCTTGGTATGTAGGAAAAGAAAATATCCATAGAGAAGAAATACACGAAGAAATACAAAACTTCTGTTAACTGTAAGTTGGACAAATGTATCACTTGGCCTAGCGAGTTTTCGGTATTAAAAATCATAGGTAAATTTCCGAGCTTAATCATCTGCAAAACTATAACATAAGAAAAGATCAGTATGGAACCGACTGCAATGCCCACCTATTCAAATCTTCTTACCAAAGGCCTCGGGAGACTGACGAATCGAATTAAAAAATACCCTAATTTGAAGAAAAAGTGAATACAACCAGAACAGCAGCAACGATATGCCATCAAAACGTACTGGCGAATTTCCGAAATTGAATACTATGAGGAAACAATAACAACATAAAACACCAGAAGTAACAAAGCAGACAAAAACCAATGTCATATTCAAAAAATAGCAAAAAAAGACGTATATACCTGAAGAAGTATCTACTAAATTCCTGAGTATTATACTAGTGCTAAAAAATATTCGACCGCTTTAAAAAGACTTGGATGGTCAAGCTAAGAGTTAGTATTGAGTTAAACGTTATGCCTCGAAGAATTAAAGAAAGTAACAGTGTGTAAGATAACTCGATTGTATGTAATTTAAACGAAACATGATAACTAAAAGAACCTGAGAAAAATTGAACACATTTAAAGAGGTTAAATGGAACAATATTATAAAATAATCGCATATTTTTAATGTTCCCAAAATCATCGATTTTAGCACATACATAATTAAAAATTTCCAAAAACTGATTGCAAATTTAAAGTTTCACAAAAAAATAATAAAATAATGAAAAACTGAACTTTACAGAAAAGCGAGAATTTGGAAAAAAAATCCACAAAAGAAAGAAATAATAATGTTATGAAAAAGAATATAGATTTCAACAATAAATTTATGTATGTAATTTTGACCTATAAATTTATTTGAGGTTTTAGTTTCACGAAGGTTCGAAAAATTAAAAAAAAAAAATTAGAAGTCTTTATAACATTAGAAATAAATCTAAAATCAAATTTAGAAAAATCTTAGTTTCACAATAAGTTAAAAATTCACCTAAATAAATACCAAACAATAAAAAATTTTCACAATTACCAAAAATTTCAGTTACCATGAAATTGCAAATTTTCGAAAATTTATTTTAAGTGCTTTATATTGAAATTTTTCATATATTTCGCGGTACTTTGTTGGCCACCTTTAGCCGCAAATGTTACAAGCATAACATATATCTTCATGAAGACGTACGAAAAGTTTCAAGTTTTTTAGTTGCACTACACTTTTAATATGATGCAGTCCCATATAGATTTTTTAAAAAATACAAATTTTTTGAACTACAACAAATCGGTTTTGTCAAAAATATGTTGCGATTTTTTCAAGCTATTGAAGATTCAAATGTTTGATAGTGAAAAAAACCCTTGATTCTAATTTATTCTAACATTTTTATCTTACATATTCAGTAGTTATTTTGGTACTTTTCATACATATCTTGTATTTTTTATATGAGAATGTTCTAAATAACCCTTTTCACATTTTATGTCCCACCGCTACTCCAAAACGCATACTCACATGAGCGTAAAAAGTCATTTATGAATTTTAAATGTCACATTACGAGTAATTGAGGGTTTCACTTTTAATTTGAGTTTTAACGTTCTTTTTTTTACATTTGGACAACAGGCTATTCAAAACAAACATTCTTTTGTTCAAATATTGACCATTATTTTTTAAAGCAGTGTTTGTTATGAATTTATTGTTCAGCACAAGGGAAGTGTTGTGGGTGTTAAAGCGTAGGTAGGAGTAGGATTATACAATTAGAAATTCCGTTTTTAAACGGTAATTCCTGTTTGATATTAAGGGATATTATAGGCATGAAAAACATTATAGCCACGTTTTTCACCACATAATCGAAAAACTGGAATAAAATAATATAATTCAAAAAATACACAAGGTCCACAAAACCGACTTTTCAAAAACAAGGAACAAAATACAAACTTCACCATATTTTGAAATTTAGTGACAAAATTTACCCAGAGGCTGAAATTGCACCGCAAACTCTAAATTTTATCGAATATTAGAAACCAAATTATTCGCACAGGAAAGAATCTGTAGTGTATATTTAGTAGAGTTGTGCCGGCCACGAACTAGTTCGTTCAGTTGAAAGAATATTTCAGAAAGATGGTAACAACTTTACAACATTAACAAAAACAACAACCAATTTTAAATGCTTGTGTATGACGCACTAAAATAAATTGTGTTTTGTTTTTGTAGTTGTTTTAAAGTTGCTACTATCTTTCTGCAAAGAGAGGGTCTTCCGAATTGTCTCGCGTCTTGAATAGATCCGGATTAAAAATTTCCAATTACTATGCGTAATTTTCTGTCAAATTAGTTTTATCTAGTTGTTCTAGAAAGAAAGCGCACAATAAGTTCCATCCATAAATAATGCTAAATATAAGTTGATCCTAAAGGCCAAGTTCGTTGCATAATATTTAATAAAACCTTTTACATGCGATACCGTAAATTTCGACACTTTAAATTACGAAAAAATACAATAAATACAAATAAAACATTATTTAACAAAACCAGTATTAAAATGCTTTTTAATGGACGGCTCTCATATTTTTGCCTTTCTCTTTTCCTGTACTCATGGATGAGTATTAATTTTTCTTGGAAATTTCTTGATAAAATATTACTTCATTAATCCGCAACACTCTGGCAAATTAATCACGTTTTGGACAGCAAATAAATGAAGGCGAAAACTCAAGTCAAGAAATGTTTTTATACTAAAGTTGTAGAAAAAAAATAAGGGATTTTTTTATTTTTATTTAAAAAAACAAAATTGCCAATTTTTCTGTTCTGTTTTACTCATATTGTTGACGTTTCTTACCGATTTAAAAGCTAGAAACTAAATATGAAAGAGCAAAAAAAATGTATACTAAGGAACACTAAACGCAACTTCTAGATTCACACCAATTTAAGTAACACTTATCAAGTATAAAAAATGAATTGCACCCACAAGTAAAAAGTGTTTAAAATGTGTTACTCTAAGTCTTTCATCCCTTTGGAATCACTTTCGTTCCTTTTCTGCTTCTCTTTTGATTTCATTTTATTTCTTAAACACCAACATGAAAGAAATGAAGTGTAATTTTAAGTGATTTTTTTTAAAGGACGATGGATGTTAAACTCTTAGTAGCCTTTTCTCTAGTTGTTAAATTTATTTTTCGTTTTCCTTTTGTTTTTATAGTTCATCAAGGAGCAACTAGTTCGTTGTTTGCTGATAAATGTTTAAATTAAAAAGCAAGTACAAAGTCTGAAATATTTCACTAGAGGAAAAGTATGCTTTACTTTCTTATTATTATTTCAATGTTACGAAAGTAAACTGTTAGTATAGTTTAAGTTGTTTGACAACCATCTAAAATGTTGCATACTGTGAAGTGCAGAAAATATTTTTTAGAATAAAAGTGTTTACTTTATGTAAAGCTGCTTAAAAATAAGTGAAGGTTATGTTTTTATTATAAAAAAAGAGACTTGATAGGCTTTTGTTGATTTAAGTTAACAAGTTTGAATGTTTGATCAATTTAATGCAGCTTAAAGTATTTATTTATTTAAGTCTATGGATTCGTGACCTTTACAGATCATAAAAGAACACTCAAAGTAAATCGATTTAACAATTTCGTTTTTTAAAGTCCCTGTTCTATATTCCAAGTGGAATGAAAACTTGTGGAATTTTAAAATCACTCGAAATTAAATATTTTCAAGTTAGCAGAATATTTTTAAATAAGAGTACTTAGACGTTTCGTAGGCATTTTAAAAGGTATTGTAGAAAATAACTCAATATTGAAAGAAATTCTTTAAAATTATAATACACAATTTATTCCACCAACCTTTTATATACGAAATAAAACGAAAGAAATTATTTGAAGCATTCGGAAATTTCCACTTTCAAATGAAATATTGCGAATTCGGAATCAAAACAGCACTGGATATTACGTTTTACAATGTTGGGATTTAGAGCCAGAACAAATATCTATAAAGTTTATTAAATTCAGCACAGAAGCAAAGTTGGTATAATTAGCCCTGACTACGTAATGAAACATCAGAACAAACGGATACATACATGACTACTTACAACATAATTAAATTTAATAGGAGTTCTTTCAAAGAAATTCGTGTAGATAAACTTTATCGGGTTCAGTTGCATAAAGTTAACACTACACCAAGAAATAAAAGCAGCAGGATTACACTGTAAAAGAATGTGATCAGCGCCACAATTAAAAGTACAAATTTTCTGAAATCGACCGCATATATAAGAACCATTGAGTATTTATTAGTGTTTGTCAAATTATTAATAAAAAAGGAAAACAGCAGTGGAGCATGGTGAAATCTAAGGTGCGCTAGACCATATACAACATCAATTGTCTTCTATGAGCCAAATACGAATAAAACCAGTAATTATGTATCGAGAGTTTTTATAAGAAGTTTATGCTTGACCTTGTCAAACGGAAGTTTGAAATGCTTCTTTAATTTTGAGACAGGCCAAGTCCTTGATTAAACCCTTCTCATACAACAAGATCTTGAAACTCAACAAAAATGACATATAACCTTGAGTTGCTTTCCTCTCCGCTCATTTTTTACTGGACTATCCTCTGTGCAGGGGAAGTCAGATTAAATCTTCTTTGTCTCATTATTGCCTTGAGGACGGCTTAACAACTCCACACATTCTTTGTGAATGTTTTGCTTTAATTGGTGAAATAAGACATACTTTAATTTCAGCTCTTGAGTTCAGATGATATCAGGCTGGCTTTTCCGACCTCAGTACTGAATTTCATTAGGAGCGTTGCTTAGAGATTGGTTTCAAGATTGATCTTGAAACTCTTTTCGTTAAACAAAGAAAGCAATGGATTTTTTAAATATTTATTCTTCTTCACATTTACACTGAAAAATTGATCTCCAATTTTTTAAACATTTATTTTTAACTTACTTTAAAGTTATTTCAAATTTCATTGTGTGTTAAATCATAAGTACAACTTATATTAACTCTTTACATTCGTCTCACTTCACTGTTAATTTGTATCTATTTTCTGTTTAACCTGATACTTAAAATAAAACAACGAAGTAAGAAATGGATAGAGATCTTTAATGATGTTTTACGCAGCTACTTACGAAATAAGCCTTTATCCTTCTATTATATTCCAGCCATCTACGAAAGTAAGTTGATAATGGTATTTTAACTTACATATACTTTTAATCCTGCTTTTCTCTTCCCCTCTCTCATTAAATATATGTCACTTTTGATTTAAACGATAATAAAGCTTTCACAATATTACTGCAATAGCGGCTACATTATCACCAACCGTCGCTTATATTAATGACCGTATTTGTTGATGTCCAAGGTACACCCAGCGTGCAATTAAAATTGTAGTCAATTTAGGTACGTAGCTACAGTAATAATATCAGAAGTAGAAATTACGTGTTAAACACTTGAGGAAAAGTATTGAGTAAATTTAATGTTTGGCATTTTTAATTCCGTGGATCCCAGTAAAAGCTCGGACTATAGTCTGTTGATGGCTGTAAAGCACTTCAAATCTCATATTACCTACAAATTCCCACTAAGGTTAACAAACCGCACATGGGGTAAAAACTCAATTAAAAAGCCTTCGCTCACCACATGACATTTATAGTTGTACCATTCGAATTATCAGTGGCATTGTGGATAATCCTACCTACGGAATTTCGAAAAACTGTACATTTTTATTTACAGACATTTCTCATACATTTGATAAAATCTGGCTACCTGGATTCTCCCACAAGCTTCTTAAGAGCTATTTTGAAGGGAACGTTTACAGTTAAGTCAAAAGATCCATTTTCTTAAAATTGAAAAATGTCGGCAGGAATCCTTCAAGAAAGTATACTAGGGCCGATATTATATATCATCTATAGAGCCGATATGCCAACGTGTGAAGAAGGCACTGTATTCAGAAGTCTTAACAATTACCATGGGGAGTTGCTAAAAAGGTGGTGGATAAAGGTAAATTCATTTAAATGTGCGCATGTAATGTTTTCCTCAAAAGGCAAAATAGTACATCAATTAAAAATGCTACTGGCCCCGGCAAAATCGACGCTAAATATTTCGACGTCCATCTAAATCGGCGCCTAATTTAGTCCTACCATACGAGTCACAGATAACGGCTATAAAACTTAGAACAAATCAACTACACTGCTTAAAAGATCCCAACTCAACTATGGTCAAATTGCATTCATTTGTGGGTACTGCTTGTGTATCAGTCCAGGATTTTTTATACTTTAGTCTTCGCACCTCGGTATGTAAGAAAGGAAAATATCCATAACGATCAAA
The DNA here is from genome assembly GCA_963932375.1 of Phania funesta. NCBI lineage: Eukaryota > Metazoa > Arthropoda > Insecta > Diptera > Tachinidae > Phania > Phania funesta. The sequence continues at coordinate 34,084,569 of OZ010655.1, read as the reverse complement.
AATTGTTTACTTCCCTCGAAGAAATAACTCGAGCAACAACATATAAGCAGACTATTCGGCCTTTCGCACTCTCTTGTACGAAAGTTATTGCAATATGGTGGGTACGAGAGACAAAACTTGAGCCTGGCGAGGCGACTCTTCCAACCCAATCGTAGATAGTAAATTAAAATTTGAATACAAAAAATTCGTTATTACATTGGCAGTAATTAATAATAAATAATATTGTAGAGCTAAGATATGAATACTTATTTTCAGTTTCTTGTATAAAGATTAAATAAAATAAAATCAGTCAGCTTGATATTATTACTCATACGCAGTCCCCTACTAACGACTTAATTTTAGATCAATAGAAACTAGAATATGTTTCCATCAAGTAAAGTTGTCCGTAAAATAATTTTAACTCTTTAGTTTTGCGCCTTACAAGTAACAAGTTTGATTCTAACGCTTTTTTTTAGCAGTTACCATTGCTGCAAAATTTTTATTCAGTAATTTTATTCTTTACAATTAATTCTTTGCGTTTGGTACACCAAAAATTTATGGTTAAACTTGTCTTAAGACCGGATACGGCCTTTTTGAACAGCTCCGGATGGGCGATATCCTTACTACAATATTAGTAGAAAAATGAAAAAAAGCAATACTCAGCGACTTTCGGTAAGAAACGACGGATGCTTTTTTATTTCCCCAATACTAGAGTGTGTAATTTTTACCCCACTAGCGGAATTCTCCTTCGAGGCAGTTACTTACTTTATGTAAGCTGAAGTGGAAAATAATCTGATTTTCAAATTTTGATGATTTGCCAAAGTTGGAAAATATTAATTTTCTTCCAATTGTAAAATTTATAGGCCAAAACGCGGATACTTTATTTTTCACTTATTTTTTTAACCAAATTGGAATTTAAGAAAAGTAAGAGAAACAATGTAAAGAAGTCCTTACAAACTTTCATGCCCGTTTTTGTTTTATTTCCGTGGATTGTTGCAAGTAATTTTTGTTAAATAATGTTTTATCAAGTAATGCTGGCAATACTTTACCAAGGTAACTTACTTAAGTTTACGCAACATTATGGTTGTGTGAACGAACAAGCATGTGCTTAAATACAAATGTAATTGTAGCTCTGAAAAGAAACCTCAGTAGTTAAATGACTGCAATTAAATTTAAACTTGAAGAGCAAGAGCCATTGTTCGTTATAAAAAGATACACTTGATGGCGGTAATGAGTGATAGGGATAGTAAAATGTCTGCCATTTATTACCAGTAATTATTTAAAGTTTTTATCTTATTTTCAGTAAAATCTACTACATTCTCTAGCTTGTATAAGTTTTGCAGTTGCTTCATTAAATGAAATGTATTGTATAAGTTTTAAAAAACAGGGTGGCGAGTTAACTCGACCATTTAAAAAAAATAATCCTTTGCCAAATGTCTCTTAGATAAATCAATTACATCGCGTGCTATATCACAGGGCGCCGTCCTGCCAGGCAGCATGCCTGCAAGATTATTGCATTCGAAAGGAAAGCATATGGACCAAGCACTCTTAAGGACCGTTATGCTCGATATAGTAACATATTTACTTAACTAAAAGCGTTCTTCATCAATGAATAAAATAACGTCATATGAGATTTTTAAATGAACCACGATTTTTCCAATTATATTTTTTTGTTGGAAATGTTGTGCCGACGTTAAGCTTCAAATAAACCAGAGTTCCCATATCGGCCTTCAAAAAAAAATGTGTTGCCAATATAAAGTTCACACCCCCAAATTGTAGCGAATAAAGGTAATAATTTTATTTAACTAAACTTTGCAGCAAATTTAAGGCCTTTTTTACCAAATATAAATATATTATATTCAATGTATTGAATTGAACTGGGAACAGACTAGCTGGCAAATCTCTTAAGTATTGTATAATTCGTATTCAGCACAAGATATTTCGGTTTGCGCAGACCACATAATGGACAGAGAACATTTTTTTAAGATTAACTTTTTGCCCTGGCTATGATTCACAACTTAAAAATAATATTTCAGCAGCCGTTACGTACAATTGCATTTGCATTAAGAGGGCATTTTGAGAGGCTTAATAAGTCCGTTTTTGTACTCTCTAGTGCCCACCAAATTGGAATGGACTGAGTACGATAGTGTGGGGTTGGACTGCTAGTTTATTTATGTATTTGCAAGAGTTAAGGCGTGCAGTAGAGCTGCAGGCTAAGTTCAGGGTTATGCACATAGTGCGTATATTAGACGAAACCATTCGCGCTGTTTTTACCCCCACTTTGCTTCTCTTAAACCCAAAATATTGACACTTGAAACAATAGCACTCTACATATAGGTTCTCCCATAGGTGAGAGCTTTGAAAATTAAACCATAAAAGTTTCCCAATATATGAAGGTGTAAAAGTGCATATTTTATTGAACAAGGAATCAACAAATTTTCAACAAGTAGACTTAATTTATAGTGGCACTAAGATATCGCATATTGGTATGAGCTAGTCCCAATGGTAGAGCAGCAGAAATTGGGTATAACCTAATCGTCTGTAAACTTTAAGATTAAAGAAGTTTCATACATACCTATGCACAAATATACACGGATATAAAAAACTAACTTGGAAAAAAGAAGTGAGATCCGCACAATAACGTTAATATCCAAAAAATTTGGCCATTAAAAGTAGTGGGATCAAGTTCTGGATATGTACAATTCCAACTCATATCCAAATATAATATTTGTTCGCCATGTCTGTCTTTAGAGCATTTCTCTTTAAGCGCTTCGTAGACATTTTAAAATTCACTGAATGTTAACTATCGTTTGAACGTGTTCTATTCATGATTCATCGCGAAATGTATAATTGTAAGTTTTTTGCCTAACGTTCGGATAAAGTTTAAACTTTTGGGATGGGAAGTATTAACCAACTGAAACAATTTTCAAAAATTTCCTTAATTTTGATATTGTGTAAATATATTAGTTCTCTTCTGCATTGCTAAAAAATATATCTAAAATGTAAAAAGATTTCACATTTTCTGTTATACAGTATTAAATTTATTACAGCAAAATATACGCGCTTACTGTTAGGCGTATTGGGTGTGCCATAAAAACTATATACCGGTTCCAACATCGTGATCATTTGTTCTAAATGTTTATTGAAAAATGGCACATTACCTGGCTGAATGTTAATTGTCGGTTTTCGCCGATTTTCAAATAAGGATCTTCTCCCCTGGGATGTGACAAAAGCTGCCTCTTCGAATTCAGTTTATGACATACTGTAGATTTGAAATAATACACTTGGATGCAGAGTGTCCCGGTAGTCTAGTTAGTAGTATGCTAGTCTATCAGAATGGGGGTCGTGGTTTGTTTTACTACAACGAGTGGAAGTCGGCGTTACTATGCTCGGTAATTTAAGTAAGAATATAATTTGTAATTATATTGAAACATTTAATAAATAAAAAATGCTTAGACAATGTTATTTTTCGAAAAGACTTTTCTTTTCTAAAGTACTGGTGAGAAGGCGGCTGCAAACTAAAGACCTTTTACTGATATAATAAGGGGCTGTATAAATAGTCGACTAAATGAAAAATCAACAAAAACAGCAGAATGAAATGTTTGTACATTTTTCCGATCCTTTTGAGTCATCGGGTATATTTTTTGGATGCTTTTTGTCGTTATGGTGCGTCACTTGAAATTTTAGGATGATTCTTAAGTTTTGTTATTGGCTGATTTTCACTTATATGACTGTTTATGCGTCTTTTTTAATTACGAAACTGTGAATCCCGTTTATCAATGAAATTATCCTTGTGAGTATCGAGCATTGTGCTTGGATTGCTTTATGACTTTTAAACTTAAATATTTAATAACAATTATGTAATTTTTTTGGAAAGAATTCTTATTATAAATAGCAAAGAACAAATAACAGATACATCGACTGTTATGGTTTGTGTTAAATTAAATAAATTTTCCGAATAAAAGTGTCTTTTTCCTTGGCTTCTGCAACCAACAAGAAGTCATTAAATTCAAATTTTGGCTTGCCTATAATATTTTGTTACTAATAAAATTTCTAGTTATTTTATGTGTTTGTATGTGAAAGGGCTTTTCATTTACATACACATGTGTATTTTGAACTACATGGATAACAACACTTTATAATCGTTTACGACGTTGATAACTAATTGCATTGTAAATAAATTACCAGTATACAAGTATTTAAGTTTGTTGCCATTAGAATTCTGATAGAGTATGTGCAAAGATGTTGTTACGAAAAGGACATAGAAACGGAAAAGCCTTGTAACAAAATCTGCACTTCCTGACAACCATCATAAACAGGCAGCTTCAACCAAGGCTTAAAGCAAGCAAGGAGAGAAAATGCAAAAATAAGCGCGTATGAATCACTAGTTTTGGCAAAACAATTTCCTATATTTGATTTCTAAACGAGGCGAACTTAACGATATCTTTCACTAACCACGTGCCTTACATTGCCCGCCAAGCCTTTTCATTTGCAGAAATTTTGCTTTAAAATATGTGAAGTGCTTAAGTTAAAATTGTAGACATGTTTCATTTCCTATCTACGCTTTCTATATATGAACTACACCACACATACATGCATACATTAGTCTTTGCAACAATTAGTGTGGCATGCTGTTACTGAGCAAATCCTTTTTCTCTCTAACTTTCTAACACTTTGCCTTTTCAGCTTGGGTGCCTACATAACACTTAAAGGCTTCCTTTATCTTTTGGTGCTGTTGTTTTGTATTTTGTTGAAATTGGTTGTGTGCTGGAAAAGCCATGTATTTTCCATTCAGCTTGGAGATGGTAGTGAAAGTTTGTTGAAGTATTTTGGAAAAAATAACACTAAATTCCTTTAAAGCAAACACACACAAACACTTACACGATTTCACACGCAGTTTTGGGAAATAAACAAATATGTTTAGAAAAAACAAATATGTTTGTAGTCAATGTCCTGGAGAGCTTAAGTCTATAACTTTTAAACTCAAACACTTATACGTGCCCTTGTTATTCTAGTTTGAAAATTTCTCCATTTTTTTGTTTGTCTTGGTGTTCTTGACTAAAACCTAAATTTTTATTAGAGTCTAAAAATGTATGGTCGTTTTTCTTTGATGCAAAGTTAAAAACGATTTATGTATCTTTTAGTCTTATTTATTATCATTTTATATGTAACCCAGCGAAATGTGCGTAAGCGAGATATTTTAAATTGTTGCACGTGCTTGATTTCGTTCGGTTTTGTAAGTCGTAACGAATACCGACTTTATTAAGAATGATGAAAAAAATGAAATGTTTTATAGAGAAATATTAGAAAATCTGAGACAATGAACTAATAAGTTCAAAATAGAGGTAAAACAGTTTTAGGAACCTCTACTAAAATAATGCAAATGCTTAAAAGCATCAAAATTACCAAAATGAGTTCGATCTGGACCGGCAGCCGGCATTGCGATACCTTATTGAAGGTTAGTACTGAGGGCAGAGAACCCCTGAGGGATATCATCCGACCACAAGTGCTCAATATTAAATTCACATCCACTATCACTAAATAAAACAATACCTTCACCGAAAATGTGTGTTGTTGTTACACCCCTCTCAAGGCATAAACGACACAAAAGAGAACTTATCTGATTTCACCTACATACAAGATAATTCTGTCAAAAGTTACCAGACAGTAATAATACGTTGAAGGACATTTCTATTTAATTCCACCATTTTGTTCTATAAGAAGGGTTTAATTATAAACTGGGAAGCATTCCAAGCTGTTCAATATCTCAGTTGTTTAATTATCCGGGCCAGATAACTCAGGATAGGAAAACTTATGCAGCATTATTCGCTTAATACTCGCTTGTCTAGTAAACGCTGCTGCATAGACTCTCGTCAAAACAACTTTGCAAATTATTATATAAAAACCGTGATCTAATTCAAGGGCGTTTTTTTTAAACCAAATTTTCAGATAAATCACAATCTATTACCGAAACAACAATAAAAAAATATTAATTTTTAAAGGGTTTTTGAACGCATTCATCGTGTTTTGGATAATATCGGACAAGGATTTCAATGAAATTACTTCTACGCCTTAGACAACAAAACTTTGAAGCTTGAAAACCATCAGAAAATTCTAGTCAATTCACATTTTTAATGACAAGTAGAACAAGCACACAGTGCGCCTAATTTTACTTCATCTTGCAGATAATCACCGCATTTTCGTTAAATTTTACGGCGAGCGTGCTCTCTTTCTCTCTCTCTCTCTCTGTCTTACTGAAACTTCTTTCGACACTTAAAAGATGGCGACATTAACAAAGAACTCTTGGGAAGGCCACAAAAGTTTGAAGACGAAAAGTTTAAATTACAAGTCGGTAATATCTAGGCAGACTACCACAGGAGAACTGCCAAAGGATAACTCCCAGAATATGATCCCAATTACGAGGCTATAATTTTTCAGTGACCAAGCTTGTCCCGAACTGTTAAAAAAACAGTGGTTGGGACATTTGGAATATACATAAAAATTTATCTCGTCTAATTGCCATTTGTTTCGTTTTATACAAAACAATTTGGCAGGAGTACGCTACCCTTCGGCCGGAAGTATCAAAAAATAGCGTAATTTGTTTCTGATTGGAAAAAAGCATTTCTTTTGGCACAGAATCCATCTAAAATTACGAAATTTATAATTAAAAATAAAATATTTTCTTATTTTTTAGGCAACAAAAAAGAAATCGCTTATTGCAGACACCTGCCTCAAAACTTTGAAGAGAAAACATATGAGTTCAAGGTATTTGTGGCTGTGATAAAACATTCGTTTGAGGATTTCCATTACACTGGTTTAGACTGAATTTGTCATACATGCAGTTGTCACATTCTTCAAAACTCGGTTCGTAATTTTAGAGAACCACATAAAATTTTTGTAGCATAGTTTTAGGCGCTTAACAAACATGATGCTGCAACGACTAACTTTTCCGTTTTATTTTTACGAACGTCTTCTTGTAACTCTGTAAATATGTATGACTAAGTAAATTAGTATTGGTTTCCGTCCGTCAACACAACATACTTCAGAAGATGCTCGTATGTACACAAACTCGTGTGAATACAAGTTTATGTTGTGTTATTTCGTTATGTATGTCAAACTAATGCATTGTTTTTTCTCGTTTGCTATATATACCTACGAGTATTAAACGGATGTTGTTTTGCCTTACAATCAAACAACGTCTACATGCATTTTGCTATTTACTACTCACTCCCAGGATGTATTGTGGCATCTTACCACATGTGCGCTTTGCTCTGTTTATAGTGCAAGCTGCTGCCTATAGATAAGCAATGTTGGAGTTTGTGTAGTTGTTTGTTTTTGCATTCTAGTAGCTGTACTATTACTTAGCTGGTACTTGTTCATATCTAAACTTTTCTTAGGGGACGTGTTTCCTTTCATGCATTTAGACTCTGCATTTATATTATTTACATAGTTGCTAACAAACACATGAGCTGAGAGTTTTGCTTAGATTTGCACAAATAATAATTTGATTTAAAATGTATTTGGTCCATAATTTCTCATGAGTAAACAAAGTGAGTAATAAATGTTTTTCAACATTTATTTTGTTATGTATTTAAGACTGTTATTTAGTGTTTGCAAAAAGAAATTAGACAAACAAAATTTATGATCTTAAATGTTTACTTTAAGGTAGATTTAATAGTAGATTATTAAAAGAAACTTACGACACATATGTCTGTAGTTAAAAAGGATTCGGTGTGGGGATTAGCTTATTAGAATATGTTGCAAAAACAAATACTTGAACAATAAAAGTTTATTTTCTTATTTATAGCAGTAATTAAGAAATTAGTAATTTATTGTTTACATTTTGTGATGTCTCGACTATTTGCTCTCAAAAATATGAATCAAAATATAAATTTAATCATTGGTTTTCTTAAGATGAATGTATATCTTGCAACTGAAATATTAAATGATGTCAAAATAAATAACGCGAAAGTGTGCTTGAGTTGTTCTATACAATACCAAACATTTCAGGCACATTTCTAGTTCGAATCAACTTATTCACATGTTTGCCAGTTTACAGCCGCCAAGACGCAAAGTTTCTTCACAAAAAAAATGTTAAAATGATTTAGTAGTGGCGTTCGGAAAACTGCCACGCCTATTTCATATGATTAATACAATTTTAATAATACGGAGATCAATTAAAAAATGCGGTTTGGTCGATTAAAGTTGTATGTATGTGTCAAACTAGTTTTGTTCTGTTACATTTCAACCTTTGGCAATCAAAAATGGCCATGATCTGGCCCCTAGCTATGCCACGAGGATTGCTTAATTTTTGACCTACGAAAGTTCAAGCATCGGTAGCAATCGAAAGAATTCATAAAAAATTTAATTTCAATACTTTTTTGAACAATTAAAAGGTAACGGTCGTTACTTTATAAATCTGCTGTTTTCAAATTTTGGAAACAAACATCATGTATTGTAAAATTTTGCACAGGATGTGTCAAGTAAAAAAATCTTATTAAATTCTTTGAAATGTTTTTTTTAAGGAATGGGTCTATTTTCAAACCAAAGAAAATTAATTACCAAAAAAGTTAAACATTTTTTGTGTTTGAATTCATTTATTATGGGTAGCAAAAAAAAAACATAAACAAAAAGCTATATTCTATTGCGTAAAATTAGTGTGTAGAGTTGTCTGCATAGTTTTATTCGCTTTCAGACGAACAATAAACGTCATTATAATGTAAGCGTTTAAGGCTGTTCATTTTGCTCTTAAAGTAAGCAATGATGAGTTTTAGAAAATACCAAACGCTGTCTTTGTTGTGTGTCAATTCGTTGCTAATTATAGCAAAAGAATGTAATGTGAGACCAGTTTCCGTTTTTAACCATGCACATGCTGTAAAAATAGTTCCTTGTGCTTGATTCCAGTGAGCGCTTTGCACTTCGTCCTGGGAAACAAACGTGAAATTTTCAGCAAAGTCCACTTGAAGAACTGCTTCATGGCGTTTAATTTTTTGAGCTTGTTTTGCAGTGTTTCAAGAAGCAATTGAATGGTGCCCTCTTCATCTTTTACTTCCATACGTTTTTCATTTTCTGTCCACTGCTTTCACTGCTTTAGTGGCAATATGTCGCAAATTGAGCTGCATTTTTTACAGTTACTTGTCATACAAGCCTCGTTTTTTGTGTCACAGCAAATTTCAGTCAGAAAGTCCTTTGCAACTCTCGGTACGATTGGGGTTATTTCGGAAAAATTAGCATGGTAAATGCAGCCGCACAGATTTGGTGGGTTCTTTGAAATGAGGCGAACATGCTCTCGCCGGCTTTGGTAAAAAATAGACTTTCCCATTTTTATTTCCGGATTTTCTTTTTTAAAAAGCTAATAGCATTCTCCAACCGACATTGTCATGTATTTTAACTGCATTTGCACGCCTTTTACGCTATTTGTGTCTTTCCTTCCTGGCATTTGGTAGCTTATGTCATCTTTCAAATAAAATGTTCTTGCTTTTTCTCTGTCGGCATCACGAATTTGAGGAGTTTTCTTTTTTTCAGTACAATGGAAATCGAGGTTGTCTCCAGCTACATTTAAAGCAAGTTTTCTAACAACTGTCATCTTTTTTGACGAACTAATTGGTAGATTGCGTTTGACTATTGATAAAGCTTTCTGAAGAGAACGATTTGATTTAAAGTTGCCTATGGCCGACGAGGGCGCAGCCGCTACAGATTTCTTATGTTCTCCTTTCTTTTTTTCACGAAATTTCTTACGCGTTCGCGTGTGTTTTTTCGTTCCTGAGTTTGGCGTTCGTCCGTCATCACCCTTTTTTGATCCAGTCTTCTTTTTTTTTTGAGCGCTTTCTCTCTTTTACCAAGTAAGCCTCGTACTTTCCTGCATCTTATTTTCGTATTTTTGCATCTTGGTAAGTCTCTTCATGTTTTTTCAGCTAAAATCAGTAAGAATCCAATTAAGTAAGACGATAACAGTTCAAATGCAAAACGCTTTTGATGCTTATTTGGCCTTACAAAATTCTTCATCTTACTTACCTTCTTATTTTCCACTACAATAAAATTATTAAATCGTTTGAATGAATTACGAAAAAAACAAACTTTTGTGCTTTTGGGGTAACGGCCGTTACAGTCGGTGAGGTTGTTTTGAACTATTCACAAAAAATTAAATTTTAACTTGTCGCCTTCAATATTGGTGCTGAGCACGAAGAAAATGTTAAACTTTCAGCTGGCTTTTTTGATCTTAAACCACCAATAGAACAATGTTACCAAAGGGTTTAAAAAGTGACCGTGCAATTCACAGTAATAAAAAGGGGAACGATATATAAAATTCAAAGCAGCATATTTTTGTTAGTGTAAAGAAAATTAAAGTTAATCCTTCGAAAAATGACAGATACATTTATTTTGTGTAATATTAGCGGAAAAATAAATTAAAAATAATAGTTTTATTTTTGAGCTGTAAGGGGTCATTTCCTGTGGAAACACCCATATTTCCTTTTGCCCAAAAACGATTACAAATAAACATTTTATCAAAGAAATTTGAAACATTTTTTGTTATGAAAAATTTAGACTTGAACCTGTACTATAGACATGTGTGTCATACTATTTGTTTTTTGAGTCATTTAGGGATTCAAATTGGAATTGCCATGAGTTTTGGTTTATTTAAAATATATTATTCTTTGCGATTTTTTTTTGAACATAATTTTTTTGAATATAATTTCCGGCATGGGACCACCTGGGTTAGCTCGAAAAAAGCCAATCGGGAAGTACCGTTTTCAATAAATTTTTGCAGCAATGGAGGCCGTAAATATATCACTGTTAACGTAGCGTCGACGTCAATAGTCTGTAAATTATAGGCGTGGACCAGAGACTTTACATAGCGCCAGAAAATATAGTCCAAAGGTGTTAAGCCCCTTGGTCTTGTAAGATAATTTACGGGTCCATACACATAATTCGTTCTCCGAACGTACACAAAGGTCAGTGATGATAGTCCTCTTGCAGTCGCTCTAGCCGGCATCGTTTTTGAGTTATATAAAATGAACGGCCAATTTAAGTTCATCATAACTGCCTGGGGATATGGGTATTTTTTTAAATTGCTACAAAATTCATAACCCTCCCATATAAATACTAATATCTCTATAAAAATGTGTGCTGATCGGTGTATTGTGCTCCATAGTTCCTAAATAAGATCTACTCTGGAAAAATATTTTCTTGAGGATAGAAACCACTTTTGGTTATGTATCTTAGAACGTTTGCATTAATTCTTAACTAATCAAAGAGATATTTTATGTTAAAAAAATCAGATATTTTGTAATTTGTAAACTTAAGAAAGAACAACTGGATTGCAAATGGCACTTATATATGTAACAAAATTGTTGCTCCATAAATAAATCCTTGAAGTCATAAAACCAAACTTATGGAAGTTGAAAACACTTTTAAAAATCATAATGTTTTAGTTTTTCCATATATCGACAATATTTTGTCTTTAAATTATTTAAATTAATATTTGAAATTAAATCCTTCATTAATAGACCCATTAATAGTATCAAATAGATGTCTTTGCCTTCCAACTTTCTTATTTTTTATGCATTTAGAAATGGTTTTTATTAAAATATACGACAAACCTTATTATTGCAACTTAGTAACAGCAACTTTAATCCGTTAATGTGTTTGTGTGCGTACGCTGAAGAGAAAAGATGTGGCTTTCTTATTGCATATGAGCTTGTGTAAGTGTTTAAAAACATCCTGTTACAAATAAAACACAAAATCTCACACACACGCAAGTGAACAAGCCAAACAGTTGGCAGGATGTGTAAAAGGATGTGTAGCAAAGTATGTGAAATAATTTCTGTGAGTGGACAACAGCAACATGTACGAACGAGTATTTGGGTAGTAGAAACGTTAGTCTAGGAGACTGTGTGTGTGCAAGTATAGAGTGTGTCAATAAGAGAGGACTATTTCATTTCAAATCGATTATTTCATGCGCGGTATTTCAGGTGCTGAATTCCCTTGTTACGTTCCTGTGACTAATGTCATCCACAGTCACTGCGTAATTGAGGTTTTCGGGGTTTCGGTGACACTCTCGTTAACAGCAACAATATTTTCAAGAGACCAACTACTTACGTCGAAGCAACTAAAACTTACCAAAAGTTCCGCAAAATTATCCAGCGGTATTGTGTATTTTGTTTTAACAAGGATAACGTGTTCTCTTGTGTAGCGCTCCATTTTTATAATCGGATAGCTGATAAATGTCTGCGAAAATTCCGTAAAATGTAAATTTCTTATTGAAACACCCTTTAGTTTTAAAAGTAATTGTTATACAAGTACTTACTCGCATACACGAACAGAAATTGTTTTACTTTACAGTTACTCGGCATATACAAATATGTTCGCGTATGTATGGGTGTGTGAATTCAAGTCCGGTTGCATGCGTTTCCTTTTAAGTAGACATGTTAGTGGCTGTTACTTGATGCTTAACGGAAATACTCACTTTGCCAAAAACACCAAGTACCTTAAGCAAAGAACAATGTTAACAAACAAACAAACAACTACAGCAACAACAAGACAGCCTAGCAACAATAATATTGTTAAGTGTAAAACACAAATAAATACAACTACAAAACTTTAGTACATACAAGTTTATGTAATACTAAAATGTTATTGTTGTTATATGGATGGTTTGCATTTGTGTGCACGTGGTATTAGAAACCTATTGGTTTTATTTGTCCCGGCCATTACTAAGTACGAGGGTGGTGTAAATAATATGACTTTCCCCAAGTACAATGTAATTAATACTCGAAATAGCTCAAGTGTATAGCTCGAGAGTTAAGTTTACCACAAAAGTTTTTCCAATCGACGCTAGTCGATTTTTAGATTAATTAAAACTAACGATATGTGATAGCCATTCCTTTCATCCTGTCTTCGCACGATGGTACAAGTGATCCAATTTACAAAGACATTCTTAAAGTGGATAAAAAAAGTTTCACCAATCACCCCCTAAGACTAAATATATTTCCATAACGATACTAAGGACGAGAACCGACCTCTTATACCTAAATTGTTTCCCCTAACAATAAATAATCGTCGTCGAATTGTGTCGCAAGACTAGTGCCAATGAAAAAAGCTGCTATCCATGTCTTACACGTCTGTGTTTTTCAATTCAGACTAAAATGTGTATATCAATGTTATGTTACACTCTTGGTGACTTTCGTGTGGGTTTGCCCCTAGCGATATACAGTGATTTTGTTTGTTAAGGACACGAACGGTGCCATTTATGATAATTAACATTGATAATATGGGTCGATCCAAGTCTAAGACTGTCAGAGTCCATATTGTTTGGCACGGCGAGGAATCGACTGCTGGAATCGACTCTGTGTTTACCTGCACCGTTTCATGAACATCTCAGCTCAACTGGCGTACTTCAATGATCAAGTATTGGCAAATTTTTTACAAAACCGATTGTCTTGACTAGCAAACGTGGCTGAATTGGCTATAAATGGTCACTGTGTCTGCCATAAAATCGGAGTATCGTTTGTACTACTGCAACTCATTTTAATTAGAAAGCTTTAGCAACTATGCTATTTAACAGGGAAACACGCGATAGTGATTTGGCAATAGTACCCAAATAATCCTCAACAAATTGGACAGACAGGATATTATTGATCCTTATAACAAGGGATATGTGTTTCAAAAAGTTTCCTTATTATAGAAACTTTTTAACTGTAAGCTGCGGGGGAATAGCAAAAGGGAATTTTTATTTTCTTACGTTGTTAACAGTTTACAGCTTTCACTCGACCCTCGTATTGAACTTCAACGCTTCCTTATAATATTTGTCAGGCAATTTCGCTTCTTAAAATCGTGTCTCAAACCTGTTACTTGCCTTTAACAACAATTACTTTTATGTTTATTCCAAACTTAAATGAAATATGATTGTGTATGTGTTTTTCCATCACTAATAGCGGCTGCATCATCACCAGCACCGTCACCAGCAACATAATAAGCATCATTTGCTTGGACTACTTACATGAAAAGCTTTCAAGATATAAAGGATGCTAACGCTGATAGCACACAGTACACGTATTCCACCCAATAACAAGAGAATTAAACAAAAGCTAACATACACAAAGAAGATAAATACAAATACGAGCTCTAAATGTTGTTGTTTAAAAGATAAAGTCTCACTAATTAAAGTCACTTAAGTAATAGTGTTTGAGGTACTTCAAACAACAACAGAAACAACTAAAACAATTTCAGCAAGCAACTACAATAAAAGCTAGAGCTGCTAGTATCTACTTAAAGTACAACAACAATAATAACAAGCTAACGTGGCATGTAGCCTTAACGTACGAGTATATACATATATGCGTTTGGATGCCTGTGTTGGTGTCCTTATGAAGGATATTATTGTTGCTTGTTTGTTCTCAATTTAACATGAAGTACTTACAGGACTAATAGATAGTTAGGGTTGATAATAAGTATTAGCAAACATGTATGTGTCACACATTGACATACACGCGTTTTTATTTGGAAATGTTCGATTAACAGATAAGAAATTTGACTTTAAAAAGTTAATTTGTTTTTGAAAGCATTTTTTAGGAGCTTTTGAAGAACAACATTTTTTTAACTTCTCATGAAAAATATTTTTCACTACTAATTTTAAAATAACTTTGAATCTGTTCAGCGTCTTTTGGTGCTTTATTTATTATGTAAATCGGATTAGCTCTTCTTGAGTTATAGTGAAATGAACTAGTGTAGCCGTCCTGTTAAGGGGGTCATATTGGCCACGCCTATTAAAAAAAATTATGCGTATTAAAAAAAAAATAAGAACAGTTTACTATGCAGCGCTTCAAATACTTCAACTTCATTATATTTTTATTTAAAGGAGGATTTCATTGCAGAACGGTGTAATCTTTGTTGTTTGCACTCACTATTCGCAAATTATAGTAGACATAGTTAATTTTTTGTTTATACAAATCACTGCGTTATCTTTATTACAATCGAAAATTAATAATCCCGACATGAGAATATAACCAGATCGTACTGAAAGATCAATGATAAGAAATTTACCTAACTATGCTTGGTTTATAAAAGATTTATAAAACAAATAACAGTGCCTCTAAAATATGTCATGATTTATAGTTTGGCGATTGAGTAAACAACACAAAAACATTTTAATTTTAGTTTTTTCGATAATCGCTTAGGTAACAACAACAACTGACTTTCCCGGATATATTTTTTTCTAATGAAAAGTGAATTACACTACTGACATTTTAGGTAGGTTTTTTTTCGGTGAATATGACGTAAGTTGGCCACCAAGGTCGTGCGATTACACCAACATGACTTTTTGTATGTGGTGCAGTGAGGTTGCCGGTTTGTACCTACAATTCAATAGGCCGGTGCCTTGAACTTCTACATAACCCAGGCCATACCTAATATCAAACAGGATCTCTATGTCCGAATTATTGAGAACTGAAACTCTCTTATAGTTGCCACAGTGTCATATTCCAGACGCAATAGCATACATGAGCCTTTCATATTAAAAATAAAGTTTCCTTAGTGGTTCAGACACAGCTTATGTACAGCATTTTCAAAATGAACCGCCGCCATTTTTCTGTGGCCTTCAGCAGAAATATACGATAGCCGTTACTTAGTTTAAACTCTAATGCCTTAATTAAAGCGATTACTATTGCTCGTACAAATTTTAAGGGTTATCCTAAAATATTATAAAACCTTTCCGATTTGAGAACTTGTTTTTGCATATACAGGATTTTTGTCTTATAAATATTATTGTTTTGCTTTAAACATTATTGCAATTAAATAAACTGTGCTGCAGTAAACAAAAATTTTTTAATTAAATTCACTGTAGCCTGAAAGTTTTGATATTTTAGAAATAAAATTTTATACAATTTTAAAATACCTACCAAGCAAACTTTAACTAAACTTTTCAATTACTATATTACTTCATTCATTGTATTTTTTTCCAATATTTCTTTCTATTTTTGTTTGTGCCAACAACACAATATTCAATTTGTTACACACGAACACGTTTCCAAAAAAGAGCACATGGCCTTCTCTGATAGCAGCGAGCAATAAAATATGATGTTATTTGTACCTGGTTATTTTATTTTTTGGAGTTCGAATATCTTTGCAAACACTTTTTATAAAAATACGAATTTTATTTCTAGTTTATGCTGCATTTTATTTCAACGGATGTGTTTTGTTTTAAACGTTTGGTATGAATGACATAGAAATACCAATTATATTTGGAACATATCTAATGAGGAAACGTAGGTAAGTTTAGAGTAAAATGATTTGAAAAAAGGATTCACACACGTAGATTTTTGGAACGAATTTCCGTCATCCCTTCTCAAGTTTGGTTTGGAGACAAACTGGTTTCGGCTATGTGCCATCGTCAGTGTAATTTTTCGTTCTCACGCACCTTTAATAAGACTTCACTTTTCTGGCAACAAGCTGATGAATTGAAACGCGGATATAGAGAGTGCTATAAAACTTTACAGGCAAACTTTTATACTAAAGCAATGAGAAGTTATATCTTATGTTATTTAGAGCGCTGAATTCGATCTAAACTCCATTTCTTTAAATTGATTCTAGTTTTCGATATATACCGTTATGTAAAAATGAAAGTAGTTTCACCGCAAATATTAACATAACTGATGAACGCTTACACTATCCAATTAAGTAAAAATATCTGAATTTCGACAACAGTATTGTCTACTGAGTAGTTTCAGCGTTATCGTGGAACTTGTGCTAAACAAATGAAAAATTTTTGGTTTCATAAAATGCATTAAAAATTAAATTAAACAAAACTCACATTCTTTTTCTACTACGATATAGGGCGTATGTGTAAAAGAAAACGAGTCATAGTCCATTACAATTACGTTAAGAAATCCCGTTTAGACAAAAGTTGTCGTATGCACATTATAGTAAAATGCGTTCTAACAAAGTTCCCAAGTATCGAACTGTTATATGAATACGGGAACTTTACTTAAAACAAGATACCTTAACTTAGTCGTGAATAAAATCAGAAGGCGTACATTTTTTCCTTTTCTATTTTTGTAATTCTCTTCAAAATCAGAATTGTTCAAATTTTGCATAAAATTTTTTTGCCACAACTCCCTCTCAACTGACTCTGAAACTAATGAACAGATTAAACGCCATTGTTAGCATGATGCTAAAGATGATTTGAATGTGGATTTTCTGATTTTTTACGCAGCTAAATAATATAAACCTTTCCCAATTGCAACTTTCTTCATTTTAGCGATAACGGTGTATCTGGGAAACCAGAACCCAAAAAACTCATATGGCTTGAAACTCAAAAGCATCAGCGATCTTGCAATTGGAGATTTGCTTTCTTAATAATTCATTTTTCAACAATATAACCACAGATATTTAAATTTATTTATAGATGCCTTTTCTAGGATACTTGAAGTGTCAAGTCGAAAGGAAATAATGTTGTAGTTGTAATTATCCAAATGTCTAATATAATTATAAACTTTGTACAAGAAATGTGAAATGTGACTTCATACAGACTTATATACATACGAGTATACTACGTGTAATAAGGTCTACGTACATATTATAATATTCTTTTAAAACAGCCCACTTAATAAGTTGCGAGTTTGCAGGTCCCTGCACCTTTAAAGTTGTTCACATATGTACCACGGAAAATCCTACCAACACATTTCACATGTTTTTTTTATTAAGTAATTGCAATTTTATAGACCATTGAACAGCATGTGGTAAAATTGTTTTGTAGTGTGGATTGTGTTTTTAATTTTGCCATTTTTTGTTGTAGTTGTCGGATAAAAACAGCAACATCAACAGCAATGATAAAATTCATTTGCAGTTTAAGCATTTATGTCCTTAACAATGAACATTTTATGATTAATGGAATATTTTTACAATTTCAACATTTTCAACATTTATGATTATTAATTTTCCCCATATGTTATTTTTCATGGATGCATTTGAAGCAATAATAGAGATATTGGTAGGGAATAGCGTGTGCGCCGACATACTCATAAAAGAAATCAGATAACTATTTTATTTCTATTATTAATTTGCTGTAAAGCTAGGTAAAAAACACAACTTAGGTGATTTTAAGGAATAACTGAATGAGTCCATTTTTCCTATGTGGAGTTATTAGTCTCAAATTGTTTTATTTCAGAATGTCTTTTCTGAAAGAGAATCATTCTCCACTTTCCGCTATTTTTTATTAGAATGACGCATATGAGTCAGTATTGCCTTTTATTTTTAGTACGTTTGGGGTTAGAGTAGATTTAAGCAGTGTCACGGTTTTGTTTCTTGTTTGTTTTTAATTAGTATGTTGAGGAAACAGAGACTGAAATGTACTTCCTGACCATAACACGGTCCATTAGGCAGAAGTACGAGTAATCGAGGAGTATATATGATGGCTCAGTGAAAGCACAACTCTAACACAAGTTAACTCTTCACTAAAAGACAACTAACTATCAAGTTTATAGAGTCCGAAACAGTCAGACCAAGGACTGTAATGGACTGCAAAAAAAAGATTAACGTCCACCAGTTGATAAGGACAGAGCAAATACTCTGGAAATAAAAGCCAGAGAATTATGAGCAACGAACTTGAAAACAGGATATCGGAACAATGGAACATTCGCTGTAACACGTCCACATAACAAGACACAACCCATCTCAGATATGTTGAATGAAATATCTTTAGGAACTTTGCTTGGAGCACTGGATTAATTGTTTGTCCTCGGATATGAGACTAATGAAATATCACGTGCTCTCAACCTGATATAGGCTATGCAAAAATATATCAATATGTCCTTCATATTGGATTGATTCGCTTGCGCTGTGGTCGGCTTGTAGGAAAGTAATATTTGCTTGTAATATGACTAAACCGATTTTTAAAAAGTTGTGTGTGTGTCTGCCTTATTCAGTCCGGGATGACTTAGATTCACAACTGGTGGCGCTGTGATCAGGTTATATATAACTCAAATGCATAAATTATCGGACAACAGCGATACCATAAAAACGGCAATCTATATAAAAGACGGTCGGCGACACAACCACGTCTGCCCTCATCAGTAGTTCAGTGTAATAACTTATGACCTCAATGTTGATTTTAATGTTACAATATTTATCAAAGGCATAGACATCTATGGATGATTTTAAAAAGTGCGCATTTCGCAATAATTAATGTTAAGACTCGATTTTCATGAGCATTGAATTCATTTTCATTACAGTGTATTTCTGAATAAAGGCAGTTTCCTGAGGGTAGGGGTTACACTTACGTATACGACCCTCCTGAAGCGATTTTTTAATATCTCTATTTAAAAACGTACTCGTCGTCATTAAGGTAATTTTAAGAACGAACCCTTTAGGAAAATATTGGTAGAATTGTTATGCGTATTACCAATTTTAATACCATGGGCAAATAATTTAGGTCTGTAGAGTTGTTATAACAAACGAACTACACATTTGCTATATTTCATTCTGAAATATATATTTTTCAAGGTTAAATAATTCACCAAGACGACTTCCTATTTAATGTTTTTAAACTCAAAATGAGGAAGATATGGCGATGTTTTAACAAAATTATACTTATTTGCGTGAAAATGTCAAGC
This sequence comes from Phania funesta, assembly GCA_963932375.1. Classification (NCBI taxonomy): domain Eukaryota; kingdom Metazoa; phylum Arthropoda; class Insecta; order Diptera; family Tachinidae; genus Phania; species Phania funesta. The sequence goes on along the minus strand of OZ010655.1, from coordinate 34,064,983 downwards.
CCACATAATAAGTGCTAGGCGCAGTTTAAAAAATTAATTGCATGAAATCAGCGAATTTTTTGTTAAAAATGAAGGAAAATTGTTGGCACTATTGTGCTGGATTTCGTCAGAAATAATCTTTAAATCCATACAAATCCTAGAGCACAACTCGGCGTTGTCCTTGCATCAAATGGGGCTGCATAAAATATTTTTGTTTAATTTAAGATTTTTTTTACTAATAATCTTGCTTACACTCTCATACGTGGATATACAAATTAAATTCTTTATATTAGAATTTTTAAAAAAAATTAATTTGTTGTGTGTCCGTTAGAACAACACAACGTTCTTTATTGGTTTATGGTAAAAATACAAGTGATCTTTTAATTTTAATTTTAACTTAAATTATCCTAACAGTCAGCCGATCACGCCACCTCTTCATGTTGTTTGTGTATTCGCCGGTCAGCAATATCGATGGGAACAACTTTGTAATTGTAGACGCAATCGTCAGCTTAATGTTGGCTTGTGTATTGGCCAGACGCATAGTCAGCAATATCAATGGGAACAAAGCTACGTTGCTGTTGGAATGTGTTGTAATTCTAGACGCAACGTCAGCTTTGTTAATGTGTGAATTATTTTTATATTTTTGGAGTTTTAAATGTTTTCTGTGTTAACTTACATACATGTTCATTTTCACATTGGGATACCGCCTTCGTAATGACCAGCAAAATATATTGCAAGCTCACATATACACACATACTTATGTATTTTTAAGTTTTTTACAGTATGTGTGAATTTGTACGCCTATGGAAAGTTGTGAACAATAACAATAATTTGTTGTAAAATTTTATTGTTTATTAATTTGTTGCCAATTTTATGTTTGAATGTTTTTAAGTGAATGTGCAAAACATTTACAAGAACATGAATGTTTGTGAGAGTGTGTGTGGTTTAAATTATGTGTAATAATTTGACTATTTTTTCTTGTTTATTCGAGGTGTGTTAAAAATCATGATTATTTTCGTTTCCTGAATTATTTAGTCAAAAAAATATAAGCTCTTCCTCTCTTGCGCTGATTTTTTAAATTAGTAAGCATAAACTTTATATTCGACGTCACGTTTTATTCATTTAGTTTAGCTGGAAACAAAATATTTTATTTCAAAATTGGAAAATTGAATTATTTAAATTAAGAAAAGTTCAAGAAAATCCATGATTTTATTGAAAAAAGTCAATATATTTATTAATTTCAATGAAACTCTATTGAGTTTATGGATGACAATTAGGGAAGAATCGATACAACTTTTTGCTGACACCATACCGATACTCGAAAAAAATATCGGCGATACCGATATCGATATGATAGTGAATTAAAACTCAACGTAAACTAAATAAAATTGTTAACGATGTACATGTCGCACACTAAATCTTGTCCAGTATTCGATACGTATGTTCGTTGTATTGGCAATAAAAATATCGCTGGTATCGGATTACCAGAACACCGGAAATACCGCCGATATATCGGTAACGGTATCTGTTATAACCCTAATAATAATCTGTAACAAGTGAAAATACAAGTGAACGGTTAGAAATAAACAAAGAAATATCTAAAAAAATATGAACAAAAACTACACATTGTAATTGCGTGTTGTAAACAATAATAAATAGTGCATGGTAATATAAACCGATTAAAAAAAGTTCACTGATAGTCAGTACATGAGTGTACCAAACATTCATGAAAAAATATAAAAAAGAATACCAAAAATGCTTATTACTTTATTACTGCGCCAGAAAATAATAATGAAATGAACAATTTAAAGAATAATAAAAAAGATGATAATGCTCTTTTAACCGCCAGTCAAATTTACTGAACGCGCTCATTATCAGCAAACATAAATATATCGACGCAGGTAACAACACCAGAATCAAAAAAAAAATCAACAGAAAAACATTACAGGTAATATACCAATAATACTGCACCAAACAACGAAACAGGATGATGAAATTGAACTCAGTGTCAGAGAACTAAAACCACCACCGACTTACTTCAGCGAGCAAACATGAAATGCCATTAGAAGTTGTCCCAGCTGGTAGGTAACGAAAACTTATATGCCGCTTTTATATGAAGAGGAAAAATGTAAGAGAGGAAGCTCCAAGCCCATACGGATAATAAATATCGGTTCATTGCAATTCGACAAGTTAACCAACCAATGCATCCTATTGAGATTATATTTAATGCAACTCAGGTAAAAGCAAAGAACTCAGTTTATCCTATTTTCAAGTTGTGAAATCTCTTGAATAGTCGAATAAATGTAGCAGAGCCATTAAAACACCATGGTCTTAGGCAGTGAACTAATTGTCAACTAAAACTTACTGCAAGTTGTTAGTGGCGACGCATACCCAACTTCGGAATGAACATTTTTAAGAACGGATTTCAAAATATGCTCACGTCTTAAAAGAAGGTGCATAGATAACGTTTGTGAAAAATTCGAACTCAATCCAAAATCTTGTAAAAATAACGAAAAGTTATGCTGGGTATGTTTCAGAAAATGATGCAAACCCAAAAAATGCTGCTGTATGTTTTCCTGCTAACACAGGATATATACATTCCTTTAGAGTCTGAAACACATTTCACGCTAAAGTACTGCTTTAGAAATAATCAGTTTTTGAATATAAGCACCCAAGTGGAAGGGCATGTAGTGACACTGCCATTATAGTCCAAAAAATGTAAGGAATTTTACAAAGCCTGAATCCAGCGACTTTTTTCAGTCTCATCTGTGTACTTCCCGCCGAGGCACAAAATCGAAAACCATCAGTTTGTCATGCTCTTTGTTACACTAGGGCAAAAGTTCATTGCAACATGCGATTTTATCTCAAGTCCTATCTTCGGATCGTTCACGTACAATCGTTATTTTACACGAGAGTTTTGCCTCTTATTTCCTACCCAAATAAAAAATCGAATTCAATAAAAATTATATTACTGAACATCACACTGAGAAATCCGGATGATATTCTAGCAGGAACAGAGTCGCAACGTCAATAATTCCATCCGTCAACAGAAAATCGCACCAGTCACGAGCTAATATACGAATGCTAGTCATTGCGAAGGGAAGGCTAAGAAGCCAATGGCAAAATAGTCGTTCTCCACAAACAAAAATGTCAAAAAACCTTACCCAATAAATTGAGACAGTAACATAAATTCATTATCGACAGCTTTTTAAAAAACTTGGATCCAATGAAAAACACGGATTATAGTCTGTGGAAAGCTGTAAAGCACTTACAATGTCGTATTGCTTACGAATCTCCACTAAGACTTGAAGACCGGACTTGAGCTAAAAACTCAAGTGAAATGGCTAATGCCATCGCGAATCAATTAGAGACATAAACAGTTGAAACTCAAGTCGAATGCGGAAACTCAAGTCGAATGTTTCGGTATCCACCTAGTCCGACGCTTTTAGGCAAAAATACCGGCATTAAAACTTGGAACTCCTCAACTACACTGGTTAACAGTTCCTAATTCAGACGTGGATTTGGAATACAAACCTATTTTATACAAATGCGCTATAATACCAATATGGACATATGGCATTCTGCTGTGGGTTACTACTTGTGCATCAAACATCCAGAAGTCACAAATAAGACAGCCTCGGATTCTACGATCGTCTGCGATCCTTGGTATATAAGAAATGAAAATAAGCAATAAACATTTATTATAGTTTAATGGGCAGTAGAGCCAAAAAGACAGACACATTGAGCTCTCCCAATCCAATCATAGAATGTAATTTAAGGTTTGAATACAAGAAATTCATTATAACATTGGTTATAAACAATAAATGAAAATCTAAAGCTAAGATTTAAATAGTTATTGTAAATTTCTTTTCGAGAGATTCAATAAAATATACTACTACACTGTAGAATAATTTTCGCATTTTGATAATTACGCAGCGATGGCTGTCTTGTTAAACATTAGTAGTTTACGCATACAACTACAGGAAATAATATAGCTGTGAGAAGTCCAACTACGAAATTAAACGCAGGGTGAATATAATGCGCCATAATTGATTGATTGATAAAATCGAAGCTTTCTCACCACATCAACGCGATTCAACTTTCGGTAAAAAAATGTATTTTATAGTTCGCTTATAGAGGTACGGACGAATGATTTTAGCAGCTCATAAAGCTTGTAAATTAAACAAACATAAAAGGAGATGAAAACATAAACTTGCAACATTCCTACCAGAAAGAAAAATAATTTTGCTTCGGGGTTCGCATTTTTTCGTCGCTTCTAGAGAGTTCGTAGTTTCTATTGCGAAAACACCTAAAGAAACTTATTGACCAATTCTAATTCGTAAAAACTTGTTTTCGAGAACACTTTCCCCATTGTAAGTTATTTCCTTATTTTATTTACTCCTTGTAGATTAATTTAAAGTAACTTATGGCTACATCTAACACTCCTCGTATAATTTTATTTATTGCTGTTATTGTTTTATTTAATTGTTATACTTTTTTGTTCATATTGATTTTGTAGTTCTTGCTCATAAATCAGGATTAATTGCGGTTAATTGGCAGTATTTGTGGTAATAAATGTTTTCAAGTCAATACATGTTTGGCAGCTTCTGACACCCTACAGTTGCCAATGGTTGCAATATACTTGAAACATCTTTTCGTGGCAGAGATCGTAAGGCAATGACTTTCTCGTAATTTGATCGCGGGTATGCTTAATGCTAAATTTTTGTTTGCATCCGACCGTAAATGATTTCTTAAGAAATAGTAAGACTTAGTTGAATTACAGCTGCACACGCACGACTAAGTACCAAAAAATCTCTTTTTCGCTGAGCTGAACACCTAAATATTTTATATCGTAAAATTGGTTTTCCAAAATGTTCTAACGAAATGTGTTTACAACTAAGATTTTTAAAAGTGCTCTTGTTTATTGACTGTTTAGTTGTTTATTGACAGTTTGACGTTTGGTTCATCACGTTGAGCCTTTTGACTACAGCTGCTACTCTTTTACTGGTTGCCACTTCTATTCGTTGCATCGCGAATTTCGGGAAGAACAAGCTCAGTAACTCTGTACTCTGTGGTGTTAATTCAAATTTAAGGTTTGGGCTTTTTCAGTAATGTTCGCTCGTGGCCTCATTGTGGCTTCCATAGGGATGGTAGCTAGCCGAATATACTATATGCACCAGATAATCCTAATTTTATCGAAAACAAAATAAAAAGCGTCACGTTTTTGATTTAGTTGACCTTGCAAAAATCTGATCGAATAATAACGATTAATTCCAAAGCGCTGTAGGATGCAACACAGTATGGTTAAGCGTTTTAAAATGTTCATCTTCATTTTATTTTTTGATATTCTGTAATTATGTTTTTAAACTGATGTTATTTAAGTTTAACTGTGTGTGAGTATCTATAAACCCTTTTGCCTGCGAGCACTTGTCTTAAAATTGCTGTGCAGCGAACAAAAACATTATTTCTGTAATTGACCATATTTATGGAGTATTAATTATTTTATCATAATATATTTTTTCTTCGAGTTTTTATTTATTGTGACTATTCATTACTTTAATATAAAATGGGTATTTTAATTAACCAAATTTTATTCTCTTAACTTCCATAAAACACATTTTTTTAAAGGAAAGCAACGCTTGGTCAATTTATATGCCTACAAACTATAAATGTTAGGAACGATTTTCCGTCATCCCTTGTCAATTTTGGTTTGGAGACAAACCGGTTTCGGCTAGTTGCCATCTTCAGTGCCATTTTTATCGTATCAGAATTGACAAGGGATGACGGAAAATCGTTCCAAATATATATATCAGAGCACCCTGTCGGAAAAACAAATCAACCAGCCTACTAACTACTTAGAATAATTGTAAAAATTTTTTTAGAAATGGATAAAATTAAAAAAGAGCAGCGACAAAGTAGATATATATACGAGACCTGCGATGCGATTTAGAACGAGCTTCATTACATAAAAGTAAGAAATTTGCTCTTCACTACAAATTTCTCTGCACGTACAGAAAACTTTTAAAGTAGTTAGTACCATTCAATCGATGATGAATATATGTACATATGTATATATGAATGGCTTAACTAATCAAATACTGTCGTGTAAAATTTGTATAAATTCATATGCGCTGTGATACGTGTTAATAATTTAGAAAATTCGAAAATTTCCGAAAAACCAAAATAAAAACTAACTCTCCTTGACTTATTGCCTCACGTGCATTATTTAACGTTCACATAAAGAAATGAATGCCTTCCACTTGACGAGATTTCGCTTTTTTATCTTTTGGTTTGCAAACACTTTGAACACAAATATTTTCTGCGTTTCTCCATCCAATTCACAATTCGTTTCACATACAAATGAATGAAAGAAAATCATTTATTTTGTTCTAAATCCCTAGAGATACATTTATTTGACTTACGTTACGTGCCTCATGCTACTGCCATTGACTACTTCATATTGTCTTCTTTTGCAGGACGTTTCTATGTATATTTTTGTTGTTGTTGTTTTTTTTTTGCTTGTTTAAGTTGGTTTTATCATTGTGCAAATTAAAATGATAAATCGTTACGTCAAAGTAATACTTCAGCAGTGTTCTACATCCAGCCACAAATCCATAAAAGAAGAATTTATTCAAACAATCATATATCCCATCCCATCGCATCACATTTACCAACGTACCGTCTAAGCATTTTCACCAAAGCTCTAACAATTGGTGTTGGCGCTTTGCTTTCAGTAAACAAATGATAACCTGCTTATTTTTAAATTCGTAAAAAATCGAGAGAAATCCTTCAAAAAGAACGAAAAAAATAATTCTTGTATTTATTGTTTCTTTGTGTTGGGTTTTTTTTGTTGGTTCTGTGGGTTTTCGCGTTTGTGTTTGTAATCTTTTTTGCCATTTAAATTGCTGTTTCGTATTTTCTTGGTATGCGTGCGTGTTTGTAGGGAATCAAAATTATCACTGCCTTTATATTTCATCATTATGAAATTTATTAAATAGAATAATATTTGCCCGTTTGTTGTGTGATAAGTTGTTTTATTCTGACACGTGTTTTCTTTAGTTTATCCTTGCCGTAAATAATTTTAATTATAACAAGTAAGAGATCTATATTCGGCTGTGCCGTATCTTCCGTATCCTTTACAGGTATATCCTGCACAAAAATATGAACTACTAAAACGTACTACAGATATTTCCCGGTGCAGCGGAATGGTTGAGATATTTAATTTTGGCCTCCGGTGTTAGTCGTAATTAATTTACGTTTAACCTCTCTTTTCAGTTTAATATAAGTATTTTCGATCGGTGTTTTTCTTTCTCTGAAGGCTTATAATTTTGTGATAGATTCTAGATTTTTTGATAAATTGGATTTACAGTAAAATGTTTAATATTTGATAAAATTTAGAATTTGGTGTGCAATTTTAGTCGTTGATAAATTTTTTCGTTAAATTTCAAAGTTTGTTATATGTCACGCCTTTCGTGAAATGTGGATCTTTTGGAACTTGTGTCACATCGGTTTTGTTTAAATTGCGGAGTTTTTAATAAAATATTGTTTTTTTGCAAATTGAGAAATATTTAACTTTAAATTTTGGTAAATTTTGGTTTTTGGGATTTTTTTGTCTTATTCCAGTTTTTCGATTTTGTAGCAAATTTTCGAATTTGTGGTGAATTTTAAATTTTGGCTAAAACTCAAATTTGTTGAAATTTTTGTTGTGAAATTTCGGTTTTTAGGGGATTTGGTTTTCTGTGGTAGTTTTTGAGGTTTTGTTTTTAATTTTAGTTCCGTAGGTAATCGGCGTGGTTTGGAAATAATTTCTCTATGGGGACTTTATAGCAAATTTGAAAAGAGTTCACCATACGATAATTTTGCAGGCTTGCGTATAAGCATCTCCTCGCACGACTGAGCTTTATGGCTAATTGTCTAGTACCGTCAGAAAATTGATTTCAACATCGGACAGATGGCCATCGTTAATTAAACTTTCCTACCTATAGAGATCCAGAATATGTTGAGTCGGAAATGAAAGTTGTAGAAATTTAAAGAGGCTTATATATACTTATATAAGGGCTTTAAAAACGTTTTAGTACCCACAAAGTACATACATGTGCGAAGTTTCATGAAAAATCGGCAACTTGTTTAATGCGACAACAAGTTACTGCTATAAGAAGAACTTGAATTTATTCCTTTTACGAGTATATTTCACATTCTGCAAGCTGTTGCTTTAAAAACCTAAAAAGTTGGGTCCAGTATTTTAGTTTAAAACATTTTTTATATACTTTTGTTTATACTATTTCCTCTACTTCACTACCTGGCTCCTCTAGTCTATCTCTTTCAAAAGAAAGTCGCATAATTATTCAAAATATTGAGTGGGAATTAATTGCGCGAGTATACTTTGCTTTAAAAAACATTCAGTGCTTTCTTACCAGGTACATACTTGTACATATAAATTTCATTAAATAATTTCATTAAACAATTTTGTTTTTAATTAAAAAAATAAATAAGCGTATATTACTTTTAATCCTTCCAAGCATATTTAAAATTATAAATCAAATACTAAAGTAAAAAATGAAAATGTGCAAGTCCAATAATAAATTTTCTCTAAATCTGACAAGATTTGGATGCTTTCGAAAAAAGTCATTGCGGTAAGTTATAACTTACGAGTATATGTCCAGAAAACTCGGTATGTCTTTTAAACGTTTTTAAAAATTTAAGTTTTTAAATATCGTCTTTACGGAAACATTTGCATTTAAATTATTATACCTATATCGCAAAACATTGGGTAAAAATATTTTAATAACCTTCTTTAATGGATTACTACTTAAATTCACAAATTATCATGACCTATCGAAGAGCTTAGGTTACAATATGGACCGCTCCTACTAGATAAATGTGTTTGTAGGTGCAGTAGAACTTAGTATATCCAAAAATTTAAAAAAGACTATTTATTTGTAAGATTTGGCCAAATTGTCCAAAAGCTTTAATATGCATTTCATATGACCCCGAAAATTATTATATGATTGCAGCTCATCATAACTTACTATATTACGGTCCTATACCTCCACAATATGATGTGGGTGTTATTACGTAACTTGATTCAAAAAGAAAATTAATCGTATTTATAAGCTTAATACATTGAGTTTTGGAAATGCTTTCTTTGGAATCCAAGTACGCGGCAACTTCCCTGAATTAAAACATATTTTTTTGTTATTATATTTATTTACCATTAAATTATATACAGAAATTTTACAACTTATACTCGTATATTTAATTATCAAAAAATCCGATACCCAAGAAATTAATTAGTCAGGAATAAGATATTTTTTTTGTGAGGGCATCATGACTCGGGCGCCACTCGAAAAGGGACGCCAAGTTTTTTTTTTATTTACATCTACATACGTACGGTTCTTAACCCTTTGGCATCCTTTAGAATTATGACACATCTATAAACCTTTGTGCAAATTTTAGCCACTATTTAAATAATTTATTGCATTTGAATATCGAAACAATAAGCCAAAACATTATTCGTCTCACTTCTTACTTTTCGTCTTGCGCTAGTGTGTATAATATATTTTGATAACTTTTGTAAACTTAGAAGAACAATAGAACAACGCAATTCTAAAATCAAACAGTTGAAAGAAAATATTCAATTGACACAAAATATGTTTGTAGGATAAAAGGGAATTCAAATATTGACGTGGCCATATCAATAGAGGTTTAATCTGGGCTGTAATATGTAGCAAATGTTTGATCGAAGAATCGAAGAAATTTTGTTCGGTCAGATTTGCTCAACAAGGTCACAAATGGGTATTAAACTTAATTCTTTTTATGAACATAAAAAACGAGAGAAACCGTTTTCACTTTTTAATATAAAACAATGGTCTGTGTAGGATAAAATAAAATTTCAGCTTCATACAATATCGTTTTAATGAAAAAATAATAAAACTGTCACTTTGACCCAAAGAATTCAGAAGGGTTAATTGTAATAGTTTGATTTCAAAGAAATTCATATACGAGTATGCATGTACAAAGGTATCATATATGCAACTCTTTACTTAAAACAGAAGTACATAGAACTTCTCTGTTCAACACATATTTTATCTCTTCAAATAGATGACGTAGTTGAAATCACATTATCCAGATTATGCGATGTATTGGCGTTTTGGTAAATTTCGTCTTTCGGGTTTTGCGAAAGTTGGATTTTTTTCGGAAACTTAGTTTTTTTGTAATTGTTTTATTTAAATTTCCGGCTATCTAATAAATTTTCGATCTCGATTTCATATAAATTTCAGATATTTGGCGAAACTTCGAGGTTTTACGATATTCCGCTTGCATTTTCGGTTTTTGATAAATGTATAGTTTCTAACAAGTTTTACATTATTTGGTGATATCGAAAGTTATTGCCGAATTTTTATTTTAATTTTTTCGGTAAAATTTTTAATTCCATGAACTTTTTTTGAGAAATTTCGACTCTTTGGTGAAATTTCAAAGTTAAGTGAAATTCGGCTTTTGGCTTTTATTTTCGAGATATTTTTTTTGGAAAACTTAGTTTCTTTCGGTAATTAATTTTTTGTTTTTGTTGTGAATATTTGTTTTTGTCGAATTATCGATTCTTAATTTCTACAACTGGTAAAATTTAAATTTTGCATGATGTAAATTTTTTTTGTTTTTTTTTATATTTTTGGAAAATTTTAGATTTTTTCGCAAATTTTCGAATTTTTTGTGAAATTCTGAATTCTTGTGAAGTTTATATTTTATTATGATGTTTTCCTCATATTCTGGTAGACTTGAATTTTTTTTTCGTAAAATGCTGTGTTTATTTAAACTTTTCAGTGAACTTCAATTTAACTTGAATGTTTGGCGAAATTTGAGTTTTTTATTTAGATTTTTTGTTGTTGGCAACGTTACAAATTATTTGAATTCTTCAGTGAAATGTCGGTTTTTGCAAGGATACAGATTTTTGTAAATTAAGTAAAAGTTTTTGTTTCCTAGTAAATTTTTAATACGATTAAGCATTTAGGGCCGTAACTGATCTGGTGTCCCAGATTGATATTTTCCAATAAAAAATTTGTCATATACGCGTATGAAGTCTCTGACAAATAGTAATTTAATAAATTTTATGTACTCTTGTGAAATTTTTCGGGCTAGGGCTTCAAATGTTTATCAGATTTACATAATCTTCTTCGTTGGTATATAAGTAAAAATAGACACAATTATTTTATATAGGAAATTAAAAATAAAGCAGGTAAATTAGATTTCGGTTAAAAAAATTGGCATGTACTTTTAAAGGAGCAAAACTGTAAGGTACAAATTATTCTTTCATTCTTTGTAATTCTTTTATACCAAGTTAATTTACGTACTATATAAAATTACAAACTATTTCTTCAGAGGGGACTCCAACAAGGTATAATGCGCCGGGAATGAGGAAAAAGGTTATAGAAAGGAAGATGTCGAAAGTAGTATTTGTGGTCATTCGATTTCAATTTTCCTACATTTGAAGTGGCATGAAAGTTTATTGCATGTAGTTTATTCCGCCAGCGAGCAGTACGGCTAAATAAAGGCAAAACCTGCAGAGTGAAGTGTACAGTCCGCTGGCCAATCTGCAACTGCGGATGAGCCCTTAATGAAAATAGTGGTCGATTATATAAAACAAGTTCCCTAATTTCATCGGAGCACATTCCGTTGTAGTAAGTATAATCCAGTGGGTCAAAAGAATTTGATATTCTACTGTCACTGATAAACTGCTTCGCTCTATTGTGATTTCGGTTAAGAAACTCCAAAGTAGACTTTGTATTAAATAAATTCGATTGTTTTTAAAAGGGACTTTAAATAATTGCAAACATCCTTAAATACTTTTAATTATTTTAATAACAAAATATATTGTTTTCAAAAGAACTTCGTTAAATAAAAACTGAAACTTGTAATAACGGAGATATAAACATTTTAAACATGCCCTGTTCATGTTGTTGTTGAACAAAAAATATCCTGGAAATACTTGAGCAAATAAATGACATTATTTTTATTTAAATAAACGAAAACGCCTAAAATAAACTTTTTATCTCTTACAACCAAAAAGTCAAAAAAAAGCATCCCCTCCTTTTGATGGACACAGAGTCAAAACAAAATGATAATGGAGGACTTCTTTTGCGGCTAAAGAGATGAGGGTGTTTCAATTACTTTGCCTTTGTGTATGCAATTGTAGAGAGATTGTAACTGTTTTATTTATAATTTTAACAAAACTTTAAAAGGAATTTCAAAGGGAGTGTAGAATCAATCGGCCTTTTCTTTTAAAAATAATTTCTTTTTTTTACAAGTTTTAAACGGTATTAGAAAATAATTCTAGGAAATGTTTTCTTTATTTTAAACATCTTAGGCTAGTTAATGGTGTTGTGGGGGATTGTGGATAAGATTCCCACCAAGCGCTGGTCTTTTTCACTGCTCGGTAATTTCGGTAGCATGAATTATTTTTGAATAATTTGGAAAAATCCAACAAGTCTGTAACAACGTTATACATGAGGACCTATTGCAATAGAAATGTGTATCACCAACACAAAAGCTTAGGAAAGTAAGAAAAGTAAAAATTTAATTATTTTTTAGCTCCATAAAGTTTGACTTGTAATTGGTGGCCAATTACAAACATTTAAAATTGATCAATTTTATGGTGAAGATAACAATATTTACAATAAGTATTTAAATCTTAGTTTTAGATTATTATTTATTATAATTATATTATTATTATAATGGTATAAATACATTTTTTTATTCAAATCTTAAATTATTGTGTTGTGAGAGTTGTCTGACTAGGCTTAATGTGTTTGTTTTTTATTTCCGGTGCCCATCAAATTGTAATAATTCCCTGGCTAGACAATAGGTATGGAACACTAGTTACGTTACATATTGGCACGAGTATTTTTTATTTCTTCTTGAATATTGGCAAGTTCTAAATCTCTATTGATATTTTCAGGACTGCTTCAGCCAGTCTACTAGCTAGTGAATATGAGAATGAAGTTGTTCAGATACTACAGTCAGACTTTCATAAACACTCATAATCATCTGCAAACGTTGACGTATACGCACATGTATGTGGGTATGTCCTGCAGAGATTTTCTAATTTTTTTCAAGCTGATCCTTTGATTTTACTTTGAACGTTTTTTCTTTTAAATACCCCTTAAGAAGCGTGTGGGATTTTTGAGGTAGAACTCGAGCTATTTTTGTGAGTAGCACATCATGCTAAACTAATGGTTTGGGAATATATTTTGCTCATTAAATTAAAGTTTTAAAGACGAAACGAATAATTTTTCAAACAACTTTAATGAAGTTGACAGTAAGCTATTGAGCCTGTAAGATGTAATCTGTCTTAAGTCCATTTCTATTTTCGAGTTGATAAAAATTTCAGAATTATTTCAAGAGCATGGGAAAAATTTAAATAATAAAGTTCTTACAGCAGAATTAGCTAAGTTTCTTATAATTAATCCTGTAACACGATCAGGTCCGCATGATTTGCTCACACCAAGATTGATAAATTGCCACTTTTAGTAAACATTACCGAAAGTTCATAGTATTATTCACAATGTCACTGATAATTGAAATGGTACAACTGTTTATGACATGTGGTGTAAAAACCTTCTCTTAGTAATACACGAAGGATTTCGCCTTTTCACTAGAGTCATTGGTCTATGTGCGGTCTACAAGTCTTAGTGGGGACTTGTAGGTAATAGGACACTGCAAGTGCCTTACAGCTTTCTATAGGCTATAATCCATGTTTTTTGTTGGATTCAAGTCTTTTAAGTAGCTTCCGATAGCGGAATTATGTTTCTACCTCAACTTAATGCGTAGGGTTATTTGGCATAAGTTCATTAGGATTTTTGTACATGGAGAACGACTATTTTGCCATTGCCTTCTAAGCCTTCTCTTCCCAATAACTATAAGCTTTATATCAACTGATGATAGGAGCGATTTTCTGATAACTATGGTTTTATTGGCGTTGCGATTTTAGCTGCGGCAGTCACGCTGTTTGTAAAAAATTCCACAGCATTATAAATTTCTACCGATTCTTGTTTTTGTTTGGGAAGGACGTAAGGTTTTCAGGTATAGTGGCAAACTAACGATTGTGGGCGCATGATCGGAAGATAGACTGTATGATGAACTAACTAATAATTGATAACGTCAGCTATTTTTTACAATAGAAAAATCGGGCAAATCTGGCAGCATATTAAAGTCTAATAAGTAGGTTTACCTCCAGATACAACGTTAAGCTTATTAGCTAAAAGTATAGAACAGCTGTCTCACTCTAGGGCTAAGAAGTCTGGAGCCCTAATAAGTGTGCTTTGCATTATAATCGCAAGGTGCATTGAACTTTTGTCCTCGTGTAGCAAAGAATGTGGTACCTTCAATTGTGTTCGATTTTGTGGGTGGTACGCAGATAAGACTGCAATTTTAAAATCGGTAACATTTACAGATGTAAATTGTAAGAAGAATTCAGGATTTGGAAAATGTGAAATGTGTTCCAGATACTCACAGTATGCCTATTTCCTGTGTATGTATGTAGCATTACATGATGTAATATAAATTTGGGACGCAAATTCTGAGAGCTTATAAGCGCTTTTGCTTTAAGGCGAATGTTATTACGAATTTTAAATCAATAAATATCATTAGTTACTAAGAAAATGCAACATAGGTGTAACATAACCGACCCTAAAATGTACAAGTCGTTCACTATTGGCTGAAAAAATTTGTCATAGATACGTTAAATAGATTGTTTAGTTAAACTAAGGATAAAAATTCAAATAATTTGTAATGGAAACGAACAGAGGGGTTGTAATAAAGTATATGTAGGTACAACGAAAAATGAGCTGAACACTAGAATAGCTGGTCATAAATCGAATCTAAAAGGCAGATATTCACTCAATACATCATACTTCACATTATTCTGAATCAAATCATTATCCCAACTTTGACAATGCATCAGTTTTAAATACAGAAATTAATTATAAGTTTCGTTATATATTAGAAATATTGCAAATTGGTAACACACCTATTTCCGCAGATATATAGTGACTTGGTTCATAAAATAAAATAATTAATATAATTTTTTTTTAGATTTTTTGATTTAAGTTATGAATTTAAAAAGTTTTGTACACATGTTATTTGGTGACAACTATTCTTTCACTCATTTAATTTGCTGCCAAGAATGCACTACTTTTATTTGAGCTTATGGTTTAATTTATAGTTAAGAACTCAATAATGCTAAATTCTACATAACTTTAATAAGTTATCAGTCAGCTTCTCCCCCAAGCATCGCAGGGTGTTTTGCAGTTTTGTATGTAGTTAAGTTGTCGCTGCGAGAGACTTTTCTGGTTTTCTGGATATCTGGTTTCGCAATTCTTCCATTTGGGATTCCACACAAATCAGAATGCACCAACATGCATTGTACTTGGATGCAACATGTATCGTAATTCATGGTATCAAGCTTTTCTAATTTATACATAGACTTAGCTCATAATCCTTCGTGAAATATGTTTCCCTCTTTTATAGACCAACGTAAAACCTATTAATGCATTTTATATACTTATACTTTAAAAAAACCTTATACATATAAAAACCCAAAGTTATAAACTAAGCCATAGACTACTAACTAACGTCTTCGACCGAGATAGGTGATAATTAACACAAAACACAATTAAATCATAAGCAGAATTGCATTCTGGAGTAAATAATCCAATATTATTAAGAAATTAAAATCAAGAACTTTACAATTCTATTACAATTATTTCTAGTCTAGTTTGAGCATTAGTGATCTCTAGTTCTGGTTTGAAACGCATACCGAAAAATATATGTATGTGGTAAGCGTAACGACTTTACAAAGTAAAATGGTTGGAAACTACCTACCTTTGTTTCTACTACCTCATAGAAAAATGTCGGGTTTAATTTAAGAGTTTGTTGAAGAACTTTTGTCATTTTTTATAATACGTCTAACACATTTTTTCTCTTTGCGTAAGTGCATGTCCATATATAGGCGAGAAAGTATCTGTGCGTGTTTGCATAAGGAAATTATTAATACTTGTGTTTTATCGCAAATACTCCTTGTTATTCCTGTAATTACAGAGAACACAGTAGTTCAAACAGTATATTTTCCTTAAATATTTTTTACAGGAAGAGAAATAGTGAAAATAAATTATGAAAACCTACTGAATATTCTTTGACAAGTGAACCTCCGAATACTCAAATTCGCTTTGAACTCGTTCTTATTATACGACGGCCTCATTCTAAAGCGTTTACATTTTGCGAATTGTTTTCGTTGAATGTTGGAAAAATACCACTCTAGCAGGATTTTTTTTTAAATTTTTTTTATTTGAATGAACTTTCTTCCAATTTCTTTTCTACTAGCGCCTGAATTGAAGTCCTTTGCTTTCGATCATAATGGCAGCGTCGGGTTTGAGCACCTTGTATTTTATGTTTTTTAAATAGCAAACTTCCCTTTTTACAATTGTCTCAATTGATTTAAATATTATTTCTGCACTTGGAATCCTAAGTATATCAATATTGTATACCTCAGCAAGCATTTCTAGATGTTGATATAGTATAAATACAATCGGATACAGCTAAAGCTTAGAAGTGGTTTCTTTAAATAAAACAACAAATTGTGAAACTTTTTGTTTGGAAAAACGTTTATTTTTATAACGTTTTTAAAAAATTGGACCAATAAATTTGCAAGGTGCTCTTAACGCTAAAGGTTTTTGGGGGTGGGAAGTCTTCTATTTTGCCTCTACCTAGATTCGTACTTCATGTATAAAATATTTAGCTATTTGGAAAAATTAAATATCTTTACCTTACATTTAGATTTATTATTATATTTAGAGTTAATAACTAAATTTAATTGAAATAAATTATAACATAAGGTAGTCCAACCAGAATGCAGGCATGAGTAGCGCGTTAAGAATGTTGAAGATTTTTACGAAAATGGGCGTTCAAATCAAAATGCATTTCGTCCGCTTCGTGCGCACAATTCTCCTAAATATGGACACATAATCGATGCGTGCACAATGGGGAGAATTGTGCGCACATTTCAGCGAACTGGGAAATAATATAGGAAATGATAATAAAAAATATATTAATTTAAAAGAATTATTTTTATAGCCAACCATCTGAAACCACGACTGTACCACTGATTGCCGATACGATCCCGATGCTCAAACAAAAAATCGGTGATTCCAATATGGTAGTGAATAAGACTCAAAGTAAATTAAATAAAACTTCAAATGTACGAGTATGATGTGCATATTGTCTCGGTTACTGCGTCCACTAAAGAACGTTTTGGGGTTTTTTTTGCCTTGTGGCTGTTTTTGATTTAGAGCGCGACTCTACTACCGTAAAGGTAAATTACTCTAATGAAAATTTCCATTATTAGCAGCTAGTCTATTAATGGACAACATCTTGCATTACATTCAATACAGGAAATGTCTAGCCGAATTTCCACATCTTCTATTCTCCAAGACTGGCACAATACTCTGATTGAGAAAATCCTGTGTGTTGGACCAACGGAACCATGTAGCTTAAATATTTTCAGACAATATCAGAAAAGGTTTGTTGCGTTTTAAAAAGTTATCATATTTTAGAATCTAAATTACAGTGCGTTTTATGCGGTATTAGTTTGAAAGGAAAAAATAAAAATAAACTACGCAGCAAAAAAAAAAGAACATAACCAATGTGTGAAACACTATAAATGCATGTGGATTCACTTTAATGCACATGAGAAATTTAGTTTTTATTCCCCGCAGTAGCAAAATTATGGAGCATTTATCACAACTTTGTTCTTTTTCATTGCTTTTGTACATTAGTTTTGTATGTCCATAAATGGAATATGTAGTTACTTTTGTATGTAGATCCTTTTTTATTATTTGAAAAAAATATACTCTAATTAATATGGGAATGTGAAGTAAAAATTTGCGTGCTTGTTGACGAGCCATTAAATGTGGCTGGCAATGCTCTTTCTTTTTCTGACCATTCTCACCTTTCTTTTAGATGGTTGTTTGATTTTGTATGAAGTTTGAAGGGAAATTAAATGATACAAATGTGTTTATTTATGGGTCTACTTAGAACATAACTTATCTAGATTTTATTATTATGTGTTGTAAGTGTTTGAATGTAAATGGTTGCAATTAACAATAACTTCAAATGCTTAATAAAAATTTGCTTTATTTCTTCTTCTACTACGTAGAGTTTAAAGCGACCACACTAGTATATGTTATAATTGATATATCCAGTGCTGGCGGGAATTGTCCTATATGGGAAGAAGCAACTAGAATAACGACCTATGGTGGTAAAAGATATTTAAGTAACATTTCTAAGATACCCATGAGCATTTCTTTCGCCATGTCTCTAAGTACTAAATGGATTGTACTGCTTTTATTATTTATTGCCGCGACTTTAAACCCGCCTTTTTACAGTCTACAAAAAAAATTATATTAATATAGAACAATAGGAGATAGCAGAAGTGATATCAAAAATTTTATAAAAAAACGAAAAAAACGTCATATTGGCAGTGGCAACAAATTAATACTTTAAATGGCAGGATTATATAGCTTTGGTTATTTAGGGAATGGAACCAATATGCCAAAGGTCGTATCTATAATTTAACGTGCGATTAAAAAACTAACGATGTTATCTGCTGTGATCGGACTTAAAATATTATTAACTAATAAAAGAGTTTCCCGTCTTAAATTTAACAATTATATTCTAAGGAAATTAATGTTGATTCTTGATTGAAAACGAAAAATGACACTGAAGATGGCACACAGCCGAAACAGGTTTGTCTCCAAACCAAACTTGACAAGGGATGACGGAAAATCGTTCCAAAATTCTACAGAAATTAATGTTCGTGATTAAAAATGTTCGTACTATTCAGAAGGATTTAACCGCTGCAGACTTCTTTTTTAATACTCCTCTTAACGTTACACAACACTAATATATATCTGCTGGCCTTACGCTACTCACTGCGACGAACGCCTGCCAAAGCATGGCCAGCTTTAGCTGTGCATATGATAAGTTGGTTATCAGTGCGAATGTGAGGGAGTGTAAATGCCTGAATGTTCAAGGAAGATAGGCACCAAAGTTGAAACGTGACAGTTATACAATGGCGCTCAACGTGGGGCCCAAAAAAAATAATTATGTCGACACAATAAACAATAAGGTATTACCAATGTCATAACTTGTTTATTTTATTCAAATCTTAATAACAAAGGACTATCTACTATTGCGAGAGCCGTCTCGCCAAGCTCAATGTGTCAGGTTGTTTTCAGTCTCTGGTGCCCATGAAATTGCAGTAAATCGCGCGCTAGAGTATTGGGATGGAACATTAGTCTGCTTTCGTATTTGGACGAATATATATTTGCTACTTCCTGGACAGTGGGATCTTCTAGATCTTTGTCTATATTTTCTTTTCTTATGTACCAGGGGGCACTTACGATAAGTCGTGAAATCCTATACTGTCTTCTTTGTAATTTCTGAGTATTAGATGCGCAAGCAGTACCCCACAGCTGAATGACATATATCCATATTGATTGTATAAAGGCTTTGTAATCCAAAGCCAGGGTTGAGTTAGAACTTATTGACGGGACCAAGTTAGGCGTCGATCTAAGTGGATACCAAAATATTTAACGCGCGTTTCCGCTAGAACCGTGGTATTTGTTATTGTTATTGGTGGGCAACTTTGCCTTCTGAGGAAAAAGGTTCCGTGTACACATTTCGATGGATAGTTTACCTGTATTCTATATATGATTTCGTAATTTTTTGTAATATAAAGTTTTATTTTAAATTCTCTCCATCATGATATTAGATAAGTATTTTATGCACACGCTTGATAGTTTTGCTAGTATTTCTATTGTTTCAAGCAAATAAATCCATCATTTAGGAAAATAAAAACCTACAGCTTAGTGTCTTAAAATGTTAAGAGCATTTTTTGTAAATCATTTTTTGTTATTATGAATGCTATTATAAGCAAATATTAGAAACGGTAGTTTTATGGCTATCAAATTGTGATGGAAATATAGTTACACCCAAACATATGTTACCAACAGCACGAAAGAAAAGAAGAATTACTTTAGAAAAAAAGGACAACATATTTAAAATGGTCTGACATACATCATTGTAAATAAACTATTAAAAGTTATAAGAAGATCGTATGTCCTGACATGACAGCCAGCCAGGACATCAGATAAATAATCCACCAACACTTTCAAGTACATACTCATTATTAAAAGAGTAAAACATAAAAATGACAACAACTAAAACTGTTGGAACATTTAAGAACCTGTAGAGCAGACATCTGCAGGACACTTTTTTCAATCGGAATAAAATCGCAATGAAAGAAAATCCAAGGATGCATAACAAAACAAAAGTTCTTGTTTAAGAAGCAGCTAAAGGTTACATAAGAAAAAAAAACCAAACCAAGTGTTTTTAATGCAGACTCATATTTTCATTTTGATAAAAATTATATCAGAAAAGAACGGCATTTGTTTTTTAAGATTTTATTTATTGGTCACACAGGTTGCATAAAACGTTTTTGGCAGTCAAGGTAGAACAATTCTCTCTACTTTATTTTATTTTATTTGGTTATTTTTATTTTCTTCCAAGAAACTTTGAAAGGCAAAAAGTGTACAAGTACTTGTTTTGCTTGGAAGTCAATATAATGTAGAAAATTTGTTTTAAAATGGCAAACTTTACAGAGGCAGCCTTTTACAACAGTCGTTTACGCTGAAAGCTATTTGAAGTTCTTGAATGTCTACAGATTGTTAAGAAGCTACTGTATTTGTCCTTAGTACACTTTGTTGTAATAGTTTGAAGATACAGATATTTGTTTAGGAGTAGCACTGTACAATTCTTAATGCAGACATTGAATATACAGCTACACTCGGCTGGACAAAAAAAAACAATTTGTGTTTGGTAAAAGAAGACTTTGATGTTCCCTGCAGACTACAAACTTTCTAATGCAAATTTATTTTCACTTATTGAATTAGCGAAAGGGTTTTATTTCGAAAAAAATAATTAAAAAGAAATAGAATTTCTAAGATTTTATTTTTTATATTTAAAAAATTATTTCTAGCTAATTTTTTTTCCCAACTCATTTTATCACAAAATTGCAATTTATTTTTTGATGATGGAATAGCCAGTCCCTATGCGCAATTCTCTGGTTGGTTAGTTGTTGTAGATGCTTTTTGTTAAAACTTTAATGTTTTTCTTGATATTCTTTTGATTTGTCATCTGCTCTAAAAAAATTCGAGAATAATTTTATTTTAAAGTTTGGTAAGGGTTTCCTGATGAGCTGACCTAAGCAACCATCGAAAGGCATTTTTATAATTAAATGAGTTGGGATAAAACCTTTGCTGAAAATAATTTTTTAAATATAAATTAAAATATTTCTTGCAAAGTTAAGCTGCAGTTGTGAAAACGCCTAAAACATCACAAGAACTCCTTCATTATCTGCCTTGATTTTACATGTAACAAAAAATTTTGCCTCTTTTCTTATTATATTTCGTTTATATCTGCTATAGAGTGCCATTTGATAGATAGACAAGTACTAAAGTTTTGTTTATTGGCTTAAGTCCAAGACAGTGTTTTTGCTTTCCTGCCAAAATTTTTCTGCTTTTTATGTAAAAATTATTTTGCATCTGGAAGGGAAAAAAATGAGAAAAGAAAAACACAAAATGTCATTTACAGGTGGGTATACAAAGGAAGTCAGTTAACTTAAGCTGACGTCTAAAAGAGTTTTTCTATCTTAATGTGAAATATCGATGTAAACATTATGTAGAATTTAAAATAAATTTTTTCATTCAAAAAATATATAAAAAGCATTAAACACTTTTGTACGTACACAAATCATTGACCTCTAAATAAAAAAATTGAGTTTGACTGCAAAGGAAAACTTCACAGCATATGAACACGATAAAAATGTTGCGTAATCATGTTATAAAACATATAAAATTGTTATGTAAATCGAGTTTATTTTCTTTAAATACCAACTCCAAAATAACTTTGGAAGTTCTTATTAAAAAAAAAGGTCCAAAAAACTCAGATACAGTAGAATACAATAAAAAATATTTAATATTTCCGGCAACTAAATACAAACAACGACAATTCAAACATAAAGACACAATTACGCACAATCATTTAAATTGTTGATGCTGCTGCTAGAACCATGAAAAGAAATCCATCAGGAGTAAGAAATACATCACCTTAATATTTATGAACAACTGAAGATAATATATGCTCAAACATGTCTCACTCTTAAACTCAATCTAATGCAAGTGTTGCAACAAAAGAAATTTCAGCACGATCCAACTATCAAGAACAACAAAACAATAAAATTGACTTCCTTTGTATTGAAAGTGTAACGTGTGAAAATGATGTGTTTCTCTTTAACAGCTACCGTTTTGCTTAAGTGGCTCAAAGGTAATTAAGGGTCAAGTGGAAATTTGTACAATGAAAATTCTGTTGAGCGACCTGATCGGGGAACACTAAGTTATTCAATGCTTTGCCATCCTTGTTTTATTAATATATTCCCGAAACGTGAAATGATTTCTATATAAGCAACTCACCAAGGAATAGTTTAATAGATCTCGTGTGCAACACTTGTGACCGAATAATTAATCCGCAATAATTATTAGCGAAGTGACATTTTCTTTTCTGCAACAGAGAGCAATTTTTTTCTTAAAAAGTGGTGTCATGGAAGGTGCCCTTTTAGATGGTCTAAAACTATAACTTTAAGCAAAAATTGCCTCGCATAGCAATTAAGGCTGACAAAATTTTCTATGTATAAAAATATTCTTAAGCATTTTTGCATTTATATAGGCAAAAAGAGATGGAGCTATAATTGACTGTATCGAATGCTTTATAAAATTCACCCAAGTACGAACTACTAAAAGCCTGGACCGTACTACGGATTTTTCTGGTGCAAAGTATTGTTTGCGATTTCGACTTGCGGTTGGACTTAAAATTTTTGGTGCAATTTGTGGTAAAATTTTATTTCTTGGTTGTTTTTCGATAAAATTTCTACTTTTTGGTGAGTTTTTTATTATTATTTTTTTTATTTAAACTTTTTTTAGTGACTTCCTGGTTTTTGACTTTTATACTTCCTTGTTGAATTGTGTATTTGTGGCGAAATTTTAATCTTTAATATATTTTCAGTATAATATCGAATTTAGATAAAAATTACCAGTTTTCATAAAATTTCGGTTTTTTATTTAAATTTGGAAATTTTGGTTCAAATCTTTGTTTTATTGAATTTTTTTTTAGGAAACTTCGCTACTTATAAACCTGGGTATTTTGATATTTTAAAATTATTTTGGACAATTTTCGATTTTCCCAAATTTTTTGTGAAATTACGATTTCGCATAACTTTTGAGTTAATTTTCCACTTTTGGTATATTTGTATATAGTTTTGAAGATTTTGTAAATTTTGGTGAATTACCGTATGTGGTGAAATTTGATTTATTTATGATATTTTTATGTGATGTAAAATTTTTATAAAATTAATATGTTTTTATGAAATTTCATAGGTTCTGGGAATTCGATTTTTTGACTACTGTTTGTGATAAAATTTTGTTCTCTGCGTAATTTAATATGTTTTGCCGTATTCAGGCATTGTGGTGAATTAGGTAGATTCCCAAAATTTCATGCTTTTCTGATTTTTCAGGCCAATTTCGATTTTTGACAAAATATATAGACAAATTATATATTTATTATGATTTTTTTTTGCGATTTGTAGTGAAATTTGAAGCTTTTTATAAACTTGTGTAACATGGATTTACATAGTTAAAATATCGAACAGTTTCATAAAATATTGATTTTTGTGAATTTTCGGATTTTGGCGAAGTTGCATATTTCGGACAAAATTTAAATTTTTGGGGACAAATTTTACAATTTGGTGAATTTCAGTTTTTATTAAATATAGGTTTTCGAAATTTATGTATATTACCCTTTTCACTTTACGTGAAGGGTATAAACAAATAAGTTCGGAAGCTTAGAAAATTAGCACACTTGGTTCTGTGTGTGACATTTTTTAGTTAATTAAGTTTATAAATGAAACATTTTTTGCTCATTTTCAACAAAACGGGGAAAAATTCTCAACAACCCAAATAAATTCTTAATAAAAAATTCGGAACGAAATGAAATTATTTCAACGAAATTATTATTAAACAAACAGAGTTTTTTAGGACGTTCTAATCAGTTTCAGAAAATTTTTCTAAAATCAAAATTTTTCTTGTATGACGACGGTATTTTTATCACATTCAATGGAATATGGTTAACTATTTTGACTGGGATTAGCCAGATCAACCGAATAAATATAAAATCAATATAAAACCGTCAGCAAAGAAAGAGGGAATTCTTTTTAGTATGGAAAGAAGGAGGGAGCAGAAGTATTTTTCATATAAATATCATATTCATATTGAGAAATAAAGAAGTTTGTGCTTGAGATTCGAGTTCAAGCACAAACTTGGTTAACATTTGTTACTTAATATAAAACTTAATTAATTTTTATGGGTCCAGAAAAATCGTTTTCTTAAATTTCCTACTGAGCTTTTTTTACTTTTGTTACAACAAGCAATGGACAGATTAGAGAAGTGTAAATTTTGTAGTGAACAAAATTGGACTAAAAATAGTGCAGGTTAACTGACTAGGGACTGCAAATTTAATATGCGAATAATTTATAACCAGTAACATAAAAAGCAAAAGTAATCACAACTTTGTATAACAAAAGTGGAAACAGTACAACCATAAAATTTCCTTGTTAACGAGAACAAGTACTTAAAATCGTTTAAAAAGAACCTAAACTATTGACTAAACTGACTAACTAAAGCCATTGATGAAAATTGATTCCACTGGTCTAAAAGTGGAAACCATATTATGCTCTTGTTTAATAATAAATTATAAACATTTTGTGTGTACAAACCACTCTTGTATAGTGTGTGTTTGATTTATGCTTGAGTTCGATGATGGCTTCAAAGAATACGTTAAGGGGTGTGTGTTATAGTATGCTTTGAATGAGCTTAACGCACTAGCAAAAAACGTTGGGGAAGAACCGAAATATTTTATGTTAGGCATAGCGCGGAGGTATTCCAGTTTTATGTGGAAAAGTTAAAATTTCCAAATTTTTTAACGGAAAGCAAATTAGAAACAAAAATTTCACTTGTATTAAAAATATAAAACCTAAATTGTTGTGATCTATTTTTTCCATTAATTTCTGAGATTTTTTGTTTAATTTTGTTTTCTATACAAAAAAACAAAGCACTATATAGTATTCAATAAACCCTTAAAAATATTGGTATATACGTCACTACAATAACTCAAAATTTATACTCTCTGACTACACTCCTGAGTAGTTGCGTTTAGTTTTGATTTAAAGGTGGAACACAGACGTGTAATGGCTCAATGTAAAATGTAAATTGACTCCACTTTTCTGTTACAAAACTATACATTTCGGGATGAAAGATTGAGGTATATAGTTAACTTGCCATGCAATTTAAAGGGGTTCCTATAAATCCAGGTCAATGTAGAGAGTATGTACGGGCTATACTAATGTCGCGCTATATACTGTCGCTAATTATTAGTTATTAATTCTGAGTAACTACTTCTAATGCATCGCTGACGAGGATGCCCAAATGTTCGGTAGTTTAATTATTGCGCCCATCTTAAGTGGGAATCCAACATTTTATCCAATACTCGAAAGTCAAATTAGCGGCGGTTTCATCCAGAACATCGTTGATCTTCGTCAAAGTTGGAAGGTGATTCCAAAACAATCGATTGCAACTTCAACTTGTCAAAATTTAAGTCGGAAATTAGACCTGTGCAAGATCCAACTGACATATGAGCTGAAACTTATTGTTAATAGACAACGGAATTTCTTTTTGGCGTAAATGCGACCCTAATTCTTCGAAGCAGCGTTTGTGAGGCCAATTAGAAACAATTTCTTTTGGCTGGAATTTAACGATGTGAAAATGTATGTAGTTATTTCTCACAGAGGTGACGTGAATTTGCCCGTTAGTTTTTCTTGTGGGGTTTGTTGAAGTTAGAGTTCTACACCAATAAGCTGCAACTGACAGATTCAGATCTATGCGTCAGAGTAATTGAACGCCAGACCTGGTAATTGGACTTTTCAATTGCATTATAGTTGCGCTTGTTTTTCTACTTCAATAACATTTACTTGTTAATAATATTTATTACAATTACACATTACATGTAGTTATAATTGATATTTAATGGAGGCATACAAATGTCTTCTTTCATATAATTTTATTGTCGTCCCGCCTATATTTTAAAATCCTTTACAGATAATGTATTTCCAACTTAAGTTCTGTTTTTGATATGAGATTTCACAACTTGGTGAGTTAGAACCAGACTAGTTTTAATACTTTAAAAATTTAATTCCGAGTAGAAAGTTGTTGTTCGCAAAAATTAAAATTTAATGCGTAATCTTGTTACTTAAGGCAAGTTTTCCTATTATTTATTTATATTTTTAGATATGTAATACACAAGTTATAGCTTAATAGCTTGAATGATAGAGTAAAGGTATAAAACAACTTAGTTCTGCGGAACTATTTAATGTTATAGCTTCAAAGAACGGCGCTGCGATGCAGATATGATAGCATAAACATCTGAATAAATTATGTTATTTGTTGACATAAAGCCATCACATGTTTGAAAGTCGACGTTATAAACAAACGACTTTGCAAACAATTTGAATCATCATGAACATTTAAAATCACAGGCAAGTCCAAATTTACAAAAATCAATTTTCCACTTTCAATGTAAACATATGCATACGTTTGGGCTGAAAAGTATTTAAATAAATATAAGTATTAATTGCGTCATTTATTATTAAAAAAAATCTAAAACCCAACAACTTAACAGCTATAACTACAACCAGAAATAACTGTTAATTGACCTCAAATTTCGCTAGGGGTCATTTTAATTATACATTTTCAAGTTACTTCAACATTATGTAACCAACAACAATATAACATAGTCTTATGAGCAAAAGAAATTTCTTTATAGGTACTGAGGCAACCCGGCTAAGGTGGCAGCTCGCGAGAATAACTAGTCGATCTGGCAACGCGATAGGAATTAAATGTTTTTGAGTTTTTCTTTGGCATTCGAGATAATTTTATGTTTTAAAATAATAAAATGAAAGTATTAATATAAATAATTAAAATGAATTAATTTTGTTTGTTTGGAAGAATTCGTAGGCTGTTACAGATACCTACCCAACAGGAGATCAAGCTAGTCCCTCCCTAACTAGTATTTTATTGATAGAAACAGCGCCAGTACTAGTCTTTAACTGTAAACTCATACTTGTATTGACTGAGCTCTTGAATTCGCTAGTAATATTGATTCTGACTAATATTTGACCATGTCCTATGTTTTTTATAATTACAAAATCGATGAGGTCTTACAGATTGTTAAAGTCTGCTGGCCAATAGGTGGGTTTACCTCCAGATACGACTTATATCTTGATTGCTTTAAGTGTATAATATAACGGCCTCCCTCTAGGACTAAGGAGTCTGGATCCCCAATATGTGTGCTTATCATTGTAATCGCTAGCTGCAAAAAACTTTTGTCCTATTGTAGCATAGAACCTGGAAATTAATTGCGTTCAATCTTCAGTCTAGGCGGGCAATACACAGATGAGAGTGCAATTTTAAATTTAATAAGATTTATATTGGTCGCTTTTGAAAAGAATTCGCTTTTTTGCTCAGCAAAAGTCACAGAAACATGTTATGGGTACGCATCAATTCTTGAAAAATGTTCTATATAGTTGTCATAAAAGTCTTAATTTATTTTATGTGGTTATCGATGTAGCTCGACTTGTTTGTAGATGTTATCTGACTACCCACTTTTAAGACATGGGTATAATAATGTTTTTACCAATTACTTTTTACGTTAACATTAGGAAAATCTTGTTTCAATGTTTTTGCATACGTATGTTCTAGTTTGAGTTATTGTGAGATACGTTACTGGGTTTTGTACAAGCAATAGAACCAGCGCGAAGCATGCGATATTTGGAAGCCATATAAAGTTTAAATTCAGGTTTTCGTACTATTTTTGCTATTTTCACATTCTGGAAGATATTGCAGCCCCCTATAGCTTGCATGAGGTTTTCTACAAAAGTTGCTGCAAATTTTTGACTTTGGAATCAGTTTTGCAAGAAGTGCATTCCGAAGTTCAATGGGCATCGGCGCAAATCACGCATACTACATAAAGCTTGCAGTAGTTCTAGTATGAACGAATTCTTGCCAATTAGTGTCCTTACTTTTTAATAGCTTTTCTACAATTATTTGTCTGTTTTGGAGATAGCGTAAGTTATAAAAAGGGTAAACGGATAATTATAATCTCAACTCGATGCATTGGGTGGAGAATTTTACCCTTGCTTAGTATATTGAGCACTGATCTTACGCCATACCCTTCAACTTCTATATGACTTTTTATTTCCTCAGTTACAATAGATCTAACATTTATAACAACCTTTTGCATTTTACAGCTTCGACTCTTCTTGCGATGAGCCGATAATTATTCTCCATGTGGGTATGTATCTTGATTTCGTACAATGGCATTTGATGTTTGGTCACGTAAGTAAATTAGTTTGGGTTTTTGCTCCCTAACAACTGGTTCGGCATCTTTATAATCCAGGGTTTGGCTTTGCAGCTACTTGAAAATTGTTGTATTGTTTCGCGGTGTGCTCTTGCTGAGAAGACTTAGGACGAGCCTTTCTCTTGATTATTGTTACATATCTATCTATACCCGTATGCACATTTCGTATTGGATTTGTTATATTACCTCTATCCATTTCTTGTTCAACTGTTTTTTGTATAACACGTGTCTCGTTTATTTGTTCAATAATATTTGATTCCGGCATTGTTATAATCGACGAAGTTATATATATATATATATATATATATATATATATATTTGCGAATAATGAGCGCGTTCGGTCAAATGGCATGGCGGTTAAAAAAGGACTATAACATTTTTTACTATGACTTTATAGCGGCAACACTTCTAACTTTTGATAGTGCCTTATCTTTTTGACTGCTAATATTTACAGCTTTGTCTCTTGGCTGATTTTCTAGTATAGAGATTTCCTTTTTACTTTTGCCTTGCTTATTGCCAACACGTGTACCGCTTAACAATTTTGTATATTTTAATAAATAAAACTTATTAGTATTTAAATAAGCTGTTTTTTGTGTAAACCTCGACGAAACAGCTTTATTGGTGACCCCGACGTGATCAAATGAGAACAAGCTTTTAAGGTGTTGGAAGACGAAAACATTTGTGGAAATGTAGAAAGAGCCGGCACTTCAACAGGTGCAGCGAGCGCGAATGTAGCCGCAAATCAAACGCCATCTCATCCTGAGGTTTCAGTGACCAGGATTTCAGACAAAGTGCCACCTTTTTGGTCTGATCACCCAGAAATTTGTGCAGAGACACAGTTAACAGTTAGTAACAACAACAAAATAAATAACAAAAAACAAAAAGCATTATAATATAGTGTGTGACAAAAAAGACAATAACAAAGTGCATGGTTAAACCTGTTTAAACAATTAATAGTGAGTGCATGAGCGCACCAAACATTAACGAAAAAAATACCAAAGGTAATAACAACAAGGCTTATTACTCTTTTTCTTACACAAATGCTAATAATGCAATAAACAATATAAATAATAAAAAAAGATGACAGTGCTCTTTTAACCGCCAGGCCAATTGACCGAAGGCGTTCATTATCAGGAAATATAAATATATCTGCTACAGAAACAACGAATTCAACAAATAAAACGAAGGAAACAAATAATACACAAAAAATAGCACTGTACTGTATCTAAACGCGTGCAAACTGGCATGGATCGGTACATAACCATAACGAAGAGAAAGACGAGTCCTAAGTCTTCACAACAAGAGCGAACCGCCAAGCAATATAAAGATTCTCATCAAGTAGCTGCAACATCGGTAAGTGAAAATAAATTTTCTGTACTTGCTACCCCGGATAATGAAAATGCCGAACCCACTGTAAGGGAACAAAAAACCCCACCAATCTACTTGCGCGAACAAACATCAAATTCCATTGTAAATATGCTCTCCCAACTCGTAGGTAAAGAAAATTTCTATGTGGCTTCTGTACGAAGAGGACAGGTACAAGAAACGAAGATCCAAGCATACACTGAGAAGAATTATCGCCTAATCGCAAGTCGTCTCGATGCAGATAATAAGAGCTATTATACGTATCAACTAAAAAGTTCTAAGGGTTTGATTGTCATTATAAAGGGCATTGACAGTTCTGTTCCCACTGAGGAGATAAAAAATGCCATAGAGGTGGAAGGTTATGTCGTAAGGTCAGTGCACAATATTCTAAATAAGAATAAAGTTCCTCAACCTATGAATCGCGTTGAAATCGTGTTTAATGCATCGCAGCTTAAATCAAAAAACTCGGTTCATCCTATATATAATTTGCACTACCTTTTAAACAGAAGAATTACGGTGGAAGAGCCTCTAAACCGTAACGGTCCCCGTCAGTGTACCAACTGCCAGGAATTCGGACAAACGAAAACCTACTGCAAGCTACCGTATGCGTTGTTTGCGGTCATGCGCACCGGACTTTGGAATGCACTTCTTCCAAAACAGACCCCAAGGTCAAAAAATGCAGCAACTGTGGTGCAAACCATACAGCAAATTACAGGGGCTGCAAAGTATTTCAATATGTAAAAGGTAATGCGAAAGTCGTACGTAAACCTGAATATGAGCAATATAGGTCTTCCCAATTTCCTCGGCTTCATGCTGGTCCTATTGCTAGTACACAAGCTACACAGCCAGATATTAAACCAAACTATTCATATGCCCAAACATTGAGAAATGATTTACCTAATGCGAATGCCAAAAGTTCTAATGCGCATAAACATTCATATGCCCACGTCTTAAAAGAGGGTGCTCAGACACCCCTCACCAACAATTCGCGCTCGATCGAGAACTTAATACAGACAATGCGTAATTTCATGACAATTATGCTGGGTATGTTTCAGGAAATGATGCGAACCCAAAACATGCTTCTGCAAGTTTTGCTTGGCAAAAAATGAACCAGTTAAAAATATGCTTCTGGAACGCTAACGGGCTCTCCCAACATAAATATGAAGTAGACATATAGACATACTATTAGTCTATGAAACACACTTCACTATAAAAAACTGCTTTAGAATTGATGGGTATTTTATATATGACACCAAACACCCAAGCGAAAGGGCATGTGGTGGGACTGCCATTATAGTCCGAAAAACCGTAAGGCATTTTTCATTGCCTGAATTCAGGGAGGACCCGCCTAGGCATAAAATCGAACACCATGAATTTGCCAGGTCCTTTGCTACGCTAGAGCAAAAAATTATTGTCGCTGGCGATTACAATGCAAAGCACACATATTGGGGATCCAGACTCCTTACTCCTAGAGGTAGGCAGTTGTATTATACAGTTGAAACAAACAAGCTTGACGTCGTATCTGGCGGTAAACCCACCTATTGGCCCACAGACTTCAATAAGTTGCCAGACCTTATTGATTTTGCTATAGTAAAAAACATCAAACGCGATCAACTCTTAGTTAATTCATCCTATGACCTATCTTCTGATCATTCACCTACAACTGTTATTTTACACGACAGTTTTGTCACTGCACCTAAAATCCTTAGTTTCTACCCGAACAGAAACACGAATTGGTTCAAATATATAATGTATGTGAGCTCTCACTTACCTTTGAACATCCCACTGAGAATTCCAGCTGATATTCAAGCAGCTGTATACCATTTTACAGACGTCGTGACAACAAAGCCATCAGTTAAAATAGTCGTTCTCCACACATAAAAATGCAAATGACCTTATGCCAAGAAAACTTACGGAGTAAATTTAGACAGAAACACGAATTCGCTATCGACAACTTTTTAAAAAACTTGGATCCAATGAAAAACACGGATTATAGTCTGTGGAAAGCTGTAAAGCACTTACAATGTCCTATTGCTTACGAATTCCCACTAAGACTTGAAGACCGTACTTGGGCTAAAAACTCAAGTGAAAAGGCAAATGCGTTCGCAAAGCACTTAGAGAAGGTTTTCGCACCACATGATATAAGTAATTCCACTATTCCAATTATTAGCGACATCGTGAATGATCCTATGAAATTTCGGTTGTCTTCTTTAAAATTGACAATTAAAAATACGGATATGAAGAAATCACCTGGACCTGATCGTATAACAGGATCAATGATAAGAAACTTATCTAATTCAGCTGTAAGAATTGTACTTTACATATTTAATGCTATGTTGCGCGTCGGCTTCTTCCCATGCTCTTGGAAGAAGTCTGAAATTGTTATGATCCCGAAACCTGGAAAGGACTCAAGCCAGATTACATCCTACAGGCCAATTAGCCTACTGTCAGTTTTGTCAAAGATATTTGAAAAATTATTCGTCTCGAGTGTAACTCCTTTTCTAAATGAACAAAACGTTATCCCAGATCATCAGTTTGGTTTTCGAGCAAGGCATAGTACGATTGAACAAGTCCATAGAATCGTTACCATTATTAGATCGGCTTTTGAAAGAAAGTATTGCTTTATTTTTAAACATTTCCCAAGCATTTGATAAAGTCTTCCATGATGGGCTACTTACTAAAATAGTTCGGGTTCTACCTGAAAACACCCACAAGCTTATAAAAATATATTTGTCCGATAGAACTTTTAAAGTAAGGTCAAAGGACCAGCTTTCAAGATGTGGGGAAATCAGTGCAGTAGTACCTCAAGGTAGTGTGCTAGGGCCGCTATTATATATCATCTATACAGCGGATATGCCGACAAGCCCACATACATATACATCAACCTATGTAGACGACACTGCAATTATAAGTGGCAGTAATGATCCAAAGGATGCATCTGAAAAGCTGCAGTCCCATATTCATAAGCTAGAAGACTGGCTAAAACAGTGGAGAATAAAGGTAAATCCATCAAAATGTGCTCATGTAACGTTTTCCCTTAGAAAGCAAAATTGTCCACCAATCACAATAACTAATACCATGGTTCCAGCGGAAACGCACGTTAAATATTTAAGTATTCAACTAGATCGGCGCCTAACTTGGTCCCGGCACATTGAGGCAAAAATAACGTCCATAAAGAT
The DNA here is from genome assembly GCA_963932375.1 of Phania funesta. Lineage (NCBI taxonomy): Eukaryota > Metazoa > Arthropoda > Insecta > Diptera > Tachinidae > Phania > Phania funesta. The sequence goes on along the minus strand of OZ010655.1, from coordinate 34,031,831 downwards.
TCGAACAAATCAACTGCTTTGGCTAATAAGTCCTAACTCAACTTTGGCTTTGGAATATAAAGTCCTTTTATACAAATCCGTTATAAAGCCAATATGGTCATATGGTATTCAGCTGTGGGGTACTGCATGTGCATCAAACATCCAGAAGTTACAGAGAAGACAGTCTAGGATTTTACGTCATATCGTATGCGCCCCCTGGTACATAAGAAATGAAAATATACATGGGATCTCATAGTTCCCACTATCTACGAAGAAGTTAAAACGTACACGTCCAAATACGTTAACAAACTTGTCGCACATCCCAACACTCTAGCAATTTATAGCAATTTGACGGCTGCCAGAGACTAAAAAGAACTGACACATTGAGCCTGGCAAGGCGGCTCTCTCTACACAATAGAAGATAGATTTTTAAGATTTGAATACAAAAAATTAGTTATTACGTTGGTACTAACTAGTAAATAATAATTTAGAAATAAGATTTGTATACTTATTGTGAATTTCTTTTAATAGAAAGATTCAATAAAATAAAATACAGTATTAAAAAAAAATTAAAAAATATTTTCGCTACGACGTGTTTTTGAGTGGACGTTTATTATCGCAGATGTCTCTATGCCAATTATTGCATCTGATTTCCTAAAACATTTGGAACTACTCGTGGATGTAAAACATAATGTACTGGTTGACCACAAGACCATGTTAAAAGTGACTCGCGTCAACCTAACATTTCGGCATTTGACACACGTAACTGTTTTTCAACTTTGTTGCACGAATTTAAGGACATCACCATACTCAACACCAATCGTACGTTGCAACCAAATACTACGGCTGTCACACATCATATCACAACAAAAGGTCCAGCGTTATTTTCGAGGCCACTCAAGCTACCTGGTGATAAGTTTATGGCAGCCAAAAAGGAATTTGAGTAGCTGATGGAGCAGCGGATATGCAGGCCTGCCAGCAGCAGTTGGGCCAGCCCATTGCACATGGTGTGAAAGGCAAGTTAAGGCGATTATCGCGCCTTAAACGCCCGTACAGTGCCAGACCACTACCCAATACCTTTTTTGCACGACTGTACCCATATATTACACGAGAAGCGAGTTTTATCAGTCATCGACTTGCAACGAGCTTACCATCAGGTGTCTGTGGAACCAGCTGACGTTCCGAAGACGGCAATAACGACACCCTTCGGATTGTTCGAATTTAGCTATATGACTTTTGGTCGTACGCGGGCTTGATTTCATCTTTGCATATATTGACGACATCTTGGTCGCCTCTGCTGGAGGAACACCATAGCCACCTTAGGGCGCTATTTAATCGTTTGCGACAGCACAAATTGGCCATCAATGCCGCGAAATGTCAACTGGGTAAGAGTATTATAAATTTCTTAGGCCACACTATAACACCAGAGGGCATAAGGCCCTTAGACGAAAGAGTGGCAGCCGTGCGTATGTACACTCGACCTAAGTTAGCAAAAGACCTAAAACGATTTCTCGGAATGATTAATTTCTACAGAATATTTTTGAAGAATGCAGCCAAGAGTCAAAAAATACTACAAGCATTAATTTAAGGGAATGTAAAAAACGACGTTACACCCTTAGAGTGGGATAACCAAGCAATTTCCGCGTTTGAAATCTGCAAGGATGAAGCGCCAAACGCGCAGTTAATTTTGACCACCGATGCGTCAAACGATGCCATCGGCGCAGTTTTACATCAGATTGTTCAAAATACGTTGCAGCTACTCGGGTTCTATTCAAAAATTGTCCGAGGCTCAGATTAAGTACAGCACGTACGATCGCGAGCTTTTGGCAATTTGCAAGAGTATTGGCCATTTTCGCCACATGCTAGAAGGTAGAAGCTTTATAATTTTGACTGACCATAAGCCCTTGATATTCGCCTTCCAGCAAAAGCACGACAAAACCACGCCACGACGGGCACGCCACCTTGATTTTATTAGTCAGTTCTCCACGGATATTCGCCACCTTCCTGGGAAGGAGAACGTGGGCGCAGATTGTATGTCTCGCATAAGCGTCATCAACTGTCCTGATTTTGATAGCTTGGCAGAGGAAGAGATATTGGATCGTGAATTGAAATCGTACCTCGAATCGGGCAGCTCAGCGCTTTCGCTAAAACAAATTCCAATACAAGATTCAACGCACATGTTGTACTTCGTACCAAAAAAGTTTCGGCAGAATATAATATCGAAACTGCACAACCTTTCACACCCTGGACGAAGGGGAACACAGCGCTTAGTGGCTCAGAGGTACATATGGCCGAATATGATGAAAGACGTTGCACAGTTTGTACGAGTGTGTTTGCCATGCCAACGCAACAAAGTATTCCGACACACCACAGCACCTGTAGGTAGCTACGAGCCGCTAGCAAGACGTTTCGACCATACTAACGTAGATATCATCGGTCCACTCCCAGTTTCTAGAAATAATCGCTACTGTCTTACCTGTGTTGACAGATTTTCTCGATTTTCAGTTGCCATACCAATTCAAGATATATCGGCCGAAACGGTTGCACTTGCCCTGATAGAAGGATGGATATCCATATTTGGCGTTCCACTTTGCATAACGACATACATGGGAAGACAATTTACGTCATCAATTTTTTCAGAGTTAACGAGGCTCTTAGACGTTCAACATATTAAAACGACATCGTACCACCCTCAAGCTAACGGACTTGTTATTTAATTTGTCAGGTTTTTTGCTTTTGTTTTGATTATTATTCGCATTATTTTCAAATGTTATATTTGTCTCTTTCTTTAGGGACTGCCCGCGGCAAAAAAGCAATTCATTAGTGGAATACAGAACAGGTAAAATATTCTTAAATTTCCACTACTGAAATATTCCGGATTCGGAAAACGGGAAACCAACTTTGTTTTAAATTTTTGGAGCAAAAAAGCAATTATAAATTTAGTTCGAAAATAGGTTTAAACTAGCTATGAGTCCATACGCGCATACTTTGTAAAGTGATTGCGTAATTATTCTATAAAATTTTAAACACCACAGTTTTACAGCTCTGTGGCAACATGCAAAAAGTAGAAGGCATTAAAGAACTCACTTAAATAAACTGTGTTGGGCAAGGATTTCATTTCATATTATTTATTTTATCATAACTTGTTTTTGTTTGGCACGCTATTTCTACAAGGATCATATTAGGATGTAGTAGAAATTTTGATATAAAGAAAAAAATTACGTTTAAGTTTTTTGGTTTATATCTGGCTGATGAGATCACGTCCTTGCTAAAGATTAAAGTAAAAAATAAGAGATTAACACTACTTTATGTAACGAAATATATACAAGTGATTATAGTAAATAATGTGATAAGGCTAGTTAAGTTATTATGTTTCAAAATTACGCACACAGAAAACAAATTTACATTACACAGAGCCAAAATACGTACGTTCATACCTACATAAGTATGTGTGTGTAGGAGTCTTGGTTACTTCTTAATAGCAGTATTTGTCATAAAAACAGATTATTTGTGGCTAAAGATAAGTCATGAAATTTTGTAACATAATTCGATCAAATTTTGAGTGAGTAGATTTTTGTGCATGCCACAAAGTAAATTTATCAAATAGGAAACAAAACATCCATGTAATAAGATTAACAGATTTCACAAAATCTTTTGTGGATATACAAATTAAAATAAATCGTAAAATTGGCGAAAATTGTGTAAAATTGTCCAAAATATATGTCATTAATATTTCGCTATAGTCATGTGAGGGTGTGCAGTTATTTAAATTTAATTTAACTAAAATTGTCTCAAAATCTCAGCCCCATTTATATTTGTACCATTTAAGGCCACATAATCTTGCTACATGTTGAGTGTATTATCTATTTCTGATTAATAACTTCATCTCATATTTTTTTTGCTATTTGTTTCACAAAAAATATAGATTAGAGATAGTAATAATAGTTTTTTCACACAGCTGTCAAAGCTACCAATGCCATCTAACTGTCAAAATATTCAGTGAGATTTGCCATTTCATCATGCATCATTTAAGGCCTGCCGAACGTATGGAAAATATTATCGAAATATTGGATTCAGTGTATCGGCGATTCGTCACACCGTGCCAAAGTTTGACCATGAGTATACTCTTTTGAAACTTAATCATCAAACTGTCAGAGATTTGTTCGTAGTCAAGAAACATAGTTGCTGTAGCGGCCAGGGTCGACGAAGACCCTGAAATCGCCAACGAGTCATGGCTTATTTTGCGGTTGGATTTGGGCCTACATTCGCTTAAGAAAGCCCTGGAGCAATAATTGAAGCCGGACAAGCTTAGATAGCACCGTGAGTTCGCTAATTGAGTGCTGATACAGAGCTAAATTTAAACTCAATTTAATATCTCATACCGCTTCTTTAATAAATTTGATTTTCTATTGTACTTATCTTTTCACCCTTAAATAAAATATTTCCTGGATTTGTAAGCAGGAAACAGAGGTCAGTCAAAAGCTTCCTATATCAAAAGGAAGGATGACTCATGGTCCGAATCCTCAGCGGATTCCCTTGAAATCTTGATGAAGACGCACTTTCCGGGCTGCAAGGACATCGGTACGGATTATGTGAACTCTAATGGAATTCTGTACACAATCGATGGGAATATGATATCTCATGACAGGATTTCCTGGGCGATAGACACTTTTTCCCCTTACAAATCACCTGGGCCAGATGGCATTCTGCCAAGGATGCTACAGAGCGCTAAGAAAATTATCACTCCCTGGCTTCATAGGATATTCATACTTTGTCTTTCTCTCAATCATGTTCCAGAAAATTGGAGAAAGGTCAAGGTCGGTTTTATTCCAAAAACCGGCAGCAGAAGTCATGAGAATGCGAAAGACTTTCGGCCGATAAGTCTTTCATCTTTCCTGCTCAAGACTCTGGAAAGACTCATTGACTTTCATATACAGCATCGACTGGAAAGCACCAAGGGTATTTCGAGAAGTCAGCATGTCTACCTAAAGGGTCGATCTACGGAAACAGCCCTACATGAGGTGCTAGGGGTCATAGAAAGGACCCTTGAATACAAACAATACACAATGGCATCCTTCGTGGATATAGAGGGAGCCTTCAATAACGTGACTACTGTGGCCACTCAACATGCTCTTACTAGTCTGCGAGTGGAGGAGTACCTCAGTAACTGGCTGGTGTCCATGTTGAGGTCAAGAATAGTCACTGCAAATCTTGGTAACAGCAATATGACAAAACTAGTGAATAGAGGTACACCTCAGGGTGGTGTAATCTCTCCGCTACTCTGGCTTATGGTTGTTAACACGATTCTTATGCAATTAGACGACAAAGGCATAAAGGTCGTCGCATATGCTGATGATATTGTGATCTTGGTATCAGGACTGTTCCCGGACTGGGCTATGAGGAATGGCCTAGGAGTAAACCTGGACAAAACCAGTTTGGTACTATTTACAACAAGGACCAAAATCCCTAGCTTCAGACTACCGCGGTTAGGAAACCGTGACATTCCTCTTACGAACAGTGCGAAATATCTTGGTGTCATCCTTGACTCTAAGTTGTCATGGAGGCTGAATATTCAGCACAGAGTCAAGAAGGCTACAGTAGCTACTACACCTGTCGTAGGATGTTCGGCGCTAAATGGGGACTTAGTCCTTCTATAGTTAGATGGATGTACACAGCCATTGTACGTCCGATTCTTACATATGGATCTTTGGTGTGGTGGCCTGCGACAAGGAGGAAATATGTGGTGGACCAACTGTACAGAATTCAAAGATCGGCATGTATTGGCATTACAGGTGCACTGCGTACTAATCCATCAGAGTCACTGAATACTAAACTGCACCTTATTCCTATAGATCTTCACATCTGCTAGTAGTGCAGTTAGGCTAAAGGCGACGGGAAGTTGGCGTGCGAGGACGTACGGCCATGCGAATATTTTGGGCGTACTGCCTCCGGATATAAATCAACTCCCTGACTACACTACGCCGCAGTTAGACTTTGATAGAGTGTTCAAAGTACTAATCCCCTCCAGGAGGGAGTGGTGCGGTGGTAGTCTCGTGGAGAACTATAACGTCAGGATATACACGGACGGTTCTAAAATTAACAGCGGTGTAGGCTCTGGCGTCTTTTCTAGTGATCTTGAGATAGGCATCTCATATCGTCTTCCGGATAATTGCAGCGTATTTCAAGCTGAAATACTTGCTATCATGAAGGCATGCAGGATTGTATATGACAGAAATATACGTGGGAATATTGGTATTTTCGTCGACAGTCAGGCGGCGCTTCTGTCACTCAGATCGTACAAAACTACGTCTCTGTTAGTCAGTCGATGTATGAAAGAGTTGTCAAGGCTAGGGAGCCTGGTGGATGTTACCTTGGTTTGGGCCCCTGCGCTTTGGTAATGAACAAGCAGACAAACTAACCAAAGGAGGAACCGCTCTAAATACTCCTAATGTGGAATCAGCCGAAATCCCCCTGGGGAATATTAAGAGCGGCATCTTCAGTCACTTTTTTAAGGAGGCTGATAATAGGTGGCGGAGATTGAGCACATGTAGGGTCTCTAAATTGATGTGGACCTCTTTTAATTTTTGGCGCACTATGCAACTGATAGGTCGTGATCGGAGGAACTTATCGAGGTTGCTGGCAATATTAACAGGTCACTGGGTGTTAGGAGAACATGCCAGGCGACTTGGACTCCCCTATAATGACCACTGTCGCAGTTGTAAGGACATAGAGAAAGAGTAGACGGTTTTACACCTTCTCTGCGAATGCCCTGCCCTGGCTGTCAGGAGACACAAATTTTTTGGAGACTACATACTGGAGGATCTCAGTGAGATATCTAGGTGCGGTTTCAACGATATTTTAAGATATCTCACGGCTACGGGATGGATCTAGCTCCCTAGTCTAAGTGCGAGCATAGGCTCTAAGACACCATTTACCTGGCGAGTGGTGTGGTCTTGTCAAAACGGGGTCATTAAGACCCTACTTGACAGCCTGCGTGCAGCAAGCTACCATGTAAACCAACCAACCAAGCAAGAAACATAGCCAAGATTGTACATACTTTTATATGTGAATATGGCGACGATGTTATGACCGATATGGAAGACAGCGTAATGCTGATATGGGATACAAAATTGAACCTGTTGATTGGCCTGCTCCTCAGCCATTTGGTAAAAACGGGGTTTAAATAAAACAGAAATATTGATAATCTCATTGCAAGTAAAATGACTTCATGAAAGTCACGGCTTTACAAATTTTTTCTTAAGTTGCACGCGCATTTATTTAAAGATGGACGGCATTATTTTTAAATTGAGTCAAAAGTTCCGGAACTATTCTTTAATTTGAAGCAGTTACTTCTCAGAAATATTGTGTGATTTTGCTTGTTGGTTCAGTTTTATATATTGCAAACAGAATAAGCCTTGTGCCGTAAAAACTGCTGAAGTCAAATTATTTGACAATCTAAGAAGATTTCGAAACCTTTTAGGTCTGCTGTTATCAATCGTCCATCTTCTACAATGGCATAGTGAACAAAATGATTAGAGTGCGCAGCTTTTATAAAACTGTTCTTTTTTAGTGGATGCTCGATCATCTATTTAAGTTTTTTTTATATTGAGTTCTAAGTAGTAGAGGGTGACTGGTAGCAGATTTATATTTTCAAACTTATATAAAAAACATAATAACTGATACAAAGTTTTATTATGAGCATTGAAAGATAGAATGGAAATGCGGATTTTATCTTTTAAAGAGTATGTCATCTAGATGTCTTCCGTCGAATTGAACACACTCTTCAAAATGGATCCTAGTGTTTTGCGCCTCACGCTGCAGTAAACTTGGTTCAATTGAGCTGATTTCTCGACGAATATTTTCCTTTAAAGCCACAAGAGATTGGGGATTGGAGATAAACCCTCTCTTTGAGGTAGTCCCATAAAAATATCCATGGGAGTTAGATTGGGCGACCTCGGTGACCGTGGGATGTCCCCAAACCGACTGAACAGTTTTTGGGGGAAATTTTCCCGGAGCAAATTTGTCAAAGCTCTGGCTTTGTGTGCAGTCGCCCTATGCTGTTGAAACCACGTGTGTGAAGTGTGCGATGGATGAGCTCGCAGGTTTGGCACAAAGAATTCCATAATCATGCGTCGATCATTTTCACCGTTGACATTCGTCTCCTGGCCTTGAGAATTTTGAAAAAAAAGTGTCAAATTATCTCATGCGTGGATAAGGCACGCCAAACAGTTATTATGAGGAAATGCAATGGGTTTCGATGTTTCAATCGAGGATTGTGAGTTCTTCGAGACCAGATGATGTGACCGTTTAAGTGGAAATGAGCCTCGTCGCTCCAAAAAATGGAATATACATTGCGAAAACGCTCCAACATATGTTCAGAAAAAATTTTTGCTTAAATCAAAGTCCCTTTCTTTCAGTTCTTCAACGATTTGAATTTTGAAAGGATGGAACTTTAAATCCTTGTTTTAAATTTCATGAATAATCGCTCTTAGAAGCCCCAGTGAGGCTGCTCTTCTCCGTATTGAAAGTCGCAGATTTTCACGTAAACTACTTTCAACCAGTTCATTGTTTTCGGGAGTCCTTGAAGATCGACTGGGCCATAGCCGTAGGACATTCATAGCCGAGGCAGTGCGCGGAATCTCTATACCCACGAACGAATTAAATTTATCCTCGGTCCATCACGTATTCGCCGAATACCGAACTTTGAAAAAAATTGTCGACGAGCAATTACGTAAGAATCATTACTATTAAAAATGGCTCCACACTGCGACATGGCGACGACTGCGACATCGTAACTGACAAATCCGCACAGTTGATAATTCCAACGGCACAACCCTTCCTCCGCGCCGTTTAATAATTTTTTAAATATTTTTCTTATTAGATTGATTAGTTCACAGACCACTGTTGAAATTAATATGTTCAAAATGTTTGTCTATTTCCTTAGGCAATGCGTCGTTGAATGTCCTCTCAAATATTTACAATCTTGTATTTGGTGTTCAGAGCTCCAACAAAAATAAAAATAAAAAAATATAATGCTGATGCAGTCATTCCCTTTTAAGTCTCTACTTAAATAATCATACGATGAGTTTCCCCACATGCATACAGAAATAGTTTTGATGGATTCAGTTATTCCTTGGCAGTGTGAGAGTGTACGTTTATGGTGCAGGCATTTGCTATTGACCACGTACACAAACTACAACCGCAATTTGGTAAATAATGCCAACATCAACACTTTTTTTCCTCCACTATAAAAGAAGAGATCGACGAACAGAGTAAAGATATGAAATAAAAACCATCATTTTACTTGTAACACCAGCAGTGGTAAGGATTATTAGACGGCTAAACTTTGGGTTTCTTCCTTTTCCCTTTTTTCCTTTCTTAATTTTTTGTCCATTATAAAACCAAGAACAATTTCTCTGCCAATAGAGACACTGATATAATGTTAAATCTTGTACACTTGGGGCTTTTGTTGTTGCAACATGAGTTGCGTTTTAAGAATAAAAAGTATTTCCGCTTTCTTCTATTACTTTCCAATTTTTATCTATGATTTTTTCATGGTCTACCAGTGAAGAAAAGCACGACAAAAAATTGTGTTTTATCTTGGTGAAAAATTCAATTTAAGTTTTTCTCGACAGAAACATTTTTATTTTCTTTCTCTGGAGAAGGGATCGCTGGGAATATGGCGGTTTTTTCACTTACTTGTAATATCTTTGTAAACACAAGCTTTTCTCATGAAAATTGTTTGTTAACTAAAGCTTATTTGAAATGCATTTTAAGTAATAGAGTCTACGAAACTGTAAAGTTTTTAATTTTCCTTCGGTGTTGTCCAATTTTCCTTTTGTTTCTTTCCCCACTTGCAAGCACGTGCTTGCAAAAGTTTTTATTTAGTTTTACTTCGAATAGAATTTGAAATTTACTTTTCTTATGAAATTAAATAAAAGAGATGAAACAGGGGATCATATTAAGTAACTGAACGTGTTGCACTTTTGTAGGTTTGAAGAAGTTTTTGGGTAGACGAAATTGGATATATTAAAAATGTAATAAATTTGTATAATTTTAAAAAGCACAAAATATTCTTATAAAACAAATTCTAAAACTTTAAACATACTCAAGTACATACATATGAACATGTGCATATTTTAATCTTGATTTCTATTATTCTTGGCAAAAAGTACTCGCTGAAAATCAATACGCCTACTTAACATCCAATGTGCTATTCAGACAATCAACATAACGATGAAATGTACTGGGTAATAATCTGTAATAAAAATTTTAATAGGTCCTCGATATATGTATTTGCTATTTATATTTGTAATAAAAATTGGTTTCATACAGATAAAAACCTAAATACTAACAATGTTCGCACGTCAATATTTGCTTTTTTTTTTAAATGTTTGTTGCTTCTTTTGACAAACTTTAGAGCATCAAACTTGCGCCCTGATCGCACTTCTACAGGGTTTTGGTCATCTGATCGTGCTTTGCTTGTGTCGCCTATTTAAAAGTGCTAACTTCACACCAAAATGTTAACGTATTTCATTAGTATATGTTGTACTGTCATATAGTCGACCGATGCCATTACAATCTAAATTTCTTTTAATGAGCCCTGATCGTTTTCCCCAATTTTAAGTTGTAGTTCCATGTAGTTATAAACTTGTACAAATACATGTGCATTACGTTATTTAATGTCAATTATGTATTTGGTTTCGATTAGTATTTTTTCTGTTTTGTATATTGTGTAATGTACGAAATTTGTAATCTTTACATTGTTGGTAGAAAATTCTTTGAAATGAATCATTGTATAATTGTCATCAATTACTTTCAATTATATTTCACCCATTACACGAAATTTGTAATTACATGGAATTGGCAGTTGGAGATCATCAATTGAAAATGGCGTATAATTGGTAATTGGCAGTCACTGATCAGAAGTTTGGAATGCTTCTATGGCTATAAGACCGTCTGAAGCCTTCTTTATAAATTAGTATCGCGGAACTAAATGAGAATGAATATTAACATTTGACTGGTTCTATGCCCGGACATTATCGAGCGAACAAGGACACACATTCTTTGTGAATGTTTTGTGTAATGTAATTTGTGATAGAAGACGTGTATTTAATTTTAGGCTGTTGTCTTTGAATGATATCGGGCCATCTTCTTTGTCCTCTATACTGGTCTAAATTGGGAGCGCACGTTCTTAATTATTAGTTATGTCATTTAATTTAACTTCATTCAAATTCTTTCCGCAGGACACAAAATAACGCTGTATTTTCTTAAATTAAAAACAAACTTTTAAAACGCCCATTTTTTCCATTAGTTTTTAGCCGCAAGTGGTTCAATTGTACCCCAAAATTCATCACTTCTTTCCATACACTTATCGGTAGAATAAAACTTAAATTCCATTTTAAATGCAACAAGTAGCTGTCATAAAAAATTAAAAACAAAAAATCGTAAAATAAAACGTAGTTGAGTATTTGTAATAGTTTTTCTCATAAATAAATTTTTAATAAAATTCATGAACCCATAAACTATCTTTTTGTTCTCTTTTTGTTGTTGTTCCTTTGCACGATTGCAGTTGGGACAACTACTTCAAAATATTCATCCATATAAGAAATAAAACCAAAAAATAATGTATTTTTGTAAGAGTGTGAGCATTTCAGTGTTTTTTATTTATTTATTCTACTACAAATATGGACATCAAATAGACATTTTGGATGATTGTAAAGAAGTTTGTTTGTTTTTGTTTTTATTGTCAAACTTAAACTTATAAACTGCTGGATGCACCTAAAAGCTAAAGGCTGCCTGTTGCCATTTTACATTTCTGTATGTGTTGTATGTCTGTTGCATGAAAGTACGTATGGTTACTTCTTCATACATTCATACATATGAATGTGATGTATTTTGCGAACATATACGACCGATAACCAATTGATAGACAGACAACAACAGGCTGCTGATGTTTAAAGTTTTTTTATACATACGTCTCGACTTAATGTCTCGTCGAGATGTCATACAGTTTCAATGATATTGAAAATATTCGAAATGCAACTGTAAATATTTAACAGGGATGTGGTTGTATCCAGACATAATAAAAAAATACACTACACTTCGTGAAATATAGTATTAATATTTGATTTCCCCAAGCTTTAGCTGCTATCTGGACACATGACTAATTTATGCTTGACAAAAGGTAAAATACCAACGAATTGATACAGACTTCTCAGAACAATAATAGTTATGAACACATAGCCGCAACCGGTTTGTCTCCGAACCAAACTTGAGAAGGGATGACGGAAATTCCTTCCGAAAATCTACATCAATTCACCCTGCTGGAATATCAAATCAAGAATTAAAATATAACTTTTTTTCATTACTTTGGAACAACTTATTTCTGTCTTCTCGGACGACGGCAACTAAATCCTTTCCCTTATGTCTAGTTTCTATTGGAAGCTTGTCTTGGTGAAACTTCTCACCGTGTTCATCTGGGACTTCTCACAAATTATATGCAAAATAACTGCTATCGATGTGGTTGCATACCACATTATTTTTAGCATCATTAGTTTTTCAATTCTGCAAAAGCTGATATCATATTCTTAACCATTTTTTTGCCTGCCTTGTGAACCCCTAAACCGTTATTAGTTAAGTACTTAATACGTAAACAAATTATCTTATGTTCAAAGTAATATAAAGTTCCAAAGCAGTAAATATAAAAAAATAACTGTTAAATCATTTTTGTGCACAAATAAAACGGAAAAAATTGGTCTGCTTGTAAATGTAGAGGAGTTATTTCCACAGTACAAAGGGCTTATAATTTCAATATCTTTTAAACGCAGCTAAAAAAATATTTGAAAATGCGGTTGTTCGGCAATCATTGGGCACGATTACAAGACGAAACTGTTGAACTCAACTGCTACGAATCTGTTGAGCACGACTTTTACTTCTTATAAGCGGATTGCAAAATATATTATAAAATTAACAGCATAACTCTGTTCTATCAGCTGTTGAAGCTGAGCACAACTTGTTGACTTTAGGTAGCTAAAATATTTTATGATGGAAAAATACATATTCAGCTTTAGCATTTTGAAAAAAATTTTCAAAATCAACAAGAGGTAGCAACCTGGACCACTGAATATATGAACCCAAGAGCCTCTCCTAATGGAGCATTTTTCTTGATACATTAGTTGCAAGTCTCATGTTATTTCCTTCAACAGACCAACTTACTAACATGCCCATTTAATCTGATAATATCTTTCAAGATTTCTCCAGATCCTACATACCGAAAATTGATAGCGATCGTCCGGCTTTAGTTCTTTACAGATCAGTCATTTATATACTTTAAGACTTGTGATTTACATCGCCAAGTTGTTTCCAAATGACTTTACGGCTTAAATTGCTTGCCTATTTCTCAAGAGCCTTAGTTTTTACAATGAAATAAATCATTTTTAAATGTTGTATATACGTAAAATTGAAAACACCAACGCCATTTAAGACACTTTAACACACAGGAATCACAAAGAACCCTCAAAAACTCTACACTGAAAAACAATAGTAATGAGTGTTGTTTTCAGACGTATAAAACTTTAAGATAGCAATACTGCTTGATATGTGCATCAATTTGTTGTTACTTGTTTTGTGCTTGGCTTGCCATTTCATTCCGAATAGATCGAGACCTGAAAAACGCCTGCAAATTGTGCAAGTTTATTTCACAAATCGTACTTCAGTTTCATGGTAATATTCTGTGAAGTGTTGAGACTCATGTCTAACTCAACTGGTGCGCCAATAAACAAAATTGTCGCATTTAGAACGAAGATAATGCAAATGGCATTACCGAAAAACCTTTATATCCAGAAAAAGTCCCTCGTTGGTACGCTTTAAGGTCCTGGTTGGTCAGAATTTGTACAGAAACGATGCCGGCCAGAACGTTACAGTTAATGGTGGCCGCTACAGCCCCACGATCACTGACTTTTAATCCGGAAGAGCTGTGGTTTTAATATGACGATGCAACCTTCCGGACAGCACTTGCCCAAATTGATTTATTAAAAGAAACGTTCGGTGAACGAAGAGTTTCCAGTAATGCACCGATAAATTGGCATACAAGATCCTGCCATATAACACCACTGGGCTAATTACTGTGGAGCTATGTGAGGTCTCTCATATAAAGCGATTAGCTATAGACGATTGACGCCTTGGAAGGTAACCATCATCAAGTTGTCACTGTCATACGACCTTCTTTGCTGCAAAAAGTGATCGAACACTGGACTCGCCGAATGAACATTCTCTGAGCCATTTGTCAGGAGGTATATTCCAATAAAAATACAAGGAAATATTCTTCGGATAAAGCCAACTTCTTGGCAATTAACACCATTTATCTGACCTTTACTTCAATTTAAAGCTTTATACTATTGAAAAAACGCACTTTACTTGTTGACAACTAAAATATTGTTAAGATTTTAAACAAAAGACTACACAAACGATATCTGTGACATTAAAATTAAGATTCAAGACATTCTTAAAGCTGAACTTTAGTAAATGTCTGATAAATCTAAAAATTTAATAATAAATATAAATTCACCAAGGAAGTATTTGAAGATTTTCAATTACACACATGTTAAAAATTCTGCTCCTCCCTATCTCCACTATTAGTGACTACCTCTGTTTTGATGCTCATGTGTATTGAATGCATCCATAAGAAGGCAGCATTTGTGTGAGTGCGTTTTTTTATTTAAATCACTACGAAAACCAAATAAATTCATGTGTATAGTAAAATATTGATGACACAAGTTTACGGTATTTAGTATTGATTTTGATATGACAATATAAAATTTATTTCAAAATTTAAATAAAACTGCAGATACACAAACGAACACATGCAACTGTCGGCGCACTTGCACAATACATATCCATATTTCTTCTAGAACATCTAATCGAACATTCATAAAGAATGAAGAGAAATCTTAGGTTTGCTTAGGCGAGATGAAAGGAAAAAGTAAAAATACTTGACTGCATAAAACTTTCACAGGAAAAAAGACTACAATTGAGAAATAAAAAGGGCGATCTTAAAGAATGTGTGAAAAGAAAAACAAAACAACAGTTGCAACAGATTCCCTGGCACTTTCTACACAAGAACACAACAAACCAGTACAGAAAATACCATTCACAAACCAAAGGCAAAAGTTTATTCTTACAAATATGTATTCCAATGCCATTGAACAGATGGACGGTGGGTCATGATTGCAAAAATATCTTAACTAGTTGCAAAACTTTTATAACAATCTAGAATAAGGAAAAAGAACTTGCTTGCAAAATGAAATACATTTGATTTAATTATAAGTAAAGTCGCAATAATATGCGGTTTTTTCATATTATAATCTTTCAGCTTCAAAAAGTTTTAATTACCAGAAGAATGTTCTTGTGTGTGGCTCCTCATCAAGGTTTATATCTCCTTCAAATAGGCTTTAAAATAGTCATCTAATACGGATGCATCCGCTACCAATAATGCTATCGGTATTGGCGATATTTGTGTTGCCGCTACAACGTTATATTAATATACGTATCGTACACTAAATCAAAAATAGTCACAAAGCAAAAAATCCCAAAGCGTTCTTTAGTTGACCAGGTAAGCGAGGGAAGTAAAAGTAAAAATATGCATAACGTTTAGTTTCTGATGTAGTGTGCGGTATGTGTGTATGTATAACATACACTATAATTTCTTTTAACTTTACTTGGAGTTTTAATTCACTAGCACATCGGTGTGGGTATCGCGGATATCAACAAAAATGTGTATCGACACATCGCTAGCTTAAAACACTTAACACTATTAAATTAAATCCAGCGGTAGTAACATATTTTTTCAGTCTGACCTACTGTGCGTTGGAAGATAAAAATAACAAACAATTGAATGTCTGCCAAATCGGGCAGCCTGAGCTTTTCCCTTTATTCATTATTCTTTAACTACTTGTGATGCGGTTGCATTTTGTATTAAAGGTTTTCTTCTCCTTTAAACATGAAACTTGGGAAAAATATTAAAACTCTTGCATTAAAATCTGCAGCTATACTGAAAAAGTGTAGAGTGTTATGTGCGTGTGTTTTGAAGCTGATTTTTAGCGAAGGACAAAATCATAGCAGAAGCTTAAGTGTTATTTCAATACTTCTATCGGACAATATCAAATCGAATTATCTAATATTAATTTGAATTATTGTTTTAAATATTATAAACTACAAATTTATAAAAGGTCAAGTGGTTCAGAGTAGGGAAGCCCTGGAATAATAGCACAGTGTTACAAAATATAAAAAAAAATGCAGAGGTTCCCATTTAGCAAATCTGCTTTGCTGGATTTCATAGAGTACGGAAACACTCATAGTTTTTCTCGATCAATTAATTTATTGGCAAATTTAGTGAAGGAGTCTTTATAATGTTGCAAGAGTACTGCTCCGTATTTAACGAAATTCGATCCTATAATTGAAAATATTTAGAAAGTTCTAAATTCCCATTGGCAAAAGATTTGTTTGTTTCTAGAGAGGGATTAGAGAAAATTAAATAATTTAGAAAAAAGCCACCAGGTCCGCCAGTACAATGCTTTCCTCAGTGTCAGTATCTAGGCCATGTATTTTGTTATACCCAGCTTTAGCGTTATATAAGGGCACAAGTTTTAAAATTGTGAAGTTTTTTGTCATTTTATTTTTATAAATATCTACAATTTATATGCGACAAGATTTTTTATTATGCTTACATTATGCAGTAATTTTGAACAAATAGTACACGATTTTTTATTTTTGCAGATATATTTTTTTAAGCAAATAAAATACAATATTTATATATGCAGATGTAATCTATAGAAAGATTATTTATTTGCTTACTTAATTTTCTTACTCATATTGTACGAATATAAAGTGGTCGAATTTCTACCAGAAGGCAAACAATAATGTCTACGAGATGTCTTATGGTTCTTTTCTAATATTTCTAAAAAGGTTTAAAATGTTTCTGAGAAGCTGCTGGCTTAAGCAACCAGCGCAAAATATGCATAGAGACTGAATTGCCCACCATTAGATAAAATTCATTGTTACTGTCTAAGAGTTGGGATGAAATTAACAAAGGAGGCTTAACTAAAGCAACGAGAGCTAATGAATTGTTTTTAAGGTGGCATCTTATGCGAGAAACGAAGACGCCATAAGTGTTACATGATGCGAAAGTACATATGTGCATTACCCCAACTATCTCCAGTTTTCAGCTCTGACATATTAATTTAAAAACTGTTACAATATAATACATATTCTAAATTAAATTTCCGAGTATTGTAACCAAGGCCTTCACTTGTTTTAGTAAAATATACTACAAACACGACAAATACACTACTACAACTAGACTACTAGGGCACCCTCAGCTTTGATATAATTTTGCTCTTTAAATAAAGTTTTGACTGCTCTGAAACACAATTTTATTGATATTCGAAACTATATATTATTTTCCACACACACATATATATATATATTCGATATCAGTTATAATGCGTCATTACTCCTGTTTCCTTGTGGTAAATATGCCTGGGACTTATAGAACATCAAATGCAGCAACTTTGCTGATTTACAAATACATTGCAGTAAAAATATGGCGGATCCCTGAGCAAACTTTTCTTCCTAAAATTAGTTTCTAGTTCACGCATTCGTGTTGATATACTCTGGGGTTAAACTCTTCAGTGATTTCATTCGTGCGTTGGTCACACTTTCACGAATTCTGTAAATATTATAGTCCGAACGACCTGGCCGTGCACGCTGAGGTGTGGTCATATTACACACTTTGTTCGGAATTCTATACCAAATTCTAATTTGTGCGCTCACATGGAAGATTGCTTACAATTAAATATTCACAGAAAACCTGATGTTAATTTTTCGGGAGCACCTATGTTTATAATACGCATAGATAATTCGAATATGTTGGAATATTAATTTCATTTTGTTGATGATGCATACTTTGATCTTTGGAAAATAATAGCCATTGCCATGTGGAAACTCAAATTGTATCACTCTTACAATTGTTGGTTTATTTGTTAGTATTGCATCATATCCGGAACCATTAAAGATGCGAGGGCGAGGAAAAATTCGACAGGTCTAGAAAATATAGCATACACTTCTTTAAAAGTTTGAACTTTTAGTAGTTGAACACATTGTCCAAAGCTGGCTACACGACTACAAATGTCAATGGCTACAAAAGTTGGCCTGTAGACAGCCGCATAATTATTTTAAAAATGAAAGCTAAATAGTAATGTTAAAATATTATTAGGTGTTGTAATAGTTCATTTATATCTCAGGGGTACCACTTTCGGTTTTTATTTTTTAAAAGTTCCACTTTTTTCATGGATCCAGTTTTTCAAGTCTTATGTTTGGACCGGCCTGCAAAGTTGAAAATATATAATCGGATATATCTTCTGACTTATAAGGAGGACCTTTCCAACGATGCATCAGCCTTTTTGAAGTGTGGACCCAAAATGATCCGGGAGGTGCACATAAGCGATATTTAAGCCGAAAACCATTAATGACTCCAGAGATACTCGTATGTATAAACTTCACTCAATATTATAAAAATTCAATTACTTATTATGAATACATGTATATAACAAAAAAAAGAAATGAATTTATTTTATTAAAACTCTTCATATACTAGTCTGTGTTGCAACATTTAAATTTTGTAATTTTCTTTTTTATTTTACAATAAAATGTGTTTCTAAACACAAATTTCGTTTATATATTTTGTTATATTGTCAACATTGTTATACATGTTGATTTCGTCGCCGTAGTCCCATTAAACTAATTTCTATTTTTGTTGCCTTGTTGTCGCCAAATTAATCGTTCTCATATTAACTTATGTATTTCAATTTTTACAGATTGTCGTCGGTAGCATGCTATCATCTATGTGTTTAATGCATTACAACTACTTTGTTGCCAGTGGTTTTGATAATTGACTTGTTCCGTAAGCACATGATTTGTATGCTTTTATGCTCGCATATTTTATTTTATTTTTCCAAGCAATATGTATTGAAAAGATTGCATTCAAACTCTCTACCACTCGAAAACCCTCTCTAGGTGCTCATGATTTAAGTTACCAGCTTAAGGATAAACCAATTATAAAGAATGTCAGTATTATCTCGATATAACGATGAAGGGTTTGAAAAATGAAATATAGTTTGGTTTTTGTCTCCTGTCAATAATGATTTTTTGGAACAGTGTTCAATGGCATTTTACTTATTTCAAGTTGCTTTTCTTTTGCAGTGATTGCTACGATTTTTTTAATGTTTTTTTTCCTGAGAACAAACTCCAATGTGACGTTGGAAGTTTATATAACTTTTTATGTTTCAATACTATTTTACTTTTGAGCTATAGTGGTAGCAAACGTTTTGTGCATTTTTGGAAAGGGAAAAATATAAAGACATTTCTATTTTTCGTCATATTTTACACATCATAAATAGTTCTTTCGATTATCAAAAATAGTTTTCCAGGCAATTTAGAAACATTTTAAATTCAAGGTTGTTTCTTCTCTATTTAATTTTGATTATAACTTTGTTGTAGCGCAATTTTTAGCAAAAATATCTGGAACAATCTGGAACTGAGATCTTTAGATAGTTTTACTTCCATCAGTTTTAAAAAGGTTATGTTGATGCGAAAAAAAAATATTGGGGGCAGGAGAAAGTGAGAATTGAAAGGAGTAACCTATGCACAGACAATAAAAATAATTGGCTGGAAATCAGTTTTTACGAAATCATCAATACTGAGATCCCCAAAATCAGGGAGCGTTACAAAACTTATGGCTTTTTTTCGTAAAATTCGGAACTTGATATTTATTTGTTGCCAAGTATATCAGATTAGATTAGAAATGGTCAAAATTAGGTTTTCCAAGTATAAGTTGAACAGAACATAAGTTCGTCTAAAGTATTTTCGGATACAGTAAATTTCCGTGAGTGTACAGTTAGTTGTTTATTCCAATTTTTAATAAGATGAACATTAGTATCGACGCTTTTTTGGTTAAAATTTTCATTTCAAGCTCTTTATTCAAGTTTTTTACACATTTTATTAAAATTTTATGTACAAGTCTCTTTTAAATTTAGTTGTATAACTCTGATCTATTTGGGCATATGTTTCCGTAAATACGACTAATTTTGAAGACACATAACTAAAAATAATAAGTTTTTTGTTTATGCCACACAAATTCGAACGGCTTACGAAACAGTAATTAAATTTAATAATAATTTAATATTGTTAAAAAAACCGATAAAAAACTAGTTTTGTTTGTTTCTAGAAAAAATAAAGGCCAAAAAATTATTATTTCTGCTTAAAAAATTAAATATCAAAAATTCTGAATGGATTAAAATGCTATACTTTATTTGGTTTTCCGATGCTTGCTTACACGTTTTTCAATATTAATTATTATTCTCGTTTTTTGTATAAAACATTATCACTTTTAATAAAAAATACTAAGCTAAAGAGTCGGAGGTAAATTAGTCAACATAAATTAAATTTTATATATTTATTTGTGAAATTCCCATGAGGAAGATAGGAACATATGGTTTAGGTAATCGGTATAGTTTAAGATGGCCAGCTGATAAGGATAGCGCATTCGATCCTGGTGCTGCAGCTGCCAGCAAACCTCCTGCAGGTATAAGCTACTGTTGGTTATTTGATGGCGCCAACGATTTGTCTCACTGGCACTCAGAGTTTCAATGGGGATACTGCGTAACCAGCATCTCCTCTGCGACCCTCGCATCAAGACCGCTAAAGTGTCAGCGACTGCTTATTTGATTCGCAGCCACCCCATATATCTTTTAACGCATTGGCATAATTTTTATGTGAGGAGCAACAACATGTATTAATTTTAATTAGATATTTAAACTTGTGTTAGGTTCCTTAAATAATTGTTTATGCGAACTATCATTTGTATAAGGTTTTGCATATCAAAGGTCTGTGATCGTTTAAATGCCCGTAGCATCCAAGAAAATCAGTTAAAACTGTAGCCTATAATACAATCTACGCGGTAACATTCAATGGTAATTTGCTTTTAAGTTGCGGTTGTCATGTTTTAGTAGGAGAATCATTTTATGTGAAGAACTGAAGTTTATTTCTGCCTCTAGGCTAGCGGTTTATACATTTCATGTATCGTATAAAATTTCAAATCTACTTAGGTAGAAACACATAGCAAACGTTCGAAAATAGAACATAGAAGATTAGACAAAAAAATGAAAATGTTTTCTATAAAATTAATTCGGTCCACATGGAACGTATTTCCATGTTACATGTGCAACGACATGATCCGTTTACTTTCTTCCGAGAAGTAGATTAAAGGAAACGCTGAAAAAAAATGTTATGATATTTTTCTTTATCTCTGCTAAGTAACTGTTGAACTGCACTAGTGCCACCTGTACACAAACCGAAAACAACACCAGAAGTAGTAGCAGCAGTAGCATCATCGAAAATTGAAGATTTTTCCTCTATTTCTCACATCAAATCCAACAATTTTAAAAAAGAAAATCATTGTCCAATATTTTTTTTAAATGTTGTAAAATTCTTCTCCTCTTGAAATCTCTTTGGTTTTATAAACTGTATTAACATCATGCCAGAAATGGATTTCTGTTTGGATTAAAACATACTCGCATATACATACTTTCATATTTTGTGTGTTTTTCGGTATCTGTGTTTGTGTTGAAGATTTTCAAGTAGTGTAGTACAACTCGACTTATAAACCCGGTTAAGTTTGATTTGCTAAAATTGAAAAACTATGTGTAGCCTGCCGTTCTGTCTACGGAGAGTAGAGTACTTGAAATTTAGTTTTAAAATTTTGATATCTGTCTATTTGTCCACCCGTCTGTCTTCGTACACAGTTTGCATTCCGTTGGCATCCTATCAACAGTTGGTAAAATATACTTTGTGTAATCATTAATAAAGTTTTGGTCAAAAAGTTATTGAAATATTTCTATTTGATATTTCCTTCTTTGCTGTTGATACAGCAGCATGCATTTGCTTTAAACAAATATTTAAACTTGTGCAGAATTGTTTAAATATTTTGTACATTTAAATGTCTGCAACAGTTACAGATGCGAAAAAATAAATTCTTTTGGAAAATTGAATTTTCTTGTATTTTTTTATACACGAGAAAAACATGTTTCTTAAAATTGCTAGACAATTTCATGACTTACGCGATTAATTGCAGACAATTCTGTTGTTTTACAAAAAATTAACTTCTGTGGAATAATTGTTGTTACATATGAAAAAGCGCTCTTAATTCTTGAGGTTTGTGATTCAAACATATTGGCACTAAAATCGGGAGACATATTTAATAACTGCCAATAGGTTGAGAGACAACCTTTTTGTTAACCCTAGGGTTAAATAAGATCAAAGTGTAATAAGAAACCGACAGATATATAAAACAGAGCAGAAAGCAAGTGAAACTTCGCAGTGGAGGGAAGCTATCCTTGCTGTTTGGGATCGTTATTTTAACTAGTTAATACATCATACAATGGAGTTTATTATTCAGAGTAACGCAAAACTTTTCTGTGTCGTTACTTTATGCCGAGACCACAAGCAGTTGATTGCGAGCAATTACTGCGATCCAGTAACAACATATTCTTGTTTGACAATTGGATGTTCCCTGAAATCATAACATCGTGCCATGTTTTAGTTATTAAATTATTCAGAGTGGTCTACTAAGCTGAGTAACATTTGAAGGTGGAATCTTAATGAAGCGGGTCAAAAAATTGTATTTCGTTCTGTTTGTATTTAACAACACAATTAGATTTTATTACGAAAATGATATGGAAAAAATAATAATCGAATTTACAGGCACATCTACACCGTATAGGATGTGGGGATAGTGACGAGTGCAGGACATGTACAGAGGACGTCGAGACGATGGAACACG
This sequence comes from Phania funesta, assembly GCA_963932375.1. NCBI lineage: Eukaryota > Metazoa > Arthropoda > Insecta > Diptera > Tachinidae > Phania > Phania funesta. Next base: position 34,008,955 of record OZ010655.1, on the reverse strand, counting down.
ATGTCACTGCCTGGATTTCACATAGCAAAGGACCCGATTTTTCGCGGCCGACACTCTACCGGACGTGTGTCGTTTGATAGGCAATAACTAGCAACTAAGGATACATTTTGTTTAAGTTCGTATGAAGGTTGGATACTTTTTCTATATAGAGGCCGAAGTATTAGCCTAGATGTATGCCTACCGCTAAGAGAAGAATATTCTCCCTCCTCGACTTCACCTAACCCTTCTTACTCAGTAAGAGCTTTGAGCCATCAGGAAAAATACCTTATCGAGACCTCGCGACTACCTCTGAAAGGCGTCATGCGAACAGCGTCGATTTTAATGCACGTAAGACCCAGTGTTGTGTGCTTACTAAGATTCGCACGACATATTTGTTGTTCCATCATTAATTACGGGTGATCTAAAAATTAACGAATCATGTTCTTGACATGTAAATCCAGTGTCAAGTTGTATGAACTGAATATATTATTCAGATCGCAGAAAAAGCATAAAAGTACCTGTGTTGGTTTAAACGGTGTAACGGTTACGTCACTCTATATGAAAATTAACTACAATTCTCATGGGTCTGTGCTTCAAAGTCTATTATGAGGCTTCTCAACCAAATCTATTGCCTTAAAGGAACACTGATGCCATGTGGGCTGTGTTTCACTGTTGTATCGTGACAATGTGATCTAATGAAAACAGAGAACTGTATCCCGATTCCCAAGGATTTGTATGTGCGTATAATAGGTTCCTCCTTAAAGGCTTTCATTCGCCCAATGAATCGCTCAATACACTACAGAAAAAACAATTTTTTTCGCCGTACTCTCTAATGTGGAATAAGCTACCAGCGCGCATAATGCAGCCGATTTTAACGAAGAATATATCAATTCAAAAGTATTTACTTGTAGATGTGCACTATCTGTATTTGATTAGGAGCCATAAGGTTTTTAAGTTGCTACTAATACTTGCACAAATAAAAAAACACAAACATGCATATGTGCGTATGTTTCTCTAATAGTTGTTGGCGTAGCTAAGTTTGGCACAAAAAGTTTAATGTTTTCATACCAATATAACACGACTATAGAATGACGAATGGATTATGATGAGTACAAACACTAGTATAATTTTAAAATTCCTTTGGCATTTGCAATATAGTATTCTTCAACGTTGGTCAAGCTAGCGCGACATGCATTAGAGTGTTTGACCTGCGAAGTCAAAAATGTCTTTTAGATAATAATACAGAAACTCAAACATCGGGCCAAGCTTAGCGTAAGCCGGTATTTATGATTAAATAAAATTGTGTTTAAGCAATTGTTAACTTTGAAACAAATTCTACAGAAGCGTAGAAGTCAGCATTTGTTTTCGAAACTGTTCTTTAAAAAAATGTATTAGTTTGAAACTATTATTCAGAAAATTGTTTCTCTGAAATTGTAACGATTTATTAATTATTATTTTAAATATCAAAAGCACGTAAATAAGTTTTGAAAATATACCTGAGTATTTTTTAAATATAAGTAACTTTTAACTATGATAATAACCGTTCCTTACGGCAATCACATTATTTTAATCGAGAGAGGATTAATGTCTTTGCTGCTTTTTTTGTAAATGTCACATATAAATGACAGTATTTTTGCTTTAAATTTCAAAAATATTTATCACTTAAATCTCAAACCGATCTTTGACATCATTGACAATGTCTTTTAGGTTACAATCATGTCATTGCAACGCAGTATCTTCACTGTGGTCCATAAATATTTTTTGTGCCACCCAAAATAAAAATGAAACAAAAGCAATACGAAAAATATGCGCTTTTACTACTTTTACTGAAGAAAAAACAAAATAGTCGTATAAAAGGAAACCATTTAAAAAAATGTTGTAGCAGAATTTAATCACAATGGGTCTTGTTGCAGTGCGTGTTGGCAATTGACTACAATACGTAGATAATATAACGAAAGCGCAAGAAAATACTTGAATGGATATGAAACATCTTTTAGCATTTGCAAGACCCCATTTCGCATAATCCTTTATTTATTTCTTTATGTTAAGGATCTACAAAAAATGCCATTATGATACCTTGTAAAATGCAAACGACATTACATATTTTAACGCATGCGAATATTTATGAATGTTTGTGTGAATGTACATACTATATTGTATTCACACTCATACGCAGATGGACTGGCACTCGTACAGTGAAGTGTTAAAATTTAGACTTTTCATAATATTAAACCCGTAGAACAAATCCCGGTTAGTAGATCCAATTTCAACCCGAACTTTGGAATAACAAGTCCTTTTTCCGTTATAAAACCAGTAAAGACATAAGGCCTTCAGCTGTGGGGTACTGCTTGCGCATCAAATATCCAAAAGCTGCAAAAAATACAGTCTAATATTTTAGAACTAATCACGTGATCCCCTTAGTATATATGGAATGAAAATATAAAGATCTAAAAGAAGAAATAAAAAAGTTGTGCAAATATGTAAACAAACGGGAGCGGGACTTATTGCAAATATCAAAAAGACTATGAAGAACAGACACATTGAACCTGACAGGAGGGATCTCCCAGTACCATAAATTAGATGTTACATTAAAGTTTTCTTTTCGATAGATTCAATAAAGAAATCAGTTCTGATCGCCTACAATGGTCTTATATGTTCAGGATAGAATCAGTGTAATCCATATGACTTTGCGTTTTGCAGATGTTAAGAAAATTTACAAACATGTGGTCAAGCCTTGGGAAAAATTACACTACGTACACCAAACTCTAATAGCCAATTTTTTACCGTCTTTTGTCGTTGACAATTTATTCGCCGCATCAGCAGCCTCCACGATGATATTCTCGGTAGCTCTAGCACTACGATGCAAGCTGGTGTCTTCTCTATTGTATGTCCGCAATCTCTTCAAAGCAAGTTGTTGATATATAAAATTTAGCCAAAAATTATTCCGTAGAAAACTGTTATTCCGCATTTTTTGCACCTAACTTTATTTGAACACTAAAATGAAGATGAATGTTTTAAGTGATTCAACCTTTATATAGGCAACCATTTTAATCGTTTCAACCTAGTGCTACTGCTCTTGTTGTTATTGCCATTGTTGATGTACGAGTTTGGGAGCAGCAGATTGTGCTTCAACATTAAACGTTATTGCATCAACTGAAAGCAATAAAATGCAATATGGTCTCTGGCGCGCAGTGTTCAAAATATTCTCACAAGTCAAATGGAAGTATGTATGTGTATTTGTTAATATATTGGAATAAAAGTATATTTCTATATTTGTATATAAGTGTATGTCCGTAAACGTAAAATACAATACGCGGCATAATGTAAAACAAAGTGACTTCTCGATGATGTTGCTGCTGCAGTTATACGAACAACAGCAACATTTTCTTTAGCGTTTGACTTTATATGGCAAATGCATTCCCGTGAAAGCAATAAAATTTACAAAAAAATACAAATAGCTGGGCACATGTGTGTGTGTGTGTGTGTGTGTTTGCGTGTTTGTGTGTGCCTAATAATATTAATGTTAAAATATAATAACACGCATATGAACATTGGCGAATAAATGCATCTGGAAGAAAAAGGGACCAACAAATGAATGGGTTCTTATTTTCTTTTCAAAATTACAAGCCTCTAATAAATGTCACATTATTCTTCTGCAGTTTGGTTTGCCGTTTAATATCAGGTAGTAAAGCTTGACTTTGCTTACGAAACGTTCAGGAAAATTCTTTAATTTTATGGTCGATGAAGTTGTTGATCAAATTAGATGTTTCGTTAATATATAAGATTTTTTATATTTCGGGATTTCCAATTGCATACTGGCAAAACGTCTACTTAATGGTTAGTTCAGACAAAGTTTACTGAGCTTACTATTTCGAATTTTGAGCAATTACAGAACATTTACAGAAAAAAAACAAGAAATTTTCAACTTCTGTGTATAACACACCAAAATAAAACATGTGTTGTTGTCGTAACGCTTGTAAAATTGCTACCATCTTTCTGATAGAAACTGGACAAACTAGTTCGTAGCCGACACGAGTAATCCTAGGTACATAATACCACTTAAGATGGATCTGTGATATAATCGACTTTACTATAAAAGAGCAAAGCCGTGTAAAGGCAAAAGATTTCATTAAAGATGCTCTTTAAAATTCTTTTTGAAATATATATACTCAATATTCACATGAAGTCCTTAATGTACAACAGAGTTATATTTAATACCGGCTACACATGAGAGAACATTGGAGAAAATATTGGCATGTTCCAATTAGTGTTCCATCGTCTGTAGCTACGTTTCCTCCTGAAATTCATGTTCCTTCTTTTATCCAAATTCTCTTCATATTTTTTGGTTTTTATGTTGCATGTTACATCCTAGTTATTGCCTTAGTTAGTTGAAAGCAATTTCTGTAGTGAATATTTGATTGCTAACGTCCTTTGCTTTTCTTCCGTGTATGTGCGTTAAAAAGTATGTAAACTAGGTTTCCAAAACATATTTTCTCTTATGTTCCCTCGTGTGTGTCTACCACAAGCCCAACATGTCAAGAAATTATATCATGCGAGAAAGCAGAGCAAAACACTGCGAAATTAAACGAGTTTACTACATGGTACAGAAAGGAATTTTAAATATCTCGTATGCACAATAAGAAATAACTTTAAACCGCCAGACTGGTAGCATACAGTTAAAAACCAAATTCGGATACATTTTACAATGACAGACGATCTAAAATTTTTCCCGGTCGCCTCAACCATCTGCCAATGGGTATATACGACAATATTATGCCATTATTTGTAAACTTGTCCTATCTTTGGTTGGTCACATTAATCGCTCAACTTAACAAACAATATAGACTCGTACTCTTTAAACAATCATGATGAAGTAAACGAAATAAGATGACTGATGAGACAAGTCAACATAAAAGCGATTTGGTTTTTATATTTTCCCAACAAAACGCCAAGTTTAAACTCGTTTTCGTAAAGCAACAATCGAAGTAAAAATAAAAAATAATATAAAAATTTAACTAAAATAAATCAATTTACTAATATAAACAACCGTTCCTGCGTTTAATTTAATAAAGGAACTTAATTGTTAAACTTTAGAAAAAAAAGTAATCAAAAAAGTCGCAACAAAATAAAAATATATTTTATTATTTTGTTTTTTTAGTTTTTCCTTTACAAGTGTTAATATTGGAATCTAAAATGTTTTTGACCAAATATGTTCGCCAGACCATAAATATTTGTGCAACAAATAAAACACAATCAATCGTACGGCCATTGTTTGTAGACGTTGGACAGTGGCAAAATGTAAAAAAGTACCAAAGAAAATAAAAACAAACAAAATAATCGGAAGCAAATAAAGGCCAATGCAGATGTAGCAAAAGAATCAACAGCTCAGCTCAAAACAACAAATTCCCAAGTTGTTGAATAAAAATGCAACTCACATGTGACAACGATTTGTACTTTAGCTCCTTTTATGGTGGACACGTTAGCCTGTAAGACCCTCATCACAACAACCACAATAAAAATACGAATCATACAATTATTTTTGCTACCAATGGTTGCCAAGTATTTGAAAATTATATAAATTCAAGATCTAAGAATATATTTAATATGCGGGGCCTAGCACCTAAGAGCTGTTTGAAGGCCAAATTAAAAAGGCTTGCGCACTCATTCGAGTTGTGATACAATGTGCTTTGAAGTCAGTTACAATGCGCATAAAGCTGCACTACTAGTTGGGCTATTCGTCACCATCAAACTATCGCAACACGTAGGAGTGTTACATTCAGCTGCGCCGAAATGTGATGAAGTTGCTTCTCAAAATTTTTATTTAATGGGTTGTCAATTATAATTTGAATGTTGCACACTTACCTAGTCCAGCAGATTTTAAGCCCTTTTAAAGAAACTGGTATTTCCTCGAGCAATTGTTTCGCGACTTCATTTGATGTCAATCGCGTAGATTTGCTTTATCGTGTTGCTTAGCAACCCTGTTTCAACTCCTACTTGATCTGTCGCCATTCAATTCGTATTGTAACGTTCAAGCATTTAATGTATCGTACAATTATGCATTAAACTCAATGATGCTGAAACTGATGCTGCGTATGTTTCAAGCTGGGATCGAAAATCTCTCAACATCTTCTTGTCCTGCTGATACCTAAAAGAAGAAAAGGCAAGAAACACAATGATTAAATAACGTTATAACGATGTCTTCTTTTCTTTATTTTAACATTTGAAAAATTAAAAAAAAAAGGTAAAACAAACTTGCGATCTGTAATGTCAAGTAAGATTTCTTGTTGGTCCTGTGATTGCTACTTGCTAAAGCTGTTTATTTAGATTTCTATATTGAAGTGTATTTACAAGCATGTGCTTCTTCCTGCTGCTACAGTTGCCTTTGTTCTGGCAGGGATTTCTCCCTTCTGTATTCCGCATTGCTTCAGTCAATTTCTGATGGAATTTTGAAATTGTCATCTTGTAAAAATTTTATATTGAAATCAATTGCAATAAAAATAAAATTCATGTTTGTCTTTGCTGCTGTTGTTTGTTGTTGCGGTCAACAAATAACCATTTTTGGTAACACAATTTTTATTGCTGATAAATTGTACGCAATCGATTACATGGCAGAGATTCTTCGGTTTTTATTTATTTATTTATTTTTTTTTTTTGTCTTTACATTTCTTTTTATAATTTTGTGTGTGAGGGTTTTTTTGTAAGAATTTGTATTTGAGTATTTAGAGCACTGGTTTCTGGAAGGTTAAAATATATGTTTATTTTTGTGTTGGTTTCTAGTGAAAAGAAATTACACAATTTTCACTCGTGGTGAATTAAATAGGAATTTTTGTTAAAGTCTTTAAAAATTAATTTGCACTTAAATTTTAAATCATTTTAACACTGTATATTTCATAGCGTTGTCATAACTTTCACAAAAACAAATACTCGTAGAGGTATGTCATTCCATTTGTAATTCCTACAATATTAATTTCCGGCACCACAAAGTATATATGTAAATTCTGAATCATTGTAGGTAACGAGATCCGTGTGTCCATCTGCCTATCTGTCCGATGTTGAAATAAACTGTTTGGTATGTGCAAAAAACCATTCCGGAGATATGGTCAAAAGACACTTTTGCGAGTAAACGCATACGTATACATAAAATATTTAAATTATTTTGATTCTTTATAAAATTTGTTATAAAGTCGTCTACAAAAATTATCATCCCGAGGACCGCAGATTACTTACGAACCTAAATGTTTGGTCAAATAAAAAAGTTTTAAAAATACCTACAAGTTTTAAAAATTAAATAAAGAAACCGAACTCCTCTAAAATTCGAAGTTTAACAAAAAAATCAAGATTTCGCCAAAATTTTAAATTTGCCACAAATAAGAATTATCACCATAAAATCAAAAAACGGGAATAAAAACTTAGTTTTTACGAAAATATCAAAATTCAATGAAGACCCGAAATTTTACCAAAAACCCAAACTCTTCTTATTCCACAAAAACGCATATTTCACAAAAATTTTGTAAATTCACCATAAAGCCGAAAAGTTGCGTAAAATCAAGAAAAATGCCGCAATTTTATCAAAATTATGTTAACAAATACATTAAAAAAATTAAATTTCACCTCAAATGGGAAATTCATCAAAATATTACAAAATTTACCAAAAAAAAATCTAAATTTACATATAATAAATATATAAAAAAAAATTTCCATAATTTGGGAATTTACCAAATTTCGAAAATTCGCCATAAAAACACTCTGTACTTGAAAATATTTTAATTACAAAAATAAGAGAATATTTCAAAAAACAAAATTTTAAATATTTTAATATTAAATAACATAATTATTTATTATATTTAACAAAAAATTATTTTTTACCACAAAAATGTTAATTTCACAAAAGCCGAAAATTTACAAAAAAATCATTATTTGATGAAGTTCTAACGAAATGGATGTTAACAAATCCACCAAAAAACAAGTAAGACTTGTCGGCGCAATTTCAGCCTTTTTGTCCTTAAATTTCAAAATATAATGAAGTTTGTTTTTTGTTCCATGTTTTTTTGAAAAGTAGATTTTCTGGACCTCGATTGTTAAAATTCCTAAGATTTTCATAAAATACATATCTTTTGCAAATTTTCAGTAAACTGGACAATTTTTTCGAACTTGAATTTTAGTATTGAAATGTTAAAATTTTGTTAATTTTATGTTTTGTAGAGTTTTCGGAATCAGAAACATAAAATTTATTAGAACAATTTCGGTTTTAGGCTGTAGTTTGCCCTATATTTGGAATTTGTGGTGGACTTTGGTGAATTTTCAAATTATCGTGAAGTTTAGTTTTTTCTTGTTTTCAGATTAAAATAGACTTTTGGTAAAGTTTATAATTTTTATGATATTTAAATTAATTTTTTCATGAATTAGTTAATTTTTTACTGAATTCCTCAGTTATGATCAAATTTATATTTTTTTATATAAATATTTGATTTTTTTTAAATTTGTTAAATACATACTAATTTTTTTGTGGATTTTCCGCTTTGCGAAACTACAAAATTTTGTAATATTGAAATTTTTGTGGTGAAATTCTACTACTTGGTGAATCTGTTTTTAAGTTATTAAATTTTTTTATTCCACTTTTTCGACCTTATAGTGAATTTTGCGAATTTGTGGTGAATTTTAAATTTTGACAATATTTTGAACTTTATGCTTTTTTTGTACAGTTTTCATTTTTTGAATATTATGACATGTATATAATTTAAAATTTTTTAACTAAAGCTTCTTATGGCGAATGTTGGGATTTTAGTGAATTCACAATTATGGTAAAATTTTTAAATTTTGTTAAATTTTTAGGAATTCCTTAATCACGGTTTTAATAATTTTGTTACACATCGAAATAGTCAGAATTTCGACGTTTTTCACAAAATTTTTTGTGAGTTTTCAGCTTTTCTGCAAAATTGTGTTGAAATTTAAATTGTTGTGGTAAATATTCAAAATTTGGTGAATATTCATTAGTTTTTATATATATTTTGGTAAAATTGTGGCTTTACATTGAATTGTTTTTAGCAATTACATTTTTGTTCCAGTTTTCCAATTTTATAAAAAAATTTTAATTTGTGGTGAATTTAAAATTCTTGCCAGATATCGATTTTTTTAATTGTAATATTTTTTTAATTTCAAATTTTGTAGGTATAGTTTGATTTTGTGGTGAGTTTTCCAATTTTGTCTAAACCCCAAATTACGGTAAAATTTTTACTTTTATGATTGTAAATATTTTGGTGAATTTTTATTTTTTTGGCGATTTTTAAATTCTTTTGGGAATTCACTTGTGGTAAAAAATTTTTGAGATCTGCTGTTATATGTATGTTAGAAATCGATTTTGTTAAAAGTTACAAAAAAAGGATCCGGAATATATATTTATTTAGGTCGGAAATGAATATTGTGCAAATTACAAACGGAATGGCAAACGTTTTTGGCGACTCACCAAAATGCGAATGTTCACCATAAAAATTTAAATTACAAAAATAAAAAAAATTTCAAAAAAAAACCGAAATCGCAGCGAAACAAGAATTCACACAAAAAGTTAAAAATTCACCAAGAAATTAGCAAATCATATGGAATTTTAACACAATTTAGGAATTCACAAAAATTTTAATATTTTTTACAAACCATAGTCTAAAAATTTTAAGTAACCAAACAATAAAATTGTTTCCAGAAGTAAAGTTTAAAAAACCCGAAATTACAACAAAAATTTTAAATTTGGCCAAATTTAAATTGATCAAAAGTTTAAAAATTCACAATAAAATTTAAAAACTATAATAAAACCAAATAATTGCAAAAATACAAAAAACCAAATTCACAATATTTCAAATTTTCAACACTAAATTTTTAATTGCACCAAAATTTTGCAGTAAAGGACCAAATACAAACTCACCATATTTTGAAATTCAATGAGAAAATATACCCAAAGGCTGAAATTGCACCGAAAACTCTACATGTTATCACCGGAAAAAATGGGTACTATATTTTTAGTAGTTCCTACTTTTGTAAGGGGTATATAAGATTCGGCACAGCCAAATATAGCTAGCTATCTTATTTGCTCAATGCAGTAAATGTTAAGAGCTAAAAATATTGTTCTACAAAAATACGGTAAATAAGTTTATGATAATAATTAATTAAAGATTTCTTCTGTTGCCGTATCACCGTTTTAGTCGTTTTCTCCAACTATTATATCTGTTCCAACGGCATTGGACCAAGCTTGTTGTAAACCAAAGTTTGAATGCGAACTTTATTGACCGTAACTGTTGAAACTGAAATAATTCAGAATTTTCTTCTATTAACATAAATTTATTTATTAATAAGTTCAATAATTTCATTCCATGTCCTCTTCAATTTAATACTACGTTAGGTTAGATATACAGCGTGCAACCATGGCTTACGTTGATCCCCAAATCAGATCCCTATCTTTTACCTGAAAAGACTAGTAATGAAAGCCAAAAGGTGTTAAATCGGGAAGAGTATTATTCAATAATACAGAGGAAAAATGTGAATAGTCACTACAATTGTCCCGATTTGCCCTACACAAATCCGGCGTTCGTCCTCCAAGACAGCCACTGCAGTAGACAAATTACTGGCTACCGCAATGTCCAGTAACCGTGTCTACGATATCCCTTAATTACGTCTTCTAAAATCTCAACGGGTTTCTGGATCGAAACTATTATAATCTAATCTAGATTATCATCGTAGTCTTGCATATAGGTTCATCTCACCAACTGGACTTAGCTATATTATACAAAGCTTTGCTAATTTTGCTGACCGACAACAAAATATTACAAAATTCGTAAATACAAGAGTTCTGAAGCTCCCTACTTTATAAATTGCCCCTTCCGTCAGATGTCAACGCACCAATTATAAAGCAATTCTCAAATGTTTAGCCATACTAAAACGGACTACTTGCTATATGGCAATAAACGTAAAATTCTATATTTCACGATGAGTTACGACGAGAACTCGACAACACGTTAGTAAGCATTCAGTAAATCTCAAAAGCCTACGAAGCGCTGAAATAAGCAATGAAAAAGAAATGCTTCAAAGTAGGACAGCGCGGACATATATTATCTTATACGTAAGCAGGTTTGAATGCAATTATCAACTTGTCATTACATAGTATTTTACCAGGTGAAAGAGGAAATAATAGTTTCCAGTTTCAGTTACAGTAGGTGTCATCAATTACAGCTAGAAGAAAGTTATCATATGAATACTTTCTTCGAAAAAGCACAAACCATGGTACGGTGCTTAGAAAATCCCAGCTAGCGTTTAGAAATATTTTAATTTTTTTCCTTCTCCTAACGCGCAACATAATAAAAGTAGTCTTTATTTTAAATGAAAATAAAATATACATATCTGAGTTAGAAAAATCAAAAGAACTGTTCCTCCCCAAAATTGCGGAAATAAACTTATCACTGCTCACTTAAACCGCTTTAACACTATTATATTGAGTAAAACAAATAAAATTAGAAAGTATTATAGTGAAAGTACGGATGAATATTTGACAGACTTGTCTCACCATTTTCACAAATTTTAAACTTTTCATTTTATCAGGGTTGTATTTTTACAGAAATGCAACCGTGTATAGAAACAATGTAATGAGAATATTTGACTTTTTTCTCTGCAAAAATCCAACGAAAATCTAAACCGATTTAGAATAGTGTGGTGATTTCCAAAAAATAAATCTGTAACTAAATTTTAAAGAAATGTTTAATAAAAAAGTAACAAAACGTTCCCTAATTTAATTTCGTCAGCTAAATATGTAATTTTGTGTTCATTATCAGCAAATATAAATATATCTGCTAGAGAAACAACGAATTCAACAAATAAAACGAAAGAAACAAATAATACACAAAAAATAGCACAAGAAAAAGAACCAGGTACTATATCTAAACGCGTGCAAACTGGTATGGATCGGTACATAACCATAACGAAGAGGAAGGCGAGTAATAAGTCTTCACAACAAGGGCGAACCGCCAAGCAATATAAAGGTTCTCATCAAGTAGCTGCAACATCGGTAAGTGAAAATAGATTTTCTGTCCTTGCTACCCCGGATAATGAAAATGCCGAACCCACTGTAAGGGAACAAAAACCCCCAGCAATCTACTTGCGCGAACAAACAGCAAATGCCATTGTAAATATGCTGTCCCAACTCGTAGGCAAAGAAAATTTCTATGTGGCTTCTGTACGAAGAGGACAGATACAAGAAACGAAGATCCAAGCCCATACTGAGAAGAATTATCGCCTAATCGCAAGTCGCCTCGATGCAGATAATAAGAGATATTATACGTATCCACTCAAAAGTACTAAAGGTTTGATTGTCATTATAAAGGGCATTGACAGTTCTGTTCCCACTGAGGAGATAAAAAGTGCCATAGAGGTGGAAGGTTATGTCGTAAGGTCAGTGCACAATATTCTAAATAAGAATAAAGTTCCCCAGCCTATGCAGCGTGTTGAAATCGTATTTAACGCATCTCAGCTTAAATCCACAAACTCGGTTCATCCTATATATAATTTGTGCTACCTTTTAAACAGAAGAATAACGGTGGAAGAGCCTCTAAAACGTAACGGTCCCCGTCAGTGTACCAACTGCCAGGAATTCGGACACACGAAAACCTACTGCAAGCTACCATCTGTATGCGTTGTTTGCGGTGATGCGCACCGGACTTTGGAATGCACTTCTTCCAAAACAGACCCCAATGTCAAAAAATGCAGCAACTGTGGTGAAAACCATACAGCAAATTACAGGGGCTGCAAAGTATTTCAATATGTAAAAGGTAATGCGAAAGTCGTACGTAAACCTGAATATGAGCAATATAAATCCTCCCAATTTCCTCGGCTTCATGCTGGTCCTATTGCTAGTACACAAGCTACACAGCCAGATACTAAACCAAACTATTCATATGCCCAAACATTGAGAAATGATTTACCTAATGCGAATGCCAAAAGTTCTAATGCGCATAAACATTCATATGCCCACGTCTTAAAAGAGGGTGCTCAGACACCCCTCACCAACAATTCGAGCTCGATCGAGAACTTAATACAGACAATGAATAATTTCATGACAACTGTGCAGGGTATGTTTCAAGAAATGATGCGAACCCAAAACATGCTTCTGCAAGTTTTGCTTGGCAAAAATGAACCAGTTAAAAATATGCTTCTGGAACGCTAACGGGCTCTCCCAACATAAATATGAAGTAGACATATAGACATACTATTAGTCTATGAAACACACTTCACTATAAAAAACTGCTTTAGAATTGATGGGTATTTTATATATGACACCAAACACCCAAGCGAAAGGGCATGTGGTGGGACTGCCATTATAGTCCGAAAAAACGTAAGGCATTTTTCAATGCCTGAATTCAGGGAGGACTTTTTGCAAGCCACGACTATAAATCTTACAGATTTTAAAATTGTAGTCTCCTCAGTGTATTTCCCGCCTAGGCATAAAATCGAACACCATGAATTTGCCAGGTTCTTTGCAACGCTAGGGCAAAAATTTATTGCCGCTGGCGATTACAATGCAAAGCACACATATTGGGGATCCAGACTCCTTAGTCCTAGAGGTAGGCAGTTGTATTATACAGTTGAAACAAACAAGCCTGACGTCGTATCTGCCGGTAAACCCACCTATTGGCCCACAGACTTTAATAAGTTGCCAGACCTTATTGATTTTGCTATAATAAAAAACATCAAACGCGATCAACTCTTAGTTAATTCATCCTATGACCTATCTTCTGATCATTCACCTACAATTGTTATTTTACACGACAGTTTTGTCACTGCACCTAAAACCCTTAGTTTCTACCCGAACAGAAACACGAATTGGTTAAAATATAAAATGTATGTAAGCTCTCACTTACCCTTGAACATTCCACTGAGAAATCCAGCTGATATTCAAGCAGCTGTAGACCATTTTACAGATGTCGTGACTGCCGCATCCATAGCTGCAACGCCAACAAAGCCATCAGCTAAAATAATAACGTACCAGGCAACAGCAGATATTCAGATGCTCGTCATTGAGAAAAGAAGACTAAGAAGACAACGGCAAACTAGTCGTTCTCCACACATAAAAATGCAAATGAACTTATGCCAAAAAAAACTTACGGAGTAAATTGAGACAGAAACACCAACTCGCTATCGACAACTTTTTAAAAAACTTGGATCCAATGAAAAACACGGATTATAGTCTGTGGAAAGCTGTAAAGCACTTACAATGTCCAATTGCTTACGAATCCCCACTAAGACTTGAAGACCGTACTTGGGCTAAAAACTCAAGTGAAAAGGCAAGTGCGTTCGCAAAGCACTTAGAGAAGGTTTTCGCACCACATAATATAAGTAATTCCACTATTCCAATTATTAGCGACATCGTGAATGATCCTATGAAATTTCGGTTGTCTTCTTTAAAATCGACAATTAAAAATACGGATATGAAGAAATCACCTGGACCTGATCGTATAACAGGATCATTGATAAAAAACTTACCTAATTCAGCTGTAAGAATTTTACTTTACATATTTAATGCCATGTTGCGCGTCGGCTTCTTCCCATGCTCTTGGAAGATGTCTGAAATTGTTATGATCCCGAAACCTGGAAAGGACTGAAGCCAGATTACATCCTACAGGCCAATTAGCCTACTGTCAGTTTTGTCAAAGATATTTGAAAAATTATTCGTCTCGAGTGTAACTCCTTTTCTAAATGAACAAAACGTTATCCCAGATCATCAGTTTGGTTTTCGAGCAAGGCATAGTACGATTGAACAAGTCCATAGAATCGTTACCATTATTAGATCGGCTTTTGAAAGAAAGCAATACTGTTCAGCTTTATTTATAGACATTTCCCAAGCATTTGATAAAGTCTGCCATGATGGGCTACTTACTAAAATAGTTCGGGTTCTACCTGAAAACACCCACAAGCTTGTAAAAAGCTATTTGTCCGGTAGAACTTTTAAAGTAAGGTCAAAGGACCAGCTTTCAAGATGTGGGAAAATCAGTGCAGGAGTACCTCAAGGTAGTGTGCTAGGGCCGCTATTATATATCATCTATACAGCGGATATGCCGACAAGCCCACATACATATACATCAACCTTTGCAGACGACACTGCAATTATAAGTGTCAGTAATGATCCAAAGGATGCATCTGAAAAGCTGCAGTCCCATATTCATAAGCTAGAAGACTGGTTAAAACAGTGGAGAATAAAGGTAAATCCATCAAAATGTGCTCATGTAACGTTTTCCCTTAGAAGGCAAAATTGTCCACCAATTACAATAACTAATACCACGGTTCCAGCGGAAACGCACGTCAAATATTTAGGTATCCACCTAGATCGACGCCTAACATGGTCCCGTCACATTGAGGCAAAAATAACGTCCATAAAGCTTCCAACAAATCAACTGCATTGGATAATAAGTCCTAACTCAACTTTGGCTTTGGAATATAAAGTCCTTTTATACAAATCCGTTATAAAGCCAATATGGTCATATGGTATTCAGCTGTGGGGTACTGCCTGTGCATCAAACATCCAGAAGTTACAGAGAAGACAGTCTAGGATTTTACGTCATATCGTATGCGCCCCCTGGTACATAAGAAATGATAGGGATCTCAAAGTTCCCACTATCTACGAAGAAGTTCAAACATACACGTCCAAATACGTGAACAAACTAGTCGCACATCCCAACACTCTAGCACGCAATTTATTGCAATTTGATGGCCACCAGAGACTAAAAAGAACTGACACATTGGGCCTGGCAACGAGGCTCTTTCTACACAATAGAAGATAGATTTTTAAGATTTGAATACAAAAAATTAGTTATTACGTTGGTACTAACTAGTGAATAATAATTTAGAAATAAGATTTGAATACTTATTGTGAATTTCTTTTAATAGAAAGATTCAATAAAATAAAATAAAAAAAAAATATGTAATGGAAATCAATTTTAATAACGTAATGATCTTGAAACGAAAAACGTTGTGATGCGATCATTATTCCCGCTTACAATACGTTTCCATACATTTTAAATTTAAATTCTAAAATATATTACTAAAATTTGATCTTCCCGTTTGAATTTGAGTCACATTAAATTTTTGAGAGTGGTTCAAATATCAATCGATTTTCGTAAGACAAAATTGCATAAGTGCTTGAGTGTCCTTAACTATATCTTTCATTCATACGTTTCATATAAAAAAAGGCTTAGAAATGTTCACAATTTTTCACTATCCCACCAACAGCACAATACGAGTAACTAGTACCAAAATTAAAAGTATCAACTGAAAAATGTTGCCTTCTTTTGTTTTTAGACGGAATTTTTTATTTTTTTACTTGTAGACCAATAAAAACAGAATATTCTAACACTTTCCTTCCATGACAGTGCTGATGCGAAAAACGGCAACAGTCGGCATAAGAAAAAATTAAATAAAAACGAAACTCTAAAAAAACAACTCAAACTCAAGCACAACTCTGTTAATGGAGAGATTTATTTTCGCCTGAATTCTATTTTAACGTCCTCTTCATCCTAGCAGCAAATTGTGTCTCAAACTCAAGAACTAGACGACGACACTGTCAGATGTGACGAAGCAGAGACAACATCAGACATACTGAAATATTATAAAATGATTGAGTGAACTAGACTCAACAACCACTGTACAATAATTCAAAGACAATATTTCGAAGGCGAACATATTCTCAAATCGAAAGCATTCAAAATGTTTAAAAATTATATATTAAATGGGTTCGATGGTTTGAATAAAATTAGATTACGAAATGTAAAATCTTATAATTTGTATATGAATATCATAGATATTAACCTGGTTTTAACAATATTCTGGTCTAGGCTAGACCGAAGTATTATTTTCCTAGTTCGATTGTATATATCTTCAACACCCAGGTACTTCCCAGCAACAGTTTCCAGTGATGGAATGTAGGGTCTTCAGCTACAAAACAAATAATTTTTTACTTGAAATAACTAAACATTATCTAAAAGACAGTTATCAACAGCATTCTCACATACACAACAGGCTTGATGATTGTAAGTTATACACTGCAACAATTTCAATGCATACATACATATACACGTGCCCATACCAACTTCGTATAATGTAGATGTGATACATGATGTAGTTGCTGTTGCTTCTGATTTTGTTGCAGCTGCTGGCTTCAGAGAATTTTTGTTTTCAAATGTGATGTGTTGTAATGCGTCGTATTTTCTATGTAGAAAAATGGTTATGTATTCCTTTTAATTTTTTTTATATTTTATTTTTTGAAAAGCAGCAAAGAAACAAACATAAAAAAATTGCAAAATAAAAAAAATTACAAAACTCCAGCATACAATAATGTTGCACTGCGACATGTCTGCCAACATGAAATAAAGAGCTGAAAAGAAAAAGAAGCCCATGAGTAAATATGTAGTAGAAAGTAGAAACAAGTGAAATGGTAAAAAATATTTAAGAAGTGAAAAGAAAAACATCAACTTAAATGTTAACGTTGTGGAAACCACAAATTATAACACGCGAATGCATTTTAGTTACGTTGGATACTGGTTCATATAAATCCACACAAACTTACTAATACTTGCAAATATTTATACACACAATATATTTTCATTTCTTTTTACAGCAGACTTTTGGGGGCCTCTCAGGTGTTTTAAAGTGATGAGTTAAATTAAAAAAAAATTTCCTAAAAAAACGAAAAATTAAAAAGAAATAACGAACAACAAGCCATCAAACAAGCAAATATGAGTGTTAATCGTGGCCAAAGAGAATGTCAGGAACGCCTAAATTTTTAGGCCTCATAAGCTAGCACCATACAAACTTATGAGACCTAATTTCTTAGGCTGGAGGAACCCTAGAGAATAATTTTGTTTTATTTAGAAACTTATAAATTTTTAATTTTTTTGGAAAAAGAAACGCTTATTACAGTTGCAATGATCGTTATTGCGATATTTTTTAAAATTACAAATCATTTCGGATTTCGAATTTTGTTGAGTTTTTCTAGTTTTGCCAATAAGTAAACATAATTTTCCTTACTAAAACGGATGTCGCTGTAGATTTTTAAAAGCTTTATTGTAAATATTGTATTGTGGAAGTTCATATTTAAAAACCAACTCAAGTTTACAAGTCGTTTGAGTTCCGCTATTAAAACACTAAAGGCCCAACTATAATATGCTTAAGGTAGCTTAAGCTAATGTCAAAAATTTAACGAAAAGCCTGTCCAATGCTTAAGCAAATTATTTTAATTATTTTTATTAGTTTTATAAAATTTTCGCACAAAAAAATACACAATTTTTGGTGCTTGTGTAATTTTGGCCAAAAGTACTAAAAACTGCAGCGGTGTGCATCACTCAACTTATAAACAATAAAAATGTTTTGCATTTTTGTGCTAATTTTTTACATGCTCGTTTCTTTTAATTGCGATTATGATAAAATACGTCTCTTTTTTGATACAAACAATTTTTGTTTCTATTAAGTTTAGAAAAACAAAATTTTTCACTTTCGTCCACCATTGCAGCTTGTTTGTTAATGTATGTATCTATAACACAATCAGCTGTTTTCGTACGGAATGTGCGATCAGTTTCGTACTTTGCTTAAGCAAATGACAGTTGACGAAACTTAACGAAAAGTGTTATAGTTTGCCACATATGATTTATATGTAATTGCACATTTGCTTAAGCCACCTTATGCATATTATAGTTGAGCCTTAATATGTTTTAAAATCTCGCCTCTTTGTGATAAACAACAACGCTGAAAAAATTTTTGATAAAACGCAATTGCAATGTAGAATTATTTTCATTTATGGTCAATTCCATTGAGACGGATGATACGTGCTAACCCATTTTAATTAATATTTAACAAGTATATATAAAACTCCCCATGAATAACAATATAGCGGCCCGAAATGTCCTTTAAAATATTTGGCATAAAATTGTACTATAATTCTTCAAAGACTCTAAAGCGCAAAATTTAAATTGATCGCCAGAATTAAGTCAAAACTTAAAACCTGTTTAAGGCTTAACTTCGTACTTATTTACGATTAGTGTTAAAATATTCCACAATACCATATTTTATAAGGATTTGTATTAAAAATATATCTTACATAAAATTTCAGTATATGTCACTAAATAAAACAAAACAAGATGTAGATATAATATTTACATCGAAAAGGATGAAGGTAAATTTTGTGTAGAGTTTTTAACCTGATTTCAATCATCCCTTTTCAAGTTTGATTTATATACAATCCAGTTTCGGCTATGTGCCATCTCCAGTGTCATTTTTTGTTCTGACACTGGAGAAAATTCGTTCCAAAGATCTACATCATAAGCACCCTGTCAGAATATCAAATAAAGAGTAATGTATTTTATATTTTTGCTTCAGCTCTAGGATTTTCTGTATAATTATCGCACAACATCCATATTTCGGTTTTAAAAGAGGGAATACTCTTGCCTTTATAGTGTTCTTCAATAGCTGCACATGTCTAATTAAATTGTTCAACATGTTCATGGAAGTGTCTTGCTAATTGATGCCCAAGCTAATTCGTGTGATAAGTTAAATAAAATAAATTTTCGTTATTAAATGAACACCTAAATTTTCAACAGCACTTATCATGTCACCGACGTAAATTGGAGCCAGCTAATGCGAGCATTTGGTCAAATTCCGTGTTGTAAATAAGTTTTTCTTATATCAGGGCCAACCAAAGCACTTGTTGTAATGTACTTTACATAGAAACAAAAAATGCCAGAAATCTAATGTAAGGATTAAAAAATAGCACATTTTTTAATTAATTAATTGTAACAATACTCATATTTTTTTTCGAAAATTTCAAAACGCTGAAACATGTACATATACATTTAATTTTGTGGCCTCTGCCAGAATGCTTTTTCAGAACCTTAGTTTTTTATAAAAATTGATTTTGTTCTACAGTGTAAAAAATAATCCTCTTATCAGCATTTCAACCGTATTAAGCGCCCTGTATACATACCGCCTCTAACCTGTTTAACTTTACTGCAGTATAACTCAAACGTCACGACACAAACATTTTTAATAAAATTTAATATAAAGAAAACCATACTCATATAATATGTACGTTAAAGGAAAATACGTAGCAAACATTATTTCATAATTAAATTTGTTAACATTAAAATATAAGAATATTTTAAATTTAAATAATTTACGTCGCACAGTGGCTGAAAATCGTTTTTCATTGGCCAAAATTCTGTAACTTTTGAACCGATCAAAATATTTTTTTTAATGAATAGATGTTTAGTTCAGCTTGACTCAGTTTTAATTACATTAAAATTGATTGAGGACTTTCTAAGGAATTCTAGGTCAAAGATGAACTTTTGATTTTTTTTTAACTTTTGGAATGAAATATGGGTTTATTTTTTTATTTACATATTAAAAAATTTAATACTTGGAACTTAATAATAATTATAATTATTTTTTTGTGATAATGGAGTTTTTTTAATGTTACACTCAAAAAAATTTTTAAACTCAAAAAAATGTGTACACTAAAAAATAGTTAAATTAACTGGAGATTTTGCTATTACTACAGAAAAATGTATTATTTTTTGCTGTCAAATTGGGAAAATAAAAACTGCAATAGATTTTAATAGCATTTGTAACAATGGTAGGTTCTATTTATTATTTTTTACTATTACTTTGTTTTTCGTACTTAAATAACAATGAAAGGCAATTATAATTATTATTCATTTGACACAAATATTGATTGCAAATATTCTTTAGTAGTTTTTTGGCTTCTTCATCCAAATGTTCCACTTTCCATTGATTTCGAATATTGGAGATGAACGGATCTGACGTTGCCAATAATATATTAAATAGATCTTCATTTGTGGAATTTCGTGAAATTGTTCAAGTATTGTGCTCTCTATAAAATCTTTAATCCTTGTTCCTTTTTTCCAGAGCCTCCTCTGATAGATCTCCAAGTGGCAACTAATGATATCTTCTCCATGATAAAGGATTTTGTGAACTGTTGCAGACATATTTCTCCGTGGGTAGTTGGTTGTATATATTTTTGCAGTTTCCTTAGCATAATCTCCAAATTGCCTAGAGTCAATTTCTTCATTGCACGCAAGTACTTTTAGGATTATTTTAAACCTGAAAATAAGGTCTAAATCCACTCCTGTTATTTCAGTTGCTGTTTCTGGATCTGAAAAGAATCTTCGTGCGATATTGCCATCATTTGTATTGCCTGACCCTTGTTTTAGCTGATCTATAAACAATCCAATTTTGCGATATTCATCTTGAACATGTTTCTTTTTTGAACTTCTTAACTCTTTGTTGGTTTCATTGTTTCTTATGGATCCTGAAGACCCGAAATCCAAATCTTATTTTTAGTATATGTCCCATAAGTCGTATTCTTGCATGTAGTGGTGATAATTCAAATTCATATGTATCGGGATTATCTAATGTGTTTTGTCGGAACTTGGTTTAATTGGGTTGATGCTGCTTGGCATATAATGCTGCTGGATGCAGCCTTCGTGTTAGTCAAAGCCTGACCTACTTTTCCATCTATCATTGTAAGGACTAATTGGTAGCTTACTTCAATTTGCTGCCCATCTAACTGTAATTGTAATGGCTGTAGTGTTGCAATTTGGGCCTTGATATCACTAATTTATTTGTTAATGGCATCACGAGTTTCTTTTTTGAATTCAAATTTGATTGGCCTGCAGTATTTCGTAGAAGATGGTGTCTCATTTTTCCAAATATCCATTGTTTGCGTTGTAGTAGTCGATGGCTCTGAATCTTCCAAATGCTGTTTCAATCGCAATGGTACAAATGATACCATGAACATATCTGACTCCGAAATATTTTCATATACAACTTGTTTGTATTGTTTTTGTCTCGAAGAACCATCACATCCCCATTTGCAAAAAAAAAAATTAGCTTTGTGTTTCCATATTTCTTTGACGCATTTCCTGGTATTGATTGTAGCAAGCGTTCGGCTGTGTGATAAAGTACAGATTGTAGTTGTACCTCTGCCCAAATTGGTGTGATTGTAATAGTGTCCTTTGATGGCAAACAGTCCATTTTAGCAGCGGTTATGTGATGATATGCTGGATAGATATTTGAGCCCTTGTCAATCGCACGCAATCTGAACTTAATATATTGCTGTTTGTTAATTTCAAATCCAGAAATAAGGCTAATACCTCCTCATTTGTGTAC
The DNA here is from genome assembly GCA_963932375.1 of Phania funesta. Taxonomy (NCBI): domain Eukaryota; kingdom Metazoa; phylum Arthropoda; class Insecta; order Diptera; family Tachinidae; genus Phania; species Phania funesta. The sequence continues at coordinate 33,986,773 of OZ010655.1, read as the reverse complement.
TGTTTTGCATCGCTCGGAGTTGGTATACTTTTAAGAATTCGTTTTGTTCTCACTAGACTAACTTTAATAAGTTTTTCAATAATTTTGTTAATTGGTTCTGTGATCGTAATTGCTGTAGGAAAGATTCTTTTATATTTGTACAACCAATTGCATTTTAGATCTATCGCTGCAGTTGTCCAATGATTTGCGTGGTCTTCCAACCTTATCTTGCTTTGCTGTTTCTGCAGCGACAGTAAGTTGGCCTTCTAACCACTTTTCACTTTTTATATAAAACGTTTGTTTACTGTAGCTAACTTCTTTGTAGCGTTTTTTGCTACTTTAACAAAATTAGATAATTGCTCTTGTATTTCGATGCTACACGAATTTAAATTTTATTTTTATTTTAACGTAACTAAAAACATCTTCCTTGTTTTTATTTCTAAAATACTCTTCGGCCAGTTCTTTATAACTGTAGCTCTCCATATTTTTCTGAATATTTTTATTTGTGTCTGTTATGTTTTATCACTTGCAAATATACGTCCGTACACGTAAAGGTACTTAAATTGAACAAAACTGCACTTGTTATCCAGACCTTAATATCAGGTAAAACTTCTTAGTATCTCGCCGATATGGGGTTGATTTTTATCTTTAGTGGTTTAATGTCGCGATTATTATTATAAAATTGTTTATGACTTTGGTTGATCCTAACAGTTGATACCAGGTATATTAGAAAGAGATCATATGTTTACTGTAGAACCTATTGTGATATTTTTATGACTTATTTTTTTGCTTATCATAAACATAAACCTTTAGGTGAAAAAGTGATAATATAATACACCATTGTATAGGGCTGTTTAAATTATCGTAATTTGATTTTTTAGAGTAATTTCATTAAAATTTAAAAAGTGTTCTACCCGCAGGTCGTGGCGGGTACAAAAGTATATATAGGGTTAAAGAAGACACTTTCACCTTTCTTAAGGTGGTATACGTTTCTTGTTCCCTTTTGTTTGGTAGAAGTTCTATTCCACTAAAGTTTAAATTTCAGAAAAATATAGTAGTTTCATAAATATTTCATAACGCCCCTAATATTAAACGCTAGAGCGTTAACCATTTACAACAACTAAAGGCTATAATCCTACCAACATTATAAAAAAGACCGCAGTCCATTATCGATGATAGCTTCAGAGTAGTAACCATTTATTTTTGAAAAAAAAAACAAATAAAAAACACCTTTTTCTGAAATTGAAAAAACTGTTGACAGCGTGCCACGCCCACAATTATCAATAGTTTAACCTAGTTTTTTGGCTACCTTAATATGGATATATTAGCTTCAAAAAGGCGTAAAAATTTACTTTTTCGACTTTTGGCCAATGAAAAACGATTTTTAGCCACTGTGCGTCGTTTCTTTAGTGTCATTATAATTTTACTTCTGATTGATAAGCGGACTTAGCTTATACGTTCTACTAGCAATGCCATGTCATCTGAATATTTGCTGAAGAAACTTTTAAATTTTTGTTAGTAAATTTTTTTCCCCTCAAACATCGTCATCATGGGTTCGTTAACCCCATAAATATGTAAAATTGTTTTAATCAATAAAATACTATCTATTAGAATCTATTGCTTTTGCATGTAACGAGTGCAGGAACTCGCTATAAATTCCACTATAGTATTGACGTTATAAATCCTTTTATCTCACTGGCTGAGTCTCTAGAAATCATTTTTGTCTACAAACCTCCTTTCTCTATCTATCAATAATTAGAACAAAAAATACAAGAAAAACAACTACACGGGTTAAGAAAAATGTCTCTTTTTAAATTTTTTTTTTTTTTTTTTTTTGATACTGTATTTTATTTTATTGAATCTTTCTATTAAAAGAAATTTACAATAAGTATTCAAATCTTATTTCTAAATTATTATTTACTAGTTAGTACCAACTTAATAACTAATTTTTTGTATTCAAATCTTAAAAATCTATCTTCTATTGTGTAGAGAGAGCCGCCTCAACAGGCTCAATGTGTCAGTTCTTTTTAGTCTCTGGTGGCCATCAAATTGCAATAAATTGCGTGCTAGAGTGTTGGGATGTGCGACTAGTTTGTTCACGTATTTGGACGTGTATGTTTTAACTTCTTCTTGGATAGTGGGAACTTTGAGATCCCTAGGTATGTTTTCATTTCTTATGTACCAGGGGGCGCATACGATATGACGTAAAATCCTGGACTGTCTTCTCTGTAACTTCTGGATGTTTGATGCACAGGCAGTACCCCACAGCTGAATACCCTATGACCATATTGGCTTTATATCGGATTTGTATAAAAGGACTTTATATTCCAAAGCCAAAGTTGAGTTAGGACTTATTAGCCAATGCAGTTGATTTGTTCGAAGCTTTATGGACGTTATTTTTGCCTCAATGTGCCGGGACCAAGTTAGGCGCCGATCTAGTTGAATACTTAAATATTTAACGTGCGTTTCCGCTGGAACCATGGTATTAGTTATTGCGATTGGTGAACAATTTTGCTTTCTAAGGGAAAACGTTACATGAGCACATTTTGATGGATTTACCTTTATTCTCCACTGTTTTACCCAGTCTTCTAGCTTATGAATATGGGACTGCAGCTTTTCAGATGCATCCTTTGGATCATTACTGACACTTATAATTGCAGTATCGTCTGCAAAGGTTGATGTATATGTATGTGGGCTTGTCGGTATATCCGCTGTATAGATGATATATAATAGCGGCCCTAGCACACTACCTTGAGGTACTCCTGCACTGATTTTCCCACATCTTGAAAGCTGGTCCTTTGACCTTACTTTAAAAGTTCTATCGGACAAATAACTTTTTATAAGCCTGTGGGTATTTTCAGCAAGAACCCGAGCTATTTTAATAAGTAGCCCATCATGGCAGACTTTATCAAATGCTTGGGAAATGTCTATAAATAAAGCTGAACAGTATTGCTTTCTTTCAAAAGCCGATCTAATAATGGTAACGATTCTATGGACCTGTTCAATCGTACTATGCCTTGCTCGAAAACCAAAGATGATCTGGCATAACGTTTTGTTCATTTAGAAAAGGAGTTACACTCGAGACGAATAATTTTTCAAATATCTTTGACAAAACTGACAGTAAGCTAATTGGCCTGTAGGATGTAATCTGGCTTGAGTCCTTTCCAGGTTTCGGGATCATAACAATTTCAGACATCTTCCAAGAGCAAGTAATAATTTCCGAATAAAGTTGTGTATTGATTAAATCATTAAGGACTGCGTAGGGTTCAAACGTACCCTACAAGTTAACGTTTATTGTGGTAAAAAAGTAACAATATTTTAGGAATCAAAATGCGTGAGGAAGGAAAATAAAAATCTTGTGTGAACTCTTGTGAACCGTGCACCCAAAAATTTTTTATCCGAAATACCTTTATATTTGGCATAACTGTACTTATAGTAGATAAAGGAGGTTTTTTAATCCCGATGGAACTTCAAATTGAGAAAAATAATTCAACGATTTTCTTAATTTCTTAAGAAATAAAGTCTAATGATGCCACTAGCGTTGAAGTCGCACGTAAAGGTGAATGAAATAGAGACAGTTGGGTCTATTGTGGATTGCTTTACTTTATATGCGGCAATATCGTTTATTAAGGCACCAAGTCAAACAACAAACCAAACATTATTTTTTCGAGCTAGACAAAATTAAAATAAGCGAGTTTTCTAGAAAAATCTTTGTTTTTTCATCAAAATTTCATGTTTTTGGTATTTTTAACCCAAAATAAAGCTAGCGTGTTCTCATAATACTATAAAAGTTTTAAAATTGGATATGCATTGGTTTGAAAGATACGTCAGTAATAAATTGCTTTATTTGAAATTAAATTTTTCGCTTTTTTTGCAATCGTTGACATATCAGAATGATTTTGAGCAACAAATAATAATAAAACTTATAGTTTTGTAGCTAACATGTCCTTTCTATGTCCTTTCAAAAGTTTGGTTTTATGGAATAAAAGAGGATAATAATCAAACGCGACTTTTCTGGGAACGTATCTAGCTATCGTGTAAAAAGCGAATTCGGTGTATAGTATTTCGAACGGAAACTGTTTCACAAGGGTTATAGATTCTTATTACATATGTACGACATTATCATCTCTATGCTGAATGAATGTATCAGTTTGTATTTGTATTATAAGTTTTAGGTTTGAATATTCTTTGAATTCCGCCAATATGTTGAATACTACTCGTATGTACAGTGTGTAGGACGGACTATGTATTTCATTTTCATATTGTGTTGTTGTTTCATTGATAATACTTATCAATTGAGTTTGTTGTGACGTATAATCGTGTGTTTTTTACGATTAAATAGTGCTTGTCACCAGCTTTGTGTTTTTTTTTAAGCACTTGGCAATTAAATAAGAAGTGAGTATAAGTGATTAGGGTTGCCATGGGTATGATTTTAAAGCGTCATATTTTTTTTTTAATTATGCTAAATAAGTTCTATAGAAGAAGAAACAAGAACCGGTTTATAATAGGCTGGTGTTTAATTACTTCACACGTTCAACTAGTTTACTTTTTTTTTCGATGAATAATTAGTCTTCTGTTATATTTTTCACTTTGAATGTTGGCTCGATTTTTGTGAGGTGAGCAGTTGCAGATGAAACCCTGGTAACATATGCAACGCTATACTCCCGTGGAAGGCGAAATACTCGTGGGTATTTCGAAAGCCATTTGTGCGCTGATTCTGCAGAAATTATTTTCGTTTTAGGTGAAGATATCCATGTATTTTGCTTGACATGTAGACAGTCTATCAAAGTATATCCTTCAGTTTGAATATTTTCTATTATGTATTGTTATACTTTCATTTTACAATTCGTATTTATATGGTCACCTCAAAATAAACTATACAAAATGCACCAAAATCAACTACACAATATGCAAGAAAACTCAATGAATCCCAGCAATTATAAAAATATTAAGTGTTAATCAGTTTATTAAAAATTTAAAATAATCCAACCGGCCTCCGACTGTTAGCTCAACAATAATCGGCAACCATTCAGTATGCGATCAGTCTGTACTGGTGCTGCAACATACAGACGGAGAAAAAAACCAGTCAGTTTTTTAAAACCCAGCAATCAGTAAAGACAACTAAAATACATTTAAATTTGTGTATAAAATTCAATAAAGAAACAAAATAACTCAACAAGATGCTAGTAAAACGTGTCAAGCGTTTATTTAACTATAACAACAGATCCATACAGAACAGCTCAGAATTGCTAAAACGCTTCATAAGCGCTTTTATAGAAAACGAAAAATTCGTTATAGTGCAAGAGGAAAACGATGTAGATGTAATATTAAATCCGACAAAAGAACCATTACAATTTCCCGGTGTTTGGTTACGTGATAATTGTTACTGTGAACAATGTTTTCATCCCACTTCTAAATCACGCAAACACGATTGGAATAAGTTTGACGTAAAAGTTAAAGTCGAAAAATTGCAAGTGCGTTCGAAGCTTTGTTATTAATGATCGATTAATTTACTTTTCTTTTTTTTTAATTATTTACTTAGACAAACAACGAGACAAAACAATTAATTGTCGATTGGAGTGATAAACATCATTCGGTGTATGATTTGAAATGGCTGCAAGAACGTGCTTTCAATGACAACAGACGTAAACAATATTTAAGTGATTTCTATCGTCCACACGCCAAACATTGGGGTGGTTCAGAATTTAAGAAAATTGTTGAAGTTTTGGAATTTAAAGATGTTATGACCAATGATGAAGGTAAGCGCCAAGAATACTTTTTGTTATCAATACAAAAAAGAAAAGATTCCTGAGACATTGTGAATCTCTTAAAAGTTTCCCGATTGAAATCAAGGTCTCGAGTAAAAACAAAGCCCATTTTTTTGATGTTTAATCATTTTCCCCCGACCGCCAATTAAAGTCTTGAAAGCAACTGTGTTCCAAGTTTACGAGAACTATTCAAACACGAATAGGATACCGTTTTCTAAAGAAAAAGAGAAAAACAAAATACGCTGCTATATCTGACAGTACAAGGTTTTAGACTGGAGCAACTAATATTAATTTTTTTTTTGTAATTCAGGTGCTTAATAGAAACCTGCACCCCATTTTTTAAAATTGATTCTTGATGTGAAGGAAGTGGGACGACAAATGTTAATATAACTTAAGAGCGGTTTGTTCTTTTTGGCTGACTAAAAAAATTCGGAAATCGTTATTGAAATTACCTTTAAGTGTTTCTAACATTTTTTTGTAAATCAGAAGTTTCAGAAATACCGTGGCAAAACAAAAATCTGCAAAATGAAAAAAAATATTTGTTATGGCACAAGTTTCACGATATCTCTGAAACTGCTACACATAAACTACTGAGCAAAAAGAATGTTGCCATTTGAAAGATAATATTTTTTTCAAATTCCGGATTTTTATTAAACGGAATAGAAGAAAACGTTCTATAGTTATATCAATAATTGCCGTGCAATTTTTTTGCTTTTTGACTTAATGGTGTATTTCGAAAATTTAACTTAAATTGACAAAAAGGACAGCAGATTCGTATTTAATACCCCAAATAACGTAAGAAGTAAAAATCCTTGGTCCAGCCCAAAACATGACCTGCATTTGAAACCTTGTGTTATTAAAAGTCTTAAATTTTGGGCTCCTAGTTTTTTGTTTTATTTTAATTTTTAACTCTTTCTTTGATATATTTTAAACATTTTCAATAGTTTTATAAGATTCTGTCTCCTTTGTTACACACTTCACAAAAAGTGAAAAGGATATATATGTCCTTCCCTTTGTAATTTCTACAATATTCCTATATATTCTGGATGCTTATAGGTAGTCTGTCTGTCCTATGTTAAAATAATTATTCTCACGGTACTAGCCAACATAGGACCTAAAACGTAGACTAGTTGATCAGTACGTTCAGCGAATTCTTGTTATTTGAAATTAGCAATATCGGTCCACAAGTTCTCGTGATATGGGATATGGGGGCATACGGGAAAATACTTATACTCAATATATATATATATATATATATTCGAGGTCCCAAGATAACTTACAGATTTAAATGTTGGATCAAATAACCAATTTGTTAAAAATACCTAAAAATTAAAAAAAAAACTAAAAACACCGAATTCGAAAAATGCGAAATCCAAAAATTCATCACAAACCAAATAACTGGAATAGAAAAAACAAAAATCCGAAATTTTACTACAAAAATTTTCACTAAAATCTTGTAATTTCACCAAAAAGCCTAAAATTCACAGGAGATCATTGTTAATTTTTAATGAGGTTTTCTTTACCTTTCGGTCCCATTTTGGTTTTTGGCGAAACTTGCTTTTTTAGTGATATAAAAAAGTGTTTCAATATTTTGATGATTTTTTTGGGTTTGGTAAAATTGACATTGGTTATGATCTGGCAAAATTTTTGTTCACATTTTTAATTAAACTTTAGCGGCCGTATTCAAAAAATCTTATTTTTGATTTGATGTACACATTAGTTAACAACTTCTTTAAACTTTCAAGCCCATTTTAACTAATGCATTCTTTAGTGATTTTTGCTAAAAACAAAATTTATGCGGGTAGTCTACTCTGTTTTTAGGTACTTATTGTTTTAAAAAAAAGTATCTTTTGTTTTTCTAATAAAAACTCAAAAATTGTTGAATTAATTAAAATTAACAAAAATGAAATGCTTAAATAAAATTTCACCTAATTTCTGTAATATGCAAACATTGTATTCGAATACCATATTTTTATACGGTTCGATTTCATGTATATCACTGATTTTTATATTTACGTTTTACGTGGACGTTTTATGAATTTTTTGTCACACCAATAAAAAAATAGATAGACGGATATTTACAATGGGTAATCTTGTTAGTTTCTGGAAAAGTATTATTTCTAAAATAATTTTTTCTCATAGAAATAAAAAACTAAGTTTAAAGCAGGTTTATTGTTGGGGAAAGCTTATTTTATAAATTAATAGTAATTGCGTATTAATACAGCATACAGTTTTGCTTAACAATGGTTGTTGTTAAATGTTTTAATTCGGCCATAGGTCCTTTGGCAATATATTTTTTCTTTGCCATTTGTTACTTTTTTAGCAAATTGTAGCAGTTTTATTTAATATCCGATTTTGTGTAAATTTCAATTTTACTTTCGCGTTTTTAATTTTTAAATTTCAAATCTATTTCAAGTTTCGTGATAAATTTTCGATATGGTGAAATTTATATTCCCAGTGTCAGGTGGTGGCTTTGGCAGCCAAAGCTTAGAACCCAAATATTGAACTTGAACTTTAATGTTTTCAGTACTTTGATGATTTTTTAATGATTTTTGGTCAAATTGAATTTTGTAAATGTTTATGTTGCTCATATTATAAATTTTTTTTTGTAAAATTTAAATTCTTTTTACATTCTACATGATTTGATTATTATTTTTTTTTTTTTTTTGTAGAAAAGTTATTTTTAGTAATTTTTTCCGATTTTTTTACCTTTTTCGAATCGCAGATAAAAATAAAGCTTTTTCGTAATTTTTCTGTTAAATTCGGTTGTTGGTCGAATTGCATATTGTTGACCAAACTCTCAAGCAATGGATATTAGGAATTTTTTATTGTACTTTTGATCTTTACTTACTTGAGCCTGGCTGAAATTAAGCAATATCCCGACATATACTGGCTTTGATCTTATTTCTCGTTCAGTTGTGACAGCTATAACAACCGCATAGTCCTTATTCAGGATCTCTATATAAATACTGAATAATTAGCAAAAAAACTACTCGCTTTACATGAAGTTATAAACAGTTCAAATATCGTCGGTGTGATTTCACAGAAGCAAAATTGCAACATAATGATAGTCTCTATCAAAGAATTTGCTTCTTTTTTTTATAAAAAGTTTCTTTCCTTTCAATCATGGTATTTCCATTAGTAAATCATTAAAAATCTTATCATATTGCAGCATTAAGAAAGTGGCTTGAATCATTGGCTGTTCATGGTGTGGCATTGATAAAAAATTCGCCCATCGAAAACGCAGTTGTACGGCAATTAGCGGAACGTGTTGGTTTCATACGACGCACAACTTACGGGTAATTATAAAAACAAACACATAAATTTCCATTTATGTCGTATTTCTCCTGTTCACTTTAGCGAAGAGTTTATTGTTCAATCGAAACCGGGTGCTAAAAATGTTGCTTATCTTTCGGATCCTTTACCTCTGCACACTGATTTACCGTATTATGAATACAAGCCAAGTTGTAATATTTTACACTGCATGGTGCAATCAAAATCGCAAGGTGGCAGTAATTTACTGGTTGATGCTTTTCACATCGCCGATTGTTTGAAGCAGGAACATCCGGAAGACTATAATATTTTGACTCAAATCTTAGTAGACTGGAGTGATATTGGCAGTGAGGATGGAAAACAGTTTCATAATATTTGGCGTGCTCCGGTTATATGGTGAGTACAACAGTACGAGTGCGTGATAGAGAGAGGGGTAGGGAGAACGAATTTATATTCTTTTCTTGAATGCTGAGGCTGGCCTGTTGCGAAGAATTTCGTAATTTAAAAGCCATTCATGACTCTAACAAAGAATAACTAGAAACAGTGTTTCGTAATGACAAAAATAATGCCCATATTTTTAGTACCAAATATTTCATGCAATCATATAAATTTGATTCAAGGCACAATATAATTAACTTCATTTAATTTTAGTCTTCTGCGAAACACTGTTTTTAAATTTAACTGATATCACAGCTGCTCCCGACAACTAAAAGAAAAAGAAATATTTTGTAATGCACACAAAAACATACAGGCAGTTAAGAAAAAAATATTTAAATACAATCGCTTCAACAATAACAAAAGCAGATAAACAAACATTAAAATCAACAAGAACCCCTTCACGCTGTAGCACTTGGTTACCCATGCAATCGGGAAAATAAAGGAACAAGAATCGATTTTCAATTTATTTACTGCAATTTTTAACATTCCTTATTTCCTTCCATTTCTTGTTGCCGGAGGAACATGGGAATGCAAAAACTATAAGATATATACCAATACATTTTATCGCTTTGACACTTCATTTACTTTAGCACCACTTTAGTGTAAATTCCTAGGACAACCAGTCGAGTATTGAGCGAAGACCGTTGTAGTTTGTTGACGATGGCACCGCCACAATTTATAAGCTGAATGCAATTCCCTAGAAAAAGGAGTTCCTTCGTTTGCAGGAGAGAACTGCCTGTTAAGTTTTGTAAAATATGAACTCATTTATTCTTCTTTTCATATTTCATTTGTATGTGTCTGGATAAGATCATTAGGCTGGCAACCGAATGGTGGCAGTACAGAGTTTCGGTTTTTGCAATAGTTTGTAACATTTTGCTATATATGACAAAACGCATTTTGCACCACACAGTACGAGCGAATCTAACTTGTTGCGTTTAGTTATTGAATAAAATCGTTGATTTTAACATTCCTTATCTTAAAGTTTAATAAAGTTTATGTCGCAATTTAAATCAATTTGGGGTTCTTTCTCTATTTCTCAGCTTTTGTTCAATTAAATTTACTTGTGTCAGTTCTTCTTATCTTTTACGTACTACCAACTTATAGTAATACTAGATCTAGAATTTTAACTTTATATGCAAATTTTCCTTAAAAGTATTAAAAATAATGCTAAATTGTTGGATGTAAACACAACTGTTACGTTTTGTTTTGACTCATACTTCGCATAAAACCGAAATCAGTTTGATTGGATTAGTAACCGAAATAACTCATTCTTTCAGGCTATAAAATATCGGCAAGTCCAGTTATAATTTTAGATTTTTGCTTTTCCGCTATGAGTTTCAATAGTTAACAGAGTAGAAATGTCTCTCCAAATTTAGCTGAGAAGCTATGAACAACTTTTTTATGTTGATACAAATTTTTAATGCAGCGGTACTATTGTCATTGATACCAACGTGTCAACGAAAGTAGATACCAGACTCTTAAGCACACCATACACTGGCATAGTAGACGTCTTTTCCGACAGTTTAACGAACGGCGGACTTCATCAATGTCTCTCTCACACTACCTCAACTTACACAGTCAGATAAGTCAAACCAATCTTAGTCTTGAATGGTGTGGTCTATTGTTAATTTTTAGCAGAGGTGCCAGGGCGTAAGACACAATTCATCCCATATCGGTAGCTAAGCCGCGTTTCATCTTACAAAATGCATATAATCGGTTGAATGTATTTGCAGGAACATAGAACCACAAATTATATTTCCAAGAACGTCACAGCGTAAGAAATGCAACATCTTAGACCAGTCTGTCCTTACGCTGACATTATGTTCATTTATTAAGTTGTATTCCTATTACTACATCTATATAACAATATTTGGACGCATCACCTAGTGCGTTCCAGAATTCGTATGACATCTAGACATCATTTAAACAACTCTCGATATTTTTTACTGTATTACCATAACTGATGTATATTTTTACGTATACCAAATACGCTGTAGTTGGGTGAAGTCTTAAATTTAAAATGTTTGTTTAGCAATTATTACGACTTTTAAATTTTTTACTACTTTAAATGAAAATTTCATACATATTGAAAATGTTTAGTAATGGATATCTACATAGTCTCAGATCAAGAATTTTAAGAAAACTATTACAGGCAGAAAGTGTACTTTCCTATCATTGTTTATCGATATGTTTTCCTAAATCAATTTTATTCTTGTTTCTTTGATTTCCTGTAATATTTATTTCTCTATACTGCCATCTTCTTTACAGCTTAGACAAAGACGGAAATTATACGCGTATAAATCACAGTATACCTCAACGTGACAGTCACTTTTCGGTGGAGCTGAGTGAAGTAATACCATGGTATGAGGCCTATGAGAAATTTGTTCGACTCGCTCATGAAAATGCCTACGCCTTTAAGACACAGCCCGGTGATGTTTTGACATTCAATAATATACGATTGTTGCATGGCCGTGCAGGTTACGATGATACCGAGAATAATGTACGCTACATTGTGGGAGCCTATCTTGACTGGGATATAATATACTCAAAGTTAAGAGTCTTAAAAACGACAATTAAATAAGGCGGAAGCAAGCTAATTTAACTGGTTGTTATTATTGTTTAAGTAGTTCTAAAGAAAGTTTGGTTGCTTCTAGTTCCAAATAGAATTAAATATAATTTACTTTTGTAAATTTTTCAAATATATATTCAACTAGTTTAATCTTAAAAAATAAAAAATAAATGCGGCGCTAGTGTTTGTATTTTGAGTTTTGTAAATAAAATATTTTTTATTCTTACAACCCCTGCAGTCAGTCCTATTTTCATAATTTAAGACTCATTAATTCACATAAATAGTACTTGATATTATGTTTCTTCCAAGCATAATATTTTATTTTAACGTCAGCTAATGTGAAGAAATGGTTTGTTAAAAGATGTGATTGACATTTTTTATGCTTCCGTGAGTTTTCACATGCTTATTCATGTTTCTTCTCCTTTTTTGCCATTATACATTAATATTCGTTTCATTGTGTTTGTTCATATGATGTTTTTTTACATTAAACATTTTACTTTCAACTAAATTGGCTCAAATTCTAACAATAATAAAAGTTTTCTAAAAAAAAAAGTCGTTAATAAAATTTCATGATTTAAAGTTTTGCATAAAAATACTCGTAGGAATATGGTTATTTGTTTTTGAGGAGGCATTTTATTTGGTGCAATAATAACATCATAGATTTTAATGATGTGACATTCGGCAAATTAAAAATTTGTTTACTGTAATTAATTCCGATTGGGAAATTTTCTTTTATTGGTTTGCCCAAGCCGATCTCATGTTCAGAATTAAAGCTGTTAGTTTAATTTTGATAACTGAAAACAATTGTTTTAGAAGCAATACTTTTCCTTAAACTAACAAGATTACCCAGTACAAATACTGCCTCTTTCTACTCTGTTCCAATTTTTATAACTTTATATTGTAAAGCCGTTCTTTCTTCTTTCAAGTTGTTTCTGTTGGATTTGTCAAAAAACGCATCAAAATTCAATGTAAATATACAAATAACTTTAGTGATGTATCAAAAACGAATACTAAGGCACGTTGCTCGAATACAATTTTCAACCCTTACAAAAGTAAGTTGTGGGAATTGTTATACGAGTATATTTATTTTAAATTTTATTATGATGTATATATTGTAATAAAACTTATTAGTAAAAACCAAAAGTGATCTATTCTAAATTATGTTATTTGATGTATTAAAAGCCTATATATATGAGCGTCATTATCTGCACTGGCTTCATAATAAATTCTTTGTGACATTTGTGTTTTACAAAATTTGTAACATACTATATTTAATACATAGCGTTGCTTATAATTCTTCTCAATATTTAAAACTGAAGCACTTCCAAAGTTAGGATAGTGCTTTAATTCAATGGGAAGAGAGAGCTGTTTTATGTCCTTTGGCCCGACCTATGTCCGACTATTCTAGTTTTTTGCATATTTTTCTTTGTGCCCACATATTAAGGCACACGGTAGTGCGCCAGTAAGAAGTGCGTAATTTGGTACATATTCATTGACTTACAAATATTATGGAACACTTTCACTATAGCTAGAGAGCTCAAATTTGGTATGGACTTGTCAAATAAGTAAACAAAAAAAATTTTAAAGATGCATGTGACAATTTGACTTAAGCTAGAGAGCTGGAGAAATTTGGTATACAGGTAGGCGTTGGAGAATAAGTAATGAGAAAAATCTAAAAATGGGCACTTTTCATTTAGAGGGTCTAGGGTTCCCTCTTATTTTTATTGAGAATTTCCACTATAGGTAGAATCAGATCCGCACCAAAGTGTAAAAATAAGGGCAAGTTCAGCCATTTAAAGTACCGAGATCAAAATTAGGACCAAGTTCTTCATGTGTACAATACCATCCCATTTCTAGACAACTTTTCAAGATTTTCTTTAACTTTTGGATATGGGAAGGGATTATAGGAAAAGTGTTACAAAACTAGCAACTAGCAAGATCGGCTTGACAGGTTTAGTTATTATAAAATTAAAAAATCGGCAATAAAATTTTCCCAGTAGTTTTAGAGACATCACAATAACTATGAAACAAATGTTTTTAAACAAAATTTTTAAATACAATTTTTTTATTGTTTTTTCGATACAAAATTTATTATTAGTAACAAAGTATGTAATATCGGGAACCGAATAATAAACAATAGAATTGACAAAAGCCGTTAAAACAACATGACCGCCGCAGACTGCCTACGCATAGCTTTTGATGTCACTAACGAGGTTCATAAGATGGCATTTGCGCGGCGTCATTGGCTCCTAAGTTTTATCAAACAACATTCGTGAGCTCAACACCCACAACGGCTATCGTTACTGATCAATGATATCCAATTTCTTTGGCCTTTCAATTGAGCGAAATTGAAATGTGCTTTCAGCGGGACGGCGCTACGTACAACACAGGATACCAAAGTGTTCACTCTGAGTGCGAGTTTTAAGTGTATGGGCCTGACGCGAAGTGGACAGTAAAATCGTGTGATTTGACCCCGCTAGGCTCTTTCTGATAGAGTTTTCTGAAGAGCCAATAAGACGAAATGTGACTGGACTAAGCTCAAGGGTCACTGCAAACTTGACCATTTGAGCGACGTCATACTTCATAAATAATCATGCATGGGCTTTCAAATAAAAAATATAACTCACACTTTTATTCTGCCCTTCAACAGCATTTCTAAGAAAAAGTTTTCGATTACCCATTAAAACTTCACAAGATATAGAAACACCTTTTACTTTTATTGTATGAAAACATCCGCAATTTGACTCGTACTGATTTCTATTTTCCCCCAACATACAAAAATCATGTAGGGAATTGTTATTTTGTTCATTTTTTCGATTTTTTTTCACCAAAGAAAAACGTTAAACGTAATTTCTAATGTATTGTGTCAAAGTTTAAACTTGTACCTGACATGTTTCCTCATTTCAAATCCCAGAGTGCGTTTTATTTACTTCAAATTGTACAAAGTTTTCCTTTCCTTTTAAATTCCGTATTTATTTTTATTGTTGTAACCAAATTAGTTTTAAGCGTGTGAAGATAAAAACAGAAACTTTAGAATTTGCCGAATTTTATATACACTTCACTTGTGTATGAAAAAAGAAATGTATTTTTACCTTAAGCCATTTATTTTGACCAATTTTTAAGATTTTGTTTTAACTTTGTGTAATTTATTTTCGATGTTAGTGCTAATCGACCTTTTCACAATTTTACTTGATTTTCCCAGCTTGTAAACTTTTCTTTTTGCTAAACTGTTCTTTTTGCAATCTTGCCTTGTCTAGTAGAAATCGTTTTACTATATTTTACAGCAAACTTTTTAAGTAAACTACAACCAGTACCTGTACGCTTTCCCATTTTTTAAAATTTTAGCAATTTTTTACCAACTTTGGCTTTCTTCGGCTCTAAAAATTTGGCTGACAAAATTAAAATCGAGATGGCGAAGTGTTATACCTTTTTCACCAGTAGGGAATGGCAATAACCGTAATCTTAATTTGTTCGACTAGCACATATGCATAGTACAGTGCGAACTATAACTATAGAACCAGTATTTTTTAAATGAAGCCAGAAAACTAATTTTATTTGTTGTAATATATTTTAAAATTTTACTTTTTAAATTGCAATAAATTTTATTCAAACGGCTACAATTTGTATGGCTTTATAATAAAAGATATTAAATCTCTTCAATACGTATTAACAAGAGACCAAGTGCGATTAGTTTTATTTAATAAAACAGCATTGTAGCTGCATAATTTACCCAGGCAGAAGTGGCCAACCATACAAAAATCTGTCGCTGGCAAATGACTTATTTATAGTACAAATATCACTGAATATTTCTGATATCGCAATAACATTTCCGATACTTAGTAAACATATTGTTACGAAGTAATAATCGAAGATGTGTGAAGCGACCTATTATACAAATACGCAATGTTATAAACATAAATCAAAACCAACAACCTAGCGAAAATTCCCCGAACCGTGATTTAAAGTAGAAACAAAAACAACTAATACAGAATGAAAAAGTAAAGAGAAGATACACGCACACACGAACACATATACATAACTGTTAAACTAGCAAATGAAATAAATTATGGGCAATATCACATATGTTCGAGACATTTCGAGAATCGGCCATGATCTTTTTATAAAGGCGCCGTCCACCGCAGAGAGTAGAGTTGACTTGGAAATTTATAGAGTGAATAACTCTGTGTACATAAGAGTATTAAGTTAAGATAAATGATAGTAGTAATTGCTAAGTAAAGTTGTGTATTGATAAATTTTAATTCTTGCTAACTAACCCCACAAATTAACGTTTATTACCACGTAATTGTGGTATTATCAGATGGACTGGCTGCAATTTTACAACCCTAGATTTCTACAACCGAAAACAAATGCTTGGTTCCAACAGTTTCTATAACTTTTCCAAATAAATAATTTCAATTTTAGTAAGAGTGTATAATAGCGCCATATTATTTCTTGAATTAGTATTGTGAAAAATTCGCAGTTTTCTTTGAAATTGCGCAATTGAGTTGTGGTCAGTTTTAGAATTGATTTCAAGCACACCAGGCTGTTGTCAAAGCCAAAAATGTATCAAAATTTTATTATATCAACTGATATATGAATAAGATTATGTATATTCATAGTCATAGGGCCATGAGGCATCATAATAAAAGAATCATTGGCAAAACACAAAATTATTACTTTTCAGACAATTTTAAGCCAAAGTTGGAAATATTCATCGGCTAAGGGTAGAATGATGTTATCATTTGAGGGTTGATACAGTAGAATTATAGGAGAATATCAGACGGTTTTACAAGATTTGAACAACCATAAGAAATGCTTTACCAACGTTGGCCGGATTGTATTTTTGTGCTTTTGTACTCAGAACAATTTTCAAACCGTTCCTGACCTGCATATTTATTAAAGGAAAATCTCACAGTTTTCTGTGTCGAAAAAGTTTATATGAACTTGACGTTGAATTGGAGATCTTATGTGTTGCAGTTATTCCTCGTAAGATGTTTCTATTTTTGTCGTGTTTAAAAAAATTTCCTTTATGTCGCATTTAAAACGATTTAGTGAAAATTGTGTGCTTTCGTACGTATTTGTAGTAATGGAATAGATTGCTGCGTACGACAGCGCCATAGGGAAAGATATCTTTTGATATTAAGCTTAGCATCGGAGAGGTCTATAAAGGTTGAACTTTTTTATGAACAAGTAGAGTGATGGCAGATCAGTGACGCTCACGACAGATCACTAAAAAGTGACAGTCACTATATAAAAGTTTTGTTACCAGTGTTTGCGTATTTTATTCTGGTAACTACGATCCATTAAAATCAATGGTACAGTAGTATTTTTTTAGGTAAGGGTAAGCCTTACATAAATAAGTCGGCCATATTTTCTAAGCAATACAAAGCTAAGACAAACCAAGAAAAATTAAAAAAACACTTTATTCAGAATTAATTTAGTTCCAAGAAAGTTCGTAAAATAGGGTGGAAGTACACGAAAATCATAAAATTAAAGAGACATTTAATGACCAGAGTGATCTCAACTGGCGTAACGCGATATCATCAGATTTTGTTACCTCTGGGATTTTTTGGTGAAGAAACTTAACTTTAATTTGAATAATAACTTAAGACATCGGGTGTTTTTAGGTGCGAATAGCATTTATAGGAGTTAGTGCCTTTAGGGAATTCTGTGTCAAAATTGTATTGTTGTCTTAATTTATTATTATTACTTTTTAGATTTAGGTATATTTTAAGAGTTATCCTCTTTAGCAAGGGCATATGCAAAACTTCTTTAATGATATATGATATATTATTAATAAAGTACTGGTAGATATATACTGTTTTTGAGGCAGTGTCAAGTAACCTTTATTTGTTGTTATCAGTTAAAAAAAAAACTTTTTTAATAAAAAAGCTTAATAAATATTAACATTAACAAAATTTTATAAATAAAAAAGTTTTCTTATTTTTTGGTTGGTTCCATACTTTATAACTCCTAAATGGTTTGTCTTATTTTAAAAATAATTGGAGCATTCTGATAAGAAAACTTGTTAGCTTTAACAATTTTATGAAGAAATTTTTGCTAAAGGTTGTAGTTTCACTCCTAAAAAATGTCACCGTCAGATAGCCCCCTTAGTCTAACTTCCGCTTACCAGCAGGACCCTTATGTGTCTTTGAATATATGTATCAAAACAGAAACCAACTCTGCCTATTCTTAAAACTCCGGCAATTGTCTGCGCTATGTCATGTAGGAAGTATGGAGTAATCAATCATTGTGT
Source organism: Phania funesta (assembly GCA_963932375.1). NCBI lineage: Eukaryota > Metazoa > Arthropoda > Insecta > Diptera > Tachinidae > Phania > Phania funesta. The sequence goes on along the minus strand of OZ010655.1, from coordinate 33,968,490 downwards.
GAGACTATAGTACATGCTTTTGTTATTGTTCGGGTTTAGACGTGGCTGTAAACTTAAGGAACTCGAAGTGTTTTTCTTATACAAAACTCGAGTTTCACTCTTTCCCGATGAAATGGGTAGTGGAACAATAAAATGTAGATTTTAGTGAAATGAATCTTTTTTTGAGCTCTAAGATAACTTTATTATAATATTTTTTGCAAGGTTTGCTATGATTTTCCTGATACATTTTACGCAGCGTAATTTGGTTTTTTTCCGAATAAAATCTGCAAATTTCCGCAAAGGTTTAAATTTTTGTTGAAATGTGTCCAATAATTAAGTCTACAAGCTATCTGGAGATTTCAGGAATGATTAATTCGTTTTTATGTAAGTCCTATCAAAAATACCTCACCCGGTTTTTGTAACAAAAAATAACTTTTAGCCAGAATATTAACTTATTTTATAGTGGCAATACAATGTACACATGCAAGGTCTATTTAAAAAGGATCACGATCTTAACACATACATACTCGTATGCACAACTTAGTACCAAAAATAACACTTATTTGTTACGTTAAAATAAACGTTTATAGCCGTTTGTTTAGAAAAGCTGAAATGTTTTAATATGAAAAGAACACTTTCTGCTTATTTTGATAACGAGGGTGTGTTCTGTAGTAATCGTTAGCGAGCATATTTAGCCATAATCACAGATTAAAAAAAAATGTGCAAGTTTTGCAATGTAATTGGGATTCCTGCAATACCAATTTGCCAAGACACGAGGCACATGTACATGTATATATATTTGTACCCTTGTGTTAAATTTAACGTTGTTCATCTGTACGGTATGAAAATAGATGGTATGTGGACTTCAGATAATTTTCGAACACATCAGATTTTGTTAAAGAATTTGCTCAACGTGTGATAAAATTTTGCATAACAAAAATTTATATTTATTTGTCTCTAAAATGATGTAAAACTCTATTCTCTTATCAAGTGATTTTCTGCAAGGCATGATCTAGTGGCTTGTAATATTAAGTTAAAATGTTGTGAAGTTAATTTGTTTTCTGTTTTCTCTTCAGCTATAAACTTTTTTATTTTCATTTATTTAAAATTGTCCAAGCTTGAAGGTCTTTTTTAAAAAAATTATATTTTTATTTTTCGATATTTCGCTACTCCATTGTGTTTATTTTCCTTTTTTATTTTCTTCAAAAGGCAATTTATTAACATTATTATTATTTTTATTAATACTCCCACTTATGTAGAGCACAAATGTCTGGCATTCCTGTAATACAAGTGTATGGCAAATGTAGCTGGCGGAAGTTAAGAGAACTAAAAGTGTATTACATTGTTGGTGTGCTAGTATCTCCTTTATCAGGCCCGACTTTTGGCACAACAAAGGCTTTTGTATATTTTGGTTAATGGTATTTATTTATGAGTTTTTCTGTCATAATTACTTGTGTGGAAAATTCGAATTTTTTGCTTTTTTTATATATATGCAACGTAAATTTGGTGGAAAATTTTAAATTGAAAAATAATTCAGTGTTTTTTATAATTTAAAAAACTTAAATAATTTAAAAGTCAATTTTTTCTAGCTGGTGACCTTAAAATTAGTTTACTTCGGAATATGAACAACTGTTAAGACAAAGCAATAAATTTTAATTATTAACAAAAGCTAGCTTTGCAATATATTTTAACTTTCTATTATGGGAAAGAATGATGGGAATTATGCTCCCAAACTAGCAGATTGCCTACAAGTAAGATGCTATTTTACATACGAACGTGGTCCTCATTTTGATCTCAGTACTTTTTACCACTGACATTTTTTGATAAGAACTTGACCTTATTTTCACATTTATGGTGTTGAGCGGAATCTTTCTATCTGCTCTCAATATGATTGAGTATATAGTATAAAAAATCATAGGGAGTCGCCGCCATTATTAGTTACTAAGAAGACCCACTTTATAATATTTTCCATGATTTTTGGCAAATCTCTGGTTTTGCATAAATTCTTTATTTTTAGAAGGATGTTCTTTTAAAGGCTTTAAGAGTCTTTGGCTTAATCAAATGAATCCGTGTCCGTGGTGCTCTCGCCGGCCAGTGGATAAAACTAGACATCACACGACCTGACCAACTGGTAATTTAAAATCTTCATTCCTTATGCTCTGGGGAGACGGTTGTAAAAGGGTCAATTATGCACCACGTCGCCCGCAGGATGGTGTTTGCAAAAATAAAAGCGATATTCTAGGCACTGGTAAATGGATCTAATTAAAATGCAGTAATTTCGAGTGGCTAAACGCCTAAACGGCCAAGAAAATGGCGACGTAATTGACTCTGTGGCAAAGTCACACACCAATTATTCCGTAAACAAAAAGAAAACACAGCCATTCCGAGTTGTTGTGGAGTATAGTGTTTCCTGGTTTCTTCACAAAAATCTCTTAAGATGTCCATTTCTGCACAATTTTTTGGTTTAGAAAATTTGTTAACATGAAATGAGAGTGCCAGATTTGACGATTTATCTACTCAAAGGTTTGATGCTTTTTTAACACAAACAACACCGCGTTAAATATATAATATGTATATACGAAGTTGGTTTTTATTGCATGCCACTGTACCATTAACATTACAAATTTGACTCAGTATTTGTATTCTTGAATATACAACCAAAGAAGTCAACTGTTTTTAAGGGCACTGTTTCACACGATAAATTTTATACCCATCATTTTTTTTTTTTTGCTTTGGATTACTTATTAATTACAACCTAAGCCAGTTTCTAATATGGACGAATTCTATTTAATAAATAGTCAAAATGTATTTGAAATACTAACTCGCTTTTTTTATTGTCGTCTGTAAGCACCTCAATTCAAAACTAAATTTCGAATGCTTTGTGTAATCAATAAACTTATTAAAGTTTAACAAGTTTATTTCAAAACTTTTAAAAGCAAAAAATTCTTATTTTTCTTAAAACAGCATTATAACAAAATAATTCTTTCCACAATTTCTCCAATGCAAAAGTTTTAATGCTGACTTTACTTCAAATATGAAACAGCCACTATTTTCTTTTTGGGTGTTACAGGGAGAGCTATTAAATTAAGGTGCTTAGGGTGTATGTACTTGTATGTGTGTAATGAATATTTTATAATATTGTTAGTCTACTTATATGATGCTTAAGTTGTAAAATAAACAGATTCTTCAAAGTCTGCGTAAAAAACGTATACACACTAAAATACTAAACGAGCAACAGCCGCATAATAGTGGTATATATTTTTTTGGTTTTTTCCGCTCCTCTTCAAGTATCACCGGAAACAAAAGTGAAACTCGTTTTAAAATCTTTAAATCCACATAAATAAAGTCAACATTATATAAATAAGAACAGCAAACCTTTATATTTAAGAAAAAAAAAACTGAACCTATTATATTACAAAATAAAGTAGCTGCAATTTTTTTCGTATAAGAACTTAGTACGAATTATTAAAAACACTTGTCATAGCGAACATTATCATAGTTCCTAAAAGTATGATATTTTTCTCCGTTTTTTCTATATACCAACCTTTCTAATTTTTCATTGTTCAAGAGTTCGAATAAGTTTATGCAAAACTATAACCCACCAAATTATTAGGCGATAAATTACAAAACGTCCTGGAATCAAAAACCAACAACAAAAAAGGATGTGAAAACGAATTTGCAAATGGAGTAATAAGTTCAGTTCACTACGGACCATAAAACCTGTTCTTTTTCTTCACGAAGGTAAAGTGAAAAAAAAGGATTAACAAATATTATTTAACGGTCAGGAAATTTAAATTTAGAGGCCGAATGGATAATAAGTTATTCCCGTAACACCGTGTGACAGCATTTTGTTTAATCAATCTAAGGGCAAAACATAGTCAAACAGCGTATTTGGTTTTTAATTTCCTTATCTATTGACCGTCTTAAGGGAATGCTCATTTAAAAAAAATTATTTTATATTAAAATGTAATATTTTTTAGCCATGTGGTACCAAATAAAAGGGAAAGGTTGTGTAAAATTTTATAATAATATTTCTTTCAAGATAATGGTTCGAAAAATTAATTTTATTAAATTGGGTGAATATTACCAAAAGCAACGAATCTGGCTAACAGTTTGCAATTCCTACACGGCAAGACCAACTGACGTAAATCGAAATACTCTTTGGAAGAAAAAAAAAGGCAAACACTACTTAAATCCTTCGGAGTACCCTTAGGATGGCAACTGCGATCCTACGTTCAAATATCATACGGAGGAGGCAAAAAGCGAGTGAGATAAAGTTCCTAAAATATACTGAGACGCCTGTGAATATTGTCTGCGAATGTATATCACTGTCATTTGATACAGGACAACGAATATATATATATATATAATTTTTTTTAATTTTAGGCTTTTTGGTGATTTCCAAAATTTCCATTAAGTTAAAGTGGGTGGTGAAATTCCAAAATTTGAGAATTTCGGGTTTTGCGGTATTTTTTTTTTTTAATATTGATTTTGTAGCAGTTTTTGATCCAGTTTTTCGATTTATTGTTTATTATCGAATTTGTGTTGAGATTAAAATTTTTCGTAAATTAATTGATGCAATTTCGGATTTTAGAAAATTTTGTTTTTATTTTGTAGTTTAAAATTTGTCTACTTTAGGTTTGATTTGTGGCGAATTTTTGAATTTTCAGATTAACTTCGATTTTGGTAAAATTTATAATTTTTTTAATTTAATTTATTGAAATTGTCCAAGCTTGAAGGTCTTTTTTTAAAAATTATATTTTTATTTTTCGATATTTCGCTAATTATTGTGACAATAATTTTTTTATAAACATATAATTTTAATAAATTAAATTTAAAAAAAGGTCAAGAGCAGCTATAATTTTAATTTATAATTTTTGTGATATGGAAATTTGTCGGTGATTTTTTTTAATAATTTACTAAATCCCTAAATTTAGTTTTTTTTATATATTTCTTTTATATAGAATTTGTGAGTTTTTGCTTTTTGGTGAACTATAACACTTGTGGTGAAATTTTTGTATTTGTTGAGTTTGTTTTTTTACGTATTTTTGGTATTATGTTGGTTTTTTATTAATATAATTTAAATTTTTTTAACTAAAGTTTTCGGATTTTGATGAATTTCTAAATTATGGTAATATTTTTTTCATTTTTGAGATTAATTAAATATTCTTGGTAAAATTTATAATATTTATGATGTTTTGGTAATTTTTTTAATTTTTTTGCGATTTAGTTAAATTTTTTTAGTTTTCCATAAAATATTGATTATTTGTAATTTTTCGTCTTTTTGGAAAAATTATGAAATTGTGATGAAATTTAAATCTATGTGTTGAATTTTTGGAATTAGGTAAATTTTTTAGTGATATTTCGGTCTTATATTGATTTTGATTTTTGGAAAAAAATTCATTATATTTTTTGCGATTTTATTGTGAATTTTTAATATTGTGGTGAATTTTAAACTTCGAAAAAAATATTGGATTTTTTGGAATTTTTTCTAGAGTTAGTGATATATTTGTAACTTAATATTTATTGTGTTTAATTTACCAATCTTGGTGAATTCCGAAGTTATGTTAAAACATTGTTTTTTTTTAATTTTTTAGATTAACTGAGATTTTTAATAAAATATATAACGTTATGATTTTTATTAATTATTTTGTGTGAGTTTACTATTTGTTTTTCGATTTTGTAGTGAATTTAAAATTTTGGAAAAATTTCGAATTTTTTTCAATTTTTTTTTTTTATAATTTCAGTCTTTGGAGGAATTTTTGAAATTTTGAGTTTTTTAAAGTATTTAATTTGGCAAACATTTAGGTCCGTAAGTCATCAGGTTGGTACGTCCTATAATTTTTCCAAATTTGATAAGGATTTAGAATATCGGCTTGTGTCTAAGCGTTTCACCGCAAGAGTGAAAATACCATAAAATCCATATTAGTCTATATCATGGAAACGTGTGGATCGTTATTGCTGAGTTCGAATAGAGAAAAGCCTCCGTATGGTCAAACGGTACATATGTCAAGATCCTTGGGGTTTTTCAATAGAAATGAAATAGCTTGTTGTTTGTACTTATAATGCTTTACATTTTCAGACATTTGAAAATCAAACTTTCTATTAACATTATGGAAGTTTCATTGAAAATTAAAGAGAAATAAATATTTCTATTTGACAACGGGTAAGTGGTTCACATATTTTTAATTAAGCTCACGCGCCGCAAGGTGAAAGCAAAAAAAAAATGCTTTGGAATCTTTGGAATATAAATAAAATAATAATGGATTTCAATAGCCAAACAATTTCTTATCGAATTAAGTATATAATTCGATTGGCTTGTCAGCAGTTAATAATCCAATGGCCGGTGGCTACTTTGATCTCTTAAAATATTAAAGGATTTATTGCCAGTCGTACCTAATTCGGTTAAAATGTGCAATTTAAAATTTAAATTGATATGTATAATTGCTTTACTAACCACAGTGCTCTGATAAGTGTTTGTGCATACAAGTGCCTTACTTTACCACAAGTGTTTATGTAGAAATGAAAGCACAAACCAACAACAAAAAATTAAGTGATAAAGAAAAACAAATCTTATTTTTTCTTTAGTAGGTTCCACATACAGGAGGAATTCCGATATACATCAATGAAATCCTATGCACTGTGTAAATTTTTATCGCAAGTGGCTTTACTTTACTATATGTTATGTTTAGCATACTTTCAGGCTGTGCATGAAAACTTTTCTTCTACCGTCGGTTATGTTTTGTTTGCTTATACAAAAAATATATATAATAAATAGATATGTGTAAAGTGAAATAAAACAACGCCAACACTTAATACCGTCATACAGATCCCTTAGGATGTTGCTTTTTGTTGTCAGGCTTAGGGTACGTAAAGCTTGATAAAAGAACACAACACGCCAACAACAACGAAACAAAAAACTGATAAACATACGAAGATACGGTTAAGTGTTGTTTTTTTTTTTGTTTTCTCCCTTCGGGGTGCTAAAGGCTTAATCCCCAGCAAACATTACGAATAATAAATAAGAAGGAATTGAAAAACAAATGCTGTTCGTTCACTTTGAAACTCATAACGTTTTCAATGCTTTTACCTTTGCCGTTATTTTATTATGGTTGTCTCAGATACTAAGTCATTACATACAGGTACATATGTATTTACGTTCGAATGTATGTACGTTTGTAGTAAAAGAACGAGTGTGTTTTAAGAACTGGCAAGCTTGTATTCGCTTCCTTTTATATGAATGTATTCTTGGAGAAGATTTGAAGATTTTTATCAATTTATAAAATAAATTAAAAATTTTCACCGGAATAAAATTTATAGAAAATATTAGTTTATGCCATTATAATCGATAAAAACCTAATTAATTTAAATCTCCGAAACGTAACATTACACATAAAATAATGCGATTTAAAAAATTAATATAAATTTTTTAAGCATAAATTACGATATTTTTAGATTTGATAATTGCAATGACTACCTGAAATTATCAGCTACTAGTTGTAATAAGTACTCTACCAAGTGAAAGGCTTAGTAATCAACACTTTAATCTCGATAACGTTATCTATAGTCAGGTTCGATAAAAATAGTTACAACAATAAACGCTCAAAATGTATTTCTTTTAAATTTTTCAAGAGAATATATGCTGCTAGGACTATTTCGCCTGATAATAAATTCCTGCATCTTTTGCATTCGCCGTAGTTTTTGAAATCAAAATTGAACGTGTTTTCTGGAATAGTTTAATCCGTTCTACACTAAGAACGTAAATCAAAATTAACTCAACCAAATCTTTAGATGTGGGACATATTTATCCACATGCTCAGCATAAAATTCTGCGTTTCTAGTATCAAAAAAATTTTGGGTAACATTAACTATCAAATATCAACCAATAACTCTGTTCGACTTCTAACATTTGCAGTTTCCGTTTAAAAATTGACAGTGATTACGACAAGAAAAGAGTAAATGATTATATACTCTCATATTTCGGTTCTTGCATATACTCATAGTTCTAACACATAAATATATACTTGTACAACTATAAGTTATACAATACTCGAACAGTTATACAATACTTCGGAAAACGCAAATTATCCTATATAGCCGTCCTTGCGAAAGTCGATTAATAGACCTGTTGGCTTTCTTTAACAACAAATTGGTGTTCATTATATGTTTTATATATTCTTCTAAGGCTTGTTAAGATTTAAGATATTTGTTCACCTTTAATACACTAATAGAGAACTTAGCACTTAAACTGGTTTATAACCAGATGGTAAGGTTCTTGGGCTCAATACCGTTCCAACCTGCGGTTTTCAACAAATCATTAAAGTTTTGAGCTTCTTTAGCTGTGCCGAAATTTTTAACCAGGAAATTTTTGATTTAAATGCAAACCAGTGGTTGGGTTTTGTAACAAAAAAAATTAAGTAAAAAATATTCTGTTATTTTTATTTTTGCAAAAAAATCACTCAACACTAAATTTCTAAAAGACATAATTACAAAAATATCTATTAACAAAACAAGGAGTTACACTAAGTTTTATTGTAATAAGTATTGGCTCTTTTGAGTTATGCCAAGTTGCTTGCGGGTTCTTAATTTAAGAATACGCAAGTATTAACTTATAATAACGTGTTTTGGCAAGCTACTTTTGTATGTTTTTTTTACAAAAATAAAAAAAAATAAAAAAATATAAATATTGAAGATCGGATTCAAAACATCAAACTTTTCATATTTTGAAATAACAGCTTTAAAAATCGTTATTTCGCTCAATTTGCCAATACACGAAATGATCGATAAGAAGTATGACTCAAACAAAACAGATGATAAACAGTGATAAAAATTAGTTAGAAGGAAGCAATTTGTCCAAACCCTTTCGCATAGTGGAATCTTCTAAGTTAACGAGGTTACTCTACTGCTATTTCCGATGTAACGCTTCTCAGTTATGTATAAGTTATTCTTAATTTGATATTCCAATAGGGTGGTTTTATAGCGACATTTCGAAAAATATTACGCTGAAGATGGCACATAGACGCAACCGGTTTGTCTTGTTCCAAATACATATCTATATCAAATCACCCTTTTGGAATATCACATCAAGCATCCACTAACTTTCACTTTTGTAAGAAAGATATTGGACATTTTATTTATATTTATTAGACAGTTTTTCCTTAATTTAAGCCTATTGGTTTTTACTTAGAAAGCCCTACAAAGAAAGAAAAATAAACTTTTTAACTTTTTTCTCTTAAAAAATTTTACAAAATACATAAAAAGTTACAAACTCCATTTTCTTTTATTTTTATCTTTAAGCTCCACATATTGAAGTAATTTCTTCCAAGGATTTTTCAGCTTTTTCACTTATGCAAAGCCAACGCAGAAAAAAATGAATATTTACGGGCCAATAAAGTTTATTGACTAAATGTCGATTTGAATTTTATTAAATGTATTTTTCAGCAATTTGTTCAGTTACAGTTGAGCATAATAAGTTTTTGCCTGGCAAGTGTATTTTGTTTTGGTGTAAGTAAAAATATTTTTCATTTAAGTTGACACCTTAAGTGGCTTTTATAATAGAAAATGTGTTCTTTTTCTTTTGGGGGTTTCGTTTTCTGCTGGAATGAAAGAAACTTTTTTATTGACAAAGAAAAAGAAAATGTTCTTGTCAAACCATTTAAAAGTTGTTAGAAGTTGATAATCACAAATAAGATTTATATGCATACTTTTAGGGAGGAATATAAAATTAATACTGAAGTAGTTTAAGGAGGCATTTCTTAGGTACAAACTGAGTTGGAAGATTATAAATGTTATAAATCAAATGCTTAGTAGATATGAATAATTTGACTTTAACGTTCGATAAAATTTTGCGTTTTTTATAGCGTTGATGTCAGCCTTGAAATAGAAGTTCTAGGAGATCTGTGGGTATAATAAAGGTTCAAATTTTAATTAAATTTCATAAAAAGGAATAAATGTAAATTGATTTTAATAATCAATTTAATTTTTTTAATATACGTAGGTGGTTTACTGAAATAAGAATTTTAGTTTATTCTAAATCATGTAGAGGAAGAAGTTTTGCCATATTTTCGTTAAGAACGATTTATAAATATATTAAGTTAGGGTATTCTTTTATATGCTCTGTCTGAGGAATGAATTTGTATATGTCATCTTAGGGCTTAGCACATCCCTTCAGTAGAAATAAAACCAACTTCCTTCTGTGAACATAAGTGTGTGCAAACTTTTTCTTACTGTCTTACCTCAGAACAGCTATCACATAACTGACAACTATATTAACAGAAATATATAATTATTTTCTTAAGGATTTAAATAAAATATCGTATACACTCAAATATGTCTGCACAACTAATTTTTATTTAAATGAAATTACAATTTTCTTTACAAAATGCATCCCAATAATTATACGCATTTAATTCTAATATTCTTATTCATAAATCCACAGAAATTGCGTCAAATATTTTTGGTTAATTTTTGTCGCTTGTGTTAATAAAATCAATTAACTTTTATTTCCGTTATTCTTTTTTGCTTCAACCATTTGCACTTATTGCTTCATTTTCGTGGTGCTTAACGTCTGGTGGTATTCCGTAGTACCTAAATTTATCAAATTCTAAGGGTTGCAATGGTGAATAGGAAATTGCAGTCGTATTTTTTCACCATATAAAATCAAAAAAACTTTATAACCCTTTAACCGATAACTAAATCAACCCAAGAAATCACACAAAAACAAACTTTTATCAAGAACTTCTGAACAACGACGGCGAACAACTCTATTTTCAGTTTACAATTGAAGTGAAGGAAGTCAAGAAAAATAAATCACTTAATTTCGGAAAAACCGTTGCGTAGAACAACAACAAATACATCCATATAATGAATTACCCGCGTAAAATTACTTGAGCAGAAAGTTAAAAGAATTACATGTAAAAAATACGTACAAAGCGACTATTTGACAGCTCTTGGCTATTTTGGGATTTGTTTATTTTTGCAAAAAAAAGTGATGCTACTCATTAAGATAAAATCAGATATGATGAGGAGGGACTCTTTTCCGTAAAATTATCGTATATAAAATTTTTTTTAAATCGACTGTTTTTATGCCATTATGGTTCTAAAATCATATAAAATATAAAAGCGTAAATAAATATAGTCGTGGAGATAACACCAAGTACATTTTATCGTATGTGATATTGCGGTATCAACGAAAAATTAATTAAAAAACTACATCCTGGTTTTTGTAACATACGTCAGTTTTGCATAAAATGTTCATGCCTTAATTGCAGGGTATTAATAATGCAGGCATGCCGGCGATGCCATATGCCATACAGCGCACTATGACCCACCACCTTGCTTGTGCAAATTGACGCCACTATATTACACTGGTCTACAAAAAAACTTTGGTTTGGCTTTAAATAAAAATACGTAGAGCATAAGGAGTTTAAGGTGTTAAATTTAAATTCTTTTTCAGTGTTTGTATATCACGTACATATTTTTTTAGTGGGAATCTTTAAAGATATTTGAAAAATTATTCATCTCGAGTGTAACTCCTTTTCTAAAAGAACAAAACGTTATCCCAGATCACCAGTTTGGTTTTCGAGCAAGGCATAGTACGATTGAACAAGTCCATAGAATCGTTACCATTATAAGATCGGCTTTTGAAAGAAAGCAATACTGTTCAGCTTTATTTTTAGACATTTCCCAAGCATTTGATAAAGTCTGCCATGATGGGCTACTTACTAAAATAGTTCGGGTTCTACCTGAAAACACCCACAAGCTTATAAAAAGCTATTTGTCCGATAGAACTTTTAAAGTAAGGTCAAAGGACCAGCTTTCAAGATGTGGGAAAATTAGTGCAGGAGTACCTCAAGGTAGTGTGCTAGGGCCGCTATTATATATCATCTATACAGCGGATATGCCGACAAGCCCACATACATATACATCAACCTTTGCAGACGACACTGCAATTATAAGTGTCAGTAATGATCCAAAGGATGCATTTGAAAAGCTGCAGTCCCATATTCATAAGCTAGAAGACTGGCTAAAACAGTGGAGAATAAAGGTAAATCCATCAAAATGTGTTCATGTAACGTTTTCCCTTAGAAGGCAAAATTGTCCACCAATCACAATAACTAATACCACGGTTCCAGCGGAAACGCACGTCAAATATTTAGGTATCCACCTAGATCGGCGCCTAACTTGGACCCGTCACATTGAGGCAAAAATAACGTCCATAAAGCTTCGAACAAATCAACGGTTTTGGCTAATAAGTCCTAACTCAACTTTGGCTTTGGAATATAAAGTCCTATTATACAAATCCGTTATAAAGCCAATATGGTCATATGGTATTCAGCTGTGGGGTACTGCCTGTGCATCAAACATCCAGAAGTTACAGAGAATACAGTCTAGGATTTTACGTCATTTCGTATGCGCCCCCTGGTACATAAGAAATGAAAATATACATGGGATCTCAAAGTTCCCACTATCCACGAAGAAGTTAAAACATACACGTCCAAATACGTGAACAAACTAGTCGCACATCCCAACACTCTAGCACGCAATTTATTGCAATTTGACGGCCACCAGAGACTAAAAATAACTGACACATTGAGCCTGGCAAGGCGGCTCTCTCTACACAATAGAAGATAGATTTTTAAGATTTGAATACAAAGAATTAGTTCTTACGTTGGTACTAACTAGTAAATAATAATTTAGAAATAAGATTTGAATACTTATTGTGAATTTCTTTTAATAGAAAGATTCAATAAAATAAAATACAGTGCAAAAAAAAAAATGTTTAATATGACGCCCAAAAGACGGCGGTCACGTTTATAATTATGTTTCAACATAACCGGCAACATTTTGTTCGATTTTCAAGCTAGGTATACTAGGACAAATAGAAGTTATAAATTATGAAAATCAATGAATAAATATGCATTTTCTTCACAATTAAGTGAAGATTTAATCGTTTAAAGTAAAACGCACTTTTTGTTAAGAAATTGAATTTCTTTTTTCTTTAAAAAATTTACAACGTAAATAGTTTGATGTAGAATTTTGGAACGAATTTCCGTCGTCCCTTGTCAAGTTTGGTTTGGAGACAAGATGGCACATAGCCGAAACCAAACCAAACTTGACAAGGGATGACGGAAATTCGTTCCAAAATTCTACATCAAAACACCCTGTCGGAATATCATATCAAGAATAAACAGTTTGAACTTACTTAGGTTGTGGTTTTTTTCTTTTCATATTTTCAAATAAAATTTCTCGTCGAATCGATCAACAGAAATCTGCATGCATTCCTTTTGACAAATTTCTATTGTATCGCCTTTCTGTATTCAAGAAAATAATCAGAAAGAAGAGAATATTTTCCTAGCAGTTTTCCAGCATACACTTAAGATTTCCTTAAAGCCAACCTCTTAGAGTTCTTCAACACTCATAAAGTACAGCATATTTTCGGCAGCCAATAGCTTTCTCTTTCACCGATAGGATACCCAAAGTAAAGTTTATAAGCATTTTTAACCAGGGAAATTCACAAAACTCAATATTACATCAAATTAGAAAAAAATATTCACCAACGAATTCAAATATCATACAAATTAAAAGTTTTGTTAAAAATCTGAAAATAAAAAAAAAATATTTTACCATAATTTGGCAATTAAGCAGATTCGCGTAGAGGTAATTGGAAGACAGTTCTATGCAACATTCTTCGGTGTTTTGTTTATCGAAATCGGAAGAACTGCTCTCGAGTTATCGTGAAATAAACTAGTGTAACCACGCTATTGAGGGATGGGTCATATTAATTAAGAATTCTGTACCTGAGTGAAAGAAATGAAAACAGATTTCCGTTAAGCACGTTTAACTCTTCATATCCTTCCTATTTTTGCTTCCTATTTGTGTTGTTTGTCTGGCCCAATACAGAAGAAAAAGTTAAACGCTTGAAATACAATATTTGGCGTAGTATCACCAAAAAACGCATAACTTACCTTTAATAGTGTGTGAAATTTTGACCACAAGATTAAGTCAAGTGGGTTACTATTTCGAGAAAATTCATTAAAATGAAAGTTAAAACGGTATTTTCAAAGAGTCGTTATTATTTTCCGTCAATGTGCGACCTGGGACATATTTGACTAACATCTGAAAACATGTATTTACACTCGATTCTTTTAAATTACTGACTACAACAGTTCACAGAAGAAAAATATCATCATTATCAAACAATAAGCTTTATAAATGCTTCATAAGCGCGAGGAATGAAATTTTTAATTTAATTGAAAGAAAAATTGAAAAAATAACGATTTCCCTTCGTTGTCTTGTTCTATTCTACTCATTTGTTTTATAGAACGCACATTATGTGGTTTGAGGGTAGGGTGGGGATTTAGTTTAACATTGTTACCAATAGCACCATTTTTTAATACAAACGGCTTTCTGGCAAAATTGTGTGCTTAATGAGAAGAGCGGTTGCTTGTTTCTCTAGCGACGCATAAAATGTTTGCCATTAAGTTTCTCTAAAATTTTTCTTCTTCTGTTGGATCTCTTTATTAAATGGCTGACTTAAAAAATATTTGTTAAAACTAATGCCTAGGATTAAGAGAACAAATGATGGAATTAAAGGAGATTTTTATGCTAGCCAAAAGCTAAGTAAATTATTAATGAATACATTTTTTTGGAAAATTGTAATAATGGAAATGAAAAAGGGGTTATTTGAAAGAGCAATAATTTATGTTGCATTTAAAAATAGAATTTAAAAAATTTGGTCACAGATTTAAGTTATTCTTCGGTAATTAAGCCGATTCAATTTCAAAGTATGGCTCTGTTACGTAACAAAGATGCGCGCAAGTTTTGAATTGTAGTGATGCAGTGAGTGATTTTTACGGTTTTCGCATCGCTTTTGCTCAGAAAAAAGTTGTCATTCCTGTTAATTTTTCCTCAATAAAAGTGAATGCCCAACTATATTAAATCTATATAATATCAATGATTTTCAAAGTGACTTGGTAAACCAGCAGACGTTAGACGAATTAGCAAAGGGAAGCGGTGTTACTATTTAAACTTCTTCTCATCCAAAATGATTGAAGATGGTTCGGAGATGGAGTTGGCACAAAACTTGAAAAAGGTCTTGGAATATAGAAATGCGAATTCAGTTTAAAAGTTTAAAATTTTGTATTCGGTAAAATCAACATCAATAATATTTTTTTTTTTAAATTTTGGTTCTGGCATTTTATTTTTTTTGTCAACATTGTACAACTGTACATTGTACATACATATTTCTACAAGAATTTCTCAACAAATATGGTTATTAATTTTTTAATTTTCAACAAAAGCCACAGCATAGAGAAATAGCAAGCAATTTAATTAGTATTAATGGCTGCACGCAACCATCTTGCCAGGACAAACTGTGTGTTTGTAAATAAAGTTGTGTAAAAAAAAAATTTAATACAGCTACATAATAAATTTTAGTTTTAAGAATAATTAATATTAATTTTCTTTCCGCATATTTTTGCACATTTTCCCATTCATTTTAATATTTTTACTACCATTTCAAGTTGCATACTTTAAGACGTTAGTTTTTTTTTAATTTACTTTCCTCAAGAGTAGTACGAATGTGGGTGAAAACAGAAAAAATGTGAAAATAATGCTACAGCAAATAAAATATAAACTGTTTATTCCTTTCCTATTTCGTTGTTGTTTCTTGTCAGAAAACGCATGCATAAATATTTGTTTTCTTTTGCCTTATACTTGAAGATTTATGTTCAAATTTTATATTTAACTACTCTCGTATATTTGCTTACATACGTACATATTTTTGGATGCATAAATATTGCTTAAATAGAGGATCAGTTAAAATTTAGTCAAGTTATAATAATATAGCGGAATTGAACTGTTCAAATCCTTTTATGTATTAAATAACTAAAATAAAAGAAGAAAATTGTGCGACGTTAGTGTCGATCTCTTTACTGCCATAGATAAATAAATTGTTTTTTGTATAGCCCAATAATATTTTTCAATTTTCCATCCGAATTGTGGAATCAGTTCTCGCGTTACGCAGGGAATCCACCTTCAAGACATTCCTATTCCTAATTTTTATAAAATGCTTTTCACTATTGAAACTTTTATCTTGGGGTAATTAAGAATAGTGGAATTAACTGTATTTGTTTTCCACGATTTATAAAAGAAAAAAATATTATCAAGACAGCAAAATAAAAAACCGAAATTATTGTTTTTAGTAAAAACGAATATTTCTAAATTTACTACAAAAAAGATTTACAATTATTATTTATGAAATGAGCATTTGGAAAAAACAAAGAATATATTTTTAACATTTCTCCTCAATCGCGAATATCGTTGTATTGGCTTTGGATCATATTGCTTCCAGTTTTCAGCAAAGTAAAGGTTTTGTTAACATATTTGCAATCACTTCATCTGATATCAATACTTAAATTCGATGATTTGATTATTCACGTTATCTCTGACAAAGTGGCATTTAATGTCAACATGTGTTTTAAAGTTTCACCCCTGCAATAAAATATAGGTAGCTACTGTTCAAAATGATCTGAGTAGGACCTTCCTTCAGGGAATTTAAGCAATTTTAAATATTTCTTATCAAGATAGATTCCGTAGCGGCTTCGGATAATTCAATCACTGCTGTCCAACTACCAGAACTGTCATTGAGTAAAAAAATGCATTTTGATTTTCTGTCGATCCTGCACTCGACCTAGTCAGCATCAGCATAACAGAAGAATAACTAGTTTCTCAATATAATGCATTTGCCGTGTTATGAATAGGGGTTTCTTTAAATTCCTCACTTATTTTGGCCATGTTAAAAGTATCAAACCCCTTAGAAGGTAAAACATTTTGAAGTTTGTCACCATTTTAGTGGCATGCTTGTGTGCGTTTTTTGAGTAATATAATTGTTTTGTAGGGCAAATGTTTGATTTGCAGAAGAAAACACACTCAAAAAAAAAAAACAATGTACAATTACCTGCAGTGCTGTGTTAAGAAGAGCAAGTGAAAAAATGATTCATCATTCCTGGTTCCCGTAATAATTTTGTAAGAGAAGCAGGAATATTTTGACGAATTTAGCTTTATTTCATTCGGCTGTAAGAATGTTTCATTTCAAAATATAGTATGAGTACATCGAAAGTTTAGTTAGTAGTGTGCTAGTCTATCAGTTCAATTTGTACCAAAGACTTTGATCTGTTTCAATACAACGAGTGCAGGTCTATCTTACTTTCGGTAGGTAATTTAAGTAAGATAAAATTAGATGGCATTGTACTCGTACATATCTAGAACTTGGTCTTCATTTTGACCTTAGTACTTTTAACGCCCAACATTTTTGGATAGGAACTTGAACTTATTTTCACGGTTTTTATTTTGTAGGGATTTATTTTACTTGAAAAGCGTGTCAATGTTGTTATATGCAGAAGTTAAGGGAAACATTTTGCGCATATGTCAGAAGTAATTTTACTGCGTGAACGTGTTGTAATCCCGTTCTGCCTTTACAGCCCTGCGAAAACTTCTGCTTCGCTATCAGGTTGGTTTGCCCACGAACCTGGATCCGTAAGATATAATGTATATTCGCGATGTCCCATTTTGGACAATTTCTTTTTAAGTGGATACTTCAGCGCTTGGTAGGCATTTGGATATTCACTAAAAGTTAACTATCGTTTTGTAGTGTTCTGTTAGCAACTTAACGTAATAAGCAAATGTTAAATGTTTTTCTGCCTTGCTAAAAAATATATTTACAAATACCACAAATTTAATGTTTTCTGCCAGACACTATTATATTTATATATTTATGAAGGGAATATTTAAGTGCCTGCTATATGGGCGTTTGTGCGCCAGAAAAATTATGCTTTGCTTACAAAATTGAGAATATTTTCTGCTGCGGTGGCTTATTGGTTCTTTTTTTGCATAATTCTTGAAAGATATATACTGGGATTCCAAATCAAATAAAATTAAAAGATAATTTAATTCAGGATTTAAAAATGATTAAATTTGCTACAAATAATGGAAAAAATTTTAATTATTTAATTTTTGAAGCTCGCTCAAAAAGTTTTTTTTTTTATTAACTTTTAGCGAAAGAAAAAACTGTAAACCCACACTGAGTTTCACTTGCAAAAGGTTAAAGCGTCACACACACAGGTATCTTTGTTTTGTTTTTCTTACGTTTATAATTTATCATCAACGATAAAATCTTATAAATAGACAAAATAGAAATTTATGAAACAATAAAAAAATGTAACTTTTTTTAAAAATGAGCTAAGAAACAAGTGAGTGAAGTGGAAAACAATAAAAAAAAGTGAATAGTAGTGGGTTGGTTATTAGAAAAACAATATAATAAACTGAAAAAAATACTGGAATTAATTTCCCTTAATGCACACGCGACTAAAATATTAATTTAAAATTTACTGAGAAAGTTAGAGTTAAGAAGTTGTAGTTAACACTAGTTTCTTCACAAATAAGAGACAACATACTGCGCAAGTGAACACAATGTTAAAGTACGGAGAATTAAGGATGTTGTGTTGGTGTTTATTAGAAATTTGATATTATTACAGAAGCTGCTGAAACATAATTAACTTTATGTACGTTGCACAAATTAAAAGACAATTTAACAAGTATAGAATTACCTGCAAGGATGTGATCTCAACACAACTATAAGGAAGCAAATACAGCGACAACAAGAATAAAGAAAAATGAACAATTTCATGACTCATAATTATGCTTGACGATATAAATCGGGGTTAGTTAGGATTAGAAAATGTGCTAAGAGTAGAACAACGACCTTTAGCTGTTTGTGATCCTTTGTTAACCTGTTTGAGCTTAATTTCGAATTAATTTGTATATTCTTTTAATAATAAAAATTGTTTTTAATATTCACAAGCTATTATCAGCTAGAAGCTATAAAATTTCACTTTAATATTTATGTTTTATTAAAACTAATTAACGAAATGTTTTATTTCATTTAAAGGCTTAAATGTTTAGAGGTGGTCATAGCGAGATATTTGGTTCAGGGATATAAATGCCTTTAAATAAGGATTGTGTGATCGATTGTACATTTTATATTTTACCCTTCCAGGATATTTTCAATACTCTAATATTTAAATCAATCATATGTATACAAACTACAGCAAATCGTTAACTATCACTTGTCTCCTTTTGAGATTTTTTTTATAAACCACACAATATCAACAGAAATATATTTTTTATTTTCTCTTCAGTCTAGATTGATATGAATTTTTCGAATATGGCAACAACTTTCTCAATTAGCTTTTTTGACTTACAGCTCTGCTGCCCGTATTTGGTAATTTTGTTTAAATTTTTTTGTTTTGGTTTTTATTTTTGATAGGGCGAAACCAGCTTGTTTTTGCTATATGTCGAAAATATATATTATACATCGTAAGAACTGAGTATCTTCAGTACTTTAAAATAATATTGTCCCATCATTACGAGCCTTAGGAGTCTGTCTCATATTGTGTGCCAGAAATGTGTTGTGCGTATGCGAAAAAGTGCCATGAAAAAATAAATTAATTGAAGCTAAACACACCCATTATTGCTATTTCTACGTTGTGCAAATAATCGGAGATAAATTTGGAATTCGAAGTAAGTGGTCATTCCTAACTTGTGTTATGGCCTAGGACCCCATTTATAATAATATGACATACCTAGTGATGAAACATTTCATGAAGTGCAGATTCTGATCCAGGATACATACTTAGCCTTTCATAACCTCAACTATTTAATCAAGAGTAAATAAATGATTTACTAAAAGAGCTAAACATACCAAAAGAATATTCGGTAGTTATATCTCGTTAATTTAAAAAAGGAAACGCTTACTTGGAAAATCAAAATTACTTCTTATCGAATCCGATAAAAGTCTGTGCGTAAGAGGAACTATGCAAAAGATCAGTTTAAAAAAATACCGACCTATTAATTGACATCTTTTTGTATACAGAAAAAAAGGAGCATGAAGTTTCTTTTACTTTACAACGGTAGCAAATATAAATCTATATTTACAGACGACGAAATTGACAGAAGAGCACGTAAATATTTCTAAACTATATGAAAGAGTCGACACCATTAACGCTAGTGACCGATTCCAGTTAGAGCTTGACTGATCAGTCATTTATTTATGGAAACCATATAAAGGATCATTTCATAGAGTTGAATAGAAGTTTTACTTGAATATAATAAATATTAAATTTCAAAAAGTAAAGCTGTTGGCAATTATTCGTAACTTTTTATTAATTAGAGTCCTTAAAAAACTCAATAACAGTAAAAAATTCTGTTGTGCAGTGTTATATTTTTTGCCAAAATTTCCATGAAATTAACTTTTTAAAACTAAACAAACATAGAAGCCAACGTATTTTTCTATGTGAACTTTTATTGCCTACAATTATTTATAAAATTTAATTAAAATTAAAATTTATTTAATGAAATTAAACAGCAATAGGCTTGACCAGTTTTAATCAAATTTAAAAGCAAAATAATTTAATTTTACTCTTTTTTCAACGTCAATTTTTAAGTATAAAAAATAAAAGGATGTCAAAAATATCACATAATTTGATTTAAAAAAGTGCTTTATTAATAAAGTGGATTTCAAAATGGAATAAATTTAACGAAAATATAAATGCCGTTCATTAAAGGGAGGAAAATTATTTTAATTTTAATACAATCAATTCGTTGGCAATAGACTAGATTCGTGTTCTTTTTTCTCAATGTGGTACTACTCGTTTTTCAGTGGGTTTACTTTTTATGAAAGAAATCTGACATATGATATTAAAAATTCATTAACATGTTTAACAGAATATTTTTATCAAAAAGCATTAAAACATTATACTGGGAATCATAAAATGGAAATATCAATTTATATGCTAATATTTACAGGCAGCAAAAAATTTTTTATTTTTTTTTCAACAAAGCAGTATTTTTAAATTTCCACAGTAATTTAAACTAGAGAAAAATGAATAAGGACCCTATAGGTGGCTGTGCCGAATCATCTATACCTGTACGCTAGATCATACCAATTAATTAAAAAACAAATGAGATCAGCTTTGAAAATATTGTGATAAGATTATTATTTAAAATAAGAGGAGACAAAAATTTAGTTCTTTTGTAGTTTGTTTGGAACGGATAGTTGATAAGTCCTTAAATTTTTACACATACGCAGAAAAGAAAACGGGCTGACACAAATATTCTCCAAGTATTAAGAAATAAAAGCGTGACTTGTAAAAAAAAATAATTTTTAAATGCTGGATATTTTTTAACTAAAATGGTTAATTATTGTTAAAATATCAACTTTGTTTTATATTTTACTTTGCATTTGCTTTAGATGTTGTAGTATAGTTGTTTTTTAGTTTCAATTGTTATGATTCATTTTTTCACTCAAAGATATTATTTTGTATTAGTATAAAAATAAAATCGAATGTGCTCCTGCTTCTTATTAACGGAATTTCCAATAATTACGTTGTTGGATTTTTTATTTTATATTAAAATTTTCTGTTTAATGGCAAGCAGCATATTATTTTTGGTATTGATTGCATTTTATACGGTTTGTTTTTCATTTTGGCTTTATTCGTGAAAAGTTTTTATTTTGTGAATTTAAAGCCGTTTGGTAAAATTGTTATTTTGATAACTCTATATTTTTTCTGTCATTAAAATTTAAACGGTGGCTCATCATGGGTTTCGAATTTAAATCAAATAATAAATATTTTTTTTTTAAAATAAAACAAATATTGCACCTTTACATTTACAAACCGTTTTGTCTGGTCAGCAATCTGTTCGCACATGGACCACGAAACAAAAATTTTTTTCGTGGCCGTTTGTGTGGAGAATACATTTCCCTCAATCGTTTAAATATGCCTTCATACTCGATAGTTTTTTCACTTTCAACAAAAAAGAAACTTGTTCTATAGTTTTTACGTTTATTTTAAATTTCATAACCAAAATTTATAAGTGAATATTTAAATATGTATTCATAACCATTCTCGCTTGATTGCTGTCAAATATTCTTTGGTCTTCGCAAAGGATCTCTCTTTTGAATGTTTGCATTTCGTTTTTACTGCTGCACACTGTAAAATCACATTTGCATTTTGAGATTCTGTACGTTTTATGATTCGTTTTCAAATATTTTGGTATGATTTTTTATTCCCAATTTATTACATTTTTCATTAACATCTACCTACATAATAGCAGAAGTTCCCAGTGAAAAAGTTAAAAATCTAAATAATTTGTAGAAACTTTAAATTGAATAAAATGAATTTTCATGGAAAATATTATACGGAAAGTTGTGTATTTACTGATTTTATAAAAGTGTAATTTTAAAACAGTTTCACGATAGGGAACTCCTGCTTACATTATGTTGGTTATTATTTTTTTGTCTGGCCGTGTAAATTTAAGCCATATGTTCGGTTGTTGTGTCTGTTTCAATGTTGTTGATGTCACAACATCCTGTCAACAACATAAACCATGTATGTATTGTTAGCAACATTCACTCATTTAGGCACATTCGAACACACTCGCATACATGATTTTAAATATTCGTTTAAACAAGACAGAAAGTCACAGAAAATTGCAACAACAGAAAATAGCGTAACAAGTCAAATATTTTTGACTCAATTTTTGTCTTCAAATGCTAGTTGTTGTTTGTCGTTATTCTAATGGAATCATATTTGATGTTATTGCCTTTAATAATATTTAAAGCAGTTATTTTTATTTATTAATGTACATGGTAAAACATGCAAACTTCACCTATGAGGTTACCTATATGTACAGTCCTTAATAATAAATTAAAAAAAAAGCTAGTAACAATGATAGTAATCCACCACATAAGAAAAAGCTACTGTTTTAGTATGGATGAGGGTTTCCGAATGCTATCGCGGACACACCTTGCTCGCAACAAACTTTAAAGATATAAAAAAAATTTAAATACTGCAAATGGCAGAAAAAATACTAGTGCAACAACTTATTTGGCTGTGCGTTTGGTGTCGCTGTTGGTTTTTTGGCGTATCGCATGCTTGAGGATGTCGCAAAAGGCAGATGTTAATGGATGTGTGCATGCATTTTTGAATAAGTAGTATGTTACAGATGTATGTATGTATGTATAGTAATTTTTACTTTTCATGCTTTTTTACATCTATATTTTTTATAAAAAAATATAAAATAAATTATTTATAGCAATTTTTTAATCCCAACCTATTTAATAATAAAATAATGCAATTTATCGTTGATTATGGATGAGCTAGTCTCTATATGCATTTCGCTAGTTGCTTAGGCCAGCTCATCAGCAAATCTTAAGACAAGTTTTTAGAAAATCTTAAACGTCTTATGGCTTAAATTCTTTGGACCAAATTAGAAATCCCACGGAAATCAAGACAAAAACATATTTTTTAGAGTATCAAATGTTTATAAACGATTTACAGATTTAACTTGAAAATTAAATTATTGAATTTAAATATTGTAATATTCTTTAGAATCCTAAATAAAACATATTTAGTAAATTATATTTACATAAGCAAGTCCACACATACCTTTGAAAAATATCCAATGTATTAAAATGCTTGAAAAAGGTTTTGTGCAGAGCTCAAATATATAGTAAATTTAAGAGAACCTTAAAAAATTGTACCAAAAATAATCAACTTGTACCACTTTTAGCTGTAAAAAGATATAAATTTAAATAAAACATGTTAACTGTCAACAAAACTACAACCAAGCAGACAACGAACGAGTCACCATCATAATGATTTACAACATCACGGTCATGGTCATTCTAAATAATAAATTTGTTTCCAAATAGACTCACACTTGCAGATGCAGATACCCACGTTAACAAACACACATTGACCATACATGTATTGGTAGCTATACTCGTATATGCATACATACACACGTACATGGGATAATTTATTTTTATTCATACTCATACTTTATATACTTCGTATATACGAATGATAAACTACATCTTCCCAAAAAATCTTTTGTTTGCGCAATTTTTTCTATTTCACTTTTAATTTCACCAAACTGTAACATTAGATGAATTAGCGTCGGTCAAAGTAAGAAAATTGCTAATATGACTACCAAAGGTTTTAATTTTTAAGACACAACTCAAGAAATGATCGGCCATTCTTCTAACTTGTTGAAGTGAAAGTTTCGCTGTCCATTCGCCTTCCTAATCTTCATCAATTACAAATATATAACTTTACTGTTAGTTTCGTCAATGTCACCCTCTATAAGCCCTGTCAACGTCTTGTAGACTTTATTATACGATTAGTTATTTGGATTACTTTTAGATTTATGTTGTCAAAATATGTTTTAACAAATTGTGTAATTTTGTTTGGAATACCCTACCTAAAGCACTCTAAAATAATTTATGCAATTTTGTGTAATTTTAAGTTGTAACGAAAAAGTTTTATATATGATCAAAATCAAGATTCTGTAACCAAATAAATGCTGCCGCAACAACATATTGCTATTCGCAGTGTAAAACTTGCCCATTTAATGATGAATGGTTAGAAACCAACCTCCCTATTAATGTTTGGCCGATAACTTTTCAGGGAAGTCGGGTAAATTAAAGGCATAATTTGTTTTTGGAAACGCTTCCAGTCAGGTGCCTTCAGTTATAAGTCATGTACTCAGAATATCTTGTTTTTAAGAAGCATGATGTGTGTTTTTCACTTACGTACTCTCAGCTAATTGCTGGATTTATAGTCCAAATTCTCATGTCACTGGAAAATTGGCCCTATACAGTAGGCTGGTGATTATTTGTTAAAATCAAATTAAAGCAGAAACTGCGAAACAATTATTCTGTAAAAATTTCAAAAGCACTTTCGGCATTGAAATAGAACTGTAAGGATTATACTAAACCAGCGTATCAAAATAGCGTTGCATTGTCTGCAACATAGACTACTAACTAGACGCGACAACTCACAACAACATTACCTCGATTATAAAAGAGAGATAAAAAAACCTTATCGTTTCTAATTAAGCTATCTCTTTCATGTTATCGAGTTAATTTAAAATTTTGTACGTAAAAACGCATGACACCTGATTACATGCTTTTTCAAATGTCATTGTTGGGTATTCTGGTTATATGCTGTGGTCTGCAAGATGTTTCAGCAGACGCAATTGTGTATTTAGTGCAAAATATTTATTTTAAGACTTTGTCGCCTGAAAACCAAATTCAGAATCATCTAGTTCTGAAATTAATTGTGAATCACAACCGCTACGGACAAATACATAGTGAGAGATATAGATGCAGTTGATCTATTGAGAGCATGCGGTGAAAGTTTAAACACGACAGATAGCCATTTATTCTATTCGAATTTCCAATAACATAACTTGAGAAGAAAGCATTTAGTAAGTAGTTTTTTTTGTAGTTACATGAAACCTTGGTTTACTGCAAATAAAACCACTAAAGACCAATGGAGTGATATTACGCTTCTGAAAATTTTAATTAAATCAATAATGAAAAATATGCGACAGTTGCAGGCGAACACGGTTTATCATGTAGCTTTTTAGCCAAAAAAGTCCTTGAATTTATTTCAACGTAATAAAAATTTCTACAAAGGAAACAAAACCTTAACATCGATTAAAATTAACGTAAAAAGTTCCAGCTTTAATAATTGAAAAATCTAAAATCAGTGTTATATAAGGACCAGTCTACTGTATAGGCGTTGCCTACTTTGTACGCAGTTAAGCTAGTGGATGTCTCCAAGGGTCTCAGTGACTTGATGGATGTTTCTTGAAAATGTAATGGAAGCTGTCAAATTTACGTATTTTAGATCTTGATTAACAAATTTCAGCCAAGAAAAACATCGTCTTTAAAAATAAAAAACAGTGTATGTATGTTCGTACGAGTACTTTGCGCACTCCAAATCTAATGGCGATAACTGCGATAACAAGAGCCGCCTTTATATTTTTGTTGTTAGTTTTAAATTTCGGAAATTTACATTCAATGCTGACTCTCGCTATTTCGCAAGAACTTTCATTGTTCGAGAAATTTTTTTAAGTTGGTTTAGTAATGAGTTCTTTTCTGAGACAAGTAAATCACATGCACGTAATTAAGACACCTGAGGCCTAGTCATTTTAATATAATTTATATGTCCAACTGTAGATGCCCAATTGTAGTAAGCTTTTTATCCCCACACACCTACAACAGCCGAATCACTTGGTTACAAAATCCGAAAGAATTACTTCGTTAGAGTTAATCTACCAGTGATTCCACAAAAAACGAATAACGAGAAAAATCCCAAAATTGTATTAAAACATATCATGAGTGCTGTAGGTGTGTGTTGCCATGAATTGAAATGAAAATGGATTTCCCGTGACATGTGCACTACTGAATGGAATGGGTCGCAAGAGCAGCAACTCACACAAGAACAAACATAAAAATACAAATTGTTTTGTATAAATACGTTTGCAGACATTTGTCCAGAAATCGATCCCAAAAAACTACAACTACAGCAACATACCAAAAAATATCCAGCAGATAAAAACTGATTTCCAAGAAGAACGACAGATGAAGGCGAAACGATAAATCTGCTAAACCTTGAAGATTAATGAGCAACGGAATGAATATTGAATTTGGAAAAATGAAGTGACCATTCGTTATGGTTATTGAATGCTTAGCAAAAATCAATTATAATCAAACTTGATTATGCGATAACAGACATATAAAGAGCATCAAGATATTAATGGACCAAATCGTGTTATAATTATAGTGAAAGTAATTTTCAACGGCATTGTGTTATCAACAATTATAATTTGTTGTTTTTCTATTCCATCGTTTCTATTTTTTTTAGCTTCGATATAAATAATTTGCACCATTTGCTTACTCAATAATTTTATTTATTATGGGTAAGGAGGGTCTTTATTAAATACTGTTGATATTTTTTAAGATGTGAAAAAGAAGAGCTTAAAACTACTGCTGCAAGCTTCCGCACATTAGGATTAATTTGACTAAAGAGAAAAAAACACGAATTCAGGTGGAAGTTTTTTAAAAAGACTGGATTTCATTGGTGTAATTGGTTGCATATATTGAAGGTATCTAAAGGCTCTAGCTCCTGAGATGGAAGAATATTTATTACAATACGAAATGATTTTTCAGCCTTAATGCAAATAAATTACTAATCTTTTACGTAATCATAAAATGATAACTAACTCTTTAAAGGATCTTAATGTAGAATCCTCTCATTACTCCCTAATATAGAATGTAAATCGAACAAAAGAAATTTTACGCCAACTTACGATGGCGTTGAAAGAAAATTTTAGTTATTATATAAAATAAAATTAACAGATATTATAACTATTTTTCGGGCAGAAGATACTGGTTATACCTATGAGTTTATTTTAATTACGGTATGTCGCTTATTGTATAAAGAACTGCTAGAGTTCGTAGTCTACTCGGTTTCTGTCAGCTTTACTCGAAACCTGCTAAAGCCTCAAACATTTTATGTAATGTTTCCATAGCATATACAACCCATAGTGCAGTTGATATTATTCTTGCTAGATAATTCTGCTAACTTTTACATATTTGTGAAGCTTCTGAAATAGGATGAAAAATAAATACAAGTTTTTTATAGTTTAAATTCAGACTTTTATTGTTATGATTTGTTGAAGTTTCATGAATAATCTTGATGTTAATCAATAGAAATAAAAAGAAAATAGAAAGAACAAAAAATATCTATCCGCAATTAGCACTTGAAATTGCTTTCTGTTAGTTTGAATTTCAGTGCAGGAGTACCTCAAGGTAGTGTGCTAGGGCCGCTATTATATATCATCTATACAGCGGATATGCCGACAAGCCCACATACATATACATCAACCTTTGCAGACGACACCGCAATTATAAGTGTTAGTAATGATCCAAAGGATGCATGTGAAAAGCTGCAGTCTCATATTCATAAGTTAGAAGACTGGCTAAAACAGTGGAGAATAAAGGTAAATCCATCAAAATGTGCTCATGTAACGTTTTCCCTTAGAAGGCAAAATTGTCCACCAATCACAATAACTAATACCACGGTTCCAGCGGAAACGCACGTCAAATATTTAGGTATCCACCTAGATCGGCGCCTAACTTGGACCCGTCACATTGAGGCAAAAATAACGTCCATAAAGCTTCGAACAAATCAACTGCATTGGCTAATAAGTCCTAACTCAACTTTGGCTTTGGAATATAAAGTCCTTTTATACAAATCCGTTATAAAGCCAATATGGTCATATGGTATTCAGCTGTGGGGTACTGCCTGTGCATCAAACATCCAGAAGTTACAGAGAAGACAGTCTAGGAATTTACGTCATATCGTATGCGCCCCCTGGTACATAAGAAATGAAAATATACATGGGATCTCAAAGTTCCCACTATCTACGAAGAAGTTAAAACGTACACGTCCAAATACGTGAACAAACTAGTCGCACATCCCAACACTCTAGCACGCAATTTATTGCAATTTGATGGCCACCAGAGACTAAAAAGAACTGACACATTGAGCCTGGCAAGGCGGTTCTCTCTACACAATAGAAGATAGATTTTTAAGATTTGAATACAAAAAATTAGTTATTACGTTGGTACTAACTAGTAAATAATAATTTAGAAATAAGATTTGAATACTTATTGTGAATTTCTTTTAATAGAAAGATTCAATAAAATAAAATGCAGTAAAAAAAAAAAAAAATTTTTGAATTTTTTCCATCCTAAATCGTTTTAAGTCTTACACACAAAGAACGCTTGTACCAAGAAATTTTTCGTTAGACACGTTGTCACATTTTTCCCCCAAAAACGGGATTAAATAAACGCGAGTTGCCTTACAAAGTACTATACGGTTGTCAACAGTTATCGATTATTCCAAACTTTGTCTACGGCAATGCTATTAATCTGCCGTCGACGTTACTTTTGTCGACATCGAATTGGATAAGTTTTGATTAAAAGGGAAATATTTCTTTTTTTATAAAAATATATAAATAAATTGTATTGTATACTTTATCTGCTCAGTATTTTCAAAGCCATATAATATACATAAAATGAGGGAAGATTTTTGGCTTTTAGTAGTCGCTATTAACAGATGAAGTGTTTTTGAATTTTATACAAATGCAAATAAATTTTTAATCATTATATTAGCTTTTGCATAAATTTTCTTTTAAACCCTGGCTACTGTTTTCTCTAAAATAAATTATGAAATAATCAATCCAGTTTGTTTAGAATAAAAGATTCGTTGAATCGTTTAAGTATTCATTAAAAATATTTTATTATTGTATTTATTACAGACATAAATTATATTCATCTTAAAATTAAAGTTAACGAATTTTGAATTAAATAAAAAAACGTTAACACAGCCTAAAAGAAAATGTCAATGATATATTGTGATTTTACATATTTTTCATTTTTTTGTTTTCCTCTCAATCCTTCTGTTATTTGGTGATACATTGTTGCTACCATCATATTTTCTACCCATAATCTCTTACTAACTCTCTATTTAATACTAAGTGTTTTTCCAATATTCATTTTCATTATTACATACATATGTTTTATTGTTTCGGTTTTAAGATTTGCACAAAAAGGAAAACACGGTAAAATTTAATTAATAAATAAATATACAAAATAATAATTATAATAATAGTAATAACTATGGCAAAAATATGCAAATAAAATCACAAAATAATAATAATTTATTACGTTAAGCTTTTTTCACAATACTTGTAAAAGTAAAATTAAATTGAAAATAAAACAAAATGTTTTTATATTCCCTTAAGGGATTTTCATTGAATAATTAATTAACCATGATTTTACACAGCTTTAGACATGCATGAATATCAATTTTGCTTTCACTACCCCGAATCGTTCAGCTCTCGTTAGTTTTAACCATTTATATAATTTGCGGTGAAATTTTCTTCTTTATTTTATGTTTTATAGAGTGGCCGTAATTTCTAGATAAATAAAAAAAAAGAGTTGGTGTATGTAGCTGTATATGTGTGCGTGTGTGTATATATTGAATTGAATTCCAAGTGTGTGCATGTGTGTATAAGTGAGTATTAAAGAATAATTAAGTAACTGGGCTTAAATAAAATTCATTTGAAAACTAAAACTTAAAATATAAATTTAAATAAAAAAAAATATATTTTAAAATGCTAAAATTGTTTAATACATCCGTCTATTTATTATTGCGTAAGTGTTAGTATTTATATGTTCTATATTATTCGTTTATATGTTTGTTTAAATATGTATGTGTGTGTGTGTGTCTAGGCTTTTGTTGTTGGGTTTTTAATTAAATATTATTTGTTTCTTCTTAAAGCATAATGCCAAAGAAAGTTAAAAATTTGAGCAAACTGTACAATTTATACATAAATCTATAACGTTCCAAATGTACGAAATTGAAATCCGTTCTGACATATTCCGCTTCCGGTTCGATTCAACTACATTTACGCGCTCGTCGTTGAAAACGTTTCATACGCAGTGACCACTCATCTTTCCATTCCAATACAACAGAACTAGGACCAATCGCTAAATAGCCAGGTGCCGCTTCCGAATCTCGTCCCAATATTAAATATGATCTGAAAAGAAAGAAAAAAATAATTTTATGTGGATTCAAATAAACATATGTATGTGCAATTATAAGCTCTGTAACTGCCTGCATTCCATTAACTTTCAAAATAACTTTATTGTATTACTGTCGCAGTAACTGATTCGACCAGGCCCCAACAAACTTGGATAATATTAAGATCAAATTAAAACAAAATAAACATCCTAAAGGTAATTCTGCGACACGGGTAGGGCTGCTTTTAGCTTAAACTTTTATTAATATATAAAATATGAAATGCTAAAAACAAGAAAGAAACCTATATCCGTATGTATAGAATCCTTTCCAATCTTTTTTTTAATTTGTGAAATTTTTTTACTTTTTTTCGTAAATAATTATTTCTTATTTTTTAAGGTTTCTAGTTTAAGCAATTCGAGAAGTCGTTTTCGCGAAGTTATTTTTTTCTCACTTTATTGAATTTGATATTTATGCATTTTCTGATTTCTTGGAATGCGTGGGATTTTATGGAGTTTTGCAGTCGTAGTATATAGATTTTTTTAATGTTGCAAATTTCTCTTTGAATGCAGCGATTAATTAACAATATCTTTATTTTTTATTTCTTGATAAAGCATTATTTAATATTTTTTATTCCAAAAATTTAGTAAATTTATGAGCTTGAGGTAAGTTTTTGTTTTCTTATCGAATATTTCGCTAAACCGTTACGCGAGAATTCACGTAGCGAAATATTGGAGAGGTAAATTATAAAAAAAATATTTGGACCGTAAGTTTGAATATTTACTTAATATATTTTGCAGTTGCCTTGCGTATGGTAGTACACTTAAAGTGGTATGGGAGCTCCTCACAACTCTCCACTATTACTAAAATTAGAATCTTTAACAGAAACTGGAAGAAGGTAGGACTTCGAAGTTCGACCAATAACGATACACAGCTGATACCACGGGAACCAGTAAGCCCGTGGACCTTCGATTCCAGACTGGTTGTTGGTGGGGCTCCTTAGGAAGTGCACGCGGTGGCTGTGGCTTATACCCAAAGCGGAAAGGTTCACTGCAGGACCGATGTGGCGTTGCATAGCAACGCAAGCTGTCAATAATTATCTGTTGACAGCAAGAGAATAGATATCTCCAAACCCCTCAGCAAGGGGTGGGATCGGGCGCCTGGCATCCTCTGTCCTGAATGGCTACCTATGGGATGTGCATGAGTGCTACTTTGGTGGTGCTTATACGGATTGCATAGGGGCGTTCGTTTAGCCGCATATTGTCACATCCATAGTTAGAACACCGTGAAGTTTTGCCAACGTTGGCGGGTACTCACGTAAATCTATTATCCAATTGTGTACGGAGAATACTGCGAATCTTCTGTTCTGCGCGTATTAGCAACGAAGCCCTTTAATAGCCGAAATCTGCTCTCGTAAGTGGCGATAGATAGGACATACTGTTGGCGAACCTCTCGGCTATATTACTAGAGCTGTCATATACTGGAATCTCCAGCGCACACATGAAGGAGGCATATTGAGAAAGAAATCAAATCGACTGGACGTAGTTGGACCGAAATAAAACAAATAGCTGGGAATAGGATTGCTTGGAATAACTTTGTTATGGCTTTATCTTCCTTATAGGAATATATATGCATGTATGCGAGCATATATATTTTTCCCCAGCTGTAGTGACTGTCAGCCTTCATTCCGATTAGCTGATTTTGTCAATAAAGCACAAACTAGGAGAAACTGTAACTCCTACGACTTTAAAACAATTTTTTTTTCGATTATTCCGATCTTTTCATTCGAACAAACTGCCCCTGAAATCGTTTTGCTTTTCGTTACAGCCGGCTTGTACCTAGAGTGCTGAGTTTGTTTCAAAGACAGTAGCAAGAAATGCTTTGTTGTGTTCGAAATATTATCCAGTGCATGTTGTACATGACAACAAATCTGACAAACAATAGTATGAATGGCTTTCCTAAAAAACAAAACCCAAAAACTACAAATCTTTGAACTAATCATAATTAACTGCATGCAGTGGCGGGGCACTCCTAAGTTCCTTTTCGTCAGGTCAGACAGCATATAAGAATTATTATATGCGCATTTTAAAGCGTTAAAGGGAACGGGGTGGTAACAATAGGCCAAACC
Source organism: Phania funesta (assembly GCA_963932375.1). NCBI lineage: Eukaryota > Metazoa > Arthropoda > Insecta > Diptera > Tachinidae > Phania > Phania funesta. The sequence continues at coordinate 33,935,880 of OZ010655.1, read as the reverse complement.
TGCAGAGAAGGAATATTTCACGGTGAAGTGCAGGCACCATCATTACCTGACATGTATTCTTGTGTTGAAGGAGAACTCAGAGGAATTTATGAAGGTTATTTTAAACTCAACCAATGACAAGTGCTTGGGAGATTGCAGGTTCTTTTTGATTTGAACTACATAACAAAGCCAAATAACAGCGTGAACACCCCCTAGGCATTGTTAGATATCGTCAGTTCCTTTAGTGGAATTGGCCAGAATATTTTATGCCTTCAATATTTTGAATTTGGACCGTCTGATTCGCTACCCCAAACATTATATGAGATGGCAGAAATGAATACCATTTTGGGAAAGTCACTTGCCGTAAGTACATGGACTCATGCCATTTGCTTACAGACTGGAATTTTCGTTAGCTATAGAAGTATTTGAAAATGTGGTCTCATACACCGTAGACCCTTCAATGTAAAACATGCTGCCAAAAGTGATATGAAAAAATTCGCTTCATAGAGTTCGGAGAATAATTGGTTTTGTCATGAAAAACTGGCAGGAAATTTTATTTCTCGCAAAATGCAAAATTAAGTTGCCAAGCTCGTAGATCGATATAACAATTTAAGTTTTTAAATAATTAATACTCACTTATTTAATTTAATTTTTGGACATTGGCATTCTAGATTTTTACGCGGCACCAGCCACATCATGTGTCCCCTACTCAGCATAGAGCTTGTTGTGCCAGACATGGCGTTTCGTTTGAATATCGTTTGAATATTTATTTCGTATTTGAATATTTCATTTTGTCGTTCGATGGAGAATTTCTCAGTGCTAATGTCCTGTGAGGCACGATCATGACCTATAACTTTGGCAAGAATGGCTGCAATAAAAACGAAAGAAAATAAAACTCATATTAAAGTTATTCAGTCGGTAAATTAAATATTAAGTTATCAGCAATAAAGGAATAAAAAGAACTTACCATAGTCTTCCATACAAAACTTGTTTAAATTTAATTTTTTTGGTGTTGCTTTGCATTTGCCACAATCTTTTGCATGTTGTTATAAAAAACAAATAAAAGAAGAGAAATTTAAAAAAAATCAGTTTAACTTTTCTTTCTGCAAGCTATAAAATTTTATCTCATCAATGTTTAAAATATTTGTTTTTTATTTTTTATCCTGTTTTTCATTTTGAAACTTACATTTTTTCATTTCCTCTGCTTGGGTGGGTTCCCTATATTCACTGACCGCTGCACTTTCAGCCTGTATCATATTTGCATTTGTTGGCACTTCTGTTAATTGGGTCGAACAACAACAAAAACATCGGCAACAGCATAAAACGTTTCATAAAATGAAATTATCATCATCATTGGTGGTGGCCGTACGAAGTGGGGGGTGTTTTTTGTTTGCATAAAGTTGAATAGTTTTGGTATTGCCCCAAATGAAATTAAAAGTATAGCATGTGCAACAAATCAGCAAACCAGCAAAATAGAGAAAAACAAATTAAAAAATTAATAAAAAAAAGGACATAATACGAGTATATGTTTTATAAAAAGGCAAAATCACATTAAAACTTTTTATATGAAGTTGTTATAATTAAATTGCTCTTTATACAAGTGAAGTGTCTGCATAAATGACTAAAAGAATTTGAAGGACTGAGTATTTGTCTCTCAACTGAAGTGTGTTAACTTTTTTTCAGGAGTGTATTCTTGTTTATTTAAACAATTATATTTTGCTAGCACTTACTTATACAGGGTGCCACATGAGATCTGGTCTGTTGATAACCTCTAGCACAGCGATTGCAAGTGAGACCAGTTACTCCTTCTTTACAGGGGCATTGGCCGCTCAAATGATTACAAGTCTTGCCAGTTGAACCAACGGGATGGCAGTCGCAGCCTAAAATGAAAACAAAACAAGTTATAATTAAAAGTAAAAATAATTTAACAATAAATCTTAGCTTCGACTGTGCTTAACGCAGCATGACTGTCATGTCTTGTAACCCTATCATAATGTAACTTCCATGTAAATAAAACAAACCTCAATTATATTTCATATATTTTTTTCATAAAATTCCAATGAAAAATTGTTTTCAAGTTGTTTCGATTCTCTTACAATTGGGAGTTATTTCAATATTATTTAGAGTTGCTTCTGAAGATTACATGTCAAGAATCTCCAAAAAATTTTTTCGTTCCAAAAATGACACTGAAGATGGCACATAGCCGAAACCGGTTTGTCATCAAACCAAACTTGACAAGGGATGACGGAAATACGTTCCAAAAATCTACAACTTAACATTTCAATATGAAAATTGAGAATTACTTAGTTAAATTAATAATTGTTGCTCACATTCTATTATCGTATGCAAAGTCGTGTTCTGTTTGTAGCAACTCATTGCAAAATGTATAATTTTGTATTCATTGACTTACAGTAAGACTTTCTTGTATGCACGGCTGCATTACTAAAAGATATACCTACAAATATAAGAAATGTCACACTTTCTGCCATACAGTATTGCATTTACTGAGGCAAAATGCAAGTAAATGTGTCTACTATGAAGCGTGTTGGCGCTTCAGACGAAGTTTGTACTGCTTATAAAATATGGATTATTTTTTGCTGAGTATTAAGAACTGTAATAATCGGCAATAAAAAACCAGCAATATGACACAGCATCAAATTCCGTTGCCAATGAAATACGAGTTACGCTTTTCATATGTCCGCCGGGAAGATATTCTATTTTGTTTTGCAGCCATTTTGGTAAACGTTAGTCTTGACAATTCATATTTGGCAGTCGTGAAGTAGACACGTGGCAAATTTATTATGGAAAAATATTCGATAAACCAACATGACGAGGAGAAAGTTACGTGAAATTTTTTTGAGAAACAACGTGATAACAAGACGCACTATTTATCGTGTAGTGAATGATTTCGAAGAAAGACGGACTGTAGCTGATAGGCCCAAGCATGGACCACAGCATACTGCTATTCAAGAAAGTGTTCAAAACAATCCATCAATCTCAATTCGGTACCGTGCTCAGGAGCTTGGTCTGCAAAGAACAACTTTGGCCACATTTTTGCACAAAGATTTTCATTTGTTTCCGCCAAGATTTAGTTGACACAGGAGCTTCTTCCAGAAGACCATTTACGCCGCCGTACATATGCTAATAGAATGCCAAAGCTCGCCCATGACAACCCCGATTTTCATGAAAAAATCATAATGAGTGACGAGGCACATTTTCATTTGAATGGATATGTGAATAAACAGAATAGTCGATTCTGGGCAATGGGAGAAACCCTCAAACTATTCATCAGTCACCTTTACATCCATTAAAAGTGATAGTCTGGTGTGCAATTTGTTCAGGAGAAATTATTGAAAACTTTTTAACGCCACAACTGCATGCTCTAGGCTTGACTAACATGTGGTTTCAACAAGATGGTGCCACATCGCATACAACCACAATAAGTTATTTCCAGGAATGGTGATGTTGATTGGCCTCCACGGTCGCCTGATTTGACTGCTCCGGATTTATTTTTGTGGGGATATCTGAAACGCAAGGTTTATGCAAACAAACCAGAAACGCTGGACCAATTCAAGCGAAATATTCGTTATGAAATTAATGAAATACCGCGGGAAATGTGTGAGAATGTAATGAAAAATTTATTCAAAAGGGCTCGCATTTGTGACGCTAACAGAGGCGGACATTTATCTGATATTGTATTCCATACATAATTGCCGACGTTAAATAAAACATTTATCAATATACGATTCATTCTCTATCATTTAATCAAAAATTATAAACACAGAAATTAGTATACCCTTCCGGCGGACACCTTGTATTAAGTTCTCGTGAAGAAAAAGAAAATGATATTTATTTTTTTTAATGACTTAGTGAAAAGGCAAGAATTCTTTTGCTTAGGAATGATTATTTTTGGAAAATTATTATAAACGATATTTACATAGGTCTAATATTGGTAAGAAAATATAATCCCATATCGATTTATTGTGACAAACAACTAAAAAATTTATTCATTATATATTTCTTAATAAATTATTTATTTAATTAATTCAGTGTAAAAACTCTCAAGAGCATTTAAGTTCTTGTCTATATAGGTACTTGTAAAGGTACCATTCCACAAAAATTATCTGTGTTTGTATAAGTTGTTCTAGCACCCTACAAATTTAGTGTCCTTTTTGGTTTAAGGAAAGCCAGCAACGCTCAGGCAATAAATAACGTCTATAACCAAATTCGTATAAATTATATTCATGTGACCCTTGCAAAAAACATTGAAAAAATTTCAAACTTCACTCGTAGTTTCAAATAAAGTTTTTGGTGTATCCTGGAAAGTTTAATTTTAATAGGATTGTGATTATTGTTAATTACTAATTATGTCTTAAAATTTTAAATAGACCAAAGTTAGTAAAAAGCTATCTGCTGTCGTATACCGTAAAAGGAAGTGATTACTTAAATGGACGGAAACTGGTTTTATAAGCCAAAAATAATCGATACCATATTTAATATTAATGAAGGTTGCTGTGACATTATAAGCATATAATATCTCTTTCAACTATTGTCACACGATTGTATATTAAATTTTTAATAACCAAAATTCAATTAATTATTCCTTTATAGCTAGTCGAAACATTTCTAAGAGCAATCGGCGAACATTTTTCCCGAATATCTAATATTAGAAATACCACGAAACTTATTCATACAATAAGTGACTAAGCTTCACTTAGACGTTGAATCCTTTTTCCAATTAGCCATTTCTGCACATTTTGTTATATATAACCTCATAACATGCGACAATTTTGTACAAGGTTAAAAATAAATTAAAATATTTGATATTTAGCAAAAATTATCCCCGCATCGTTCAAGCTTTTCAATATTTAAAATGATATGAAAAAAATATACTTTTTCTTGTGAAGTACCCATGTGGCTTTCGAAATGCTGCCTCAGCCAGCTACAGATGTGAAGTCGGCAGACTGTGTATATTTGAAGCGACTTCCAAGAACACCATTTATCATGGTAGACGAATTAGAAAAATCGTAAATAAATACTACAAGTCACCGCCAAACTTAATATGAAAAAATTGTCGGTGCGGCCACATTGCTGAATATGCCTTGCACACAGCAATTTTCTTTGGCGAATACTGTATACAAAAACAGAATAAATTTGGTGTTAAAAATATACGAAAACAGTGCTAACAAATAAAAAAAATCAAAATGGTACAAACAGCAAAAGCTAAAACACACATACGCATAAACGTAAGAGTTACAGTGAAGGTTAAATGATTAAACACAAAGCAAAAATATGGTTGAGGTAATCATAAACTAAGAGGAAATATTACGATTGAATTGTATGATTGTGAACAAGTCATATTATTATCATTGCTCTTATTGAGCCATAAGTGCAGCTCTCTGTATCTCGAGTTATCGAATTGACAAAGAAAATTTCTAAATTGCTCATATTCTAAATAACATTTACTTAAAACCTAAGTAACTAACTGCTAAAGTATCCATATTTTATATTATAATATCGTATAAATAAATAAATATTTATTTTAACTTTCGCCATTGAAGGTTATTCTTAAAAAAATTCAATTTTAATGATTATAAATATTTTACAGTCAAATGGACTTTCTTGTCGGAGTTAATAGTTATAATTTAATACAAACTGTTCATCTTTTGTTTAATAACATCTTTATACATTGTGCACATATTCAGATTTCAGATTCTTGCTTTCCTTTTAACAACTAGAGTATTGGAATTTTTTTTCTTGAGTCCTTTATCCTAATATTATTGCATTCCCCATTTCTTTCATTACTATTCTTTCGGTATTACTTTCAAGAGAACAAAGTCAAGAATTTTTAGCCGAATTCTTTATTATTGTTCTGGGTGTGCTGGGCAGAAGACTCATCGTATTGACATTAATAAAAGCCTTTTCTCCATTGGCATTAACGGCGAATAACTTCTATTCTAGTTTTTAAAGAAATCTCATTTCATTTCATTTCATTTCATTTCATTATATTTGAGATCCAGTAACTATGAGCCTTATGCTTCTAGCTCATATTTCAGATTGCAATAGATACACTTATATAAAACACCTAAAACTAAATATCAATTAAAAGTTGGGATTCCATGGATTTATTAATAAATTATATGAAAATATGGCAATGAAAATGGAATGACTACGAAAAGCATTAAATAATTTGCCAACGCAAATCCAATACCGGGCAAGGCAAAAAAAATTGTACAACTTAAACCGAAACAACATAAAACGAAGCGACATAAATCGAGGTATTACTGTAATTAGTTTGTAGTTATTTATTTACTGAACTCGCTTAAAGAAAAAAAATATAGATAGGAACCATAAAAGTAAAGTACTTTTATTTCGAATTAAATTCAACAAATTTCAAAACTTCAATTTATTAATAATTAAAAAATATTTTAATCAATAATTAAGAAAAATACTTCAAAAACAAATGTAACCGCCTACATACATATGTACATATCAACTAAAGCTTTATAGAATAAATTTTTTCTTATACAGTTAAGGGTCCCAATTTAAAAATCCAAAGGGCCAACGGCGGAGAAAAAGAGAATTAAAGAATTTAAAAAATACGATACCAAAACTCAAACAAAAATGTCGGCGATACCGATATGCTAGTGAATTAAAATTTAATCAAATTTCTAATGTATTATGTTCATATTGCGCACTAAATCCAAAACAGTAACCGTTATGCGTTTTTTTTTTTTTTTGATTTAGTGCCCCATACGTAAGGCCGTTATATCGGTATCGGATTCTGAATTATAAGAAAGATACTTTATTCCATCAGTATTTGTATATGATTTCGGGTATGTTTTGACTGAACTATTTCGAGATAGAGCGCCACGACAAATTGTTTACTTTAGTTAATGGTTAACATGAGTCCTTGGTTTATTTGATTAAATATTAATAATCAAAGCCGATTTCCACCCAATATTTTGTGGTGAAATCTATGGTTGGCCACTATTTTAATAATTTGGACATATACACGCGCACTTAGTGAGGGTACGAAATTTCAAGATTTTTTGTCAATAAAAAATTCAGTTTATTATTACACACTTCTAAATATTTCTGCAATAAACAAACACTGTATAAATTGACAAAAAAAAAATATACTCACATCTAAACTTAGTAGAATGTATATAATGAAGAGAGAGGAATTTAAAAAATGTTACTTCCGTTTTATAGAAAAATATTTGTCAAAGCCAACAAAAGCTCTTTGTAGGAGTAATACAAGGAAAGAAAAAAAAGAACAAAAAATCAATGAATTGATGAAGTATGAATACGGACAAATTCATAGACTATTAAAAGTAAAGTATTCAATCCACAGTGTTGTTCACTCATCATAATGATGGTCATGTATAGAACGATGGCATTATTTTGGTTTGAGTGTGTGTGTTGCTTCTATATGCATGCAGATATAGTGGTTAGAAGTACTTTGTATATTTGTATCTACGTGTTGGATTTATTAATTCTAACTTCAAAGCGAACTAAATAGTTTCATATAATAGTTTTCAGAGCACACTCATGACCATTTTATGAAACAGAAGAAAAAAAATAAAAATTTATAAAGTATTGGATGCTGTTATTGTGTTATTAGATACAAACACCACTTAAATTCACCTTAATCGTTTCGTTTAAGTTTTTTCAATGATTCAATTCCATTAACCGTGACGAAAGTCATGTCTAGCAGATTATTACGGAGATAAAAAACTTTTTTCTGCTTGCTTACGAGACGTTTAATACTTTTTCTTTATTTACTTGTTGTGACTTATTTTGTTGATTTATTTGACGAATAAAAGTGGCAAAAGGTAATTGAGGTCAACGAAAAATTCAAGAGTTGCTTACATTCCGATAAAATTTTTCCGAATTTATAAATTTTTTCTATGAAGCAAGTGATGCACGTTGCGACCGTCAGCACAGCTTGTGAAGATTGTTCGCGAGATTGCAAAGTTTGTGTGTTTCCTTAGTACAAAAAATTAAGAAATTTTGATTGTACAATTCGCTCGCAACGTAAATGGGCCTATCACACTACCTTATTCCATTTTAGTTTATTTTCGTGGTGAACCCCTATCAAGCAGTGATAGAATATCAAGATCTTAATATGGCACTGAACTTCAACATAAAGAGTACTTTACCCACATTAAAAGTACTATTCGAAAGATTCAAGAAGACAGATCTATCTGTCTTGTATGTATAAAATGCGTTTTGAGTTTTTAAATTACATGGGGTAGAATTTATGGGGTTTTAAATTTATAGTATTTCAGCGTTTCAGATTGGAAAAAAAGTACCTACTTTTATGTACGTGAACGTATCACCGTATCGCAAATCAAAAAGTACTGAATTTTCATCACTGCCACTTATTTGCCATTTTTACTCAAAATTAATTGTTTGCAAAACGAAGTATATTGTACACAAAGTTGTATTGTTTGTGGGCAAAACACTCAATTTGATTACCAACCGCCTTGTGTAAACAATCGCAACATGCATTGATTATGTTCTTTTGAGTTTTAAAACTGCTATTAAAAAATATTTAACAAAAATTTGAAAGGGGTATCGTTTGTATAAAATAAGTATTAAAGAAAGAAAAATTAATAATGAAAGATGTTGTTTATCTTTTAGAAAATACAAATTATTTACGGTAATAATGTTGAAGATTGGTGGACACAGTACTCGCGAGGATGCTGCCATTTCTGATGGGATGTTTTGCCTCAATTGTGTCAGATTTGTTGGTTTGTTCTCTTGCACCATACTTTTCAGGTGTCCACAGAGCAAATATTTCAAAGGAATGATATCAAAACTCACTATGTTTGGGAATAATTCGTTTACAGCATCAATTGCTGAACCATATTCTCGAGTTGTATTCTTGAAGTTTTTTTGATATTGAGTACTTGAATTATACTGCAAATAACGGTGAACTGTTTCTTCATATCTAACAGATTGCGGGTGAAATGTGTTTTTTGGGCTAGTATTTCCGAACATCCGATTTCATTTACTAGTGCTATCGTCACTTCGTGCATTGCCAGAATATTACTCCACACTACACAAATGCTAAGCGCTAACTCCAATGTTTATCCAATGTACAATCTTTAAGAAGTAGTACGTCAATCTATCTATACCCTGCGCTGATGCAATACCTCTTTAGAACGACAATACTAAAATAATACGCAGGTACCATTTTTCGACAACTTATACTAAAAAAAAAATTATAAAAAGGCCGTTTAAATATTCTGTTACGATTAACGGTTTTATTGAAACCAAATTACTCTTTTGATTAATCGAAGATTAAGCGAGTATTTCCAAAAAAAAAAAAATTGAACAACTACATTAACAATAAAGGCTTATATGTGCTGCTAAAATTTTGTTTGCTGGTATAATTCTAACGTATATCATGGCTGAGCTAAGTAAATCGGTTATTTTTTCCCTTTCAATTCATAATTAATAATTTATCTGTTCGATTAATCATATAATTCAAGATTATTTTTTGGCATCACAACGTCCTGGTATAATTAAAAAAAAGGATTCTGAATGTGTCTCTATTAAAAGGCGTCTAGAAATTTGTCATTGAAAAGTTATCATTAAAGTTTAGAGAAAGTCTTTTTTAAAAAGTACCTCAGAGATTACCTTTTTAAAAGTTTGTTCCAAACAACTCTCAGAATAGTACTTTTGAAAATACATTTTACTTGGACTTTTTTGATTAGAACTTTAAAAATTTTAGGTTTCCAAGGTAGTCAAAAATCTTTTTTAAAATACTTGAGAACGTAGTGTTTTAACATTTTCTTTCGTTAAGCACCTTAATAAAGTACCCATAAAAATCACTCATAAAACAAGGTATTAAAATGTCTTGATTTAAAAAGCATCTAAATATAATTAAAAATTATCACTTAAATATAACGTTGGGTGCTTCTGAAAAAGTACCTTTTTTTAATAAATACTATCAAATTTTTCTTTTAGAAATCTTTAACTTAAAGTACTTTTGGAAAAGAAAGCGCAGTACAGAAAAGATTTTACCATTTAAAAACTGTCGAGCAGTATGATTCAATTTCTTAAATAATTTTTTGAAGAAATGTTTTAAACTTTTGCTTCCCAAAAAGATACTCTTTTATAGTACTTTGCCTTAAAAATAATTATTTTCCTTTAACAGCAAATTACTCTTTTGAATGTTTTTAATGTTTTAATTTAACCGAAATTTATTATTCTTTCGATATAGTAATTTTAAAAATTTATATATAAAAAGTGTTTTCAACAGTTGTTGGTTTAAAAGTATCTTTAAAAAGTACTTTTCATTCGGTTTCTTCAGAAGCACATAAAATGTCATCACATACGTTTTAAAAGTTTGGTTGCGAATTTGCCATTTAAAAACCAACTTTCCTGCAAATGTGTTGTTTCTTTTTTCATTTAATGTTTTTTACTTCAATTACAGGTGACTACACCACACATGTCTACACTGTTTTTTCACTTGTTATGTTAGTTTTCGTGTTTATAATATAAGAGAAAAACTTCTTTTAAATCACTGTGTTACTTACGTTTGCAGATTTTGCGATGATTGAGCGGTTTTGTGTTGTCTCTATAGAAGCCTTCGCGACAATAATGACAGTATCTTCCTGTTGTATCATGCTGACAATTATAGCAGACGCCGCCTGATACACGTCCAGATAATTTATACAACTCCAAATTGAAACGACAGCGACGTGCGTGACCATTACACTGACACACTGAATTGCAAGAAAAGAGAAAAAAACTAAATTAATTTTCGATAAAGAATATTTTTTATGCATTCATTAAAAAAAGAACAACAACAATTGTCATGCCAGATTAGTTAGTAAATAAATGTTTTTTTATTATTTAAATTATATGAGAAATAAAGACTTTATTGTGGTTTTGCTGCCACAAACTTGTCCGTCACAAATTTCGACAAAAATTTCTTGATTTAAAACCAAAAAAGAAATACCTTTAGAACAATTTAGTTTCTTCAGGAAATGTTTTTGGTAAATGAAGATAAAAGAATTTTAAAATAGTTAGTCGTATAGCATTAACTTCAAAAATAATTGTTGGAATTAAAATGCAAAAGAATACGACAGAGATTAAAGAAAATATCAAACAGCCCCAGTCAGAACATGAACAACTTTAACAAATAGAGCAATAAACTTGAAATGTTTTTGAAAATTATGGTGAACTTAAATAAATTCATTTAGGTTTCTAAGTAAACAAAAAACTATATTTAACATTTCAACACAAGCAGTGACGGGCACCATCCTAAGCTTTTGGAGTATTAAAAATGTGGATGTTATTATTAAGAGATAAAAATTAAAAACGTATTTTGTTTCGTAAAATGTTTATTTTTTATTGTTTGCAGGAATATTGTATTGCCCCTTTTTTTCGTATCCGTGCCTGAACGAGAGGTTTAAATTGGTATAGAATTACTTACACTAAACATCTGGCAACAGTAATCATTAATAGTTGCTGTAGTATTTTTCATAGCGTTTATTGCTGCCAAGTCTTTTCAAATAATTGCTCTTGAAAAACCATGCAAATTGATTTTCCACTAGTACTTCAATCAATTTTAGATTTTGTTGTAGGTTTACAAATTATTCAATACATCCTCAATTTAAGCATAAAACAGTAAAATGTGCGAATTTACCACGTGTAAAGTTATTTTACAAATGCTCGAACAGCTGTCAATATATTTCACATGTATTTTGCATTCTGAATACATGAACACATACGAGGGTTGTAAAATAAGTTTAATACACCGGCCAGAAATTTTCATTTTCTTTGAAAATATTAGAGTTTTGTAGAGCTGAAAAAGGGCGTCAGAAAACTTTGGGATTTCTGTTGTTAATGTTTTATATATCATAAATTATATTTGCAGCATACAACGAGAATGATCAAATGGTGCAGTATATACAAAGTTTTTCACGGAAGATGTATAGAAACTCTATATAATCTATTGCGGGATCATCAGGGGTCTTAGGAACCAAATGAGATTGTGATAAATCGCTAAGAAAAACGACAGCAAGCTTAAAAATATATAAAGTTATGCAATTTTCCATAATAATATAAATACTACGGCAAGTTGCTTCAGCAGCCCGGCACACCTGTCAGTGTAGCAATGATGTTATAAGCGTGCTCTTATTGAGACACGCTGTTCATATATATGCACATATAATAATGACAAACATATTTATATTTATATTGTATGTCAAAACCGTGTGACAATCTTTAAAAAATATTAACGATATTCGAGTATATTTTAATATTTCTCCAAGAATTACCTGCTTCCCTTCTTCCTATAAAGCTACTTCTCCTTGTTCATAAAAAGTAACAAAACACAAATAATTTCTCTAAATAATTCATGAAATACGGACCCCAGTAGATATTCTGCTTACCAACTGGACTAACATTACACGAACAAGTTCCTTTTTTACCGAAGCAGTGTCAGTAAGTTCTCTGCTAGAAGTTTTGTGACTTTCTTATACTACCCTCGCATAACAGTTGCCGATAATCAAGTAATGGTGATGAATGAACATTTTGTTGGATAATCTTCTTGATGTTTTGTATTGAAAATGTAATTGTAAGCCATTACAAATACATATGCAAGACCACTTACTTACATATATATGTGTGTATGTACATGTAAAAATATTTGTATTTATAACACTATTGCACTTGTATGGATTTCAGTATTTATAACCATGAAATATGTATGTGTATATATGTATGTATGTATGTATGTATGTATGTATGTATGTATGTATGTATGTATGTATGTATGTATGTACATACAAATATTTGGATGAATGCTCGAATAGGTGTTGATGTTTTTGGTTTTCCATTGACTTTAGTCATCATTACTGCCACCACAATGATTATTGCACTCTCGAGTCGTAGGAGAGTGCACACTGTAAATGAATTTGTTTGCGTATAATTGTGCTTAAAATAATGTGTTTGTATGGAATTTCAAGCCATAGAATAGAAAATTATTTACATTGAAATGGTATTATTGCTTGCATTGAACCTTGTAATTAAATTTAAAACCACAATTTTATTGTCAGCCAGTGTTAAGAGCGTGAACGTGCATGCATATGTATGTATGAATGATTGTGGCAAATAGTGGCAGTAGTGTTTGGTATTTTCGGTTTTGTACTAAATATAAATGAAAATATTTTTATTATTTATTTTTCACCATAATACTGGCTAACAATATATAATCGAAGGAAAACATAGTAAATGCGCTGTGAATTAAACATAAAAAAGATGTGAACAAAAACAGTCTTAATGATCCAAAAAAGAGAACGACGGCAAACCCATTGGTATATGAGTACTATAAGTACTCATCTGTCATCATACTTGTGAATAACTCTACGCATTTGTTTTCACATTTGTATGTATCCATACTGATTCTCAATTATAGGAAGTTTGGCGCATGTAGTGGTAGGTACACACTTTGCAACCGTTTATCATTCATGTTGCATATTTTGACACACACACTACAACCAAAAATTAAACCGTAAACGCAACAGTAGTTCTGCATTTTGTATTAGCATTGAACATGTCGGGAGAAACACAGATAAAAAATGAGCGATGAGCTAAATGAAGTAGCAGTTATTGTAAAATTTTTGTATAAATTTAAAAAAATTTCAGTCGTAATTTTGTTTTTTCGTGTTTACATTTAATTTTTTCACATCAATGAACTTAACTCGTAAAAGCAATACACAACGATCCACACAATGTAACCAACATCAATACTACCAGAAATTATGGCAACATTTTGATATTTTTGAAACCTGGAATGCAACACGAAATGAAAACGTAAACACGACTACACACTATGCAAACCAACAACGAAACATGCCTGTTAGCATAAACATGTTGCATAGTGTGTACCTACCCTTAAGTTATGTCGATTTTCCTGTGAGGTGTTGCCAGAAAACTCTTTAGATATTGAAACAGTAAAACAAAATGATTTTAATATTTAATTTAATTAGTAAAAATAGAAAATACATATTTGAATTTTTTTCCACTAATTAAAAAGAAATGGTTTCGGTGGTTTGGGAAATATTTAAAATGAAAGTATACGTTGATTCTAACATTCAGTATTCCTCAATTTTTTTTCATAAACCTTTTACCACTATTTTCTTTTTTTTTCTCAGTTATTAAATTATTAGCACTTCTTGTGCTAGATTTGGCACCTTTTTTCTTACTTTGGGCTAAAAACTAAAATAAAAAATCTTCGATTTTTTTGTAAATATTTGCACTGTAAATAATACTTTTAAATTCTGGTAACTCTGTTCATATTTTATTATAGAACTATGACGCATATCTTTAGTTATTTGATGGGTATTTATGAGTACAACATGTTCATACCCTTATGATACTATACGAATACATGTTGGTTCATATTCATGCTAGTTGAGAACCATAGTTATTTGTGTGCCTACTCATTGGTATACATGCCTGCTAATACTTATACATGTTGATATTGATGCTTTTGGGTTATTGTTAAGTACTGAGTATGCAAAATGTGTCTCTTTGTTGTTCTCTAATCCTGAGCCACATGAAATCTTACATTTACATGTAGATATTTGTAGTACAAAACTTCCATAAATTTTTATTTTTTTAAGGGCCCGTAATGCATTTCTATGGAAAGTAGAGCTTCTAAAGTATAAATACTAGAAATCTATGATCACTAAATATTTTTCAAAAGTCGGTTTTTATATGAAAATCTAAGATTGCATTTTTATTTGGATTATATTTGGAACACTAATAAGACATAGGCTGCTAGCGGATGTAAATGCTTACTCAATTAATAAGTATGAATATACGTAAGTGCATCTCGAATCGCTGGCAGTTTGTAACGCATATGCGGCCAAGTTGTTCGGATAAGAATATTCACAGAATTCGTAAAACTTTGGGCAAACGAATCAGGCATCACGCATTGTCGTCGACCGCAACAACTGGGACTTTGTTATTTTACTAAACAGAGAATTTTGACAAAGTGCTTCCACTTAGACGCATACAAGACTGATGCCCAGATACTAGAAACAGGGTTGATTGCTTGTCAGGTGGATTCAATTAGAGGTAAGTTCTTAGAAACAAATTCTACAACAGAGATTAATTTGGAAGAGTTGATCTAGTTGATTAAATTAAATTTTCTTTAATACATTTAACACGTTCAATTGTAAAAACCAATCAAACCGATTGAGTCCTCTGTTTTAAAAAGATGACTATGATGACTTAAATCTTCATCTACACAAAATATTCAGTTTATCGTGCTAATAACAATTCAATAAACCTGCTGCTTTACGCAATTTTGAAAATACTAAACAAGAATCAGCTGGATACCCAAATTTAATGGAGTACTGAAATAATAAAACCAGTAACACTTTCACGGTTAGTAATTTATTTCGGCAAGTCAGTATAAAATCAGCTTATAGCCTTACACAATTGCTGCAAGTCAACCAGTATAGTTTTGTTCGACCACGACATCACAGATCATATCAGCCATATATAGTTTGAAGATGTGCCTTTGTGACTTCAAGTTTTGTGCGAATGCACTTGTTGTTTCAACGGAAATCGGAAATATTAAAAGTTGCAATTTTCCTCAATTTTGGAAGTTTTCCTACATAACTCCACTTTTTAAACCTGACAAAAAACTACAGAGGTATCGTTAAGCTTGTTGCAATTTCTAATGTTTTTGAAAAGGGTATTATAGATAAACTTTGTCATCACTTAATTTTTGCTTAATATAAATTATTTAGCGTTTAATGTATGCAAATGATTTTAAGATTATGATAAAATTTCTGAAATTCTACAACACGATTTCCACAAGTTGCTTGAGTGGTATTATGACCCTTAATTTGTATAAATGGAAACATGTGCGATTCTCAAGAAGTCACTGTATTAACAGCATTTGTTCGTTGAGTTTTAAGAAAAATATTACCATGATAGTGAATAAAGCACGTTGCGTGCTTGCTTTTACAAAATTCTGGGTTAAAGAGTTTACGATTAATGCTTAATGTTGCTTTTCTTATAAATTTTTTTGAATGGCTCGGTTCGCTCAGAATTTCTGTTGGGTAATATCAACTTGGATGTCCCCATTAGAACAACATGGAATTATATTTCTGTATATGTTAAGTGTTATTAAGCACATTAAGGGATCTGTTTAGAAGTTTATATAAAAACTATAATGACATGTACAATTTCCTTAAGTCTTAATTTCAATGAACATTAATTTTATAAAACTTTTTATTTTTATTTTCTTTTTAAATTCTTGTATATATTAAATTTCTAATGTGTTTAGATATATTGATAGCTGGTCTGTAAGGATATTGATCCTTAGACTTAAAGTAAGTAAATAAAAAGCCGATATTAATTGGTCGCTGAGATCGTGTGATTTTACATCTCTCGAGTTCATTCCTTGAAAGGATTTAAAGTCTAAAGTTTACGAAGCAAAACCGCTTACGATTGTATAACACAGCAGATACGAATCAATCTGTCCGAAATCGGACCTGCGCTTTTCAGAAAACCCTTAAGAAAATATGTCAATGGTACTAAGAAGATTATTGTTAATTATGTTTATCGTAACAACTTAAGTGTAAGCCAAATTAAATCACGTTTTGTTTGTAATATTCGAATGTAGTTGACACTGTGACTTAAAAATTGAAAACAACTTAAAAATGCTTTATCAGGGTATTTCAAAAACCACTCAAGCAAAAGGCTCCTTTTGACAGCTTGGAAAACGCTGTTTGCTTCTTAGTTCCTCGTGTAGAAGAGCGTTTATTAGCGACAAGCCATTAAAAAATTTTACATCACAAAAACGTCCGTTTAACCTAGCGTTGAGCTTAAATGCCCTTGATTGCTACTAAAATGCCTACAAAGTTCTAGGAATTATGGCGCATTTATCCAAAAAGAGCTGGATGTAAAAAGCGAATCCTTTTTTTGTCAAGCATAAACATTTTTATACTTTATTTGTTAGGGACATTTTATTACGAGATACTACTTTTAATAACATTCTCAGACATGGTGGCAATATAGGCTTCTAAAAACGAGTTCATAGTCAAATCTGAAATTTAACACTTTGCCAAATAAACTTTTTGTATCATTGAAATACTTTTCCACTAACTACTTTAGGAAATCGAATATTTGCCAACAATTAATAAATACCAACCAAATCTGTCAAACACAAATGTTATAAAGTTTGGACTTCCATTCGATTTGTGAAAAAGCAATTTGTCAATTTATTTATTTTTTGTCGTCAGCAATATTTTGATCAACTTTTGAAAAATGAACCCTAATGGGAGATTTTCAACACTTTTTTATGTTATTTTACTTTATATGAATCTAAAGTTAATTTGTCATTTTTAAGCAGAGACACATCAATCATTAGAGCAAGTTTTTCTTCACTCCAACTGCAGAAGAAAAAATAAAAGTTAAGGTTAATCTTCTTTTTTTTTTGCTGTTTTAGTTTAAAACAAAAAAATATTTGTTACTATATATTTAAAGGACATTAAATGAAAATATTTCTTTAATTTAAAAACTTTCATTATTCATTTTTCCTCATTTCTACTGATTCCGATATCTTAACTTGTAACAGTCTATTTATGTGAATTTTCAAACCATTTCCTTTGTAAGAATACATTGACTTTTCAGCACATTTATGAATTTTTAATAAACTTGTATTGTGACGTGGTGGGATGGTAATGTGATGAGCAGCAAGGGGTCTGGGGATTTTCGTGCAAAGGTGTGGATTGATGTTAGACAGAAGAAAACAAATTTGAGCATTTTTTATACCCTGGAAGCATCAACTGAATTTAATGTATCTTATTGAGTATTGCTTTTTCAATTTAAATGATTAAGAAGGCATTAGAACGCAACACAATTGGCATTAGTTAGTTAAAGTGGCTACATCGCTTGTACATTGGAATATTGATAAGAGTTTTAAGTGGATTATAAAGACAATAGAATATGTAAGAAGTATTGTGGAGTTTCTGTTATGGGGTGGACAGAAGAGTATGTTTGTAAGTCTGCTTGAGTATCTCTAATTTATTTATGTAACGGCATAAGAGTGAGATACATCCAAAACTGCAGATATGTTATAGTCGTCAAAGCCGTTTTATCGCCTTGTCGATAAGTTTTTTCTTGCCGTTTTAATGGTTACTCAGAAGGCTTGAAAAATTACAGGCTTTAATGAGAGTATACAGCGCATATACAATAATGCATATTTCACTACAACGGTTTAAAAATACAAACAATTTTGATAATTTTTAGAGGCTTGAAAATGCGCCTACTGAACTAGATTTATAACTCAATATTCATTTCAGGAATAGATACTTAAGATGTTGTCCTTTATTCTGTTCTAAAAGGTTTAATAACAGTTGAATATTTCAAGGTCACAATATCCAGTCAATGCTGCCAATCTCTGGCTACCTTGTTGTTTCACCCACATCATTCAATTTCGTTATTATTGGCCCACTAATGCCAAGATGACCTACTGCTTGATTGAGCGACACGCGTAAACTAGCAAAAATTAAATTGAGCAAAGAGGCGCATTTTTGTATAATTGGCTTTATTAACAAGAAAACTCGTTCTACATGGGACAAAAAATTACCGTTTGGTGCAGATTTTCAGCCAGCTGCATTATTGGTCGGTATTTCTTCGAAAGCAACGCTACTAAAACAAATAAACATAAGTGTTTTCGTAACCGATCATTTTTAAAAATGTGTTTTTCTTAAAAATTTCCTCCGCCAAAAGCTCAGATTCACTGAAAATTTAACAGCTCGAATCCGATATTTGATCGATATAATATTCAGTACATATTAGCATGGACCTTTGAAACTCAAAACGAAGTTCGTCAATACCTCATACAGAGCTCGTATTACTCCCCTTGTTTAAAACACTATCTGCGAAACAGCAATAGAACAGAAAAATACTACAACTTTTACAAGTTTTATTAAAACAGATTTTGCAGTCACTAGGCCAAAACTAAATACAGACCATCAATAGCAAAAAAAATGTTCTTTCACAAAAGAGCACTACATTTTCGATAATTGATTTAAGATCTTGCTATGCCCGTACTGTCGAAAATACAACAGCAACGAAAACAGCATCATCGCATTTATGAAAGCAATTGCAATGACAGCATTCCAAAATAGCAATCGTGCTTTGCACTACTAATAAAATTTTAAATACAAATAATTTGATTTATTAATTTTTAAATACAAGGAATTCTAGTCTAATTTTTGAATACGACACAAACTATTTGTTATTATTGTGCTGTTTTATTTCTACCTGCAAAAATTCAGAAAAAAATATCGTAAATATTTTGCTTTTTCTGATACTGTTTAGAAATAAGTTTTTATATTTTTTAATATGCTTTTTTATGCTGTTAAAAAATTATTGCAGCACAGAACAGCGTAGTGTTCGCTGCCACAATTGAACTGCTCCTATGGAGCATTGAACCAGAAACTGGACATTCTACATGAGCTTTATGTAATCATAAATGAACTGCTTCTAGTTACTTCATTTCAATATCAGTCTGCTCTTATTGGAAAATTCTTATATACATATTCATAATATTATTAATAGGCAAAAGCAATTACATAAATGACAAAACTTGGATAAAATGGAAATTGTTGATTGCAATTCATGAATAAAACAACATGTGTGAATGTATTTTAACTAAATAAAAGCAGACACTAATGAATAATTCAGTACACAGGCAACCTGGGCAATCAATAAAACAAATAATAACACACAATACTTAAGGCTAAAATATTTATAATTTATAATAAAATGTGAGCACAAGTTATAGTTGAGGTAGTAAAAGATGTAGCGACAATAATAAAAGCAGGTATCAGTTACAAATAACGCTTAATAATAATGATAATAAAAGTCAAAACAAATTCCAGGCGGCCAATATTAAATTAATGATTATGGTCGGGTATTGTCAGAAACAATAAGAAAACACAGTACAATTATAGCTCAAACTTTCAGAACCACTCTACTCCCACTTCTACACCAATCCCACTCAGCCATGTCTGACCACCAACGCATTTACGCAGTAGCGAAGACACAAAGGACTTTCCTGTAGTCGTTCTAGTAAACAGGGAATCAAAATGATGACAATGACTTTATGTCATAACAATAAAACAACAAATCTCACGTTAAAATAAAATGACAGTAATCACAAAGTGTAACGCCTTCTGTTCCGTCATAAATATCAATACTAATTGAAAAAAAAAATACTTTTGCAGTTCTAAAGAATAGAATACAACGCAACCCAATACTAAAATGAACATTAATTCCCTTAAGTATTGTACACCAGCCAGACACGCAGGCACACAGATAAAATAGCCAAAGTGAAGGGAGTTGGTTGGAGTAAGTCTACAGAAATTAATCGCTTAAAATTATTCTTCTTTAAGAAGTTTTCATAAATTACACTTAAACAAATCGCAACAACCGTATTTTGCATCTTCTAATGACTCCACAATCCATAAAAGTTAACAGAAAGTGATAAATATATTTTGAAGGCCCTAATTAGAGTTGCATTTTTTCTTTGCGTTTGTACGTTTGTTGCAAGCTGATAACTTAAGTTGTTGCAAACCTTTTAAGCTTTTCTTACTGTATAATTAAATAAAGGACGTATGCCAGTTTCATTAACGAAATATCATTGCTGTACATAAACGGCAGCGCTAAGCTACTCGAAAAGAAGAAACACGTATGAAAAGAAAATAAAAAGTAAAAAAACTGAAAAAGTAGCACTAACAAAAAAAAAATTAAATTTTAACAATTAAAACTTATAAAAGTAGCTGGCTGACATTGTCGCAAGTCAGAAATGGTAAAAAATAATGTGTGTGAAGATAAATTCGAATTTAACTAGCAGAGACATAAACCGAATTTTTTAAAATGGCTGATTTTGCACTTAACAGAGCTATGTTAGCAATTTAACAGTGGGGGTAATTTTGACCTTATTTTCAGAAGCCTATATTAGGAAGCAGGAACCAGATCCATAAGAAACCTCTTTTGTAAAAATTGCTCAAAGCGTTAGTTAATTGACCCATTGAAGTAAAACATCTAAAATATTTAGGAAACAAAATTAAATTGCATTTAAAAACAGCGCTTTTGGCGAAACTGTTAATCTTGAACTTATTTCCAGTGACCATTATGGAAAAATCGTGATGGGCTGGCCCAAGCCACTATATAGGAATGGTGGTCCAGGGAGTACTTGGTGGAGCCATAAAGGTGGGATATCTGAAATAATTTTAGAATCCGAGTAAAAAAAAATTTTAATTTGAAATTGTTGTTCTCACTGCCTTGCCGTGCAAATTATTTATTTAAATTTGAAAGAAAATTACCACAACAACAATATAAAACCATAATCTACCCGAGTAAATCGTTTTTAATAGCAATATTCTGATAATAATATCTGCTATATCGCGCGAATGTATGAACCTTTCACTGTACAAATCGGTTAAGTCCAGTTTTTGAAAAAAAAAACTTAAATTGAAGTGTCAAACTTCACTTGGTGAAATCCAACTTTTTATATTTATAATACGTTTCCTGAACAATGAGAATTTTTTAATCAGTAAACTTTTTAGAGGCCATTAACCATTAACCCCAACTTAAATCTCTAATAAACTTTGTTGCTGTACTTTGTTACTGAAATGGCACGTGAAATTCACGGTTATAAATTTAATGAAATTTTAAAGAAAAATACGTTTTAAATGATTAATTTCTTTAAAAAAATTAATTTGATGCCAAGTTTCAAATTGAGAATCACAAGTTTCAGCTAACGAAATCAACACATTTTCAGCTGTCATATGTTAATTGATTAAGCTAAATTGCATATGTGTGAATATTAAGGTCAATTATTCAAGTTAAAATTTAATTGCCTTTAAGGTGCAGATGTGAACGTACTATTAGACAATATCTATTTGAATTTATATAACTGGAATTAAAACGAACAATGTACTCATATATTATTTCATAACCATTCTTAACTTTTTGTTTTATGGAGGTAATCGAGCTGCGGAATGATCGCTTCAATTATTTCAGTAGATTGTTTAAAACGGATAATTTCGCTCTTGTTACATCTACTAATAAATAAACCGATTTGGCTGATTTGCATGAGTAAAATTTTGTTATGACTGTGTGTAAATGAGATCCAGCTTTTATATCGGGCACCATCCTGTTGGAACCACATATCTTCCTGGTCTATATCCTCAATTTCTGGCCACAAGAAGTCCGTTATCATCTTGCGGGTATGACTCACAATTAGTATCGTGCATAAATATAAACATTGATAGAATATGAATTAACATTTGGCATTGTGCAGCACGAAATACCCAATCATCTACAATAAACAGTAGCAATAAGAATGAAGCACAAGAAAACATAACCGAAAAAGAATTAAAAGAACAACGAAGTTGAAGTGTCTTATGAGCTGATCAGAGAATAATTGTTGCAATTTATTTTTAAGTATTGAATGAGTGGGTGCTGTGTGATGTGTTCTTTCACTGGATTTTGGTTCAATTGTTAGTGTTATTAAGTATCATTTCAGTAATTTTCCTTTTGAAATTTTAATGACCATATCACCAGATATCGTCATTGTGAAGCAGAGCATTATTTTTGCAAACATTGGAACACGCAACAATATAACCAGCAATATAATATGAAGTTGGAATCAATGTGATATTTTACATGTCGACTACAGTTTGTAAGTGCTCGATTCTTAAATCAAGTGTGTTGTTTGTTTGATTACATTTTTAGTTTTAAGTAGTTGTAAAAATTTGAAAAAGGAAACGTTTGGAGTTTTTAATTTGTAACGACATGTTTTCAGAGTTAACTGGAGTATAGCTCGCGGCTCCCATGGTTCGTTACAAAAAAAATTTATTTTTTTTTCCAAGAAAGAGAGACGAGACAGTTTGTTTTAATCTTTTCCAAAACCGTTATAATCTATATTGTTCAACTTAAATTACTAAGTACAGCACGGCACAAAATACACGATAGGGCGTCAGTGGCCCTTGACATATTCGCTGGTACTCTCATCAGCTTCTCACATCTTATCTCTCATGTGCGAGTGCACATGAGATGATTATGTTTTTGGAACGAATAAAATTACGTCAAGATGCTCGTGTTCAGTTTGAGTATCACATTTTATTTCTCATCGAGATTATTTCTATGTTCTCAGCATAGTTTTCTACGGGTGTTGAAAGACAAGGGCATACATATATATTCTTTATTTTACCTGTTTGTACTTTGCTTTTGTGATGGCAGAAAAGCGTTTAGAACAATTGTTCGGACAAAGTTTTTTGAACACGAATAGGCCATTAACAGCGACGGTTATCATGAGCCATATTCAATCTGTATGTTGGCAGAACAGATGGCTAGTGATTAGCCAAAACACATGTTAGAATAATTTTCTAGCTAAAGTTGCCGAGAGTTTATTTTCCTGAACATCTCACAGTGGGTGCCATCGTCTTGTTATGCCCAAAAAGTAAATACTTTTTCTTGGTGTAACCTTGTTTCATCAACTTTGTGTTAGGACTAGCCGAAAAAGTTTATAATGACTAGTGGCATCTTGTTTCATAATATTTTTTGAGAAAATGTTTCGCTCCATTAATATAAATTGTAAAAAAAATTAAGTAAACAAATAATTTTATACGAAATTTGCCAGCTGAGTTTACCTCAGCTTATTTATGGACATTTCATTTTTGCTTGGCTTCACTTTTAATTCTATTTATGTACAAAATTGCTGTACAATTATTATCAGAAACGTAAAACTAAAAGTGGGTAGACCATGATCCACTTCAAAAGAGTTTTTAAATTTCTTAAAAATAATAAAAATGTAAGCGCTGCTGCTCGCTTCCTTGGCAGTTTGTGTATCATCAAGTTTCCAAGTTTCTTATCCAAATAATTCTTGTTTTGATGCATTTATCAGGTCAAAGAAACCACAACGACAATAAATCTATTTGGAGCAGGCACTCAGTGCTCAAGGCGTACAATTACAACACTGAATGACAGGAGGAATAAAAAATAATTGCGAATATAATAATAATAAATAATCAAATGGCAAAGAAAGAGGTATTTTTTTTAGATAAGCACTTGGAAATACAATCATGTCAATGAAATGCTGTGTTTTCAAAGCTGTAGCTGGTTTATTATTCATATGAACTTGCACAAGGACTTCTGAGAAATACTTAAGACAAATTTTACACTTGTTATAACCTTATTAGCATCATCATTTCAGCATAGGTGGGTGGCATTGGCAATAAAGGTGTGGGTTTTAGTTCTCTTCCCCTCACGAGATTGTATTGAAGTACTGAAGGTTCTTATGCGCACTTTGGAGTCCTTTGAAAGTTTGCGTGTGTTTTTGGTTTGTTTAGTTACTGCCTAAAGTCTCAAGTATGGCAACATATAATATTTTAAGCGGATTAAAAGAATTTATGATTACATTCCAGCTACTCGTAAGGAGATGTGCACATTAGCAACCACAATACGAGCGATCGTTTTTCTGCTGGAGTTTCAACGGCTAAAGAAAATAACAACATGGAAAAAATAGGCTGCTGTAAAAATATATACTCTTATTTATTTGTAACTGCCTATTGGCTTTATTAGTTTAATAAAAATGGGAAATTTCCATGCAAATAAATCTTGTCGTTTTTTTAATGACCCTTTTTTATGTTGGCATTTGCAGGCATATGAACTTGTGTACTTTGTGCAGCCAATTAGTTTTTAAATGCTTTAAGTATTTTTCGCAACAAATCTATGGATACTGCGAATTAAATTCAATTAAGGGAAGTGTTTATAAAAATTTATACTTAAATAAGTTTTGTTCGGAGGTAGTAAATGAGACTGGAACCAAATTCAACTGTCATCGATAGGAATTTATTCGTGTGGTTTTTATGAATTAAATTTTTCAAGAGGGTTTAAAAAATAATGCGACAAGATAAATTTCCAAGATTCTTTCAAAATGAATAATATAAAGCAATCCAGACTGACAATGCCAGGCTAAAAAAATGTAACCTTTAAGCAGAGCGCGATATCGAAAGGGTAATAGTCGAGTAATAGCTGCCGCCGTGAGCCGACGAGTCAATTTGGAATCACTTCTACTCTGCGAATTTTTACGGCTTAATACAGCTACAACTTTTAGCGGAATTTAACGGAGATTTTATTTATCAAAACAAAGTCAACGTTCATATAGCATCTGCAGTTATTGCTTTAGACGACCGTAAG
Organism: Phania funesta; assembly: GCA_963932375.1. Classification (NCBI taxonomy): domain Eukaryota; kingdom Metazoa; phylum Arthropoda; class Insecta; order Diptera; family Tachinidae; genus Phania; species Phania funesta. The sequence continues at coordinate 33,910,638 of OZ010655.1, read as the reverse complement.
TCCGCCGAAAATTACTAGTTGTAGTCTTCGATAAGAACTTTTTTGATTAGCCGCAGCCATTCTCATTTATTACCGGCTACATAACTGGGCTATAAGATATATTGTTCTTCGTCTTTAAAAAAAATGACACTACTCTGTGTAGAAATTTAAAAGCATACTTGTATTGTATTGTACGAGTATAATGAGCCCTAACCGCCTCAATAACGTAACCCATAACAAATTTTCCAGGAGGTTTTTTTATATTTTTCCAAAAGTTCAGAATTTTTTAGTAAAGAGCTTATGGAAGTTATAGATAAGTTTTACCTCAATTCTACATAAAGAAAATTGCTTTTATGAGTTACGTTAATTTTGAGGTGTACAATTCGATCAGGTTAGACTGAAACTAACATAACCTACAGAAACCAAATTTTACATCAGAATTTGTTTTCCATTTTTTAAAATATAAAATATCTTTAGAAATCAATTTTGAAGCCTACAAATGACTTTTGCATTTAATATTCTGCATAACTGTAGAAATGAAAATTACTAACAAAAATACTTATAAATTATTAATCTTATTATGATCAAACTCCAATTTACACGTCTAAGCAATCGTAGATTTTATAACGAATAAAAAAGATTAAAGTATAGATGAGCGACGATCACGGTTGATCATGTGTTATTTTTCGCTCCAATCGTGAAACCGTGCATGTAAGTGAGTATGTGTAAAATTTTTGCGTGATTAAAATGTGCTGAGTTTTCATTTGAATCTGCTGAAAAAACATTAGAATATTATTATTATTTTTAATTTATTTATTTTTTATTTATTTATTTATTGAAGGTCTTTTTTTAAAAAAAGACCTTCAAGCTTGGACAATTTTAAATAAATTAAATTTAAAAAAAAGGTCAAGAACAGCTATAATTTTAATATTATTATTATTGAGTTTTTCCGTGAGCATCTGGTGCCACTGAGTTTTTCTGATCGTTTTTAAATGTTCATTATATTCACGTAGGCGCACAAGCGTGTGAGGAAAGAAGCAAGGCCGTGCCTTATTAATACTTTTATCGTGAGCGTGCACGATTTATTCACGGCTCCATCTCTAAATAAGTGATTGACACCTGTTACATATGTTTGTGCATATTGGCGGCCATTTATAGTTAAGTAATTTGTAAATTTTGCTTATTCTCTCATATATTTTACGTCAGTTACGTTGTATATGCGGTCACACAAAAAGTTGAATGTCACTTACGTTAAATTTGAATGGCTTGTATTTCTGTTACTATTATTAATTTGAATTCAACATTACACTAGACGAAGTGCTGGACCCTGTAAAACAACGAAAACTCGATTTCGAAAAATATCGTAGTTGCTTTCACGGCTACGACTTGATATATTGACTATGGCGAGTGCGACGTAACAACATATTAACGTGTCGCACCAGCTTTGATTTTAAAACACTTATTTTTACACTTAACATTTTGTCGATTGTGTGAATTATGAGACTCCAGGTGATATAAAATATTTGTTTGACAAGGATTTCGTGTTTAAACTATGATTGTAGATATACATAAATAAATATTTTCTAAAAGATTTTCTATAAAAAATATTTTAATTCCTGATGATGGATGGATGGTACACAATGGAGTAGCGAAATATCGAAAATATTAAAAAAGTTTTATAAGCGAATTTATTAAATTTATTTTTGTAAGATGTGGTTGAAGGAATTTTATTAGAGTTCGTTTTGTTTCTTGTTGTAATGATTTTCCCACGTATCGTCACATATCGATGTCTGTTCATTCAACAGCCTGAAATTTCAAGGTGCATTGCCTATAATATTCGAACGACTCGAATAAACAGAAAATTAATGTTATGTTGAAAAAGTGGAAAAGTTCGATTCTCTGCCGTGTTGTGCGATCATGTTATCGGTAAATATGTAATGTTCAAAAATTCTTTTATTGTACTTTTGTTATTGGACGTTATAAATGATATTGACACAGTCCTATCTAGATGACTGATGTAGTTAAATGAAATTTGTCGGCTTATGATTTGTTATAAAATTTTCTTCGTTTTAAGATAAGCTTGTGTTTAACTGTCTTATTGTAAAACTTGTAGATCTCATGTATAAAAATAAATTGAAGTATTTTTTATCAGTTTCGTTCACCTTATCACTAAAAACTACATGCCATTGTTTCCCAAAACTTAAATCCTTTCTTTCCTTTTTTTCTCTAGTTTTGTTTACCGTGCAGTACGCACACAACAGACAAATGCTTCTAATACAACTAGAGTTAAGTGAAAGCATACATGTGTTTATGACAATGATAATCTTTAAATATAACAAAACTGTTCATAACTACATAAAGCACATTGTATTCGCATACAAAAAATACATCTCTTTTTTCTTTAAATACACTGTTTTCTCAAAACTACAAATGTTTGTTTCAAAATAAGCACATGGCAAATCCTTGAAAATCCTGTTGATTTTTTTTTAAATTAATGCAAACTAAGAATAAATAGTAGAATCATAGTTCTATGTAGCTTGTCTTTTATAACACAGTAAAAACTATTGTACTTAATACAACTACAATAGAGCTGCTTACAATGATGACTGTGCAACTTAATAAAAATGAAATCCTTAAACTGATGTAAATAAGAACAACAACGACAGAAAACAAATGAGGGCAACAGTATTACACAACGAGTAAATACTCAGATTATTTATTTGCTAAAACTCATACGTACTCGTACAGTGTCTAACACACATGTGCGAAGTTGCATTTGTGTGTGTTGGCATTAATTTCTGCCACAATTGAATACAATTGAAACAAAGCGCTCAGAACAAAGCGATACGATACATTCGAAGACTGTTCCAAAACTTTTTAAACTAAAATTTACAGCTTAATTTCTGGGTATATTGCGGTGCTAAGTAACTCTTGCCTTTACAAGTAAGATTCGAAATGAATTCTGGTCCAGAGTCGACTGTGCTTTTGCTTTAACGATGATATATCGGATGTCTTTGTCATCAATTAAGCTGGCTATTCCGAAAGTAATAAAGGAAAATCCTAAAATTGGAGATTGGAGAACATTCGTTGGAATAAAGTACAAAAAGTCGGAGACATTATACTCCGCAGCCAATTGCGCTGGAGTGTTCATCGACCCAACATATTGTGCGAACTTGTAAAAACGTTTGAGTGATGAAATTTTCCTAACTTTTACCAGATGTCTAAGAAAAGTTAAAGGAATGTTAAACTATAACATTCTTGATAACATGGAAGTCATTTTTCTTTTGGAATTTTTCTTTATGAAAAAAATGTTGCCTTAAGGTGTTGCCTTTTTAATAAAATAATTCCTTATTTTTACAACTGCTCACATTTCACTCTTTGAGTTTAAAATAATGAACTTTACATTAAACACTGTTTAGCGATTTTGAACATAAAACCATATATTTGCCAGCGAACGTTAACATAACTGATCATTAATAATAAGAATCATATGTAGGACACGTAAATCAAATTGATGGTTGCCACTACCCTGCTCCTGTTTTTGCTGTTACATTTTTTCCATCACGTCCTTCTAGAGTGACAAAGGCGAAAATAATGTAGCTGACATATTTTTCGAAATTGACTTTTTGGTGCAGATCTTTTCTACAGCCCTAACACATCTTTTAGCAAAATATTGAATCAAATATAATAATAGTAACAGTTTTACACGCCTTGCAACTTTTAACGTAAACTACTTTCATCTTTTTGTGTGACTACGAGAATAAAATACCTGATATAAAAAATGCGAAAATTTCCAAAGAACGACCGAAGTAAACAAATAAATTAATTATAAAGGGTAACCAATATTTACATATTTTACACATTTGTCAATCAGTTGTTTTAATCTAGAGCTGGAACCGTGAATAACTATTCACTCACGGCCATGTGCAGTCACTATAAAACTATTACTAATTCACGGAATCGTTTTTTTTTCTGAATTATTTTATGTTCTTTGTTCGTTTTAAAATCTACGCTTGGTAATACATATAAATTGGTGTTTTACTCCACTGACATTGAAAACTTGGACTTTAAATTATAATTGCATTTGTTAATAGTTTGTATTACCAATTTAAATATAAGGCCATTTGAAGGCTACAATTAAATTTTCTTAAAAAAATATTTTGAAAAAAATTATTTCTCCTGTGAAATTTGTCTTCCGCGCGTTATGCTTTTTAAGCGGTTAGGGCCCGATATGTTTTCAACATAATTCCATTTATGAACGTTTAAACGGCCAGTTTTTCCAGTCTTATTTTTAAAATTAATTAGTAAGAATATGGCACGCAACTGCTATGGTAACCCAAAAACACACATAAAATATAATATATACATATGTATGTATATCTATGTATATATGTATATAACACATACATGTATAAACCAAACTAAAAATATACAATTGACGACAAAAAAGAGCATATCCAAGATACGAATAGTCAAATACTTCCAATGCAATTCTAGAAAAGCTCTCCTGCGAAATTAATATGCTTTATAGATTTTAAGGAAATATTGAATATTTTGCTAAAGAAAACGTTTTTTGTGCCAGAAGAACTATTTCTCTGTTTATAGATAAATAAGCTTTTGACATGAAAAACGAAACCCACCTAAATTTATTAAATGATGGTATACATGTACGTATGTATTTTTGTAACAGCAGATAAAAGGTGCGCAGAAATAAGCCCACACTGGAAGATATTGACAAACACACATTTCAGCATATTTTAACTTCCCGTGACTTTAAAGGAATGTGTGTGTTAATAGAACGTGTTTAAAATTCTTTGTTTATTACACCCGTCCCTCACGTGATAACTTTAAATGAATGAACATTCTTAGAACATGTTTGCAATTTAGCAATGTGTACGATCGACAATTTTTGGGAATTTAAACTTAAAATTTCTTGGTTGAACTGATTTTGGATATAATTGAGCAGATATATTATAGGTGATGAGTTGGGTAAAAAATTTTAAATTGAAGTAAAACACGGAAAAAGTTTTTCAGTATTCATTTAAAATGATAACTTTATAGCGGTAGCTAGAGCGTATATGGCGAAATCTGGCGCTGCAATTTTCACACATACTTCGAATGCTGCCTTAGAAGTGTTAAATTGTTGCTACCTTAACAGCAAATGCATGCGACATTTTATATGGTGGAAGAAAGCAAGAAAGTAGACTCTAGTGGCACCTACGAGGTTGCCAATAAGCCAATCAATTTCGTGCGATTGGCCGGTCGCCAAATGTGTCTGTCTGTCCTACTAAATCACATGGCTGCAGCATTAATGGATTCCTTTTAAATTAAATCCATTTTCAAGCCGCGGGGTAAGTGAGTCTTGGCGAATTGGCGAAAACTTCTCGCAGGAATCTTGTAAGCACCTTAACCAGAAGCCGTAGTTAGGTGCGCACTGTACGACAATTTACTGCAGGCGTGTTTTTGTTGTAGAATTCAGGAACTCAAAGTAAAAGGTTCTCAAAAGAAATGTTGGCTTATGCCAGCGTGACGAATTTCTAAACCAAACTAATCCTAAATACAGTTGAGAACTGCCAGTTTAAAGTATATATTTTTGAAAAACAAAACCACACAGCCGGTATAAGTTTTAAGACCCTTTGAGACATACACGAAATGCAACGTTCTCTTTAATTCAATTAGCATAATTTAGAAATTACTTTTTGTGAATATTTTTAACAAATTTAAAGAAGTTCAGTAATATTATTTTCACCACAAGTTATAATTTAATAAAATTTATAAAAAAAATATTTGTACAAGTAGGAAACATGAATTTGGGTTAAAGATATATGTATGTATGATGTTTTGTTATATTTAGGCAGAATGCCAAAAATGCAAGTACATCCATTCCCAAAGGTTGTTTTTCAGAAAACTATAAAAAACATCAATTTTTGTTTTAGGAAATAAAAAAGTTGAATATTTTAATGCCTGTTTCAACGCGATTTAAAAATTGTAATCATCACGTTTTTCTTACTTTGTTTAAAAATTTTAAGAAACTGACATTATACTTAAAAATATATCTACTAAAGATATGATCAGACGGCACAAATATTTCACAAGAAAAGCGTAAACACTATTTTTCACTCGCAATATAAATGAGATAAAATCTTGGAAACATTTTTAAATTATGGATTTTCTTGGCCGTTTCTTATTCAATTTCAATCAAAGACTGTCATGCTTGAAAAATGTAAATAAATTTAATGTAAAAATGGTTAAATGTTTCCAATTATATTCATTAAAATCTTGTATAAGTTAACGAATATTTGTTTGAAGCGAATGAAATTATTCGTAAAATATATGCTTCCGATCATACTTTAAGAGCCAAATTGAGAATTTTTTTATGTAAAACCACCAAAGTCTGTTTCCCTTTACAAAATTTTAATTAAAAATATCCGCAGATAATATCCTTACAATTTTGATTCTCGTTTATTGACGTTTAAACTTTAAACTATTCTCACCAGTATTTTTAAACTAAAAAAAAATTTATTTTGCAAACCAAATGTGTTCTGTGTAAAATTAACCAGATTATTTAAAAAGTTTTTAAAATGTAATTGTAAATTAATATCACAGACTGAATGAGCGTTGTAGGTAATTTTATCATGCATATTTTGGTATTTTGTTAACCAAAATCAGGCACACTGCTCTTGAGTTAAAGTGAAATATACAAGTTTTAGATAGATATGCTTATAAAAAATCTTCCGGGTGTTGAGAAAAACTGAAAAGTTAGCATTTTTAAGCTCATAAAACTAATTAGAAAGGTCGTAGTTTTGTTCAAAAGAGGTAATAATTTCTAGGCCTCTGCATTTAATCAAAACAAAGTAGTATTGTGCATATTTTTGTGTAAACATTTAGTTAAAAAGAATAGTATGCTGTGTAATATTTCATCAAACAATTTCCACAATACATTCTTATAGTCATTATATTACTGAAGCATCTTTGACTTTATATATAAAATATTTCATCTAATCTTACTTTAGCAGGCGTTAAGGCATCGTTATGCGAACGTAGATGTAACAAAAACTTAACGTACTTTAACGTATGGTCGTATGTGTAGTTATATAAACTTTACAAACGTAACAGACGTCAATAAAATAAACAAAAACAAAACATTGTGCAACATAACACCTCTTTTCTTTTCTGCCAGAACCTTTGGCCTTAGTTGCTTTAAAGCTTAAAAATATTACGGGGGCCAAAATTTGACGTTCTTGACAAGATTTAGTTTACAAAACTATTAATAATTATAATTTGTAACAATAAGAATAGGATATATGAAAACAAAAATTTTTTTTAATGTTTCAACACTCCTCTTTTGTACTAGTTAATTGAAATAATGTTAAATTTGTTCGAGTACTTGACTACGAATGAATTTGCCATAGTATTATTCTTTATTTTAATAATAAAATTTTGCTTAATTGCTAAAAAGACATTTTTTTTTTTTTTTACTGTATTTTATTTTATTGAATCTTTCTACTAAAAGAAATTCACAATAAGTATTCAAATCTTATTTCTAAATTATTATTTACTAGTTAGTACCTACGTAATAACTAATTTTTTGTATTCAAATCTTAAAAATCTATCTTCTATTGAAGAGAGAGAGCCGCCTCGCCAGGCTCAATGTGTCAGTTATTTTTAGTCTCTGGTGGCCATCAAATTGCGTGCTAGAGTGTTGGGATGTGCGACTAGTTTGTTCACGTATTTGGACGTGTACGTTTTAACTTCTTCGTAGATAGTGGGAACTTTGAGATCCCATGTATATTTTCATTTCTTATGTACCAGGGGGCGCATACGATATGACGTAAATTCCTAGACTGTCTTCTCTGTAACTTCTGGATGTTTGATGCACATGCAGTACCCCACAGCTGAATACCATATGACCATATTGGCTTTATAACGGATTTGTATAAAAGGACTTTATATTCCAAAGCCAAAGTTGAGTTAGGACTTATTAGCCAATGCAGTTGATTTGTTCGAAGCTTTATGGACGTTATTTTTGCCTCAATGTGACGGGTCCAAGTTAGGCGCCGATCTAGGTGGATACCTAAATATTTGACGTGCGTTTTCGCTGGAACCGTGGTATTAGTTATTGTGATTGGTGGACAATTTTGCCTTCTAAGGGAAAACGTTACATGAGCACATTTTGATGGATTTACCTTTATTCTCCACTGTTTTAGACAAACTTCTAGCTTATGAATATGGGACTGCAGCTTTTCAGATGCATCCTTTGGATCATTACTGACACTTATAATTGCAGTGTCGTCTGCAAAGGTTGATGTATATGTTTGTGGGCTTGTCGGCATATCCGCTGTATAGATGATATATAATAGCGGCCCTAGCACACTACCTTGAGGTACTCCTGCAGTGATTTTCCCACATCTTGAAAGCTGGTCCTTTGACCTTACTTTAAAAGTTCTATCCGACAAATAGCTTTTTATAAGCTTGTGGGTGTTTTCAGGTAGAACCCGAACTATTTTAGTAAGTAGCCCATCATGGCAGACTTTATCAAATGCTTGGGAAATGTCTATAAATAAAGCTGAACAGTATTGCTTTCTTTCAAACGCCGATCTAATAATGGTAACGATTCTATGGACTTGTTCAATCGTACTATGCCTTGCTCGAAAACCAAACTGATGATCTGGGATAACGTTTTGTTCATTTAGAAAAGGAGTTACACTCGAGACGAATAATTTTTCAAATATCTTTGACAAAACTGACAGTAGGCTAATTGGCCTGTAGGATGTAATCTGGCTTGAGTCCTTTCCAGGTTTCGGGATCATAACAATTTCAGACATCTTCCAAGAGCATGGGAAGAAGCCGACGCGCATCATAGCATTAAATATGTAAAGTAAAATTCTTACAGCTGAATTAAGTAAGTTTTTTATCATTGATTTCTTCATATTCGTATTTTTAATTGTCGATTTTAAAGAAGACAACCGAAATTTCATAGGATCATTCACGGTGTCACTAATAATTGGAATAGTGGAATTACTTATATCATGTGGTGCGAAAACCTTCTCTAAGTGCTTTGCGAACGCATTTGCCTTTTCACTTGAGTTTTTAGCCCAAGTACGGTCTTCAAGTCTTAGTGGGGATTCGTAAGCAATAGGAAATTGTAAGTGCTTTACAGCTTTCCACAGACTATAATCCGTGTTTTTCATTGGATCCAAGTTTTTTAAAAAGTTGTCAATAGCGAATTGGTGTTTCTGTCTCAATTTACTGCGTAAGTTTTTTTGGCATAAGTTCATTTGCATTTTTATGTGTGGAGAACGGCTATTTTGCCATTGTCTTCTTAGTCTTCTTTTCTCAATGACGAGCATCTGAATATCTGCTGTTGCCTGGTACGTTATTATTTTAGCTGATGGCTTTGTTGGCGTTGCAGCTATGGCTGCGGTAGTCACGACGTCTGTAAAATGGTCTACAGCTGCTTGAATATCAGCTGGATTTCTCAGTGGGATGTTCAAAGGTAAGCGAGAGCTCACATACATTTTATATTTTAACCAAATCGTGTTTCTGTTCGGGTAGAAACTAAGGGTTTTAGGTGCAGTGACAAAACGGTCGTGTAAAATAACAATTGTAGGTGAATGATCAGAAGATAGGTCATAGGATGAATTAACTAAGAGTTGATCGCGTTTGATGTTTTTTACTATAGCAAAATCAATAAGGTCTGGCAACTTATTAAAGTCTGTGGGCCAATAGGTGGGTGTACCGGCAGATACGACGTCAAGCTTGTTTGCTTCAACTGTATAATACAACTGCCTACCTCTAGGAGTAAGGAGTCTGGATCCCCAATATGTGTGCTTTGCATTGTAATCGCCAGCGGCAATAAATTTTTGCCCTAGCGTAGCAAAGAACCTGGCAAATTCATGGTGTTCGATTTTATGCCTAGGCGGGCAATACACTGATGAGACTACAATTTTAAAATCTGTAAGATTTATGGCCGTGGCTTGCAAAAAGTCCTCTCTGAATTCAGGCAATGGAAAATGCCTTACGTTTTTTCGGACTATAATGGCAGTCCCACCACATGCCCTTTCGCTTGGGTGTTTGGTGTCATATATAAAAAACTCATCAATTCTAAAGCAGTTTTTTATAGTAAAGTGTGTTTCAGAAACTAATAGTATGTCTATATAATGTGCTAGCAAGAAGTGTTCTACTTCATATTTATGTTGGGAGAGCCCGTTAGCGTTCCAGAAGCATATTTTTAACTGGTTCATTTTTTGCGAAGCAAAACTTGCAGAAGCATGTTTTGGGTTCGCATCATTTCCTGAAACATACCCTGCATAGTTGTCATGAAATTATTCATTGTCTGTATTAAGTTCTCGATCGAGCTCGAATTGTTGGTGAGGGGTGTCTGAGCACCCTCTTTTAAGACGTGGGCATATGAATGTTTATGCGCATTAGAACTTTTGGCATTCGCATTAGGTAAATCATTTCTCAATGTTTGGGCATATGAAAAGTTTGGCTTAGTGTGTGGCTGTGTAGCTTGTGTACTAGCAATAGAACCAGCATGAAGACGAGGAAATTGGGAAGCTTTATATTGCTCATATTCCGGTTTCCGTACGACTTTCGCATTATCTTTTACATATTGAAATACTTTGCAGCCCCTGTAATTTGCTGTATGGTTTTCACCACAGTTGCTGCATTTTTTGACCTTGGGGTCTGTTTTGGAAGAAGTGCATTCCAAAGTCCGGTGCGCATCACCGCAAACAACACATACAGATGGTAGCTTGCAGTAGGTTTTCGTGTGTCCGAATTCCTGGCAGTTGGTACACTGACGGGGACCGTTACGTTTTAGAGGCTCTTCCACCGTTATTCTTCTGTTCAAAAGATAGCGCAAATTATATATTGGATGAACCGAGTTTTTTGATTTAAGCTGCGATGCATTAAACACGATGCATAGGTTGGGGAACTTTATTCTTATTTAGAATATTGTGCACTGACCTTACGACATAACCTTCCACCTCTATGGCACTTTTTGTCTCCTCAGTGGGAACAGAACTGTCAATGCCCTTTAAAATGACAATCAAACCTTTAGCACTTTTTAGTTGATACGTATAATAGCTCTTATTATCTGCATCGAGACGACTTGCGATTAGGCGATAATTCTTCTCAGTGTGGGCTTGGATCTTCGTTTCTTGTATCTGTCCTCTTCGTACAGAAGCCACATAGAAATTTTCTTTGCCTACGAGTTGGGACAGCATATTTACAATGGCATTTGATGTTTGTTCGCGCAAGTAGATTGGTGGGGGTTTTTGTTCCCTTACAGTGGGTTCGGCATTTTCATTATCCGGGGTAGCAAGGACAGAAAATCTATTTTCACTTACCGCTGTTGCAGCTACTTGATGAGAACCTTTATATTGCTTGGCGGTTCGCTCTTGTGAAGACTTAGGACTCGCCTTCCTCTTCGTTATGGTTATGTACCGATCCATACCAGTTTGCACGCGTTTAGATGCAGTACTTGGTTCTATTTCTTGTGCTATTTTTTGTGTATTATTTGTTTCTTTAGTTTTATTTGTTGAATTCTTTGTTTCTGTAGCAGATATATTTATATTTGCTGATAAAGAACGCGTTCGGTCAATTGGCCTGGCGGTTAAAAAAGCACTGTCAACTTTTTTTTATTATTTATATTGTTTATTGCATTATTAGCATTTGTGTAAGAAAAAGAGTAATAAGAATTGTTGTTATTACCTTTTATATTTTTTTCGTTAATGTTTGGTGCGCTCATGCAATCACTATCAATTGTTTAAACAGGTTTAACCATGCACTTTGTTATTGTCTTTTTTATCACACACAATATTATATTGCTTTTTATTTTTTGTTATTTAGTTGTTGTTACTAACTGTTAACTGTGTCTCTGCACTTGTTCAATTTTTAAAATAAAAAAAAAAGTCACCTTAAATGAATTTAAATTATGCGCTTAAAGTGAAGTACGTCTTTACTCAAACGAAGTTTACACTGACATGGTGTCAGCATTTAGATTTCGTAAATAGAACAAACAAAAGGGAAATATGCAAACATGACAATACAATAAACAAAAAGTTAAAAGAAAAATATTTAACGTGTTAATTCTTCCCCTCTTAAATTCCAGCGTCGACGTTGGATGGGTAATGAGTGTAAATACTGGATGCTTCAACAGGATTCTCCGGTTTGACGTCAGTTTTTATTTTAAATCCAGATCTTCTTCTTATCAAATGTAGAATTAGACCACACTTCAATATCTTTGTTAGGACTCCCAACATTCCAATGCTGGCCTTGTAATTGGTAGCTAGTCTTTTAATCTCGCCAGCGTTGTTAATATGAAGATCTGTAAGCATTTCCAATGATAGTATTTCCTCGTAAATAGTAATAGTATTCGGTGCGTTTACCACTGCTGGTAAGGGTTTCATTAAGGTTACTTCTTTATTGGTATAGGATCTTTGGCCTATGGTAATTGTAGAGTTATAGTATTTTACAATATAGGTACCATGTAAATCCACTTCCCTATCTTCTATCCTTATTGATCCATTATAGCCGTTTAAAAGCACAAGACCCGGTGTTAATTCTTTCACCACGGGCAAGTGTTGATTGTTAGAGGTTGGGCATTTTGATGGCATACCATTTAATAATTTTGGTAAGCAACTAGATTCTATTTTCTAGGTTGTGGTTTCTGCAAACAGCTACATCGTTAAACATTCTGCATGCTGATTTTATCTCGAGGAGAGAGTTTTTACACAATACAAAATATTCACTATCAATCTTAATGGAAACATTATAAGTTTTTACAGGTTTTACAAATAAACTTCTACACGTTTCCCTTTCAGTAATTGGCAAGTCGACAATATAAAGTATTGTCGTTTTATTTATTCCTATTTTTACCTCACCAAACTCCAGGGCTTCAACCAAATTCACGTAAGGCATATTAAGCTCATCGAAATTCTTTTTAGTAACATTTAACTCATATTCAGACAAAAGAAATGAATTTATTATTCCAGATTTGCCCACTGCATCGAATAACCGAGATTAGTAAGCTCTTCTTTGATTATTCCTAACTTTCTTTCGACGTCTTTAACAATTTCTCGCTTGAAAGCATCATTCGATCCTATGCCATTTATTATGCTATTAGTTATTTCTGTTATCTCCTGCATTCTTGTTTCTATAGCCCTATTTATTACAATTTGTCTGTCATTGTTTTGTAAAAGTTTATTCATTCCGTCAGTTACAAGCTGAAAATCATCGTGATCGGGCGAGCCTGCCACCCACTTCCATACAGTCCCCAAAGCGTTTATTGATCTTATTTCACGTCTGGGTCTCAACTCCGTAAGCAAAGCATATAAAATCTTTACTTGATGGATCAAAAATGGATAGTTGCTGTCCTTTTTCCCTATGTCCTTTGTTATCACAGCATCCAATTGGTCGATTATCTTTTCGTACGAGTCGAGATCTATTACATGGATGAGTTTAAAGTCGCCAGTTGCCAGTTTAGTCGTTCCTGTCTCAATTGTCACAATTTGGGCGTTCGAGTAGTTCAATATCTGTACTTCTGCTCCAATCAGTTTCAACACCGATCTGCAAAACAAATTTTAATTCTTAATTAAATGTTTGTGGACTACTCGGTTTGATGTCGTCAAAACGGTTCCTCCTCTGTCTTCCTGTACTATTTCTATTTTGTATCTTGGCGTTAATTTGTTCCCTATTCTTTTATTGTTTCTTACAAAAATTTCGTCACCGGTCTTATAAGTTATTCTTTTAGTTCTATTTTTATTATGATGGCCTAAGTCTTTCTCTTGTTTTTCCGTCAAGCTCTGTATAATCTTAAATCTGTCTTCTTTTAAAGATGCGGGATCTGTGAAAATGTTTCTACAAAAAAACACTTCAATAGGTTTTCTATTTATAGAGGAATGAACAGAATGATTGTATTCATTTAAACAGTTGATCAAAAGATCTTCAAATAAATTATGAACCTTCTCTGCATTCATGCATCTCATTAATTCAGTCAAAGTAGAATGAAAACGTTCCACTTGACCATTTACGGAACTTGTATAGGGTGGTGTTTTATAGATTTTAATACATAACTGATTTTCTAACATAAAGGTTACAGAAGCCGAGTTAAGGGACTTCTCGTTGTCTATTACAACATTTTCAGGGGTACCAAAAGACGTAAGCAACTCCTGTAAAGGTAATTTTATATCCTCTGTTGCCTTGATTTTACTATTTTTGCCTGGGCATACTTTGAAAATTTATCTATAGCTGTAAGTATAACTCTATTGTTGGTATGATAAATATTGATTGACCTGGGTATTGGAGAATTGGTGTTTTCCCTAAAACTATGTTACTTGGGTGACGATCATATTTATTTTCACAGCATATTTTACATTGCTTTACTATTTTCTTAATTTTCGCGTGCATATGAGGAAAATATAATTTTCTAACTAGTTGAAGTTTATTTTCTTTTGGATTTCTGTGCGTTCTCTTGTTCAATGTCCGATGTCAAATCTTTAACCATAGTCCGGGTATATTTCGCACGGAACTTACAAAAATATGACGAACAAAGCTCTTGTATTTTACCTAGAATCTGGTCATCAGTCATGATAACATTGGTTACCGATGGGTTTAGATAAGATTTCAAAATCTTTACCAGTTATAACGCATCTGCGTTATAAAATCTTTACCACTGCGATTTCAAAATCTTTACCACTAGATAACGCATCTGCCACTATATTACTACTACCTGGCTTATATTTAATTTCATAATTATGTTGTTCTAGGATGGCTTTCCATCTTTTTAATTTACCGTTTGTGTTCTTATTTCCTAGCGCATATGTTAAGGGTTGATGGTTTGTAAATATCTTAATTGCCATAGATCCATAAAGATAATTCCTTAACGTTTTAAGGGCCCACACTATTGCAAGCATCTCCTTTTCATTCGTTGCGTAGTTGTCTTCAGCCTTATTCAAGGTTCTTGATATGAATGTGATTGGCTTTCCGTCCTGTTCAAGAACAGCACCAAGGCCGTAATTAGATGCATCGGTTGTTAAATGGAATTCCTTTTCGAAATTAGGAAATGCCAGAATTACTTCCTCAGAGGAAAGAGAATTCTTTATTTTATTAAAAGCTTCTAGTGCTTTGTCACCCAGTGTTACAGGAATCTTTGCAGATTCTCTCTTTGACATTCGTCCCTCCTCACCTCTCAAAAGGAAAAGGTAAGGGGTTTTGCCATTTTCGCGTAATCTTTTATGAATCGTCTATAAAACCCTGATAATCCTAGAAACGATCTGAGTTCTTTTATTGTACTGGGTGGTGCCAATTTTTTTATAGCACTAACTTTTTCCGGGTTTAGTTCTTATTCCCTTTGTCGAAATAATAAATCCCAAGTATTCGACTTCACTTTGCATGAACTCACACTTATTGAGTTGCACTTTCATATTCGCTCTGCACAAAGTATTGAATATTGTTTCAATATTTTTGAGATGCGAATTTTCATCCTTCCCGAAGACTATTATGTCGTCTATATAGACGAAACATATCTTCCCAATGTGCTCTCTCAACATGTCGTCTAATGCACGTTGAAATACGGCAGGGGCATTTTTTAACCCAAATGGAAGGCGCACAAACTCATACTTCCCGTTACTAACAGAAAAAGCCGTTTTTTCAATGTCTCTTTCTCTAAGCGGTATTTGGTGAAACCCGCTTTTCAAGTCTATTACCGAAAACCATTTATTTTTCCCAAGCTGAGCGAGAACTTCATTGATCTCTGGTATCGGATATCTGTCAGGAATGGTGACGGCGTTGAGTTTTCATTAGAGGCATCTAGTTTCTTTGGTACTATCAATATAGGGGAATTATACGGGGATCTTGATGGTCTTATTATCCCATTGTCAAGTAGCTCTTTGATCTGTTTCTCCACTTCGTCTTTCATTGAAACAGGGTATGGATAACTTCTCGTATAAACAGCGTCATCGGTCGTCGTCCTAATCTCTGCCTTGACCGCTGTCGTAAATGTCAGTTTTTCGTCCGGTTCCGAAAACAGTGATGAATATTTTTTACATAAAGTTATCAATTTCTTTGTCTGGTCATGAGTCAAATGAGTTGATCGTATGCTTAAATTATTAACGGATTCAGAATGCTGTTGTTTTATTTGAACTTTTATAGAATCATTGATTATCATGTAATTTTTAGAGGTATATATAATTGCGTTTAATTTTTTTAGGCTATCGTTACCAAGGATACCGTGAAATGATTTCAATGTAGGTAATAAGAAAAATTTTAGATCTTGTGATCGAACTCCAAATAAGTTAATTAAAGTGTGATGGGTAATTGTAACTTTCCCACCAACAGAGTTTGCTTGAAATTTTGTTGTATTGGGTATAGGGTTTTTAACCAATTCAGGTTGAATATAGTTTTTATTTGACCCTGCGTCAATTAAAAATTTAAATATCTTACCATTACTATCTCTACATTGAAAATATGGTAACGTGGAATTCGTTAATCTAAAAAATGAATATCGGAAAATTCGGTGTATTCATTTTCATCTGATGTATCTTCTACATCAAATTGTTCGTCTAAATACTCGGTCAAACATTGTATTTCCTCATCCTCACCTTGGAGCTTAGATGCGTTTGCTACAATGTCGGTCTTGGTCTTCGGATCGTTTTGATTTGGTTTCGGATCATCTTGACCTATTTCAATGTGGTTGATACGTTGAAATTTTCGTGGTTGGTTAAATTGCATTGATTGAGGCAATTTTATGAAATTGTGTTTTATTTTAATGACAATTCAGGTAAGTAATATGATCATACAAAAATGCAATAAACTGCATGGTGTCAGCATTTAGATTTCGTAAATAGAACAAACAAAAGGGAAATATGCAAACATGACAATACAATAAACAAAAAGTAAAAAGAAAAATATTTAACGTGTTAACTTACTCAAATTCAACTAATAATGGCAACGAATATTAAACCATTTGTAATTTTTTTTTGTCGGTCGACTTTTATGCTTTTTATCAAAAATTTAACTTTAAAATCCCACCTACTAAACAGAAACAAACGCATATCAAAATTCCGATCCAATCAAAAGTTACGGATTTTTGACCGCCTTTTCGCCAAATGTGCCACTGTGCGGCGTTGAAACTGGATGAAAATGGTTATTTTGAATTGATTTGCAACCAAATATATTAGCATTATAAGAGGAAAAATAGCATTAGTGGAATATTATAGTCCTTTGTTGTTTATGTATGTGTAAAGACTATATTGGAAATAATAATCTAGTCGAAGAAAGTGCAATTTTCGATACAATTAAAACGTTACGCGGAAGAAAATACAATAATTCAATATTAAAAGTTTTTCGATTAACCTTGCTTTCACTACGCCTAGCACAGACGAACTTAGCGAACTGAAAGAAGCAGCTTTTGAAAACATAGGTAACCAGCTAATAACGACTGAACTGCGCACCAAATTGTTTGGCTGGTCCAAAATTTGTCTAAAAGAGAAAAAGTAAGTAAGTTGCTTGAAAACTTATCTCGTCAGGAGTTTCTACTTATACAGATGGCAGCAATGTTCAGCTGCACCTCTTTGAATTTAATATCGCAGCCAATTAAATTTGTTTATGTATTTACAAGACATTATATTTCTTGTCATATAACAAATTAAACATTAAAGAAGTCAAGCGATATAAAATTTAATGAGCCATTAAACTAAATCTTTTGTTTCATGCAGGGTTTTCAAAGCAATACCCGTTATTTTGCATCTTTAACACTTTTCCGGAATAGACTACATCTTCTAAGATATTTTGAAAAACAAAAATACAATTATAAATCAATTTAATATGCCAATCAAGGAAACTCTTTGTAGTAAGAAATAAATTCGGTAGCTTATGACCCATTTGCTTCTAAAAAGAATCACTATATGATTCAAATGACTTTCATAAGCATTTTTTCATACTGCCAAATATCTGTAGAACATTTTGATACCGGAAACTCTACGCTAATAAACATATTACGTTTACGGTAGGCGTTTTAGACAAAAAAAAAATAAACGCAACCAAATTTATGTATATGTCGCAAACAACCCATTCCAAAAACAAAAACGTAAAACTCGTAACTCACATAACAGAAAATTATTAATAGTTTTCAGAGAATGACAACAATTTTCGTAATTCATATACAAGGTCTCAAATAAATCATTGGATTTGTTTACGGGCATAAACTTGCACATGTATTTAAGGAGCGTCTCTGCAAATAAAATAAACATTTTTCTTAATTCAAACAAGTCAACCAACAAACAGCCACCACAAGCAAATGCAACAATTTAATTGGTGAAAATTTGTTATTTTTCCTCTACAGTTTGCATGGTTGAGTGAAAATTTTAAGACCAATATAAATAAAAGCAAATTTCTACAAATATATTTATGTTGAAGATACAGCAACGTCTTATTACTGTTTGATTAAGTTCAAGTCTTTTGGCTGAAAGTTTAAGACTGTGTTTGGGCGTATGATTTGTATGATTTCGTAAAACTGGCAATCGAACTTAGTGTTCCAGTGTCCAAAAAAAGTGTAAGAAAAATTAATGCGTTCAGTTTGATTTTCTAGCTTGAATTTTCACTGTAGTTTTATTAATGCATTCTAGTGTTTAAGCTTTTAGTTACATGGGAATGATTTTACGAACAATGTCCAGATAATAAGAAATTTATAGTTTTAAATATTTTATATTTTTTATTTTATGTCACTTTAATGGGAAGGCAATAAAATTATAAGTAAAATTTCTAATAAACATTAACAACGTGAGTAAAAGTGTCAATAAAGCAGGGATTTAAAAACGAAAAAGGACGAGAGATTTGAATTCAAATAAATAATTCCTTTACGAATTAAATACAATAAAAAATTTAAGAGAAATATATGCTGGCTAGTCATATGAAATGAAAACAATTTTATGCTTTTATTATCACAATACCACATTTGACCAATTAGTAGTTTTGCTTGTTTAAATTGTCGCTTAAATTCAATAGAAGCACAATTTAACGGTGTCCGATATTGAAATCAACTTTCTGACAGCACTGGTCAACCTAGGACCACTTGATTAGTGAGTTTGACACACAAAAGTTTCAACAAATTCGAAGCATTGCCAAATTTTTAAATTCATGACAAAAACGAAAAACTGAAATAAAAAAATTTGTCAACTAATCAAAATTCAATAAAAAACGAAAGTTTTACGAAAAAAAATTAAATTCACCTCAGAAATTTAAATACAACGACTAATTTTGTAATTCCGCAGAAACATAACAAAAAATTAATATTTTATGAAAAACAATGTTTGAAATATATATAAAAATCTAAAAAAAATAAATTAACAAAAAAATTAAATATTCACCAAAATTTTTAAAAATCATAAAAAATTTCAATTAATCTGAAAACCCCAAAAAATTTTACCATAATTTAGGAATTTACCACAACACCAAACTAAACAAAAATATCATAATATTTCAGAAAATTTAATCTTTAAGAAATTGCAACAAATTCAAAATATTGCCAAAAATTTTAAAACTGGAATAAAAAACTTTTAAATCAAACATTTTTTTTACAAATAGATAACCTAAAAAATTGATTCACAAAAACACGTATGTATTTTACAAAATTTTAGTTTTTGTCAAACGAATATGTCAATCCAAAAAGAATTAATTTCATCACAAATGGGGAATTCAATCAATAATTAAAAAATATACCAAGAAATTTTGTTATCATAAAAATTATAAATTTTTCCATAATTTGGAAATTCGCCACAAGTCCACACTAAAGTCCAAAAATTTCAAATTACAAAAATAAAAAAAGTTTCCCAATAATCGAAATCTACAATAAAAACTGAAATTACACCAAAAAATTACGAAATTACCAAAATATAAAGTTCACAAACAATTGAAGAACAAATCATAAATCTAGAGGAAAAAAATTTAATTGCTAAAAATCAATATTTAAGAAAACGAAATTTTACCAAAAATATCAATAAAACCGAATTGCCAAATTTTATAATTTAACCATATAAACTGAATCTGAGCTCAGTACGAAAAATGGGACATAGCCGACACCGGGTTGTCTCCAAACCAAACTTGACCAGAGATGACGGAAATTCGGTTCATATATCTACATCAAAACACCCTTTCGGAATATCAAATCAAGAATAAAATTATAAAAACTTACACATTTATAAAAAAAAAAACTTTAATTTCACTACAAATCTACCAAAATATTTTGAAATCATAAAAAATCGAAATTTTAAAAATTCTTTACAAAACCAAACTATAGTACAAAAATGTTTAAATTATTCAACTTTTTCATTAAAGCAAAGTTTAAAGAAGCCCGAAATTGAATCAAAAAGTTGGAATTAATTTAAAATTCGGCAAAATTTTATATTCACAAAAATTTCCAAAAATTCACCACAATATCAAAAAAACTGGAATAAAACAATATAATTCCGAAAGTTGTACCAATGGTCGCAACGTTTGTGGCTTCCATTATAATGATTGTGCTGTGGGTTTTATAACGAATAAGTGACGAGGTGTAATCGGTATAATTGCCCTGCACATTTAGTAGCTAAGAAACTAAAAATTGAATATACCTGTAACTTTGATTACAAGACCATAAGACGCGTATCAGTATGAGAACGAATAAAATAATAGCCATTAATTAATTTACTGTGAAGAATTAAAATTTTTACTTGAACATATTTACCCATTTTGCCTCTTCAGTGGCCAATTTGTCACTGCTTTTGATGATAAGACACCTGTGTTTTGATTCACGTGCTAAAAATTGTTCTAGTCGCTTTCATTTCCTTGAAGATTAAGATTCCTATGTAAGAGGATACAGAATTTAGTGTACGCTACGCCGTAACTGAAGTTCTAAAGGTTTCTTTGCATGGCACGCAGTAAAGTAACGAAATTTCAGTCAAGTGGCAAAAGAGATATTTTTTATTACAAAAAACACAATTGACTTAACTGCACGTTTTTATGGATTTTCAGCACATAATAAAAATAAAATAATGATAACAAATATTTAATATGCATATTGATTGCACTTTAAATTAAGTTGTAATGTGATATCTGTTAAAATATTCAATTATTTACATGGTTGCAGTAGCTTGTTTGTTGGCGAAAACTAATTCGGCACTACCAAGTAGGCGTGTTTAAAACAGGATTACTTTCTGGTGTTAATGAGAGAGATTTAGTTTTTTTATTTATTATGCTTCATAAATTGAAGGTTTTATAGAATATAATATATTGCTAGGAAGTTATTTAATTCATATCATTATTATATGCATTTGAATATACGGCTGTATTTTTAATATATTTACATTAAAAATCAAATTTGTTTTCCAAAACGATTATTATGGAAGAAATTGATCGTGAGTTTAAAGTAGGTAGACACTTACAATAAGCTTATCTTAAATCGATATTTAAATTTCTCCATTCCAATTCATGTACCTTTTTACTCTTCTTTGCATTTATCATATAATTTTTTTTTTTTTGTATTTCATAATACTAATAAAAAATCAATGTAAATATCAAAATTATTTTAGTTATGTATAAACGAAAAAAAGGCGTGTGAATTTTTCTGTTATTCATTTTCTTTTTATGAATTTTATTCAAAAACAGAAGATTCCTAACAATGTAATTATAGAAGCGAATACCCGGATCAATATATATTTATTAAAAACCGTTTTTGAATACCCTTTCATATCAAAAACTCAATAATGTGTTGTTTAAGCCACAAATAAATTTTATTAACGAATATGGCCGAAAGTGTATACATATATTAGGTAGGTGCTAAATCTCCCTCAGCAGTTTTAGAAAACCTAGATATATTTTGCTTAAAAATTCTTTATACTAAATAAGAGTTATAAATCATAAGAAGAAAATATATATATATATATATATATATATATAATGTATATATATATATATATATATATATATATATAAAAGAATGTTTAAATCATCCAGCCCATTTCTGATATGTTATTAAGATGATATTAAACTGCCTTTTTCATCAGAAAGTTTAGACATTTCATAATAATAATTAGTATTCAGAGAATTATCTTTTCACGAAATACGTAGTTATTTAATGCTCAATAGAGGGGAATTACTGGGAATTTCGCTTCATTTCTTTTTATGAAGAAAAGTTAGTCACCGCATCTTTGTGGAAGCAACCTCTGTGTATCTAAACTCAGCTGCAGAATGGTTAAGTAGTTTAAAAAAATACAAATTTGATATTGAAGAACGTTCGATAAGGCCAAGGAAGGTCGTTTTTTATACCTCTGCTGCAGCGTGGTGAGACTGTCAAAGGAGAGTTGTACAGACAATTTATTCGGTTGAAAAGAATACTCAACGAAAAACGTCCAGAATATTCCACCAGACACAAGGCTGTAATTTTCAACCACGAATATGCTCAACCTAATTCAATTGTATCAGTAAAATTATTTAGAAAAGAGAGAGGAAGTGTTACCTCAGACCTAACCCCACCCGACTATAATTTATATCGAGCGATGCGTCCAAGGTATCAAATATTGGCCTAGTTTTGCTGTTAAGAAGATGGGACAAAGTCATAGCTGAAGATAGTCAATATTTTTTTTTAGCAAATATATTAATTCGTAAAAAATTCAGTGTCACCGCCACACCACGGTAAAATTAAATTCTTTCATATAAAATAAAAATCTTTGAGTAAAAAGGGAGTATACTTTCGCAGATGTAATCAAGTATTTAAAAGCTTTATCGCCTGCTTACAACCATGATGGTAGTGAATTATGTTCTTTAAATAAACAGATAAATCTTTTACTAGAGTGATCAGTGCAAGAACTGCTTGGCTCACTAAAACTTGGGCCTTACGTTCATTAGCTTTTCTTAGAGGATTAGGAAAAACTAAATGATGCACATTTGTCTATTAGTACGTATGAGCAGGTCCAAATGTTCTAGTGCGGCTTATTAACGTCTCTTATTTCGCATATCTGAATCACTTGTAAAATACTTTGAAACGTATCAAATACGCAACAACTCGAAGTTACAAAAAATAATTTACTACTAGAAACATTTTATGGGAAGTAATTTTAGGAGGTGCAAAGGGAGTAACGATTTTAAACAGGTTTTTGTTGCACTGTGTAGCAACCAGAAGTTTAACACTTGACGTATTTTGTATTCGAAAAAATTTCTTTAAATTATTTTAAAATATTTTTTTACAAAATTTGTGACGCCGTCAGACGTAATTATTTGTAGTGACATTTAACAAAATACTTCTAAAATATCAAATAGAAAAATATTTACAAAATTCTCTAAGAAGAAAACTAAAGCAACTATTTGAAATACATACAACTTATGCAGGGAACACAACTGGGACGAACGACGAATTTTTCGCCGCGAATATTTGTCGCCAAAAACAGAACACATATACATTATTAATGTATATATCAGCTATTATTTCTTCGTCGTTATTGTGCTTCATACGACGAATTTACACAGCGAATTTTTCCAGACGTATACGTCGCTCTGGACGAAATTCGTCGTTCGTCCCAGTTGTGCTCCCAGCATTACACAACAGAAAAACGTAAAAAAAACAATTAAGCTAATGATGCTGTGGGATTTAATTGTTGGCAACAAAATGCAAGCAATGCAATAGGAACAATTTGAAATTGTATACGAGCACATGCAACAGCAACAGAGTAAAAAATTACAATTGCAAATGAAAAAATGAAAACTCTCCCAACACTTATTGAAATGTAAAATACAGGCATAAAAGTAAATAGTATTTGTTGAATTTTATTTTCTTCTTGTTTTGTTGCTCTTTCTTTCTTGAGTCTACTGAAAACGCTAATAAGATGTACAAGTTCAAGTTTGAATAATCACAAGAAAATAGTGTCTCGTAGACGCATTTTTAGAATTTGTTTTCTTCGTCTGTATTCAGACATTTAATGTCATGTAAAGTGAACAGAAAATGTTGTTATATTGCAAAAAAGCAACAGCCATTTAAATGCGTTTTGCTAAACAACATGACATGTAACAAATATATACTTGCCGCTAAACTTTTACAGCAATTCTTTGGGCGCAACCAAGCAAACACTCAGGCGTGAAGTAGGATAGATGGCTTTCTGATTAAAAATCAATACCCTGCTTAAACACTTTTAACATTTTAAACTACGATAACTTTCGTTGGCATGTTATTGGATAACTTTGTTATATGCTTATTGCGAAGCTGCAAATATCTGTCTATAGTACTCGAATTTACATGAACTGAGATGCGTATGAATAGAGTATATTTCGTTATTTAAGATTACAATTAATGGCAAGTATACGTAAGTATATGTATTATATAAAGATATGTGACAATTGAAAGTAAGAAAGAGATGAGGAATGTATATATAAAAAAACCTAAAGGATATATAGCTAATAGAGTATTAGGAAAAGCGGCCATATTAAGAAATCAGCTGTCGATTTAACCGACATTTTTATTTTACAAAAACTGATTTTGACCGTCTAATGAATACGAATATTTGGAACACTCTATTTAAGAAAATTTTTTGGCTACTGTAATAATTAGGGAAGGCCTGAATTGCTCGACCAACTACTAATATGTTTAAAATTCTGTTTTCTGTTAAATATCGCGTAGGCAAAAACTTCATTCCATACGACAGTTACAAGTGCATAAAATGGAATGAATATTCCTGCCATGAGTACTTGCCAACACCTGTGCCGAATATTGGATATTCAAAGGTCGTGCTCTTAATGAAGTTCTTACAAAGGAGCTAAGACAAACGGACGCAATCAATGACTAGAATGATAAAGAGATTTTGCAGTATGACAACACTTTTATCCGTGTCCAGATGGTGCACAAGTAATAATTGGAAAAACTCAAAGTCTTATCTCATATACATCACAAACATTCACACTTACTAAATATTGCTTAGAGCGGTGTGTGTGCTTTTAGCAGATCAGCATGGTCAGTATCATTTCATCCCATAAATATTCTAAAATACAACTGCTACTTTGGAAAAACCTCCGAATCGAAAATGTACTAGTCGTTTGGAGGAAATATCATTTACTTTTTTCACGTAACGCGTAAAAGCTTGGTTGGATAAAATCAAAACTTATGAAGGCTGTCTATAGAAAACTCGTATTAAGGAAGGAAATAGAACAGTTCTTCAAAGTGGTATACTGGCTTTCCCCGTATCCCATTTCATAACATTAATTAATTATTGAGAATTCTTTTTAAAATTAAATATGTTCATCAGGAAACTGTAAATATTTTTCTAAAAGAAATCAAATAGTTTAGAAAGAGAAAAGAAACATACTCGAATTATTCTTACAAATGACGTTCGTTCAGTTATTACAAAATAAAAAAAACTGTTCTATAGAATACAACAGACTTTAGGCCATCTTGAAGGTTAATGCAAATCGGCAAAGTGATATGACAATGTAACAAAATAGTCAAATTGGGAGCACTTTTAAAATGATTTGGTACCGGTTGTTAGCCTACTTACGTAAATAATTTAGTCATTTAGAAATTCGATTACGACTTCAAAATATAAATTTTCCGTACCTTGTGGACAAAAAAATGTGCCTAAATATTTTTTGCACGCATTTTGAAATTTTAAATGGAATTGAATAAAGATTCGAAGATACGAGCACATGATTTCTTGTTGGTAAAAGAGTTGAACTTTTAATAATACTTAATACATAAAATTCGTTGAATTATTCTAAGATTAATAATTACTTTCTGTAAAAGTCGTTATTATTAGTCACTCTTCCTTAGATATTAAAACATGTACGAAAGTAAGTAATTGAATTTTCGCATAAAATATTGATATTCGAAATCAGTTTTATTACGTTTGTGGTTTGTTTTTAAACATAAAATATCGCTAAAACTAATAAAGCTTTCAACCGTTGTTTTTCAAGCGTATTATAAAAATGTAGATCGCTACTTATGTCAAGCAAATATCGGTGAACATCACTACAGAACACGCGACCAACTTAGGTCTTACAGCAGTGCTATTTTCATTGGTACATCGTGTAACTTTTAGTGCTGTTTATCGGCGTCTGTTGTTCTGTTGGCAGAAAGTTCATTGCGAGTCGTTGTCACCTAAGCCACAAAAGTGAGTCATGGTTACTTATAACTCCGACTCAAATCCTCTAAGTCTTTTGAAATATAACATTTTTATCGAGTTTTAAGTTTGCAAAACTCATTCCAATTTCTGGTCTTTTTCGTTTTTTTTTTTATATTAAATCGAATATGATGACTAGCTACAAAACTGCGCGAACGCTGAGACGGCTTACTGCAAATAAATATTTGGTCTCAGAACATAAAAGAGACCGTACAGGGTCTAAAGGCAAGCATTTCTCAAAAATTAATGATGAAAATACTCAAGTACGTAATGGAAATTCTGGTTAATATTTATTCATAGAAAATGATGAAAAAGAGCAAGAAGTTTAAGGTGCGGTTGGTTACTCAAAGTGAAATAAAAATAATGTTGTGCAAACCCTGCAAGAGAGTATATGATTAAAAGCACTAGAGTAGATTAGTTATTATGGTTGTGCGTGGTTGCTTCCAAATAAATTAGATAAAGTAACCAAAACTCTGTGACCTAGAAACGATAATAGTCATATCCACAGATGGTGTTATCCGAATACTATTTTTTTAGGCTTTAGTTTTTTATTTTACTGAATCTTTCCAAAAGAAATGCACAACAAGTATACTACTGAATAAATTATATTGAAATGGCTATGGTTTGTCAGTAGTTTTGAGTCTAGATTTGATCTTTACTATCCCCCGTTTTAAACTGCTAAAGATTTGCTTTAAATAAGATTTGCATAAGATCTTAATTTTCTTACGCGCAACGAAAAAAGATGACGATATAGAACAATATATTGTTTTGACAAATATATAATGGTTATTTGAAAAAATACTAAACAATATTTTAGTAGCAATAAACAAGTTATTGTTAATATTTTATCGTTAAATAATTTATGCTCATAAAACTTGGTTGAGTTGTACATCACAATTTCAATAAAATTCTTACCACAATATATGATTATGTAGGATGTGTAACAAAATGCATAATCTTGTTCTCTTATTTTTTATTTGTAAAAAATCCTTACAGGTAGATTAATCTGCATCTACCACGAACAAATGAAAAAAATGTTGTTCTTGCGTGATCATTTCGTGAAAGGAAAATTATCTCGCATACCTTTATTCATGTGTGGTGAAAAACAGAAGCAAAACGAAATTTCGTTCACGAAGAGTGATTAGTGAACAGTGAGAAAATAAGAACATTCACAAAAATGAAAAAAAGCACGAAACTTTCATTCGTGTGATGAGACAAAATAAAAAAAAAACAAAATTAAATTTCACTCGTGGGCGATGAAGAAATGTAGAAGCAAATCAAGTTTTCACACGTGAACGATGAAAATGAATCAACAGAATATTATGGTTCGTACCTTAGTCGCTGCCAATGGATGGCAGCCGAATGGCATCCCTGCACTGGTCTTGAAGCAGTGCTCTTCGACGCTAGCGCGTCCATTGGCCAAACTTTTCAGCATATTGTACCATGCTGTCGAATTTCCAATGTGTTGGAAGGTTGCCAATGTAACGCCAATCCCAAAAAAAGGTGAGGGCAATAACCCTGAAAATTACCGTCCAATAGCAATTTGTTCGGCGCTTTCCAAGGTTATGGAAAGTATGGTGAACTTCCATCTTGTTAATTACCTGGAGTCCAACAATTTACTTCACGACCGTCAGTATGGATTTCGTAGAGGGCGCTCTACAGGAGACATACTGGCCTTCCTCTCGGAGAGATGGTGTAGGTCCATACACCATTTTGTCGAAAATAAGGTGGTGGCTCTAGATATTTCCAAGGCGTTTGATAGGGTGTGGCATGGCGCGCTCTTGCCAAAACTTGTTGCTTTTGGTGTCGGTAATAACTTTTCTCGATAGCACTATACGAGTTGTTGTAGATGGGATCTCATCAGACGAGTTCAAGATCAATTCAGGGGTACCACAGGGCTCCGTTCTTTCTCCTACTCTATTTCTTATCTTCCTAGAAGATCTTCTTCGTCAAACTTCAAACCCTATTTATTATTTTGCAGATGACAGCAGTATATGCCATTCTTACTCATTCATCAATAGATCAAGCTTCTTAGAGATTGGGGCCATGAGGCACCGCATGAATAATACATACAATAGTGATCTTGTGATGATCATAGAATGGGTCGTGCGAATAGGGTCGATTTTAACCCCAATAAGACCCAGTGTTGTATGCTAACACACAGACGCACGACGGACTTTGCTGCTCTATCTGTAGTTATGGGTAGTACAGATATTGAGGAAACAGAAGCTCTTGATGTTCTTGGCATGAAGATTCAATGTGATGTCCGATGGACCCAACACATCTTTCAAGTGTCGAAAGAAGCATTCAAGTGCCTAGGCTTCCTCAAACGGTGTAAGAAGTACTTCACCTCATCCGATCTCCTAACTATCTATACCACTTATATCCGACCGAAAATGGAATACAACTCTCATGTATGGGCCGGTGCTTCAAAGTCTATTTTGGAGTTACTCGACCGCGTACAGGAGAGGGCAAAGGTACTCATCGGTGACAGTAGGGTATCCAACTTTATTGACTCTCTCGAGCATCGACGCAATGTGGGGTGTGTTTCGCTGTTCTATCGTTACTAACTTGGATTGTGTTCTGATGAAATTAGGGATATTATTCCCGAAACCCGCTCATTCATACGCACCACACGTACTCCATCAAGAGGTACATCCATTTGTGGTCGAATGGCCAGTGGATCGCACAAATCACTACAGACAGAATTCGTTCTTTAGCTGGATCATTCGTATGTGGAATAAGTTTCCAGCAGAGGTCTTTTCTCCCACTTTCTCTGTGGAAAAGTTCAAGTCAAATGTTAATAAACACTACTCCTTCTATCCTGCTTCCCATAACCTCTTTTCCTAGTTCTAGCACAATGCATTGCATGAATAGGGGTCATCCCCTGAGTGCTGGTCCTACCATAAAAAAAAAAAATTAGTAACATAATTTTTTTGCTCTTCTATTTTTCTAAGAGCATCATATAATTAAAATAACAATATGATTTGTTACCTCAACCATGTTTTTTTGCGCGTATGAAAAGTGTTAATCTTTTGCAAGATACTAACCCAACAACCAGAAAAATCAAACCAAACAACAAAACAATTTAATTTAGGATAAAAAAGAAAAATAAAGAAACCACAACGTAATAATTTAAATGCAGCAAATTAAAATTTCCTCAAAAACATAACACTTCACCATAAACCCCAAGAAAATTTGAATAAGGAAAATCATTTCTGTGCAAAGAAATTACAAAAAGCTTTTTTAAGAATCACAAAACGAAGTGCGAAACAAATAAAAATATGTGTTGTATGAAATTATACACAGTCACCTAAACATTTGCACGAGAAACCGCACGATAACAGCAGAAAATAATCAGCCAGGAACGCAAGAAGACCAGTCAGACACTTATATACGTACATATTAATATTCGCCTTAATGACAGCATGCAACAAATGCTGCCGGTTGCTCTTATAACGGCTGCTCACACTTTCATACTTTCATTTTATTTTTTGTTTGTTTTATAAAAAAAAGTTAAATAAAGTTTTTAATCGTACTTTGGTAAGTTTGTATCTGTTTTATTCATATTTTGGCGTTAAATTATATACCACAAAAAAAAGAGCAACACTAGCATCGGAGGAAAGTACTACAAGAAAAAGTAGAGGGAAAATAGAAACAACAACAAAACTGCCAAACAACAACTGCTAGAAAATTAAACACCACCGCATAAAGGAGTGTGGTTTCAACGTTTGTAGTTACAGCAGCAGCAACAGCCGCAATACTACAAACAAAATTGCACAACATTTGCACTTACTTTCCTTTGTATTTTATGTCTCTTCATTGGTATCTCCGTGTGTTTTCTGAACCCTACAGTAAACTTTATTATGGATTGGTCCAATTATAAGCAACACCAATGAACTCAACTTTACATGCAGAGAAAATGAAGTTTCTTAAAGATAACCTTGAGTTATTTTCTAGAATCGGTTATTTTAAAAATGGAATATTTTTATCATACAAGGCTTTTTAGAGCAAAATTATTGGTTAGTACAAAGCTAACATTTAACAGACAGTAAGTACGATTTCAAAACCGAAACCAATTACATGTGTGCTCGATTTATTATCCTCTTCCAGTTAAGTTTTTTTTTTCTAATACCGAAAACATGGCTTGTTGGTTTAAGAACAAATTTAAACGTAGAAAAATACTTTTTGTTTAAATCTGCTAAAAATAAGAAGTTATACATGAATAAATTTATATTATTTTTATTTGTGGAAGAAATTGTTTAATAAATATCCTTGCACTTGCTTGTATATGCGTGTTATGCTGCTCTTATCATAATAGAAAATTAGTACATTTTAATTTCATTTTACAACGCTATTTTTTTGATTAATAAGACTTTACTTGCAAAAAATTACCTTTTAAAAAGTACTTTCAAAAAGTGCCCGCTCAAAAGAATATTTTTAATAAATATATTTCTCCAAAAAGTACTTTTTAGGCACCTACTTAAAAACGACCAGTTTTTTAAGTACATACTAAGAAAAGTATCATTTTAGTTAAAAAAAACCCGCTGTATCAATAAATTTAATTTTATTTTTAATCTGGCTTTTTGTTTTTACTTTACCAATGTTGGAGCATGAGTATCGGTCCGTTTTTTACTCACATTTAATTTTTATATTTTACCCATTTTTACCCTAAACGTTCGGATTTTCAAAACAAGCACAGGGTAATGGATTTATTGTGTTTCTAACTCTTAACTTTTATTTCTTTAATTAGAAGGCTCAAATTGTTATTTGATTTTCTAAAAAGTACCAAGGACATTTTTATGTTGGCATAGAGGTGAATTTGGTTAAAATATTTGGCTCGATTTTCTACCAGACAGCGCAATAAGCCACTTTGGTTGTTTAAGAATGAAATGTAACTGTTCAGTGGCAAGCAAGTTCCGGCCCAGCCCAGGAATAATTTTTCTTAATAGTATATCTACTATTGATTCTGAAGTAGGGTTCCGGTCGTATGAAAACTCGTGGTTATCTTGACCCGGTACCCGTCATAATGAAAATTTGTTGCAGGCATCGAGTTCGTTCAAGGATGTAGTGCAGTCTATAACAACACCCGACCTTAATTCGCATGATGGTAAGGTCTTGTGCGATGCTTGGCTTCTGGCATTACGTAGATTTTCGTTCCACTAACCCTTCTAATCAATCATTGGAGAATATGTTGTGAATTTTTCTAAAAAAAAGAAATTAAAATTTGTATGCCCCCAATAAAAATGCAAATACCTAATCTAAACCCAATTTCATATAATTGCAAAATGGAAAACTGTTTTCTATGTTCAACATGCTATGAATTCGGATAGTTCTGCAAAAGTCGAAATGGTAAATGCAGTAAAGCCAACTGAATAACTCCATTTTATTTTCGCCCCATCGTCTTTTTTAATCCCCAAAATTATTGGACGAATATATTATTGAAAATTCCGTCTTTCTTAAATCCACCACTGTCTAACCTCTTGCTTTGCATACTTCACTTTAAGTCGATGTCATAGAAATCTTTAAATATTCTATTCTACTGTGTATCAATTTTATTTATTTGCTTATATATTCTGTAGACCATTAACCGCTTTAAGACGTTGCATTGAAGTGTGTTTAAAATTCGTCTAAAGTTCAAGTGTTTCATGTAATAGTGTCTCAAGGTCTATATTTATACCTAAATAATTCCCCATTTCAATGGTTTTTAGCTGCAAAAGTGGCTGTGAAACAAAAATTGCTTTCAACGCCCTTGTAAGGAAAAATATTATGAACTGAGTCTTGGGTGAGGAAAATAAAATTGCGCTTTTTATTGTTGCAAGTTGCCGTTGGAAAATCTGGTTTAATCAAAGACTGTTTGTTTTACTCCTTTTTTTAATTTACTTTCCCATTCATATGTTTATACTCGTGCATTCAAGCGGCTGTATCGAGCAACATTATCAACAACAGCAAAAATTAAATGCATTTAAGATTCTAAAGATTTTACAGCAATTTGTTTGCAAGTTTGCACCGTGTTTGGTTACTCCTCTTCTTTTTTTGTCTGTTTTTGGTAGATTATTTAAAAAAGAAATAATAATAAACATAAAGAATAACAACAACAACACAAAATCGTTTCTATAAATGACAACATTAAAAATGTGAAGGGGAAACATAAACACATCAACATGCAGGGCTGCATTAGGAGGAAGGAAGCTTGTAACAGACAACAACAGGCAAAAATATATAGATGATGGCTTTTGATTGCTTGAGAAGATTGATTGATTGCAGGTTGACTCATTGCTAATTTTTCATTTCTTTTATGGGGTGACAATTTTTTCAATTTATGAAAATTAGAAATGATAGATAATGACAAATCGAGTTTGCAAGGCGCCAAAAACAATTTATGCATTATATATGCGATTGCGATAGCTATTGCATATATTTGCAGACAATTTGTTTGAAATGATTATTAGGAAATTGTCTACAAATTGTTGGTACATATGAGACGGGAATTATTAGAACCTTTGTGGACACTGTCAGCGAAACAAATGTAAATTCCTCGTGGAGTTGCATGACTTTCAGGGTTAGTTAATATATGTGTAATTAATTTTTAAGCGTTTGTTTTGTAAAAGCAGAAAAAAAGAAAGTGTAAGAAAACGTTTAATTTATACAAAATTGAAAAAAAACAGAGACCCCATTTACATTTATGATATTTTTAATCAAATTAGTTGAATGAAATTTTTGATTGTTGAAGACCATGTTTGCTCCCTAAGACCGTTTACAATTTGATTCATTAGTAGTCCTTAATTTAAAAAAAAACGATCAATTTCATTTCGCCCGATATTGACTAGGAATGGCATGTGGTTCCAGATGGACACACATTCGTTCTACACAGAAGGTATGTTATCTTTTGCTACAGTGACGTGGGTTAGTCCACAATCTCTTCGATTTTACCGTGCTAGATTTTTTCTTGTAGGATTTTCTAAAGTCTTCGTTCCATCGATTCCTAAATATGTACCCAACATAACTAGGGCATAATAATTTCAGAGGAAGCCCATTTTCATATAGAGCAAGCAAAATTGCTGCATAGAGGGCTCAGAAAATCCCAATAAAAGAGGAAATGCCAATAAAAATATGGATTATAAGATACCGGTTCGCAGAGCCAGCTGCGGCTCTTAAATGTAAAGTTGCATTCTTTATAATAATAATAGTATATCTGTGAAAAAGGAGTTAATAGTTTCCAAATCGATCAAAATTCTAAACCTTGGATGATACACCTGTTATATGTTTTTGTTAACCTTAGCATAGACCTTTTAAAATTAATAAAAACTAAATTCTTCTTTTAACCAACAACTGAACCTATTGCTGCATTTACCAGATATTCTACAAAGTTATAATTCAACATTATTTTCACTTTACGAAATAAAAATGTAAAATATACTTCAATGCCTGAATCTACAATAATTTTTCGTTAGTTTCTTTATTTCATGTACTGGGGTCATGAATACAAAATTTCCTCGCTCGATTATGAGCGGTGAGAACAACAAGATGTAATACCAAGTGCCAAATGCCAAAACAGAAATGCAAATCAAAATACTTTGTAAATACAAAATTATTAAATAAATTTACAAAATTTTAAACTTTAATTGCCAACATGACCTGCTTTTATGAATTTTGAAGTGATGATGCTGTTAAGTTTTAAGTTAAGAAGATAAAAATCTCAAAAATAATTTTAGGCAGTAATTTCAAAAACATCTGGCAATCACACCTAAAGCGAAACACCAACTGAAAGCAGTTTATGTAGAACAGGAATCAAGCACAAAGAGGTACTACGAGATAATTTAATTTAAGCAATTTTTAAACAAATATGCAAGATTTAAAAAATCTTTAGAGGAGTTTTATTAAACTGTGAACGCCCCTAATTTTTGCATTCTTTTGTGAAAACGCTCTAAGTCTAAGTCCCAGCAATATGTAGTTTTTTTTTACATTATTGCTAATCAGATTAATCTTAAAAAAATAAAAAAGTAAACTGCTGAAATGATCTGAAAATATTCAACCCAATGAATATAGTTCTTTATTTTCTTGAAATATTATTATTTTGCATATTCTCATGTTATTCTTGTTACCATAAGTGTTACAAATGCATTGAGACGCATTTAGAAATCAGTTATATAAATAAACAGTCACCTTTTCATTGAAGAAATAATAGAAATTACGTCGCCATTGATAGGAAAATGCAGATGAAATCTGCCGTCAGAATTTATAAATATTAATTTTAAGCATTGCTAATATAAATGGTAAACATTTTCGTGTATTTCCTTTCGATTGAATTTGTGGGTACACGCGAAATAAATTTAAATATAGATCAATAAAAGGTAATGATTGTTATAGAACTCATTATTTTATCAACGTGAATTTTCATTTATCAATGAACACATTTAAATGAAGAGCAGTTTCTTTAAATGTGGAAGCATGATCGCCAGTGACGCGCCAATATAAAAACCTTAAGTTTTCAACCTAAATTGAATTAGTCTATTATCATATCATGAGCTATTGTTTGTATATGCCCCTTTTTCCAGATACTTAATATTTGTTTTCTTTGTAATATTAAATAAAATACAAAGAAGTAGCTGAAAAGCCAAATCACCATGTATGAACACCTGCCAAAAAGGTGACGATGTACATAAAGTTTCACGAAGCTGCCAGTATGTCTGAAATTTTAAGAATTTTGGACATACTCAAAGAAAATATTTCCATTTATTAAAGGCGCTCTTTGGTTTTATCTTAAAATTTAAGTAGGTTAATTTAGATTTTTGGAACGAATTTCTGTTTGGTTTGATTAATTTAATTAATCTAAAATATTCATAAAAGCAAATTTAATTAAAAAATGTTTTGAATAAAATTTAGTCAATCAAATATAATATAAAAATTTAGCCGAAATTAAATAAGACGTTTGACTTGGCACGTTGATTTCGTCAGTTTTACAGAAAGATGTGCAAAAATCAATATGGCCTTTCGACAATATATGCAATATGTTGGAAACATAAATCAGTGAACATTGGTAGCATATATACAATCATTAGGTAGGAGACTCTAAGGATTGCGAATTCCGGCTTCTGTCAAAAGTATGCGCAAATGAAATTCGCGCGGTTCACAAATTACAAGGTTCTATCTAACAATGGATTCCGGCAGGCGGTGGTTACATTCCCACTACTGCTTTGGACATTGTTATAGTGAATAAGCAGAGAAAAATGTGTAATCCTTACTTTTATTTAAAACACTATGAGAAACATCTTTGTGGAAAAGTTTAGCCATGTAATCATTTGCTCTGTAGGTCTTTTTGCCCCTTTCTTAAAAAAGGACAAAAACTCCCCTTAAACAGCAATATAGCGGGCTGAAAGGTTTTACAAAAATATTCTCATAAAATTTTACTTTTAGTCTTTAAAGACATCAACGCTTCAAACTCAATTTAAAAATACGTCATTCGTCGACCTCTGGTACCAACTGAAAACATTATCTTACTTCCTTTGCGTATAAAACTTGATGTGCTACAAAACTTTTTTATATGTTGGAAACACACCTTTTCACGTTAGACATATTTTCAATACAAACTAGTCTCATAAAATCCGATTTATTTGGAGTTCTGAGCACTAATTGTAAATAAAATTTAACTCTTAAACACATTTTAGGTTTTGTCTTACTCTGGTACTCTGGTACAAGTTCAATTTTGAATTTTGTTGTATTTGAACACTTAGGCCAGTATTTTTGAAACATATTTCAGCCCGCTATTTTGCTGTTTAAAGAGAGTTTTGTGTCCTTTTACAAGAAAGTGACAAAAAGACACATACAAGGGCTAGAAGGTTAAAATATCGCGCAATAATATTTTCCGTAGTGTTTTACATAAAAGTTCTTAACATATCTTACACTTAATCTGTAAGGATTACAAAATATCCTATGTTGATTCATTATACACAATTCCCTCAGAGGGAAAAATTGTCCAACTATAACAATAACAAATCCCACTGTTCCAGTGGAAACCCACGTGAAATATTTGGGTATCCACCAGGCTTTCCGATATTTCGGTATCGACGATATTTTTATTGCCAATACAACGATGTATTAACATACGTATCGCACACTAATTCAAAAGCAGTCACAAAGGTAAGAGAGGCAAGTAAACTACATACATGCATAACGATTACAGTATAATATTAAGTATGCGTTATAAGTATTATTTGAGTTTTATTTCATTAGAAAAGGTTTATCGATACATCACTAAAGCATGGCCCTCACAGTTTTGTGCAAATAATAAAACGAACTTAATCTCTTTATGCCTGCACAATTTAGAAGTTTGCTTACAAAAGAGTGGAAATTGTAAGCAAGCCAAATTTAATCAATCCCAGGACGTTTAAGCAAGCAATTAGAGGAGCAAGGAGGCCTAAATAGAGAATACAAATATTAAACTCATTTACAGCTGTTTTGCCGATTCATAAAAATTAGATGATCTCAATGCGCGCTAATTGATAAAAGGAAATAGCAATAAACTATTTGAAAACCATGAAAAGTTTTGCAGGAATAATAGAAAACTACAAAAAAATTTTGTTGAATCAAATTTTTTTAAATTTAATTTCTTCGGTCCACATCTAATTCAAATATAATATTCGAGTAACACAAAATTACTCTGAGTCTATAATATCGTAAGCGACATAAGAGGCCAAAAACCAGCACACAAGATAAAATTCAATTAAATAAAAATCCATAATTATACATTCGCAGAGCCCAAAGAAAAACAGAAGAGACTTTAGAGGGTAAAACACATCCACACACACGTGTTGCAGCGCTTACATGTTCACTAAATCCACTTACAAAACGTTCGCATGAATGTTCGTTTTCCATTTTAAAGGGGCCTTAAATGGCAAATTGTGTGGGATCTGTTGCAATTTGTGGTATGTTGTCATGTCTGTTTTCTTTATTTTATTCTCTCAACAGCATATTCCAGATGACGATTATGTAGAGATTAATATGGCTTAATAAATATATATGATTGCGTTTGTGTGGTTTCTTTCGCAATACAGATAAATTGTTCACACCATCTGCTTAATAATAGGAGTTGAGTTTATAAAACCAAGACTTGTGCTACGCTTTGCAACGCATTGTGCTGCACGTTCACTCCGACACAATCCTACACACACTCCAGCAGTTATCGTTATGCTGCGATTATATGTTGTCGTAGATGGTGTGGGGCATACGAGCAAAGAAATTATTAATAAATAAACAAATTTGTTAATGGAATTTATTATAGAATTAAGTAATAAAAAATAAAAATAATTTTTATTCGCGACTATCCAACTATCGGTCCGGTTGTCTGTGATGTGGAGTTATTGAGTGCGCCTTGGGATGTCAAGGAAGTGTAAATTTGTAAAGGCGTTAAAACGCAAAATTATAATCAAATTTCATTGCAAATATTCGATAATTATTTATGTATTTATTTTTGTTATTATTTTAATTTTCAATATTAAAAAGCATAAAGGTTTCATACATCAAAAGCCCATAGAGATTATCATAAATGGCTTTTTGCTTTAGATTTATAATTATTGTTGTGATTTATATTTGTTTTTGAACCTTTTAGTTGAGATCTAGATAGTGAAACTTTTATAACTTAGGAGAAAAATATTGCACTGCCAAGCAATCGATTCTTTAAAATTTAATAAATAAATTGTTTAATAACAAGAAAAATGTGATATTGATTAGAGAAGCTACTGTGGTGATTGACGAATCTATTAGACCGAAATTTATTTTAATTGCATAAAACTTAGAGTACAAGTTGTCTTCTCCCAGTCTAAAGATTTCGGATATTTTTTAAATATTTTAATGAATTTGATCACAGAGCTACAAACACCACCCGGTATGAAAGGCATTGGGATTTGAATATGTATGATAAATGCCACAGAAAACATACACGGCCACGGCAAAGTCATCGCCACTTTGCTCACTCAATGTTAAAAAAAAAACTGTTTTCTATAAATATAAGTCTGCAAACACCAGTAGCTGCCATAATGGCCCACATCAAGAGTATAGCAGCGCCATGTTGGCGGTAGTTCTGTTGTAGTTCAATACTCTGCTGCCTCCGAACCACACCACAATTCAAACCGAACTATATACACAGAATTAGTTCAAGTTACCGAATAACACTTTGACCCCACAGGTGTTTGTCTTGCTTTTTAGAAAAAGAGAAAAACATCAACGTTCTGGAATTATGGTGTTGGATTGATTGTGGTTTGCTGATATCAGGAAACTCGTAGATATATAAAATATAATAGACAGGAACGAATCTCTAAATATCTCAAAAGAAAATTTTTCATCAAGTGTATGTACTTTCATTCGTTCTGTAGTTATTAAACATACAACAGATATCGTTCGCTTCACAATGCCGCGATCTTAACATGATGAACCACTTAAACATGACAAAGTAATTCTAGGCAGAACCGATTGTAAGAGGATCTTAAGACTAAAGTACAGCAATCCAACAACCTATATAGACAAGTATAATTTGAAATGTTTTCCTGTAAGTGACGAACACATTTTCCCAGATAATGTAAGCAATATTTTTAGTTTTTGATATTTATTTTTATGCAAGTTAATTTTGTGAGTTTGCAAGTTGCTAGTTTGGTAAGACTTGTATCACAATTCTTTCACATATTATTCCTATATTACGAAGTTAAAACAATTTTGAGCTAGCAAGTTGCCTAGAAATGCGATGGTATTGTACAAACATGTATGAAGAACTTGGTATTCATTATGATCTTTTACCGGCCGAACTTGGCCTTATATTCACATATATTCTTTTGTGTGGATCAAAGTATGTATAAAACCTCTTTTAACTTAAGGCTTACAGACGGTTGGGTTATATCAAATTGCAGCTCTCTACCCAAAGTTGAAATGCTCCATATAAATATGTGGTTCCCCTAGATGGAAAGTGCCCATTTTGTGATTGTTTTTATTTTACTTCTTCCCTAAAGACCTACTTGTATATCAAATGTCAACTCTGTAGCTACAATGGAAGTGCCCCATAATCAGTGAGTATTTCCTTATGATGCTGTAGCTGCTGGTTGTGCTATAAGGCTTAATATGTTAACTTCTTTTGAGATTTTGCTTTTACTGTAATGTCTATGGTGGGAACTAGTTCAGAATGAAATTTTACACTGAAGATGGCACATATCAAAACCGGTTTGTCACCAAACCAAACTAGACATGGGATGACATAACGCCAGAGGCGCTGCAACACTGTTCGAAAAAATACACAAATTGCAATTGCAGAGTAGTAAACTCTAAAGCTACTTTATTTTCCTTTTCCAACGAAAGTGGCATAATTTTCAAAAAAATATTAGTGGGCAAAAAATCAGAATGTAACTTTGAACAACCCAAATTCTTGTTTGCTTTTTGTGAAAGCCATAGGCTTTTTAGGACTAGCACTTATCTAGTACGTAACTTTATACTCACATAGTTTAGTCGGAAATAAAATTCTGCCGCCAAACTGTTAATAAAAGTTGATTTAATTTGGTCTTCAACAAAAACGTTCTTAGAATTTTTTGTATATATTTTCTTTTCCATTTAATACATTACTTATTGATGATAATGACCGGTAAGGGTTCCCGAAATAGGTTGCTTTCTCTGTGCTAAGAGCCTGACTAAATAAGTCGAGGAACAGCATACGCCAGGGATGTGTGGTCTCTATTACGCAAACTGTGGATACCAGTCGATCTCCAGTTTTAATACAGATGTATCCGTGCATATGAAGCTGTGTGTGTGGGTGAACATCTTTTTCTCCATTACTAGTGGGAATAATATGAATTCTCTGAAGGAACTTTAGACTTAATTGGTCAAATGAGGAATTCTGAACACGTGGATGAGATAACCTTGGAAGAAGCGAATGGGTCAGTCTCCAAAGATACTCCACGTCCGCTGTCGCATTTGTGTTGAGTTTGGTCTCTTGAAGGCTATGGTATTGTGTGGTGTTAAATCACATGATATCGATGGCGTTGCTTCGATCCATAGCAAAGCAACATGCCTAGTTTGTCGGCCAGTCTTTCACGAACTCTGTGAATATTCCCGTATGAACGATGTTGTCGAGCATGCTGTTGTTTTCATGTTATATACTGACCCGGTGAGTTGGAATTTTTTGATCGAATTTCAAATTGGTCGATTGTGCATTTAAAAATATTCACGTTTAGCTTATTTTCTTAATATTCTTGAACAATTCAAACAAGTTTTATTGTTCTATGACTACTTTTGTAAAGTTTAATGGCAAGTTTTATGCCAAAACTACCTGTCGTTCTAAAGAATACTATATAAATCCTTCTATAGCTACTGTAATCATTCCCAACTAAATTATTTTCTTTTTTTTAATATGTAGGAAGGTCTATTAATTATTATAATCAAATTACATGATCGTGCTTGGAACTGACGGACAAGAATTAATGAAACTCTCAGTGTTGATAAGAAGGCTTAAAATTTTGTTTTGGGTTTTTTTCTTTAAAAAAATTCAGCTTTGTATAAAAATTAACCACAAAACTATTATACTAGATGATGGAAAATGCTTCAGTCCAGAGGGGCATAAATCGTAGACTATTCTTTATTCGTTTTAATTTGGTCCCCTTTTATATTATTTGAGTATCTTTTTTTCAGGTTTGCCTTTTGTGTGATTTGAAAAAAGAAGAAAATTAATGTTTACGGATTAGTAAGGTTTAACTGTGCTAAAGACTTAAACAAAAACAACAAGTCATGTGTAGCTTATCCTCAGTAACCATTTAGCATTTGGTTAGGTGCCTTTCTCGAATGTTTTTCTTCTGCTCTAAGCTGGAAGATTTTTTCGTTGCCATGCATTCAACCAGCAGTTTTTGTTTGTTTATTTATTTATATATTATTTGAGTCTAGCAGAAGCTGCTTTAAAGATTTTGAACTTAAAAATTCCACCCATGTTGGAGTATTTAAATATTATTTCTTTAACAAACATTTACTTCAAATAGAAATCACAAGGAAAAACATATGCATATGTATATTTAAGTGAATGCCAAATATTTTGTTTTATTATTAACAATAAATATTTTGATAAACACTTACACATGCACATATTTGCAGACAAATGAGGGAGTTTCTGTTAAGGAATGTAAGAATTTATGTAAAACAATTATAAATATCAACTTGAATACATATAAAAGATTACATTTGAACTCATATGCTTTTTTTATACAAAGAAATTTACGGTTTAGTGTATGTGTTTTGCATTGTTTGGAGACACATTTGCGCCAGTTCGATAGGAAATTATTTTTAATATAAAACAGTTTTTTGAACATTCAGCTTGTCTTGAATAACATCAATCAACAGTAACAAAATCTGTATTAAATACCGTAATAAACACAAAATATTATTGACAAATACGGAGGCATATTTTTAACAGAATACATATATTTAATTTGTTTTAAAATGGAAATACGCAAAAAAAGTGAAGTTATTTAGTTAGAATTATTGCTCCAAAACAGCGTCAGTAAAAAATCAAAAATTTAAAATAGTTACGAATAACTTTCTTAAAATTATTTTTAAATTCAATAAATTAAAAAAAAACTATTCAACACCGTCATTTTTATTAATTTATTTCCGGTTTATGTAAACAGCTAAAAATTCCATTTTAAAACTTCCTTTATTTTATGAAAAATGTAAACTTTTTAAAAGTAAAAATACTTTGAATTTAAATGTGCATAACAAAAGAAAGTGAATAAAGGAAACACACATTTTGTTTTTTCTGGCTACTTTAGGAGTACCAAATGTCTGTATGGCCGTATGATTGATTTCTTAAATTATACATTGTTCATACGCAATGGAATAGAACGGACATTTAAAAAGGTTACAGATAATGGAATATAGTATAATATAAATACATTCATTACAGAATCTTACAAGTGTAAAAGGCGTTTCCAATAAAAGTGAGTCGTTGTTCACAAGCTGTGGCGGTCCCCTTGTTTTGGTGGCGTCCGTCAAATCTGCTGTTTGTTATTTAGTCACTGATAGCATATCACCATGACACGAGACCGATATATCACATTTATCGGCGCAGAGCTCTACTTAAAAAAAACCCACATTACGTGTACCAGGTGGCATCCACCACAAATTACTTTTTACATCTTTGATCCATACTTCTGTGAAATCAACGTCATACTTCTTCCAGATCAACTGTAAGAAAACTCTTTTATATATACGCGACTACCACGGCGTCATTTCGCGCCAATTATCGAACGGTGCAATGGATATTATGGATGAACTCTTTGGGGACCTATAATTTAGGTTTGACCTCGATAGACATTTTGGGAGGTCCGATATCCTTGAAATCTATACACTGCTGCCGATTACTCAAATTTAACACGACTTCTCCGGCGGGGTAATTGAAAATT
Source organism: Phania funesta (assembly GCA_963932375.1). Taxonomy (NCBI): domain Eukaryota; kingdom Metazoa; phylum Arthropoda; class Insecta; order Diptera; family Tachinidae; genus Phania; species Phania funesta. Next base: position 33,868,094 of record OZ010655.1, on the reverse strand, counting down.
GAGCCTATTGTGGAAGACATTTAAGCATCGTCTGATTTCACACATAACGAAATAGATGGTCCTTATAAATAGAAAACATCATTATTTTTTATACACTGGTAGACAATGCGAAAAATTTATATAAAATATTTTTCATATGTTTTTCTTTTAAAGATAATATCTTTAATTCAATTTACGGCAGCACAATTGTATATAGTGTCATATGTGGTAAATTATCAGTGAAGCAAATTTATCAAGTTTACAACATACTTCCTTAGTTTTTGGATACGAAGAGCATCTTAGAAGTGATGGGTAAAGTTTTGCTGCATTGTGTTTTTTCATGGGATGAAACCATAGGAAATTTTTAACTAATTTAGAGAATATCTTTCGAGATAATGTATTTACCTTACCACACCTCTGAAGTACTCTAACTAAGCTTATAATAAATATTACGATGATCAGGATGAGACCATCGGTAAGCTAGGCATAGATTACCCGATTGTTTGAAGGATATTTTAAGACTGAGCAGAAGTAAATAAGCTTAAGAGACTATGGCCGGAGCAAGCAGTCTTCACATTACACATTTTTAGCAACAGAAACAGAATGCATGTGTAAAACATAACCTGCGCAAACTCTTCTTTTATGGACATCAGAACGATAAACGCCCTCAAGCAAGTATTAAAAGTAGTATAATGAATAAACGAGATCATTCTGTATTTTTGGAAAGGTGTCTCTGTCCAATACAGGTTACTACGCGGCCCCTCTCGTGCAGAGACATAAACACTTTGAAGTTAGCACATCTAAATTTGCCTTCAACGCTAATGTTTTAGATAAATAGTTTATTGATCTTTGTGGCAACTGAAAATTTCCGAGGGAATATTGAACACTAAAAACTTGTAAGGTGAGTGATTATAGCTTTACGAATTTTCTTCAATATTTTGATAGGTTATAACTACTTATTTAGATGGAGTTAATTGATTCAGTTAATGAGGCAATTTAAAATTTAAATTTGAAATTCACTTAGAAGATATTCTTGACTATATCTTATGCGTCTGTCTTTTCGTATACATAAATTAATGTCTTCAGACAAAAAATTATTTAAACCATAAAATTCTCCGAAATCTTTCAGTATTTATTTCTTTATCACAAAATTCATTTAAGTTCCAGACATGTATCACTACAATTATAGAAATTATTACATTAATTCATCTTATTTATTGAATTTATCCACTGGAGAACTTTTGTGTAGGGAATTAAATTTACGCCAGTTCTCAAAGAAATAACTTTCTTACATTTTAGACAATTTGTCATATTATGTATTTAACAAAATATATAAATTATTGTGCATTTAAATTATTTGGTGTTCAAAATATATACAAAAATAAATTCTTGGTAATAAATTTATGCTAAAGATGTTTGTGTTGCTCCATCATCAGCTTTTTTGCAATTTGATAAGCAAATGTTTTGTTTGTAAAATTAATACCTGTTCTCATGAGACAGCTGATGACTTATAATAAATATTTATTTGTATGAAGAATCAAGCGTAAACTTACCTAAAAACAAAGAAAAAGGAAATGTTAGACTAGTAGAGTTAAATATTTAATTCTTAATTATTTATAGTAATAGTTAAAGACGTAAAAATAAAAGCTTGAAGACAGGAGTCGCCGTTTCGATGTGTGCTCGATTTTATATACGATATTTAGATATCAAGGTTAGATGAATGCATTTTAGCAAGCCCTTGATATCTCTTCCTTTTGACCTTGCACAGGTCTACCTTTAGTTTTTAATAAATACACAATAATGAGGATTACAACTTTTTAAAGTTTTTTTTAAGTTGGGCTAGTCTAAGCAACCAGTAAAATCCGCATAAAGACTAGCTTACCCACTCTCAACAAATAAATTGCATTATTTATAATAAAATGGAGTTGGGATAAAAACTTAGCTAAAAATAATTTTTTAAATAGAAAAATAAAATCCCAAAAAATATTTTAAGTTTTTATCTATTATGTTTCATATATCTGCGAATTGACAAATACCTGTGGAGACGAAGTGTTATTTTTTAAAGAAAACAAATTCTATGTACAGAGTTCAGTTGCAGGAGAACATTGCGCTACAAGAAAACTACATTCTGTCTGCAGACCAACATGGCGGTGATGCACTCTTGATGTGAGCCATGTCTACTCTGGTATCGACGAACTCGCGTTAATAAACAACAGTTCTTCAAGCGATCAATAAGCAAAGTACCTATGACTATTGTCCGTGTGCGAAGGTTGTGTCATTTACTACAAATAAATCTAAAAAGCACAAAGTCCAATTTATCATCCCTATTCAAATAGCACCTTATGCAGAAGTTGGCACTGGTTACACTGAGAACTTTTTTTTTTTACTCCAACAAAAAAACTTCATCGAAAAGAACTTGTGATAAGTAAAATATAATTGAACATAAAAATCGAATACCGATTTTTCAAAGCATTCGACATTCGCATAATCGCCATTTAAAACCATCGGTCGCATAGCTTCATTGATTAAGCAATTGGGTACAATATATTCGGTAGACTGCTTTAACGCAGCTAATTTGTTCGAAAATCAAGTTTCATTATTAGAAACGCAGCCGCTGCAAAGAGCAAAAGAAAACGGAATCTAACATTCCATAAAATTCAGAGTCAGTACAAAGAACTTTGGAGAGAAGCCACATTTTTCAAAGGTGTAGTGTGGATCCACAGATCAACCCTAAACTAAGCGGCAACCAGGGTTACAAATTAAAGAGAGAATTACATTTTGTTAAAACATTATTAGGATATAAGTAACATCAGCATTTACCATTTCGATTTAAAAGTTTAAATTTTAATTAAAATGTTTATTCAAAGTTTATTTCCTCTTTTTCAGTGGATTTACAATAAATCAATAAATGAACTACATTGCTATTTAATGTGCATAACAATTGTTTTACAATTACTGCAATTTATTGGCACCCACTTAAACAATTTGCAGCTAAAAATAGAAATAGAAATTAAAATAAAGAAGAAAAAAGTATTTTAAGACAAACAGATGTGCTTTAGAGGGAGAATAAAATAAAAATGGGTTATATACATGACCAACTATAAAGTTTAAGTGTTGTCAGTTTGCCACCTGGCCGCAGGGTAGCAGCGAAAAGAAAATATATGAGAACGTGCAAGCACTTGAAACTTATTTCTCATACCATTATTTAAGGTGAACCATTTCTTGGAAGCTATTTTCTATTTGCGTTTTTATTCATTTTCCTTTTTTCTTTTCTTTGTTTAAGTGAAGAATTTATTACCATTTTCACGTTGCGCCTTTAAGAAGCAGGTATATTTTATTACTTTTGCTATGTAAGAGTTTGAATTTTAATGTAGATTTTATGCCGTAAAATTTTATTTATTCCATTTGCCTTAGTGGCCCACAAAAAACTAAATAGGACAAGAGAAATAAGCGCATATTTCCTGCACCAAAACTAAAGTAACTATATGAGCTAAGTCTAACTACTAAAAGAGTTATCAGAAAGGGAGGTCCCAAGATATGTCAAATGCTGAAATGCACAATTCGTAAGTTCTGTTTTATAAAATAGCTTTGTTGTCTATATAAAGCTGAGTTATACAGACAACAAAGTATAGCTGGTCCGTTTATGGTGGTTGTTCAGTTGGGGTATAATAGTGCTCGACTGTTTGATTTGGATACACTAGATATGTATGTTCGGAAAAAGTGTTGAGATGGATAAATAAAACTAGAACGATCTCCTTAGAAGACACCAAGGTAGCAGTAAGGGTTGATTTCATGTATGTTTCTATATCTGCTTTTATGGGGCAATATATGGCACCACCCAATTAATTTCTGAAATACTTTCAGCAAAAGTAGAATGGAACCTCCCAACGGATATATGTTTTTTCCGTTAAATTGTTCAGAAGAGATTCTTATCGAAAAGGACACACAGGCTATACATTTTTTCAAAACTAGGTGACAGGGGGTGGTCCCTTCCGTGGGTAAAAGCTAGAAAACATAAAACATTTGTATGGAGATCACCTTAAGGATTGAATATAGAAGGTAAGTATGTTCTGAGAAAATGTTAGTGTTAAAGAAATATTGGTGGTTATGCATACATTTGAATCCTCTAAGGACGCCCTTGGGACAATTAGAGCGATGGAAGAAAATGAATATATGCCATTTTAGACCACTAAGTACCCATTTGCTCTCACTTAACGTACAGAAACCTTCTATTCTATTCCCATCGGCTTAATTAAATGTAAAAGGACTGTTTAGGTATTATGTCTCCGCATTAAGTCCGCGAGCAAATTTCGCGTGTTTGGCGATTAGCAGAACTACAATTTGGCGAGTTGCTCCAGAATAGCAATAAATTTGAATAGAACCTCCTTTGAAAAGAAGGCATAACGCTGTAAGCCGTTTTTGAAGTATCACGAACTAACTTATGCCAATCACTTTACTAAACCCTCCATCATCATGTCTTCCTGCTTAAAACCCTAAACAAATATTAATACCGAATTGCAGTTAAAATTATTGAAAATATCTTACTTACTGTTTATCTTAATATTAAAATTTATTTTGTTGCTAGTTCAGTTCCTGTTTCTTCGCTTGTAACAGGTGATTTTTTACAGAGGCCATTAATATAAAATGCAATAACATGTTTCAAATTCCCATGAAGTTGGCCTTGTTGAACAATTTTTTTATTACATTCATGTTTAACATGGGCTGTCAAAAATGGTAATGGATCAAACATCGGTAAGCGGTACAGCAGTACATGCATACCAAGTTAAAGATGGCACGATGTGGATATACTATTACACAGTGCACGATACAATTACTTTACACAAAGAAACATTTAACGAGAAATACATTTCCGCAAGTGGTCAACTCGATTCTGGTAGTTGATATCAATAGATTATTTTCTTCGGAAATATGTTAAGTAGCTTGTCCAGGCTGATAAACCAGAAGCAATTGGGCGGATATACGTAAGTCTGTGAAGGGTGTGTTAAATTTTGAACACCTACTTTACGTCATGCTATAAAGTTATTTTTTAAAATATCTTAGAAACTTCTCTTTATGCCTTATTTAAATTTAGAGTTCCCCGCTTATAAAAAGCCACCCGTTATGAATTTTCATTTCTATATTTGCTGCTCTGGCTAATGCTTACATGCAAAATTTTATTGCAGCTGTTGTTAAGCATTAAGTTGGCAACATTCACACGTTTACTTGTTTGGTAATAAATTTTAATGTAGTAAAAACATAAACCCTGAGAAAAAAATCATTGAAACAAAACTTTAGCAAAATATCAAGCAAACAATTTAACAACCAACAACCTACTCATCTACGTGGGTGGTTATAAGTTTGCAGACCTTGTTCGCCTGTAAAATTTCCTTCAATGTTGCTCCTTGTTAGCAAAAATATAGCAAATGTACAAAATAAGGAACGGTCGAAGAAAAACTCTGCAGAAAATGTATGGCTATTGTATGAATTTTCTGCATGATGTTGAATATAAATTTAATTAAATTTTATGACTTTCCGGTGATATTTTTTTTCATTTTGGGAAACTTTATGAGATTATGCTACAATGCGAAATTAATAGTTCTTTAATGGAAATAACTTTGAAACTAATTGTAAAATTATTAAAGTTCAGCATTCGATGAAATAAGGACTTGATATTTCTTTGATTTGGGACAGACATTTTTTAGTATTCTGTGAAATAAAAGATTTGGAGAAAATATTGGGAAACTATAACATATCAAGTTTTCAAACTCATTCAAACTCTTACTTAATGGTTTGATGATATGATTCGGGGTGAAGTGAGGTATTCCCAGTTAGTAGCAAGTTAATAAAGCCAACAGCAACAAACCCAATTAAGCAGACGAAAATCAATATAGATTAAGAAGAATAGTGTCAGCTAAAGAAACGAAGCAAAAGAGTTTGCTTATATATCGCAAACAATTGCAATCTTCTTACATACACATACATATGTAACAAATAGTAATAAAATACTAATCATTTCCTCGAACATTTGACGACTTGAAGTTGTCACAAAAATACCCGAACTTTGTTTTATCAATCCTAAATATGTAGGGTGACCTGATAGTAAATATGGTTCTCCTAATTCTTATTGATATTTCAGAAGCCGTTAAAGTTTGCAAAGCAGCTATCAAATACGCAATGTGAATTTCGTCAAAAGGATCATACAAAAATTTTATTTTGAGTACATTCTTTTGAACCTTGACAGAAAAATTGGCCGCATGTAATAATGGCCGGAGATCTCGACTTTGGCCAGAAAATTATTTCAGACTGCCAGCAAAGCCAAGGCAACCATTTAAAAGATGTGCTACTTTATACATAGTGTCATAAATGTAGCGTCAAAATAAATCTGGAATTAATTTGATTACTCACTCTGTTGTTGTTTTCTATCATTCATTTTGGTCACTCTATACATACATATGTTGAAATTTTTGTCTCGGAATATGAACAGCAACAGTAATAACTGTGGAATACACTAGCTGGGACAGAATAGCATAGTTGATTTTAGCTCATCCTTTTGCCGACTTTTGTAAACAAAGCATTTAAAGTAGCTGACCGTTAATATGTAATCTGATTTCAATGGAATTTCTACGAGTTCTTTAACATTTTATTTTTTACTGCGATAATCCAAAATAGTTTACGGACGATTGTAGCAACTCCCTCTTGAAAAAAAAACTGACGAGTACTATAGAATTGTCTTTGCTATACGAACATACGAATAATATATTTCAAGTGCCAGGTTCTTAAAAAATCTCTCATGTAACGTTGCTCAGAAAAGCTAAGTTAAAATGCTTTAAATGCACGAGTTTTAAATATTTAAAATAACAGGTCGTTGGGAAGTCAGTTGTTGTTAAATCATGTCAAACTCTTTTTTCATAGGCTTTAGTTTTTACATGTTTGTTGCGAAAAACTTTGGCATGCAACTTTTTGTTGTTGGTAAGTTTATTTTAATTTAAATACTCTACTCGTAAAGGTATATTTAAAACAACATCTACAAAAAATTTACATGTTTTCAACATAATGGACATTGTTTTCGTTATACATACTGAAAAATTAGCCTGATGTCTGAGATCAATAATTATATGTCATGAATTTTTAAGCGAAAAATTTGCAACAAACATTCCTACAAAGATATGAAGGCAAGTCCTTAAACTTTAACCAACTTGTTTAGTTACTTCAGGAATAAACATGCCATTGCCTGCAATCGCCGCCGTGATATTGACAGTTGACATCCTTAATATTTGTGTTGTTAAAATAATGGCTGAGAAATATTTATAGAATTTCGTACCAATCGTTGCTAAAGTGGAGCCTATTACAGTTTCCCGATATAAAGTTCATAAATTTCATAAAAGAAGTGATCTGAGATGGTGGTTTCGCTCCGTAATTATATGTCACGATGAAGCGGGTTGTTATACAACGTGTGTACAACAGTTGAGGGAAAATGGCGGAGAAAAATGTTTTGGGGCTACTCGGATGAACGTAAATAAGGTCACTTTATACTTAACCCTGTTAAAGGAAAATGGAGAAATTATCAAATAAAAAAGCCATAAATACCGAGACGAGTTTGGCCGTAACAATAATATAAGCAAACGTAAGAGCTACCAGTTATTTAAACTAAATAAATGAAAAATTTCAGTTACTTCCGGGATGTAATATCGACATTCTTCAGGCTTACAAACTAAAAATTGCAACTGTTCGTAAAGTCCTACATGAAATACTTAATGTAATTTAGATGAGCTAATTTAGATGAGTCACCTTAAAACGTAAATGAGCTAAAAATTATATCGGACAAATTTCATGACAAGACTGGCAATTCAGCTAAAACAATAATGAAGATCTTATCACGATTAACGGCTGTTTAATGTAGAAGAACATGTCTTATTTTTATAAAAATTAAATTGCCTTTTATGCTTATGTCACGTAAAAATTTTAAACCACATCAATTCATTTGTTTAAAACCTATTGATTGTTATTGCATTTATTGTATTTTAATTCTATGGTTTTCTTTTCTGTCATTTATTTCACATCTATTGTTGTATTGTCGGCACTAAGATGTGTTAATTGTCGCTTACGAATAGAAAATAACTTAGTGTTCGTGTAGCGTTAAAATAATCAGCTTCATATAAACTTGTATATTTTAGTTTAGTAAGATTTTGGTCGGTAGCATGCTGTCGAATATGTGTTTATTATTTTTGAGGGTTATACACAAATTAGGAGTTATAATACTTAGACACCTGAGTTTACTTTAGATTTTTATAATTGCATACGAGTTAAAAACATAAATGTCCACATATAGTATGCACGGTCTTAATATAATTTTGTATAAAAGTAAACACATTTTTTTAAGTAAATTGTTTTAATATTAGGTAATTAAATTTTTAACCTTAGGTTTGTTTTCTTAATACTTTCTCTTAAGAAAGAAGATTTGTTTAATATGCTAAATTTGAATACAGTAAAAGTTAAAACTTTGTTCGACAACTAGCTGAAAGGAATTCAATTTTTAAACCTATACACAAGTTTTCACCATTCTATGTGTCTTAGCTACTAATTTTATGTCAACTGTAAACATTATATATTTAACCCAACACTAAAGAAAAATAAAATATGAGAATAAATATTTTTTAATTGTCATGTTTTTGCTTATTCCTTTGGCGATTATAACACACTAAAATAGATTATAATAAATTATAACACTTTGTTACACTTTAGAATACGATATTAAAACATTATATCACATTATAACATCATGAATAAGCCTAAAAATTTAATTACTTAATATTAATAATTGTAGTTCGACAAAATTACGTCAAAAAAATAAATTTTAAGTTGTATTAAATATTTAATTATTGACACCAAGAAAAAGAGTATTAATTCTCTCCTTTTGTTTGCTCCAGCTCTAATGTTCCCCAATAATATTTATGTAAGTAGTTCTGTGTACGCGGATTTTTAAGTTTATTTTTTAATGTAAAAAATTATCCATAAAAATAAAAAAATTTCAAAAAAGTACTCTCTTGGTTGGTGGTCAGAACTATTTAATTTTATAAATTTTCCTTTCTGGAGCTGTGGTCTAATATGAAAATAATGCCATAATATTGATTAAAATTTTTATTTCAGGATCGTATTTATGATAAGCAAAATCATGAACCGAAGTTATCTTAATATCATCTAAACACACATCCCCCAGTTTATAGTAACTAATCTAATGTTTAAAATATTTTAAATTAAACATAATATGCTTCCCACAATCATAAATGTTTGTCTGGAATAAAGTACAGATGCCTTCATTATGTCAACACCGGATATGCTGAGATAAAACCAAATGCTTTGAAATTTATATACCCTTTATGCCAAGATACTTGGAAATATAAAAATTTAATATTTCCCAGTCCTTAGATTATGAATTCAGGTAAAAGTAATAAATATGAGTTTTTACAATTGCAAATTTTTTTATTGTTAAAAAAGCAACTAGGAAAAATTTTTAGTTTAGTTCGTTTTTATAGTTTTAATAATTATGCTCCGTTTAAAGTTTACAACTTTTAACATATTTAAGTCGATATTTTAATGGTTTTTAATGAAAAAAACCTAAACACTCCCAATCATAAAGGCAAGGATATTAGCATGGGTTCGTATTAAAGTGTTAGTGTGTCAACACAAATATGTTAAATATTCATAACTTTGAAAGCCACATATTCCCATACACTCACACATTCCCATACATTTTTAGCATACTCTGAGACGCAAACACACACACACATTCCTCTACAACTCTTTTAATATTCTCTCAGGTATGGGAAAAGTTTTTTATTCATATTTTATTTTTATGATCATAAAATGCAAATGAAACGTGACTTGTAAACAGGTGCAAAATACTTGACTTTTTTCTTATGCTTATGTTGCTGTTGTTGGCAGTAGTAAGCTTATTGATATGCGTGTGTTTTCATACATGTAGATTGTGCTATACATACAGCTACACACACACACGAATAAAATTCATATAGTTTGTGACTTTCTGGGAGGCACTGTGGCATGCAAAAGCGTATAGTATGTGCGAGTAACTACCTATCTTAAACTGAATTTGTAAAAAGTTTAAAATTTAAATATGCCAGTGTGTGTTATTAATGTAAAAAAGGTCCCAAACATAAAAATGCATACACAGATGGTGTTGGTTATTCAACTATGCTTTATAGCTTTAAATATTAACTAGCATATGTGTGAATATTTGCTTTTTGTGTGTAAATATGCAAGTGTGTCGGTAAGCGTCCGCATGCAATTAGACATTCACAGTTAGTGAATATTTCCTTTAATGATTAAAGTCAAAGAAATATGTACTTAACCTTCTAGTGATTTGTAACTATAATCATTGATATGGAATGGGTTTTCGAAATTGTTATCATGAATAATTAAAAAGGTTGTATATTTTAAGGCGTTTTTGAAATATATAAAAAGCGACCATTGATAAAAGTACTATAAATCTAAAATATAAAATAATCTCTTAAATTGGTCGGTATATCTTGACAGATTAATTACATTACTAAAATACAAAAGCTCACATTTGTTTTTGAAAAGCTTAGAAAACTGTTTAGTTAATATTACTATGTTCAGACCTGCACCTAAATTGAGGCAATTAAATTCTAACTATGTTCACACACATAACCAATTTAGCTTACTCAATTAGCATTTGACAGCTGAAAATGTTTCCATGTTGTTTGTAACAACTTTTGTTTAAGAAATTCGAAAATTTCGGCTTCAGAAGAAATTTTTTAGAGAAATTAATTATTAAAAAAAATTATTCACTGAAACGTATTTTATGTAAAAATTGTATGAAATGTATTAACTGTAGATTTTAACTGCCAGGTGTGTTAACTTATTTCTCTTGTTTATTTCTAAGTCATTTTACTTTGTTCATGAAACATTCAACAAGTTTGCTTATTATTCTTTTTTCTGTGTCTTTCTACTTGTGGAATATGCCTTGATTTTTTAATTCATAACAAGGGTTGCATAAGGAATTCGACTCAATTTGTTGCGCAATTAAATACTGATTGCTTCTTTTTTGAATTGAGGTCTTGTATGGAAAATTGAGTTCAATTAAGGTTTTAATTGCATAAATTTCCTAATTGCGCATCTAGGTGCATGTCTAAAGTATAATGTGGCTCCAGTAGGGACGAACAAAAATTAAGTGATAATAAATATTGAACTCGTGAATTACAGGCTGGATATATTTGAAGATGGAAAAAAGCAACACATAAAGAACACTGTTATTAAAATGGACGCCAAAAATGAAAGTTGCTTAATGTAAATTTCGTAAATGTTACGACTTATAAATTAATTTTACGTTTGCGGATACCCCTGCTTACGATTTCCATCGGAAAATGCCTTTTCCTATATAACAAATCGATAAAAATCGAGACTTGCTGTTCCGCTTTTTGACCTATTGGCCACTAAGACACACGAAGTGTCCACGCAGCATCTTTTGCGTTACTTTTAAAGGAAGAAAGATATGCATACGTATCGAATCTTTTTGAATGGACTGTCCGAGACATTTAAAGGATCTTACTAAGATGAACGGTACGAAGAGTGCCGGATATTATGCAGGGTTATCCATTTTCCGGTTTCATAGGTAAAGCTAAATAAAACACAAAGAAATCCATAACTTCGATGAAACTTTTATTTCTTTATAATACTTGGACCTTGTCATTTATATGATTCCCTCCCGATTGGTTGCAGCAGTCGATCCATTTGAGGTAGATTTCGACCTCTTTTCTGCCCATTTAGGGCGATAACTTGACGTATATTGGTTTTCAAATGATTCAACGTTAGAGGATTATCCGTGTATATACGGTCCATGGCGTAGCCCCACAAAAAAAGGATAACGACATTAAAGAGCATGATCTTCGTACCCAATTGATGTCACCAAAACGTCAAATTACACGTTTTGGAAACTTCCCATGCAATAAAGCCAAAATCGGCCGCGCTATATGGCTTGTGGCACCGTCTTGTTGTCCAGTTCACAATCCTTAATTGCAGCCCAAAAAAAAATCGATTACCATGCGGACATAGCGCTCTAAATATCCCAAACTAGTCAATTTTCGGATGCAATGGCTTCTTCACAATTAGTCCTGGATTCTGTGAGACCCATATGCGACAATGTTGATTGTTGATGTAACCACCGAGTGAGAAATTAGCTTCATCGCTGAAGAAAATTTAGTTCAAAAAACCAGAATTGAAAGTTTGTTGATCTAGCACCCAATCAGCATAATATATACATGTATACTGCATTGTGAATGGTTTGCCAGCTTTAATTGTTTCGTGAACGCCGTGGAATCGACAAATTGAGAGTAGCCGACACATTTACACTAAAACAAGTGATATTTTCGGCAGTGCGCACGTGGTGATAATTCACAGGCCTGATCACATCTGTAACAGATAACGCTCCCAGTCTTTTTAAATTCTTTATAATCTTGACAATGCCTTGCACAGTAGTTATATTTGTCCGACTATAAGTGGGCACGTTTGAAGCTTTTTGTAGAAAGTTTAACTCTTTTTACACGTTCAGATGACAGATAGTTAACAGCGGACAGACTTGCGAGACCGACGGTTTTGAAACCACTAAATGTATAACCCGCAATAATGTCTATGAAGTCCTTTCAAAGGATTACTTTTCTTTTATATTTTACTAATACATGTACAATAGCTTTTCCATATTTCTTAACTATGGCAACATACATATTTTTCTTTAAATCATATCACTTCAAATCTCCTAAAAGCAAAATACTTATAATTTGGAAGTGCTTATAATCTGCTGCCCCTGCTACCGATGCAGCAGGGGCGGCAGATATGTAAAAATATCCCGCTAGCATGATTACTTACACGAATTCAACTTCAATAACGCTAGAGACGAACGGCAATACCGATAAGTTAAGAGCAATGTTTTAAAACAATCGTCAGTTTTCAGATTTAAAAATTTTTTATTAATTTTTACTATATTCGTTTTCCTTTTCCGTGTTGAGATAAATAAACTTTAAAAAAGACAAATTATTGGTGTATATAGTGAAAACCTCTGTGGAAGCCATTTAACAAAATATATAACATTGTATTTACCTCCACTTTAGGAATCTTAGTAGCGAGTATGGATTTTAATCCATCAAATATGTTATGATAATTTAATTAGCAACTCTAAGCAGAATAATCATCCCGAGCTTTACAATACCACTAAAGTCAGCAGCTATACTGATCTTAAAGAACTCACCGAAACGAGAACAATAATTGAAAGCAAGAAAAGAAAAAAGAAAAGAAGCTTTTAGTAGAAAACAAAACAAGAAAAATTCAAGAAAAATTGTTTTTTCTTGATCGTTTAATACGTGTTTGTTTTTATTTATTTTTCACACTCTAACTGTTTGTGAATGTTTGTTGATGTTTCCGCTGCTGCAACTAGAGCTTTACAAAATACATGCTACAAAGAAAATTTATTAATGGAAAAAAGAAGAAACGACAGACAGAGGGTGATTGCTCCAGCTTGAACATATTTGTCATGATTAATGTATTAAGTCCAATTCTAACAAAATTTGTCTGAGAATAGTAACAAAGAGTTAGTTCTCCTAATTTCATGATGTTGACTCGCAAATACCGAGGGGTCGACTGACATCAACGCTCGTTTCTATGTAAATTTAACTGAAATTTTAATGGACGTCGAATAATGTAATTTGCTCCTGATCTATGTTACCTTGGGTTAGGTTAGGTTAAATTGAGAAATCGCACCTGCACATAATCTATTAATTCAGAATGTTGTTCGCTTTCCCTTATGAAACTAAGAAAGAAAACAATTGCATGTTATAGGAACTCGGCGCTCTGAACGAAATTTCTCAGAATTTTCTAGTCAACGTCTCTTAAGCTTTTCTCCTACTATTATACAAGCGTTTATATTTTCCTTAACTTGTTGCAGAAAGAAATTAAACGATAATTATTTTGGATTGATAAAAACTGTCAAAAAAATCAGAAGTAAAATTTTCTCATTACATTATTTTTCTACATTATCGCCCATCTATAAAAATCCAATAATGATAAAACGAAAAGTCTACGCTAATTTTCATCCGTATTTTTTCATTTTAATTAATTTTTGACAAATTGTTTTATTCAATCTAGTAGTGTGAAAGCGTCGTTAGATGAATTGTATCTAGTAAGTTCAAATATTGGCTTCTTATTTGTGCAACAGCTTGGAAATGGCATATAAAATATTCCATAGTTTCGATGCAGTTGCTATTTGACTGTCCATGTTCAATATAAGCATGCTTCTCCTTTTATCTACGTTTCGATCACCCTTTGTTTCATTGTCCAACAGTGCAATATTGGTCGTATGTGCCAAATTTTGTAAGTCAAGCATTGTGGCCACAAAAGAGTTCGCAATCATTGGATTCAATAAGAAATACTTCCTGGTTACCCACCCTGAAAAATGTATTGGTTTAAATAATGAAATAAATTATTTATATAAGTTCCGCTAGTTATTTTGCGTCTTACCCACTTTACCAGAAATAAGTTTTGTGACTTAATACAAATTTCTAAGCCCTGCTTACAAAAGACGTTATATTCTGCCAGATAGCTACCCTCTAGCTCTTGAACTATCGATATATTTCGACCAATAATCGTGGGTAAAATTTTCTGTGGTCTACTAATACATTTAATTTGAGTTGCTAATCAGATAGTAAATTGAAATCTGCATGAATTTTTCAAAATATTTTTAATCTTTGAAGTCATAAATTTAGCTCATTTTACTAAATAATTTTAACCTTAATGAATATTACGAAACTAAAACGAATTATGAGAAATTATACACTAAAACCGCACATAGCAAAAAGTTCACCCTGTAGAAGAAAAATAAACTTTCTTGCACAAAAGCAATGAATATTACAATACGACCTATGGAAAGGAAAAGTTTGTTTTTCTTATTGTTTTCACTCACTGTAGAAACTTTTTTATATGGCAAGTACGAGTACACAAGTACAACTCTTTGGGGGCGTGCATGTGCATAAGTGTGTTCTCCTCATTCAGTGCAGGTAATTTAATGACTTTAGAACTTTGGTAGTTTTTTCTTAATTTTTACTTGTAACATTTATTTCGTTTTTACTACAACTTTTGAATTTTTCTTTTTTATTTTCATTTTTATTTCTGTAACTATTTTTTAAGTTATTGTTATAAAACATCTGCTGTAAGTTTTCCATTTTGCTTTTATTTGCACTAGTTTGCTGGCAATAACGATGTGTTTTAGTTTATTGCTGTTAATGCAAGCAGCTGCGTGGTAGTTTTCTTTAATATTGTTGTTGTATATTGCATTATCAGCAGCATTGAAAGTAAAAAGTAAGAAAGTTTTATTTGTTGTTGCTGTTGGTAAACACTAATAGAACAAAATTAAATTTTATAGTTTTCTTCTTTGGCTTCTTTTCAACTGTGATAGAAGTTGCGTACCATGTTTATGCATTTTCTTCATTTAAAATTGTAACGTGTCAAGATTTTTGTATTTGTGCAGAACTTTGAGCTACTTGGGGTAAGGTACTATTTATTCATATCAATAAAAATGCGGAGTTACTTTTAAAAACAATCGTTATTGTGGAGTTTTTTAAAAGGTAAACAAACATTTTCAAAAGTATTTTTTGGAATTTTTTTGTTTGTTTTGTTTTAGCAGCTTCTATTTTCGTCCTAAAGTAGAACTTTTCTGGAATAATATTTAAATAAATTTACTCTTGAAAATATTTAAGTTTAAAAGGAAAGCTCTTTCTGTAAATGTACTTTTTTTAATTTAGTTTTCGCAAAAAGTATTTTTCCACGCAATAAATTAAATTCTCATTAAAAGATAAAATTTTTGAAAAAGTACCTTTTGCGATTGAAACTTTTTTATTGATTTTTATTAGTTTCCATTATTTTCCTAAGATATTACTAATCAAAAATATTATTTCAAACCATTCTTCAAAATATGGACCTATATATGTTTAAAAGAAAAGTACTTTCGACATAAGTACTTTTTGGCAAAAGTTATTTTTTCAAAAATAGTAATTTTCTAAAAAATTATTTTTATACATCTTTACCCCTATGGATGATAATAAGAAATGAAACTATGTTGCCTTCAAAAGATAAAAATAAGAAAAATTCCTTTTTGGCATTTTATTCATTCTTACAGCTTCCTTCCATTACTTGCCTTAAGTATTACTTACGAAATAAATTCATCCATAAGTTTTAAGAGAACGTATTTTTTACAAGTACTTTTTTAAGAAGAGGTAACTTTTACCCCTATCTAAAATAAGTTGTAAAATTATGTTCCTTTTAAATTTACATACCGTATACGGCAAACCTCTGTCTTGGATTCCGAAGCGAATATTTTTCCCCGTTTCAAATTTTACTATAAAATTTTGCATAAAACAGTTTTGTCGTTTAGTTAACTTCAGACTAAACTACACACAAAATGTTATTAAGTACATATTACAGACAATAACTTGGAGAGTGTAGGCTGGCACTTGTTGTCAGATTTCTGCAGTGCTTTCAATAGATTTTCTTTCTGTGTTTTACATAAGTTTTGATGTGATTTGATTTGCAGACTCTTTTGTTTTACGCTTTTATTAACAAATTCTATTAAAAAACACTCAGAAAAAAAAACTTTTTTCCTTTTTGCTGTTAAATGTCACTCACTTTTAAAGTCAGTCATTTACAGACAGAAAGAAAGAAAATGTTTTAAACTATACAACAGTAGAACAAAGTTATGTATGAAAACAAGTTGCAACAGAAAACTTAGTTTTTAATTTAATGAGTTTGACAAATTTTTACACAGATTGTTGCTAATTACTTTCAAAGCCATGACCAGGCTGGTAGGGCAAAAATGTTTTGGAATGATTTTAAATAGAAATAAAACTAAGAAAACGTTGGGAAAAATTATTAATTATGGGAAAAAAGTGTTTTAAATAAAAGAAACCTTTTGTGAACCCTGAGCGTATACTCAATATTAATTAAATAATTATTTGTGCATCAAGTGCATGTCATGTTGCTTAAATTTATTTAAACAAATATTTTCTTTTTTTATAAAATACATATTTTTTGGCACCGACTTATAAATTGAAAGTTACATGACTGTTCAGATAGGAGTTCAAAAAGTACTAAAATAACCTTTTTAATAGCTGTTTGGTGTAAACTCAACCCATGCTTCGGCTTAGATTCCTTCTAATGCCATAAATTTTGCACATTTTGTTAAGTAACTTCCAAGGAACAAATGGTGCAACATAAACGACATGTACATTTTCTTTTCTTGTTTTTTCTTTCAGTTTTCTTCTGTCGTTTATTGAAACTGTAGCAAGGTGTTGCAGAGTTTGTTGCCTTTATATATCTTGCATTGAACAAAATATATACATTTGTGCAGCATTAAAGCAAGAGTTTGGAACATGAATTTGTTTTCCTAGGAATTTGGGAGAAAATTCACTAGATTTATTACAAACTTTGGTATTGTCAAACTAGTGTAAAGTTAGTAAAATTAGTTGATATTAATTTGGTAGAATTCTGAATTCGACAGTAAAAAAGAAATTACATAGAAGTTAGAACGTAGCCGAAAGCGGTTTGTTCCAAACCAAACTTGACAAGCGATGACGGAAATACATTTCAAATATCCATATTAAAAACCTTTTGGTTTCCTCAACACGTGACCAATATCTTATGCCTGGTAGCTGATATAAAGATCAACTATATTATTTCCCAAAAATTTAATTAAAAAAATTGTAAATTCGCTGAAGTCTAAATAAAATCATTTGAGAAAGTTTAAAGTTAAGTTCTCATTTAGAACCCTTAGCCTTAAAGTATTAGCCATTCCACTACTTCTTCCCCCAAGCAATCATTTATAAAAATTGTTCCTACGAGAACACATAGGAAAAGAGCACGGAACTTATCACATTCAGAAAGAGTTGAGAAGAAAATAAATCCTCGTTATTTTTCAAAGAAAAGCAGTCGGTTTAATACCAATCAGTTCAATACAACCTAGTTTAATGCGTCAAATGATATTTAACGAATTCAGTGGCTTTTAATAATTACATACATAAATAAATAATTACATACGTTGTCCTCAAACAAAATTATACAAAAAACCTTTTTTGTAACATTCATGTAGGGGATAAAAACGCATATTTTCGACACACGTGACTTTTGTTGAAAAAAAATAGTATTAATGCAAGCTCCCATGTTAATCACATACGCAGGAATAATTATAAGTTATTTTAAATTTAAGAATAATTAAATATAACCATATGTCCCTGCGTGTTTAAATAATTCGTCAACAAAAAAATATTTGTAGGCATATTTCGTTACCGCTGAAGAAGTATTGACAGGCGCATTTATTCATTGAAGTTGCATGATCAAGACTGCAACCAAACGAGTTCTAAATTATTCTAAAACTGTTGGTAGGCTCTCAACAAGGTGCAACAAGTTTCTTAACATTCCATTATATCTTATAATCCAGTTTAGTACGCAATTACACAATAGATAATTGAAATTATGTTACCATTTGCCTTTTCTATGCCATTCACTTTCAACAAAAAGAACATAATTAATTTAGACTCCAAATGTGCAAATTTTTTTTTTATAAAAAGGTGTCTATAGGCCGTGCGGCATGGTGCAAAGTAATTATTGTAATAACTGAATAAACAAAATTCAGGCGACAAAGGTTATCATGCACGGATGAAGTTCTAATTCACCTGAAGTGCAAAAGTACATAAGGTCATCATGACAAAGCGATGTCACAAATATCCAGGAGTTTCGTGAAATTTCTCCTATTGACTTTTTCTAATGAGTCTAGCAATAATTGGATTTCTCTGGCATAGTTAAAGGAAACAATATTTCACAAAAAGTAAAGTTTACTTTTTGTTGTCCGTACAAAAGCCTTATTACAATTCTCCCGATCATTTCCCCGTGATGGTTATTTGATTAAACTGTTTCATAATGTGTCTACAGGTTATCATAATATAATTCAAAGTTACCACCTTCGCAGTTTTTCTTATATTGTTGGACAAAATACATATATACAGTGAAAGCTCCCTTAACGTATAGCTTCTGTAACTTGACAGCTGTTGTAACCGCAAAAATTTCATAATTGTTTCTATAAAAATTACATTCTTACCACAGGATGATCCAATAAACAAATTTAAAAAATCCTACTCAAAATATCTGTCTTGTGTGAAAGTAGTTTCCCTTTTACCAACTGTACTACATATTTGTATTAAAATAAAATAAAATTGGTAATTCTCATGTTAAAGCGAATATTATACCATTGGCAACGTTTTTAATTTGACAAGAAGTTTTCGCTCCATAAAATGGCTATGAAAAATGTTTTAAAGTAGATGACTGGTGACGGCATTGAAATATTGATGTCTGGCACTGCTGTGGAGAAAACTGAGTTTGGAAACTCTGTAGATGAGGTGAAAATACATTTCCATGTGGAAGCAGTAGACTAGTTCTATATTATTATTCAAAAGCAGCTCTCATAGACGGACAAAAATAGCGCGATGGTGTACATCTGGTTATGGAAGCTTTCACTGAATTTCCTTCTTATCGACCTTAAATACAATCTACTGAGTGATTTCGAATGTGAGAAATTTATCTTAAACAAAATTAGAGAATTTCAGTAAGCCGTTTGTTGTTTTTTAAGTTGTAGATACAAAATAATAAGCAGAAGTTTAGATTGGTTTTTAATTGACATTAGAAATCATTAATTAATTTGCAATAAATAAATATTCACAATACAACCGAATTTAATTTAAATCGCATTTGTGCAAAAAATTTGATTGATTAAATAGTTGTTTACTTAACAAATTTTGGTAAAAAAAATTCCGTTCTCACAATTATTTTCTAGAATATTTTTTAGTAATAAAAATGGAAACATAAATATGGCAGATGGTGAATTAAAATATTCCAAACAGGATACAGAAACACCAACACAATCAAATGTTTTTGTTATAAAAAAAACACATGCAGGAATTTCATATTTCACTTCTATATTTATTATAAAACTTCCCCATTTTTCCATAAAACAGGTAAAAAATAAATAAATATAGTTTAAGAGAACGTACAGAAATAACAAACAAAAAACGATTGTGAAATGTGGTGCATGTGTCGTTATTTACAAGCGTATGCAGCAAATAATATTTGGCATTTTTCAAATAATTCACATTATCAAAATTCATGTTGAAATTCCAGTCACAAAGAACAAATTTATAAAAATATTACTTGTAGTTTGTCTTAAGGCTCAATGTGGAAAATAATAAAAGATATGCAAATTATTTCCTAGTTCAAAGAGAAACCCTTTTTACATAAATTGGGAAGCTTCTCAGAACGAAAGATTATACTGAAGATGGCACATAGTCCAAACCGGCTTGTCTCTAAACCAAACTCGACAAGGGATGACGAAAATTCGTTCCAAAAATCTACATTAAAACACCCTGTCGGAATGTCAAATCAAGAAGAATTATTTTCCATCTGTTCCGGGATATTTCCTTTAAACTGAAATTCCTTCAGAGAATTCATATAATTCCGCTGAGTAATGGAGAAAAAGATGTCCCCCACACAGAGCTCTATATGAGATCGCATACTGAGGACCAAGCACCCAAAAACTAAACAATCTTGAATTATTTTAAATAAAGTTAAATCGTATATGCATCCTGTTTTACTTGCTACTATAGTTGTTTTGTTAAAAATATTTACTTAGGATTCTCAAAAAATGGTCTAGTAATTCAAATAATACAATATTCAAATGCATAAAAGTATTTACATCATCCTTTGATCCTTAAAAACAAAAAAGAAAACCTAATATGTGTTTTACTTTTTTGAGTAGTTATTAAAATTGAAACAGCAGCAAACAAAAACTTTTATTATGTCTGTAGAACAAACAAGCAGATAAAAGGAATGTCACAAGCAACAGCAACAACGACAAGTTTGGTATATAGCACGCACTCACACACTTACACAGATAGTTGTCACATACATCCAAACATGCGTAAGCACATTTATTCGAATAGTTATTCATTTATCAGTTTTATTTTATTTAGAAAAAGTTTTTCTTCCATTGTTTTTTTTATCTTATTCTTAATTTGTGTCAGTGTGCATGTGTGCACGTGTGTTCATTTCCCAACCCAATGAGTTTGTGCTTGTTAAACAAATATAAATAAAGTACAGTAAGTAGTTGCTACTCGTACAATAAATGTATTGATGTGAGGCAGGAATGGGAACTTTAGTACTATTGTTTTGTATTATTTCCGTAGTTTATACAAGAGGAAAAATCCGCAATACATATGCCCGTGACTTAAGTCTTTCATGTCATAAAAAAAGCCAAACAAGTAAAATTGTGCAAGATAGAAATTAACGTGACGTGACGTTTCGGTCTAAGTTTTGATTTTATAATGAGGGGACATTGCTCTGCGTGTAGGAGGGGACCTGTCGCTTGTGAGAAGACATAAGGTCGTTAGATAGTAAATGTCAATTTTATTAGCAGATTTAAGGCAGATACTATTTCTATAAGGGTAAGGCTGTCTTCACCTTAATATATTCATATTTGAGCAAAACATTAAAAAAAATTTATTTGCAATAAGTATTACGTTTGCGTCCTCTTTAAAATGGAGACGGACTATTAAACACTGGAGGAATTTCCTCGCGAAATATTTGCTAAGCTTAAAAAAGTACTATTTTAGTTTGTGAAAAGTTCCACTCTACAATGTCAATTTTCCATGCCTGTTATGACAGTCTGTTTACTACTTCGTTGGCTTATAATGTGCATCTGTGTATGTGTTGTTGATTAGCATTCAACATTTCAATTTGATGAAAAAGTTTTCGTATGACAAACACAGTCGTATACGAGTCCCTATGCACATAATCACATACCGTAGAAAAATTTACCAGTAGCTGTGAATCATAATTTTATTTAGTTTAATGTATGTTAGTTAGCACCCTACATTGGCAGAGTAACATCGATATTATTTAGGTGACGAAAATCAATTTAATGAACTTACAAATCGTATATGCGTTCTAGCGCTTCGAGACACTTGATTTTGTATCAGCATTAATGTTTGATACCCACAAAATATTCCAACTTATTTCGGCAGTGAAGCGGCTAGAATTGCTTGGATCTTAAACTTTTTAGAGTTTAACTGCTTTTAATAGGAAATTTATATGTTGGTTCTCTCTTTCTAAGATCTGAAATAATAGTCAATAGTGTGTTTCTTCTTAGAGATACTCAAGATAAAAGTATTGTTTTGACCATTTTTCTTACGTAAAGAACCAACACACGAGTATGAAAAGTTATGTGCTTCTAGAAGTTTATTTTCTTAAAGAAGGATTCCGGATTATCTTAAAAACTTGCAAGAATTTTGATTTGAATTTAATAACAAGTTGGACTTAACCGTTTAGTGGACAAGTGCTCCATGTGAAGCGATTTCAGATTTTGCAGCGTTTTGCTATTGAGATCTATATACGTAGAAATCAGGAGCAGCCTTGTTCGTACAGTCCATTCGTAAATATTTCCACTTTCATTTTAATTTTTTCTCATGAAGGGTGCATAAGCTTGCTACCAACTACAAACAATGGGATTTTGCTTTGCTCTTTTTAATATTGGATTTGTTAAAAATCCTTTTATACTTTTAAAGTTTTATTATGTTAAACATCATCAAAGAGAGACAAGCTAATACAAGTTTGAAAACAAATAAAACTACTTCTAAACTTCAGTTGAATAAAACCCCAAAACAACAGGGGTTCTTTGTCTTTTAATACAAACATTTGGCCAATTTGCCTTAGATATATAAGGAAGAAAAGGGATAATTTATGCGCATATTAATTTTGACCTTGGGCGAATAACTATTTAATTAAAACCCCTTAAGGTTAATTCAAGGAAATAAAGTATTTCTTAATCCTTCTTACAAAGAGAAGAAAAGGAGCGAAGAACTTTTTAATTTCTAATTCTAAATAATTTTTAGCTTTAAGAAAATATATTTTTTATGATTTTGCTTGTAAATTTCTTTAAAAACAATTTCATTATATAAATGAAAATATATTTAATTAACAGAGTAACAAGAAGTAAACGAAGCAAGGCACTATTCGGTAGAAAAAATGTTCTGTTTAAGAGGGTTAAGCGAGTTATTCAGCTTATCTATTCTAATTTCATTATAGAAGCTCTTACGGAAAACATTACTCAAGCTCTTATATTATGGTCTTCGCACGAACAAATGTTGGTTATAAATTAAGGTTTGAATTTTATTAAAATGTTCTTAACAGCTGACGCAATGAAAAGGGACACCGTATGATCAAAATAATAGAATAGAAGGGAATACATACTTCCATGTTAACAAAAAAAAATATTACGTGAAGTTTTAAAATACAAATATAATTCGATTAACAGTTATCAATTTGAAGGCAGGTATTTTGCTCAATTCTCTTCTTGTCCTCAAAATGATACGATGTTTCATTTACAAGTT
The DNA here is from genome assembly GCA_963932375.1 of Phania funesta. Taxonomy (NCBI): domain Eukaryota; kingdom Metazoa; phylum Arthropoda; class Insecta; order Diptera; family Tachinidae; genus Phania; species Phania funesta. Next base: position 33,844,608 of record OZ010655.1, on the reverse strand, counting down.
TCACTCTGTTTTAATAAATAGTTTTCTTTTTCTCGTTTGATTTCATGTTGTTTTAAGTATTGAGTTTCTATTGCGTAGTTTTTCCGAATGTTTTTCTTTTTTAAGGATACTTAAGAAGTCATAATACCATTGTCCTACTTGCTTAAACAAAATAATAAAATCCAGTTATTTTTATATAAAAAAAAGGAAAAAAGAGTACTTTTCCATTCGTGTTATTTCATGTTGGTTTAGGCAGCCTTTAATTGATGTATTTATTATTTGGCAGTTAAACAAAGTCTTTCGACAATTTTACTTAAATAGTAAATATATATTCGGTTAAAGACATGACTTGAAGTAACAATTTCGAATTTGAGAAATAGAAAAGAATATAAAGGAAAATAAGATAATGCTTGTTAATTTTACACTCTCGCTCAGATGATTAGAACTGTTCAAATTTTTGTTTTAGTAGGCCAAAGCTTTTTTATCTTTTTGTCAACAGCTAAGTTTTTACAACTTTCGCAATTAGCACTTTCTTAAGATTGCAACAATAAGAACAATAGCACTAAAGTTAAACACAACAGTAATTTAAAGATCCTTTTCGCATAAAATACAAAAAAAATTGTTTCCGTTAATCAGATTCGATTTATAGATTCTTTTCCAAGTATTAGTAGGAGACTGATATTACACTCTAATAAACATTAGTTATAATACAGCGGAAAGAGACACAAGAAATTGGCCGAACTCACAAAACTGTGCTCAGGTACTGAAAACTATGAAAAGAATTACAACAGGAATGACTACTCCAACCGGTTTAACTCCAACTGAAAAGGGAAAAATCTGGAGTATTCTATCAAAATTTACTTTTTCAGCATTATAAATCTAGTATAAAGCTGATACCATATGACACAATAACGCATTACGGTAAAAGCTGGAATTTCTAAGACCAAAAGTTACTAGAATAACTTAGACGACGCTGTGGCAATCAGCTTTTCCTATAGGAAATTATATTTTTTAAACAATTCCATTGATCCTGTAACAAGATAATGCTGCTATACATAATGTCTGCGTGATAAGAGAGTTTCTTTTAAATCAAAATGTTCTTAATTGGGAGAACATGGTTTCAGACCGAAACGTAATTGATAATATTTGGGGCTTGCTTCCCACATTGTTTATGAAGTAGAAATACAATTCGACGATAATAAATCACTAATTCAAGCCATTAAGAGCTCCTGGAATGAGATTTCATTGGATTATTTGGAGTGACTTTATAATTCAGTAAAAGATTCTATAATATTTGAAGTTATTTTAAACAAGCGAGATAGCATTTAATAGAAATGTGTAAAATATTAATAATACTTAATATTAATTGCTCTTATTATTATATTATAAAATAATGAATTTTTAATTAAAAATTAGTTAATTGCTTCTAATCACATTTTTCATCTTTTTCTGCCAGAGGAACTTTATTATACTGTTAAAAAAGCTTTATTTCATTTGTTACTATTTTTGTAATCTTAAGAAAATGTTCTAATCGACGATAGTAAGTAATAGTTTTAGCTGTCGAAATATTTAAAGACATATGGCCTACTAAGCACATCAATTTAAGTGGTTCTAATCATCTGTTCGAGAGTGTATGAATATAGCATCTTATCGCTGCAGAAAAGTTATATGTTGAGTTAATTTAACAACTGTTCTACGAAAAGTCACAAAATTAATTGCGAAGAAATTATTAAACGCTCAGAGTAGTGTTAAGTTAAAATTTTAAAGTTGTATTTTAAAATCACTTACATAATAGACTTCGAATAATTTGAATATGGTTACAGTAAAATCACATTATTTTGTAAGACTATAATTACCGATGAACCGATTATTTGTCTATAAAGAAGAAGGTAAAGTGATAGAATAGCATTGAACCGAGATTGAGAATAAGATTTTTTGAAAACAAATATTATTTGATATTTTAGGTATATTAGAAATATTCTATGTTTAGAAATATTATATTATTATTGTATAGTAAAAAAAAAAAAAGTATGTTGGAAATGGAGTGTGAGTACAAATTAAAGAAATAATTTCTGCATCGCAACTATTTAAAATAACTATAACCTGTTTGCCACAACCATATATCGTTGTTGAGAAAATAATATTGTTGTAATTGCACCATTATATTGTTTCATTCCGTATGGTAAGGACTAATTTTTTTGATTATAAAGTTAACTAATTTTTCTCACTATAAGGTTTTGGCCATCTAACGCTTTCAAAATATTAGCAGGTAAGAAGCTGACCTACTATGGCTATTCGCGATCACTGAAATATTTTCAGTCGTGATACACTTTGCTGTGATATTTTTTATTCATAGCTACAATAAATATAATTCATATTTTTATAGTTTGTTGTTAACACTTAATATTATACGATATATATAATATTTTGTTATAAATTAATCATTTGAAAGTAATATTCATACAAATATATTTATTTTTGTTAATTTTGTTAACCATAAGATTTTTTTTTTTAGTTGTACTTGTATGTAAAAGTTCAACTTCAATTGTCATATTTATGTTTCAACAAATTTGCTTATTATCAGTATATACTGATAGATTGCAATTTAAATAAAAATATAAAAAAAAAATATTTTTATAGCAGAGAAGAGATGGTTTTGAGTAACCATGTCAGCAAACAGCTCAGTGTTTGATGAGCGTTCAGCAGTAAATTGCATTTTCGGGCCTATTCCATGACAATTGTGACAGGAAAATTCTTCCAAATAAAACGCCCGAACCCGATTTAAAATCCAAATTTCTCGACTTCTTTGTTACGCGCAATATTCAACGGATTTAAATATAAAAATTTGGTTTATTAGAAAGGCATATAAAGAATACAGGCAATACAATAACAAGCAGTCACTTATTCAAGTCATTAAAAGCAAGTCAAGTCATTAAAAAGCATTGCACTTAATGACTAAATATTCATTGACAATAAGTTTACAGTGTTTGCTTTCAATAACTAGAGATGTCTTTAAACTTTAGTTCGACCTGATCCGTTCATGTTTAGGCTCTAGACCAGCGTGCGCTAAAGGTGCATATCCTTTACTGAGTTTAGGATTCTATACATATTTCTCTCCTGAAAATGGCCAATCGGTACTGCGACTACATTTTGTGTGAAAGTCGCGAATTGTAAAATGTGTTTTTTTTACTAAACATTTCTGCTTATAGAAATTTACAAACAACATTTTATAAAAAAAAAATATATTGCAAAGCAAGTGAAATTGAAACCATATCAATTTCTTTAACCGAGCAATCATAATTCTAAACAAAATAGTACTATCATAAACAGTTTTATAAAACAATTATTTAAAAATCAATATCTTGTTGAAAACATTGTTCACACTTCCATTACAATTTGTTAGCACTATAATAGACACGTTAACAAACCTATTTCTTAAATTTTCCTTAAGCGATTTTAACTTCAGCTTATATTTACAAACTATTCAGATTTTTATCGCAATTTTGTTATAAAAACTTTAACCTACATCCAGTTTATTTGCAACCTTTTACCTACATTTATGTTTATTTCTTTGTTTTTTTTACGCAATCAATTCACAAGCATTTACACGGAAATTTTCACCTCATAAAACATGGCAATGCCGACATACAGATATTTATTTTTGAGGCCTACATACTCGCACATACACACTTTTTATGCTAAATGTGATTGTAGGTAAGTGATATGAGTTTGTTTGTAATTTTAACCCTCCACTTAACAATTTTCTTCGATTGTTCAAATAGCGTTAGATGTGTGTTAGTGTGTGTGTTTGTATGTGTGAAATAGGATAACACACTCAAAGAAAATTGCATTACAGCGAAAGTTTTACTTAAAAGACTGGTAAGCTCTGCGCCTAGCAGTACTAATTGTAGGTCTTATCAAAAATATGTTCATTCAATTTAAATGGCATCTTTTATGAGTGTGATATAAAGAAAATAATGTTGTAAGGCAAATAAAATGTCTTTATGATGTTAAAGTGTCAATATTACGTTTTATTTATTTTAGTTTTTTTTTGAACTTACTGCGACACGTGGCGAAAAAATAAACGTCACAAAGCATCGCAACATTATGCTAATTCATGTACAACAAAAAAGAAAACAAAATTTCTATAATATTAATATCCGACCAAATAAAGTATATATATTCTGGGCGCTTCCAAACAGAGAAGTTCAAATTACGATGTCCATCTGTGGGTGTTGAAATCAAATTTTTAACAGCAGTAGACAACACAGGATTTTCAAAGCTGCATCATTTGATCAGCGCGTACGGCGAATTTTCGCTGTTTAAAATAAGCCATATAATTTTTCTGGCTTTATGGGTTTAAACGTAAGACCATAAAATTGGCGGATTATAAATTCTTATCAAATTTGCTATAGACATACCCTACAGAAATGTTTAATCCGATGCCTTCCGATAACTTACGGCCCTAAATGTTGGACCAAATTAAAAATTTGTTTAAAAAAACCTCAAACTTTCAAAAACTAACAAGGAAAACCAAATTCTCCTAAAAACCCAAATTTCACAAAAAAAATCAAAAACTTTCATTTTAAAAATAATAATTTTAAAAATTAATATTCAATAATATACCGAAATTTTGCAAAAAATAAAATAAAAACAAAATTCAAAAAATGTTGAAATTCCAACAAAATTTTGTAATTTTACCAAACAGCTGAAAAATCTTTACGAAATGTGTTGAAATTATAGCGAAATCGATGTCAAACCAAAGCATAAAAACAATTAAATCTCACCGCAAATAAGATATCCCCAAAAATTTAAAAGCATAAAAATTATAAATTTTACTCACAAACTAATCCAAGAAAAAAAGATATTTTACCATAATTTGGGAATTCTCTAAAATTTAAAAATGACCATAAAGTAAACAATTTAAAGTTTTGCGACACATTCGAAAATTCAGCATATAATCTTGAACCAGTATTACCAGATTTTATTGCTAAATATTACCAATTTAACAAATATCCTAAATTTTACCAAAAAAATTTCACCACAAAATTTTAAATTTCACCAAATTTTATAATTTCACCGAAAACACGAATATTAAAAAAAAAACAATATATTACTAAACTAACAAAATCTATGCTAAACAAAGTTATGAAAAATCTAATTTCACTACAAATGGCGAGTTTTACAAAAATTCACGAAGAATTTAAAAATTATAATAGGTATAAATTTTATCTAAAATGGGGAATTCACGGATATTTAAAAATTCACCACCAAATCAAACTAAGGACAAATTTTAAATCACCAAAATAACAATATTTTTCAAAACGGCTGTTTAATAAAACAGAATTGCATGAAAAATAAATAAATTCAAAACTTGGCAAAATTTAAAATTCACCGAAAAAATTTAGTGTTAAAAGAATCAATACTTTATAAAAAAAAAAACAAAATTAAAAAAAATACCCATAAATTCAATGTTAAGCCAAACTTGGAATTTCACCAAAAAAACTTTAATTTTACTAAATTTTGTTAAAAACCGAAAAATCAAAAATTTTCAAAAAACTTTCAAATTTTAACAACTACGATGCTACAGAAATATATATCAAAATTAAGCTTCATTGCAAAAATATTAAAGAAATCTCTAAAGTATTCATTCAAATATAAAAAAAAATATTTTACCGTAGTTTGGGAATTCTCCAAAATTGTTAAAAAATTTTACATTACAGAAGCCACATAATATTTCAAAAAACCGAAACTACACAACTAAACCAATCTAAATTTCATCATAACAATAAAAAAGCTGGAATAAAAACAAATTATTGCTAAAAATCAATATTTAATAAAACCAAATTTTTAATTTCACTAAAATTTTGCATTTCTCCAAAAATTTCTAATAATCACTGTTTCAACTAAAAGGTCGCAATTTTAACACCGTCGGTGTTACTGCACAAATTCCAAAACACCCAAATCTGACAAAAAAAAATCATTATTTTCACAAACAAATTACCAACAACAAGCTTCACCATATTTTTAAACTTAACGGGAAATTTTACCCAAAGCCTAAAATTGCACCGAAAACTTCCTAATTTTACTATTTTACTAAACATCCAATTCCGCTATTATCTAAAATTCACTAAAAAAAAATTCGAGAATTAATAGCGCCACGTTGAAACTTGCCAAGCATGTAAATTATTGCAATTTTGAAAGGTGTCAAGAATATGAATTTCAAGATATGGGCTTTTAACTGCTAGTATTAGCCTTAAAAATAAGAAAAAGAACAACTTTTGGAGCTTATGTATTTTAAAAGTGATAGTGGATTTTGCAGAATGCTCCAGGCAAATTGTGTCAGATGTCAGTAGGAAAGCAAGTAAATACATTTTTAATCCAGGAATCTTAATTAGGCGTAATTATTAATTAACAAAATCAACAAATAATAAATAAATGAACCAATTTAAAATTTTTTTTTAAGTTTTATTCTGTTATTTAATTTTTTAAGCTATCAACAATGTCGTGATTTTCACAGCGCTTTCCTTAAGAGTGTAAGACAAAAAACCTTATCCATTTTCTTGGAAATGTTGTTTTTAGTTTTTTCTCTACAAGTTTTTCACTTTTATGTTTAATTTTTCCTTTCAAGATTTTCTTATTTAAGTAAACTTTCAAGTGCATACACTCGTCTTGAAGATGAGGCTTTCGTTTTTGAATTTATGCAGATTGTTCGTTCTTGAGAATTCTGTGCAAATAATACTAGTGTTTGCATATGTATTTATGTCTAGTGCTTCAAGGGTGTGAATTGTAAATCCAAAGTCTGAAATTGCAAAGCATCTTAAGCTTAGTTAAATTTTAGGTAAAAAACACTAACAATACACTAGAATAAAGGCTAACTTAAATACTCACTCTCTTGAGAAATGGACGAATTGAAATTTTTGCCTACTTTATAAATTTTAAAGGTCACATAGAAATTTATGTGCCCTACTTTAAAATCTTGGCCGGACGAAAAGTATATCAAATCTGTGGGAAACAATATTTGGCATTGCAGTTGGTCCCAATACAATTTGACAAAAAACCTAATATTGGGATACGCTTTCCTCATAAGATCGGTAAGCAGCCAGCAAAATGCGTTTGAAACAGTCAAATATTATTAAATAATGTCCGAATATTTTTCCAACAATTTTATTCCTCATATATCCACTTTTCCACTATGAAGTATGTATTTTGTGAGTTGAGTATGACCACCTTGGTTGGGTCGGGGAGTTCCATTTTTCGATAAATTTTAGCAGCAATGGTGGCCTTATGTCAGTTACAACGCGGCGTATGTTATGCTCCAAGGCATCAATCATCTGTAGGTTATCAGCGAGTGACTTCGCATAGCTACACAAAAAATAGTCCAATGGTGTTAACTCATATGATTTTGGAGGAAAATTTACGGATGCACTACGCGAAATGCTTCGTTCTTGCAATTTATTGATTATGGCATGCACTGTGAGGCATGCTGTAACGTAATGTTAAAAACCACAGCTCCTCGAAATATTATCAATCAATTGTTGCACCAAAAAGTCAGATAACCATTAAATGCCGCCTTCTCGCGGGCATAATATTTGCAGATATACGGACCAATGATTCCGACCATAACAAACCCCAAAATAGCGAATTCTTAGGATGTAATGGTTTTTCGTTAATAAATTGTGAATTATCTTCATGTAAAAGTTTTGCTTATAAATGCATCCATTCAACCAGTGCGTAATGAGTTTCTTAAACGGAGCCAAGTTTTGCGTAAAATATCTGCATAATTTGCAGGCGTTTCATAGGCGTAAGTCTATTAACGACAAAATGGAAAACCGACCTAAACGCAAAGGATGTAACAGCAAACAAAATGGCGTACATGGCAAGCAGTATTGCAACTGAAAATTCTATACCTATAAAAAACACGAAGTATTTGGTTTACTTTCCTCCACAATAATGTCGGCTTTATGTGAAAGAGACCCTTTTGTTATTTTTTTCGATATTAAATCTGGTATATGGTCAAAGTACAAAGGCCCACGAAACGGCCTCCAAGATCGTGGAACTTAAGGCATCGGCTTCACCGATGCAATATCTCTAATGCTACACAAAATCAGTTAAAATTCGAGCTTCCAACGCAAGGAAGTCATGTGGTAAAAGATTATGTTATGTTATTTTGGCATTATATTTGATCAGGTTTTACTTAATTTCAGTTTTTAATTTTATTTTTAAATTTTATTTCCCTTTACAAAACAATGAGAAAATTGATTTGAATTCCCTTGCAACTTGTATTTGTTTTAAATTTTTACATCACATTGTCCCCACAGTAGTTACATTGTTATTGTTGTTATTATAACCATTGCCGCCTGATGTCGTCGTATTATTTTTGTTATTCTTTAGTTGTTGTGTTTTGTCGTTATGTTTAAATATCCGCTCCTAAGTATATCTGAATTTGTTCTACATCCACATGGCTTCTTATTAGTATTTTTCTTCTACTTCAATTTATTTATTTTCATCATTGACATTGTAGGAAGTCAAGTATATTTGACGAGAAAAGCATTTTCTTATTCCTGCCGAATTTGTCACAGTACGTATGTATGGATGCGTAAAAACAATGCCAAACAAAAGTGTTTAAATATAGTTTTTCTGCATCAACTGTTGTGTTAAGTAAGAATGGAAAAGGAAAACTAGTTGTTGTTATATTGAAAATAGACTAATATAAACAAGAAGATACAATAAATATTTTTGTTGGATATGAAAAATTGAGCTTTAAGTATTTGTTGGATTAATTTAAAGGGAGTGTTGGAACAACAATACTGTTTAAGTTTGTTAGGTGTGTCGATTTGTAGTTTGATGGTTTATTTTAAATTAAACATTTTAATACTAAAATCCTGCTTATTGTCAAAAAATAATTTCATTTTTCGAAAATGTTTTTCTGTAATTAAAGCAATAATTTCCTTAAAGGCATTTCATAACCTATTTTATAAGGATGCAAAGACGTTATTTTTCAACTTCAAATGAATATTTTAACAATCTTTTTACAACTCGCTCTCTCTCTCTCTCTCTTTGACTCTCTCCAATTCTCTTTACTATTCTTTTACTTTCCACGCGAAAATGTAACAACCTTCATTTCCGGTTTTAAAACAGTCGTGTAAGTGTTTCTTTTTTTGATTATTTCAATAATTTGTTTTTTTTTTTTTGCTTTCTCTCCTTTGAATTCAAGTGGGGGGTAAAATATTTGTTTGCCCATACAAAAATCTGTTTCAAGTTTGTGCGTGGATTCATTTTTTTGAAAGATTTCAATTTAAAAAAAAAAATCATATTTATGTTAATAGAAAACAAAAGTATAAAAGGCAAATGCGATGTGTGCACTGTAGCTTAAAGTAAAGTTCATATAACGTTAAAGTACATTGATACCTTTAAGCTGGTCTACGGTAACAAACACTAAACATGTAAGCAACATTACCTTTTATGAACTCCAAGTAAAATATAAGAGCACCCACCAATTTACCTAAGAGGTATCTACGTATAAAATACAGAAAATGTAAACATAGCTGAACGAATTTAAATTGTTTCTGATTTTTCAGTTAGAAACTTATTCAAGGGTACACAAAATTAAATTTTGATTACAAAGAGGGTGTTTTAGATCCCCGCTTTTAACAAGAAAGAAAAATATGCACAAATTGTATGAATTTAGTATTTGACGGGCCTGATATAGAACATCGTGTGTTTTTCTTTTAACTTGGCATGTGTTTCAATTAGATAAACCATGCAAATGAAATCATTATTGAAATTCATATTTTTGGTTTGTTTTAATTGTTTTTTTTTCAGTTTGCATTGTAAATGATTAAACAAGCAGTATGAAATGTTTCTCGTACTTTTAGCAACGAAAATTTATTCATATACGATTGTATAAGACAACTAGTTCTGACGTATAAATAAAGTAAATCTAGTCGTCAAAATTAGCACTAAACTAGAAATAAACGTTTGAGAAAACCAGGTTGTTTGTAATTTGTTTGCCAACTGTAATTAAACACTATAAGACAGATTTCTGGTAGAAACAAATTTCGCCAGCACGATGTTTTATAATACTTTTATTTATTAGGTCTGCTCTCTCAGTGATGACAACAAACTGTTGGGTGGCAGTTAAATACCTGGAAAGGCCGTGCTCGGCGTGCTTTCGCAGTTGTCGACGTAGACCAATACTTCTGTAGTAGATTCGGCAGAGTACCGTATGTACCGAGTAGGCAGTAAGTACAGAGAACCTAGTGACTTTCAATAAAAATATGAAGAGACACGGGCACACATCCGTCACCACTTGACATGACCCATTGTAAACAAAGATAAATATGGATTAATTATTATGACGTGTATAGAAATCCACGAATCTTTTACTGTTCACGACGCTGCTGAGCATGCCCCAGTAACCAGAAAAATAGAATTTCTATTTTTCCGCGTTTAAAAGTAAAGATATTTTTCCCAAACTTCCTATAGTTTCCTTATTATATCGGGTAATTTTCGGATCCACCTCGTATCTTTGAAGATCTTAGTACTCGTACTTCTTTATTGTTAGAGATTAAAATCAAGATTTTATAAAATTTAATATCCTTGTTTGCAACATTCTCATGACATTGTTTTGTATCCAAAATGTATTGATTCTTGAAATATATAAATATATATATATATATATATATATATATAATTTAAATACTATAATCGTTTCGCAAGTGCTCTGGTATTTTCAGTTCAAAGAATATGTTTGATAAATAATTTTTTTATTTCATTTTTTGTCATACCGGTTTTATGTTTTGCGACTGATTTATCCATTTTGCGTATAAATATTTAATTTTTATTAATTTCTTGCAGAGTCATGTAATTATTGATTATTGATAGACTGATAGTTATGGCAAATTTAAAACTTTGTCAAGCAGCCGTTGAAATTAGAGATTTAATAAACGACAAAAACTGTTTTTATAGCAACTGAAAAATAATTCATAGGAACTAGACAAGTAAACATGTAATTTGGGCGTGTCAGACATGAATTTTCTACAGAAAACAATGTATTTTATGTACGAACATTTGCTTGATCATTTTTTACAGGTTTATTTATTTATGTATTTGATGACATACACCAGAAGTGGCTAACGAATGGAAATTTATCTTTAAGCTCCTTAGTTTCTTTGACAGAAATCAAGGTTTCAAATGTTGTTGGTGTCAGCGCATATCTGAACAGAGACGACTTAAAACTGCCAAATTTTAAATTTTAGTGAAAATTGGTTGAGTGAACTATTGGATCGAAACTATTTGTTGAAAAAACATTTGCTCAGTTGCATTGTAAAAAAAACTCCCCAGCGATTTAAAAGCACGCTTATTTGTGGCGAAGGCGACGTTAATCGGCCAACAAGATTGTTTGATTTTAGCCGCTGCCAATCAATGACAATCTATTGATACTAGCCTCTCCCTTCGTCGTTATCACTCTCAAATCGTCCGCGAAATAAAATAATAAAGTGCCTATACTAGATTCAGAGTTTTTAAACACTTCAGCTTTTCTATACCTTAACTTCGCCACCTGCCATGTTGAGTTCTTCCCTTTTGTTCACTTTTTAATGAAAATGGCACAATTATTCCAAATATTTAGTGGGCATTAGATGCCTGAATGTCACTTTCGTTCAAAAAAATTCTAAACTGAAAAACGTTTAAAACTACTAAAAAATTTAATTTATGCTTGGAACACAACTGGGACGAACGACGAATTTTTCGCCGCGAATATTCGTCGCCAAAAATAGAACACATGCACACAATCATCACGTCGGTCAAAATTGGTCATACGCGGCGAACTTTGAATTAGATTTATTTCTATTTCTTTCGCCGGCGTACGACGACCAAAACAGTACAATGTGTAGTAGTAGTAAATAAATTTTATTTTTTAATAATAATTAATTTAATTTTGTTTTATATATTTAAAATAAGTTTAGAAAATTATTATTTTTTATATGGTCACCCTATCAGCTGTTCCATCTACATACATAAATAAAATGGAAATAAACGAAGTTTTAGACTATAAAAAAGGCTTTCCGACAAACAAACAAACATATAACCAAACTCATTTTGTGCTTTTTATATAGATAACAGCTGTTATTTTTTCGTCGTTATTGTGCTTCATACGTCGAATTTACACAGCGATTTTTTACCGACGTATAGTCGTGTTGGACGAAATTTGTCATTCGACCCAGTTGTGTTCCCAGCATTATTTTACTTTGTCAAACCTGCGGAGTCACTTAAAATAAATATATCAGGTCTTAGAAACGACCTCTATACTTTCAAAACAATGTACCACGTTCGCTGCTCATGTCAGAAAAAGACTGTATAACCCATAAATGTTAACGCCATAAGAACTCATTACCAAAAACAAAAATCACTTAAAACAAAATTACTTTGAAGACATAAAATTATAAATTTAAAAAAGAAAGCAGCACTAAAAATACAACGTTGTTTATGACATTTTCTCCAAACATATCTAGTTTTAGTGAAATGACTAATTTTCCTTTTTTCTTTCTTCACTAGCTTACAATAAAGCTTAAGAAATATTAAAAGAAAAATTCAAAATATTGCAACAAAATTCAAAATATTGCTGTAGCAGCAAATGGAACCAAATTTTAATCAACAATAAAATTAATGGCCTATTCGCATACATAAATATTTTGCCAGATTTAAATGCGTGAGGTTGGTATAAGGACCAGACCAAATACTATTAAATAAAGCCGTGGCTAAGCTGGAAGTCATAACACAAATGTGTAGTTAATGCGCGTGGCACAATTTCATTTTTCTTGTTTCTTAATTTCACATTTTAAGTCAATTCAGCAATTGCTGCTTATTTAGTTCCTCAAAAATGAAAAAAACTAAAAGGCAATAGCTTCGTTTAATACTTATACTCGTATTCATTCATCTAAAGAGGAAAAAATAAGGAGTTTTAAGCACACAATCTTATGCAGAGAATATAAAAGCGTAACCCGGGTTTGTAGAGAGAAAGAGGAAAAACTAGCATAAATTAAGTGCTAAAGCTTATTTTCAAATAGCCTAAAGCAAAACTAAATTTTATTTTCCAACAAACACTAGAAGCAGTAGCTGCCATCATCAACAGCTGCAATATTAAAAGTCTATAGTGTTACTAGCTGATGGTGCGAATAGAGTAGCAGAATAAAGTGCCCGAATGTCTACAGATTAAAAATGAAAGAAATAATGTTGTTCAATGCTTTTGAGTAGTTGTATTGGTCTCTACTAAGTTTTCATGTGATTAGCGTAATTTATTAAAGCCATAATTTACAATGTAATAGCCACAACAACTACTACTACAACTTTAAACATAAAAAATCAAATTTAATATCATAAACAAATGCAGGGCTGAATGGTACCAACTGCAGGAAAAGTTGGCGCATTTCTCGAATTAGAAAACTCCCTTCACGGCAAGAAGAGTTGGATTCAGATCGCTGTTCCAGAGAAATTGGCATCGACTGTTTGACTGAAAACTAACGTTCCGCTTGTCGAGTAACATGCAAATGAAGCTTTGATATGAAAACTTAAGTACAGAGACCACGCATGAGGCATATGCCCAACCAGAACAGGGCAGGTACTAGAACCTTGAGCCCGATCTGTCTGCTGGCTATTTGCAAAACAGATAATCAGAAAGTAAAAAAAAGCAAGACTACCAGAAGATGCTTGATATAATCAAGGCAGCGAATATTCTTTGGCACAAGTGCCTCCAAAGCTGTAAAATCTCCTATCGATAACAGGCCACGTAAAATAGACAGCCGGAGCGTTATCGAATTTTATAAAACAAAGTCTCTGCTATGGCGATATAATTCGAGGGTAGTCCGAGCATTGAGTGAAAATAATGTAGTTTAAGGTGATTCGGCCCAAGCCGTACACCCCGTGAACCCTCAAAGAAGCATTACTAACAACCAGTCCGCATCGTGCGTTCCAGGGGATACAATTTTTCGTTACTGGTCGAACATCGAAAGTTTTTCTCTTCGAGATTCAGCACCCAGATAAGGCGCGCGGACTGGCTTCCTCCCATTGAGTTGTCGGCATGTACAAGATCATACGCCCCCATGGAAAATAAAGTGAAGGTACAATTGAAAAAGCAAAATATTATGCAACTGGTATTCCAATAATTGCTCAGGATTATAAAGAATTGCTCAATGGTTAAAGCGTATTTAGGTGGATTAGCAAGCAGTAAGAGAAAACTTTCAACTGATAGTTTGCCATAACAAATTTTGGATAAATTTGTTTAAGGTTTTAAAGACAACAACAGAAACGTATTAGAAAACGTCCGGCTTAAAATAAATCTTGTCTTGTATTTTTGAAGTTACTTTTTGCTACTACTTGAAGTACTTTTTTAAATTTTTAGCGGAAAAAGCTCCTAATAGGAACCTTTTAATTAGACAGTGCTATTGTGATAATATATGGAAAAGAAATGTTCCAGAACTTTTTACAAACTACCGTTTTGTGAAATTTTGAAATAAACACGTACGTCCTAGGTACTTGTTCCGAAAAAGTAATAAAATAGTAGATATGTAGAAACAACTTTAAGGATATTTTTGAATAAATGGATTAAAGTAAAAGTTCAAAATGATTTTCTCTGATCATTTGCAATTGCAACTTTTACGCTGATACACGAAGGGATTAATTGGAGGTTAAAGAATTCGTAATTTTTTAAGCTTCTTAGGGTTAAAGCGCAAATCCAATTAAGTTTTATGATTTGTTAGTACGCAAAATTTAGTTTTCTATATGCATGTGTAATTTTTATAGCTCTGCTCAAAAATATTTTTTTTTTCAAAGAAATAATGCCACAGCAATGTCAAGCTTCTACAACATAAAATTGCAAAATTATGCTGGTACCATTTATCTTTATGATCATGTAGAACTGAAATTGCCTTAGAACCTCTCCACATAAAGCAGTAGCTGCAGGAGCAGCAGCCATAAATGTAAATGCTCTACAAATGAATGAATTGAAATGAAGACATTAACATTAATAATGACAAAACATCCTGCATTCTGTGTGGAGTAAGTGCAGCACCCAATGCAGTCATAAAAACTTCAACTACATGAGCACGATGATCATTATTACCATGATAATGCTGATAATTGTTGCCCGTTTTCTTCACATTGGATCTGGTAATAAAAACAACACAAAGAAATGAAAAGAAATTGGTATGCAGAGTATATAACTGATTAACAGACAGCGAAACATTAACAATAGCTTGTGTTTTAGGCGCTAGGAAACTGTTCAACATTGTCGAGAGGCCCAGTGTGAAAACGTTTAAATCTCCCTAAGATACAACAGCTACACACAACATTTTCTATGCAAACTTAAACAGAGTATTTGAAACGAAATTTTGTTTGAGGCTTATGTTACACTGAAGTTAAAATGACGACTCCTTGTTGAAGATATTAAAATTTATGCGCAAAATTTTTTATGGTCCAACAACAATCAACAAACTACAACAACTTTACTACTGGAAAGTAGCATAAGCGACATTTTTGAATTTGTGTTTGTTGCATTGTAACAGTTTTACGTGCAGTACCAGCCAACAAAACAAAAAAGTCGTATAAAACTAAACTCATACAACTTGTGCGACATTTATCACAAGTGTCAAGCTAATGCAGCGAAGTTCACTTCAGTCTTGTATCGTCTGAATATCGCTGCCACACATCTACAACTCTACCTACTGTTGCTGTAGCCATTTTATTCCTGAATTGTTTTTTTTTTTTGCAGCTAGCCAGTTTAGGCTACTGTTTGTTTGAAAAACTGCTTACAAAATTAAATAAATGAATGTTTGCAATATACTGGGTACATTAAACAATTTTGTACGTAATATTTGCTAGTGAATTGTTGGTCAACATGGAATGAAATTGTTTTGCAGTTACTCGAGAAGAAAAATTACGAAAATTGGCCAAACAATAGCAACAGTTGCACTTAAGTGCAGTTAAGTATACAGAAAAACGAAAAAAATGTTGTAAAATGTTTGCCATTTTCTCACTTTTTTCACTCATTTTGGAAGTATGAAAAATTATATTCATAAAACTAGAAAACCATTTGGGTGTTTTATGTCGCATGATTTGTGAGAGAAAATTTGTTTGGATTAACGAACTCATTATTTCATGTTGTTAAGTATTTGTGGGTATTCACTTATCGAAAATTTAATGGCTGGCAAATGAACGCCAAATAAAAAATTGCTTAAAAGAAATTTTGAAGAGTATAATGATTGTAAAGCTGTGTTGCGTATTTTATTAAAATAAAGAAAAATTTATATTTCATACCAAAATCAGAAGACTAAAAGAAATTACATTGAAAAATAATGTGTATCTTTGTGTGGTAATTTGCAAGGCAAACTCAATAGCCACTACTGGTAACCCATGTGTCCCACTTATATTTTTCCCCTTTGGCAGATTTTGATTATAGTTTTGTTTATTTATATATTTATTAATTTATTTCTATGCTCCTTCGTGCTCCTTAAAGGGCATATAAGAATAATGCATAGTAAATAATTTTACACTAGCGGAAATCACTCTTCGTTGCATGTCTGTTTTTTTTTGCACACTTCGTATGATTTTCTGCCATAAAGCGTGAGTGTTTTTTTTAAGCGTTTAGCAAATTTGTTACAGAGTTACATAAAGTGACTTTGCCGCATGCAATAAGCTAAGTCGCAGCCAGTATATAAACGCTAACGCCGCCTCCAGACTGTTTACGCAAAGAAAGTATTTGATGTGTGCATAAACTTTCTATAAACTCATACCAATTAATGAAGTTTTGTTTGATATTTAAATTCTTACTATTTTAGCAAAAATTAGCTTCAATTATAAGTCTATGTTAGCGCAGGTTTCTAGTTGCTTTGATTTTAAAAGAAAAATACACAGCTGCTTTAGCATTGCAAATTACTAATCTGCAACGATTTTTGCCCTAGCATATTTGCTCAATTATAGCAAATCTTAGTTTCATATATTTTGTTGTTATAGTTTTGCAAAATATAGCATATTTGCTAGACTTGCTACATTTGCAAGATTTGCAAGGGTTGTTTACAACCAAGAGTGAGTTCCCCTACTACTAGGATATAGTGCAAACTCAGCACAGATTCTGGCAAAGGTGAAAAATAGGCACAATTAGCTCTAAATATGGACAGAGAATAAAAATGGCGTGAAGAACGTGATGAAAGTGATTAAAAGATATGTTTATTGCTTATCAAGAATTCTGAAAATATATTTCAACTTATTTAATTGAAAACAAAAGAGACATTTATCACAATTCTTCATTGGTTAGAATGTGAGCTCTGTACGTTGGGTCCCAAATTATGGAGCAATATTTCACAATAGGTCTAAAAACACACGTATACAATTGCTTTGGTGATATACGGGTTCAGCGTTTTATAAATCCTAAAAGAGCACGAGCTTTGGTAACCGTTATTGAAATACATTGAAGAACATTTAATTTGGCATCTAGTAAAATTCCAAGATCTGAGGCGACATTCACATATGACCACTTAAAACGTAATTGACGTTAATATGAGATAACACCACACACTAAAAGCATCAAGATCACACTGTAGAAGAATACGATCAGCATGACGACTGAGAGTTAAATATACTTTGACAACATCACCACTACGATACAACGGCGATTGGAACAGACGCAGCTTAAACCAATGATCAGAAGTTTGAGGGGTTTGACTCACGTTGTTAAATGCAAAAGACTTGAAACAGTTGAGGAACTTTTACGAAAGACGTATTGAACTGGAGGTAAAACGAATTATATGAATTTCCATTGTTTACATTATTTTAAATTTGAACAAGTAAATTTATAAAATTATAATGTAACTAGAGCTGGAATGTAGTACTATAAAAACTAAATTAAAAATTACTGGTTATAATGCGTTACTATTTGTCGTTATCATGAACAACCGCTTAATCCTTTTTAGGAGCGCTAAAATAAATGCGCGCTCTTTTTGCAACAATTCCATTTTTTTGTCAGAACTTCTACGATATCCTTGTAACTAGTGAGCAGATTTAGCATATCATAAAGGTAATTCTATTATATATTTTTGAATTTTATATTTAACCCAATAAAACAAACGCATCTCCAGTTATGCTAACACTTTTCTCATTAAGACATGAGGATATATCTGGAAAACTATAACTGATAGAAGAAAACTAATGACAGATTTGAATTCAACACCTTAGATATCCTGCTTTTAGTTGTGAAACAAACAAATTATGACGGCAATTTGTTGACTTGTGTAATCAAAGAAAAAATTTCCTTCCTTTTGTCCATCTAACTCTTATGGGAGCTTCCACTTTATGGGCAAAAGTTTTTAATGAAATTCAAAATTTACTCTAACGAAATCAGCCACGTTTCAAAAATAAATTGAAACAATTTGCAAACGTTGTTCTGGCATGAATCTAGTAACGATTACTTGATAAATTCAACCAACGTTGGGATGTAACGCAGCAATGTTGCTAAATTAAATTTCTGCGCTTCCAAGCAAATAAACCTCAATATAAAGAGAACATGTTTTATTTGATTTTTCAATATTAACTTGTCGAGGCTGTTAGCAACAAGATGAATTTATTATACCTCACGCATTAAAATATCTTCATTAATAAAGGGAAGCATTCCATTTTTAATTGTTCTTGTCAAGTGCAAATTATTTCTCCCACCCTGACCTGTCATGAAGAGACTATTAGAGTTCAAAACCATATGATAGCTATGAACAATTGCAGTTATTTTAACGCGTGCATTTTCTTTAAAGCGCAACTCTTGGTAGAGTACAACTAAAAATACACCACGGAATATCATTCCGTTAAGAGTTTCGATAGAGAACCATCGTTTTTAAAAAGTTTAATTTTGAATTGAAGCGGTATTACGGCTAGTAATCGGTGTTATCGCTCAGTAAAAAAATTCAATTGTTATTTCAAACCCTTCTCTGCAGGATTTTCATTTGAAGAAAACAGTAACGTTATTTAAATAATAATTGAAACAGGAGGAAGCCCCAGAAAAAATTAATTATATATAAAAAAAGAATAAATTACTTAAAAAACAAATATTCAAGAAATTAAATAAATATTAAGGTGAGAAGCACAGCACAGCAGCAATTCTAGCCAACATGACGACTGACAACTCTAATACTTTTGAACCCAAATAATAATGATGCTGATGATAAAAACTACACGTACTTGAGTTGTTGCTTACAATTTAAAATAATATCTCTATACAAAAGGCACAGTTGAATTTACTAAATGAGAAAAAAAAGGAGAAAAAACAGAAGAGAACAGGGAAACGTAAGGAAATCCAATGCATGACAATAGGAAGCCACTGGTGGCATGTGTATTTAGTATGTTGTTTACGACTGTGGCATCTGTGTAGATTGAAATGCAAAAGATCTTTTCGTTTTCTCACTTATGTATGGATGTATTATTTTAGTTCTCGTGTCGTGTTTTAATACTTAAATAAAAAACAAAAATAAGACAAGTAATAAAATATAAATACGCAAAAAAGAAAATTGTGCGTGTGAATAAATCTCAAGTGGTTTAATTCTTTTGTGAACTGTGAAATGTTTGACGCTTCATTTATGTTCATTTATACAATAAAGCACAGCACGTTGGTTAAAAATATATCACACTTGTACGAGTATAATGATGTGGATTATGACAACATTGTTTGGATGCCATGTACATATTTTCGGTTTATGTTGAGCGATAAAATTGGTATATTTAATAATGGGAGAGGAAGGTCAGTAGGAAATACACAGAAGTAAGTTTTTGAGTAAATAATTTTAATTTATATTTGATAGTAATTTAAAAATATTTAATAAACAACTTTTCTTCTTACGTATTAGTAGAGTTCGGTAACCGAGCGAGCACGTAGCAGTGTGAATACTAATTAATACGCAGAGCTCGTCCTGCCGTTTTAACGTGATTCGATTAACAGAAGAAATACTATGTATTTATTTTCGTATTAAAAAATTAAAAAAAGAAAATATATTTTGCCTTATCCTGATGAGCACATTATCATTATGAAACTTCATTATGCTGAGGGCGCTTCTCGGAGAATTTCGAGGAGTGCTTAAAAAATCGTAAGAAACTGGCTAGTAAGTCTCCTTCAAGTCGACGATCTGTTTGGTCTCTTGAAAACGTTGTTGCTTTAAACGCCAATGTCGCCATAGAGCGCTTTTATTAAGACACCCTATAAATAGAATTTATTGTTAAGTTAGATATCGGAAATCTTTTCGATCATAGGATAGGTAATCTTTAATATTCTTGTATAAACCCTGAACTGGCCTGTTATTCCCACCTGTATATTTATTCAAAGATTTTCTCATTTACTCCTCGCATTCAGTTAAAAGATATATTAGTAATATCTGTACGATTGTCTGTGGAGATTGATGGAGAGGAAACAAATTGACGAATGATTTGGGGTTGTATATTGGTATATTACCACTATAGCAATAAGACGACGCAAAAAGCACAAAGTGGAATATAAAGTGCAATTCAAGTTGAGTTTCCACCTGCCAGTGGCTAACAAAATTAAATTAGTATTCTAGCACCTTTAAAGACTTAGTTACAGAATGTGCGATTTATCTAATGGGCGGTTGTAAAAATGCACATAGCGTTTTACGGCAACATTTTGATAAAAAATTTCCGCATTTAAGGATCACAAAAGTCAAGAGAGATTTGCCGAAAGAAAATGCATCCTCAAAGACTATCTGTTTTGTGTGTCATATACAATTCTTATTTAATTATGACTATAACTACAAAATCAAATATTATTATTTAAAAAAAAATGTGAAAAATATTGATCCGTTAAAGTAACTCCTGACCTCTTGGCAAGGCCAGTGTTGTAATAAAGTTACAAGTACCACTGGAAGAAAATCTAAAAGTAGATTTATGGCCCTTTTTGCGATAAAGCTTTTCTTCAATTTCCCACCGGTTCTATTATTACTTTATTGGCGAGTGTTGGTGAAGTTGTTATTATTTGTTCCCCGATATATTTATCAGTCATTCATTTATTCATACACTCGTTCATTCATACCTGTTAAATTTTATTTTTACATTGTGTTGTTGCTCTTGTTGTTAGTGGATCATTTCGTCCCCTCAATATAACAATAGCTTATGTGCTCATACGCTATTATTTTTCTATTGCATATTTAGAATCTCCATCATTGGTTTTATGTCTGGTAAAAATTTCGTCAAATTCCACTTCCAAAAAGTGGGTCAAAATGTCGCTGGAAAAAATGGTGTATAATTTCTTGTTCAAAAGTTTCCTTCAATAAGTGTGTAAGCTCATATGCGCTATTTTACTTGAAATTGCCACTCCAAAGTTTTTATAAAAGAATAATAATGTATACGCATTATACTCCATTTTAGCCTGTAGAAAAAACTACAATTTATCAAAACTTTAACTCATAAAATAGCTTCGAATAATATACACTATTGTTTGAGAAATAGTTTCATTCCGACCATTTCTATACCCCACATAAGCTGTTTTATTTTCAATACAAATTCGAAAGTTTTATTAACAATTGACAAGAATAGTAGCCTATGCGATGTTTACGTTCTTTTGACAACATGAATGCCAATGAAATATTGTAGTCATTTGAAATTTGTGTTTGCAAATTCAGTTCGCAGAGAAAGTTTGTTCGTTAAAAATATGGATTTGAAACGTCTGAGTGAGTATCTTCTATTATATAATGTAAGTGAAGTGAGTAAGGTAAATATCAACAGGCTGTGACACGAAACCACCATTAGTTGTGGAAATTGCTCCATAGACTGATGAGTCTGATTTCGCTGTGGGATCGGCGGACATAGAGATACCTGGAACAGATGATGAGAATGGTACAGACTTCTCTGTAGGATCGTCGGACGAGTATGTCCCCGATTCAGATGTAACAGCAATTTAAAAGTGTTTACTTTTGACCTCCAGTCAGTGTTAACGACTCCTTGTAGCAACGTGAGCACGATGTATTACAGTCGAAAGTTCGCGACGTACAATAACACATTTTACGACATTGCCAGTGGAGATGGTTACTGTTTTCTATGGGATGAAAATCAGGGTCAACGAGGATCGGACGAAATTGGGACCACAACATGGAAAATGATGAACTCGTTAGACGAATCGGTAACCGATGTTATTCTCTACTCAGACTGCTGTGGGGGACAGAACAGAAACAGGTTCATTGCTACACTATTGATTTATATCAACAATACTTTGAAGCTAAATTCGATAACAATTAAGTATCTCCAAAGCGGACATACACAAATGGAGGCAGATTCGATGCACTCTGCAATAGAAGTGCGAAGAGAAGTATATGCGTCTATTCGCCGGGAGAATGGCCAACTATAATGAGACTGGCAAGACGGAAAACCCCCAATGCTGTAGAGAGGCTTCAATACAGTGATATGATTGATCTCAAAGCCATGTTTTCGAGGTTAGGGCATAGCCTTAAGAAAAATATAAAAAATGACTCGGTTAATTGGCTTAATCCTAAGTTCATCCAAGTGAACCAAAATCAACGAAAACAATTATTATACAAGGAGGAATGGGATGGAGACTTGGAAGTAATTGATATCGGAGGAACGCGAAAAACAAAAGAGGTGATCAACTTTTCGTTTACTGGAAAATACAATAAAGAGCTGCCAATTTGTAATCGAAAATTGCATGATCTCCAAAATTTGTGCAAAAAGAATGTAATTCCTCGTGGCTCGCAGTCATTTTTTTTTTAACTTACAAGGTGGAAAGATGCGAAATTGTTTAGATGAGCCAGATGTAGCAGAGGAAGAGAAAGAAGACGAATGAATTTCTAGTTATTTCTGATTTACGCAATGTATACCTTAATTTGTCATAATTTTTTGTTTATAATAACCCAAATTAGAAAGTAAAGAATATGTGCCACTGAATTAACAAAACTATGAATTAATCACGGTTTTATAATGTTACAAATTGATATTTTTGAGATCAAATATTTTAATAAAAATACCGTAAAATTATTGAATAAAACAGCGTATACCATACAAAATAAAATAGTGTATGAGATACATTATACGAATTTCCTACAAAATAAAATAGCCTCTATGGAGGGCTTGCGCTTTGAATGACATAATTATGGTCTTGAAGGATTCGTAGAATAAAAAAAATTGGTAAATTTAAAGACAAGAAACTGTATAATGTATTCGTCGAAAAATCCAATATGAAGAATTTTTATTTACCGCGATATTGAAGTTTTAATAGACATCCGATTTGACAAAAACTTTAAACTCGATTTTCTCAAATACCCAAACAAATTATACGCTATTGTTGTATTGAGGGGACGATTTATTGTAAATATGTGCACTCTCATATGTGTGCGTGTTTGTGCTCTTGTGTATGTATAAATTATAATGGTGCGGTGTGAAGAAAATTAAGAAGAAAAACTTGTCTACGTGTTATTTTATTTATTTTACTAAAAAGTAAACAAATAATGCCAACAACTGAGAAACAATCAAAAAAAGAAGTAAAGAGAAATATTTATTACTGTCCTCCCACTAATACATAAATTTACACATACAAACGCACAGATGCCTTCGTGCTGTCAAAGAATTATTTATTTCACACAGTTATATATGAATTCTTTATATGTCAGCATGTGCATTTATATTATTGCGATTATAATCATGTTTTCTTATAAATTTTTCATGGCTTTTATTTTAATTTTCAGCTTGTGAAATTTAATTTTCATAGAGAAAACCTCCAGGGTTTCAATATGCAGCAGTAGCAACGTCTTTGTTATATACAACTATCCAATAAATATGAAACTTTCTTATTTCTCACCAATGTGCTGCAAGCCAAACTAGTTCTAAACTTTCGTGGTAATTCTACACTGGTACCTTGGCTTTATAATTTCTATTAGCAGGCACGAACATTTAGACAACAATACAAAATTTTTTTTCTGCTGTAGCAGTATGCACATAAATGTTTGAGTTAATGTCGCTAGTATTTCCTTATATTTTGCTTAGATCTCCTGCGAACAGCAGCAATAAACAAATTATCGTTTCTTTAACTTCGAGTAGCAGTGATTTTCTAATTTGTATTGCGTTCGCCTTTCAGAATACATTACACACATGCAAATACATACAATATCCCAGCTACTGGCAGTCAAAGAAACGAAATTTTTTTACTGTTGTCCGCTGCAGCAATAACCAAAATAGAAATATATACTAGCGACATTAATTTAACAAGTTTCGAGTGAACTGTAAAACATAATTAGTGTTTGTAATTAAATTCAAAGTTTCGTTAGAAAACAAAAATAACACATACATGCACAAGCCTGTTTGTTTTCAAATATTTTCTCCAAAGATGAAATAGTATTTCGTTTAAGGTCTAACTCTAGCAAACCGTACTTACAGGTTATGAGCATTTTGAAATTTTCAATTTCATGCCAGGTTTGTAAAGAAAACCTACTCGATTCGAAAAAACTTTCTGAAATATAGTGTAATATTATGCCTTTTGAAGAGTTTCTTAGGTGACTTAAGATCATTACTTTCGAAATTAGAGCACAGAGCATATTTATTCTATCGGTCCACATAAAAAATATTGAGCCAGGCAACCCCTATGAATTAAATATTAGTTAAAGCCTATTCCAGAATTTTTTCGCCACTCCGCGGATATCGCCCTTTTAGTTTTTTCTACACTGTTGAAACCGGTTTGATTGGAACTTCATTTTAAAATATGAAAATTGAAAATATGGCAAGATGAGTGCCGCGTTTGCTCACAATTGAACAAAAACAGTGTAGTGAAACTTTGTAAAAGAGTATATAGTGATGGTTCACTGCAATAAAGCCGAGATATTACTACTATTCACAGAAATTTTAACCCTAATCAAAAATCAAATAATATGAAATTTAAACTGGACAATATAACATTTAAGACACTCACCTCTAGAAGGGCAAAAATAAAGAACTTATAGTATTTAATGCTTCCTTACTCATGGAGACTACTCCCTCGGGCTTATAGCCATTATGATGAGGTTATTTAAGTTAACTAACATCCTTGGCATTAGCGTATAGAGCTAAAAGGAATTCGCTGAAAAAAGATGTTTGCACCAAATTTTTAGGACTATAAAAATATATTCCAAAAACATATTCTTGCAAAATTGTTAAATGGATTTTCTTAAAATTTTATTTTTCTATGCTGGTGAAACCAGCCGCCAAAAAAGTTAAACTGACTGTTCGCCTTCCCTGTTAAATTGGTTGCAAACATATTTACTGTTGTTTGCTGCTGTCTGTCTCACTGCCTGGTTGGATATTTGAAATTTCTCTGATTTCAATCGCTTGCAGTTATAGACATTTACAAATGTTCGTTTGCAATTTGCTATTGTTGACAGTGGCCATTCGTTATTTGTTTAAGTCTTTCTTTTATTTATTGTTTGTTTACTGCTATTAGCTGGCCTAAAGGGGCTGCATTTACTTACTTTTCAAATGCTCTTTTTCTTTTCTTTAAATAAAATTTCAGCTGATTTTTCACACACAACGTAATTACTTTGAAAATAATAGTTTGACCTCTAACGTTTCTTTTGCAATTTGTAGCCATAAGACGTTGTTATCAAGGCTTTGAGTAATGCGTAGTTGGAGAGCAGTTGTTTTAGAAAAGCTTTATGACAACTAATGACCATCAGAAAGGAGAATGTAGTCCTTATTTTATTTGCAGTTAAAAATAAAGGACTTGAAGCTATTGGGTTGTTTAAATTTCACATTTGCTTCAAGAAATCATTTTATATTTTACGTTGAATAATTTTGATTTAAGGGATAAAGTTGAAGTAATTAACTTTTTTACAGTCATTACGAATAACTAAAGAAGTCTGGCAGCATTGTTCGATTAGGGGAAATTGTATTTATTATTATGTTATAGGCTAAAATAGCACCGTGACTTGATGGATCAATCGGGCAGCCTCGTGTCCAGCCAGAACAATGCTAGACTTTTTATAAATCCCCTAATAATTTTTGGCTTTATTTTAACTAGGTTGTATTGAAGCAGTATTCGACTGGTTAAATATTTAAGCCTTGCCAACGCAGAGCAATCACATGGAACATATCTTTTTGTAATAGTTCAGTTTACTGTTAACAGTTTAGTGTAGAGTTTAACATAATTTCTGTGGAGATTTAGAATAGACTCTACCTTAATATGTTTGGGGTCAATGAATTTTTACGACTGCTGCATGCCTGTTCGGATTTTTCAGTAAGCGTGTTGATCTGTTGAAGCCCTCCCAGAAAAATTTCGATTGGAACGAGTGGTTAGCTAATGGCTTTAGGGTTGCCTGATTTTTGACATGCGCTAATACAGAGCATTAAACCTCGAACCTTTGCCTGAAAGATGGAAGCTTTTTCCCCATTGGAACTGCTTTTCGTAAAGGTATCCAAATTCCCGCCCCAGCACTGCCATCTTCTATAATTGTAAGTCCTGTTCTGTTCCCACTGATGATCACTTTAAAATGCTTGGAAAAGTTTTGTGTTTTTTTATCCTGTTTGATACAACGAGATGTGGGTATTTCCAGACAGCTTTCAGAGCCTTTGCATGCGCTGTAATATTGCGTTCCTTAAGATCAACTAGAATCGCGAGCCTCAATGCCGCACTGCCTACTGTATTTTAATTACAAGATGTAGGGGAGTGCAGTGATAATTCCTAAGGATTCACGTTCTCATTGCTCCCGGTACATTCTAGCTGGATATCCGATATACCTTGTTAAGTACCATCTGTCCCTATGACTATTTCATTGATGCTATTATCAATTCAATTTGATTATACCATCGTTTTCTGTCGAGAGCTTCATGTTTTACAATACTCCCTTTGACACGCATAATTATTATTTCAAAAATGTTTAATTACTCTAAATTAACAAAAGTGTCAAATATGCTGACCTATTTTCAATAGCTTTGGTAATTTCATTTAGAAAAATTTCATTTTAATTTTTAGCAAACATATTTTTTCTTAAGGTAAATGCAAAAGACCTCTTACAGAAGAACCAGCTTACAGACCAGTAGGGAAAATATACTCAGGATGACGTAGTTTTATATTCATTAGCAGATACCAAAAAGACGAGAAGGACGTGATATATATTATATAAAAAAAATACTTTTACACTGATCACACCGTCGCTTATTTAAATTGTTTGCCTTACTTATTGTTCGAGCGCATCGAAAACACTTTTCATAATATGTTCTTCGTAACAACTAAAAGTGAGAAAAAAATACTTGATATAGACATATACAACACTTGAACCTTCATATATCCACAATTGAAGAATTTTTCATCTTGCACTTTAGAGTTAAACAAAATCTATAAAACCAGATACCAAGAATTGAAAACAGCCACAACAAAAGATAAAGTTGTTCACAGGCCAGGCCAGCCCAGCCAATAAAGGAAAAACGTTGGTCATAGCTTCATATAAAAGTAGAAAAAAAATGCACTTTCAATTGTTAAAATGCAATTCCTAAAGATGTTATTGCTTATGCTGCTGCTGCAGATGATGTCGAAAGCTTAAATGTCGTTATAGAAATGAGAGGTGGAAGAATAAGAATAATAATAAGAAATACTTTCAAGCCACAACAATAACAGCAACTATGTATGAATGTACCTTTTGTTGTGTTGTGGACATACAATAGTATTTTTCGTACATACATTTATTCGCATGGCATTGTGTTGTGTTCTTGAACGGCATAGAATTTTTGGTTTCATTTGATTTTATGATTTATGGTACACCCATGATTCGATAATCGTGGTAAAACACTTCAGTAGCATACAACTTGTTCAGTTGCTCCTGTACAGTTCAGAGTTTTGATTAATTCTGCGTACTGTGTACTATAAGCACACTTTTCTATAAACAAACAAGGACTTCTTACCATAGGGTGACCGTATGTCTAAGTATTCAGTAAGATTTACCATTGCATACCGCATCGTTTTAGAAATGGCGAATGTGTATGATTTATTAAAAAAGGTCAGTTGAAAATACGCAATTCATGGATTCAGTCCGTAACTATTTCATCGGATCGTATATAAATATGCACGTGAGTACACTTTATTGGACTATAAGCCGCTATAAGCCAAACAGACAGAGATTGGTACATAATCGCTATAGCGGACGGTATTGAAAAAGACCGTGAAATATTGAGTCGCCTCGATCCAGCTGAATTAGGCATTGCCAGGGAGTCAAGCCGCTCTATACTGCGGTTGGATTTGGAAGTACATCGAACAGTGCAACAAGTTCTAATAACCGGGTTGTCGAATAAACAAATTATAATGAAAGTACTAAAAATTTCCAAAAATAGAGGCCTATAAAAGCCTCTGCCAAAAGAATACTTTGATAATATTTTTGCTATCTAAGTAATCAGATTTTTTTTATTTTTGTAGATTGCTCATTAGATTTAATAAAAATAGAAAACTGGGATACTAAAAAAAAAATCTGAATTGTCCACCGCTAACAGTATTGGAGTTTGTAATTTTGATTCAAAGAGAATATAGGCGCACGTTTGGCGGCAATCCCCCGAGTAGATGGACCATCATGAGACTAGTGAATTATTTTGCAGAGCATGCGACAGTCGCTAGAAACCCTTATAATCAAAACCCTTCCGTTCGAATAGAGGAAACTATTGCTGCCGTAGCGTTTCAGCAAGGAGATTATCTGTTCAAATGGGTGTCAGTAGGCAGACTTTGCAGGCAATAATTTATAAGGATTTGAACTTATTCCCCTACAAAATTCAAATCGTTGAAAAGTTGCCGATTCGCTTTGACTTTTGCCAGAAGATGCTTGAAAAGGTAAAAGAGGATAAGAGCTTGCTGAATTGTCTTCGCATGCCTAATGAGGCTCTTTTCGATCTGAACGGCAACGTAGACAACCGAATTGTTGCATATGGAGTGGTTCCAACACAGACATACTGCATTAGAGAGAATTTCATTAAATTCGCGACCAAGTGTGGTGTGCATACTTCTTTGAACAAAGCGGACACAGCGTTACGGTGACTGGAGCCCGTTACTTAAGCATGCTAAACAATTTTTTCTATCCGGAACTACGGCGAAAGAGAATTACCTTTAATTCTGTGTGGTTCCAACAAGATGGTTATGGTCGAATAACGCAGGAACAGGCTCGTTTCAAGAAACTCAATCTTATTTTGGTCTCCATTGGACTTTTTCTTGTGGGGTTATTGAAAACAGGAAGTGTACGAAAAACAATCAATTCGAGCGACAATAGTTACAATTCCATAACTTTGTGTTCAGTAATGAAAAACTTTTTGATAGCATGTCGCATCTGCGTGAACGAGCAGGGCGGGTATTTAAATTTAATTATCTTTAAGACTCTCTAAACTATTTTTAATACAATTCAATTTGCTTTCAAATGAAAAAAATTGAATAAATTCGATGCATTACAAAAAAATTATTCCACTTTCTGAATTTAGCAAAATTCATCAGCCAGACATACTGCATTAGAAAGAATTTCATTAAATCGCGACCAAGTAGCACAGAAAACCGCCGAAATATATAAAAGTCGCATACTACAGAAAAATCAGCAGGAAAAAGACGACAAAATCAGTAAAAAGCATACACAACAAAAAATACACACACAAGCTCGAAATGTTTGATACAATTTTTGATGAAATCATAGGAAAATTGCAAATGCTATAAGATGAAGTAACACACATCTAAATGGCAAACAAATTGTTTTAGCAAATATAAAAAATTACCATTCAGGAAATTACAAAAAAAACCTAATTCAGACATTTTTGTATAAAATTCGACACAGCCTACTATGGCACGTTTATATATTATAGATAAAATTTCATTACAGAAATACTCTAACCCAGTTTTCCGAGTTTCAGGTGCATTTCTTAAAATACACTTTACGAATTTAATGCAGTTCTTGTATATGCGTAAAATAAAATCATAAATACGATTTATTGCTTCTCGAATAGTTTCCATCTTCCTTGCAAACTGTCTGTCTTATTTTTCAATTTATTGTGACCATTAGTATTCGTGCTCGCTGTTGGTTGAATGTATTGCGGCCTTTAATAAGATGTCGAACTCAAATCAACATACAGACAGACTGCCACTTTGGGCAAGTTACAGTCAGACCTGGCGTTGAATACGAAAGAAGAGCCTGAGAAATTCAACTTCATAAATTTTATTAATTCAGAAGAATATGTGGTCGACGAACATAACTTCTATAAAGAATTACAAAAAAGTTTTACAAAAAATTTTGCTGAAGGGCAGTCAGTCAGTAGTTCATTCATATTGCACATAGATGCAAAGAAGTTGTATGTGCGCTCTTTTGAGATTCTTTAATGAATTTAAAGTAAAAATTCATGTTGCAGGCATAATACAAATTTTAGCGATGAGTGGAATAATTTTTACTTTTATGTTTTCACATTTTATTCTGCATTGGAGAATTCTGTGAGAGCTTTTCAATTCGTACGTTGAATAACATGTTTTTTTATGGTTTCGGTTTATTTAAACGAAAAATAATAAGAACCGTTTAGCATTGAAAACCGAACATTCTTTTAAAAGTCTTAGACAATATTTAAAATTATCCTTAATTAACTCAAGAATGGTTCAGATTAAAATTAGAGATAATTTTGGCAAAGTTGTCTTAACCCCAATTCTAATTTATAAGAGAGTGACATTGGCAGCTGTTTATTAAAATGTTGAGTAAACAGAAACATGTGCTTCCGTAGCACAATATCAGTTCCTACAACCGAAGATATTTGGATAAATAAGGATCCTCAACATTACTGACGGATACAACAGCAATATTATCCTCCACTAACAGAGTTTCTTCTATAGACATAAATTCTTTTGATCATGGTGATTATATTATGCTAAAAGTGCGTTAAAAATATTATTAATAAAGCATTTAATTCAATGCTAAAGTCCTCTAACTTAAAGCGTTTTTCGAATGGAATCGTTTTTATTATAAAATGGTCATTCTATCAGAAGACTTCGAATGAGATCTAAAACGACGCTTAGGAAAATACAGATTCTAAAGTTTCGTTTATAAGATAAAGTTGTGGTTAACTACCAATCCGTTGTAAGGAATAAATTTATTTCTTAAATGATTTCCCTTAAAATTTAATTTCCATTAAAATACCTTTCACAAAAAAGGCACTGATAACAAGCAAAATTAATTACACGATTTTAGTGACTTTAAAACTAAAAAGGCCATATTGGAATGCTTCGTATTCGATTATTTTAAAACACATTTTGCGTTTTAGTTACAAATTAACAACACCCTGCTAAGTACTTTAATATTGATTTTTTTTTAACAAAACAATGTACTGTCTCCAGGTGTATTATCTTGAAAAGGGAAGGCCTTTTAATGGCGCTCCTAGTTAGTACCTTGCCTATTTATAAACTCATGAGTAATATTTCATGCAACTAAAGAGCACTTTTCTCGAAGTATAGAACTTTAAGTAGACAATACTGTGTGATATGTGCCCCATTTTGACAACTGTTATTTGTTTTCTGTTTAGTTTGGTTTGCCATTTCATCAAGAATGGACTGACACTTGAACAACGCTTGCAAATCGTTCAATTTGTTTTGAAAATAATCTACAAGTCAACATACAGTTTTATCGCAATATTCTGTTTAGTATGGAGTATGGAAAATCCACGACACAAGCTCCAGGTCGTGGAATCATTGGTCTATATTTCTTCGAAAACAATGCCGCCAGAACGTTACAGTTTATGGTGACCGCTACAGGGCCATGTAGCCATATGCCGTAAATCATACTCAAATAGGAATGTGAAAGAATTATCTTTGCAATAAAGCCAAATTCAGGGTACAAAATTGCTCTGGAATATCCACATGATCTTCGACTCTTTGGGCTACAGTAATAAAATAACTTTGCGTCTACAATGCTTGTAATTGCGAAGCTATTCGGATTTTTTATTTGTTCTTTTTCTCCATGCCACTATTCTCAATTAAGCAATCGCTAATTTTTATCGTTTGGGTACTCATTACTGAAATATTTCCAACAATAACGCAGGCTGAGTGATACGAGTATTATTACTTAAAATCAACCATTATCCATTGATAGGGATGTCTTTAAAAATCTCTGCACAAATGTTTGCTAATTATATAGAGCAGCCAATTTGTTACTCTCGGTGGTTAGGATTGCTGTGCGATCTCCATTACGCACCAATCTTAAAAATACCACAAGTGCTACAGAAACTTGGTGCTTCGAGCAAAGTTATTATATCTGATGGAGTTTTAACCGCAAAATATTAGGTTATTATCCTTCAAAGAGTTAAGCGTTGGCGCAAAATATATTCCATCGTTTTGTATTTCTATCGCATGCTCTGCACACGTTACTATGTGAACTTCATACACAAAGCAAATATTCTTGTAAACTTGAGTGTCCTCTTATTT
Organism: Phania funesta; assembly: GCA_963932375.1. Classification (NCBI taxonomy): domain Eukaryota; kingdom Metazoa; phylum Arthropoda; class Insecta; order Diptera; family Tachinidae; genus Phania; species Phania funesta. The sequence continues at coordinate 33,812,198 of OZ010655.1, read as the reverse complement.
TACTTTGTTACGTTTGGATCATCCTATACGATTTTTGTAAATTTTGTCACAACTTCGATAATACACAGCGCGCTATTTTTGCCCAGTTTTTAAACTCATTCCTAGAGGCCTTAAACGGCTTCGCATTAGAAAGTTTTTGGTAACCAATTCTTTCGTTTTCAGAGTATTCTTTCGTTCACTACCAAATACCACCTGGTGGCCTGGCAAATAAAAGTTTATATAGCGGATTTATTGCTTCAAAGAAATAGAAGTCCCCGGGGCTTCCCTAGAATAAATTTTTTTAAATATAACTTTAGGGTAATAGAATTGTAAAAATTAAAATTGGCCTTAAAGTAGCAGCACTGGATTTTTATATTTACTTTAATATTTCACCATAAAACCAACAGGAAACGACGATGTCTGTTTATAAAATCGAAATCAAAAACTGCAGACAACCGAAGAGTAATAAGTGGAATGAGAGCAGAGGACCAAACTCTAATTTGATTTTAATTGAATTGTTTACGCCAAAGTATCTCAGCAACATATTAAATGTTTGTTTTTTTTTCCTTAACTTCAAGCACTGGTTGAATGAAAATATTAGGGACTGAATGTGTATTTGACTGTTTGACTGACGGCTTGTTTGTCTTATGTTCATACGTATGGAAGTATTTTGTTACGTATAATGTTTTTATGGTCAAAGTGATATGAGAATGTATAGAAATTAATATTTGAAGCACTTTTTGTGTGTCGGAATGCTTTGTCCGTTCTGTGAACGCAACCTCTCTGTCTTGGCTTGGCATATTTATTAATTTTATAACTCCTTGCGTCCCATCCGCCTCTTCGGTTATGGCAGTTTGTCTGTGTGATTGATTGGTGTGTCAGAATACTGTTTAATAAATTTTGCCTACGTTTTTGTTTACTCTATTTATGGTAAAGGGTTTTAATAATTTAATAAAACATAATTAAATAACCACTAAATAACGGGTGGGCTCTCTAACATTTGCAATTTGAATAGGCTGTAAAAAAACTAATTGTTCTATTAAGAATTGAACCTCTACATTTATAAATAAAACATAATTTTTTTCAATGACTACTACCAGCACAAAGCCAGTCAAGAATAAAAATTCCATAAAAAAACTTTTGCGGAGAAATGATTTTAATTAAAATTTGAAATTCCGAAAACTAAATTTCGAATCAAACTTTTATACCAGTTATCTAGGAAATGCATGCCGGACATCCTTAATACGAACCAATATGGATAATTCGGTAACATTCCTATTAATTAAGCTCTATATAATATGGCTCAACGCTGATAGTGGGAAAAGAACTCGCATATGGTAGTCTTAAAAAGATCTACTAAGTTTTCATAAAATGGCCTTAATTAGGCCCTCTAGAGCAGGTTTAACTCATCTCTGGCGGAGGAACTTTGCTGGCCTCTCGGAGATATTGGAAGGTTCCTTCATAAGGAGCAGCAACTAGATGGATATTGACATCAAATCGACACAAAAATAGTGACCACTACTTTTTACTGTGTTTCTCTACACTAATCAGTAGTTTTAGAGTCTACACTCCATTGTTTTTTACTCTCATTTCATGTTTTTTACTTTCCTTTCTTTTCTTCATTCGCTCTCATTTTGGTAGCAAAATAGGACCGTGTTAGCGAACCCACGTGGGCTTAACCTAATCTATGACGGATTTTCAATGAATTTAGAGTTGTTGTCTTTCAAACCTGCAAAAATATTTAGCTTATTTACCGGCAGAAAATGATAAAATGACTCCAGTCATGAAATACACACGAGATTGGATCATTCAGTTCGTGTATTTTTAACATTTCTCGGAGCTAGCTCAAAGCCAACTTTGAGTCAGTGAAACACCATCTATTAATAGCCATTTATGAAAGAAACGCAAATTACCCTGTGTTTGGCAACTACTAAAAACAAAAAACCTCGTCGATTTTTGTTTAAAATGGATCTTGTTTGTACTTTTGGAAATGTTTTGACAAAAACAAATAATTTTGAAAATTTCCTTTAACTTTTGTATGAGAAAATGTTTATCTTTTGAGGTTGTAAGGAAATTTAGGATTCATCCCACAAATGCTGTGGAGATCGGCCTTAGACATAGGCTAGGCTAAATAATCAATCTTTAATTTTATGTTACCTTTATCGGAATCTTGATGTATTACTTAATAATTATACGTTTTAAGCTACAATCTGCACAACAATTCACTCCCATTTTGATTGCAGACAATGCCTTTATTATACCCTTAATTAATATTCTACATAGTGCGCTCAGTTTAATTTTCTTGTTTGCAGCAAAAACAGCAAAAAAGACTTGAGCTGAAACATTAACATTCATAAATTAATTTTTAATAAATAATAAAAAACACAAAATTTATTTTAACCATATGAAAGGAGATCCACCGCAAACTGTTACGAGGAGGGAATGGATAGAGCAGAACAGTACACAGAAAGGTAGTGAGGTGGACAGAATGGCATACGGACATGACAAACAATCGGCAGTAGCAGCTTTCGGAACATAAATAAACATAAAAACTACAACTGTACGCACACACACACTACCAAAGAATCACACTTGAATATTTACACATAAAGAAGTTTTAATAAATATTTTCCTCTTGAACACCTTGCTTAATAATTTATGTCTTACAACATATTTATTGCTGTCTGACAATAAAATGCTGAAAATACTTGAAAAAAACTTGAAAATATGAAAGACTTCGTCGGATAATTTATTTACAGACATGTTAGATTTTAAAGCACACTACATCGACACTTGATAATGTTTGAAGGTCATAAATGAAATATATTTGTTGTTCAATTCTCCACCAGTGTCGCATTTTCCATATATCTATACCGCTTGTATATTCGAATTGGTGCAAAATTAAGAGGATAAAGTGATAGAAAGCAGGAGCAAGTAAAGTAGTTTTTATTCATAATTTTGTTGTTATTCATCTTGTTGTTACAAAGTGAGCACTCACATACATATAAAAAATATATATTGAACAGTTGTGTAAAAGCAGGTGTAAAGCGAGGAGATGGGAGTACAGAATATTTTACATTTGCAAATCACTAAAAAATCAACGCTTTCCGAAAGGAAAATTGGTTGTATTCAAATTGCTTTAGCACTGTGCCAGTCAGTTGTTTTGAGCAGCAGAGAGAGGTATTACCTCTTAAGGCACATTTAGAAAAATTTTACTAATAGGTCTGAAACTCTAACTTTTAACAAAAATATAAAAGTCAGAACTGACAAAATTTCTTACGAAAATTCTTCAACTCCATTATCAAATCTCTACTTACTGAGAAATTGATTGACACAATATATAGCTCACTTAAATCTCTAAACTCTAACCAACCTACTCTTTTTGATATTATTGATATGATTTCAAACTACAACGCAATGTAAGTTGTTCACCAATAAGGGCGGGTTGATGTTAACGTTTTGTGTTGCTAATCTAGTGTTTATTATTCAAACGCTGGTGCCAAATACCGTGATAGCTTACACGATAGAGATCAGCAAGTCACATTGGACGCTTGAGGTCCACATTTGACTAGATGGTTGGTTCGCATTTTAGGATGGCTGTCAGTCGGTCTTCATAAACAACGTTGGTGAATCCGCCACGAGCGCTACAGATTAATGATAACCAATCTATTTTAGATCGAATTCAGCGATATGGTCGCGGACAATATGTGGTTCGAGCAGACACGGCATTTTGTGCTACATAGCAAACGACACAATGAACAATGTGCATGAACTATTGGAGAGGTGACGGGGATTGGCTAAAAAGAATCTGTAATTTTCTTCGTTTGACTTGTGCTTTAGAAGCTCCTTGATCTGTGACACTGGGTTCCATTCAGCCGACGAGCTCAAAGTCATCACAACTTAGGTCGATGTTACGAAACTATGTAGCTGACTCATTGGAAGTTTGGGGTCCATTCCTTCTTAGGATTTTAAATACTATCCATAACGGCTTACATTGATCTTGTAATTATAAAAAGTAATTCGTTAATAACTCCCACGCAGTTTAATAATATAACCGCCTTCTATAGAAGGAAGATTTGATTGATATTTCTTTTTAATTTCACCCACTAAAAGTTTGGTGCTAGTTAATTTCGCACGTCTGTATTTAAGCGATGTGCTATGTAGAACTTAAATTTATGCCATCGCATACATACACATAGTCACACATAAACGAGAAGGAGAAAAAAAGCAACCATAACCAACAGCAATCGCATAGGGCAACATTATAATCAAATATACGAAAATAGAAGAAACAAAACCAACTGCCATCAACAGTGCAAGAAAATCAACATATTTTCAATTAAGACTTGATTAAATTTTATTAATTAAATTAAAATAACAAAAAAAAAAACGGAGCCAAACAAGAGCACGCACCACCGTTTAATATCAAATAATGAAAAAGTTTTTGATGAAAATTGCTGTGCAGTAAAACGTTTGAAAATTTCTCACATCATACGAACGATCTCCACGTTAAGGTGCGTCATTGAAAACCATGTTTTAATTTCTGTAGTTGAGTTTTTGTCGTTCAGGGGTTTATTTTTTGTGTTTCTGTGTTCAGACACAAACAATATAATAATGTCAGCAATATGTCAACTACAGATTGTCAGTTATTAAGACAGAAATAAAATTCGTAGGAGTATGAATTGATATGAACATCAAGATTAGTTTTTTTTTTTAAATGAATAAAAGTCGTATGCAGCCAGATTAAAACAGAAAAAAAATTTTGTTATGAGATAAAATTTTTTAATGGAACCGAAAGTTGTTGATAATTATCGTTGTTTTAGCTATTAAATTATTGAAATAGAGATCTGTTTTTCCTTATTTTTAAGTTAGTGCATGTTATTGACACTACAAGAAATAAGGGCTAAAACGACAATAATAATAATAAAACTAGAGTTAAACCACAAATAAATGTACAATTGCGGCACAAAGGAAGTACAGGAATTTCTAGCGTATCTAAATATTTCTTTCGTCTTCAGATAAGCAATTTTATATTGCTAACTAACAAGGTAACTATAGCAACATATTCCTTTTTGAACTAACTATAGCAACATATTCTTTTTTGAACAAAATTTAAAATTAAGCTATTTAATTTGTAGGCTTAAATTCGTTTTCCTTATTCTTTCTATTCAGAAAGAAAATTTTTTTGCTATGACAATTTTGAAAACAGTAACAGTTATAAGATTTCTTGGACTATCAGAATTGAATGCCGCTACGTATGTTTTCAACATTCTTCGTGTCTTTTTCTACTAATTGTGTGTCAAATGTAAACATCTTATATTTAACTAGGCTTCCAAGATCTAATTTGCCAAAAAAGCTTGACATTGACCAAAAAAACTTGATTTTAAATAAAAATCTTGACAAATAAAATCAATCACACTATTGTTTTTTATTTAATTTTTTATTATTTTTTCATAAAAATGATTAGAATAAAAGCAAAAATATCATAAAAAGTAAAAATAACAGAAACAATATAAAAGAAACAAAAAACGATATAACAATAAAAATTCAGTCTTTATATATTTAGGTGTTATTAAAAAAAATAGGTACTATCTTAAGAAAAAAAATATAGGTTCTATTTATTTTGCGACATATATTTCGTATTCTTAGATACAGATTAATTAATTCTCTACCATCGGGTGTTGTTAAAAAATTTTTTAAGTTTTTCCAATTCTCTTTAAAAGGCATTGCTTATTTGGATAGAAAACACAAATGAGATCAACTTTTTTAAATTTTGAAGATTGCGCAGAAGCACACTTTTTTAAAAAATATGACCATATTTTATCATTCGGTATATCTTTTGGTAAAATATCGTAAACTTCTCGAAGAACACAGTAATAGGCATACAGTTTATCATTGTTAATGTCATTTGAAATCCCTAATAATTGCGGAAGCTCTAACAGCTTATTCCAAGTCACAAGGTACTTTTTTATATTTAAACAGGAAATTTTATTGTATATTTTTGTTTCTCAATCACACCTTTTAGGTAGCTCTTTTAAGAAGCTCATTTGCTTCGAACTTGAAAGTATTTATTTCATCAGGAGAAAGGTATTTCATAATTGTAGCAACTTTGCTTCCATATCATTCATACGGCTTTGAATACTGTTCATAAGATTGGCCATTAGGTTATGTAGTTATACAATTGTGCAGGAGTCACTTTCTAAAACTAATGTAGCAACTTGGAACTCGTGCATCACATTATGAACGAAATATGAATATGCCTCGGATAAACCTTCAATTGTGCATTCTTCATTTTCATTTGTAAGTTCTATGTGGGAAATTGCTACGAATTCCCAAAGAGCTCTTCGGCAAATGTTCTTACAGAAAATATCTTTTTACTGCCGGCCAACAAAATAACAAACGGTTATATTGTTGGCAGAAGTGAAAGCCATCTTTTAGGCACATGTCGAAGGAGATTTTTGTATTCGATGTTTGCAAATTCAAAACATTGTTTTAATTTTTGTGTAGTCTCAGCCGAAGAGCCAAATTCATTATATATTTTGATCGCAATGTTTTCTACGTTAAGAGCATTTTTAATACAATTATTAATTACATGGGAATTGGAATTTGCTTTTATAATTTGGCTATTTTAAGTTTTTGGAAATACAGAAGTATATAAACCGTAAATAACATTTGCGCACTATATGATGTAATTTATTCAATTTTTAATTTATTATCATTTTTAATTCTAATAATAATAATCTTATAATAATATCCCAGTTTCGGGATCAAAATATTGTACAGCAAACGGATAGGTTTTTACGTTAGCGATATTTGAAGCATCGCTACTTACGGATTAATACCAACATTCTTTTAAGGCTTTAGCAACTTTTTCTTGCGAATATGGACCAAAAACATTTCTTGTTATAGCTGCTGGTTTTGTACGTCCACATGTTATCTTGTTGGCAATTTTACTGTCACAGTATATATGTAGTAGAACTCATTTTCATTTGGCAATCTAAGCTGTTATAGCTGAGGCCGTGTAATACGTTATGAAATACACATAATAGTTCAGCCCGTGCCCATATGTCTATTTAATGCCCAGCTGCCTTCATATTTTATTGAAATTTCTGTCTGACATAATTTACACAATGCAGTGTATTGATCTTTCTTTTGTATCCAATTGAAATATTCTGGTGCCACATGCCATCTATCCAAGTAAACAGTATATCTTGGTTTTTTTGATGGTCCAACATCTTCGTTACCTTCCAACATTTTTGTTATATTTTCACTAATCCAACGTATCACAATAGAATATTCGCAAATAATTTACTCATTGAAACAAATTAACAAACAAAAATATAAACTCACTTTTTTCCAAAAACTTCAATGTACGTATTGCAAATCAGCTGTTCAATGTTGTCAATTTACTAGTGTTGAGTAATGGGGTAAATATCAGTTTTGGCACTTTTATTATAATTGTACAGAAAGAGAACTATGTATCATACTAGTCCTTAGTTCTTCTGATAGTCAAAGTGTGGGCTTTAGATTTGTTTTTTAGAAATATAAACTTACTTTTTTAAAGTATTATTAAATAGCTAGAATAAATTTGAGAAAAAAACTAACTTACAAAAAAGCTTGACAAATCACTTTTTCACTTGACACCTGACGCGCATTAAAAAACTTGACAATCAGGCCCATCTGGTAAGCCTATATTTAACCCATTTCCGTTTTTTCGCATAATAGAAATATTGTAGTATTTTGTTGGCATTTAACCCTTTGACTGTCCCGTGCATCACATATTATGCACGGACGTTATAATCGATACGCTTGCGCATCATATGTGATACACAATTTGTGTTATTTCCTTTAACAAAATTTTATTTGAACTGATGGAAAATAAAGTGAGCTAATGCTCTCAGCGTGAAGAGAATGTTTTTTTAAATAACAGCTGAAGGGTTATATAAGAAAAAACTGAAAATTTCCAGGATATAAAACTTCAAAAATGATTTTTTTAACAAAGGAAATAAAATTTATTCATATTGGAAATACTAAAAAAATAGAAATAAAATTAAAATAAAGATAATTTCATTATGTGTTATATAAAATAGTTACAAAAGAACTTAAGAAGGATATATTTTGTGAATTTCATTAAAACAAGTTAAACAATATGGTTTTTGGCACTCAACACACTCTGTAGAAACTTGTTTAGACTTTGCAGTAGCAGGGTTTCTATTGTGGATTTCGGCCAATTTTTGGTCGCAATGTTCCACAGTATTCGGTATTTTTATTTTTCAAGAACGTAGCTAAAGGAATGCTGCTATACCAGTTATCTGCTACCAATAATCTTCCATCACTCAAGAGATCTTTAGCTAATGAAACAACGACTGAACCAGCATGGTCTAGTCCATATAATTTTCCAGATGTTCCCCTCCCGCAGTAAATGGAGAAATTCCAAACATAACCAGTCATACCACATAACTTGAATAATTTTATACCATCTTTGTGGCTTTTTCCTTGATTATGTTGCTTGAACAGAAGCCTTCCACTGTGCGAAATCATAGTTTCATCCACAGAAATTTCTTCACCTGGGGTATATATTTCCTGAATTGTCGATATAAAAATATTTATAAAACTCGAAATTTTATGTAATCTATCTTCTGGGTTAGCTGTTTTGTTATCAGCAACATGCCAATTCTTTAAAATTATAACTCATACCAATGTTGTGAAACAACAGATGATAAAATAACGGTTCCTTTCTCCAATAAGCTTCAATATTAGGATATTTAATAATACCAGTTGTAATTATCACATCTATAAACTTTTTCATTTCGGTATGTGTCGTATTTGACCACCATTTTCATGCGTGAATTACGACGAACCTGATGGAATTCTATAAACTGTTCTGCATATTTGTTTGTTTCCGAAACCGTAATTTCAAATATTACGCTGTCAAAAAATTGTACGAATATATTAATTGTCAGAGGCACTCACTCTTCAATTATAATACGCTTATTTAGACCATGTTTGCCAATAAAAGGAATCTTTTGTTCTTCAAAAATATTGCTCCACTCCTGTTGAACAGACGATCTAGATGTAGAAGCGACCTGCGGCAATTCTTCAAACGAGTTGTTTTTGTCCACAGAATCACTATCCGATGAATCCCTCACATCTTCGCAAATATAATCGTCATCTCTTCCTGAACAAAAGTCCACTTCATCTGAATTTTCATTTTCACTAATTTCATTTTCAAAATCAGCATTATGATTTTTTCTTTTTCGACCGTAAAATGATAATGGATCCGTACTTCACTTATAAATTGACACTGACTGCTAGAACCTCTATGCTGCAGAACAAACCAATGATGCTTCACTAGTAACAAATTAATACTGACGCCAAATGCTTCTATGAACAAATCAGCGACAATAGCAAAAATGTGATTCCCGTTATTTTGCTCTACGCACGTATTCATTTCAGTGATTCTAACACTATACGGCAAAATAAATAAATAGTAACGCAAAAAAATCGCATGAATCATATGTGATGCACAGAACGTTTGAATAATAAATAGTTAAAAAATTGCTCCGTGTATCACATGTGATGCACATAATTTTTAAAAGATTTTAACTGTAGACGTACGGCCGAAAAAAAATTTTTATATGGGGACAGTCAAAGGGTTAAATTATAAATTTCCCTATAAAAAATGTCATGAAAAAATGTACGGGCGTAAACTAATGAAAACTAGTTAATCTTTAAATTTACACACAAAAAGACATGGTTGAAGTAACCAGAATTTAAGAACATCACATTAAATTGTATAACTTTTTATATCAGCTTCATCTTTTACCATAGTAATAGAAATTCACTTAGTAACAATATGATTAAAAGTTATCTTAAAATGTTAAAAATCTAGTCCCTCGTGAGGATTATATAATAAAAATTTCTCATATTATATTTATGGTTTATTATAATATAGCTCAAAAATGCCCAAGAATAAGCATACTAACTTCTTCATTTAAGTACTTTTCGTTACTTTGTTATTCTTACAATTGCATTTAGTACTAAGTGTAAATGAACGCATTACTTGAGCAAATTTCAGATAATACCAGCGATTATTGTTTGTTTGGCGATTAGGTAAAACTTTTCGCTGAATCGAACTTTAATAGAAACATATCCATGCTTAGGCCACCGACCTAGAAACTAAGTCCGTTAGATAAACTCATAACTAAACTCTTGATATGATAAACCAGTCATGGATATGCTGTAAAGCAAAGAAACTAGTATGAAATAATTTCTGTACTGCAATTATCCGAATATCCGAGTAAATGCTTTCTTAAACTTAAGGCAATGCCAGATATTGTATGGAAAAAAAAAGAAATTTCATGTAGTTATTTTAAAACATTATAAAAGGCAAAACATTTTTATGTAAAACAACGAAAAATGTTAAATATTTATATGAAAAAATTGAAGATTTCAATTTTAGGTTTTTTTTTAATTCCCCTGGCGTCAGTTCGAAATTGTCGGGAATTGGTTATAACTCCATTTGAAAGATTCCATTACATACAGGTGATGCTAATAAAATAGTATTATTCAAGATATAAAATTTAGTTAAGGCGGAACTCGTACGACTTTTTCAAATTGTTTACCATGCATGCGACGTTGACAATTTTTCTTTCAGCTTGCGCTTTTCAGTTAAAAGAAGACTGCGTTGAGAGTTAGACGTGCTAATGTTAAATTAGGTATACCACACCCCCGGTTTTAACGTAATAATTTGGCAACATTCAATATATAATAATTTAAATTTTTATTTATTTCTAAGCAAATTTTGGCTTTTTCGTTGTTGTTGTTGTATATGTATATTGTTTTACTTTTATTTATGTTTAAATGCAGTTCGTTGAAAAACGAAACGAGGCACAACGACAACGCCTATTATCAGTCTCAGATGTAACTCTGGCAGTAATATGACAAAGAAGATCATGCAAACAAGCTTAGTCAACCTAGTGACACAAAAGATGAAGTGCCAGACTTTGATGATAGACATTTCATTTTTGTTGGGAGAGCATTCCAATTCGGGATTATTTAGTTCTTTAAATAGGTGGCAGTATTTGGAATTATGTTCGAACCAGAACCGACAGATAGTTTTTAATTTTAGACATAAGATCCAATAATCAAAAAAAAAATCCCAAATTATATTTTATATTTATTTTTTTAGAAAACACTAAACAGAAGGCGACTGCAACTTCAACCACTAACGGCTGAGACAGAGAGGAAGAAACCCCATAGTAAAATCTAAAACCGTAAACTCAAGTACTGCCATTTTCTTTTAATGCATGAATTTTTTTATGTTAAGTGCACAGTGTTTCTCTTAAAAAGAATTGACTGCGTACTACTCAGTAATGCGTTATTACGTCGATAGTCAATAGTCGATACTCGGCGATCACTGAGGAGCTTATAGAACACAGGACTAAAATAAATAGAAGTGTGCTCAAGGCCTAAGAGACACTGAATAAATAAAAACGAAAACATACCAGCCTCTTTAGCAGTTTGCAAGTAACCTGTCTTTCTCAAGATTTTTATCAATCATATTGGTATTTTCTTTATACGAATAAGAAATATTTACCATGATAATAACTTTTATTATTAACTTCAGTCTAGTAAATGTTGGCATTGACACGTTGACAACATTGGGTGTAAAACCGAAACAGAATATTATTGAATATAACATGCAGTCTACACGTAACATATGTAATATCAACTATTTTTGTATCAGCAAGCATCAAATTCAATCTCATAGAGAATTTTGTTACGTGTAGACTTCAAATCAAGTCTTGTAGTACATATTAGCTTCGTTCGAGAGCCCAATAATTATCAATAATTATGCCTAAACTTTACTAAACTGCGTTCGTGTACACAAAGTTTAGTAGATGAGAACACAGTTTGAGAGCGTAAAATGACTGAGCAATTCGATGACTGAGCAATTGCAAAATCTGCTAAAGAAATTTTTGTTAATAGAATTTAGTCGCCTGAAAAAAACATGTTTTAAAATGTAAACAAACAAAAAAATTTTTCGGAGTTGTTAAAATTTTGTGAAAATAAGGAAAACTAAAGCAAATAGGGATTTGAAAACAGTAAAGTGTACTAATTTACGTTTGCATACAAGAATAAGTGTTTTTGCTTAAGTTACCCTTTCCACAGCAGTTTAATTAGGATTTAGGAAAAAAATATTTTGTTTCATTGTTTATTTACTTCTTTAGTGTTGTAGAAGTGATGAATACTTCGGAATATAGTAATTGGATATTCATACTAATCAATAACAAAAACGAGTAATAATGAACTATTTAACAAATTTAAGCAGGAAAAACTTATAATATAAATAAAATAAAAAGAAAAAACTTATAAAGCAACACAAGTTACGTTTTTTTCGTAAGAATTGTAGACAATAAATTGTGCTGTACCGAGTACGAACAACAAAAAGAGTCGAGTAGTCAAAGGAATACATTTTTTACAACACTGCATTCATTTTCAATCAGCTGTTGGATAAATTTTACTAAATTTCCATTCGCGTACTTTTTGGACAAAATTTATTTTGGGAGAGTAAATTGAAAAATTTACTCAGTTACTAAACTCTACTAAAAAGTACTCGAATGAACCTATTATAAGACGGCTGTTATGGTAAATGTCTACAGAGATATATTATAATATGAAACATAAGCAAATAAAAATTATTTCAGATTTGAATAAAAGTGTTGAAAACTTAAATGAAAGAAAAATATTTATTCAATAGAAAAAACTATTTGTGTGTTCCAAAAAAATGAGAATAAACAAATTATTAGATATTATAATATTCAAATCAATATGCGTTCCCCTTCTATAACAAGAGAAGACAAAAAAATATTGACAATTTAGTTTTGTATTTCTGCCGACATTCTCTCAGATCATATATATAAGTTTTTGTCAGTTGTAGACACTAAGAAAGGTTATAAAGAAAATTATTTTTGAATTACATTTCGTTTTGGTAAGAAATAAGAACGCACCCTTTAATTTATTTTTATGTTTGTTGTTTTTTCTAACGACTGTCATATTGATTTCGAAAACGGCTTAGGTGCCGTGGCAACAAGACGAGAACTTTCAATTTCGTTGATAATATCATTAATGGCTTCCAATAGACATAGCCACATTGTAATACTATCAATTCTATCTTTTTGTTTTTTTTTTTTTGTTTGTTTCGGCCTAAAACATGTTATGACGGCACGCACAAGTGATACACACGCACCCACACTCATACTCGTATGTACATGTGTTTGATTTTACAAAATTCGCATTCTTGTTTGTTTTTCCATTTAATTAATCTTTACACGCTTCACGTTTACGCTTATTATTAGGTTCGATATACATTTCAACATTTATTTTGCTTGTTTATAAAAAACATTTTGGAAAAAACAAAATTATTACACTCAAAATTTTGGTTGTAACTTCATGTTTTAAAACTTTTTGCAGTACGAACATATTTTTTTGAAGAGAAATGTTGTAGTAAAACCAACTTCGTCACGCGATTGCGTGTTTTTAGTGCCAAATAAAACAAAGTTCTTTATTTATGGATTATTTTTCAAGTGTCAATACATTAAAGCACTACCTCTGCATGTTGTCACATCAAAATGTGAAAAAACTAAAAATTGTTATCATCCAGACACTTTTAGTGTTATTCGTGTGTAATTCTTACGACAGTAGAGATAGTTATTCCATAGAGGACAACGAATGTTTTAAATGGATTTTGCTACAGCTTTCAGATCTTTGTATCAAGTTTTAAAGCTGGACGGCAACAAGCAGTGTGTCAAATTTGAAGTGAAAATAATTATAAAGATCCTCGTTGCAACAAGACTTTCTATTGGTTTTACAGGAAATTTTAAACTAATTGATAAAATATTTGCAATTTGATACCCACGCTTAAGTTTGTTTTAGAATTAAATTGACAACGGGCAAAAGTTGCAGACATCTAATTTTTTTTAAATTACTCACAACATAATAAAAAATTTACAAATATGTATATATGTATACACAGTAAAAAGTTTTGGTTTAATTTTAATACTTAGCATACTTGTTTTTAAACTTCATTAAATTTGAAATTAATTCCGAAATAGTTTAAATTTAAAACCATATATATTGAAAACTTAAATACTTGAGGGAATTCTTTTAACACCATGATAATTTTATAGGTATACTATAATGAAATAGTTTTAATTCTTTTTTAGATTTGCTATATATACAAACCAGCTTAGCATTAAAATTAATCCAAAACTTTTAGCTGTGTAAAGCAGAATGCCAAGTATTGAAGCTGGTACCGTTACATGTAGAGAGAAGCATATTTACAATGTTTCTACGAAAAACCTGGATTTTGGATATAAATTAGCAAATAGTGACACATTTTCAATTGAAATTTTAACAGTTTATTATGCAAATATGTACTTACACTGCATTTACAAATCATCTGATGTTGTTATAAAATTATTGAACTGTGAGAGCTCAGGAGCTTGGTCTTCAAAGAACAACTTTGGCCACAATTTTGCACAAAGATTTGCATTTGTTTCCATTTAAGATTCAGTTGGCACAAGAGCTTTTTCCAGAAGACCATTTACGCCGCCGTACATATGCCAATAGGATGCTATAGCTCGCCCATGACAACCCCGATTTTCATGAAAAAATCATTATGAGTGACGAGGCACATTTTCATTTGAATGGATATGTGAATAAACAGAATATTCGGTTCTGGGCAATGGAAAACCCTCAAATTATTCATAAGTCACCTTTACATCCATTAAAAGTGATAGTCTGGTGTGCAATTTCTTCAGGAGAAATCATTGGACCTTACTTCTTTGAAACTGAAAACGGCGTAACGGTAACTGTCAATGGGGAGCGATATCGTGATATGATTATAAACTTTTTAACACCACAACTACATGCTTTGGGCTTGACTAACATGTAGTTTCAACAATACGATGCCACATCGCATACCACCAGGATTACAATGGAATAACTGCGAGACCTCTTTCCACAACAATTTATTTCAAGGAATGGAGATGTTGATTGGCCTCTACGGTCGCCTGATTTGACTGCTCCGGATTTCTTTTTGTGGGGATATCTGAAACGCAAGGTTTATGCAAACAAACCAGAAACGCTGGAGCAACTCAAACAAAATATTCGAGATGAAATTAATGAAATGCCGCGTGAAATGTGTGAGAATGTAATGAATAATGTGTTCAAAAGGGCTCGCATTTGTGATTTATCTGATATTGTATTCCATACATTATTGCCGACATTAAAATAAACCATTTATCAATATACGATCCATTCTCTTTTATTAAATTATAAACAAACAAAGTAATGTACCTTCCCGGCGGACACCCTGTATTTTGCAAAAATATCACCTCTGGTCTGATGAGTAGTCAGAGAAATTAAAACACTTGGCGAAGTGTTTCATTTACATGATCTTAGGCAAAAATCGTTCTCCTACTGCTTAAATATACGTCGACGCTATGCTTTTAAAAATGTACATATGTACATACATATTTATATATTATACTAAATCAAAAGCTTACAATTTTTTTTTTATATAATTTTCTGTTTTACAATTATAATTGGTTTTTCTTACATTACAATAAATTGGACAATAAAAATAAAAATGAAATTACATGAAAAAGTACAGCGCTTTCAGCCCAATGTGCAGCAACTGGACACTCACCAGAATTAGGCAATACAAAAATATTACAACAAGAAAATAATAAAAGAAAGAGATATATGATTGAGATGCTACATATAATAAACACTCCCGCGGATATAAGAATAAATTACAAAGCGGACACAGAAAACTGCGCCAATACCTATAGACACATAGTACAAAAATGTAAACAAACATATTAGTGAGCTATCCACCCCCAATGGAAGTGGTATTACACAGACGTACAGAGATTACTTAATTTTAATGTAAGAAAAACCAATTATAATTGTAAAACAGAAAATTATATAAAAAAAAAATTGTAAGCTTTTGATTTAGTATAATATATAAATATGTATGTACATATGTGTAATTGTGTTATTAAAAAAATTTTGTTTTGTTATTAAAATTATAGTTCCTGAAGAAGGATACCAATGGTATCCGAAATATTGAAAGAATAAAGAAAGACATGAATAAATAATCTGCTAAATACGAGTTTTATTTACATATGTTTTTCAAATCTATCTAGACCTAGAGTCTGATTAATGATACATCGGAATATCTAACAATAAGAAGGTCGAATAAAGAATAAAACTTTTATAATTTTTAAATTTTATGGTGAGTTCTAAATTTCTTGATAAATTTTCCATTCGTGGTGAAATTTTTTTTTTTATGTATTTGCTTAACATCAGTTTTGGTAAGTAACATTTCAACATTTTTCGTAACATATTGACATTTTGTAACTTTTTAGCTTCTTGGTGAATTTTAAAAATTTTAGTGAAATTAAGATTTTTGTGGTGATATTCCGATATTGGTGAATTTGCTTTTCTTTGGTATTATTTGGTAAAATTTGTTTTTGATTGAATTTTGATTTCTTGGCAATTAAAATTGTTTAATTTCTTGTGTCTGAAATGTAAGGATTACATAACGTTCTATGATAATTCCCTATAACAATATTAAAAAAAAAATCTAAGCAATTCTACAGACTTGCTCAATAGCACCAAACTGATGGAAATATAAGTACTAACGAACTTGTCGACTTAGGTCCTAATTCTTAAGCACTTAAAGACCTTTTGTAGTACTATTTAATGTAAAATTCATATCCTTCCGAGTAGAAGTATTTTATATATAAAGTGCAATGAATATTTTAAAACTGTTAAATTGGCAAAATGACTTTATTATAATATTTGTTAAACTCAAAGTTCACTGACTTCTTACCCATATACCTGAATAAAATGCATCTTTTTTAAATACATTATAACGACTTAAAATATATTTGTGATAGAAGCTCGTTCACCTTAAAAGAAAAACCTATTTTAAACAGCGTCCTTTCAAGCAATAAAGAGTAGAAGTAAACAAAATCTCCCAGAAGCTGTGGAAAACAATATTTTCCGCTACATTTTACGAATATTTGAAAACGAATGGTTTCACGCCTGAGGTTTTTGGTTTTTTTTAAGTAATTTTCTTTCCTCTCTTCGGTCTTTTTTTTTTTTGCAAACAAAACTCTTGAAGAAAAATAATATCAGCCAGCCATGATGGCAGTAATACCTTTACAGTTAGTTCCGGATTTTTAAACACAGACGCAGTTTTAGAGTTTACACCGCCTTACTTGTGTTTACATACGTGTGCGTTTTTTTTTCACATAAAAACTGTCACAGAAAATATAAAAAACTGTGCTCGTCTATTGCAGTAAAACTAAATTCTGTTCTTTACCTTGCGTATCTTAAGGCTTCAGTGCTTCAGTAATGGCGGTTATGTGTCAATTCAACTCTTTGCTGACATACTGCACGTTCCACACACATTCATTTGCGTATCTTCTAAACCGTTTAAAGGATATTGATGTCATCAGTGTTGAAGTTGTTAACGGAGCAGGATGTTCTCCAGCCTATGCAATGAGGCTAAAACTGTGACATGATTTTTTTGCGTTCCTTTTTGAAGTATGAAAAACTGATGTTACTTTATTTACATAGCCCGGAAATGAGTTCATTCATAATTTTTTATTTCGAAAACTTAAAGGGTTATCAGTATTTATGGAAAACTTGTACTAGTTGCTATGCCTACAATTATACTCATAAAATATCATTTCGTCTCTAAAGGAGGGATATATTAATTTTATAATTATTCGATTTCATAGTATACTCCTATGATATGACGGTTCGTCGGTCTAGATAAGGCACAAGTCCGCTTTTCGAACATAGTCTCGAGAAAATAAGTTCTCGTTGATAAATGGTCTTAAACTAATTGTTCATGTTGTTCATGCACAAAGCTCTTGTTATAGGGAAATTTTTGAAAGTCATGTTAATTGTAATAATTCCTTTATTAGGACATAAATTACCAAAACCCCATTTTAGGGTCAATAACATATTAACACAAGATCGTAGTTTTCCCAGTTGCAGTAAATAATTTAACTATTGTTTTTTTAATCCCTCGTTACTCTCAGCTTTATTTACTCAGCTCAGTGCATTTATTAAGTCTGTTTACATTAAACACATGTTTGTATATCTTTGGAATTTTCTTCATTTATTCGCCAGATCGCATCTAGTATAACAACCTTAATTTCTTCGACCTAAGTTTACTATAAAGCTCGTTTTAGAAGCTCGCACATTTTGAAATAAACGTACTTGGAATGCATTGATTTGCCATTATAAATTCATACAAAATACTGAGTGTGGTTGAGAAATTACGCTTATGTGCCACTTAGAAAATACCTTCTTTTAGGTTCAAGCTCCAGTAATCTCGTGTAGATCTTATCACACTAACTGATATTTCTTTTTTAATAATAAATAAAATATGAATACAAACTCTTTGGCCTGTCGGAATTTTAAAGATTTAAAGAAAATTCTAAGGAATGATGGTCGGTGATGTATAGAAACTTTACAAGCCGGCAACGTTTAGTTTACAATCTCGGAAATTTGAACAACGTAGATGACAGAAAAATGGTGAATATATTGCGAATGTGAAGGGGATTTGTCTTACTTCCAGTAACTCGGATCTAAAATAAACCAACTTATGTCAACACAGGTAGATTTTGTTGAACAAAATGGTTTTATTTCCCTTATTTGTTAACTACTTTTAAAATATCAAAACGTCAAAAACATTTACTTTAATGTCTTAAAGTTATATTTTCTAGGATCTTAAAAAAAATATTAACTGAAATTATAGTCGCGGTAGTTAAATTGTTTAGATTTTTAATTATAGCCAAGTAGCCAAGTTACTTTATGTAAAGTTTTTACACATCCGTCCTATAGAAATGTGATCGTAACATACAAAAATCTAACCAGAGGAAAAATGTTATGTACACAAAGTGAGTGCAGACAAAACAATGTGGGTAAATTTTGACAGTATGTGGAGGATACTTTGTTGTGGCGGTCTTTATTGAATTTGATATTTTTTATTCAGATACTAATGACAAAGCAACCTAGTGCAGGGTCAGATCCGGAATGAGGAAAAATATACCTTCACTTCATCATAAAACGATTTAAGCTACAAGTCCTTTGATGCAAGAATTTCGAAAATGTTCTAAACAATTACAAGTTTTTTAGCTCAAAAGTTTAAGTTGATTCCACGCCTTCCGTTGCTAGTTGAACTTCATTATCAAAATGGGTGCTCCCCATAAGACTAATCTGGATCCGAACTTGCTATGCAAAGAAAAAAATTTTTAATATAAGGACCAACGCTTTCTAAAACGAGGTTCATCAGATAGCAATTCAGTAAAAAAAATAATAGCCGGCATGTGGTTCTAACAGAACGTTATACTTAATTATCGGTATTTCTAGTGGCATTTTCAGAAGTCTCAGGCCTATGCCGCTATCCATCACCAATCAACTTCAGCCGGATTTATACAGGAAAATCGTATTCACGGATCAGTGGTTGGGTGGGCGCTGGATTTCTCAATTAAACAATACTTTGATTTGTAGCTCACTCATAGCTTGTTGAATTCAATGTCATAATCGACCAGTCCTTATTGGAAAATCGTTTATAGATATACACATATTATAGAGCAATATAGTCAGATACAGTTTTGTATATGACAACTTTTTCTAATAACAATTACTTACAGTTATATATTCTATACGTAAACGGCCATTTCTTGTCAAAACTTACCTAGAAGTAAAAGAAAATTAAGTGAAATGAATAAAATATAATTCGAACAAACAAGCGATAGGGAAATTTTATAATATAATTCATAAAACTTGTATATTTTATAAAACTCAAATTAAGGTCTGAATAAAAATAAATGACAATAATTGAACGCAATACTGCATAACATGGCAATCCGAACTAAGGTGGTGAAAGAACGAAATTGTGTATCAAACAAAACCGAACTATGTAATCAGCCACTGACTGACTATACACTTATAGTAGATGAAAAAACAAAAGCCTTAAACATTTTGCATATTTTAAAATCATTAAATGTCACAATTTCTAGTTCAGCGAAAAATTGTGTTACAGGTACAGAAACTCTTATGCATTCATGTACTCGTACATGTTTATAAACGTAAAACTAAATACCTTAAAATGGCCCACAGATTGCTTCCTTCTACACCTTAATGCCTTTGCATAGTTTGTATACACAGGGGTTTTTATAGCATCAACGTTTTTATATTCTCACTTTTTTATCATTTTCATGCACTCACTAGTTGTGCTAATGAGTTTCCGTTTTTTAGAAATATTTACAACAACAGTTTTCTTTCAGTCGTATCGTGCACTCAACCTATTCAACATATGTGACAAGAATGTGAAAAAAGTAAACCATTTCTTTTATAGGAAAGTTTTTCGAAGCATTTTCGATTGAGCTAAGTTTCTTTATCAACATCAAAAAGCATGCCCGTCACGATTAATTTGCTATTTTTTTACATGCAAATATATAGCTTCTGTATAGTAATTTTTTTTTCTAAATATGACGAATAATTGTTTTCTATGCAGCTTTAAAGATAAGTTTGCTTTTGTGCAATACACTCCTTTCGGCGGCATCCAAAATACATGGTCCCACAAATTACTATTTAAAAAATACGCAAATAAGTAGCGGAGATACAAAACTATATTGGAGTTAAATATCCGCGGGCTATTACCACCTTTCAGCTATAATTTTAGTTAAAATTATACTGAATTTTCCAAGCTTTTCTAAGAGTTTATGAGCAGCAGTTATGATATATCATTATCATCAAACTTTTTTATGCTCTTGATTAATGATGTATATAAGTTTGTCATTCCGTTTGTAATTTCTACAATATTCATGACCGATCCTATAAAGTATACATATATATCTTGAAATCCATTCAACAATGTCCGCCTGTCCGATGTCTGACGGACTATAAACAACCTAGCAACTTGACAATTCGAAATTTCTCAACGCAACTAAATTTCGTTCTTATCTAAATTTGTTTTTTTTTTAAGCATCCAGAGAAAAGGGAAAATAAATTATGGAGCCGAAATTAAGAAAAAAATCATCTCATTTATTAACCGATTGAAAATGGTGAAAATAGAAGAAAAGTAGAATTTAAATGTAAAATAAGACTAGTAAAATTTTAGGATAAAATCAAAAATAATTATCAATCTTCTGTACAAGTAAAAAATTGTTAGTACGCCTACATTTCTGTTAGTTCATACCTGGGCGTTACTCAATTAAGATACTTCGAATAATGCCTTTAGAATCGTCTCCCACCTGTTGCTTATTTTTGGAAATAATTCAGTCGTTTCTAATCGGATGGCTCGATTTACTTGCACATTTGTGCACATAGATGCCGGGGAGGTCTATTTCAGTGACGCCTGGCAGCGCTTATGACTTTTTTGTCATATGGATCTCTAAACGAACTTGAGATTGACTGAGCTGCCCTTGAGAAAATAAAAAAACTAATTATCATACCCGCGCCCAACCTTTTCCTCTAAAAACAACAACTGTACAAAAGATCCTATAGGTAGGGATAAATATGACTTGTAAATTTTGTAAACTTACATTTTTTTGTCTTTTCGCCCGATATAAGAGATTTTGCGTGGAATTATAATAGTATCAAATCGAGTCTGATTGATACTTTAGGATATGTTGTTTTATTTTTTACGAACACGGAAAATTTCTGTGGTATTTCTTTCATATCTCACAAAATGATTGTAGTTGAATGTGAACTTCTTCTTTAAAGCATTTAAAACATGTATTTATTATTATCACCTGAAATTTTTACCTTATCTTTCTGCAAAGTTTTGGTTCTTTGTTTTAGTTGAAAAGTAAATAAAGTCAACTAAAAAGCTTTGAGACACTGGTGACAGAATGAATATAATTACTATCATTAAATACAAAGTACGTTTCTTCTGCAAAACTCATTCTTTTGTTCCACATTTGCAAAATTGTCTTTTTTTTGTTGACATCCTGGGCTTATCACATGAACTCGTGCTCATCACTAATGTCAACAACATCATCACTATCACAAACACTAGCAACATAATTACTCCTTTCTCTGCTCGTAGAAATGCAGGAGCAACTATTGTCACAGTCATCAGCATATAAAACATTGCAAACAAACTAAAGAGAAGTAGTTTAGTAATTATCACGCTGAAGATGATGATAATGATGTTAAGAATTGTGATAAGTGTTGCCAGATTTGACCATTTTTAAAGACCAAAACTTGTTCTTCTGTGGCGTGTTAACCATTTTTCATTCAATTATTATAAAAAATTTAATTTACTGGAATTTGATAAATAACTATTTAAACTTATTTAAATTTATGTTAAGTAATTTTATTTTTTGGCATACGTTCGTTTTTTTCTTCTTTCTATTCAAAAAGAGAATTTATTTCATATAATAACTTTGAATACAGTAAAAGTTAAAATTGTATTATACAACTAATCGCCGGGTACGGCGAAAAATTCATTACAATCTGTTTGATACTACAATAGAATCAGCCGAGATGAAACTGAAATACATACAATGCTTTCAATGCCAACCTATGATTGGCTAAAAACAAATTCCATATGGTAACCTAGAATTCTATAACAAACGAATTAGAGTGTTGTAAACTTCGATCTTACCCAAGGAACAGCAAGAACATGAAAATTTAAATATTCATTTTCGTATTCTATTTCGCTTTTGTGTTGGGTTAAATAGACGATGTTTACAGTTGGCACAAAATTAGTAAAAAAAAAAAAAACACACGAAGAATGTGTGTACCGGCATAGAACATGCATTCCATTCTGCGAGTTACCTAATAAAATAACTTAATGTTAAAAATTTTAGTTCGACTAAATTACGTCAAGCAATAAATTTAATTAAATTTAAATATGTAAATGTAACTTTTTTGTTATTTCTCAATAACTCCAAAATGGTTGATCTTACCTAGAACTGCATTAAAAACATGTATATAGAAAATTTTGTCAGGCCTTAATTTATATATTTGCAATCTTTGCTAAAAGGCTTAGCTTCTGCCATATTAGCAAACAAATTTAATCTCTTAAAAATTAAATGCGTCCTCTTCTAAGAAATTTAACAAATAGACTTGCTATTCAATGCTAGTAAAAACCCAAGAAGAGGTTTGGCAGCAACTAATCCGAAAAATAATTTCAAACAAAATTAAAGCGATATTCGTTTTAGAATGTTAAGAAAAAAATCAATACTAAATTTAGCTCTCGTTAACTGCTTGCAAATATATTACTAATTCACATTGATGATAACTTGACAGCCTGTCGCACGATGTCGTACGTTAACGTTCGACGAATTCAAATAGACAAAGAACCCGATTTATTTGTTTACTTCATGAATTTATTTATTTCTTTACGGACTAAATTAGTTTATTTCAAGGATGCGAATCAGTTGTCGTGGGTCAGGTTGTAAGTCTTTTTAGCTATACATAAATTTTATGTGGCAACTTTCATAAAGATGTGTCAGTGATGATGAGGGTCATAATAGGGCTTACCTATAAGGATTTTATGTTAGTGGTGCTTATAGTTTGTCAAGTTTGCAGTGGAGTTCATTGCAGTAATTTTATTGTTGCAATTTTATAACCCACAATTTCTAAAGCCCTTTAAAGCTGCAACAAGATTTTTTCATTATTTTACTATTTTAGCTTCAGCAGTGAATTCCACAGTAGGCGAGTTAATAAAGCAACAACTGTCAGAATGTCAGTCAGTTCTTCAGTCAGTTATTCACTCATTTCATTCAAGTACGTGTGTGAGTGTAACTATCTTCATCAAGTGTAGTGTTTAATTTGCTATAATTTAAAAGCATTTCATTACTTTTTTTCTCTTTAGTATTTTCTTTGTGAGCTGTGTTCCGTTATTTTTTTTTACAATTGCCTTTTAATTTTTTTCTAGTACCCTGCTAATTTTATAGCCGCTAGCAGGGAAAGGAGTCTTTTTAAATTAGGTTGATGGGTAGTAGTGTATTTTGGTTTAAAGGTTAATAACATCATTATTTTAATGTTAGTCTTTTTAAATCTTTGCCATCGCCTACATTTGCTTATTAGGATTATTGTGAAAGAATAATATTTGACTTTGTACTACAATGCAATTTATTTAGATAAGATTAACATAATTTACTAACGCTCAGGAGCAGATCCAGGTGCAAGGAAAATATCATATAAAGTATAAGCTGAAAACCCTCCGAAAATCAAATAAATCTCAGTCAAGTGATGCAACAATCTCACTCGAAACAGGCAAAACAAATCGCTTAAGAGCGAAAACACTTAAACAATTGCAAATCACTAGAACAAAAAAGCCCCAGATCAGAAGAATTCATTACTTCAAAAATGGAGCAAATTGCTTAAATCGATAAAGTATTTAAATTAGCAAAAGCCAAAATTGCATAAAGTAAATAAATAAAGAGTAAACATAAATTTTTAAAAATTCGCAAAACCCTAAAAATATATCAAGATTTGGTTATAGAAACGAGTTTGAATCTAAAATGATTTCAGAGCTCTTTACAAAAATTTTGCAAATAGTCAATTTTGAGGAATAACGCCGTTCATCTATATGTGAGCTTGTAAAGCGCCGTAGCATACTTTCCATATAGAGTGGTATGGAATCTTGTTACCGCTTTCATAAAATGATCACTGGTCAAATTAACGCAAAAAACGTTCAGCAACAATTTTCTTTCCATTTGATTTTCTTATAAAACTTCTTTGGTTTTATGTTTCTATTAAGTATCGCTTGCAGCAGTGCGATGTTGTACCCATTACCGTTCTTGTGTAATGACACAGGGGCAAAAGCCAGCGTGTAGAGACGGATTAGACGGCAATGGAAAAACGGTTGCTCATAAAGGCTCAAATGTACTGAGCTAAATAACTTTACGTAGTAACTGAGACAGAAACACGAGCTAGCTATCAAGAGCTCTGTAAAAATATAAAATAGAACACATTCTGTAAAACAGCAGTCGGGTCAAAAACTCAAGTGAAAAACTTCGATATGAAAAATCTAAAATACCACGGTGCAAGTTGGCTTTTCCCATCCTTTTGGGAAAGGACTTAAGTCAGATTACAAGCCCATTAACCAGCCTACTGTGAGTTTTATAAAAGCTATTAAAAAATTATTCGTTTCGTGCTTAAATCACTACCTTAATGAGGAACAAATTATATCTGATGATCAGTTTGGTTTTCAGAAGAGGAAAATTAAAAAAAACATGCGTTTCACTTAGCAATGCTTCCTAATATTGGTAAATTGAGTTTTCCTTGGACTTACGAGAAGAAATCTAGAAACACAGTCTGGGATATTTTCCGTTTTCATTTGCAAAATGCAGACCAATTTTTTGGGGATATAATATATGGTCCTAGGCAAATTAATTTTGAATCTGAGGAGAATATGCGTTAACATACAAAATTTCTAAGAAAGAAGTTGTCAGGAAATGTACAGGAAGCCTAAAAGTAAAGTACGCTGGTAAGATAAAGAAATTAATTAATAAACTAAAAACAACAGGTGACTGGAGCACCTATAAAACTGCACTAGCTGAGTATATTAAGGGAATAAGAAAGTAAAAAAGTTTACATGGCGCAAATATTAAAAACACAATTTTCCAAATGATAATCGCCTACAAAAGGCCTAGTCGCAGGACCTTACGAGAGGCATGCAAGGTTTTCTTTCCAGGCTTATCCAAGGCCGCTGGGTTTGTACGGAATTGTATCCCAATTATCTAGGATTTTCAAATCGAGTCTTGTTACATGATAGGTATCAGAGTCGTGTCGTAGGGGTAAAGTAGCCTGCATACAAAAGGTTAATGGTAAATCTGAACAAGTCCTAAAGTCTTACGCAGCAAAATCTAACAATTAGCCTCAACTTGGTCTTTTTAATGGCGATTGAAAAGCCCATAGATAATTTTATTAGGGAAACCAATCATTCACTGAAACCCATACAAAACAATCAGTTTGCCTACCAACTAGGCTATAGGGATTGTCCACAAGCGTATTATGACCTCTTCTGTGGACATCGGTCATAGATGAATTCTTAGAGAAACTCAACAGCTTGGTTTTTGTTAGGCCGATGACGTATTCATGTCTCTGATAGGTTGGAAAGGCCGAATCATGTCGAAAAGGATACAGCAAGATCTTGATCTATCTACAAAATTAAGCATTGACAGAGGGTTGGAAATCTACGCGGTAAAAACTATCATTGCATCGTTTGCAAACAGAAAAATAATCCCTTGGGTTACCCGTCACATGTTGGCTTTATTACGGGCTTGAGACCTATTTCTTGTTATAGCTTGGCTTCTCAATAATTTCTGACAGTGCTCTGTTGTGTATAAAAATCGGTATTATACTTGAATATGTATTTAAAAACCAAAACAGAATGAATAAAGCAAATAATTTAAAAAGAATACGATAAAGAATACGAGTTATATGAGTTAAGTTATAGGGGCGTAAATTGCGTTCTAACCCAACTGAAACTTCCATAAGTCAATGATAATTGCAATAG
This sequence comes from Phania funesta, assembly GCA_963932375.1. Lineage (NCBI taxonomy): Eukaryota > Metazoa > Arthropoda > Insecta > Diptera > Tachinidae > Phania > Phania funesta. The sequence continues at coordinate 33,785,641 of OZ010655.1, read as the reverse complement.
ACACTAAGAAGTAGAAAGACATACAGAATGTTGATTACGTGTGGAGCGGCACAGAAAATACTGCTATTATTTAAAACTTAAATTTTTCAGTATTTTATTAAAAGTTATTGTATTAATCAAATAAAAAAAAAATGTCTTTCTAATTTGAAACTAAATAATTTATTCATATTAATTTCTAGAAGTTTCAGTTCGTTAAAATCGGTACAAAGCCGAATAATTTTTATAAACACAAAATAGATATTTCAGAAAAAATAAATATTTTTGACTTATAAAATAATCCCAAAAATAGATCTTGGCTTTTATTTCATACTTAAGTAAAGTCCGTGCAAGATACGTAAATGCTAAGTATATCCTTTTCCCTAGTGTGTTTCTTTATTTAATAGGTTCTCAAAGTAATTTTAAATTATTGCCAGTTACTAAATTCCTGCTTTTATATATTCGGAATAGCGGTTTGGAATTTACAATACAGTTTACCGTAACATATTTAAGAAATAGTTGCTGCAATATTTGCATTTCTCAGTTCTTTTTTTTTCATGAAAGCTCTGAATCTCTCTGCTCGTACTTCAGTAGCTACCAACGCCTTTTTAACATATTTAAAACAACTTATTCTCTGCCTAAAAAAATATTCTTTGGAAAATAAATGAAAAAAGAAAATATATTGTGTCGCATGCCGTACATTTCTCCATTAGTTTTTTGCTTGGTTGAATTCGATTGTTTCTTGTGCAGTCAATAGGCACACAGCTTTTCATTTATTTCCAACTACAGAAATTTGATGGTAAAATCCTGTTTTCTTCATCGTAAAATTTTTATTTTTATTTATTTTTTGTAAATAAAATGTGTAAAATAATCATGTTTTTCAGCTGAAACGTCATATAGAGAACCGAAATACATATAAAGAATTTGAAACAGCTTTTAGGCTGTCATATGGTAGACATGCTCGAGAATAATCTGTTCTTTATGTATCATTGTCTTACGATGACATGTATGAATTTATATACATAGCTGCAATTTTGTCAGCCTTTTCGATCTGTTCGTCTATATGACTTGTTGGCTGGTTGTCAGTCTTTTAGTTATTTTGTTATATTGATTATATTTTTTATTGCATAAGCGGCAGTTGCTTGCAATTTACACTCTTGTTCCAGCAGCAGTACTTTAAACAAAATTTTAAGTTTTTTTTGGCTGTCGCCTTTTTTAGTTTTATTATGACAAACATTTTGTCATCTGTTCAATTGAATGTTGAGTGACTGTTTTTTTTTTCTTGTTTGCATTTATTAAGTCATATCAACATTTTCGGTTCTTATAAAGTGCTTCCCTAAAAGAGCAGGTAAATGTTGAGGGTGTGTGGCAGCCATATTATTTTGACAGAGTCGGTGATTCCTGTTGTTTAACTGATGCCAAAAAATGATCGCAAGTTACATGATTTTACCCCAAAATGTTGCCGAAAAATCATCTGTTGCAAGATGGTACTTTTTGGATGAATAACTGCATCACATGGCACTACGCTACCGTAATAAATAGCAGGATCACAACAAGCTACTGTCTTTTGCAGAGTTTTTGTTAGAGATATCTCTGGCTGACAACAGCCGTAAAGACGTAATCACGGTCACTGGCGAAATTTTGCCGGTTTGTGTTTCTAACGAAACGAATGCGTCTAGTGATATTTTTGCAGGAGTGTGGTTCTCTCGACGCGGTGACTTGAATTAGCCACCAACTTCCTAGGATTTGACCCAACTAGATTTTTTCTAATGTGGTTTTCAAAGGTCTATAACAATTAGCAGTAACCAACCTTTACCCTGAAAGTCAACAAAAGACTGGCGATTTGCCTTGTCATCGCAAATATAACCTCTCAAATAAAAATACAGTATATTGGTACCTCTTGCGCAGCTGATTAAATATCAACATCGACCCGCCCCTATTAAGACTTCCGTTACATATTTACATAATTTTGTATTCAAATCTGTATTATTGTCATTACTGGGACGTTTTATTCTGGTAGAAAAACAAATGATCGTTTATAACAAAAATAAAATACATCACAACTTTATTTGCTTTTTGTTAAATTTTCTGATTTTATAGGTCAGTGACTCTGGCTTTCAACTGCTGATTGTTTTTTTTTTTATTTGTTTTTTTGGCAAAAACTTTTATACGAGTATAATTTATAAATTTTTGCGAATTTTAAAAGCTGGTCTTTAAAGTTCCTTTGTAATATTTGTATAGTTTTTTTGTGGTTTTAATCAGAATATGTAATTTTTTATTAATTTAACAATAAGATTCACATAGCGTAACGATTTTCTAAAAATAAAAAAAAGTCGGACGTTAAAATTTAAATTATAATTGTAGCAACTTGTTGAAAGCAAATTTTATAATTCGTGACAGTGTTGTCTGTTTTAATTAAAACCAGGTTTATTAGATTAGTTAATTTGAATAAAATTCACCAAAAGAAGTTGGAAAAAATCCAATGAATATCATGGACTAATAATTTATCGAACGGCTTCAGTGATACTGGGCCAAGCAGAGTAGGAACGTTATAGCTTAACATAATCTACCGTAACTGACTTTTATCTCCCAAAGTAGTAGAACTATTTAGTTAAAATCTACTGTGCAAAAAAAAAATTAAACGGAAATTTCTTTAAACTTAAAAGACATCTTGGAATTGAAGCTCCGCAGTTACCCCCAAATTTTCTTATTGAAATTCCCTTTTGAATAATGACAGTCTTAATAATTGCTTAATACTTTGGCGAAATATGGCTATGGTGCTACCCATATTACTGTACCATTTCCATGGTTGTATTTGAAATTACCAGACTCCAGCAGGCAGGATTAATTTCTCAGAATAATGTTTGTGTTCTGTTTCAATATTTAATAACAAATCATGCATTATTCGAGCATTAGCAATAAATAAATTAGCGATAAAGCTTTATCCTATCTTAGCTGTAGTCCTAAGTCAATTGTTAGAAGTTTTTCCGGCCATACTCGTCGTCACTTTATAAAGCATCAAAAACCATATTCCTGGCTATTAAAACCTACTTTGTAATCTGAGAATGCTACCGCGACAGATTTTCAATACTCGGGACTCACCTGCATGAATGGAAGTTAGAACTATTAGCTCTCATAGTGTAAATGCAGAAAAATTAACATTAAGTACGAAAAGTGTTTTTTTAATCTTTCATATCGTGAATTAATTTTCATAAACAATTCTCAAATTGTTTATGAAATTTTGCACATTTGTAAATATGTTCAGTTTTGCTAAAAAAAAAAAATTTGTAAACAGCAAATAAAAAATTGTGAAATCTGTATGGTAAAAATTTTACTAACCAGTTAATTAAATACTCAATATACATTTTAATGAAGTGGGAGCTGTGTAGGTCTGAGGGCACTTCGAAGAGACTTATTGCCCCATTTTCATCAAAACCCCTTCAAGAGTAGCTACGAATGAATACTGTGCTGACAGAACTAGCAATACATATATCGCTACCAATGCATTTTTAAGGGGCTGTTGGAAAGTGGAGGCCTAGCTAACTCTATTAATCCGTCATTGGGAAACTTATCGGATTTATAGGATACAGTACAATATGAATATAAATTTATATAATTAGTCATTACAACAGTTTAACACTGATTGATTCGTGCATGGAAATGTAAGAGCCTCATGAGACCTACAGGTAAGACACAATTTTTAATTTTCAACAAGATCATAGAAATTGTTATAGTTAAAAGTTAACTTATCTTTCACTACTCTTAGATAAAATATATTCAGTGAACTTAGTTGTTTTTGCATTACCTACGTTGTATAAATGCATAGGGAATAATGAAATTAAAGTAATTTGCTGCGTTGATCTTATTTAAACTAAATTCTTCATTCAAAGAATTGACGATAAAATTAAATCATTAAGTTAAACATAGTAACCGACTTTCAATAATTTTTTAATTGTCAAAGTTAATAAATAAAAAATATTCAGCTAGCTGAATTATCTGGTTGTAAATAAGTTTTGTTTATAACTCAGCCAGTTTTGGTTTTATTTTATGATTTTTTTCTATGTATTTATGCAGCTTAAAATATAAACAGACAACAACAAGAAGAAGTAATCTTCTTTCGGTACTAATTAGCTAAAGTGTTTAGCATGTGATACGCCCATTGTTTAAGATGACTTTAGAGGGGAATCAATTATTTAAATAAAAAATAAAAGCAAATAAGCTGTATACATACAGACGAGTACAGCACGAGATTATGTGACAAATCCCCAAGAATTTATGTTTTTTTTTTTTTTGCTTTTTAACTAATGAGATAAAAAATTATAAAACCATAAACAAAAAAACGTCCGAACAAAAACATAAGAAACTTTAAAACATAAAAAAATCAGTTTAAAAAAATCTGTTTAAAAAACCCACAGACTACAAAGCAACATAAATCATAATTTGTCAGCAGGCGGTCTCTGTGGTGAATTTCTCACTCTCATTTAAAATGTAGGCAAGCGGATAGACGTCTTCAAAGCCGGAAAATATCCATATATGGAGGTATATGCATATATGGGCATGTGTATATAAGTATCTGTGCTTGTGCATAATCTGTAGCCGTGCTGCTTGACAATCCTCAGGAATCATGGTGTTGTGCACATACACAATAAAAGCGAAGAAGTTTAAGTAGTTGTAAAATTTTGGTTGTGCATAAATAAATATTGTTACGAAAAACGAAGAAAATAAACAAAAATAGTTAAGATGAACTTGTATCTTGCATAAAAATACGCAACAATATTCTTCATTAAATTTGCATTTTATGGTAGAAACGCAAAAACAGCAAAAAGAAAAAAAATACTGGACACCTCTTGATATTTTTTAGCCAAAAAGCACAGTGTAATGACATGCAAACAATTTCTAACTGTCAACGAATATCGAATGTCAAATTCCCATTGTTAGCTGTAAAAACTGTCGAAATTTTTGTTGCGCATCGAACTTTCTACCGAACAAGATTTTTCTTCGACGCTGTTGCGTAGTTTGCAAAAATAATTGAAAATGTAGGTATTTGGACTTCCATTTTAAACTATTTTTGTTGATTTTATGATGGCTTAAGGCCGTAAGTATCAAACGAAAATTCGAATACACTAAAATGAAGGTCAATTTTACAAAAGATATATGTATGTGCAAAGGGAAGGTCTTCCGTTAGGATCCCCACGATAACCAATTGCATCGGACATGGTTATCGAGAACTTACTTGACACTTGTATTTGGAAATTAAATACCAAACCAAAAGTAATGACGAAGTATGTATATGATTTGTTTTGCATTATTTCTGAATGTAAAGATAATGTTTTAGATATTTTAAATTTTTTAATAATAAAATTAAATTTACAAACGGAAATAAATATGATTGCAAACTTCCTTACTTAGGTACATTATTATGAAGATGTTCCCCCAAAAATGAATAATGGATTGGTATCAAAAGCCAACATCATCGGGGAGAATTCAAAATTATAAATTTGCTTAGCACAATTTAGTTCGAAATTAAGGTTCTACCAGCAAATTTTTGTTAGACAGATATTAAGGAATAATTTATATAAAATTCCTTGTTAAATAATAAGCAGTATCTAATTCGTATTAAGAGAATATTTTGCAATATTCGTTATTTAAAACTCAAAAGCTTAAAAGTGTATTTGAAAACCAAAAAAAATATATCGTAGTATTTTAACAAGTAGTTGAAACATTTTTGCATTCCTGAATTGAAAAAAACAATAACCAGCAACAAAAGCAGCCAAACTAGAGCTATAGTTAAAATAACATCGTTTTTTTAAGTAAAGAAACGTGTCCTTGATATCTGTAAGAAACTAAAACAAAACAAAATCTGATTTCTTAAAAAACTGAAAAGCATAACATAACAGTATAACTCTCAAATTGAGAAATTTAAGGAGCGTCAAAAAAAGTTTTGGTTTGAACCTCCTTTTGTCAGATAAAAATGTTCAGATAAAAATATCATAAGAGTAAGATCATCATAAATATAAATAGAAAACGAATTGTTTGCGACACAGTTGGTTGTCTTTGAACGAAAATAGTACAACTCCAGTCAACTATGAAAGTTGTAGCTCACACTCTAGTAAATATGCTAAAAATTAAGACAGATCTAATTTGCTTCTAAAACAATTTAAATAAATGTAGAAGCTATATTTAGACTTTGTCAAATACTTGAAAGAGTCATACTATAAATTTTATGTCGCTTATTTTCAGTTAGCTTGAGTATGAGGTTCGTCAGCAGGACTTACTTTATTAAACTATATAAAACCATAAAAACAAAGCAGAATAAATTTTTTTTTTATGAGTTGGCTGATTTTTTTACTCTTCATTAAAAAAATTTTTATTTTTATGGACAATAAAAACGAATTAATTTTAACCGTCAAACAATTGCTGCGGATTTTGAATTGTTGAATAAAATCTAAAAAAATTAATTTAGTAGTTAATTATTTAAGACATTATGAGGCTCTCAAGTTAGTCTCAGCAGAATAACAATTGTCATTGTCAAATATTAGAAAATCTATATTTTATGCAGCTGAATTCGAGATTTAAATATAATTTATTAACTTATCCAAAAAAAATTAACATTAATTAAATTAAAACATTAATTAATTAAAAGAATCTTATTAAACGGCTGGTTCAAGCCTTGTTTTTTTCTCTTTAATTAAAAATTTGCTGAACATTTGTTATGGCTTAAAAAAACATTTCGCTGAATTGTGGTAGCAAAAACAAATCCTTTTGCGTTTCTCAACACATACTGCCTAGTAAATAAATGAGATTTCCTTGGCTAACTGAAGACAATTCAATGAACAAAATTGCTTTATTGAACTTAATAAATATCAGCCTACCACTTCCAGAAACAACAACTATGCCACATAGTCACGACAACCATATCATGTTCTCTACGACAACTCATTATTGTGGTAAACATATACAAGATTGCCTTACATATTTGTGATAAATAAGTTATTGATTACATTTAGTGATTAAATTAGTTCCATCCTTCAACATAGTTGAGTGGAAATACAAAATGCGTATTAAAATCCTAAACACAATAAAAGTACATGTTTTAATAATATATACAAAAATAATACAATAATTCTAATCATAAAATGTTCTAAATGGACATAATATGTTATGGAAAATTATATCACTGTTTAATCAAGGTTGTCTATTTAGCGTTCTGTGGCTCGTCGTATCGCCGCCTCTGTTAATCAATAACATTGATTTTACGCTTTTATATCATTCTAGGAGGACTTTGTTGTTATTATATACAATAATAATATGATTTGTTTACAACTATATGATTCAAAATTAATATGTTGCTCTAGATTATGGATACCTCAACCATATATGTTGTGTGTACTTTTTTCTTGTTTGATAAAGAAATGTGAACTCTTTGTTGTTTTTTTTAATAAACCGGGTTTGTTGGTTTTCTGTAAATTTTTATTAACATTTGACAAATAATTTGCGACCAAAAACATATAAATCCAGTTTGAAAGAGAGCCCGTTGTTTAAAGACCTATATTTGAGTGCTTGATTGCATAAAAGTAAAAAAAAATGCACTGTACAATAGGTGCTCAAATAACACTTTAAACCGGCACCTAAGTATGGCGCACACTCGAGTTGGACAAATATCTCTGATAGTAAAATTTTTAGTTCAAAAAATGCTAGTTTTCTTGCATCTCAAAGAGGAAGAAAACTTGCAACGTGTGGCATGGGTATAAAAATTTGTTTCTTGCATGATCGCACTGGTTGTGCGATTTGACATGCAAAGAACACTGACACACTTTTATCCAGTATAAAAAATACTACAGAAGGGGAACGTATCACGCTGAAAGATACAATATAATGTTTGTCAGTTTTGCATATAATGTAGCGAACATGTTGGACAGTTTTTTGTGTGGCATACTTCTTTGCTAATCTCAATTATTATTACGTAATAGTGGCCGATAGGACCCATACCCTTGTGCACCACCATCACTCCCCCCTTAGATGTGCTTGCAATATTATGCAAATATTAGTATTTTAAATTAAATGGCAACTGATAAAAATTATTGCATATTTGTTACACATAAACTTTTGGCTACTTTTTGTCTTTGCCGAACTTTTCTAATTTTATTTCTTCACAAACAGTGTGGGAATTTTAAAGTTGTGTATAAAAGCTTCTTTTTTAAAGTTAAAGAAAAACATTCTTATCAGTATAACAACAATAATGTTTAGATTATTGCAAATGCAAACAAATAATTGATACTCGCATTTCTGATTTTTTGATGACTTCGCCAGTAGTATTCGATAAGCTTTTTATAATTAACTTTTATTTATAAACTTCCCCACTGTGGATTAGTTCTACTGTGAGTATCAACAGCACTGCTGTGGTTACTAGTAATGAAAGTTTATAGCAAAATTAATAGTTAAAACGAAGTGTCACTTGTGACACCATTGGATGTTTAATTAGTTTTGTGTCTTGAATTTCTATGGTTTGTGCTGGATACTACAGCTCTTCCTAAGAATGGTGATGAAGATGACAAAGTTCGGACAGACATTGCTGCTGCTGATGGTGGCGCAAATGATGACTTTAGTGTAACTTTTAAACACTGCAAGTAAAGTTCTGTGTATTATGTATGAATTTTTCTTGTGTTACCTACAACAGGCGCCTTGGGCATTTATTATCTCTCCACTCTTTTTGTATAAAATAGTTATGAATATAAATCTTTTTATATTTATTACAACACTTTATTTCATTTTATATGTATGTTTATTTTTTGTGTTTGCCTACTTTAAACAATAAATCTAAAAAATTTCAGCTTTTCGTGCTTGCTGCTGCATTAAATGTGTTCTTTTTTTTTTTACTTTATTCATAACTATGCTATGTATGTATGTTTGTGTGTGTTTATTAGCCTTGTTATTAATAAAGAACGACAAAAAATGTTTATATAAGAAAAAGGCGATAATAATGAAATATCGGTCATTACCAAGATGATTGGTTTGCTGAATGAATGCATGCATGCATGTCTTCGTTGTATGGTTTAGCGCTGACATCTTTATGGCTGTTACACAGCCAGTGTAAAGACTAAAAATAGATTTTAATTCTTTTTCTTATGATGGGGTGATTTTTTTAGGGTTTGGCTAAAAGACAGCATTTTCTAATTTTAAAGAAATATTTATTTGGGACGATAAATCAGTCCACGTTGCAAAGATAATTTCATCTAAGAATAAGTCACAAGTGACGCTTACGAAAGATCCAAATGTCGGGATTAACACTGTAGCTCAAGCTGGGCTATGGGGATTTATAACCAACTTCAAGTAATTCCATAATGCAGTTATATCAATTTTAATATCCTTGTCAACAAATCATATTATTATTGTATATAATAATTCAGGACGATAGACACGCAAAAAATTTATTTTAATGATCCGCAGCGGCTGGGGTACAAACACAGGCGGCGTAAGACACGGAATGCTTTAGTCAATGCGCTAACCACAGCAAAAATTAACATATTATATCCATTACGAAGATTTTAGAGTTATTATATTATTTTTGTATAGTGGAAATCCTGTATTTGTAGCAAAAATTAAGTAAAAATTTTATTGTTCTCTTCAATTATATTGCAATTTTTGTCGATGAAAGACATTCAATGATTTCATGTAAACAATAACTAAGGTAATGTTTAAAATATTTTCAAATCCCCAATATATGTTTGCTACAACAATATATTCTTTGAAAGAACATAATAGGGTTGTCGCGACCGTGCCACAACCATGTTTTTTCTATGCTTGTAGTTTTAAATGTAAACAAAGGGCCTTCAAATATGTCAACCCGCTGCTGTAGACAAGGTTGCAACTATGATTGAACAATAATAGAATAAATTTATTTATTGTGTCTGCCTTTGCCGTCTTCTGGGAGCCATTCCCATCCCCACAGTATTATGCTGGAAAACATGGATCTTCTCAAAGTGCCACACATCAAAATTCAATGCCAAAACAATTAGAATTGATGTAAATCGCCTTGGATAGGTACTCCGTACAAAAGTACTCGTCGGAGAATTTATGTCCCATTAGCTAAGTGGGTATAAAAATCTTGTTTCTACAGCTTGAACGACCTGCTCCGTAAGTCGATTATAATGTCCATTTAATAGTCATTACTTTGTCAAAAATTCTTTACTAAAACTTAATCACACTATACTCACATACACACACACACATGCAAGTTTTTCATTTTTCTTGTTTAATTTACCATTTTGTCATTTAGTAATTTGAAACCTTAATTGTTTGACATTTTTATGACACATGTATGTTTGCTTCATTGGTTGTTGACTTAGAGGACTTGCTGCGGTTGTTTAGTAACAGAGAAGATGTAAGTTAAATGTCGAGTTGTTAAGATAAATAATATTCATACGAGTATGTATAAACAAATAAAACTATCAACACTCATTTATTTAAATCATACACTACAAAATCTATTAATGACTTTTTCACCGTCTCTCTTTTCTCATCTTTGTCTTCCGTTCAATGTTAGACGTCAGCAAGAGTCTTATCGATAACTAATAATACGCACATTTGCTTAATTCCCGTATACAAGCATACGTACTAAACAATAATACTAATAATAGTAATATTAGTCGTAATAATTTGCTTACTAATTGGTTTTAATGAGTTGGGAAATTTAAAATGTCATAAATTTATGGTGACTCCGGTTATGGGAGACCTGTCTTCTTGTAATTAATACGCTTGAAATAATCTCGTATATTGATGAGTTTATCTAAGGAAATTTGTTTCAAATTGAAATTACATAAATTATGAGTCACATTTGTAAGGAGATACACATACTTACAATTTTCCATAGGTGCATTTTTACTTACCTGAAATGAAAAGAAAGATGTATTTGCGGTTATTAAACTGTTTGAGTGTTTTTCAGGTAAAAGTGCTAATTAAAGTTTAATGTAGTAGATAAAAATATTAAATGATGCAATTATATAAGCAAATTATAGCAAGTACAATTTATGTCGTAACTATCATAAATAAGTCACAGTTATGTGATTTTTCTGGACTTAATGTTATTTTAATTAGTCCTTTGACATTGGCGTGTTTCAAGACAAGAACGACTGATATAATATTTAATGTTGCTATATTCATACCGTTCTTTTATGATATTTTTGCACAAATTAGAACAAATATAATTTAATTAATAATTTCAATTTTAAGGATTTCGCCAAGTACTGACTTTATTACATAGTCGTTAAGTAATCGTGATGATTAATAATTAGATTACTTTCGCTAAAAGTTGTAAACTTGTGGTTTACAAACATAACAATTGATTACGCCTAGAAGTAATCTAAAACTAAACAAGATTACTTGAGATGCCTATAAAATAATCAAAAGTAATCAAAAAATATTACGATTACTTTCACCAATTAATTTTGATTCTTTTTTATTATTACAATTAAATAGAAATATGGGGTTGAAGAAATTTATTTGTCCAACTTATTTTTTATTGTAGTAACAAATATAAAATGAAAATAATTCAATAACAACACAAACAATTATAATTTAAATAATTTATTCTAACGGAAGAAAAATTTCTAAAACCTTTGATTATTTAATAATAAGCTTAAGTAATCTCAATTATTTGTTATCGTAATAAATTCGTAATCAAAAATTTCTTACCGGTGAATTATAAGAGATACCATATTATCCAGGATTCAATATTATATACAATTAATTTTTAAATATTTGCATTATTGGCGATTTTACGAAAGGTAGAGGGGTTAGCAGTTAAATTAACTACACCAGTAAGAATACAAACAACAATAGAGATAATAAACAAAATTTGTACGATTCATTATTAGATACGTTTACTAACGAATGCAACAAAATCCGCAACAATTAATACTAATGTACTCTAAATATAAACCAAATTAAGCTAACTGTTTCTTAAAAAAAAAAAACTAAACCAATTGAGGTGTCTATATCATTTATATTGTTTTTTTTAACTTCAGTATATCTTCATTGTGACCAGTTTCTGAAATACTTTTCCAGTTAGTTTCAAAAAGCTCTTTCCGATTGTTGAATCTATTACTAGACACGCTCTTCCTCCATATGCGAAAGTGGGGTTAAAGTCAGGTGATTATGCAGGTCAATCAAAGACCCAAACTCCTTTCTCCGTTCACCATCCATACTTAAAACCAGTTTTGGAACTGCGTGGCACAAGACAAACACGTTTACGCTATCTTAACTTTTTTGGATGTGTTTTTTCGACAATAGTGCTTTTTTGACCGGTCTGTAACCTTTTAATTTATTTTCTATTGCATGGCTTCCAATTCCACTACTTTATCCATTTAAATTTAAAGATTTTAAAGCGTCACAAGAAGAAGCAATTGGATTTTCTTTTGGAAAATGGGCATTATTTTTCTATCGCCCCGTGTAGAAGTGATTCGTGGACGCCCTGCTTAATCACTCCCAGTTAAATATTTTGTCGACTTGTTGTTCTTTAGTAATCTGCAAACTATTGACCAGTTTTTGGTACACTTATAAGAAACAAGTGCTTGCTTAACTCCCTTTTTTAAACCTTCAGTTATTTGAGATTTCCAAGAATCGGAATATTTATAACTAGTGATTCTTTTAACACCAAACACTTGGTTGTGCTTTAGAATCGCCGCGCTATTTTATAAAGTTTTTGTTGTGTTTAGTTTTTCAATTTGTTGCGTTTGTTTTCCACAATCTCTCAAATTCGGACATTTTTTGGTGATATTAATATTGGAAAATGAGTAAGTCTATTTGTTTTCTGCTATAATCGCCTATCAAAGCTTTCCGAAGGGTTTCTTTTTTAATTAGGAAATGTGTCAAATATTTTTTTTTATACTGTATTTTATTTTATTGAATCTTTCTATGAAAAGAAATTCACAATAAGCATTCAAATCTTATTTCTTATTTCAAATCTTATTTAGTCTCTGGTGGCCATCAAATTGCAATAAATTGCGTGCTAGAGTGTTGGGATGTGCGACTAGTTTGTTCACGTATTTGGACGTGTATGTTTTAACTTCTTCGTGGATAGTGGGAACTTTGAGATCTCTATGTATGTTTTCATTTCTTATGTACCAGGGGGCGCATACGATAAGACGTAAAATCCTAGACTGTCTTCTCTGTAACTTCTGGATGTTTGATGCACAGGCAGTACCCCAAAGTTGAATACCATATGACCATATTGGCTTTATAACGGCTATGTATAAAAGTACTTTGTACTCCAAAGCCAAAGTTGAGTTAGGACTTATTAGCCAATGCAGTTGATTTGTTCGAAGCTTTATGGACGTTATTTTTGCCTCAATGTGTCGGGACCAAGTTAGGCGCCGATCTAGGTGAATACCTAAATATTTAACGTGCGTTTCCGCTGGAACCGTGGTATTAGTTATTGTGATTGGTGGACAATTTTGCCTTCTAAAGGAATACGTTACATGAGCACATTTTGATTGATTTACCTTTATTCTCCACTGTTTTAGCCAGTCTTCTAGGTTATGAATATGGGACTGTAGCTTTTCAGATGCATCCTTTGGATTATTACTGACACTTACAATTGCAGTGTCGTCTTCAAAGGTTGATGTATATGTATGTGGGCTTGTCGGCATATCCGCTGTATAGATGATGTATAATAGCGGCCCTAGCACACTACCTTGAGGTACTCCTGCACTGATTTTCTCACATCTTGAAAGCTGGTCCTTTGACCTTACTTTAAAAGTTCTATCGAACAAATAGCTTTTTATAAGCTTGTGGGTGTTTTCAGGTAGAACCCGAGCTATTTTAGTAAGTAGCCTATCATGGCAGACTTTATCAAATGCTTGGGAAATGTCTATAAATAAAGCTGAACAGCATTGCTTTCTTTCAAAAGCAGATCTAATAATGGTAACGATTCTATGGACTTGTTCAATCGTACTATGCCTTGCTCGAAAACCAAACTGATGATCTGGGATAACGTTTTGTTCATTTAGAAAAGGAGTTACACTCGAGACGAATAATTTTTCAAATATCTTTGAAAAAACTGACAGTAGGCTAATTGGCCTGTAGGATGTAATCTGGCTTGAGTCCTTTCCAGGTTTCGGGATCATAACAATTTTAGACATCTTCCAAGAGCATGGGAAGAAGCCGACGCGCAACATGGCATTAAATATGTAAAGTAAAATTCTTACAGCTGAATTAGGTAAGTTTTTTATCATTGATCTTGTTATACGATCAGGTCCAGGTGATTTCTTCATATCCGTATTTTTAATTGTCGTTTTGAAAGAAGACAACCGAAATTTCATTGGATCATTCACGATGTCGCTAATAATTGGAATAGTGGAATTACTTATATCATGTGCTGCGAAAACCTTTTGCCTTTTCACTTGAGTTTTTAGCCTAAGTACGGTCTTCAAGTCTTAGTGGGGATTCGTAAGCAATACGACATTGTAAGTGCTTTACAGCTTTCCACAGACTATAATCCGTGTTTTTCATTGGATCCAAGTTTTTTAAAAAGTTGTCAATAGCGAATTGGTGTTTCTGTCTCAATTTACTGCGTAAGTTTTTTTGGCATAAGTTCATTTGCATTTTTATGTGTGGAGAACGGCTATTTTGCCATTGTCTTCTTAGTCTTCTTTTCTCAATGACGAGCATCTGAATATCTGCTGTTGCCTGGTACGTTATTATTTTAGCTGATGGCTTTGTTGGCGTTGCAGCTATGGCTGCGGCAGTCACGACGTCTGTAAAATGGTCTACAGCTGCTTGAATATTAGCTGGATTTCTCAATGGGATGTTCAAAGGTAAGTGAGAGCTCACATACATTTTACATTTTAACCAATTCGTGTTTCTGTTCGGGTAGAAACTAAGGGTTTTAGGTGCAGTGACAAAACGGTCGTGTAAAAAACCAATTGTAGGTGAATGATCAGAAGATAGGTCATAGGATGAATTAACTAAGAGTTGATCGCGTTTGCTGTTTTTTACTATAGCAAAATCATTAAGGTCTGGCAACTTATTAAAGTCTGTGGGCCAATAGGTAGGTTTACCGGCAGATACGACGTCAAGCTTCTTTGTTTCAACTGTATAATACAACTGCCTACCTCTAGGACTAAGGAGTCTGGATCCCCAATATGTGTGCTTTGCATTGTAATCGCCAGCGGCAATAAATTTTTGCCCTAGCGTAGCAAAGAACCTGGCAAATTCATGGTGTTCGATTTTATGCCTAGGCGGGCAATACACTGAGGAGACTAAAATGTTAAAATCTGTAAGATTTATAGTCGTGGCTTGCAAAAAGTCCTCCCTGAATTCAGGCAATGAAAAATGCCTTACGTTTTTTCGGACTATAATGGCAGTCCCACCACATGCCCTTTCGCTTGAGTGTTTGGTGTCATATATAAAATACCCATCAATTCTAAAGCAGTTTTTTATAGTAAAGTGTGTTTCAGAGACTAATAATATGTCTATATCATGTGCTAGCAAGAAGTGTTCTACTTCATATTTATGTTGGGAGAGCCCGTTAGCGTTCCAGAAGCATATTTTTAACTGGTTCATTTTTTGCCAAGCAAAACTTGCAGAAGCATGTTTTGGGTTCGCATCATTTCCTGAAAAATACCCTGCATAGTTGTCATGAAATTATTCATTGTGTGTACTAAGTTCTCGATCGAGCTCGAATTGTTGGTGAGGGGTGTCTGAGCACCCTCTTTATGACGTGGTCATATGAATGTGTATGCGCATTAGAACTTTTGGCATTTGCATTAGGTAAATCATTCCTCAATGTTTGGGCATATGAAAAGTTTGGCTTAGTGTGTGGCTGTGTAGCTTATGTACTAGCAACAGAACCAGCATGAAGCCGAGGAAATTGGGAAGCTTTATATTGCTCATATTCAGGTTTACGTACGACTTTCGCATTATCTTTTACATATTGAAATACTTTGCAGCCCCTGTAATTTGCTGTATGGTTTTCACCACAGTTGCTGCATTTTTTGACCTTGGGGTCTGTTTTGAAAGAAGTGCATTCCAAAGTCCGGTGCGCATCACCACAGACAACGCATACTGATGGTAGCTTGCAGTAGGTTTTCGAGTGTCCGAATTCCTGGCAGTTGGTACACTGACGGGGACCGTTACGTTTTAGAGGCTCTTCCACCGTTATTCTTCTGTTTAAAAGGTAGCGCATATTATATATAGGATGAACCGAGTTTTTTGATTTAAGCTGCGATGCATTAAACACGATTTCAACACGATGCATAGGTTGGGGAACTTTATTCTTATTTAGAATATTGTGCACTGACCTTACGACATAACCTTCCACCTCTATGGCACTTTTTATCTCCTCAGAACTGTCAATGACAATCAAACCTTTAGCACTTTTTAGTTGATACGTATAATAGCTCGTATTATCTGCATCGAGACGACTTGCGATTAGGCGATAATTCTTCTCAGTATGGGCTTGGATCTTAGTTTCTTGTATCTGTCCTCTTCGTACAGAAGCCACATAGAAATTTTCTTTGCCTACGAGTTGGGACAGCATATTTATAATGGCATTTGATGTTTGTTCGCGCAAGCAGATTGGTGGGGGTTTTTGTTCCCTTACAGCGGGTTCGGCATTTTCATTATCCGGGGTAGCAAGGACAGAAAATCTATTTTCACTTACCGATGTTGCAGCTACTTGATGAGAACCTTTATACTGCTTGGCGGTTCGCCCTCGTTGTGAAGACTTAGGACTCGCCTTCCTCTTCGTTATGGTACCGATCCATACCAGTTTGCACGTGTTCAGATACAGTACCTGGTTATTTTTGTGATATTTTTTGTGTTTTATTTGTTTCTTTCGTTTTATTTTTTGAATTCGTTGTTTCTGTAGCAGATATATTTATATTTGCTGATAATGAACGCGTTCGGTCAATTGGGCTGGCGGTTAAAAAAGCACTGTCATCTTTTTTTTTATTATTTATATTGTTTATTGCATTATTAGCATTTGTGTAAGAAAAAGAGTAATAAGCATTGTTGTTATTACCTTTTGTATTTTTTTCGTTAATGTTTGGTGCGCTCATGCACTCACTATTAATTGTTTAAACAGTTTTAACCATGCACTTTGTTATTGTATTTTTTTATCACACACTATATTATAATGCTTTTTATTTTTTGTTATTTACTTTGTTGTTGTTACTAACTGTTAACTGTATCTCTGCACTTGTTCAATTTTTAAAATAAAAAAAGTCACCTTAAATGAATATAAATTATGCGCTTAAAGTGAAGTACGTCTTTACTCAAACGAAGTAGAACAAGAAACTGTGTCAAATATGAACGTTAAATAAGTATTTTGTTGTACAATTGTTTTGTACAACACTGTAAATCAATTTTCTTACTTTTAACCTCTTTTACATCATTTGAGTATACTATTTTGCTCTCGAAATCAAAGCTTTAGTTACTTCACTAACAAATTTTATTTAATATATTTATTCTAAGATCGTATAAATTGATGTATTTATCTATTTTTATACGTAGGCATTAATATATTATATTAATCCAATGTATCTTGTATTCAATGTTTATTCCAATTTATATTATACGAAATCATTAAGCTTAATTGTTGCAAACAATGTAATTTTTATTTATGTACAAAGTTATGTGATGTTTTAATTAGTGGGAACTTTATGTATCATTGCTGTATCAAAGAGCAGTATTTTGCAATGCTTTTTTTTGTGTTCGAAACGTGTCTACCGCATTATAAGTTTGAGGATTTTTATTAATTCAGTTAATAAACGCTGTGTTCGAAAACAAAGTACATATCTATTAATAAATATATTTCTAAAAGTAAGTGTTATCTTTCATTATTGGGTCTAATTAAAGAAAAATATTGCTTTTAAATCCTCAATGCTTTTAGTTTCCATGTTTCATCAAACAGCTTACATTTCAAACAAATCCATTACTATAAAAAAATCTTTCCCCTTTACCTTTCCTTATAGCATTTCACTAATTCACTTTTATTTTCCATATTAAATGAATATATTCACCCATACATAATAATACTATAGATACTTTTGAATAAACCAAAAAAAGAAAGAAACCGAACTCTTTTACAGCAACGAAACGCAAAACACATTGTTTTTTCATTTTCCAATTTCCGTTTTTTTAATTCTTCAATAGATTTCAAAATCTGTGTTTTATAAACAATGGCAAAAAAAATTCATTTATAGCAAATTAAATTTACCACACATTCAAGCAAATAAAACACACAAACAACACACTTCTTAGTTAAATTTGAAACAAAGTTCAGAAAATAAAACAACTAAAACTAACAAACAATAAAAAAAACTGGCAAAAGTTGAGGAAACTCGAAAAATAATCGAGCAACAAAATACAATTATAAATAGGAGCAAAACAACAACCACAAGAGAAAAACAAAATGAAGGCCAAGCCTATAAACACAACTGCATGCAGTTATTTTTCACTGTTATTTTTTTATTATTTTCCTTTTTTTACCTTCCAACACAGTTACAGACAAGCACACTTGAATTTGTCTGGAATATTCCGAGTGTAGTACGCTGTACGAGTATAGTCCTTGAAACAATGTTACAAAACATTTTTATTTGAACAAGTTGTACAAACTGAAGTCAGGGCGAGAGTGTAGGTGTAATTGTGGTCAAGAACGAATACAGAGAGTGAGCTATTTACAGAGATGTACCTAAAAATGCTTATTAGCAAGAAAGAAAAAAAGAAAGTTTATAATTAAATAATTTCCTCCATATGGCGGATGGGATTTGCAAGAAAAATTGTTTATTCTCAGTAAATTAATTTTAATTCGAGAGGCTTACATTCTTGCAAAGTATCAGACAGTCAGTACTAATCAAATGAAAGTAAAACTATAAATTTTTTGAAACCAAATTAATAATGAGACATCATAAATTGTTGTTAAACAAAAAAATATCGGTCGACAATTATATCAAAACAAAAGCCCTATTCAGAAGCTTGTATGCATTTAAGATTGAAAAGTTTTCGAATTAATCGCGAACGGGTTCTTTATTTTAAAAGTTATGTCTAAGGAAAGCTTTAAACTACAATTAGTAGCCTCTTTCATAGACGAATCTGCTGAAGAATTTATTTTTAACAAAGAATAGTTGAAAAAAAAATGTAAATATTGTAAGTATTGAAATCTTCACTTCTTGACAACAATTCTTTTTATTTAGCCAAGAAAAGTGATAATGAAAATGTATCTGTCCCGATGGGGTGCCGCTGAGGGTTTTCAGCTATTTGGCGCCATAATGTTTTGACAACGATTGATGGGGATAGATTTTAGTAAATGCTAACAGTTGGTAGAAAGCATTTAGTTTAAAGAGTAGAGTTCACCAAAGCGAATTCTCGTAGCAATTTCCTAACGAATTACAACTATCAATAGTACTTACTTTTCTGGCTGGGCTTATTAGAAGGAAGCACATAGTTGAGAAAACTTCGAATTACTATTAGCGTAGGAGATGGTGATTCTTCACTGGCTTTATTGATGGAACTGAGATAAGATTGTCAAAGTGGCTTATCGAAAATTATACGCCAAACCTCCGGAAATCTCGTTTCTATCTTTCTTTTTCTAGAAAATTATTTAAAAATTTTATAATGCCCGCCTCGGTTTATTTTTTATGGAATTCTTTCCTTTTTATACGTGTTTTTGAGTTTTTAAGCATTTGTTTTCTTTGCATACTTACAAAAGAGTAACAAGCGAGATTCTGTATACATTACCAGCTGGATTTGCATCACCGAATCTAAATCGGGGTTGTTGGTTGCTTTTATCGAAAAGTTGCAATAAGCGTTTAAAATAAACAAAATTCATCAGGCTTAAGAACTTGTGAAAATTACGTTTTTGTACAAATAAATCCAGAGACGTAGAGACCAAATTGCTTTATATTTAATAAAACAACAGAAGACGTTGCACTTATGGCGAAAGTTTTTTGACAAAAAATCACTGTAAATGTGCTGCTATGTGTGCTAATCAGCATGTTGCATGAAACTGTAAGTTGTTGATGTATACAGTAAAAAAAACGTGGTTGAGGTAACCATAATCAGAGAGCAACATATTACGATTATTTTATATAGTTGTTATCGAGAAAAATATGTTTTTACTTTGGTTAAACACATATAGTATCTCACATATTATGTTTATAAATATTATTTTATGGTTTGAGTTATAAAATAAGTTTTGTGTAGTTGAATACTTTGTTTGTAGTTATAGTTTTAGTAAAAATTATATAGCTCCACTCAACCATGTCGCAATTTTATGGAAATAATTAATGAAATAACTTAATGATTAAATGAAAACAATAGCTAAACTAAAGTAATGATTAAAATGTTTTTTAATAACCATTTATTGTATAGTATATTTTTATAGAAAATTTAATATAATTGTCGCGACCATGCCACAACCATGTTTTTTCTGTACATGTAGTTATAGCCACCAATTAATACCAATTTGAAGAATAAGTTTATTTTTTTATTTATATATTTTAAGGAAAGTAACACTCAGGAAACTAAGTGCTTGCTAGATATTTTTTTAATTAATGTGCGTCTTTAAATAAATGAAGTAGAGAAACAGAAAAGCTTTAGTGTTTACAACTCTGCAGTTGCAAGTTGTTTTATTGCTAGAAAAGTTTTGTTTTATTTATTTATTTATTTATTATTTTACTTCGCCTACGAATTAGAGCTATAAGGTGCTACCGGCGAGGGAGGGCATTGCTATGTATATTAGTATGAATAGAAGCTAGTCTATACCAGAAAAATTTGGGTTACTGATCGGCAGCTTAATAGTAAACGAGCGAACTTTTTGTAGCATTTAACCTTTTTGTAGCATTTAACCTTTTTGTAAGTATTGTTCCTATATTATTTTAATTAATTTTGATACTATTAATTACTATTAAGATTTAGGATTACAATTACTATGAAGATTATTACATAATGTAAGATAAATGCATACTCACATCTCAGAGTACAAATACATTACATATTAATAATAGTATGTAGTCAGAAAAGTGGAAAAATTGTATCTCGAGTAATAAGATGAATAAACAAATCTACAGATTTAAGGCTTCATAAACTGTTGTAATTCTGTTTAGGAAATTTTAAATAAATAGAAATATTAAATTAAATAAAACCGCACAGAAACCCAAATTTGCAAATTAGGCCAAGTTTCTATCCTATCGGCAGTTAAAAGTACTGAGATTAAAATAAGAACCCCGTTCTTCATATGCATCCGATTTTTAGGCAACTGCCTAGTTTCGGGAAGCTTTTATGGTAAACTTGACCATTTTGGGAAAGAATCACGAATTGTATTAACTATAATAACATTATTAAGTACTCGTAGTTTTTAGCTCATAGAAAATTGCGTGACAAAGTTTGGCGAAACTCATATTGGATTGAAGATAAAATGTAGGGCAACGACAGCAAAATGTATGTTACGTAAAATCCAGATGGAGAAGTGCGGAAAACCTTTTGGTCAGAAGCTCTGGTCATGTAAAGAATGATTAAAATTGGACAAAAACACAGCTATACACGCATTCACACACACTCCTACTAACAAGAGCCGGCAAAAATTGGTAACAGTTTTACATCGTGTGGGAAGCAACAATTGTAGAATTGATGTTGACATTGTTGCATGCTACGCCAATGAATTTAAAATATATACTGATGAGAGACTGAGTACATATTGCAACACTGCGATGAAACAAAGACTGAACGGTCCTAAAGGAGAAACAAACAAACAAACATTTAAATTGAACAGTGGTTTAGCACAGCTGAACTGTTGAGTGGATGTGGAAGAAGCTTTAAAGCAACAAGAGGGTGTAGCAGTATATAATCAAAATACAAGCCATTACAACAACATGGTCAGTTTAAAACAATAGCTTTTCTCAACAACAAAAGCAACAAAAAGAAAATTAAAAAAAATTAAGGATTGTTTGTATGAAAAGCAAGAAAAGAAAATGGAAAATAAAGTCCTTTAGGCTAATAACAGCACATACGGTAACTTACTACCAAATACCATTAAAGTAGACCTTATTTCAACGGGAAATTAAAAAAAACCGAAACAATGAAATGATATTGAACATCAATAAAAAAAGTGAAATTCCATTAAAGGTGGAAAAGGTGGAACTTTTTACAATAATAAAATTCAATTTTTTTTTCTGGGCTCGTGTTCATACTTTTTTCAGTTGTGCTTATTAGTTCTGGCTTTTAATTTGCAAAGGAAGTAAGCAATTGGCGTAAAACTTTATATAATGTATTGTTGTTGTTTTTCCCCCTGTATGAAAAGTTTCTTGTAAAAACGGATGTTGACAAATCTGCAAAAGGAAGCTAAAGCTTGAGGTGGATTTATTTATAGGAAGAAGTTTTTATTAGTTAGAGCAGCTATTACATATAGTTATTTTAAACTCTTTATTAAAGAAAACAGTTTGTAAAAAGGTTGTTATTCCGTTTTAAAAAATTAATGTCTTATTTTACCTTCAACTGGGGCAACGCTTAACACTTTACAATTTATCTATAAGAAAAACCAATTTGGAGTCTCAATATGTGTAATGAAGTGTTGTTTTTTAAATAAAATTGTGCCTTGTTTGGGATTTTTTACATTTCATAAAGCGAAAGGCCTTTCGACATTATTAAGGGTACAACTTAAAAACACCAAAAAAAAAAAAAAAAAAATTTGAAAAAGGAAAAAAATGTTGCTTTTCTCCTAATAAAAAAAAAGCTCTTACTCTTACACATAGCTGGCAATTTTGGCACAAGCCTTGGCTAGAGCTACGGAATCTATTGCCATACCATTGAAGGAACTGCATTGCGAATCTACATTGATCATGCATCATAGTCTTGCTACGGTTTGGATTGAAATCACAACCATCAAGTTATTCCGCCAAAGCGGCTTCACCAATATCCATTCGATGGCTTATCGTTTCGGAAGCTAGTGCTAGCAGCTTGTTAGTTAGTAATCAAGGCTTAAATTCACTTGTCTTCGATTTTTAGGCCCTTGACAAGCCTCCAGTATCCCGCGCGTAGCATTCCAACCAGTTGGCGAGATCTTCAAATTATGTAACATCTCACTATATAACAATCGAGTGCCACTGTGTTAGTACACGCCAATCTCCAAATTATGGGTGGAAAGTTGAATCCAAAGGAATACGTTATTCATGTAAAAATATATTTTTATATTTTCTTTCAAAAAAGCTTGTTTTTTATTTTTATATTCATTACCTCATACAACATTTAGTATTGGAATAAAGCCAACCAAATGTAGGAGGAAAAAATAGAGTCACGATATGTTTTTGGGGGTTTGTTAAAGTATTAATATCCTATCCTAAATTCTCATTTGGTTTGTGCAGTTTTATACGTAAGACATTCCAAATGTTCCTTAAATTTGGGTAAAGGTTTTCTGATGATGCCCTCAGAAGCTGAACCCCCAACAAATATATTTGAATTAATTTATATATGAATATTTACTAGGAAATTACGGCGATAAAAGTTCCACTAAATTAGTTTTAGTTCTTAAAAAAAACTTTGAAACGAGTCTCTGAGATGACGAAATTGGAAACTTATCCTTAAATTCTTACTCCCCATTTAATTTGGTTTTTTTGCAAAGAAAAAAATAACAAATTTCACATATTTTGAAAATCTTATTGGAGACTTCAAAATTTGGGGTATATTTTATTCTTGATTTGACATTCCAACAGGGTGTTTTGATGTAGAATTTTGGAACGAATTTCCGTCATCCTTTTCCAAGTTTGGTTTAGAGACAAACCGGTTTCGGCTATGTGTCATCTTCAGTGCCATTTTTCGTTCTGATATATTTTATATTAAAACTCATAAAATTTTATTCTGTAAACAATAATGAGTAAAGTTAAGTCGCACCTGTAGCATGTTAACATAACGTATACAGTATACAGTGGTAGGGTAAGCGATTATTTTTATAAAAAGGTCAAATTCCAACCAATAAAGGTACCAACAGACGACATGTTTTTCACACTGTATGTGTCAAAATTTACATATGTAAACGGAAACATGTCGTGTGTTACCTTTAAAACATTGCTTGTGTAAAAAACATGACAAAGGTCATAAGACATTATTTGAAATAGAGCGTGTTCTAATTTCTTATGTTAAACATACAGCTCCAAATGTCTATGTCATGCGAACAATTTCGTCGGCGGTTGATTATGTGCACTATCATTAGCCGTCTGAATGAAGTATTTTGCAAGGCAAATAAACTGTATATATTTTTTCAATTTAACGTTGTCGTTTTATTAAAATAAGTAATTTATAAAAATAAAAATTTATCGATTTTTAGATACAACCTCAACGTCTTGTTTAAAAAAGAAAAAATTAAAAAAACACATTTGCGTCGCCAGTACTTCAGCGACGGAACCAAAAATATTTCGACGGCTTCAAGCCATTTATCAAACAAACGACGTGGATATTTATTTATTTTTGGGCAATCAGCTGTTCTCAATAAACATGATCGATGTCATGTGTGATACTACATGTACGTTTGTGGCCAAAAATTATAAACCTTATGTAAATTAACCAATATTGACAGACATAAAGAAAAACATACGAATCGAAAGCTTAAAAAACACATGTAAAAAACATGTCGTCTGTTGGTACCTTAAGCAAACACTAGTAAATATAATATTATTTGTGAGCCAATTACAATATCATTCATACGTCCCCTGTTAAAAGTACAAATGGGGTGAACAGATAAGAACGATAGGAACAGAAATTAAAATAAAACAAAAACGTTGGGAGATATCAAATATGGTAAAGCTAGCTTTATGCCATTATGTATGGAATGTAAATTATTCCAATGGCCACCCGATTTCTCGAGCAGTCCTAGCAAATTATTTTTTTTTCAGCTGACCGGCGCCAAATCTACTATATTGGCCGCTACGGCCATGATTTATTTTTTTTTTCGTATCAATCTTCGGCTTAATATTCAAAAGAGTCTAGTCAAATTCAAATTTTCTTACGGTGCGCCAATCTCCTTTCACACAAAGTAGTAAACAGAGGTGAAACGACAATATAATGATCTTTTTCTCTATCCGTCAGAACCTTAGTTTTGTTTTTAGGTTTTTGTTTTTATTTTGATTTTCTTGCCGTGTTTATTTTTGATGCTTTTAAAACACATTTTTTTGGTAAGTATAAGGGTGAGTTATGCGCTTAAACAAAATTTTAAATTTGTTTAATATAATTTTTTTTATCAGAACAAATAATGAAACATATTAGCAATATTTTTATTTTACTTTTTGAAATTTGCACTTATTCACATTAGATTTTTGTTTTCTTTATTTTCCTCTATTTCGTCACAAAATGCTGTATTTGTCTCTTTCTAACAGAACCCACAGTAAAAAAACTGAGTTTTTATTTTTTATGTGTCAAAGTCTTCACCACTGGTTACCCTGTGCCATGGCGATGACCGATTTCACGACGAAACTTATGTTGCATATTTACAACTGAGCCAAAATTTCAACAATAATTTTCATTCGCTCAGCAGACGTGGAATAACGAATGATGGAATGCCAAATCTAACTTAATATTTTCACAGCTGAAATCCATTAGTATTACTATCTGGTAACCCTCTAAATTTTGCATTATTACACCAACAAACTTAAATAAAACCATAAGTGACATCAATGATTTGCCATTATAACAATAAGCAGTAATTTATTTTCGTTTTTACTAAAGAAATCCAGAGGAGAGGAAGATACAAAATAAAAAACAATTGACAATACATTAATGACATAAGGAAATTTAATATTCTTTTCATGCACTCATTCATAAAAACTTCAACACATGTTTGGCGAGACTAAAAAAAATCCATGCAGCAAATAAATTTGCTGTATGCTTGCAAAAACTCAACAAATGAATTTAAAGGCATCATAAGCACGATTGGCAGCAGTAAGACACATTATCACAATTAATTTCTCATTAAAACAGAAGAATTTAAAAAAAATATATGTATCTCTAGCGAGGGCATAAAATAATAAAAACTCTGATGATGTTTTACGAAAACAACACTAATAATGCAGCAAAATAAACGAATAATGCATTACTAAACAAATTTGAGGCAGAAAATAAACCGAGACACTGGCTGATGATATGAACATAAAACAAATTGGTACATAAGAATTTCTCTACAGGCGTATAATAAGAAAAAAACAGAAACAAAAATATGCCACAAAATCATCGCCATCATTATCGGCAACAGCATAAATACAGCAGAGAGGCATTAGTTTGAACAACATGTGCAGTCACATCATATTTTCGTACGTTGAGAGATTGAAACGGAACAACAGCACGTTAATTGAATTGTTGACACGCTGTGTCATGCCAAGGCAGACGCCACAAAACGTCGTTTATATACCCACACATTCATGTAAAGGGCCGCAATAACAACTATAACCCGAACTAATACTGCAACACCGTTAACAACCACGACTACAGCAACTGTCCGCTCATACATACGGCAATGGGGTAAATTAAATAAAAAGTGAAGGATAGAAATTTTTTATACGCAGTTTGTTGGTTACTATTGTAGGGTAACTATGAAAATTGTTGTAGGCATACGTTAATAGAAACCCATCTATTTGGCTGTAACGGTAACATAGTACTAGATAAGAAATAGGACACACAAAACAATTTTAGTTTAAGTATAAATCTCTACTCTGCGATTTGAGTTTAAAAGACAATAACCATGATGCTTTCTGAGGGACCATATTATATCCAGTGTAAGGCCAGTGTCTGCTGTGGTACCAGAATTCACTATACCAATCGTAACTTATAGTTTTAACACAAAGTATCACTTCCCTGTCAACTTCTTTGTACCAGAAACACATAAACTGTTTTATAATATACCGAACGTGTCCAAGGATGTATGGTAAAATATGAGGCCTGCGACCGAAATTCAAGGCGTGGTACCAATTGCACACTCAGATGATCCTCAACAAGAATAGCCTACTTGAAGTGTAACGGGAGCAACGAGAACGTGCCAAACACCAGACTTAGGAGTGATTACTGAATTCACTACCCTATAAGAAGGCCTATAAATGCCTTCAGATTGGATCGGGTTGAACCTCTGATTATGATAAGTAAGTCAACCGAATAAGTTCCCAGTTCATAGTCACGGCTAATCACCAATAATCCGAGTCTACCTCTAAAATAAATTATTGGTATTTCCATCCAAATTTATAAGTCATAACTAGGACCAAGTCGCCGTCAATGTTTACAAATATCGTGAATCTATTCTGTGCTATCCAAGACGATAGTTCCACAAACCCTTTTTTTGATTGCTCAGCATAATTTGGTGTCGGAAGTTTTATTTAAAATCCCTCTTCTTACACCCTTTCTTTTATTATTGATTCGCTCACTCATTCATTCATACGTTGAACAGACAGCTTACAGCCACTTTTTTGTTTTGGCAAAAATTGGAATTTCTACACAAAACATCCTCTAAAATGCTCATACTGGAAAAAAAGGTGTTCATCTGTATGTTTAATCGTTCCTCAGAGATTTATTCTGTTTATACACGTGTAGGTGAATGTATTTGTATGCAAATTCTATGCTGCGTATATAAGTTTACTTACATACAAACATGCACACATACCTACATATAAATTTGTTTATGAATTTGGTTTTCATAAACGATTTGAGCGTAATTAATGAAAATTCATTGCATTTTGAATTTTAATTAAAAACAAAAGCATTTTCTCATTTTGCTTTTCGTCTGCTGATGTTTATTCGACTTTTTTACACTTGCATGAATTTCTTGACGAGTACGAATTGTGTTAAAAATACTGAGGGGATTTATTAAATTCCAGCGTTGGAATAGGAAATACTTTTTTTGTTGGTACACATACATTCATTCCAATCTTATATTCAAAATTGCAGCTGTTGTGAAAGATAGAGACCGAGAAATGTTTACGCAATTTTAGGTGTTCATTGCCCGGTCCTACTTCCTCGTTATCATTATCTGATATGACTTCTTTCTCTTCTCAAGACCAGAAGAACCTTATTTTCCAACCCTCGACATGACGAAAACAGCTACTAAATATTGCTTCTATATTGGATTACCGAGAAAAAAATGATTACTTATGAGAATGTTTTTTTTTTTTAGAAAATTCACATTTCCGCCATTCTTTGAACAGGCCTCCTATACAACAAATAACAAATAACAAAATATTTCTAATTTATTAAGAAATAAAGTTCAAATTGGTAGAACAAGGTTTAATTTAATTTCATTAAAGAAAATAACTGCGACTGATGTATGGCTGATCTCATCTAAATACAGAGGCAATAAGGTTGCCGAAGAAATGTGCGTCGCCACAGAAAATAATTGACCGAAGCATTCCGTGCTGACTAATATAATAACTTTTTTCAACTGAAAAGTTCTGCAAAATTTACGAAAATAAATAAAAATAAATAAAAAA
Organism: Phania funesta; assembly: GCA_963932375.1. Taxonomy (NCBI): domain Eukaryota; kingdom Metazoa; phylum Arthropoda; class Insecta; order Diptera; family Tachinidae; genus Phania; species Phania funesta. The sequence goes on along the minus strand of OZ010655.1, from coordinate 33,757,214 downwards.
AAAGCTCCCAATTATTTCAAGTTCTGCACGACATGATAACACAAAGAAAAAAGCACAGAATTATTATTCGTATCCCTGTATTTAGCATTTTTTCCAAAAAATTGTTCTAGACTAACGGAAGGATATGGAAACAGAGAGGAATATAAAGCTTGAACGACTTATGTGAATAAGGAGAGTCAAAATAAGAAGAACGAGTGTCAGGATAAATTAACAAGGACGGACGGTCAGGATAGATCAGTTGGCGTTACCAAAACGAATATATTGTCAGCGTTTTGTGTATTTTATTCTGTAGATAATATAAATGTTTATAACGAATTGAAATTAATGCACAATAGTGTTTTTATTATACTGGAAGAGAAGGTGAATAAAAGAGTCAGTATCACAAAGTTTGGGACTTAACAGGTTAAATATATAGATTCCGCATACGTAAGAATCAAATTTGAAATTTTTAACTCTTGCTAGTTTTGCAAATTTAGCTTTATTTAGTTTTTAGGACTTTATTTAGCGTTGACAAATATTTTTTACGTCGTGGCCCTCTTCTAACACTGTTTTATATTTCCTATATCATGTAATAAATTCTGAAGCTATAATTTCTCAAATTATACATTAATATTAAAAGCAGGAAGTCAACGAAATGTTCTACAAGAAATGATATCAGGCTAATTACTTACTACTTCAGCTGAGTATTATTTGTACAAAGGATTATTTCTCATATATAAATACATCTTAGACAATTTGATAAGTTTTGATTTGCTTGAAATTTGGCAGTAGTAATTAAGTTCACATTAAAGGCGAGCACAAATATATATAAAAATGTGAAAATATCGATATCGTGCGAAATTTCAATAAAATTTAGATCAATAACGAAAGCCGTAATTTTATCCAAGCTGACTTATTAATCACTACTTGTTGCACTTATATGCCACACATATTTAGTTTTCCATGTAAAACTTGGCTAAACAAAATATTTTACAGAGACAGTATCATGAGCATTCAAAATTTCGATGAATTTAATTGGAAATTTCGGTTGATATCGAATCCTACAATTGACGGGTTTCAACGATACCTTTTTTACAACGATACTCTTTTATAGTTTTCATAAAACTAGCGACCGCAGTTTTGAATTCATCTTATTTTAGAACTTCTAAACTAGTTTTCTTTTCTCTACCGAATTCGTTTCAAAGTTTATACGGTTGTTTTAATAAAATTGTTATTCTTATAGACTTTTTATGGAAGGAAAGTGTTATGCCTAATTTTTACAATTAGCTGAATTACGATACATATTAATCTGTCATTTTTAAACTTCATGTAATTACCAATCGCCGTTAGAAAAATTTCTATCGATCAGAATTATAAAATGTATTCCTTCTGCAAAAATCGTGCATAAAAATAACTTCTTCAGATGAAATGATTAAGTACTTTTGCAAAAAACACAGAATGGCGAAAATCGCTTCGTCCGAAGTCAATTTCTATGAAATAGGATCATTAATTATAACTCTGGCCATCAGGTGGCAGCCACAAGTATATGGCTTGCCTTAACTGATTGCAGTGTCAAAAGTCCTGTCTTATACCTCCACGTGGGGGTAGTCGATAACAGGTTCCTGTCTCTACACAGAGTCTGGCTAAATAGGTCGAGCGGAGAGAAGTTAAAAAATCTCTAATCGATGGTGAAACAGTATACGCCAGGGAGCCGTGGCCATAAGGTGTGCTTGGTCTCTAGTATGTGAACTCCGGAGTAATGCGGAAGGGATGGACCAGAATGCCTCGCGAGGGGTGGACGGATCAAACTTTATAGGTACTTCTAACGCGTTGAACCGTGTGTTCCCATAGCGATTGGCTATGAAGCCTCGCAAAAGGTGGAACGGTTTATCTCTGTATTAACGCAGGTGTTTATTTGCCAATTAAGGAATTCTAAAGAGATGGACAAGAAACTCTCCTAAGGGGTGGACGAGTCAGTCTCCAATGATACTCTTGAGGAAGATGCTGAGACTGTAGCGAACATTGTGTGTGAATTTCCAGTAGTAGCTAGCATAAGGTTTAGGACCACGGGCAGACACTTGTTAAATGGAGTGCCATTGGTGGACGTAAGCCTTAGACAAATACTATCAATTAACATGCGACTCCGTGATGACGAAGAAGAACGACAGACAGTTGAGGCTAGTGGTAGCACGAGGCTTGATTGAGAGTAAGTCGTAGATTACGAATCGGTTGTCTCAAATCAGTTCAAGGAAAAAAGTGGTTCGAAAAGGGATTGATAAAGTTAGAGGTCTGCTTCGGTATCCTGTCTACATTAAAAAAAATATTTTACTTTACCTCCAAAATATAATTATACCACATATTAGTCTTAAAACTTTTAAGTTTCGTTTCGAACTTATTTCTTGTGAAGGAGGCTTAAAATTAAACTTAATTTTGTCTTTCAATTATTTATTTTTCAAAAAGAAAATATAATTTGCAAAGGTACCACAGATGCATGTAGTTACCATAAACGAATAAAAAAATATTTCTTTACGTTTCTCATAATTAAATTCGATATTGAATTAAGCAAAATGCAATTAATGTTCATAAAAGAATTAAAAACTTAAAATGATATTAAACACTAAAATGGTTGTGGGGTTGAACAACACCTATCTTTGCTCAATAGTGTTCGTATGTAAACAAAAATCACATTAAAATTTAAATTTATGTTGAGATTTTCTGTCTAGTATGATGACGGTGATGCTGTTGTGACGATTATTGTTGGCAGTAAATATTACAATATATGAGCCCTTCTATACACGCAACCACTACCATGAGGCATGTTGTTAATTTAATATTAAGAAAAGACAAGAATCCTATAGAAATGTTCAAAGCCTAAGGAACAGAATGTGACTGTTTTGTTGGTTTTTTCTTGTTTGAGTATGTTGAAGAACGTAAAAACACCCACTATGAATGAACATATGAAATGGCAAGACATGTGTGTTACCAAGTTCACCATCCTTGTACCTCTAAGAATCTAGCCTGAAATTTTAATTAGGGGAAGATAAAAAACGAGATTAAAATTTATAAATTGTAACCATTTTATATCATTAAACTTTTGATATAACATAATGGCCCATGCTGACACTAGTCACCTCTCGCGCGATGACTTTCCTCAATACACGCCTAACAAGTAAACGATTCTTCAAAGTACAGTTGAGTGTAGAGATGGCATTGATTAGAATTGATATTGTTTTGCTTCAGAATCATTCCCAGTTTAAGATCCATTTAAAAATGAAGAATATTTAAAATCATAATACTAACAATAATTTGAATAGATTCATAACATGCAAATCAGTTATTATTAATTCTCAAAATTTCTGCGCAATACCTTAAGCACATATCATGAGTTCGTCGTATGTTTAACAATGATTTCTGCATGTTTTTCAACATCCAAATAAGACATCTGTAAGGAATACCCCTGGGGCTTTGTATTTCAACATAACAGTTCATATGTGTTCTTGTACCTCCACGCTACAAGTTTCTATGTGTGCATCTAAATCATAGATAATTAACCATGCATCGTTTGTTAGGTTCGTCATAAAAATGTCTGGTTCTGAACTTAAGTCTCTTTGCTTCATTTCATCTCTTCTTTAATAGGATGGCTGGATTGCCGCAAGATATTTAAAATTTTATAAGAAATGAGGAAAAAGGAAATTCATTAACAAACGTTTGTGGGAATAATGATAAAAATGTTTTATGAAATTAAGTACAGAAATGTACAACCTTAAAAGGAACAAATGAGTAGCCTTAAATTTTGCACGCAAAATATACATGTTGACATATTGAGGAAAATTATGATAGAGTTAGCTTAAGGGATACATGCGCATTAGGAACGTGGTAGTTTTTCATATTTAATCTGGACAAAACTATAGATTGCGGCAAAAAATTAATATTTTAAAGACCAAGGTTATATAGATTTGATAGCATTCTTATGGTTCGCAAACGATTGTTTATTATTGGGGACGGATCCAAAAAATCAGGAGCCATATCTGAAATTTGACGTCCGATTGAATTCCACTAAGAACGAAATTTAAACCTTTATCAAACCGTGCTGTGATCGGACTTAAAATAGCGACACTTTAAACAGAAAGCCCTAACTAGGGGAGTGGCAAAAATAATCATGCGCGTGTTAGAATCGTCATTAAAATACCTTTCATATATAGGCCGACTTGGTCTAATGTTTATACCATTTTATATGGAATATGTCATCGTTCCAATGCCCGCCTTAGCAACTTTCCCGATGGCAAGGATCCGGAGCCACATATTTTAAAAGACTGTCGCTTATGAAATTTGAGCGATGGCTCACGGTAGCCTTTGTCACAGGGAGTCGATAAACCTGAGTGAGCGCATCCAGAGTGTTTTCATGTAGAATTTTGGAACGAATTTTCGCCATCCTTTGTCAACTTTAGTTTGGCGACAAACGAGTTTCGGCTATGTGCCGAAAAAATTGTATATCACTCCGCACCAACGCTTGGTTCACCGTGGCGTATGAATGATAAAAGTTTAACAGTGTTTTCGTTTCTAAAAAAATTTTACATTTGCCCTTCTATTATAATCGAAATATATGTACGCACACAAAACATGGGATTTTTTTTAGAGTTTACCCTTAACAGTGCCTTTAGGTGTTGCTCTTTAGGATCTGTATAAAATCCCAAATAATAAGGGCGGGTTTAATTTTTAACAGGGATTAATTTTATTTTGGAAACAAAAACACCGTAATTGTTTGCCGCAATTCGAGATAATTTCCAAATTTATACAATCATATTTAAAAGCTGCAATACTCTTTACATAATATTTTTTAAGCAGTAAGTTTCTCAGTAAGCTATCAAAGTCATGATTATAGACTTTTATTCATAAAGCTAAATTTTTCTTAAGTTAGTATTTTGCTTGTTAATAAATTCCGTGCCTAACAAGTTTCCTCTCTGTTTGTTGTGTGTTTGTATTTTCATGAAATTATTAAAACTTTTAATACTTCTAACAATATGTACACACAAACAACAAAAATTATGCTTGTAAACGAAATTATGCCCCAAAGACAAAAAGGCAACATTTGAAACTGTTGTTTGGGCGTCAACATTGTTGCTGTTGAAAAGGTTGATACCAACAGTGAAAAAGAAAATGCAATTCAACAAAAATGAAATTACAGTCTGCTAATGATATCTGCTAGATTGGTATGTTCCTTCTGCAAAACAGCACTTGAGCGATAAATTAAGGCTCAGAGAAAGTTTGAGAAAAGAAATAAGATTAAAGGTAAAGTAAACAAAATGAAAGTTAAGTTAAAGATAGAAAAATTGGCCTGAATTTTTATCGCAAACGGTCGCCAAGTTATTTTAATTAAAGAAAATTGTTAGAAATTGATGTTCTCATTGGCCATACTTCAATGGAGCGATACTGTTTTAACAAGAATATATACATTTAAATGCAAACATACTCGTATGTTTGTTTAAATATAAGACTACTTAAAGATTGCCAGGGCTCATCAAATTTTACCAACTATATAGATGCTTCATTTCCTTTTGTATGGCGTACAACAAAATTACCAACAATAAGAGCAGCAACAACTCGAACCTCTAACCACCAACATAGACGAAACGAAATGAAGACAGTCTGTCCATTTAAGCAACAATAAAGCGTAAATATATAGTATGTGTATTTTGCAATGCCATAGGGGCTTTCAAACGAACATCATCAACAGAAACAACAACAATAGCAGCAGTGTCCTAAAACATTAGGAACAACAGCAACACCTTTTGGCTGAATCTCTACTTTCATGACAATTTACTCTCAATAACAAAAAGAGAAAAAAGAAAACCATGCAGTCAATTTTACATAACAATCATAAATTTAAGCAACATGCCATCACATTTGTAATAATATGCTGTAGGTTATCTCTTGCACTAAACACTAATATACACTAACAGCGGTGGCCAAAACACTGCAAGTATTACAAACAACAGCCTATTGTTGTTTTACTATTCTGCAAGTGTTTTATTTGCCGTTATTCTCTTAAATTTCGGAAAGATTCGTTTGTATTTAAAGCCGTGATGGCGGGATGATATTTTTTCAATCTGAATTAAAATTTATTTATAAAGTTATACACTGGTAATGATTAATTGTTTGCGAAAAAACACCACAGAAATCGCAAATATTTGGAACTCCACCATTTAAGCTGCCCAATAATTTTTTTATTGAACAATAATTCATAGGAATGAAAAAACAAATAAATAGGTAACAAAGAAAAGCTTTAGACACTAGGAAATACATCTGCACACATGTTGTAACTTATTTAAAGACCTTTTGTTTTGGATCGCAATATTTATTTACAACACGTTTGAACAAACCTACTCCTACAAATACACTCAGTAATCTATACCTTTATATGCGAAACCAAGAGCGTAGATGCTTTCAAAGTATGAGTGAGTGTGTTAGATGTCAGGTGATTTGTTACCTTTCGTCGGTACTTCTGTTGTAAGTGTTTTTCATATCTCCCACTTTTATTCTACTAATGAGCAAACAAAAATCTTAACATGACCTTAACTTTCTACTTCTCTCTTTCTTACTACTGTTCACCTTGGCAGGTGAGAGATGTTGGCCCCCTACAACAGTTTTAAAAAAATCAGTTTTATTTTCTTTCTTTCTCGTTTTGGGAAACAAAGTATTAAAAGTCTTACGTCTGTTTACTGAACATTCCAACTTGGAATAACAAAATGTTTCAGAAGTTTAATGAAGGGGTTAAAGTAGCTCATAAAAAAAATTTAAAAAAATGTGTATTTAGTTTGGTGAACAACTCTGAAAGGCTATGAGGGAAACATTTTATTTAAATACCAAACAGGCAAACGATGTCCATCATTGATTACAATACATAAAATAAAACGTACATTTTCCACAACCTAAAAAAAATTGTAAGTTTAGTATATGAGAAAGATAAAAAATATTGACTATAATGGAATTTTACTTTAAAAAAACTAATTACGAAAAATCGAATTTTACTAAACTTTATCGTTAATAAAATTTATTAATATTGTTTTCGATACTTTGATACTCAATTATCGGGAAATAAAATATTTTTTATAATTTATAATTTAATAAATTTAATAAAAAATGTTCAAGAAAAATCCATTATTTGTTTATCGTTAATCATAAAAACATATTAAATACGGCGTTTAAAAAATATGCCAGCTAAAATATTTTGTAGCAAAGTTAACTGTCAGCTGCATGAAATATTGAATATGAAGAAAAAGTTACCATTAGGTGCTGACAACTGGTGCATTATCATCAAATGTTATGATGTTCAGAAGGTAACTGTCAACGGTGACGGAGACAGAGACTTGAATACTAGCTTCTTCGTAGCTCAGTTGGTAGGTATTCAATGGCGCACACATATGGTTTCAGAAGAAACGCACCACAGTGCACTTCTCCCCTATATGGCTTAGGTAGCGGCTGTGGCTGCCTAAAGAGATTGAACCTATTGCCGTATCACCGGACGGCTTGTGCAAGCTTCTCCAGATTAGCGTCTAAGCCACAGCCACATCGTGACCCTACCAACTAGTCCGAGACTATTGGGTCGGGTCACGAACTCACTGGCTTCCGTTGTAACTGTACTGCGGTTACTCGTCGAGAGTCGACGATTCATTAATCCAGGCTTCTGCGCAGACAGTGTGAAAAGGATGCCCGAAGCCATATCCAAGAGTTTTCATGAATGACAAAGCCAATTTTCTCTGTTTAACTTCATAAGTTTTCCGCCTTTAAAAGAAGACTCCAATATAAATTAAAAACAACTTTCTTTCGGTCCCAGATATTATGTGGACTTAAATGTTAAGTCGTCTCTAAAATAAGAAATTTGGCTACGAAGAAGAGGGTATAGGATTCGGCACAATCGATGATAACTCTTTGACTTATTTTTAGGACTTAATTTGAACAATGTCGACTTGTCAAAAAACTCCTCATATTGTCTGCTCTCATTTCAGATCCCGGAAAAAGTGTCGATTTCGTAAGCAATACATTCTTTTTTACTGTTTACGCGATTCATAATAAACATATATAAGTATTATGCCTTAAAAAATGTAGCACTGTATAGCAACAATTCTGAAATTCTATATATTTGTACGTTTGTATATTTTTAGTAATGCAGAAAAAAAACAACAGTTCTACACATTCGCTTAGAATCGTGCACAAACATATACATTGTACATTGTTACGAACATTCAGTCAATCTATAAAATCCTAAGAAGCACTGAAATTACCACTTAAAAAGAAAAGCTCCAAAGTGGGACCTTGCGAACAAATATCATGTCAAACGTAGGCAGGTTCGTATGCAATGCCAACTTGATACTGATGGTGATGCAGTAGTTTTTGCATAGATATTTATATCAACCTAAAAGAAAGTAATCCTAACCGCATAACTACAACATATATGACCAATTTCTGTAACTTTTTGTATTGTATGGCTTATTTCTGGCTATTTACAGTAATTATTCCAAACATTTTCATTTAGTTTAGTCCTAATTAGTAATAATTATAATTATTGACATACTACCTGTAATGGTATTTGAAAAGGCAATTGTCATATCAATTTCATGTATGGAAATCTTAAAGATTGGATGTTTAGCTTGCAATGCTTAATCACGATTTAAACTATTTTACTTTCGGTTAATACAAATGCTACCTTAATAGTTACCAAGGTTGTTGCAAGCATCTTCCTTTTAAATCTTTATAAATTGTTTGCCGATACAGGTGCGTCAATGTTGAAAGGGAATAAAACAAGCTGTTCGTGAGGACATTCTTTTATAACTTGTCGCGGCTTTAAAAATTTCAATAACTATATCTAATACTTAGATCCATCTGAATTTGAACATTGATTCATGTCGTCGGCCGACTGCGCTTTATTGGTAAGGACTTGCATAGAAGTGTAAGCGGGGACGAAAAGTATGATCTTCGTGTCCAATTCGTATTCGACACGAATATCGTTGATAACACTTGTCGTAGACGGTAATGTCTTCACAAATGCAAATGGTATCTTTTTATGAGTGCATTTCTACCTGGCAAGTCTCGTTTGAGTCCGAAAAGATGAATTTTGTAAACAAAATTTGGTTCTTATTCCAAAAATTCTGACGTAATAAATTAATAACATATCAGAGGTCTTGTTATAAGAATGTACATGAGTCGGTCTGTCACAGATTTGAGCTGAAGTTACATACCGCGCGAGTTAAATTCTCCTTTTCTCTTCAGAAAACTGAAAAGACTTTTGTATGATTTGTTCGTAAAGTCTTTATTTATTTGTGAACTTGAATCTGAAGACCTAACTTTAGATTTTCTGTATTCGTATTTCTATATGTAAGATTGGTTCAACGACACTGCATTTTAATCGTTGTTATTAAAAATTGTGAATGAGGTATTTTTTTATGTTGCTAATAATAGACTTATGTAGTATTTTGGAAGAGTTGGTGACCTTATTTTAAATTTTATTTTTATTCAGATATTTTGAAACTAGTATACATGAGATTCCCCTGTGTCTTTGTGATTGTAGAAGTACATATGCAACTATCGCTTAACGCTAATTTATGCTAATTTGACATATTTTAAAAATAATCTGTTTGTTTTAGTTATTCATACATACTTTATTTACTTATTTTTTATTTCCGTTGATTCAATTCATATTTTTATAACCTTTACAAAAATTGGTTTGTTATTCCGTTAGTAATTTCTACAATATTCATATCCAACCTGATAAAGTATATATTTTTGGATCCTCCAATTAACGATGTACGATGTTGAAATCAACTTTCTGATGGCACTAGAGAACCTAGAGTCTTGATCACTGCGTTTCGCGAATTTGTTATGGGCACACATTTTTTAAATTTTCCGGGGATTTTGGTGTGTTAAATCTTGCGGAGAATCGCCTTTACGAAAGCCGAAGTATTTTCTTAATTCTTATCAAATTCGCTGCAAAGCACAGAATTAATCGACCCCCGCATAACTTACGGACAATTATAATGAATTTGTGAAAGAGTCATAAACAAAACTAATAAATGTAAATGTAAAAAGTATATTTTAAACCAAGAATTTTATTAAGATAGGTCAGCGTAAAATTCGAATATACTACATATAAGAAACTTTTAAATTATGTTGCCAGACTAAAATTGCGGTTAAAACTCTTTGCTGAATCCGTAAATATTTATTGTAGCTGCGTGAATCAGAACTTTTAATAAAAGACTCTCTCTCATATTTTTCGTATTTACCTAAACTTTCTGAAAGTTTGGTATAATACTTGTATATAAATTACAGTATTTGTAAATAGAATAAGAATAAATGAGCGACATTTAAAAGTAGGACTTCTCATTGCTAGTATTTAGGCTGATGAAATTTACGACTTTTATTAAATCACATCAACTTTTTGACTAAATATCGTATAGAATCGGTGTTTTTCGCATTTTTCCTCAAATCGGGGTCTTATCCAATGGTTTCATTAATTCGCTGTTTGAATTACAATTGCGAATTAATTTGTTTATACTACACATACTTATTTCGATTTAATAGAATTTTCGTTTCAAAGAAAATATATAATATATTCTCAAGCCTATTAAAACAAAAAAATATTAACATTTAGACTTATTGTACAACTTTGTTACAGGAAAAATCAAATAATTAATATAAAATAAACATTCATTACTCTGCCATCAAATAGGAGCAGATAATCGAAAATTTTAACGTTGAATTACTTAATTCGATTGATAATTGGGATTTGTGCTACGAATGACAGAGAGAGAGAGAGAGAGAGATATTCGAATAAACAGGTAGTTGAACATGTCATTAGTACATAAGTATAATTTTTAAAGGAATAAAACCTTATGTGTTGAGCAAACAATATCTCTAGTCTACCACTAAATAGAAGGGAGCCTTCATAAGTAAAATCCCTGTAATTTTAAAGTAAAATAGTGAAACTCCCTTATGCAAAAAAATACAAAATTAAAGTCAGTAAACTATTTATAATGATAATATGCAACTGAAAAAAAGTCCAACATAAAAACCCGAAAAAATATTTCTTACTACTGCAGATACTGAGTAGTAAATGCACCACAGCTCATATGTATTGAGAACTTAAGCAGGAACTAGAAACCAACCTAAGACAATCTACGATGCTTCAGGCAAATATTGCTCTAATAGTCTAAACAAAATGAAGAAAAAAGTAAAATGTCGAATTTACTTGCATTTAAAAAAAGAAAAGAGTTACGACGACTGGTGTATTTTAGTATTTTTTTTCGCCTAAAGTAATTTTAATGTACATTAAAGATTAAGAGATTGCAGGCAAGGACGGATTGTTAAAAGCTACCTTTGGCAAAGAGCCAAACCGCCAATATATTAAGTAATACACATACACAAGAGTAAAAATAAGCTATTTTGGCTGGCAGTAGCTTAAGCTTTAAAAGTCGTTAGTTAAAGATAGTAGGATAGCCTGGCTAACATAACTATAATAGATCACAAGGCGGTGAAATAGTAAAATTTTAAATGGCTAAAATTTGCTAAAGAGGAAAGAATAAAAAGTAGCCAAGGACTTGAGGTTAACAAGAAAATAAATTTTAGAAGAAATTAAATACATATAATATTGAGGTTGTAACACATGATAAGAAATGTTATGTTGATGCTTAAGGTAATGATTCGGACAGTCACAATAACAACGCCAAAGACTGTTGCAATCACTGTGAAAATTACTATGAAAATGACACTGATAATGTGTGAAACTGTGGTAATAACCTCGGGAATTCATTTATCAATGAATTTGATAAATAATATTTAATATTTTTAACAATGGAATATTAGTTACCATGCTAATGCGTGTCACAATTCCTTTGAAAATTTTTTTCCTAGTGCCATCGCTTGAACTTTCAAAATTCCCAAAAAGATGACGAAAGAAGTGGCCATGATTGTAGCCTTTATGAAAGTACTAATTCTATTAATTGAAATAAGCATAATGACTGCGCTTTGTTAGTGATTCTGATGATAACCGCAACCGCAGAAAACTATAATAACTCTTATGTTCATCAATAACTTTTCATGATAAGCGTAATTAAATTATTTTTGTATAATTAAAATACTTTATTTCTCGTAAGCATTTTAGCAAAAAATTGTATTGTAAAAGAAGCAATGAGAACTGAAGCCTTAGAATTTATCACCAGAATTACTCCGCCGCATCCCGCAGATAAAAGTACAACAGCCTGTGCGGCCATAAGACTACCCGATCTAGCCCACCTTAAGGCATGCATATCTTACTGGTCATAAAATGATTTTAGATACCGTCTGGAACTCTCCACGTTTCAGCCAGCCAGACAACTTTAAAATCATTAACAAAGTACTCGTTCTAATCAAAGTTGATCTTAGGTTGCTCTAAATTTCTAGAACCCTCGCAGCAAGGAATTCTGTTACTATAATGTAGGTACCGTGTGGCACGAGGGGCATCTAGGCGATGAAGTGGTGGACTAACTGGCTAAAAAGGCCAAAGGTCCAGAACCTTTCTGTAGGGTAAACAATGGCTTCACAAATAACCTAATATGCGAAAAATGCGTTCAACTCCGTTACTGGAAAACCCAGCAGGCATGCAGTAGCCTAAAAGACTCACTGACCCGAAAAGTATTAAGGTATAGACTATTCTAAATCTCAACAGAAATGATATTAAACTGTTCAGTAAACCGTCAACAAGACACTGCAGACTTATCTATCACATGAATACAATATATGTGATAGAAAATGATTGTAGAATCTATCGAGAAGAACAGGAAATATCAGAACATATTCTATGCGATTGCCCTACGGTGTCAAGGCGCGGACTTAACTACCTAGGCAATGGCACACTAGTTCCAGTCAACCCATAATGATTACGAGCTTAATAAAAAGTCTAGACTAGTTTTAGGTGGACATGAGGCTGGACTATAGATTCGTCAAGTCGCGGTGATATTATAGCCTATAACTCCCCTGTGATAATTATGTTAATTGATCCCGCGACTTGTGAAAATGGCTCTCGCGTAAATAGTAAATATCAGTTATCGATGAAAACACTGCATATCACATAACTAGTATAACATAAACAAATAATTTGTTTATATATGTAACTTTTAATATGTATTTATATAAATATGAATTCAAATACATATTGATTACACAAATTATAACTGAGACCGAAACTGTATAAGACTCTTTGCGTCTGTTAAGTGACTTGTTAGTGTGTAAAAGATATCAATTTGCCTCTCATATGAAAACACCACGTGAAAGTTATGAATCCCTTTAATGCAAAGTGTTAGAACTAGAACTGGTCCCTATCCGTAAAGAACAAGTCACGTGACAAATTCTAAGCCAGTTGCGTTCCCTCTAGGAAAATAAGAATAATATGTAATTGTTCAACTCACTCATGTTGTAATTTTAATGTATGTTAATCAATTAAATTTTAAATATAAACAAGAATTTCTTTATTGTAACTACAGTAATATTTATGATACTTTAAAATAATCTGGTCGCTACAACTATATATTGTTAAAAACAACATTATATATTTGTTGTGACTATGGGATATTAATATTTTTGCTCTACGAATGTCTAGATGTTACTATCAAAGGTATTGTTGTAAGTTTGAAATTGGCAATGACTTTGTCAGCAATAGTGTCAATTGCAGTTTCAATAAATATTATATATCAATAGCCATAAATATTGACCATTTCCAGCATAATGACAACGACTATTTAATGTGCTTAGAAAAGAACTACGAGAACGATAAAACGATGATGCTGCCTAATGACAAGAAGTGAAAAAATCATATTAAATGTGACCATAACAATACAAAAAATTTAACAAAATGACTATAGCAACGGAACTGGCTAAAAGAACAACAACTAAGACAAATATATTTAAATAGAGCTTCTGGACGCAACCACAGTCAGGTACGACATACAAAGTTAAAATAATGAGCTTAACATCTTCAAAATAAATACAAAATATTTAAACTAAGATCATAATATTTCCAGACAACTGAATGCAAGAATTAATTCACCAGCTTTTTTAATGACTGCTTTGCAAAACTGTATCCGTCTACTGTTGTGCTGTCAAGAGAGCATTAATTTCAGACTTAAACTCAAAGCAACACAACTTAGAGCAAAGCTGAAAGTATTGAAAAGTGAGCAAAATAAATTCAACAGCATCATACGACACGACTTGCAGAAACTACTGTTTCTCTTCTGGAACCCGTATTTCTTTTGTTAAATACCCGTACTGGCTCTATCTTGAATACGAGAAAATTGAAAAGGAAAAAAATTGTACTACGTTAAATAAGAATAAGCTGACGACAAAATATGCACACAAAAAGGCTTTAATCCTTTTTTTGCTATTTTTTTATACTTGTTTTCATAAAGAATTAAGGGTATGTCATGCATGCAGGCAAATCTCTAAAAGAGAATTTTAAATTTTGCGCAACAATCAGGAAAATATTCAATCATTAAATAAATTAAATGAATGTGTGTAGCAGAAGTACTAGCAAAAATATTGCTGGTAATATATATATTTAACAATAACTTTAAAGTTTATCCAGGTATTTAAGGAGAAGAATGAGTTCAAGAAGTAAAAAAAACAGTAAACAATAACTAACAACATCTAAGATAACAAATAGCAAAGAAACAAAAGTGATAAAAAAGAATTTTATAATAAAAACACCATGTACCCATCCATTCGTATGTCTGCTTCTGAAGAAACAATTGCGAGGACCAACTGAAAGCAGACTTTATTAAGCGGCAATAAAATATTTACATTTTAGCTTCTTTTGGAGGGACTTATGTGACTGCCCTCATATTTTCACACATAATTGCATGAAAGTTTCTTCTAACCTTATTTTTAAGAGACATTCTGATGCATACATTTTTCTATCTTTATGATGTATTATAATGGAAACATACATCAATATCAAAGTCAGGTTCTAGTGTTTCTTATTTAAGTAGCAAACAGCGTACAAAAACTCATACATATGCATGTGTGAGTAATTGTGTGCACGTTCTCAATACAACAACTACACTGACAACAAGCCTAGAATTTAGTACCACTCAGAGTCAGTCATCCTTCCTAAGTTTTGTTTAGTATTTCAGTGCATTTTCAACTCGTGCCGTTCGTTCACAACTTCAAGTCAAGTATATTGTACTTTCAAGTATCATTTTCACGTTGTATACATGGGATGCTCTTTGAAAGCATGTATCAGTATACCGGCAGTCAGTCATTTAGTCAGTCAGCCACCCAGCCATCCATTGAGGTATTCATGGCATGCCATGCCATGCCATTTACCTTCTGCCATGGCTGACATTATCCCCGGCAATCTATCATACAAAAATATACAAAAAGAATCGTACACACGAAATCCAACCACGAATTAAGTTTAACAAAAAAAAAAAAATAAAAAATCTCGAAGAATGTGGAGAAAAAATAAGTTTTGTATTTATTCTCTTCTTTTCTTCGTACTTTAGAGTTTGGCTTTTCCATTTTCCTATGAGGAAAAGTATAGTCACAGGTTTGTGACTTTCCTTGTCTTTGTGCAAAAATTATAACGATTACTCGTACATAAAAAATTATTAATTATTAAAAAACGAATTCATTTAGTTTTAATTTAAATAAAGAAAACGAATTTCTTACACCAAATTAAAGAATAACATTTTCGTTTATAAGAAAGTTCTTCCTAGCTTGGAAAAGAAGATTTGCTATGTTAGTTTAATAAGTATTTTATAGGATTTGGCCATCGTAAAACTTGGTACAAATTTTTCAATTATCAACAATAATATATTACGCAGCCGAAGCCCAAATAACTTAATCTGCCCATATAGTCTTGTAGTAGAGAGCAGCTTAGAATGAGCACGCCATTTTAAACCTATTATATTGCACATCAAAGTTATTGGGTTACATAATTAATGTATGAGATTGTTGATGTATATAAATGGCTTGAAATTATTTTAGTACTATTTTAGTACTAGTCCTGTGGTAAAGTAAAGTAAGTAAGAGATCTTCTCAATATATTTACGAGTGTACGGAAAAGCACATACGTGAATCGTTTTAATATACTATATTATTATTGCGGTTTTTACGCCAAAGGCATTACATATTGAAAAGTAAACTTAAATACCCCTTGTTGAGTAGTTCGGATATTTTATCTTGGAGTACCATTTCTGCCTTGCATTGCAGGGAAACGTCACATAAAACATGTACCAAAAAATTCACCAAAGATTTAAACCACAAATTTCTTCCGAAGAAGCATAAAATAATCGAAATTATTAATTGCAATTAATAGGAAAAAAACAATCGATTAATTTAGCCAAGGTTAAAAGTTGTCAGAAATTAATTAAAACTTATTTACAGTATTGCAAGAAACAGAAATACAATTATTAAAATTCTTTATTTGGTTCAGAACCCTCTTAAACAGACTTAAAAAATAAGAACTTAGTACGACACTTTATTATCAATAAGAAAACCATATTTTTGTGCAAGAGTGTAAAGGTTAGTGTTGAGATAGAAGCTTAGCTCATCTTGAAGATTTGATAAATAGAATTGGACATCTTTAGAAGAGGTGTCGCTTCCACTTCCAATACTGTCGTCTGAATATTCACTGATAACGCTAATAGATCTTAGAAAATTTATTTTTTTGTAATCTTTGGGTTAGTTGAGTTAATACAGCCAATTAAATGATTGCAATATATACCTAAGCGAGCGTTCGTTCACACTGGCTCAGGGCGGATATTTTTAATTACACCCGAACAAAATGTTAGCCCTTGTTGTTTATTAATTTGTTTCGATAGTTTTAGAAATAATAGATTAATCCACGATTAATTGGAAAAGATATGTCGATACAATTAAAGCATTAGTCGCAACAAAATAATCTACTAATCCTTTTTCGATTAGTCTTATCTATAGTCTTATTATATATATTATAGAAATGGATTAATAAATCTTAATTTTATTCATTAAAACTAAAACGTAATTTTTGGCATTAAATTAAAATTTAAAACAAAAACTGAAAGCATATTTACATTAACAACGTTGAAACCTTCACATTCAACATTCTTTTATTAATAGGAGGAAATCAATTTTTACTACAGACCACTGTCACTAGACACTATCTGAAGGGATTGCATTATTATTAAAACTTAAATAAAGAAATACATTTTAAATCAATACTATTTTGACTCTTTTAGTTATAAGTTCAATTCAATTTCTAGATTTTAAAATAATTTTTTTAGGTAAAACGATTTATGAATTTAAAGGAAATTTCTAAAGTTCAATGTACGCCATTCCCTTAGATTAAGAGTCTAAAGACTAGTTAACATTAAACATATTCAATTGATCTGATCGGACCTCGCACATTTCTTCAATGGTGATATTTATTGTTACATTCTACTACACCCCAACGTATTTTTATATTGAATTGAATTTTTAGGAAATGTTAATTTAATTTCAATAATAAATATAATCACTTATCTATTTATTGTATGTGCACATTGACCTATGTAGTCAGGTATAAATAAGCAATGAAAATGTAATGTTTTCCTCTATTTTTAAAAGCACAATTTGATAATTTCACTATCCCTTTCGAAATTACTACTCGAAATTAACGATCTCTTCTCAATTTCATCAGTCAGCCATGCATATGAGCTATTTATTGGATTCAAAATGTCCGCATATAATTATTTTGCGTTTTGGGACCGTTTTTTAAAAATTGTAAAATCATACCCGGAAAAGCCAAATGACTAATCCTAATCCATGCCATCATATTCGCCAGATTTTAGTACCACAGATTACCTCGTGCTTCGTTAAAAAGCTCATCGCCTGGCTTATAGCCTTTTCAAGAAGGAAAAAATTGGATTGAATTTTAGACCCGCTTTATCAGCGAAAATTCACTTGCTGTGATGGTAGAAAGTAATGTCAAATGTAATGTCCAGTGATGAATTCGATCAAAGCTTTTAAAAGTTGTAATATTCACACCCATTACAATGGGCCAGAAAGGGTTATATACACTCAACCTTTATTTATTTGTTACACATTTACGTGGGCTAATTGCTTAGATGGGTGGTTAAGAGTGTTTATATTATAGGCCTAGTTTAGCTATTTTATGTTCTTGTTGTTTTAATTGGTGCCTCTTTTATAGAAAACTAACATATAATTATACATTAAAACTTTATTGCTGGCGTTGTTTGAAATATAAAAACATCATTAATACAGAGTTTTTTCTTGTTAGATTATTAAAGACACACACCATCACATAAAAACAGCGACAGTTTCAAAATAGACCTCATCCAAATACTTATTACCATTAAAAATATAATGGTTGTCTAAATTAATTGAATGGTGAGTAATTGGCTGGTATTCTCTCTTGTTATTGGTATTTTTATTGCTGTGTATTTAATTATTGCGATGGGAAATGATTTATTTTCCAAATTGTTTTTTTATAATTATTTATCTACTTCGAATGTTTATTGAAGTAATGCTAACATAAATTTATAGTCCTATTTTAACACACCGAGAATGTTGTCGACCATTGATTCATTTTTAATTTTTCAGTGTAATTTACTTTAATAGCTGTTAAGTGTAAACAATAAAGATAATTAAGTGCCACACAAACTCTCACTCTTTTTAAAATTTTACTCTCAGTACTTTCGTGTGTTTCAACAATTTTGTAAACAGCATAATATAAGAAGTTGTGTTATTTCTTAATAAATAAAGAGATTAAGAAATAAATGTTAAAGCAAAGTTTGTATATCATACATTCAAATATTTTTATTTTATTTTGCTTTAACTTTAGTGAATCTCTTTGTAAACGAGAAATTATTAGAAACTGTTTTGCAAATTATGAATAAATTAAACATTTACATAAAAAGGCAAAACAGTCATTTCAAAACTGTCATTTCAGACAAAAGATTATTCATTTACTGATAACAATAGTACAATTTAAATTAAAAAAGAACAAGGAGCATTTTTTAACCCATCCACTGATCAATAGAATGCATAAATTTAAATGCAATTAAAATGTACTATTAAAACAAAAAAAGCAATTAGAATAATGATTTTGTAACACAATGATTGAATACTTTTTAAAATGTATATAAAGTTCCATACATCAGAATAATGAATAACAAAATCGAACTCTGGCTGGTGCTTAATGTTTCCAGTGGTAGACTTCCTGGATCCCAGGTTCTTTGACTTCTTACGAGTGTTTTTTGTGTCATATTGTTGTCTGATCTGCCAAATATATTATCATTTGTTTGGTTTACCAATATATCAATAATTTACCGAGTGATTATCGTTTGCGTCGTATCCTTGATTAATGTTTCAACCCAATTTTTTACTCTGTTCAGCGACACACTCAGTTTTTGGTTCAATGAGCATGTGAGTTAGCACAAGTGCCGCATTTGAAATAAAATCACTAATTGGTGCGATGTTTGGGCCAGTGAATCATTGGTACTTACTTTTTCTCTAATAATGAGGCGGGCGAGAACATTACCGTTTACTGAAAGCAAGATTTATCAACAGGGCATCGCTTCAAATAACCGACTTGTTAGAGAAAACACGATATTTTTTTAAATCTTCTAGTCAATTTGCCAATTGTAACATGCAGTTAAACGCCTTTGGGTTATTTGCTTTCCACCAAATGCTTTTGCTCGAAAAATAGACTTCGCGAATTCCCGAAATAATAATTCAACACTAATGGCATTAAGTCTTCTTTGTAACAAAGCCAATATTTGGTTTCAAATTATGTTATCTCAAAACCCTAAGCAAAAATTTGTGAAATATCTACGCGTAACTGGGTCGTGATGTACCCTCATGCTTGCTTACGGAGAGTCAGCTCTCATTTTTATGCTTTCTTGGAGCGGTAGACTCGTGGGCTCTCTATGTAGCACTTCAGTCAGGAGAGTATTTCAACTTCGAATAGCAAATTTGGCAATGTGATCAAGGGTATAAATTAATACCAATTACCATACAACATCATTACAGACTGCGCTGGATCACACATACCTACACAACGAATAATAATGCCTTTGATTGTGGCTTAGTGCCGATAAATATATTATGTTCTCTATAACAATATAAGTATATTTGGGGTAACCACATTATTCTTATTTTTGATATTTTAAAAACTCCTTTAGCAACGATGAAAAATTATTGTTTACATTTTATCTATTCACAATTAGCATCCATAAAAACTGCAACATAGTTGGGTTGTACAAAATAATTTTTACGAAACTTCTTACCGTAACCAAGGCATTTTAACTGTGCTAAATTTGAATTACAAATCTCGCAAATAGATATTATTAACACGCAATGTGTAAGGTTTTTTCTCTTTGATCAAAGTATGATTAAGAGGCTATCATACTTAGCTCGAAAACATGTTGCTGTCGAACACAGATAGTACACTATAAAATTGTTCTTGCAGTTATTCTTGCAAGCAGACAATATTTTAAACTTTCAATTTTGTTTTTTTGTTTACTTTTATGTCAGTAGTAGTTGTATATCAGTATTTATGGTAAAAATTAAAAGATTGCTATATAAAAGTCAAATATACATGAACTATTTATTTCTACTGCTCTTACTTTTATCACATTTTGCAGCAAATTTACTAATCCGATTTTTTTGGTTTATTTAGCAATAAATATTTTAATATCAATAAATTCCTGCAGTAAAAAATTGTTAATATAAATTTTTCACTCAAACTCTTTTATAATTGAATAATAGACATTTAAGAATTGTATATCAAACTGCACAAACGGATTTAATGAAGGAAAAAATAACTTCTAGTTGATATGCGTGATTGACAAATGAATAAAATGTCATTTTTACTGTTCACGAACACAAGCTTGAAATATAGTAAATGATTTTTATCAATAAAATATTGTTAAAGCAAAATTTATAGAAGTTTGATGACGTCTCTATCGGCAGAAGCATGATGTTGCTGTTGCACTTGATGATTGAAGTTTCACTGGTAGACTTACATATACATATGTGTATTGATTTTCAATGTTGGATGTCATCATGATTCATGTTCAATTGGAAGTTTATCTTTTTTCTTCTTATTTACTTCTTGTTGTTGTATCAGATACTGTTACAGTATTGAATGTCAATGTTTATGCAGCCAATTATGCCATAATAAATTGTATTATACTACATTTGTTATTCACACTCATTTGCATGAATATATCAGTTTTATAGGAAATTTCTATTTAAATACAGTGCAATTTGTTAACAATCAAATTTCCAATTTTAGCAGGCATAATTTGTTTAAGTCAGCAAACGTTTATGTCAAATATTATTTTCCGAAATAAGTTTGTATGTCTTAAACAATGTACGAGTATGAATAAACAGTAACTTCCTTTATAATATAATATATAAATATTTTATCATACCTTTCATTTAAGGGTATGTGTACTACGCTTTTCACAACTGTATTTATGGCGCAAAATGTATATTGCTGCTTGTTATATATAACAGCTGATTATTAACTATACATTTGTATATCATCCGTACAAAAATTAAAAAAACTTTAATATTACAAAATAACGTGATATTTCTTACTGGTGAATTTCATTTGAATTAAATCTTTACAATACAACGGAAAAACGTGTTCGCATTATACAGCGGAATTTACTTATCAAATAAAGAAATGGCGGGTTTTTTTTTAAATTATGTAGTACGATAAATAGCAACGTTGGTATTAACAACAACAATATTTAAAGTAACACATGTAAACAATAAAATATATAACGGTATTAGAAAATGCGGCATTTTATTGATATTTAACATTCTTGCTAATTAAAGATGATAATAAATAAAGTTTACATAATAACGGCCCTATTGATAAAAAACAATTATTTTAGGTTTGAAGTACACCATACTTAACAAACACCTTTAGACTAATGAACCTTTAAAAAGAAAACGTATTCATAAACAATTTACAACAAATATTTACATTTGAATTTGTATACTGTTTTGGATAGATTCGATTATTATTGTCTGGAAATAAATTAACTCTTGGTTTAGTAAAATTAACAAAATTAAAATCAATAAACTAAGAATATACACAACTTATTTTTGTAAGAATTAAAGATTGCAATTTAACAACGTGCCTTTTTTAATCGTTTTGATTTATTTACAACACCAAAATAGTTTTTATATTTACATACATTGATTTTATGGAATACCAAAAAAAATTATAGAGGTAAGTGAAAAAGCTTTAACACATGCAGGTGTAAAAATTGGGTAGAATATGATTGGAGGAAAAAGCGGGCATGACAATTTATTGTAGATGTTTCCATATTTTAACCCTGCAATAACATGTTTCCATAATAATCGTTTTTTAATATAAATTTGCTTATTAATAGTTTATTTGCTTGTTCTAAATTTTTATGAATACGTCCGTAATAATTTTTTCATATTTTTGGCGTTAAAGTATCTTAAAGTATCTTAATTGTTTTTTAAAGTAAGGCCTGTAAAGACAATATATGTGGCATATAATAGGTAATATTTTGTCTTAGAGAAACTTACAAAGTTTAATCTTCAACAAGACTAGTAGGAGAACATATATATATATATATATATATATATATATATATATATATATATATATATATATATATATATATATATATATATATATATATATATATATATATAATATATCATAAGTATAAATATTGGAAGACAAAGTTCTAAACATGGAGATATTTCCAGATTAAATAGATTCGTAATATGACGTTGCTACGAGATAAACGTTAGGTGGAAAAGGCAAATCGTACTAAGACCAGGTCATTGAAATAAAATTATAATGAAAGCCAACGAACAGGTGGAATACCACATAAAACTTTTGAAAATTATTGCGAAAAAAAGAAAAGCTAATTTAATTTTAAATTTGTCGGGCCACTCAAAATTAATAATTAAATAATTATGCCCGTCGTATTAAATAAATTCTTTAGATTATTATTTTCATGCTCCTTCATATGATACCCAGCCATATAGTTATTCATAAAATGTACATTTTGCTCTCCGACTTTTTACCGTCTCTTGGCCTCTATTTTGAGATTAATTACCCGGATACGAATACACTTCACTTATTAAAATCCGCAAATAATTTAGACGCTACCTTAAATCATACGCAAATTGTCAACAAAATATCGTTACGCCCATCTAGTTTTTTTATCTTATAAGAAATCATGATTTTAATTATCATATAGTTATCTCTATACGTCTTAAATATGCAGACTTTCTAATTTTCCTTCTAAATTAAGGAAATCTGATACGTGCGCTTTAAAGAACCCGATTAGAAACTTTTTAAGCTGGCAAAATTGACGCATTTAGGGAATATTATTTTTGGACAACCAAATTGCCTCAAGATTTATTTGAAGGTCAACTGGTCAAACAAGTGGAAGATTTCTTCTTGGAGAACATATGGCACGCAGGAAGTTTGCTATATCAAAAAATATTTGATCACATAATGTAAAAGGCGAAATTGACATATTGGCGTCAATTATATATCCTTTTAACGAGTTTCCAAAATGTCTTCATACGCCGAGATTAGTAAGAACTTTGGGTTTAACTCTAGTTAGAAGGTCTAACAATCGTTTTTTTTTTTAGTAAGTCATCGAAACTTAATAAAGACTTATAAATCCCTTCCATCATGCACTCATCTTTATGCGAAAAACATCCCTTTAGAATGGATGCATGTGGAGCCTTCATTTGATTTGTCTTTTACAATTATATCCATATGCTTCCCTCGAGAAATTGGGTCACCGCTAAATGACTTAGCTTTAACAGTCACTCGAGTGAACTGGCTAAAATATAAAAAATATATAAGTACACATTGTACAGAAAATATTGTTTTAAGAACGCCTGAAGGTATTGATTTGGCAACTAATAATTTTACCCGGAACCTTAAACAAGCCGTGCAACATGCTACTACTAGTCATGCAGTGTCCAGAAATGTAAACAGTAGGACTTATTCTTTAGAAATAGAACAACTTGTGTCAGAAAAAACAAGAGCAAGAAGAGAGTGGCAAGTTTGCAGGTCTCCCCAGTCAAAAAGTAGGCTACAGGAATGCACACATCGACTTAGAAACCTGCTTGAAATTCAACGATCCGCTTCCCTTAAAACTTATTTGGAAGGCCTGGATGGTACTCCTCAGTCTGATTATTCGTTATGGCGCGCGACAAGAGGTTTAAAACGACCAGTTGGGGCAAAGCCGCCTTTGCGAAATCCAACTGGTGACTGGGCTAGAAACGATTCCGAAAAGCGGAACTTAATTGTAAACCAATTAAGAAATGTTTTTGCTTTAAACGCATCTGATGAGGCAGCTGATTTGCCGCCTTTTGCCAGCAGATCTCCTGTGTCTATACATTTTAATTTTCGAGATGTCGAAAACGCAATTTGTAATCTAAAACTGACAAAAGCTCCAGGTATTGATACAATTAGTAACAAAATGCAGTTACCTATAGTAGCTAGAAGAATTATGCTTTTTATTTTTAACGCTATATTACGCCTGGAGTATTTTCCTGCAGAATGGAAGTTGTCTATGATAACAATGATACCTAAACCCGGAAAGGATCCCACCAAAGTAGAATCCTATAGGCCAATAAGCTTACGGCCGTCAATTTCGAAATTGTTCGAAAAATTTTTGATAATGAAGTTGACTCCCGTACTAAATGCTGTAGGATGTATCCCCAACCATCAATTCGGTTTTAAGGCTAAGCACAGCACTATTGAACAAACACACAGATTAGTCAAAGTCATAAGAAAATCTTTTGAAGACAAAACATATTGCTCAGCTCTTTTCATTGACGTTGCTCAAGCTTTTGACAAAGTGTGGCACAACGGCTTACTTCACAAAATAAAGCTAAATTTGCCAATAAACACCCACAAACTTTTGGAAAGTTACTTATATGGTCGCCTATTTGTCATTAGAGAAGGTGATTTCACAAGCTCCCCTCAGCCAATTGAAGCAGGAGTCCCACAAGGCAGTATACTGGGTCCTACCTTGTATTTAATTTATGCGTCTGACATGCCAACAGGATCCCAAATCCACACTTCAATTTTTGCAGATGATACAGCATTTCTCAGCATCAATAAAAATCATCAATTAGCCTCGCGAAATTTGCAGGAACATATTGAAAATTTAGAGAAATGGCTAAAACTCTGGAGAATCAAGGTAAACGAACAGAAATGTACTCATGTGACATTCACACTGCGCAGGGAAACATGCTCGCCGATCAAGATCAACAATCAAGTAATTCCGTAGCACAATGAAGTCAAGTACCTTGGTATTCACCTCGACCGCCGGCTACCGTGGAAGTCTCATATTGATGCAAAACTGACTCAGATGAAACTAAAAGCAGTTCAACTAAATTGGCTTATAGGCAGAAACTCTACCTTGAAATTGGATTGCAAACTCTTGTTGTACAAAGCGATTCTAAAACCAATCTGGTGCTATGGAATTCAATTATGGGGTACCGCCTCGATATCAAATATTAAAAAAATTCAAAGGCAACAAAACAAAATTCTCCGTATGATTATAGCAGCTCCTTGGTATGTTAAAAACTTCCGAATTCACGAAGACCTAAGCGTGCCTATGGTAAAAGTAGAATTCGCCAGGTACGCGATAAAGTATATCAACAAACTTGAAACTCACCCGAACCCACTCGCACGTAGCTTCCTTAATTTTGGCGACCATGCTCGGTTGAGAAGGAGAGATACCCTTGCTGTCATCCGAGCACAAAACAGATGACCTTTCATATATCGTACCCATTGAAACATAATTTTGTTGTCTAGCATTGGCTAGCCTCAAATAAATTTTTTTAGTATTAAGATCTGTATACTTATTGTTAGTTCATTATTTGAAGATTCAATAAATAAATAAATGTAAATAAAAAAACAAAAAATCTTTATAACGTCTTTAATTTTAAATTCTTACTGGGTTCATGTCGTTTTCCCCTTACTTTATTTATTATGTTTCTTAGGGTCCCATTCGTCCAGTCATTAAATTTACAATAGAGAATAAAATATTGTATTAAATATTAAAAAAAAACACACGAATATTACAAATGAACAAATATTAGTATGTAAATTTAATTTGCATATCAATGCAATTTATGACATTTATATCTTATCACAATGGCGTATCCCCGGGGGAGAGAACTCTTCTTTATCACTCTAACCAAATAAAAATAAACGTTTTCGAAAGCGAAAATGTGTAAAATGTTTTGTTTTATAAAAAACTTGCCCGCCACCGTAAAGCTGAACGCGCCTGACTCCATACAACTAACTTGTTAAGAATTATTATATGACATGTTAGTCGAGTAACAAAATATCCTATTATATTCGAATTGGTGAGTTGATTTAGTATAATTTCATAGCAATTTACATTATTTTTAAATGACAAATTCCAAAAAAGAACAGCAATTGATTTGTTTGTTTGTTAGATAATTTATACATTTTTTCCAACAACATTTGTAAATGTAAATTTTTATCTTTCTGTTTTTTTTTACAAATAAAATAAAAACATACTGACACTCCCAGGTAACATAATGTTACAATGCACATGTACATGTACGATCAGACTGACAGGCGTGATAACGGTTTTGGCTAACAAATTTGAGGTTAATTATGTTTTCAAAAATTTAATTTAAAGATCTTATCATCAATTTATGGTTAAGGGGCAAATATTTGGAGCTGAACTTTAAGAAAATTTTAATATTTGGATGTTAAAATGAATATAATTTATTTTAATTTAAAATCGTTAACAAAAAAAATGTTACGGTTTGAGCAAAATATTAAAAGGTGTGAAATTTCAACATAAAAAATATTAATCTTAAGAAATATTTTCCCCAACAAATTTATTCAATATTTTGGTAAAGTTTGTGCATTTAAATTTATGATTAAAATTAAAAAAAAATCGTTTAAATATAAAAACCTTATAATTTAAGTTTAAAGCAAAAAATATTATGGCCAGGTCTGCGTTAGTTTTTGAGTCAAGTGAGTTCAAACTACAAGATAAGACATTCGATTAATATAATGACAAATGTTGTAGATGTTGTAGAAATTTTGTTTCGTAAAAACAACCAAAGGACTTGTGGAACTATTTTTTATGAATGAATATATTTATGAATTCAGCCAAAGTATTTAGGTAGTGGAGTTAAATTTACGTAGCTTAAACTACATACTTACAACTTTGATTTAAGAGGCAAACTTTTGCAGAATTTTAAAGCACTTACCTGGAAAAAAGTAAGCGAGAAATATTAATATTAAAAATTTGTTAAAAAAAGATTACTAAAATATAGTTATAACTAAAAAATAATCAAATATATAACCGTAGCTGTTCGTAATTCAGGTGTGACTGTTAGAACCATTGCTTTTTCTCCTGATTTCAATTTGAAATTTAATTTTTAATTTTAATCTTGTGACAAATTTGTCTTCTTGAAAACTTTTGTGTAAAAATACCCTAAATATATAAGTGATATTAATAAACATTACACCAATATTCCTTATTTAAATATCCTTAAAAATTTTAAAAAAAGCATACATCTCTCAGAGGTATTGCTATATCTATTTCTATTAAAAAAGCCTCATTATAATAGAGTTCTTTAAGGCCATAACAAAATATTAAAACAAAATTTTACTATAAATTGAAATACCTTTTTGTGTATTTAGAACCTTCATTATAAAATGCATCATCCTAATTAAAATTATAAAACAATATCCCTTTTATATCACGCAGCAAGAGCAAATAAAATGACAATAAATCATTAACTTTAATTATAAATTTTGCAATTAAATGTCATCATTAAAACCGTTTATGGAGAAATTAAAATGTAAAAGCAACCAAAACAACATTTAATTCTTTTACCGACTGGATCGTTGGGTGGGAGGTGAGAATTTTAAAAATAGAATACCAAAAGTAAAATAAACATGAAAAATGTTTTTAAATAAAACAAAACAATATTTTTTTTAACACTGTTGAAAACTTTATTTTATTTCACACCCAATTTAAAATGTATAACTACTGAAATGTGAACAAGAATAAACTGATATGTTTCATACATGCTGTGAAATTGAAGCAAATACTTGCGCCATGCATATCAAAGTGCTGATTCACATTTTCTGAAACGCTCCAAGCTCTTCTATCATTTACACAAATCACCAGGATCGTATAAAAAACAACCATACGAAAAACTCTAGCTTCACTTTTAGTTATACTATCAGTTATGATTTTAGATAGGTTGGTTGTTGCTACTATCTACTCTTCAAATTTATAGTTTTTGGACTAACAAAGTCGCAATACGCTCTACGTGACCAACGTCAAAAGCTGTAAACACTAAGTTTCAGTATACAAGTATATCAAGAAAGTTTTCATATAGATCCCTAAGGTGAATGGAAAGATTGCATTAACTGGCTGCTCACAAAAAAACTGGGTTATTATTTTAGAACATTATTACAAAAACAAATATGATAATAAAGAAAAACGAAGAAAGAAAAGAAGAAACGTTTATATCTAAAAAAGTATCTACTGGATTCTTGAGGCTTCTACTAGTTTCGAGAAAAATAAATGACTACTATAGAAAGACTTGAGTGGTCAATCTAGAAGTGAAACGTTAAACTGAGAACTGATAAAAAAAGTAGCAATACAGTTTCTTATCCAACTATTCTGACGTGATAGTACAGAAAAGTTCTGTTTGAAAATTAAAGATGATTTTCTAGTTATAGTCTAGTTATGATAAAATAATTTCTTTTTGGAGGCCACTGCCTAAGTTTTCTGATTTCTCTCGCAAGTGAATATATTAATACACAAAATATAAATAATGTAAATGACATCTCTGCTATTTCTAGGATACGAAACGGCAAAACGTGGTACATTATTTCCGTAGTGACCTAGGGTGGCGCTATGTATATCTGGCATGTTAGTTATATTGAGTAACATTGATTCCTAAGGACCTGTTTAATATTTTCAATATAAAGGGCTTAACAAAATCAGAGCATTTCGTTTTTGCAATTTTTTTGAAAGCAAAGTGACGCCCAGGTAACTTATGGATCCTGTTACTTTCTCTGAATAGATGATACGGCAGGTGGCTAACAAGAATGATCGAAATACAAGGATACGCCATGCGCATGATTTCCAGTTAGATGATTTTCCTTGTAACGGTCGCCAAGCCTATAATTCCGTAAGATATTATTATTTAGCGCGAAACAATGTATGCGTTATCTGACCGCAACCCTATATATATATATATATATATATATATAAAAGTTTAGTAGATTTAAACATTTAACCGCTCTCAATTATACTAATACTTCCTTCATTTTTTAAGATAACAGCATATCTCGAAAGATATAACCAATTAAAACAAACCCTAATTATACGCCTCAAATCTGCCACGACCCAACCAAATTTATAATTTCTGCCAACATAACTCAGATATATTATTAATCGAAATTTTAATTATTCGGACTGAGGAAACAAAAAATTAAGCAAATACTTGAAAGTTCCATAAAGCACAATTATAAACACTTTGTTTAACAACAAAAATGCTTTTTCAAGGAAAAGAAATTTATTACTTCACCTATAAGAGAAGACACAATCAAAAACAGGGATACGAATCTATGGAAAACAATATAAATTAAAAATACAATTTTCACAAACAAAATGACAGAAAATTCCGAAGAAAGATAAGTTTATTTCTACTTTTTCCAGTCACACAGAATGATGGTGAAAAATGCGTCTTTAACTTTCCAAGTAATGAATGACCCAAAACCCTCTACCAGCACCACAATGCGCTGTTTCCACCTTGCCAAAGAACGAAATACAACAGACAGAGAAAAAAATAAACAACAAAAGATGACAAAGCGTAAAAATAAGAAATAAAACCAAACAATGAAAATGCAAAAACATTATTGGAGAAATATAAAGACAAAATGATTGAAAACATTTAAGTTATAAAACTGCTCCTTCCTAGAAACAATAAAAAAAACGCAATAATCATGAAATTCCTTATTTTTACTGCTTTTTACCACAATGAAAAGAAGTAAGGTTGGTCTAAACCAAGTGGAATAAACAAATTTTAGCCTACAAATTAATTTTATTTTTTTTTCTCGGAGTAATTTACTCATGATATATTTTAATTTAATTGTGTGTAATTTTGGTAGTATAAATTTTGTCATTGATGTATCTATCTCCCTTTGGTGTTTATGTTTGTTTAGAAAGAATAATTTTAAAGATCAAAAACTAGTGTTAACGTTGCAAGGATGTTGTAAAAAATGCTCTTACAAAGGCGTTTGTTAAGTAAAGAAAATTAGTTGGTAGAAGAATATTAAATATATTTTAAATAAAGAACGATTTGTATATTTGGGGATTTATGAAACAGATCGATTGATGAACTATTAAAAAAATCTTGTGAAACTGAATTAGTCCACCTTCACCAGTCTGAAATTTGCTATAATATAGGTAAACTTTTTTATTATATAAGTCAATGTTGAAGATGCCGCGTGTTAAATACAAACAAAATACTTTGTTTATTTGATAGGCCCATTTTCCCCATTATGTGTAGTACAGCGGCAAGGAACTGAGAGTTCAAATTATTAAGCACTTTTCCGCGGAGACAGAATTTAAGCGATGGTCTGGATTTTGTGAACTTTGATAGCATTGGACTGTTTTATTACCATAGACTTGCTACTTAAGAAAAAGTGTAGTGGGATCAAATCGGAAGATGCATGACAAATTTATTTTTAAACCATGTTTCCATGGCTTTTTTTATTTTATCAACGGCTTCTTAGTTATTTAGAAATTAATATCAAAAAGTAGTGTTTTTTTATGCAAAACCATAAAAAATATGTGTGTGAAGATAAATATGCGGAGTTAAATAAGTTTCCGCATACGTCAAAACAAATTCAACTAAAAGTTAAAAATTTGCACTAATACAGTTGAGGTATGTCAAATTCTTATAAAAATGTCCACAAATACAATTGAGAAATGGCACTTGGTAGTGTAAATTTTTGGCTTTATTTTCCAGTTGGTCCGGATTAGTGACAAAGTAAGGTGCGTCCGACTATGCCAAAAAAATTCCTTAGAGAACGTATACAATTCTTTTAGTTGTTTATTTCTTTTATTTATTTTTATTCAAATTTTCATGTTATTTTTAACTTTACTTTTACATACATACATATGTATGTACGAATGTATGTATGTATGTAAAAATTACATTAAAATTGAAAATATTTCTATATTCGGTGTTAGATAAACATGTTTTGACGTAAATTAAAAAATGCAAAAACTACAATTTTAAACTATTGCTGATAAAGATTATAAACAAAATAAGCCCATATATCATGCAAATCGATGGGCAGTTGTTGTTTTTATTAGCAATTAACAATCAAAAGGTACTTTCGGTAATAAAATTATTTTTTGTTTGAAAGTACCTTCTAAGTGAACAATTCAAGGTCGTGTTTAACTATCCTTCAATTAGAAAAAAATTGACAGATCTGTGTCACACTGAAAAAATAATCGCAACAGAATGTTTTTTTCGATGCCACACTCTCACACGAAAAATATTCGAAAACAAAACTGAAACATCGATCGCATCGAAAATACTATTTTATAAAACTTTTTAAAACTTTGCAAATCGGACAGATCCGTCAAAAAATCGATGACACACATTCATTTTTAATTGACAATATCATGCTTTTCGAGCACACATACGAATTTTAACAGAGCTAACGACTATAAATCTGATAGTGATAAATTACATTGTTAGAAGCAAATCGATCTAAAAAGGTCATACTCCTTGACTTTTTCGCTATTATTAATATATTCAATATTTCCTTGTTATTCAGTAAAAAATTTCCAAACTCCTGTGGACCTCAACAGATATTATCATTTGAGCGCTTAACCGAAACCCTTTCAAACCAACAATTGCTCAAAGTCAATAAATCTTGTGAATTTGTAATTTAGCAAGTTAATCAGATTAAAATGAAATTGATGCAAAAATAAATAAAAGTTGAACACTTCAATTGTGAAAGAAACAGAAAAAATTACAAACAAAAAATGCAAATGAAATAAAAAAGGGAATAAACAAGTCATCCAGCCAACCAACTACTTGAACTTAAATTAATGGAACAGACGCCACAAAAAAGACATGACGTTACAACAAAAAAATAAACTGCACTGACAATGAAAATCATATCGAGAGTTGTTCGCCCTCCAAGGGTCAAAATGTTTCAATGCAGATGCAATAATGAAATGAAATAAACTGAAATTGCTGAAGACACAACAACAACATTAAAAGCAGGAAAAGGTGACGCGGTATAATAAAATCTGGCTGGAAATGAAACGCAAACAAAAAAAAAACCAAAGTGAAAAACAAGGTGCGAAACGAAAGAAAATAAATATATACAAAACAAAAGAAAAAGATTCGATTACTTTTGCACCGTTCACCAACAGACAATAGTCCCAACTAAGTACACTGTTTTAAATGTAACACCATTGAATAAAGAAGAGCTCATTACCATCATCACCACTATAAAAAATTGCTGCTGGCAAAAACAATAAAGGAACAAAAAATCGTTACATTAAAAAAGTCGAGTGCGGAGAGTTGCAGGATTGAGTGAACAACTATAAACTGAAAGAAGTAAAACACACTGTTAGAATTAATTAAGTTAAAACATTTAAGTGCACTTAAACTTAATTTATAGATTGAAGTGAATAATTTAAATTATTAATTGATGCACAGATTCTGTCCGCTGCACTGTGGCACGTTTGCGCAAGAACAAAGTTATTTTTCTATATGCCAGCGATTTTTCATTTAGATAACTCATATTAACACTTAAAAGAAAGAGGAGTGTGTTTAGCAATGCATATCCTTTAATTGGTGGCTCCGTGCGTTAAGATGACTTCTGCAAATGGGCTTTTTTAGAACCAATAGCAAAACATAGAGACATGATCAACAAAAATCAATCACAGATTTCTAATGATATACAAATTATATTTGCTTTACATATAAATTTATTGCCTAATTTCACTTATGCATGAGTAGCAGTGCAACTGTAGACCTACATACCAAGTGCAATCGTAATTTGTTTTAACAATTACTTGTTATTGTGACTGAAACAAAGGACTGACTGTATGTAATTGTGACTGGTAACATTTTAATTGCACACAACAACGAAATTGAATTGCAATTAAAAAATGTCATTGTTGATTTGATATTTCTACAAACCGGTTTCGGCTATGTGCCACCTTCAGGGTCATTTTTCGTTCTGAGTAGTTTGTGTTAATTCATTTGTGTTTGTTTGTCAAATGTATCTAATTGAAGAAACACGGTATGAAAATTGGAAAAGACCCATGAATACAAAGCCAGCATTAAATACGCTAGAAAGAAAGCGACCAAATTAATAAAACCAAGCATGGCCCTTTCTTTGACATCAGTCCCACCAATGATCACACAGCCAAAAATACATAAGTCAAACACTTCAATTAGACCAATAGTCAAGCACAAATCAATAGTCAACTACTCGACAGCGCTAATGGTTTCATATATTATTCACACTGTGTGCATTAGGCCTGAACTTCACCTGGCGCACTACAATGCGCGCTAATATGCCAATGATAATCGTAATGTTGTTAAAGTACGGTCAGACGAGCCAAAAATGTATCGAAATCAATTTAACCGCAAAATATGTTTTTTTGTAACTTTGTGTTCTGTTTGTGTCTTATTTTTTCTGTGACTATTTTTAATGTAAAATTCTTCTGTACGTGTGTATATAATTGAACTCCTCCTAAACCTTTGATGAATTTTCGTACGTGTGTTTCGGTGGATCCCTGGATGATTTATATTCACAATTAGACCCGGCAGGTGGCGAGGAAATCGGGTTCTAGACAAACAAATTATACCCTCTGAATGACTGCACTGATTTCGACGAAATTTTGTGGGTGTGTGTGTTTGAGTAGCTCTCTGGATGGTTCAGATTCTTAATTAGAGCCGATATATGTCAGTCAAATACATTAAGTGTATGTGACGACAACTACCAAAACGTCTTAATCCAAGGCGGTATGACAACATCAGTATGGTTTATTATTTATATATAAATAAAATTAAAAATTCAAAAATTTTTATTTAAACTTTACAAACTTTTTCTAATTTAAATAATTTAATCTGACTGCGTTTTGCTGGCTGCATAATGAAACATTTCGCCATACTTTAAAATTGCAAGAAAGATTTTAAGGTTAAACTCCTTCACCCCAAGTGGGAGTTTTCGTAAAATTTAAAACAAAAAGTATGCATGAAAACTTTTAATGTTTTTGTATCAAAGACTTGCTTGCTGCTTGTGTGTCCGTCTTTTATTTTAACCGCTAATTAAATTTGTGAGTATACTTTAGTCCGTCATCGCTGTCACTCAGTGACCACTTTTCATCTACAAAATTGCGAAAACTGAAAATAAATAACCGCCACCATATGAGATCTTTTTGAATGCAAAACTAGATCAAGACATAAATTGTTTAAATAACAACGAATTTATGAATAAAAATGTTTCTGCCTGGATGTCTGGGAGATTGTTCAACCGGGATATTTATATCTGTTTACATGTCAGTTTGTCTGTCATTATGCCTACCAACTGTGCATCATGTTTTATATACGAAATTAAATCAGTATATAATTTGTTTCATAAATGTTGAATTTATTTTTGCTTGGTTTTGGCTGTCTCTCTATTTGACCGCCAATCCGCCTTTTAGTCTGTTTGATTATTCACACAGATTATTCACCTCATTTCTCTCAGCGTATTTAATGCCTTCATTCTTTATCATTTAAATAAAGTTACAATTACAACAACAATGGCCTGTAAGAGAGAAATAGTAGTCGTACTTTGATACCCCAGGCTAAATGGGAAGACACACACGCGGCAAATACAACAAAATTTCATGAAACCATTGTTTAATGCAAAAGATGGATACTTTACTAGTGCAATGAAAGATAAAAATAAAAACTGATAGATATAGGGATATACAATTACATTTAAACAACCTCTTACCCAGCAAACAACCAACGCCTTAACGTAATTTAATCGAAACAAAATAAAAGCAAAGACAAAATATGCTGAATAAAAATTCATCATACAAAACACTTCATCCAACAAATACAAAGTACTACGAGTATTTTGTAGAATCACATCAAACCAAGAAAAACACATAGAAAAAACTAGAATTGAAAAGAAATTAAACAAAACCATAGACAACAAATCAGACAACAATAGACAAGGAAGTTCACGTTTATACGTAGAGTGTATGAAACAGCAATAAAAGTCGTAAAACTACGTGAGCTTTGAAAAAGAGGTGAAAGGGTATTTCAAGTGGATGTAAATGAGATACATGTTTTATACTCGTAATAAAAAAAACACTCTGCAGCAGCTGTAGTAGCCAGAGTTGAGTATTTGCATTGATAGGAATTACTTTTTTTATATATATAAAGAACAAGACTCAGCATGCTGTTAAGCACATGCAGCACTTGCTGTGTGTGTTTATTTTATATTTCGTTTTTTATTATAGTGTCATGTAAAATAATGTGAAAAATTTACAACATTTTTTAGAATAATAATAAACAATGAAGTCTGTAAACACTATTGTGGCACTTCAAAGGAAGTTGTAATAAATGCTGTGAATGACTGACGGTTTTGTAGTCACAACGAAGTACATTTGCGCTAAGAAAAAACATGGTTGAGGTAACAATAATCTAAGAGTAGCACAGTATGATTGAATTATATGGTTGTAAACAAATGATTATAGTATATAATAAAAATTATATGATCATTTTAGAAGTGGGGAAAGCAAAAAATTATGTGGCTGATTGGCAGGGGCTGAAGCGCTAACTACTTACGCCGCAGTACCTTCCTACTTTAGTAAACATTGGAACAATTTTTGACATAGTAAGTCTGTTAAGAGCATTTTACGATTAGAGTTATAACATTATTTTCGTATAATGTAAATAATTGGTATGTGGTTAGAAATTAGGTAAAACTTGTATTGCACTTTAGGATATCATTTAATGATTACACAATACCTTTTTTATTGTAACTAAGGTATTGCTTTAAATGTTTTCAAATAACCATTATATGTTTGCCTCAATAATATAGGACATAATATGGTTGTCGTGAACATGGTACAGCTATGAGATTTGTTTGCGTGTGCAAGGCGATTAATTTCAATATCCTGTCATACAACAAGGATGCATAAGCATGTGTTTCTTTGTAATATAGGGTTGTCCAACCGTAATGAACGAAGTTAATTATGAGTCACACCCGGGAGATTATATCGGACTTCTTATGGCCAGAAATTGAGGATACGGATCTGGACGATATGTGACAGCCAACGAAGAAATGGCTCTTTTGCGCGAGAATTCACGGTTATGTGATTTGACACCGTGGAACTTCTTTCTTTGCAGATATTTAAAACAAAAAGTGTAAGTCAATAAGCTAAGAACAATTCAAGAGCTAAATGATTAGAAGATTCGGCACATTAACAACTTTGAAACTCAATTATGTTGCAGAGTCATTAAAATTATCCACCATCGGATAGAGCTTGCCACCGAAGCCGTGGCGAGCATTTGGCCGATATTTTGTTCCTCACATAATTGTGATAGATTTTTCTTTCATAATAATAATTCTCTGAATAGTTTTTATTTTACTTCCAATTTTTACATTAAATATTTATTATTATTCTTATTCTTGTTATTCTTGTCAGCTGCTCTTCAAAACACGTCCTGACGCATGGAAACTATGATTTTATGAAATTCTTCAAAAACATTCTATTCTATTACACACAATTCTGCTACTGAATAATAATAAGTTTATACCAATGTGCACTCGAAAACGGCTTAAACTATTATGATATATGAATATATTTTTTTAAGTTAGTTTCCGTAGATCGAACCTGATTTTTAAAAAGAGTCCGTCTTAAGTAAAATTCTTTCCGACATTCCACTAACGAAAACAACAATAAGAAAACTCTACAGACATGCGTGAACATGGTTAAAATTGTATGACATTAACAAACACACAACTGGGTATCAAAATAAAATTCAACAATTGAAGATTTTACGGTGTCATCAAAAAATGAAACTTAAAAACTTTTAATTAAACCACGCTGTTAACTTTTTTAAGAACTTAACGAACTCTCAAGCAGGTAACACGAAAGCATCTAGTGTTCTTGGTTCCTATAATCAGATCTAAAATGTCCAGTTTGGTTTTTTTCTGTTTTCATTTTATGATGTTTCTTATTTTGCCTTGAAATAAATGTGGTATTGAATTAACCAAAGTACTTTAAACTTCTAAAACAAACCGCAAACAATTCCATTGCGCCATTTAAAATTTGTTGTTGAATCGAACGAGCTTCACAGAAAGCCAGAAAAACAACAGGAACACAATCAACGAGTATTGGCAACAAAAATCGCAACAATTCTCAATGTTGGTGAGAAGCGTAAGGTGAAGGGTAAAAATAAAAAAAAAGGATTTTTCTAGTTTTCGCATAAAAACATAATTTATAAAAAAAAAAAAAACAAATTAAAACTATACAACAACTACAACTAAAACAAAATCTACGGCGGAATTGTTTATAATTTTATTTCAGATGAGAATGGTAAAAAAAATACGAGACATGTAAAGCATGTGTTAAACAGCAGGAACTCAAATTTGTATTTTATACAAACGGCACGAGTCTGCTGATTTCTGGCTTTACCCAGCTAAGCCGACCACGCCACTTCATTAGGAGCAAGTATGCAGTCTTTCTGCTAGTAGTCGGTAGAAGCAGTAGTTGTGTTTCCACCGCAAGCTGCCAATAGAATTATGCAGCATCATTTATTTCCATTTCTTTTGCCACTTAAAACGATTAGAAAATATTGGTTTGAGGCCTTTGGCTTACTCGTATTTGTTTAAATATCGCGTTTAGTTTACACATTTAAACACATTAACTTTAAAATCGTTAAATATGTGGTATTTTTTTTAATGACAATAAATACATTTAGTCGCCGTGGTCATACGGTATCCCACAGTTACTGACTAAAATATGCATTGATTGCAGTCTATGCGCATGGGAGTTGAGATTTAGATACACCACCGGGTTGCAGAGGAGTAGAAATCTATTTTTCTCTTCTTTTTTTTTTTGCTTTTTGAAAAGCAATTATAAAATTGTCGTTAATTCTGGTTTTTGTATTGTTAACTCTACAGCCACGAGGTTTTTTAATATTATTAACAATCATTAAGGCACGTAAACATTTTTTAATTGAAATTCCATTTATAAATTAAATCAAGTCACTGCTGTGTCTGGCAGTAGTTTTTTTTTTAATCTCTAACCGTGTATAAACAAATTCATCTTAATTTATGAGATTTACAAATTTATGCATAAATTATTTATGACTGTAAGTTTTTAAGGAATAAAAAAAGTTTAATGAATATTAATAGAAAGTGGTAGTTTGTAAAGATATCACAGCTTATTAACATATTGAGCTGTTCTAGTGCAGCATATGGATAACTTAAGCCATTTAAGGGCAAGTCCAAAATTTTTTATCGTTATTATCTTAATTATAGCCAAACCCGAAACACTGATAAATAATAATATTTAATTAAAATAAATAACTTGATATTAGTATAAAGTCACACGGCGACTTACAGAAATGAATTGTTTTGCTTCATTTCACAATATGGAAATTATTAAAAAATAAAAATTATAATTCGCTAAGCGTCTTGAAAGAGGTTTATTAATACCCTGCGAATCCTGCCTTAAGGGCAAAAGCTTAAACACATAAGAAGTGATTTATTTTGACTTAATCCTGTAATAAGATATGAGGGTCCAGTTTTTTATTAAACATTCGAGAAATTGAAGTCATCTATATATATAAAAGTGAAACTCTGTCTGTCTGTGTGTGTGTTAGCTATACACTCCGATTTAGATAACCGAAAAGAATACAGCAAATATTTTTATACGACTCTCTGCCATAATATGTTTCGGTCTTTATTTATTTCAAACAAAACGACTTTTTACCTTCTTGAATTCACAATTATAAAATGTTGGGCTAGTACAATTATTTCCAATTAAGTAAATGAAATGTGTGTTGAATGTTGTGTTATGTACGTTATTTGATGTTGAAATACTTTAAACCAACTTTGTGTGTTGTATAACCGAAATTTTTTATTTGAACGGACTTTTAACATTATATATGGGAGGCGAGGGTCCAGCTAGAGCTTTTCAAAATATACACATAATTAAATGCCGGTTTAGGAATATAAAAAGAAAAATGGTGTGAATGCGACCCGTCTCCTATTGACGATGAATTCGATTTATGGTATGGCTTACAAACGAAAATGATGATTTCCAGCTCAAAGCTTCAGTTCTCGAATTTAAACGAGATATGGTAAACATATGGGATGAAAGAAATTTGAGTAATTATTATACGTAGATTTTAGGAACGAATTTCCGTCATCCCTTGTCAAGTTTGCTTTGGAGACAAACCGGTTTCGGTTATGTACCATCTTCAGTGCCATTTTTCGTTCTGCTTTTGATGTAGATTTTTCGAACGAATTTCTGTCATCCCTTATCAAGTTTGTTCTTCAGTGTCATTTTTCGTCATTTTGCCAAGGGATGACGGAAGTTCTTTCCAAAAATCTACATCAAAACACCCTGTCGAAATATCAAATCAAGAATCAATTTATTATACATTTCTTTTAGAATAATTCAATAAAATAAATTATCCGAGATGTCAAGGTCTCAGGGCGAGTATAATGACCCAATTCATTTTTTTTTTTTTTGACCAGACTTCTACTGTAGCCACTTGAAATTTTATTAAGAACTGCAAGTTTATTCACATTTCGTCTTAAGCCGCCAACTCATGGGGCCATGCAATATTTCATTTTTGTTGCTTTGAAAAATATCCCGCACGTTTTGCAATTTTATTAAATGTTTACCCCAATTCTAACTCAGATCTATTAAAGTCTTTAATGTGAAACAACTTCCTTGAAGTTTTTAAGATGCCTGTCGACACTTGTAACGGCAAATCAACTTGAATAACTTCATTAACTTGAGTTGCTTTAAAACTCCAATTGACTTAAAAGCTTTTGCTCTGTGTTTTTTTGCCATTTTCTTGATTTTGTTTGTATTATTTCTCCCTCGATTAAGTACATCTGTATTTATAGACGTTTGCGCTTTTAGTTTGGGTCAATTCTTTTTTTCCCCCCCAAAAATACATTAAAGAACAAATTACGCTCCTTAAATGTACATTAAAAACATTCGAAAGAAAACACTAAGAAACAAAGCACAACAAATTACTTCAATATTGTGTTGAAACAAAGCTTAACAGAAAAAAATAATTCATTAAAAAATTACCACAAAAACTCCAAACTAATTACACGACTTACCATTTCTGCTCTTATCCTCTTTGAAACAGTTTTTAAATTAACCGCAATGCAAGAGGAATGAAACCAAATTTCTAA
Source organism: Phania funesta (assembly GCA_963932375.1). Classification (NCBI taxonomy): domain Eukaryota; kingdom Metazoa; phylum Arthropoda; class Insecta; order Diptera; family Tachinidae; genus Phania; species Phania funesta. Next base: position 33,716,692 of record OZ010655.1, on the reverse strand, counting down.
ATGAAGCAAGGAGAGAGCAGATTATTTGCAATATTCATGCCAATTCAAAATATTTGGCAAATAAGAACAGAAAAACATATAAGAAAAACAACAGTGGCAAAACATGCCACATAAAATAAACATGTAACAGGAATTTCTGCAACAAAATGCATTACTCTGCTGCGAGTACGAGTAATTAACGACAGGCGGAATTCTGGCAAAGAAAAATTAAAACATTAAACAGAAAGAAAAAAATAATAAAAAAAAACAAATGGAAATGAGTATGAATGGAATTGTATTTTTGGCATTTTTAATATTTAATGTGTAATTGACAGTGGCGGGGGAAAGTGGCAAGCAAATTGTATATTTAAATCTAAATAGCTGCTATGTTTGGTGTAACTGTTATATACAATTTTAAATATATCCTCAAGTTTCTATGCAAATAATATGCATGTTTGACAAACTTTTTTAATCTATGGAGGATATTATGTGCGCCACTGTTCCTTGAAAAACAAAGAAAATATATAAAGGAAAAATATTAAAAGAATTCAATTAAATGAACCACAGAAGATTGAAAAATCTCGCACATGTAGTATTTGAAAACAAACAAAAAATAAAAATTTATTTATAATTTCATATTAAGACCGAAATTTACCTCCAGAAGCAAAATATTAACTTGCCAACTTTTAGACAGTTGTATGAGAATTTTTATTTTATATTTTGCAACTAAAAAAAATCCCCGAAATGAAACCAAAACATCATTATTTACAAACACTTGTAAAGTATTTAATTCAACTGTAGAAGTGATGATGGAATGATGGATGAGTGAGGGAGTTCATAGAACTAACAAAATTTTATAGCTGAACAGCGGAAAGCTAAATCAGGACAAGTATAATTTTGGAATGGGCAAAGTAGGTGGACTTTAGATATTGACTATGAAAATATTTTTTTTGGGAATTTTTCGTTTTCAATTATTTTTTTAATTTATATTTCAACTATGGTGATGATTTTAAACAAAATAAGGAAAACAACTTTTATTGAGGGAAGGAAACCAGCATTTATGGAGGATATTTTACATGCCGAGAATTTAAATGGTAAAACAGCTTTGGGTCTTTAAAAAAAGGAATGAATTATATATGTATAGAGAACAATTTTAAACTAAGTTTAAACAGTAATTCAATTAAACCTTTTCCTTTGATAGCACTTGTAAGTTTAATTAACATAATAATTGATTCAATTAGTAAATCTTCAAAACTCATTCATGTATTCAATTAAAGTTTTGTTTAAATCAACATTGTTATTATATATTTAACTGATTATAAATAATGTTATATTGAACACAAATATGACTCTCTTGAGAATATTTCGTAATATTCAGTTGTACTTACCTCAGCGAACTATTGATTATGAGTTCTCGCAAAGTGAGTATTATTTGATGTTGGGAGGACTCTTCAACTTTTTCTAAATTATGCTCGGTTGCAGAACTGAGAAATGGCCATGACACTTTTTTTCAAAGAACAAGAATTATTTTTTACTTGGGCGCTTATTATACAGCCACTACCAGCGAATGCACACTACGGTCCCTTTGTGATATATCAAACAGAGAGTATGTTAGATGTTAATGGGGTTTAACGCTAAACCACAATGCCTCCGAATAAATGGATTTATTCATTAAATCTTAAATTCGGAGAAGTCTTACAGTACCTGACCAGACAAATTTTTTTTAAGGCCGGACGAAATCATCTGCAGCTGAATTTATACTATAAAACGCCAACTAACTGTCTGTTTCCAGTCAATCAAACTAGATGTTTGTACAAATATCTGCTGAATATAAATTCTACCATACATTGCGTTTTTTGGAGGCAGCAAACTTTAATTAAATGCTCATCTTTATATAGCTGCAAAACTATAGCAAGAGAACTGGTATATGTTTGTATTTAGAATACACTATTAAAATTTTGTAGCATTTTTTCGTGCACGTGGCAACTTTGATATTTAAGAGCTGTCATCAAAGGTTGTTCCGATTACGACAAATGGGCAGCTACACATAAGAAGAATTAGTTCAATAAATAATTGAACAAAATGAAGAAGTGAAGGCCGAATTTTTTAAAAATATTATCCTCACTAATGAAGCGCATTTCCGTTTGATTGCCTTCATAATAAACAAAGTGCATCCACAACAAGCAACTGTCTGATATGGATTTTGGCCAGGCGGCCAAAGAGACCGCAATTGCAGTAACTGCAAATGGCATTCGTTATATGATCTAGATGACAATAGCGCCACCTGTCGCGCCGCCTATAAGAGCATCGATTTATTGCAGCAAAGATTTCCAGACCATATCATCTCACTATTTTCTGTTTTCAATTGACATGCAAATTTATACAATGTATATATAAAAAATTAAATTAATATCAAAGATTCCCAAACCAAAACGCGTTTTATTTTTAAATGAAGTAATACTCTTTTATTGAGAAGCCCTTTACTTAGTATCACAGCAAGAATTGTTTAATATATTTTAGTTCATTTACAAATGTTTATATTAAACGAAATATGTATTAAAAAGTAATTAAAAAAGTAATCAATTAAAATTTTATAACCGTTTAAAGAGAATATTCCCTCTAGAAGTAGATAGGTACATTTATTCTCAAGTGTTGTAAAAGGCATTTAATGTTTCTTCTGACATTTACGTTTTTGTTTTTTACTTCATGTAACCTCATTTAAACTACTTTGTTTTCAGTGCTTTTGGGTTTTAGTTGTGCCAACCATAAAACGTTTGAAAGTATTAGACGAACAGATTTTTTGTGCTGTTGCTTAATAGATATTTACCAACATGTTCTTTCCAGTATTAATGTTTTTTTTTTTTTTATTTTGCTTTTAGCCAAACATTTTCGTAATTGTACGTGTAACTGTAAGTATCGGTGCAAGTTCAATGAATTTTTATATTTTTTTTGTATTTGTTTAGAATTTTTCACAGAAAGTGCGTGTGTAGTTGAGTGAAGTGTTTAAGGTTAAAAGATTTTTGAAACTTTTCTTTCTTTCGTTGCTTTTCCTCCTTAAAATGTTCACTGATGGCCAGTCAATGCAACTACATAGGCTTGTGTGTTTAGCAAACAGTGTACAAATCTATTTTCTATTTACACATGTTCTATTTGAATTTTTCTTTCTTTTTTCTAATTTCTTTATCCATTTGGCCTGTCTACATGGGTACGAGTCGTTGGTTTTTTATTAAGAAAAAAATAAGAAAAAATGAAAATCGTTAAAATTGATTTTAAATTGCTTTGTAATTGATTTGCTAACACCAAATAATTTATCGCTTTTTCTGACTATAAGATAGTACAGTTAAGCTTGGCCATTGAAAATTTTGCTTGATATTATATAGTAAGAAAGCGGAGCTTTTTCTCACAAGTAGTGTTGGAGAATAATATTTCTTAAGTTATTAGAAATATATTATTTATATTTATTTATATATATAGAAACATCCAAACTGGATTAAGGTGTAGGTGTTTCTGTAGGGTTTTGATTTATTATATTCCTTTCGTATTTTTCCGACTACAAATTCCAATTAAAACTCTATTCAAAGTTACAAAGTTTTATTACTGCCAGGCCCACGATGTCGAACGTTAACATTTGCTTAATTTCTAAAACTGATTTTCGCACCACTTGTAGCCCTTTTTATTAGTTTATTTATTTGGCCGTATATAGAAAAATTAATTTATTAAATATTTTGTAAAAGGGACGCAAACTACTTTTTTTCTAATAGAATTCAAACGAATATCGACGTTCGACATAGTGTGCCTGGCATATTAATTTACAAATTCACAATAAGCGATTTACAAATTTTATAGAGAAACTCGTTTTATAAATCAAAATAGAAAAATTGTTTGATCATATGTATACTAACTTTATAATATAATCAAATATAACGTTAATTTAATCATTAATGAATAATAACACAAGTTCAATAATTTAGGTCAACTTTTAGACTGGAGCAACGGAAAATAGTTTTTTATGTGTTTTAGGTCCTGAATTAGAATTTTCACTCGGTTTCTTCGAAATAATTTCAATTTTCAAGATATACCGTTGTGTCAAAAAGGAAGCAGTTGCATGACAAATGAAAAACGATTTGACCTCTTCTTTTGAGTAAAAAATCTAAAATTCGACAACATTATCTTTAAGCCATGCCAACATTATTTTCAATGTTGTTGTTGTTAAAAAAATTTTGTTTAGAAAAATGATACATATTTCATTAAAATCGAATTACAACAAAATTTGCAAGTGTCGTACTGTTGTATAGCAACTTTATTCAAAATAAGTTGCCTTAACTTTTGAATAAAATTAAAATATGATTTTACAATGCTTTACAATTTTGTTTAGAAAGGATAACTCTTCATGTAAAATTTTCACATAACGGCAATGTTTACATGCCCCATCTTACAGCAACTATTAGAATCAACTTATGAAGTAATAAAGAAGATAATATTACGACCTTTATAGAACAAAAATACAGGCAAAAATTAATAAGTAACATTTTCATTATTGCTTTTTTCATATATTTCTGTGCATAAACTTGCGAAAAGTCGTGTCACAAAATGAGAGTGTGGCAACATTAAGTACTCTCTGGAGCATCATTTCTATGTAGTGGGATATTGGTACCCATCCCCATTTTTCCATAATGACCATTAATCCTCTCCAGAAATTTTTAGCAAATATCACTTTTTTAAAACTTATTTTTAAAAAGTTCCAAAATTATTTCAGATATCCCACTATTACAGTTCCATTAAGTACTCTCTGGAGCATCATTTATATGTAGTGGGATATTGGTACCCATCCTCATTTTTCCATAATGACCATTAATCCTCTCCAGAAATTTTTCGCAAATATCACTTTTTTGAAACTTATTTTTAAAAAGTTCCAAAATTATTTGAGAAATTTTAGTATATGTGCTCCATAAAGGTCTATCTGGAGCACCATTTGTATATAGTGGGATATTGGTACCCATCACCATTTTCCCAAATTGGTCACTTTTCATAAGTGGTCATACCAAAAATTTTCCTCAAAAATGCTTCTTTCAAATTCGATTTATTTTTCTTCCAAAATTATTTCAGATATCCCACTATTACAGTTCCATTAAGTAATCTCTGGAGCATCATTTATATGTAGTGGGATATTGGTACCCATCCCCATTTTTCCATAATGACCATTAATCCTCTCCAGAAATTTTTCGCAAATATCACTTTTTTGAAACTTATTTTTAAAAAATTCCAAAATTATTTGAGAAATTTTAGTATATGTGCTCCATAAAGGTCTATCTGGAGCACCATTTGTATATAGTGGGATATTGGTACCCATCACCATTTTCCCAAATTGGTCACTTTTCATAAGTGGTCATACCAAAAATTTTCCTCAAAAATGCTTTTTTCAAATTCGATTTATTTTTCTTCCAAAATTATTTCAGATATCCCACTATTACAGTTCCATTAAGTACTCTCTGGAGCATCATTTCTATGTAGTGGGATATTGGTACCCATCCCCATTTTTCCATAATGACCATTAATCCTCTCCAGAAATTTTTAGCAAATATCACTTTTTTAAAACTTATTTTTAAAAAGTTCCAAAATTATTTCAGATATCCCACTATTACAGTTCCATTAAGTACTCTCTGGAGCATCATTTATATGTAGTGGGATATTGGTACCCATCCTCATTTTTCCATAATGACCATTAATCCTCTCCAGAAATTTTTCTCAAATATCACTTTTTTGAAACTTATTTTTAAAAAGTTCCAAAATTATTTGAGAAATTTTAGTATATGTGCTCCATAAAGGTCTATCTGGAGCACCATATGTATATAGTGGGATATTGGTACCCATCACCATTTTCCCAAATTGGTCACTTTTCATAAGTGGTCATACCAAAAATTTTCCTCAAAAATGCTTCTTTCAAATTCGATTTATTTTTCTTCCAAAATTATTTTAGATATCCCACTATTACAGTTCCATTAAGTAATCTCTGGAGCATCATTTATATGTAGTGGGATATTGGTACCCATCCCCATTTTTCCATAATGACCATTAATCCTCTCCAGAAATTTTTCGCAAATATCACTTTTTTGAAACTTATTTTTAAAAAGTTCCAAAATTATTTGAGAAATTTTAGTATATGTGCTCCATAAAGGTCTATCTGGAGCACCATTTGTATATAGTGGGATATTGGTACCCATCACCATTTTCCCAAATTGGTCACTTTTCATAAGTGGTCATACCAAAAATTTTCCTCAAAAATGCTTCTTTCAAATTCGATTTATTTTTCTTCCAAAATTATTTCAGATATCCCACTATTACAGTTCCATTAAGTAATCTCTGGAGCATCATTTATATGTAGTGGGATATTGGTACCCATCCCCATTTTTCCATAATGACCATTAATCCTCTCCAGAAATTTTTCGCAAATATCACTTTTTTGAAACTTATTTTTAAAAAGTTCCAAAATTATTTGAGAAATTTTAGTATATGTGCTCCATAAAGGTCTATCTGGAGCACCATTTGTATATAGTGGGATATTGGTACCCATCACCATTTTCCCAAATTGGTCACTTTTCATAAGTGGTCATACCAAAAATTTTCCTCAAAAATGCTTTTTTCAAATTCGATTTATTTTTCTTCCAAAATTATTTCAGATATCCCACTATTACAGTTCCATTAAGTACTCTCTGGAGCATCATTTCTATGTAGTGGGATATTGGTACCCATCCCCATTTTTCCATAATGACCATTAATCCTCTCCAGAAATTTTTAGCAAATATCACTTTTTTAAAACTTATTTTTAAAAAGTTCCAAAATTATTTCAGATATCCCACTATTACAGTTCCATTAAGTACTCTCTGGAGCATCATTTATATGTAGTGGGATATTGGTACCCATCCTCATTTTTCCATAATGACCATTAATCCTCTCCAGAAATTTTTCTCAAATATCACTTTTTTGAAACTTATTTTTAAAAAGTTCCAAAATTATTTGAGAAATTTTAGTATATGTGCTCCATAAAGGTCTATCTGGAGCACCATTTGTATATAGTGGGATATTGGTACCCATCACCATTTTCCCAAATTGGTCACTTTTCATAAGTGGTCATACCAAAAATTTTCCTCAAAAATGCTTCTTTCAAATTCGATTTATTTTTCTTCCAAAATTATTTCAGATATCCCACTATTACAGTTCCATTAAGTAATCTCTGGAGCATCATTTATATGTAGTGGGATATTGGTACCCATCCCCATTTTTCCATAATGACCATTAATCCTCTCCAGAAATTTTTCGCAAATATCACTTTTTTGAAACTTATTTTTAAAAAGTTCCAAAATTATTTGAGAAATTTTAGTATATGTGCTCCATAAAGGTCTATCTGGAGCACCATTTGTATATAGTGGGATATTGGTACCCATCACCATTTTCCCAAATTGGTCACTTTTCATAAGTGGTCATACCAAAAATTTTCCTCAAAAATGCTTTTTTCAAATTCGATTTATTTTTCTTCCAAAATTATTTCAGATATCCCACTATTACAGTTCCATTAAGTACTCTCTGGAGCATCATTTCTATGTAGTGGGATATTGGTACCCATCCCCATTTTTCCATAATGACCATTAATCCTCTCCAGAAATTTTTAGCAAATATCACTTTTTTAAAACTTATTTTTAAAAAGTTCCAAAATTATTTCAGATATCCCACTATTACAGTTCCATTAAGTACTCTCTGGAGCATCATTTATATGTAGTGGGATATTGGTACCCATCCTCATTTTTCCATAATGACCATTAATCCTCTCCAGAAATTTTTCGCAAATATCACTTTTTTGAAACTTATTTTTAAAAAGTTCCAAAATTATTTGAGAAATTTTAGTATATGTGCTCCATAAAGGTCTATCTGGAGCATCATTTCTATGTAGTGGGATATTGGTACCCATCCCCATTTTTCCATAATGACCCCTGGAAGTAAGTTAATGATTAACAGTGCCAGGAAAAGGACTGTTTTAAAATTCAATTTATTTATGTTCCGAAAATAGTTTAGATTTTATAGAGTTATGGGTCAATTATTGACACCTTGGAGCAATTTGTACGGTTGGATTTTTTTGTGGACCTGACTCCTGTTTCATGTTATAGGCTTCTGAAGATAAGGTCAAAATTACTTCTGCTGTTAAATCGCTAACAGTGCTCTGTTGAGTGCTAAATCAGCTATGTTAAAAATTTGGGTTTGCGTCTCTGCTAGTTAAATTCAAATTTATCTTCACACACATTGAGTTTGGTCGGTTGAGATTATTGATAAATATTTAAAGAATAAATATTATATAAAAATAATTTATTTTTTGGATTTTTGTTATAATAGCTAAAGCATTTCATTGTATCATGATTTTTAAATTTCTTTAAAATAGCAAAATCTGCAAAAAATGAGCTCGCTTGTTTTGTAAATGGCTCAAAAATGGTTTACGATTCTTAGAAGAATCTTTGCATACTCTTACTTAAAGCTTCGTATTCCGATTTACGATTAAATGCTTAATTTTCAAATAATATTAAAGATTAAAAAGGTAATTTTGGCATTTTTTACTAGCGTGCAAAATTTGTGGGCAAAATGTTAAGCCGTTTTCTAAATATGCCTATAGAAAAAACGTGAGATATTTATATTTCTTTTTTAAAAAATCAAAAATTTGTAAGTTTTCCATAAAAAATGTTTTTTTTTTTTTTTGCTACAACTTCTTTGATATATTTTATATTACTGAGCAGATTTAAAGACAATGTTAGTATAACTTGCGAATTTGTTACTCAGCGAAATATAACAAACCATTATCAAATAATACATACGTCGTGCAAAATCTTTCATTTATAATAACAAAATATCTCGAAAGCCAGATTTGAATTTAGCACGCAAAATTATATAAGAAACAATTTGTAGTTGCTTCAAGCTCAAATCTTCTTAAAATTTTTTATTTATGTTTTACAATAGATCCTATTATAAAGTTTAGTTGCAAAAGTTTATTGAAAACGTTAAAAACTAAGTGAAGCTTTTGTAATTTGAAGGGAACAAAATACTTTTAAGTTAAATGCTTCAACGTAAAATGCAAACCATTCCATATAAAATAAAGATTCGAGCTATTAATTTTGAAAATTTTAATATTATTTTTATTCTAATTTATATTTTTAGCTCATCCTAACGTCAAATTTTTCATTAATCAATCAACTTTAATTGAAATATATATTATATTATTCCAAAACGTAGTTTGAAATTTTCGCATTTAGCTACAAAACAAGATGTGTTTACGATATTAATTTATTTATACGTTGAAGAAATTGAAAACAAAATAATTGCCAAATACCTTGCCGAAACGAATTAAGAACTTGAAATATTTTAATTAGTTAAAACACACAAGAAGAAAACCAGCAATAAAGATAATAAATTTCCCAAAAAACAAAAAATCCAGAAAAGAAAACAGCGTATGCCGCAAAAATCTCCGCTTAAATGCACAAATTATTTGTAAAAGTTAATTGAAAAGTAAAATAAACGTAAATAAAGGGAAGATAATAAAAGCCAAAATAAAATGGATCAAATATATTTGGAGAACTCAAATTCATTCATTAACACTGCTCGTCATTAACAAAAAAAACATTCCCGCAAAGTGCTACTAAAACACTTAAAAGGCAGCATTAGGGACAAAATTTATGTTCATACGAGTACTAATGGGTGGCGCATTGATTGGTTTCTATCATTTTCACACATCTCATATGTAAAACACTTGAAGTTAAATGTAGGGAGCAGGAAAAGCTCACCGTGTTTTATTTAACGACAGACTCACTCGAAACACCTTTTGCGGCAAATTGTTTAATGTTCATTTTGTTGTGTTGTATGTCGTCTAATTTAATGAGCTGCCATCCACAATTCAGCTGTAAGTTTTCTTATGTTTTTCTTTTTTATGTTGTCGCCTGATTTAGTTTTATTTAGAGGTTCAAAAAGATGTGAAGATGGAATAGAAATGGAGGAAAAGTGCTTGAGGAAAATATATTGATGTTTTCAAATTATATGCGTGAAAATTCGTTCATTCATTAAAAATTAACAAAGAAGTCTACTGAAGTAACATGACGACAATTTAATCGTTTTTAATTTCAGTTTTTCCTAGTGCCTTAATGTGCTTTAGGCTTTATGTTTGCAGTAGGAATATAAGGGGAGAAAGTCTTGGTGGCATTTGGTGTCCGTTTTAATAGTTGTGGGAGGAGAAGGTGCAAAGTTTCACATAGGTGAAAGAAACATGTTTTAAATAATTTATTAACCAGATACGGGCTGTAAGCTAAAGGAGTAAGGAGTACAGCTAAAGGTAACAAAACAATTGAGCTTACTCATCAGCTGTCTAAAGTATTTAAGAAGAAAAATTTAAATAAAATGGAGCTGTAAAATTGCCACCAATTGATATTGATATATATATATATATATATATATATATATATATATATATATTGCCCTCAAAATAATCCACGCAGAAAAAGAGTTAGGTTTAATTAAAAGTAATACAAAAGCATATTTTAAGGCAAAACACTTTGGGTTCCAGGCAAGCCCTGGTGCAAACAGCTAGTATAATTAGCCATATATGGTCATTAAAGACGTCAATGTTCTCATACTTATAGATCTGGATTTCATACACTCTTACAACTGGATAAAGGGACTGAAAAGCATGCAATAGTTTTCAAATAATTTTTAATAGTTTTCTCGAAAAACCCAAGGTAAAATTAAATATCACTTGCAACAATATTTTCGCAAATAGTTCATAATTCTGTTTGTCTGGAAATAACTCCTTTAACATTTCAAAGGAAAGTCCTTCAATATTTCTCTTTTACTATCTTCCCTGCACAATTAAAACCACAAATCCCTTACAACTTCAGGATTGCTTTAGTTTTTAGTATGTGTTCTTTGTTGTATTTATAATCTTTTCCAAACATTTACGAAAAATTTACTGTATATTTTTTATACAAAGGAAAAAATACAACTACTTTGACTTTAGCTTTAGGTTGGCTTAACTCCGTTTTTTTTTTTCTTGAATAAAAGTCAACACTAATTGCAATTTGTAACACAGTTACAAACACAAATATAAATGTAGGTGTTTCACAATATATACACTTTATTTACATACATACATAATGAATATGTATTTGTGCACATGTATGTACAGATGCTAAAATTTAGATATTGGCAAAAGGATTCCTTCTAGGTATTGGTACATGAAGCATAGAAAAAAATTGCTTCGTTTCTTTAAATCCAAATAATTCTGATTTTGAGACAACAAAATTTAAACCGCATTAGAAACAAAACAATACAGCTTGCAATACATTGGTTGCATTTATATGAAGTGAAGTGTGAAAACTGCAATATGTAAAAGTGGACTTAATTGGAAACGTTCACTCATATTCCTTCCCACAGCAATGAACGGAAAAACTTAATGATATTGGTTTAAAATTTGCTTGTAAGATCTCTACAGTGTAAAGTATTCAAATTATTTCTTAGTATAATATGTACGATACGTGGCGAAAATAGTCAACAAAATATGAGTGATATAGCAATATTCTAAACCACATCGTGCTTCGTTAACTTGGCTTTGTCTGTATCCATCCAGATCGTTTATCTTCGTAGGCTTTGCTTCGCATATGTAATATTTTGCTGAGGAAGTTTGGCTTAAAGCATTAGGTACATATTTTCCCAACAACCATAGTTGGAAAAAATTTTCAATTTCTACTCTTCTTCTTTATGTTAAGAAATACATATATTGCACCTTATCCGATCAATTTCATCTTTGAGGTATCTCTCTCCAGCAATGGACAATTGATGGGTTCCTTTCTTAAGTTGCATGAAAAAACAGCAGAAAATATCTTCTTTAAAACAAAAAGCTGGATTACGTTATATATATATAATATATTAAAATACTCACAATTAATGAGAGCAACACACTTGGTACTTTAACCAAACATATGAAAGATGACCAAAATAACACAAAAACTAACTTCTCCGCCACGAATTATATAAGTTTAATTGAATACAGTACTTAAAAGTTCAATAATAATTATATTCAAGCTGGATTTAATTTTTAACTAAATTAAGTTTAATTTTCACGCTGCTGTCACTGTAAATAGTAAATGAACTCTGAACTGAATGAGTTCTCACACTTTTTATGCAATTTTTAGGAATCACCATTAGAATAAACATACAAAAATGTCACACAGTGAAGTTTGGACAAAAACTGATTCTAGACCCTGAATTGGTTTAAAAATTATGACGTTGAAATTTGATTGTTTCACTATGGCATCAACCACTGTGCAGCGGTATGAAATGTTGTAGAATCTAGATATTTTTGTTGTACTGGCTCGCAAAACTGAAGACTCTTTAGCTAAAATGTTGGATATTTTTGCACACGAAAGCAAGATTACACAAACCAATTTAGACTGCATGCAAAAGAGTTACCAAAGTCTTAAATGGGTTTGCGGCACTGTAAGTGCAATATATCTAATGGAATTCGAAACAATTCAATTCGAAGCAATAAAATTCAATTTCTTCTTAAACATAAATTTTCCCTAAATATAAAGATGTTTTCTTTTCTATAAAAAAAAACAAAATTTAATTTGGGTATCCTATTTAAAAATATGTTTGCCCCTTCAAAATGTGGCGTATTCTATTATAAGAAATTTACCCCTAATAATAGCGAAATGTATGCAATCTCCAGAAAAAAAAATACTTGATACGTCAATCGAATGCACATTATGCAATACAATTGCAAATGCATAATTTTTTTTTTTAATTCAAAAGAGTTTTGTATGATCTTCGACAATGCTTTGTTTGGATATATTATTTAATTCATAATATATGTGGAATTGTCATAAAAGTTTAAAAATAATTGAAGTTTTTAAAACGGAAATATGAAAACCGCACTAGTTATCTATCCTAAGTTCAAGTGATATCGCGGTGGATCGAACAGTAATATGCAGGTAGCTGAGTAATCGGAGTTTTGAAATTAAATTTGGAAAATAATTCAACAATGATTTACTACAGATTTGTAAAATGGTGTTCCCTTGAATAAAGACGCCCAACGCGGTTCCTCCGGTTTTACAATTGGAAGAAACGTTGTCTAATTTGGCAATGGCTAGTTATCGACACTCGACACCAAGTGACTGCCTTCTTGGAATGTGCCACTTAAGTCCTATTTAAATTTCGATCGATATAAAACACCGTAATTTAATCTTTGTTTTTTAACTATTTTGATATTCTAAGTAACTTTTTAAAATTATTAGCCATAAAACTATCCATCGAAAGTTGCGGAGATATCAAGAGTAGAAGAGTATAAATGTAAAGCTTAAAAGACTTTTACATATAAATACTAAATATTTTACCATGATTTATGTGTAAATAAAAAAGATTGTATAATACGTATCCCAGAACTCTAGAGATTTGTAAAGCTGTGACCTAACACCACGTATGTAAATTCTTCTTATAGTTGATTTAATTATTTTTTGAGGCTGTAGCGTAAGTAGAGCATTAGTACAAAACTTTAAAACAGATTTACTACTAACATACTTACATACCTATATATGTACGTCTCATTGAGAAATCAATGAAATAAAATGCATTCTCCTATTTTTTTAAATGACTTATAGCAATAGCATTTGTCATTTGCATTTTTTTTAATAAGAAGCCAAGCGCTTTGGATATCATGCCGTAAAAAATGCATGATACACTAAATCGAAATCTTGCGACAAGATCTGAATAGTGATGAGAACAGGATTTAGTGGTAATATAAGGAGTTGTAGGTGATATGAAAATTAAGAAATCGGAAGCTTTTGATATTCTCTGAACAAACACTGGTTGTTTTGATAAAGTGTAGGGATAACTCCCACTCTATGAACACTTCGATATTTTGTAGCTCATATCTGACCGAAAGTGGAATGTAACTCCTATATATGGTCCAGTGGATTGTACAAGACTTTGCAGAGAAACCTTGATCTTAACTCATGATTTTCGTAGTGTAATACGCTTCCTACGGAGGCCTTTACCTTTACATCAATTTTAGGAGCCGATACGAAAAGAGTGGAAATGGAATTTTTACTCCAATAAAACGATTGAAACTAAACGTTCTGGCTAAGCCAAAATTTTTGTGTATTAAGTGGAACACTACTAAACACTTTCACTGAATTCACACCAGGCAATGTTTCTAAACTTACATCGATCGTCTACATGCACTACTCCTGTTATGCAGAACTTTTTCTGAAAGAAAAAAAAACACTCTTAAGCGAGTCTTGCAAAATACCTTTAACACATTTTAGCGTATAAACTAACTACGGCAACATTGTAGTTACTGTCTTTTAACTCCTTTTTAAAAATAACACTTTAACGATTCATTTCCACAAAAAATAATGTGCAGTTCACCCATACAGGCTCACAACATATATATGAATATTACTTTCGCAACTGCTAAGCTTCTCGTTAGTATCTCTGCTAAAGTAACATGGATGATTGCATGATAGAGTCTCTGCGTAAAAAAGTAACGACGGTACTTCTGGCACAATATAATCCTTTACTACTATAATACACAACAATAACAAACGAAAAGAAAAACAACACCCAACAGAATTATCCTTTACATGACATACATGTTCGTATGTATACACAAGTATGATTCTCATACAGCCACCTCCACTGTGCAAAGTAGATTTTTCTAACGAAGCCAACTCTGGGAATAAAAGTAAAATATTGAAACCATGCAAACCATACGCTTCTCGAATACATGTACGAAAAATTACACAAACCTACACTATTGAATTAAAAATGAGGCATGCATGTGTATTATTGTTGCGTCCTTGCCTAAGCTGGCTGTGCATTGCTCTGTGGTAGTAAATAGAGGTAGAACGAGATTAAAGGAGGAAAAGAGTGAGTACATGATTCAGGAAATCCTTGAGTATTTATTTTAAATTTTATTCCTGTATTTAGATTGTAAATTTGCTTGTACAACTTCTTTTTTTCACAACTCTTGGCATGTACTTTACTGCATTCATTCTTTGCTTTTTGCCAGAGTGTCAGGCCTTAATTAATGATATTCAAAATACAATGAGAGTGCAACGAAAAAGTGATTAGCAGCAAATATGTAGAGCTTTAATCAATGCCAGTCTTAACTGAAGGCATTAGGCTGGAAAAGGATTTGAGATTCTCCATTATTAATCACTTTTAAAATGTTTTTAAAAAAGATATTTTAGAGTGTTTGTCTCTTTACATACATTTCTTTTTGCAGAGTTTTTAATAAAAATGAATAAGAAAAAATAACTAAGGACTATAAATTACAAACGATTAGAATTGTTTTCTCTACTTTTTTTATCTAATAAAAAAAACACCAGCAAAACAATGTACACCCCAACACGGCTAAATTTATCAAAGAAAAGGCTAAAATACCACGAAAAACAAACACCTTTGCACACAATACGACACTGCGCTCCCACTACTTTTTTTCGTTCCATTATTTTGCTGTTCCAGGAGAATAGCTGAAGACAATAGCAAGCTCATGGTGAATGAAACACGTCTCGTGTAAACTTAAGTCAAAAAGGTCATACAAACAGTAGTTTTCAATGATGATGTGGTGTAAACTAAACTTCCTGCTCTGAGCCAGACCTTGGAAAAGAGTTTTCAAATATTTGTTTGTTTCGGTGGAACATAAATAAAAAAGGACATTATTTGCACAGAAACGAAGGCTTAAACAGGATAAAAGGTGTATTTCGAAATAAAGGCAAATGGGATGAGAAATTCAATTTCGTTCAAAATAATTGTTGGCTACCTTTGAAAAGAATTTAAAATATTTCGATGCAAAGATAGCTATTTATTAGAAACTTTGGGTGTGAAAAATAAAAATTAATGAATTTTTGCAGTTACTTAATAAAAAATGATCGCTTTCGGTGAGTAATTTAGTGTTGAGTTTATGTATTTTAATTTCTGACACTATGGCAACTTTCTTTGTTTTTATCATCAGTCTGCGAACGTTTTACTCAGAACGATTAATTTCAATAATAAAAAGCTCAATGCAACTATATGAGAAAAAGTTTGATTGCGGTACTTAAAGAAAGGAACATCCCTTTCTAGTTTGATTAGTAAAATTGTCTTTGAGAATAGGCTTCATTCTACCAGTGCCAAAAATCTAAGCCTTATATCTTATATTAACCTTAACAAATAAATTTAAAAAATCCTCTTTCTCACAAAAATGTTGCGCATATTTAACACTTGAAAATATGTGTTTTTTTTTCTAAAAAAAAAAGTGTAAGAATGTGAGTAAACAGCAGGTTCTTTTCTAAATAATTCGTACGAAGAAGTGTAAAAGTATTATATCCTTCAACCAATATGTATGCTATTACTTTTTATATATAACAGCTGATTATTATTATAAACAGTGTTAATAATCGTTGATTAATGAAAAATTAAATGGTTTGAAACTTTAATGCTAAATGCCCAAAGTTGTAAAGACAACGAAATATATATATTTTTTCTATTGAAATCATAAATACGCATCAATCACTTTGAGAGCGTGTGTATAATCTGTAAAAATTCTAATCCAATTATACGTCAGCATTACTCCAGAAAAAAAAATGCCGAAAGTAAAAACAACCTGTACTTAGTCATAATTTGTAGTAGTTGAGGTATATAAACTATGTAAATATCTAAGAAATTTAATTCGTATACTTTATATATAAAGTGCGTGTTAAAATACGACGATAAAAATTGTTATCCCTTTCTTCAAAAATGACAAACAAACAAAAAAAAACTATAAAATATTCGCCATGCAGAAATTCTACTATAAGTCTTCAACTTCAATACTCAACTTAATCGCAAGAAATATGGATTGTTCCGTACTTATTCACAATAAGTGCTAAAACCTGATTATATGTAGCTGGTTTGTATTGAAAATATATCTTACGTTATAAATCTCACATAAGTCACGATGCAAAATAGAACTGTCGATATACAATTCTGTATGAAACGATGAAAGCAAATTTCGGTACTTAAGAAATTTAACCCCTCTAAAATAAAGGCTAGATGTACATTTTCAAAATGCCGATACACGTATATTTATTTTTTGGTCCCGTCTGCCAGTGGGCAACTTTAAGCATGCCCAACCAACTACCATTTTTTCTTTAGCTTTTTGCGTTTTAGTAGCTTTAATTTACTCCAGCCCCAAGTTGTTTGCTCATTAAATTGCTGGGCACATTCCGAACATTCCGAACCCATTTCTAGGACATTTTTTGCCAAAGATTTAGCGTAAGAAAACAAGGTCATGAAAGAACATGATAATAAACCTGAAATAGAACTAAACTAAACATAACCTACGAATAGTCACAACCCCAAATTTATATATCATTCTACTACTTACTACCTCGACACTGATTGGGATTTTCAGTCAGTATCATACTTTTGTTGAACGAAATGTTCGTCCTTTCATTAAAACACCATAGAATAGCTTCGAAATTGTTAACTTTTAATACATACTCGTATAGTGAGTGTTAATTTGGAACAATTTGTACTGAAGTCAAGCATGTCTGCTGGCTGAAGGTCATTAAATACCAGAAACATCATACTTGCAGAAATCGTTGACAGGTCAGCCTTTGTAGTTTGTCAAACTCAGCTTTCGTATATAAAGTTCGACAGTGAACCAGCACTCTTCAGATCGTTTTTATGGCCACTTTTTGATGGCACTTTATCATCGTTTTTAATGTTTTATCTTAAAATATTTTTTAAATATATTTTAACACTTAAATTTAATACAAAGTTTTAATTAATTCGCGATTCTATGTTCTCTGCTTTGCTTTTGCTGTCCAACCCAATTAAATCTTCGATAGTTTTATAAACATTTCAATTTGTCACTATTAATTTATTTAAGATTTGTTGAAAAATTAGCACGATAAATTTAAAAAAAAAACAAATGCCTTTCTCCATTTGTCAGTAATATGACAGTATCTATTACGAACAATTGAAAATGTTGTTGCACAACCTCTTTTGCTTTCAGAACCACTACAAACAAAGAATCACAGACACATGGTAGTAAATAAAATAAACGATTGCAAATTGACCGTTTGGTATGTACTAGCAAATAAAGAAAAACAAGCGAAACACGTCCATAGTGTGTTGCACCATCTTGTATACATTCAAACTTGTAAAGTCATCATCGCCATAGTCAATATCCTTGACTAATTCAATCACTTCATTTTGAAAATGCTTGTACAACAAATTCCAAATCATTCGTATTGAAATTCTCCTATAAAACAATAAAATTGGCTCATTTCGCTGTCATTTACAATCAGAATTCTGAATATTGTGACGACGAAACGTTTTACCTACGTACGAGTTTGTCATTCATTCTAAGAAATGCAATGCGAAAGCAA
The DNA here is from genome assembly GCA_963932375.1 of Phania funesta. NCBI lineage: Eukaryota > Metazoa > Arthropoda > Insecta > Diptera > Tachinidae > Phania > Phania funesta. The sequence goes on along the minus strand of OZ010655.1, from coordinate 33,698,276 downwards.
AACAACGACAGATGTCTTTGATTAACTTTTATTCCACTAAATAATCTGCAGCAGCACTACAGTAATACTAATAAAAATAATAAAATCAACACGAATAAACAGCAAACAACCCCGCGCTGAAATGTAATTTAAAATTTATATTGCAAAATGCATTCAACGGGGAGGAAAGAAATAATCAAATTAGTATTTTGCGCAATAGAAGTAGTAGGGAGAAATATAACAGGAAAATATATCAAACATTGTTCGTAGTCAGCACCCTTCACGAACAACGCTCAATTGTAAATCTGTTCACGTTGAGAGATTGAATCTTTACAAAGAATTCTATAGGTGGGTACTTTCACATGGGCATGTTTTCGTAGTGGTCGGGCCACCTTGATGTGTTGTTACCGGGAGAGATGGGGCAACCCATATCCGAGGTTTGTCTGGAGCCTTAAACTGGATGAAGGTAGGGTTTCTAAATTCGATCAGTAACGATTTAAGTACTGGTACCACAGACACCCGTAGCACCTGGGATGCATGTAGCAGGTTGGTTGTTTGTGGGGATTCTTCGCGAGTGCACGGGGAAACCATGGTTTATAACTACTCGCAATCTTGATGCAGGATCAATGTGGTATTGCACTGCAACGCAGGTTGTGAATGGAATAGCTATTGATAGCTTTCAATTGCTATGTGCGGTATATTTTAATGAATTTACATTAAGAAAGTTCCCGTTTTTTACGTGAAGGCGTGCTTTTGAAGTTATAGCAGCTCTCTAGAAATTTCTATAATATTCGACTGTATGCGAGATCATCCCGAATCATTCCAGATCATTAAGGAACGTTCTACAATACTCTCGAACATTGCGGAAAGCTATAGAACATTGTCGACAATCACAAATCAACTCCCTGAGAAAAGCCAGGTATCCCTGGTAGTTATATAAACACATTTCTATTTGAAAAATTTCCATTCTATGAAAAAAATTGTAGCTTAAATTTTATAAATCAATTGCATTTACAAATAGAGATGAAGCCAATAAATTGAAGAAGGCAATACTTTATGCACTATATAAAATTTTAGATTTTACTTTATTACTGAACAGCAAAAACTTCTACACTGATACACTGACATGAATATATACAGAGTTTTATGTTACGTTTACTGTCTTTTGAGCTAACTGATTTTCCGGGATAATTTGGCCATGAATGGACTATGCAGCGTTTACAAATTGTTTCTATTTTCTTTTATGCGGGGTACATTTTACGATAACGCAGAGCATATTGATAATGATGCAATTGAATCAGTTCGTCTATGGCTGGAGAGAATTCTGCAGAGCTTTAATTCACAACGTAAACAAAGCGGGTAGAGAAAAAGTTTTACCTTTAAGGTGTTGTTACTGGCCAATATACCGCAGAAGGATAAGTCCAATTAACAACAATTTTTACTCATGTCTGCGGTAATCAATGGCTACACTAATGTTACCGATAAGTAGCTTTGCCCTTTCTAGCACAAGGTAGAAAATCTACAAAACAGACTATGAAGTACCAAACGTGGGATTTGTATTCAATTTTTCAGAGATATATGTATAGGTGGCAGAAATGGTAAACAGATCAGATGAAGTGAATTTTTCAAAAATCCAGGCACTTGAATGGTTTTTTTTTTAGCGATTTGTGTATTAAGGGTATTAAACTCGATCCCATTTAGAGAATGTCAAAAATTTGTCCCCACATGTTCTAGAATCACGATGGTCGAAACTTTGGACTATACTGAGACATCATTACTAACTCTTTCGTGCCTTACTTGGAAGGCATTATTAGTGTTGCAGACATGTGGTTTCAATAATATAAGCGGCATACCACACAGCTCGCGGTAGAATTAATACATTGAAAGAAACATTTGACAAGACAAAATTTACTAAGTGGACCTGTTAACGACTGGCTACCTCCTTTGTGCAATAAGATATTCTCTGGGCATATGTAAAGTAGAAATTCTACGCCGATAAACGACATATTCATGAGCACTTGGAAATCAAAATCCTATGCCTTACAGCCTATATAGGCGCCATCCACGACGGCCTCCTGCCCAAAGTCATATTCAAAAGTTAAGGCCAAATAATTATTTTTTAAATAAAACAAGTAACATATATATGAAACTCAATATTAGCAACAGTTGTTAAAAATATATTTCTTATCACGATGGGAGTAATAAAGGAATATTAGATGATATAAAAATGAGATTAAACGTATGAAAACAACTCAAACCATTTAATATTATATAAATTAGAAATTTTATCATTTTTTAAGCAATTTGAACATGTAGAAAACAACACCCTCTAACATATGTGTGTTAAACTAGGAAATTACCAAACACGCCTCTATTGTCTTGTGAAATAAATGAAAATTATAAAGGTTAGAAAAAGGGATGCTATAGAAATTATTTAGGTAGAAGCACAATAATTACACACACGAGCCAAAAGTATGACTATATTACACACATTGGGTTATTTGTTATTTTGGTTGTCTGTCCGCGTCCAACAGTTCCTTTGTCTAACAAATACAACTATAAATATTAATGCTTCCATTTGATGAACATCCCTTAAATTGTGGTTTCATTCATACGTTTATATTTTACATTTTGCAACGCTGTAAAGGGAAAGTTATTGAAAGTACTACCGAGATTTAAAAATTGTGCTTTTTTGAACTTAGTAGCACTAAATTTGTAAATATGGTTTCATTATTTAAAGCTTTTAATTTGTTAGACATCTAAATTGGTGAAAGAACTCATCCTAAATGCTAAAATCTCAACACTTTTTGGGTACTAATTTTGTAGTTTTCTATCAGCAAAAGTACCAAAATCCTAACAACATCTATTAAGTTTTAACTTGTCCTTAAATTAAAGCCTGCAAAAAACCAATAACTAACATTGTAACTGATAAGCAGTTTTCGTACTTTCGAAAAAATACCAAAACTGGGAGTTTAGAAGATTTTCTAGGCTACTTAATATTAGCTCTCACAGATTTAAATATTAAAATGCAAATATTGTAAAAAGGAAAAAAGTATCAAACAACCAAACACAAATTTTTAAGCCCTCTGTTACAAAGAACAAGAGACGCTATAGTAAACATTAACTGATCTTCATTTGGTATTTCTCTTCAAGTTTTTTTCTCTTTACTTTGTTTTTGTTTTTTTAATGCGTGTGTGTCTGCATATGTGTTTGTGAGTTTATGTTTGCATGATGAGTTCCTATAATATACTCACATGCTTTTTTTAATTTACATTGTTTTTGTTACCCCGTAGACAATAAGGTGCCACAAAGTGAGCCGCCAGGCTTTGTGGCTATGGCCGTACGACTACATATTTATTTGACTGTGCAAGTACACGTATTTATAATTTATTATTACAAAATGGCATAATCTCGTTTATAAATTTATTAAGGTATGCATTTCTATGTCCATAAAAGAGTTATTGAAATTCCCCAAAGTGTTTTAAAAGTGTAATTTTATGTTTGGAGGGAAAGGACTTTTTAAATTTGTTTATATCGACATAGTCAAATTACTGAAATAATTACTTATATAAATTTAACTTTTAAGGGTGTAATAAAAGTCTGGATTTTTGGGGTGGTGTTTTCAATGTTTCAGAATTGCTGCTTAAAAAGACTGTAAAGATTCTGGTGCCAAAGTTTGTTTGTGTCGAGTGTAGATTTTTGATCTAAATGTCTTTTTGTAGGACGCCGTAGCAAGGATATGACGTCGCACAGTAGGAACAAAAAAACTTAATTTTGTTGCAAAAATCATAATCTGAAACTCGTCATTTTACTGCTCTGAGCAATACATCAATCATTCATGTTTTACCTTATACCTTTAAACTTTTTATTTGATCCGAAAATTACTATAGGAGATTATGTGGAAAAATTAAAGATTAAAAAAATTTTATGGAAATACAAATTTTTACGAAATTTCAATAGATAGCTTTAAGGTTTCTATTTTAATGAGACTTTTTGTTATAAAGATGCTGTCCCATATTAATAACCCTGTCAAACATAGTGCAAAATTTATTTCCTCCGCATCTCTTCTCTACATTTTTTCCTTTAGTTAAAAGTTATATTGGAAAGTTTTCATCTTTTCTTTTGGATATTGGTAAAATTTATGAGAACGTCGCCAGCAAGCACATGAATAAATAGCAACTAGTTTTTGCATAAGAAAATATATAAGTTCATCTTTTTATTCATAACTCTGCCTTAAACGTCACACGACGAGGATGATGATGGTAAACCAATATTGTGGTCTTATGTTGTGGTTAAATCGTTAAAAAATTTTCCAATATCCATAAAAACTGTATGCATGTGATTGAACTTCTAAAAGTTTAAAAGTTTTCAATGAAATGTAGTCAGTAAAAAACAAATATACAAATTTAACAAACCCCGTTAAATGCCCAGTTAAATGTTGTTGGTTTAATAGAGAAGTTTAAAATTATTGAAAAAAATAAAATTGACATGAAACTATTTGAATTTTTTTTTTACAAAACATCTGCTTTTTCGAAAAATATTTTAATCTGCCAATTTTTTTTTGTTTTTTTTTCTATTCCAAACAATAACTTTTGCATTGATTTGGATGATATTTCGTTTATGTCCTTTTCCTTTGTTGAATTTATAGAGAAATGTACTTTAACATGCCATTTTAATTGTTTTTATTAAACAACTATAAAATTCTTTTGTAGTTGTTGCAGCTGTTGGAAATTTTATTTTAAAATGCACTTATTTTTTGGGGTTTAAAATGACAAGATGAACATCACCAACACACCACCACTACTGAACTCAAATCAATTAGAAATTACAAATACCTGCAATTTGTAAATCCACTCTCCTTAATAGCATCATGTTCTTATGTAATTATTTTAGCAATTTAAATATTGAAATTGCTTGCTTGGGATTTTAATGATAATTATCTTCGGATGTATTAAACAGCATAGGTCACAAGTGAGTAGAGTGGAATCAGCAGAAGGCAGTAAGCCTTATAAAAGCAATAAAATCCACATTGAAATTTAAATTATAGTCATTGGCAAATATATGCAAAAATATTAATTAGAATAATCGCAAAATGCTATAATGGAAACTTCTTATGCCGGTATTATACGAATATGAAAAGGCCTTTTGATTTTTGCAGTGAAATAGCTGCCAGTACCAAAGGCCGTTAAAGGAGAGAAGGTTCAGTAGGCGAACCGAGCTTACTGAACCACCAAGGAGAAAACTTTTCGTTTCGCCGAAACCCGAAGAGGCTTAAAAAAATTTTGAATAGAAAACCTTTGCAAATATACAAATAAAGACCTTTCGATATCTGAGCACACCTGATTCCTTGGACTATTCTTAAAATAGCACCGTTAATATAAATTTAGAACTAACCAAATTTATATTGGAACCAATGATGGAATTTAGATCCCAAAAGTGTTAAGATTCCAAGCGACTGTTTCTTACAGATTATATTCCTATACTCTGTATTTAAATCTATTCCATTTAATATAACAAAGTATTAGCATTACTAATCGAACGGATGAAGCCATAGACAAATGAAAAAGATTTTGCTGTTTTGTTTCCAGACCGTCTGCGAAATAATTAATTCAGAAATATTTTCTTGTACTACCAACTAGTCTGCTCTAATGATTGTAAAACTGCCACTGCCACCGAAGTTTACACATACATAACCACTGATTACATGTTAAAACGAGTGAAGTGAATTCTAAGAGAGACACACTTTTCGCCATGGGTGATATGTTTTTGAATAAAAAAAATCAGAATAAAAACTAGAAAAATGTAGAAAAAGATTTAAAAGAAATGTTTTGAAGAGCAAACTGTAAATGCTAAAGGGCAGAATATTGTTTTTCAACTTTAAACTTAAATGTAGTCGTAGTTAAAATAAGACTAGTATTATTCCTGATGACAATCCTGGTGATATACTACTGCTGCTGATGTTGTTTTTGACGATGATGATGATAATGATAATGACAATGAATAAAAAGCGACTTTACATACGCTTACGTTGGTAATTTAAAAACATATGTTTATTTTGAAAGAAATTCAATATATAAATTAAGTGTCAGGTTTATTTAATAACGTTTTGTCATTCACTCGTTTAAAGTTAGTTTTTCTCATAATTTCTTTTCATATTGGAATGTACTAATTTCTACTACATCAAGTTTTGAAGAAATTTCCTTTAAACAAGCCCAAAACCAAGGATATACGTTGGGATTTTCTCTCGACATGTAAAATTTCAAGACGATTTGTTTCCAGTCAACGGTTTCTTGGTGAAAATATCTGAGAATTGTCCCTAGATTACGATTCTGGTAAATGGTTTTCCGAAAATAATCATCAAGTCAATTCTGAAACATCCGCAAAATGGAATTTTGAGAGTGTTGTCTATGGTTTCGTGAAATATCATTGGTATGACCAGAACATATCACTTATTGGTATCTGCGACAGAAGAATAATCAATGACTTATTCGGTCCCAATACCTTAATGTGGAAAGGATATGGTATCAAAACATCTCCCATTACATATCTTATAGAGTAACGCATAATAATTGTTTATAGATATTATATATACGAAAAAAATCTAAAATTAATTAAACTGATTAAATTCTTAAAATCTCTTTTGAAAATCGATATAAATAAAAATGAATCGCTAAATGTGTTGCTAAGCGAAAAACTTGAGAGCCACTGCACCAATTACCTAATTTTCTTCCTTCACTGAAGTCCAAGAAAGGTTCTTATAGAAAGAACAGGTTAAGAAGTTACCGGGAAAATTTCATAATTCGTGAAAAACTCTAAAATGTTTTTCTTTTTAATGAGGCATGTTTAGACGATAAAACAATTTAAACGCTAACGGTACGTTTGCAGAGAATAACTTCAGTAGCTGCAGCGGAATATGGCGACGAATTTTAACCAATATGGCAAAGAATTATCGCATTTACCACGAACTAAAACAAAAATCATTAGTGGACCGAGCTAGTATTATATATATTTTTTAAACAGTTCAGCCTTAGATAGCAATATCTCATGTGTATACATACTTTATAAATTACGTGATTTACGTAATTTTTATTTTCACTTTACAAAATCTTAAAAGGAACTTATGTATTTTATACTTTCCTACCTTTGTGAAAACTGCCTTCTTACTCCTGGAAAGTCAGGTTTTTAATAAAATGAATTTGTTTCTGGATACAATAACGTTTGGTTACGTAATTACTTAAGTAGCTAGTTCTTATCTTCATTACTTCGCAAGTATTTAGTTTTCTTTGTGAGATGAATCTTTACTTTACAATTTCATTGACCAAACAAAATTTATGAACAAAAACTACACTCCCTTAATTAAACGGCAGCGAATATAAAACCCACATACAGTGTTGGACAATACTTATTGGACTAAACCAAAATATGTCATTTTTCACAAATTTTATCTTTCTACATTGCGATAGTATACGATCGATATATAAATATGAAACGTGAAGAGCAAAGCAATCAAAAAAATATCACTTGGAGTTTTGTTGTTGTTTTATCTTCCCATGTGATACTTAGAAAGTCATGCTCTCAGAAATGCATGCGACAAAACATATTGGACTGCTGACAATGTTCTCAAAATTGTGATGGAAAATTCAGAAATGAGAATATTTGTAACAAGTGAGTAAAACTGATTTTTTTTCTCATTCATTCTCCTTTTGTCAGTGGTCCAAAGACATTCATAAGAAGAAGGTAGGTTATTACGAAGGTATTGTTAAAAAATTACTAGCTCAGCTTCTATTTTGAGAATTCCTTTGACAAAGGCTCGATCAAAATACAACGTACACTTTAAAAAGCTGATTATAACGGAGTTTCTTAATGGTTTGCCACAAAAAAAGACGTCTGTAAAAAGTTTTCAATACCCAAACAAACCGTAATTTTTATTATAAAAACTTTTAAAACCTCGGGCAGACTTGCAACAATTCACCGTGGAGGACGACCAAGATGTACAAATTTGAGGGATGATCAACTTATTGTCAGAGAACTGAAGAAGCATCCCGAAAAATCAGCTATCGACGTTGTCAATACACTCAAACTTACAATAAGTAGCAGGACAGTTCAAAGAAGGGCCTGTGCCGCTGGACTCAAAAGTTACCGTGCTGCAAAAAAGCCATATATTTCACGCAAAAATGGACTGGCTCGAATAAAATTTGCCAGGGAGCACCTCAGCTGGACCGAAAGCAAATGGAAAACGGTATTATTTTCCGATGAGTCGAAATTTAACTTCCATCCGGATGGAAATATTCGAATTCGTAGACCGCCTAACGAAAGACTGAATCCCTTATACTGTAATGGGACTGTAAAGCACGGAGGGGGCAGTGTAATGGTCTGGGGATGTTTTTCCGGGAATGGTGTTGGGCCCCTCCATAGAATTAATGGCATCATGGATAGATTAATTTTGGAATATGTCATGCTCCCGTACGCTGAGTGGAATATGCCCCTATCATGGCAATTCCAACAGGACAACGACCCAAAACATACTGCGAGATGTGTCAAAGATTGGTTTAGGAGTAATCAGATCAACGTTATGGAGTGGCCAACACAATCCCCAGACCTTAACCCGATAGAAAACCTCTGGGAAATTGTAAACAGAAGAATAAATCGCGATGGAGTGGGAGGAGATAAAGATAGGCTCTTCAAGGCCATAGGAGATGCCTGGCAGTCACTAGACAGGAAAATTATAGACAACTTAATAGCCTCCATGACAAAAAGATGCAAGGCGGTACTCAAAAACAAAGGATTTTCTACCAAATATTAGACTTATTGTTAAGTCCAATATGTTTTGTCATGTAAATATTTCAGTTTTTTGTTTTCGTTGAATAAAGTTTTAGTTTAATCTGACTGTAATAAGCTAAATTGTTGTTTTTAATCAATGACACAAAATTGTTTGTAATTTCAATACAATTGGCGGTACACTTCATGAATAGTTACAGAGATTTTGTTAATTTATCAAACATACTAATGTTGTCCAATATGTTTTGTCCAACACTGTATGTATATTCTATTATAGACAATCGTCTTTAGAAATGTTCCTACCTAAAATCATAAATCCGCAGCATACATCCCCCAAAAAAATTTTAAAGTTTAAAACGAACTAGTCTTATTTGAAAAAGTTTTTATGATGTCTCTGCATATGACATCACACTGATTGCACGGAAATAAAGGCAATGAATAAAAAAATTACATTGAAAAATAAATATTGCTTTAACTCACTTTTACATTCATTGGCATCGGTATCGGTGGCACGTCCCCATGGTCGATCGAAGTAAAAGGGTTTACATCTTTCACATTCAGGACCTGCTGTGTTGTGTTTACAGGCACATGTCATTGTTAATTTTGCATTTTTGGCCAGGTTAGTGTTGGCTCCCACTGCTGTAATGGATGAAGAACGACCAAAATGTGTTCCATCATCAGAGAAATCTCCTAAACCAGTACCACCACCATCATCATCCTCATTATTATAGAAATTAGCCTCATTCGAGCTAACATGTGCTACACACTCCGAAGCATGACCATTGCATTTACACCTACCGCCCACAGCAAAATCAGAAACGGCATAGTGTTGCGAATTGGCCAAGAGATCACGTACTGAAGGTACTGAAGTGGGGTTGTCCAACGAAGAAGATTTTTGTGTATATTTGGAAGAAGTAGAGAAGAGCGTTACTTTGTTAGTGGTGGTGTAAGGTTGGACTGTGGTAGAAGTTGAGGTTGTGCTACCAGAACTTGGCATAGCCAGATTAGCGACTTTATTTTTATAGTGTTTTTCAAAGCTTAATGACTTTTGTTTATAAGCACTAAGACGTTTAGGTTTTACAGCCATGATGTTAATGCCATCATTAGCATAATCTAAATCCAAGTGATCATCCAGTTCCAAATGCTTTTTTGGCTCCGCATAATCTTCCAAATCATCTTCGTAGGGTACACTGTCATTTTCATGCAGGTTGTAGTCGTAGTCATCGTCACTAATATCTTCATCGTCCTCCTCCTCTTCCTGGCTGCTAGCCATTTCATCGCTAAAACTATTGGCATCTGGTTTATTATCCGATTGCGATTGCATGTTTATCAACTCCTTGGGCAATTCCAAACGATGAAATACTACTCTTATATCAGTAGCTGTAACCCAATCCTGTAGTACTAGAGAAGAATCCAAATCGTTAGCTGAGGGTCTGCCTTCTAAGGTATTGAAAGCAAAACGATTAGTATTACCATCATGATGCATGGAATTCATGCATCTAGCTTCTTGCTCGTTGAATTTGCTTATTTTAGCTCGATCAGGGCGTCCATAGAATTTCTGGCATTGCGAACTGTAGAATTGAAAAGGTTGCCAAGTTTGCCCATAATCAGAGCTCTTATAAATGGCCATAGAATCCGGCTTTGGTGATTTGGGGCAGAACGATAAACTTACGTAAGTAACCTCATACTTTTTGCCCAATGACAAGGTTAAAGTAACATTATCGGGGGGAGCTGTATCCGGATCTGAAGGCACCGGTACAGTAGCTGACCTCCAGCAAGTAACATTGTTAGGATTATTTAAATCAGTTAAGGACTGTGGTGCAAACCGCATATCCGATCGGGTGTTATCACACATACGACACTCATCCATCAAGCCATCACGTTTCAGTTCACAAAACTTCTCGGGTTGATGGGTACCACAGGTGCTGGAAGCCTGCACTGGATTACCATAGGCAGCATTAACAAAGCTTGGTAAACATTTGCGTGGTTTGCCTTCTAGGTAGCAAGGATCGTTATTGTGGTTACCGTTTGATATCGAAGATTTGGCCTTGGCTAAGCTAGAAATACAGCAAAGCACTAAAAGGCTGCTCAACAACAAGTTCGGCTTTCGAACATACATTTCTCCGTAATGATGTTAATATTTTTTAATTTTAAATCCTTTACGCACGTCTTATTCTTAAACACGCACGTACATGTGCAAACACGTTTAGTAATTACGTTTATAAAGTGGGCGTTTTGCTGTTTTCGTTGTTTTTAATATCTTTCCAAGCTTATGGAGTAATTTTCTTGTTACGTTTTGTATAAAATTTATTATATTATCAATTTTTAATTGCTTTTCGAAGAGCCAAGCTAGCTAAACTAGATTATACATGTTTTTATTTGTTTTTCTTTCTTTTATGGATTTAACACATTTCATGTGATTCCGTACAAATGCACATATAAACTATTATGATAAATTAGTGCGATAAAGTCCATTAAATGATGGTGATAATTAGATGTTCATGTCCCGGTTACTCTGCACTTTAACACTTCTTTGATACACAGACACAACATTAAAAATCTTCACTACGAGTATATATATAAAAACAACTTGTTAACCAATGTAAAATTGGTAAAATAAAATTTACCTCAATTTGCAAATGGCACCAAGATATTAAAAAAAAAAGTCAAACAACGCAGTGTGTAAATGATAGTAAAAGACAAACTAAAAAAAAGCTTTTGTTTTTTGCACTCAAAACACTTTTCTTTAATTAACTGAGTTTATTTTATAATATTATAATAAACACCAAAGTCGTCGTGAAGTCTACCTTGAAATGCAAGTGAATTTGTATGAAGAGAAAAACCTTAAACAATTTTTTAAGCAGTAAAAATAATTTTTCCTTTTGACGGTCAGCATCCGTTAATAATGGTCCTTAACCATCAGCTGCTACCGTTATTCTGTTTTATTAATAATTTTCACGAACATGCAAAATTCACAGCACAAAATCTTTACACTTTACAGCATCCTTTCATTTTCTCTCTCTTTCTATACCCTTCAGTTAGTTTATCATTATACTGCTTTTCGTAAACTAACGAAATTATAATCAACACTTTCGGATGTGTGTAAATTTTCTTTGTTATTATTATTTACTATTATTATTGTGGGCCTTTGCTTCTACTTTTTGGATTCAACTGTGTTGAATTTTTATTTTGATGTAAATTATTCACCACACTTCCATAAAACCCGGTAAGATTTTGCTCACATAAACTCACGAACGCACATTCAGTGACGAGACAGAAACATCCTATTATTTTTTTTTTACAACTGTGTTTTATTCGTACGCCATCGTTTTCGCATATAACTACTCCGTTACTTCGTTTTGCTTATTTATGGACTTTCACACAATTTACCGTAAAACACCCTAGCGAAATGTATGATGTTTACCAAACGAGAGCTCAATTAATACTGATGCTAAAGAATATTCAACACTAAGAAACCAATCGCTTTGCTTGATGTTAACCGAAAATCTCCACATTTGTACACACATGCTCCAATATGTTAAATTTAATGCACTCTCTTATTCTCTTTTTAAAACAAAGTAAATCAAAAGTGGGAGCTGCATTTGTATGTTCAGACATGTGCGTGTTTCTGTTTGGATTTTGTTTTGGTTTATGTTCGCTTGCATGTTTATTTAGCACAGCCAATTGGTTTATTTGTTTACATTTCATTACATAGTATCATCATCCATTCTTTGCCATGTTTTGGCCGTTCGCTCTATCTCTTTCTCTCTCTCATTTCTTTCACTCACGCTTTTACATTCTCCTTGATATATAAATAAACAAATATTTCTGCTCTTTTAAATTAATCACTCTCCTTATGCAATTTTAGTGGATTCACCAAGTGGATGGCATTTTAACAAAAGCATTTTTAAGAGTTAGTTAACAGTGGAAATGGCAACACTTAAATATCTTATTCATAAAAACTTGGGGTCTTAACATTAACATAGTTGTTAATTTGATTTTAACAGTTTAGTGCGAACCGTGTAATTGCTCACATGTTAGAGTAGTTTTCAATTAGTTCAAGGTAACTTGATACATTTCGTGGTAAATTTATCCATAATTCCTGTATTCATTATATTCTCTCATAGTCTGACATTTTGTAATTATTTCAGAGATCTTTAAGATTCGTATATGTAACATACATATGCATTTTAATTTTTTTTTCCTTTAATTAGGCGTTGAACGACAATTACGTCGATTGAATTACCGCTTGTTAAGTTCTTGAAATTAATTTATTATTAAAATAAAGGGTATATTGAACGAACGGATATCGAATAATTAAAAGGAATCCGAATTTCACACTTGTTGCGTGCTGCGCAGGGGCTGAAAACGGACTTTTAAATAAATTTGTATCTTGTGCGCCATTAGTTTTCTTCATGAGATAGTTAGGATTGCAATAGTGGACATAGCGCCAACCATGCAAAATAAAATAGTATTGTGGCATATCTAGAATACTACTATATAATATTGAATTGCTTTAGTTGTCCGCAGAGTTCAGCATAAAATGTTTTAGACCGCATATTTATTAAGATCCTTATACAAAGTAGGAAAATTCTACATAAAATTGTGATGTATTTTATACAAAGTACACTGATCACGCCGAATTGAAGCTGCACTATGCGGACTAATAACAAAGCAATTCGTTACAAATTATCTAGATTTTTTCGAAAAGCGTTTAATTTAAGAATTATGATGCCTTGTAGTGATATAAGTATATTTTTAGGGTCAAAATGCCACTAGCCTCTTTGCACACATGTTTTTTTTTATAGCAAATCTATCAGAAACTGCCTGCGGAGCTTATAAAAAATACAGTTTTGATAATTGCTTTGTATGAGAGGTGGGCGTGGTACTTGAAATTTCCAAAAATGGTTTATCTTAAGTAATGAATGAAAGAAAATTGGTTTAGCAGTGCAGCTTCCCATCAATTGCATACATCATTGCGCTAATATTCGACAAATAGTCCATCATTCAGATTTTGATATGAAAGTCCTTACATAAGAGTTTGGATAAATGTTGAAATTTTTTTATTTTAATATGAAAATTCCTAAAATTGGGAATTATGACCCCAAAAAATTAGCACTCTTAGAACCTGTGATCATTACCGCATAAGAAACATATAAAGCTTTGAAAAATATATTTTTTAATATTCGTTAAAACAACAAAAAACCTAACTTCAAAATTAGCCAAGTTTGGGTAGGGCATTAAGCAATCCTTAATGGTGTACAAGATAGAAAACAATTAAACAATTAAAAAAAAATTTCCTTAATATTACATGCTGCCAAGCTAAATTTTAGTTCCAAAGACCTTATAATATTTCTTCTTCGTGGCAATACAGAGATTCGATGGAAATAGGAAGTGAAGAAATTCCAGCAGCTGGGAGGTATAAAGGACTAACGCATCAAGTGGTGAGAAGTCAATTCCTACAAGAACCACTATAAAATAAACGAGCACACGACTCGGGAAGTAAGGGAATCAGGCCTAAGAATTAAGGGCGTCTACTCTGCTGTGACTTTCTGTTTTGTTGAATCCAGAGCCGCACTCAAAGAAAATGGTAGGAACTGAAAGCGCAAAACTGCTTTCATCATAATGTCAATAGGTAACTGTGATGGTGCAGAACACGACTTTAATTACCTTTCATCAAAAAAGATGATTTGTGCATGATCTAAGTTTAAGAAGCTAAGACTGCATCAACAGTTGATATAAAGAAAGGTTTTTTTTTGTTAGTACTTACCCTACAAAAGCTTACGCTCGATCCGCCTGCTGAAAGCCAATTATTATGTGGACTGACTGACAACAAAGGAGTTCTATAACTACCAGTTGAAATCATAATAAAATACATATTACAGTTGGTTTGTAGTCTTCGATATTTATTTGCTTTAACGTTTTGATGGTCTATCCTTCGATCTTAAAACTATAATGGAAATTATGATTAATTCTTTATGTATCAAACAATACCGAGAAATTAACAAGTAAGAAAGTTATATTCGGCTGTGCGGAATCTCATATAATCTTCACAAAAGTATGAACTTATAAAAATGTACTACAATTTTTTCTTCGGTAGAAAGGATTGTATACATTTAAACAATTATAAGTATTTTTGAACGTGTAATAGGTGAGTTTTTTTTTTCTAAATATGGAAATATGGGATTCCCGAAATATGGTATAATTACTTTTTTTTTAATCTTTCAAATTAATTGAGATTTTTGGTAAAATTTATAATTTTTATGAATTTTTTTGTGAAATTGATTTTATTATATTTGTTAAACATCGAATTTGTTTCAATTTTGACGTTTTTCAAAAAATATTGAGTTTTGTGATTTTTCGGCATTTTGGTGAAATTTATATTTTTGTGGAGAATATTAAAATTTTTTTTTTTTTTTTTAATATTTAGTTTTTTTATTTAATTTTAATTTATTGCCAAAACAAATTTATTTATTTTGTCAAAAACTAAATACTAACTAAATTTTTTTGTGAAATTTCGGTTTTTGGAGGAGTTCGGTTTTCATTGTTCTTTTATGAAATTTTCAGATTCCGTTTAAATTTGTTGTACTTTGTGTCAATATTTAGGTCTGCTAGTTATCTGTAGGCCTCGATTTGATAATTTTGTAGCAAGGCTTTATGGCAAATTTCATAAGGATTCCGAATATGCAAATTGTATGTAGGTATAAATAAGCGTTTTTCCGCCATAGTAAAAATAATAAAAAGAAAGGAAAATGTGTTTCGGCCAATATCCTGGGAACACATGTCACATGCCGTCAGAAAGTTGATTTCAACATATAAGGATCCAGAACGGAATGACAAACCTTTTCATTTTTTTTGAAGGGTGTAAAAGCTTGGATTTATAATTTGTTGCATAATCATATATTTGTCAGATATCAATTAATTATAATTTTTTTCACAATATTCTTATTTTAATGTTTTTAGCAAACAAACAATTAAAAATATGTCAACATCATCACACATTAAATCCATCTTATCTTATGCATTAGACAAATCTCGTATCCTGTGAGGCCAAATGACCAGCGGGAGTCTTGGCCCACCAATGTTACCACTAAAGGAATTCAATGAAAAATTATATTATCTTTGATATTCTTTTACAAAACTTTTTTGCCCACACGTATGAATTCTAATTCACATCTTAAATGTAGAATCATAAATCAACAACAGATAGAATCAGAAAACGAAACGAATAAAAGAAACTTGAGCCCATTTAATGTGTTTGCCACAAGCTGTAAATTTTAACAGCCTCAAAGAGAAAAAAGGGTAGCATAATGTGCCACAAGGAAATTGAAACACTTTTACTCACACCCATTGATAAACCAAGATGGGATCAAGAAAGTTTATGCCTTTTCTGTTTTACTTTCGCCGATTTTTATTTAGTTATTATATTTTTCCTTTCTTTTGCAGTGCTTCTTTACTTCATTCAGATTATATTTTTACAAGCATAAGTCATAAATTCATATGCATATCGCATATGTTTATAAGATAAAATACACACCAAAAGGCACACGGGCAAACAGACAGGCCAAAAATCAGGCAGAAGAAGGAGAGGAATCTTTAAGTTGTGGCTGATGATACTGCACAGTGAGAAGGATCGTATAACTATTGGCTAGATTTGCCTTAAACTAGAGAACGGGCAGTTTAAGCACAGACGGTGCTGCAGTTGGCTTCGTATAGCTTTAAAAATTCTACCCGATTTACCATTTATTATAGGATCGACCACGGTGTACTGTTGATTTTTGTTTGCTTATATCACTAAATATATTTTGTGTTAGCACTTCAGCCTTTTTGCTCACTTTGCAGACATATACAAAGAATAAAGATATATTTTCTTGAAGGGATTTTGTTTCCTGCTAGCATATGGTAGTGTGTTATAGTGACTGGGGTCTGTCTTTTAACATATAAAAGTATGCGTGTGTCTGTGCATCATATGTGCGATTTAGAAAATTTTTTGCTGAAAATTTCACAATTCATAGATTTAACTACTTTTTTTTTATACGCAACTCACCTTCAAGAAGCGTTTCAATAAATATCAAAAATTTAGTGTTAAGGTGGAAAATATTGGGGAGAAAAAAATAATTTTCTTGTAGTTGGATTCCGTAATCACTGGGATTGTACCCGAAATGCTGCAAGGAGACACTCAGTCGTAACAAAGCTCGGATTAAGGTCCTGAAGCCTATAAAGGCGGCAGAGCGATAGGGTGCTTAGATAAATTCTGATTCCTCGTAGTTGAATAACTGCGCAAGTGACGGGACATAGTTTCAAAATTCATCTGATCGACACGCAAGCCGGAATGGCGTCAATAGCTCATGAATGTAAGTCAGCGTAGGTGTGAAAATGACTATTACATGCTGGCGTTAGAATTGCAACCACTAGCAGACACTTAACAAATTTAAATACCACGGACGATGACAGCAGTGATACCCGAAAAACGGGTACTTTTCAAAGTAAGATATGTTGGCAAAATAATTATTGGCAGTCGGAAATCTCTTAGATATGCATGAGTATTAAAAAGGACCTAATACAATAGTGATCTACTTCCATAATCTTCCACAGAATGCTCATTACATCATGTGTTTCTCTGTTTTGGCCTAAATATCCAGCACCATATTTAAGATTTTTTTTTTTGGTTGATATTTGCAGAAATATCTTTTCGATTTTGTTATGCAGAGCTTTAAAGCCGCAAATGAGTTTTTTTTTAATTTCGAGTTACGTGTTTTAAAAGGATAGCTCTTGCTCTCACACAATAATATTTCGTTTTTACTACTTTTCAGTCTGCTCTACACCAGTGTTTTTTGTTTTATTAATATTAATACTTTATAAGTGCCATGAAGATATGTTTGGTCCAGATCTTTGATATGACTACCATTATTATTGTTATATCCGCTACTGCTGCCACTGTTATCATATAGTCTTTGTGTGACCATATCTAAAGATGAAGCTTCCTCACATAAGTTAGGTATGCGAACGATTATTACACTTGTAAACTGACTGGATATCGATGGCCAGAGTTGGGTAGAATAAATATTCTTTCGTATCTACCTTAGCTTCCGACAAAAATAAGTGCACATACCTGGAATGTCTGACTTTTAAGCTTTTCTTATTAAGTAAATTTTATATATGTTCCATACATATTAAACAATACAACAAAAGAAATAATAATAGTATAAAGTTACAATGCTTGACCGCATTTTAATGAATGATGTGTGTTTGTTTGTTGTTTCAAATGTGAAGTAAAAAAGCAACAAACTAAAATGTGTCCCACAATACTCAGTCGACATGTCTGTTTTACAAATTCTGTGAATTAATTTAAATGTATTTTCGGATTTGTTTCTTTCTTTTCATTATGTTTACGAGAGATTGTATAAGTTTTGCAGTCGTACTATCAATGTTGGGTTTGTTTTCTTTTGCCGTTTCGGTTTAAGTTTCTACAGGTATACCAGTGTATCATTTAAGCCGTGTGCCCTTTGCGTGCATCCACCTAGTGCCTACCAATTTGTAATGCTTATTTTGGTGTAGTTTTGTATAAATGTTCGTGTAAAAGAGTCTTAGTAAGGCGGTCAGCAACAATGTGAGCAGCAATAACATAATTTTCTTGGACAAAAAAAACTTTTTTTGTTTCTTCCAAAACATGTCAAAAACAAAAGATTTTAACGAGGGTTGCATATTTCTGAAATTAGCGTGGCATTTCAGTAGATCCTAATGCTAACAAAATTAAGAAGGACAGACATTGTCTAACGTGTAGATTTTATCACATTTTCAGTGAAATTGAGTTTTTTGTTTTTTTTTGTCCCAAAATATATTTTAGGTCACCTTGGAATATCCAATAATTTTTCGCTTAAACAGGTCCATCGTTTAATCAATAATTTTCGTTCTATTTGATTCATATTCATTTAAATTTAACCCTTTTTTAGTAATTTTTAATGTAGCGTTGTGTTGCTTAATAAAATTTCGACAAAGCTTAAAAAATATAATTTTTGAATTAAGTGCTCATAGCGCTACAGCAAAAATCGATAATAAATATTTAGTTTACAATAAGTGTTCTTTAATAGCATAACTTTTTTTGTTTTCAGTATTTTTTTTTTTAATATTATTAAGTTAGTCAATGCTAGGGTTTAATATTACCATGGACGGGAGACACGTTAGGAAAGTCTTGATATGGGTTTTATACAAACGTTTAAAAAAGAGAGATTGCGCTGTGCGAGAAACACGTTTTAAATGGAAAAATGGACCTCCAAATAGACGTAATAAATGGTTTAAAAAAAAGTGAAACTATATCTGAGTTCTTAGTTGGCCTTACACTGCTCTAAAACAGACATTGATAATTAATGTCTTCCATTTCCGGAGAAGATCGATGTGGTAACTGTTAATGAATAACTGGCACTATTCCTAAGCTTTTTAAAACGAACCTCATTCGCAATCAGCAATATGAAAAATACCGTAAAATAACTTTAATCATTGCCTCAGGATTTTCTCTACGTGTTTTAAGTTTCACATTCATTTGTTGTTTCTGATATATTTTTCTTTCCCTGCTTATAAAACGATGTTATTGTGCCTTATTTTATTGGCTGATTTATTGTTTGTGTCATCTACAGTTTGTTTATCAGCTCTTCGGGCTTAACATTTATTTCTGTTGGCAATATCGGCTTGATGTACTTTTATAAGTCACTGACAAGAAAAAGCAGCATTAACTCAATTTTCGGAAAAGTTTAAGTATTTTAAAAAAATAATATGAGATTAATAAAAATTTAAATTGAGAACAAAAATGTTACGAATGGGGTTTTCCGAAATGTCCTGGTGGATGTTACAATTATTAACAAAATTATATGTTAATCTAAAAGATACGACTTTGCAATATGACATCATTCAAATGTCTACCGTGCCTCCACACTATGGCATGGATTCGAAAAATTAAATTTTCAATGGCTTTGCTCCGTAGATTCGGCTATATTGGAGTATTAGCCTAGGATAATTTAAATTTGCAGTTGTCTGCCGATTGCAGCTTATCGATGTAGATGTTTTAATTCAGGTCAATTGGAATTGACTATCAAAGATTTATTGACGGTAATGGCCTTAAACTCGAAACACAAACGTTGCTTCAAATACTTCGGTATTTTAGCGTAAGCAAAATTCAAAATAATTTATATTAGTGATAACACAAAATGCTCAAGAACTTAACGATTACTCATAAGTATGTTTACAAAGTTTGCATACAAAGTTCAAAGCTTGTTGATACAGTTTGTGCAATCACAGATTTAGCAGGTGCTGCCAAAACAAATATGGTCAAGGCTGTCAAAATAAACCAGAGTTTGTGAGAAACCACTTTAATTTCAACGATATTGAATAGTTTCATTTGCCTTCTCATAGACCTTCTAAAGATATCGGTAAATTTCAAATTCTTTCTGTGTATTGTAAAGTTGTTCAATGGAGTATTCAGAAAGCGTTGCACAGTGGGTCAAATACCTATAAACTGAAAATTTGGAATGCAAATGAAAATGAAATTAGTCACAGTATTTTAAATAAGTTTTTCTACATATACATATTTCTTCAATAACTCCAAAATTTTATTACAAAAATTAAAACAGATTATACTAATAACACTTTGCAACGCGTTGTACAAAGAGTTATGACTCACGATCCAGCTATGAATCTATCACTGACAAGATTTGTTCAGAAAGTAAATACGCAGCATCAAAATTCGAAATAAATGTCGTATCGTTTTTGCTTGCGAAATTATTTGGTACATTCCTAAAACCTGTATTTCTTGACTCTTTTGATACACAATTAATTTCCTTTTTTGCATTTTTTTTTATGTATTCTAGAACGGCTTCCGGTGTGCTTTGGTCGCCATCCAAACATTGAATATTAATTTTGTTTATACTGCAAATCAAGAAACATGCAACAAATGGCCGTCGCTTATTTTGATTAGTTTAAATCATAAGATTTCTTTCTAACGTACGAGTATATAAAATATCTACAAAATCCAGCGGGCTAATTTACTAAAAACTTTAATCAAGTCATGATTGCTCAAATTAAATTCAATATAGCCACACCCTTTAATCTAATATTTTTAGCGAAAGGCATTACAAACCTGCTACACCCTTACACAATTACGAGTACTGAAACATACCTTGAGGTTAATGAACAATGTATTTAAAAAATGTTAATTAGCTTTTCACAATCGTCAAAAACCACTTCAACCTCTCGACACGTCTATACAAAATATTTTAATACCCACTCGCTTGCATCCATCGATGTAACTTTTGCCTTAAACAAGAAAATTTTGGTTTCGTTAAACACTGTGGGAATAATGCAAACGTAAAATCGATAGAAATTTCACTTTGTTCATCACATTTTTCGGCTAATCGGCAATTGCTTTTTACTATTTCAATAGCGGAGGTTTATCTTGAGGGTAATTCTTCAAACGCCTTAATAACTTAGGATATTATTAGCAGTTGAGTAGTAAAGGACTTAAAAAGATCGACGACGTGGACTTGTTAATAGATGCAACTGTCTTCGTCATTCTCCACATTATTGTACAATGTTTATGAGGTGTTGCTTCGCCTTTGTTGCTGTTAAATATTCGTACTAGTGATCAATCGAAATTATCAGCGAATTAAGCTTGTGTAAAAATGATAACTAAAGAAAATATTTCCAAAATTTTGTCAAAGATATTTGAAAAATTATTCGTCTCGAGTGTAACTCCTTTTCTAAATGAATAAAACGTTATCCCAGATCATCAGTTTGGTTTAGGAGCAAGGCATAGTATGATTGAACAAGTTCATAGAATCATTACCATTATTAGATCGGCTTTTGAAAGAATGCAATACTGTTCAGCTTTATTTATAGACATTTCCCAAGCATTTGATAAAGTCTGCCATGATGGGCTACTTACTAAAATAGCTCGGGTTCTACCTGAAAACACCCACAAGCTTATAAAAAGCTATTCGTCCGATAGAACTTTTAAAGTAAGCTTTCAAGATGTGGGAAAATCAGTGCAGGAGTACCTCAAGGTAGTGTGCTAGGGCCGCTATTATATATCATCTATACAGCGGATATGCCGACAAGCCCACATACATATACATCAACCTTTGCAGACGACACTGCAATTATAAGTGTCAGTAATGATCCAAAGGATGCATCTGAAAAGCTGCAGTCCCATATACATAAGCTCGAAGACTGGCTTAAACAGTGGAGAATAAAGGTAAATCCATCAAAATGTGCTCATGTAACGTTTTCCCTTAGAAGGCAAAATTGTCCACCAATCACAATAACTAATACCACGGTTCCAGCGGAAACGCACGTTAAATATTTAGGTATCCACCTAGATCGTCGCCTAACTTGGTCCCGTCACATTGAGCAAAATAAAATCCATAAAGCTTCAAACAAATCAACTGCATTGGCTAATAAGTCCTAACTCAACTTTGGCTTTAGAGTATAAAGTCCTTTTATACAAATCCGATATAAAGCCAATATGGTCATATGGTGTTAAACCGCCTGTGCATCAAACATCCAGAAGTTACAGAGAAGACAGTCTAGGATTTTACGTCATAGCGTATGTGCCCCCTGGTACATAAGAAATGAAAACATACATAGTTAAAACGGAGACGTCCAAATACATAAACAAACTAGTCGCACATCCCAACACTCTACCATGAAATTTATTGCAATTTGACGGCCACCAGAGACTAAAAAGAACTGACACATTGAGCCTGGCGAGGCGGCTCTCTCTACACAATAGAAGATAGATTTTTAAGATTTGAATACAAAAAATTAGTTACTACATTGGTAATAACTAGTAAATAATAATTTAGAAATAAGATTTGGATACTTATTGTGAATTTTTTTAATAGAAAGATTCAATAAAATAAAATACAGTATAAAAAAAATTAAAAATGTAAAATACAAAGAGACTACATAGAAAGTAAAAAATTTATTTTAATGAAATTTACCTGTAAATAAAAGAAATTCAATACGGAAAATATTGTGATTAATTCAAATATGACAGGTAAGCTTGAAACCTTTTCTGGCCGTGGCACAATGTGCTAGCACTCATGTTAAAGCTTTTAGAGCATTATTTAGACATACGAGATTGTTTTAGTTTTACGCTATTTTCAAGCAAACGGGCCAGATCGGCTGCCAAATTCAATTGAGTTCTACTTTGCAAAATTTTTAAAAATGGCTATATGGCTGCCCGAAAAACTCCTCTTGCCAAAATAAAATTAAAATTATATGCTTTGAAAAATTTTCTATTGGAAAAAGTAAAAATTTTATTTAAATTCTTTATAAGAAATTTCAATTTCATTCACTTCATCATTTTGTATTGCTAAGGTTTTCTGTAAAATAAGCCATCGTATGCTGTACCCTCTCTTCCCTCTGTAACCGCTTACGTTTTCATGAATTATTCTTCATTAAAATTTTTTACCAACTTAGGAATTTTTTACATAAACCTAGAGGACAAAAAAAAATCTAAATGTTTAAATTTTATGAATGCCTTATTTTCAAGGTTAAATGTGCCTAATAATGTTTTAGTAATAATAATAAAAATGTAACATAAAACTTCATTAAAAAATAATATTAACTAAATCCGCTTGTCACATTTCCACATAAAAGCAAAATATAAACAAAATCCTCAATGAAGCTGCTTTTAAAGACGCATATGATTTTTAAGCACATGAACATCCTGCCTGTAAGTTTACAAGCAAATTTAATAAGATTACAGATTTAAAAAAAAAACATTTTCAACAGTGTCACAGAGTCATACGACGAAGTAAATACGGAGACAACCAACGCCATCACCTTTATTTAACATTGCGCAGCGGTCCTAGGAGTCGCAGCGAACGACACACGGAATAAATGTTTAGCAACAACTACAAAAATGAAAATCGTTTTTGGTGTATTCAGAGACAGAGATTGTTTATGTTTATGTGAAAATGTCAAGTATTTTGAAAACAAAAGTCTTGAAGCAAAATATAAACAAAAATAAAACTCAATATACATAAATAAATATTTAGGTTTAAAAAACAACAGCATCGCAGAAACGTTTAAGAAAAATTAAGTTATAAATAAAACATAATAATGTGCCCCGAGCAGGACGGCAAAGTTAAAAAATATACTTCGCACAATGGGGTCAAACGGCAAAATACTTATTTTCTTTATAGATATTTGGAACGAATTTCCGTCTGACTCAGAACGAAAAATTACACTGCGGATGGCACATATCCGAAACCGGTTTGACTCTAAACCAAACTTGACAAGAGAGGGGGAAATTTGTCCATCCAAAAGTAAGATTTCATCGATCCACTTCATGTGGTCCAGTCCGTAGTTCTTTCGTCAGCTAGACAGATAGATAATAGATTAACGACGATGGTCTTAGCACATGTGTATAGGTATTATTTTTATTTTTAAACCACAGCCAATACTTGCACCCCAAAGAAGCCTCAACAGCAAGAAAATCCCAACTTATGTCCCGACGGCTACTGGTTTCCGTGGTACCAGTCGCTTATTCACTAATAGAATCTCGAAAATTATTTTCTACCAGTTTCAACCTCAAGACAAGCTTTCAACACTGATTCTCCTACATCCCTAAGCTAGCAATACATTGGTGGGAGCACCATGACAATGCCCAGAAACGTTAGACTAGTCAGGCTACTCATGACTAACATCGGCACCAGTCTTTCGGTAAAACTTGATGATGGTCTTAGCATCAGATGTGAGATCCACCAAAGCCCATTTACGCATTTTTATAGCTATTCTATTGATATATACCACAGTTACCATGCATACCTTAAAAGGAGCCTCATGAACAATTAGTGAGGATTTTGCGTCCACGGAGCTACTGGACCCCGCCTGCGACTTGTAAATTACTGGTCAAACCTCCAAAATTGTCTTTTCCTTCAGTTTTAATTAGTAATTAAAATTATATAGTTTGCTGAATTAATATCTAAATTCAAATGAAAATCCTAGTAATACTGAGCACTACACACTATCCCACATTTTATTGTAACGAGAGTATTATGGGCAAATAAAGGGGGTGTCGCGAAAAGATCGCACTATTTAAATTTTGTGGTATTTTTCCGAGCAAGTGGTAACTCCGCCAATATCTGTCACCTATGATGCACCGATTATTAAAAACGTAACACAACACAGGGCGAATAGTAGTTAAAAGTTTTCCAAAACTGGGTCGATTATGAACAGCAAGAGTCCGGTCAACTTCTTGAACACATTGTTGCAGTAAAAGAGAGTGTCGCCGAACCCCGAAAACATTGTTTTGGCAGTTACTGTGGACGGCATTCGTTACAGGAACATGATAACGATACTTATTTGTTTTCAAGCAGATGGCATGTATCTGGACGACATGTGGTTATAGCAGCATGGCGCCAGCTGCTACTCCGCGCATGAAATAATAGATTTTTTTGAACCAAAGATTTCCAGACCAAATTATCTTACGAAATTCTAATGCAAACCGCCACCAAGATCAGGCTGTGTGTTAAATTGTTTTTCCCACTCGGGCTTTTGGCAAGTCTTGTGACTATGTGAATAAATAATTTCTGAGCTCCGTAATCAAGATACTTTGTCAAAAAGCCATAAAAATTTGATAATAAGCTCAATCGCCAGCCATTAGAGATACGGTGTGGTCATTTACAAGATATTATATCCCTTGTTTAATCGCAACATGTCTACTTTGCAATACATTCAAAAAATTTGTGTTTTACTAATTATTGGGCTTTTATTGAGACACCCTTAAAATGGACAAGGGACCATAACGCTATTAATCGATTCTAAAATTCTTATTATTTTTTGAAAAACATTTCAGCCTGACGTGTGGATGACTTTTTAACGTAGTCTCTTCTTTAGTAGAAATATTTTTAAAACGTAAACTGTTTAATCATCAATCGCGCAATACAAATTTTATTTTCCACTTCTTTAGCCAAACGAGGTTGCTTGCAGTCAGTTTCTTTTAGCGAAATATTTAAATCTAATGAAGAGATAATATGAAGCAAATTTTTACAAACTAATATTATAGTATTTTAGATTCTTGAATATTTATTTGAAATATGGGTGGCTTTTATGCAAAATAAATCGCCATAATGCTGTCCATCTACCAACTGCAATATTTTTATGCTGAAAGCTTAAACACTGCTGCTGCTTCTAACTCCCAATTATTGCAAGCCAGTGTAGCTTGCCTTCATGTTATCGAAAATAAAACATAAAAGAAAGAACAGGCTCCAGCTCGTTCGTTGTGCTATAAAATGATGAAAAATACCAGATTAAAGAGAAGTTTTATAAGTCAGCCATCGTTGGTTGGACAAAAGTATGCATGCGTTATTTTGTCTGAATCAAATGATGTGAAGTAGTAACGAATACCTGTTGGAAATCACACCATAAGAACTTGCAAATAAATTACTTACTTTTTGGCTTTTTGGAGCAGCGTGTTGCTTCTTTTGTGATAATTATCATTTGTAACCAAAAATACCTGCATATTGGCAAACGAGGCAAATTAAAAAAGAATTTTGCCCAGAGGGCAAATTAATTATGTCAAAAGGAAAATGATAAATGTTCCCGCTTTTGCTTTGAGAGTGCGTTATCGATATAAGGGCTGGAAGAAAGGAAGAAACGCAATTTCAATTAAAATTTTTTGGATTAAAATAAAAAAATATCTTGCGGTATGTGGTGTGTGTCCGTGGCACAATTCTATGCTTACAAATTTTATAAATTTAGCACTCCGAACTTCGCTCAGGAATTTTGTGAACCGGTGCCAAGGCATCCATTTCGGTTATATAAACTTTAGTTTTGTTGAAAATTTCTATGTTTTTCGCCTTTTTGGACAGATAAGAGCAGCACATCAAAACATAAATATTTAAGTGAATAGATAATGAAATACTAAGGAAAAGAAATGAAGTATAAAAATGTCTAACAACCAGTTTTTGTATATCATTTTTTACCCGAAAAAACTTATCTATATAAGATGGTGCTATTGACAAGTTTAATTACTGCTCGACTTTCTTTTAAAATCGCCAAAATAGGTTTTCGTTTCTATTATCGTTTTTTTTTAACTTTAAAATGGTCTCCTCCTACTACTCATATACTCTTAAGCGACCAGTCCACACATCAAACTGCTTCAGCAAACTGAGATTTTTTGTGATTAAGTAGTATTAAGTAGCATTGTTTTGATGTGAGTTTGACGAGAATAAAAACACAATTGATTCTCACTACATACGATGCAGAAATTTAAAGCTAATTTGGTGAGTGCGTGCGTGAATTCGTGAAATTTTGGTTAAGTGTTCGAAGCGACAACACTAAACTACCATATATTAATTATCACCGATGTAATAACTAATTTATTGTATTCAAATCTTAATAATAAAATAGTATAACTATCTACTATTCGATAGGGAAAGTCACCTCGCCAAGGCTCAATGTGTCAGTTTTTTTCAGCCTCTAGGGACTATCAAATTGCAGTAAGCTGCATACAAGAGTGTTCGGATGGGCCACTAATTTCTTTACGTATTTGCACATGTTTCTTTTTACTTCCTGCTAAATAGTAGGAACTTAAATCCTAGAATGTGTTCTTTGTAAATTCTGACTGTTTAGCTGAATACTTGAACATCATTTGACCATATTGGCTTTATAACGGATTTGTATAAAAGGACTTTGCATTCCAAAGCCAGGGTTGAGTTATAACCTATTAATCAGTGTAGTTGCTTTGTTCTAAGATTTATGGCCGGTAGTTTTGCCCCAATATGGCGGGACCAAGTAAGGCGTCGTTGGGCATCTAAGTGGATATCCAAATATTTAACGTGGGTTTCCGCTTCAACCGTAGTATTTGTTGTTGTTATACGTGGCCAATTTCGCCTAATGAAGGAAAACGTTACGTAAGCACATTTTGATGGATTTACCTTTATTCTCCACTCTTTCAGCCAGTGTTCTAGCTCATGAATATGGAACTGAAGTTGTTCGGATGCCACCTCGGGATCTTCGTGAACACTTATAAATGACGTATAAGAATTTGTCCTCGTTGGCGGACCTAAAATACTACCTTGGGAGACTCCTTCATAGATTTTCCCACTTTTAGAAAATTGGTACTTTGTTTTAGTTTAAACGTTCTATCTGTCAAATAGCTCTTAAAAAACTTATGGGAGTTTTCAGGAAGTACGCGAGTTATTTTCAAGAGTAGCCCATGATGCCAGACTTTATCGAACGCCTGGAATATGTCAATAAATAAAGCTGAACAATATTGCTTATTTTCAAATTCCGAACTAACAACGGTAACAATTCTATGGACTTGCTCAGTAGTACTATGCCTTTCTCGAAAACCAAACTGATGGTCTGGGATAAGGCTTTAAGCACGAAACGAATAGTTTTTCAAACAATTTTGATAACTAACTGTCGTTTAAAATAACGATTGTGGTTAGAAAATTAATCGTAGGATGAACTGACTAATATTTGATCATGTCTTATGTTTTTTACAATGGTAGAATCAATAAGGTCTGGAAGCTTGTTCAAGTCTGTTCGCCAATAGGTGGGTTAACTCCAGATACGACGTCTAGCTTATTTTCTTGAACGTATATGTAGTATTAATAATCAATTATATTGTGTCATAATTATTACTGTTCTTGTTTTGAACTGCTCTTACATCCACAGGCACTTTACGCTTCCTTTTTGTTTGGTGTTTTTCGGTCATATATATCAGAAAAAAAGGACTTAAATGTCCAACAAGATAGTTTTCAACAAATCTACAAAGGTTTGAAAAACAATAAAATATTTTGCAACCAACAATGAATTTGATGAGTCGCTGTGCAAAGCAAATCAAAATTTTACCACCAAACACTTCCTTAAATTTGAGGAGACAGTTTAAAGTGAGGCAGTTGCTTTAATGATTTTCAATGTCAGATTCACCGGCCACTACTTTCATTACATTTTCGCGTGTTTTCTGATCAAAGAAAGGAAAAAAGGCCAAGCATGTCGAACACGTACATAACATTGAAAACACCCAGTAAGCATTTTATAACATTATTGATCATCTGCACCATTAAAATAATAATTTATGAGCTCGTTTTGATTCGAAAGTTACTGCTTCCTGGGGGAAAAATGGTACCCTAGCCGCGACTCCTCTGAAAGCCTTTTTTATGAGTCCTTTCCTTCGTTAATTACTACTCATTTTCATGTTTATATTTGTTTTCCGCTACCGTGTGACCTCGGTGCGATTTGACTTGCGCAAGTTTTGAGTTTAAGGACGGGGTGAGGTAAGAAGGATGGAAACGGGTACAGACTTGCATGTACTCGTAATTTGTTTTGTAATCGTATTCGCAATTGCAAATACTAATTTTTGTGGCAAGTTACATATGTAGATAATTAAAGAATTTATGTAATAAATAATAAATATATATATATATACATATATATCAAAAATCAATGTTGTTCGTATAAATTCTATGGACCAAGCTATGGTTGTCATACAAGGACAGGCATAAGCATTTCTTGACACCATTTTCAAGTTTTTGTTCGATCGCGCAACTGATTAATCAATTTTACTCATGTAAGGAAGTCAGCCTTAAAGGATGATTTTTGCCAAAACAATCTTTCAAATGCTGACTGGGTACGTATATTTCCACATGTTTCGGGTGCTTTGTTACAATTTTCCTTGGGCTAAAACTTCCATTATGATTGGATGTTTGTGTTAAATTGTATCGCTGAAGCTGTTGTGTTCAATATACACATTAAGAAGTGGATTGGCGGTAGCGCTTTAATTTATGGTCGATGTTATGATGTTTGACCAGACGGAAATTCCGGATTTTGTTGTTTATTTTTCTAATGTTTCTTGATCGTAAATTCTTTAAAACATTTTTTGTTTAAAACGAAATTATTGATAAAATCTTGCTTAATTTTTGCGAAAAAAAAGCTGATGTATTCAGTATTAGTGAAATAAATTTATGAGCAAATGGGTAAAAGGGCGTTAAATTATGTTGTAAATTTAATTAAATAATAACGATAAGGTCAATATTGATTAATATTTAATGACTGTGTTGGACAAATATCAAAATTATGCTCGTATCGGATCAAAAGTAAATGATATAATATAATTTGTTAAACAAATTGCTTTAAAATCATAAGGCAAAAATAGAAGTCTAGATCTCATGTAATATCAAAATATATTAGCTAAAGTTTTTCCAATCTTAAAGCTTAGCTTGCCACTTGATCCTGTTTACTCTTGTTAGTATTCACAATTTCTTTAATAAAATCTAATTCTGTTGTCCAAGTCCAAAGTCATAAACATATACGAGGCTTTGTAAAATGTATTTTCATTGAAAAGTTGTCTCTATACGCAACAAATTTTAGTGGGTTATCTGGGGGCTGAATTCAAATCTGTCATCAGTTTTCTTCTATCAGCTCTAGTTTTCCATATATACCATTATGTTTGAAATTAAGGGAGATGTAGTTGGTTAAATGAATAACTCAAAAATTTATAGCTACAGGGTGGCCCAAATAAGACCTAGTGATGTGAAACATAAATAACTTTTTTATTTTTTAACATAATTTATTTTTTCTTTTTGCAGATTATAACTGAACTCTTGGAAATTTAAAATGAATACGTACAGTCCACAACAGCGCATTAAAATTATCGATTTTTATTATTCTTCTCAACGATCAATTGTTCTGACGCAGCGAAATTATCGCCGTTTTTTTAACGTAAGATCAGCGCCCATATCTTCCATGATTACAAGTTTAGTTCGCCGTTTTAAGGAACTGGGTTCAGTGGCCGCCCGTCCAGGAAGAGGTGCTCATCGATAATAAATCATTTAAAATAACCGTTATTACAAGAGTTATACGTGTTTAACATCACTAGGTCTCATTTGGGCCACCCTGTACATACAGTTAAACATATTGCATTTCGTTGAAATTGGTGCAGAAGTTCTGACATGTCTTCTAGACGTAAAAGTTACTTGATCACATTTCGATGGGTTATCTTTTACTTTCCATATGAGTGAGTCCTTATGATACTTTTTTTTGGGCTTCAAAAGAAAGGGAGAAATATAAAAAATACAAACAAAACATTTGTATTTTAAAAATTTTTGTAGACTTTATTGGTTTGCGTTCGTTTACCCTAAATCTAGTAAATGAAAGTAGCAGCTGAGATAGTAAAGTGACAGTTCAATGACTAAGTATTTGCAGGTCTTTTCTGGATAATTTTGCGCAGATAGAGCCTAGACTTAATTTGCGAACCGATAAGAAAATGTCAACCGGGATCAAGTCAACCAATCTTTGTGTACACTTCTCCGCAATAGCAACCATACTTAAAATCGTTCATATAGATAGTTCATTATGTCCTTCGCTGTATGACACATAGGGCCATCATTCTGTAACCACATGACGTCCACGCTTTATCGTTCAAATCAGGTTGCTGTTGATTCGTTTAGCTTTCCATCGAGATTTGGCGTCATTGGCTGAAAAATACATAACAAATTTAAATGTTAATATCGACACAGTTTTACTTGGAAAGATTTTATGGTCCTAATGATTTCATATCCATAAAATATTAATACGAAAAAAACAAAAGCCCTTATCGCCATGCCCAAGAAGCTTGCATTTTATTCAAAAAGACAGCCGTCTATCTTGCGAGACGCAAGTTGCTTTCGCGGAAGATATCAGAACCAACCAAAAAAACCAGGCAAACACATCTCAGCAAATTAACTTCGCCAAGTCAGCGTTTAATGAGATCCATTAGGTGGTGCTGATTTCTAGCATCATTACTTTGTACATCTTTGAAAATTATGTTATCACAGATTAAGAGAAGCAACGTCTTACGCAGCGAATGATACAATTGCCACTGTTAAATAATAACATGAAGATCTCGTGTCCTCTTGTAAACGTAACGAAAATTTCTGCCAAAATAGTGTGATTTCGCCGCGCCAAACTTTTCTTTGTGGGTTTTTCAGAAGTCAAAGATCTGTGCGAATAACCTAAATCGGCTGATGTTCTCATAGTCAACACAACCCATGCCGTCCCAGATCTATCAATATTGTAGTCCTCGGATTACTACCACGGTGCAAAGCCGCGATGGTCGCTTGAGGGATTTCTAGGCATACTAAATGGCATACGTGGTCAAATGATATAAAAAAAGAGCTTCGTTAATATCGCAAACAATGCTTGGTTTATTCCATTTCAACATCGGCCTGCTCTTATGGGAAACGGATTTATAACAAGAACTGTTGTATGTATGTACGAATATATGACCTATGAGCTACAAATATACATAACATACACGCCTGTACGTCACTAGTTTACTCCGAAAGTAATTCTGAGTCGATGTGGGAACATAAAAACTGTCATAATTTAAAAAGAATCGCAGCATGGCCTTAATTTTTCTGGTCAACCGTGTGTTTAAATACCACAACTGGGTGAAGTGAAATGCAAAAGCTTAATGCTCTTCGAAATGAAATACTTTCCTATAAATTGTTTATGATTTTGCTCTACAATAGTAAGAGAATTGAAAACCAAAAATCAAAGGCAACCAATCAAAACAAACACAGATTTATATATGTATTTCACATCTTAACCTCTAGTTTTGAAGAAACACAAGCAAAATCAAACCACATCCTTGGTACCAGTATTTAACGATTACCCGCAAAATATTTCTCCTCCTTTTTAAAATTGTGATGAAAGACCTCAAGGCAGCATAAATTACACGTTCAATGTTCAGCATTCTATATTTTGTTTATGGTATGGAAGTGATGATGGTGATAGTGAAGTCGCTGTTTCTGTTGCTGGAGCGGTGGAATACAGTGAATAACATGAAATTTTAAGGCATCATTTGTACTAAAATATTTGCTACCACATTTAACCGCAATTCAACAAAAACTCCTAAACATTGCAAACAAATGGTGGAATGGATGGACAGTCGTAGGGGAAAGTAAAATTAAATGGACAAACATACAAACAGTCTTGAAATATGCCAATGAAGCGTGAAGAAACCCAAAAATCACCACCTGTTTATCGCCAAAACAAAACACCGAACTGCCACAACATAAATAAAACTATAGCGTAAGCAACATCATCATCATCTCTCCATCACTATCGAATCACAGCCAAAAGGCTTTTTCTTCTTTGTAATACATTTATACTCGTAAATATCAAGTTCTCAGGCACATAGAGGGAACTGGAAACGGTAGTAACACAGAATAGTTCATTGGGCTGATTAAATTATGTTTGTTTTTTGTCTTCAATTGGGAAACTACAAAAGAACATGTCGGATTCAGAAAAAGGTAAATGAATATATAGAACAATTTCATTTTTAATTGCCAGATACTTTTTAAGAAGTCAATACATTATAATAATACAAGGTTAAAAATTATAATAGTAAAACTTTTTTACATGCGTGTTGAATGAAAACCCAATTGTATGTTTTGTAAAATAAATTCTCTAAATTATTTTGTTGTAGACAAATTATATTATTATTGTGGATATTAGTAATATGATCCTCTTAACCAAAACCAAAAAATGTATGTTACAGATTGGCAGCGGTTGAAGTGCAAACACCGGCGAGCCATCGTCATGTGATTAGTTTGTGGTGCAGATGGAACTCAGCTGATCACGCTTGTTGCGGCGCCTCAATAAGGACCGCCCGTTATTCTGTAAGATGTTTGTAAGCTAACGTAGAAGGACTTGCAAGAAGACTTTACGAAATAATTAAGATATAAGAAAAAAGGAAAATTAAATAGAATGAAAACAAAACAAAATCTTTATATAGTTTTAAAATAATAAACGTTCAGTAAAAAATTCTATTCAGAAGAAACTACTATATCTATGCATGTTTCCTTTTGAGTCTATTTACAAAACTGCACGTTTTGCTCTTTCTATCTCATTTTTTTTTTTTTGGCTGAAAAATACCTAGCTAAGGAAATGTTTTCAGAATATATTTTTAGTGCGTAAAGAGCACGTGCATGAAAAAAGTACAAACTTTTTACCGGCCGAAGTAATAAATTTTAATTAGAAAAAAATGCGTTTGTAAAAAAGTTTAACAAATTTAGCATTTTATTTTTTTTTATTCCCTAAAATAAATTTTGTCAAATACACGTTCTTTATTTATTGATTTTTAACCGCAACTTTATTCAAAATATTATTATTTTAAGTTATTTGCTTAAGAGGATTGAAAAATTTTCCAGTTTACTTTCGTACTGCTTTTCATCTTTTTCAAGAAAAATATAAGCTTACTGATGAACTTTTCTGTTATTAAGTTTTGTCTGATCGTAGTTTCACACATCTAGTCTATTTATTTTAAAGAAATTAAGTTAAAATTATGATGCTTTAGTGCAAGAGGCATTTAGTTTTGTTCGACAATCAAACGTACAAATCCATTTATTTCTTTAAATTTGAAAGAATGGCTGAATATGGAAAACCTTAAAAATAATTTAAATCCCGATAGAACCTTAAATTGTAAAAAATGGCACAAAAATTTAATTTTAATTAAAAAAAAAAATTATTCGAAAGATCAATGCATGGCCTAATGGCCACCGTAGTTGGTCTTGACGAAGCGCGTTCTAGATGTACAATTTTCTTAATTTTTGAAGAAATAAGTTAAAATAATAAAGCCATCGTGTAAGCCGCTCTAAAAGTTGAATTTTTCTGGATGTAATGGAGTCTGTAGGGTCTGATTGTGGATTGGAAAATTACGAGAAAGGTTCAGATCAATTGAGACTGATTTCCAAAATTAATCTGGATAGTTTGGAAGCATTGTTCAAGCGTCAATCTCGTCATGCTGATTTGAAAAATTATAGTGATCATAAATTTCAAAAAGTACGCGTAGTATGACAGATCGTTTGGTAGTTAACAATTTCATAAATTCTATCGGGCTTAAAAATACCCTGTATATAGTCAGAATCTCCAACCGAGCAAAGTGGAAACAAAATCCAGAAAATTTTCAAAATATACATACCTGGCTGACGAAGTGCTTTACAAATTAATTTATTTGTTTAAGAACTAAATAAATTAATAAAAAGTGCTATTATGGAATGAATTTTCTATGCCGCTACACACGTATGTTGAATACTTTGTGTCTTTATAATAAGTTTAAACTGAAAACTTCCAATGATATTGGTGTCCCCTAGTTTGAGCTGTCTTCGTTGATATACTTCAAAGAATCTTAAGTAACGCAATTGTTGTATTTGATTAACCTTTT
Source organism: Phania funesta (assembly GCA_963932375.1). Taxonomy (NCBI): domain Eukaryota; kingdom Metazoa; phylum Arthropoda; class Insecta; order Diptera; family Tachinidae; genus Phania; species Phania funesta. The sequence goes on along the minus strand of OZ010655.1, from coordinate 33,663,304 downwards.
AAATATTAAATCTTTTATTTTATTATGTGCATACTCGTACATATGTCCCAACCCCTTTAAAATTAATAACAATGTTTATTAACAGACTTGTTCCTCAGTTGCCCTTGTATTAATTAAAAAAATACTTGTGATAGCAAAACAAAACATATTTGTGCATGTCTGCAATTTTCTATACGGACTTATTGAGAATTCATTAGAAGAATACAGAAAGGTATATTAAAGTAAATAAACTGCACTTTTGTTCTATTGATTTTGTACTCCACACATGTCGCCACAAGCACGAACATGTTCAAACATTAAGAAAAAAAAAGAGAATAAAGTTCGGAAAATACATGTCTTCAAGAAAAGCACTAACCACCTAAACAAAAAGGAGAGGGCAAAAGAAGAGTAGCTTCTAAAACTTGTTAGAAATAGAGTTACAAATTAAACAGAAAAAATACTTGCAATACTTTCTTAAGCACTAAACATACGCTTATACGGGAACGTAGATTGTGCCAGATATATGCGGCGAAAATGAGGAATGTTTTTCTGATAATACATAGTTAACCACGGTACGAGCGTCGACTATAGGCGACAGCCACAGATGGCACCACACAGCCGAGCGTCGCCTATAGTCGACGGCCGTGATATAAACGCGCACGGCCGATCGTCCACTATAGGCGACATCCAGGAATTTTCTCTTATCTCTGTGTTTGCGGAGTGTTTACTCGCATAATTTTAGTTTCGTTCAGACCATCGCCCAAACCCGTTTCACATTGGTTAAACGGTAACTGTGAAATAGGAGTTATTATATTTAGTTCTTTTTATATTTTAAAGAAATAAATAAAGGCGCGTTTCGTGGCCGATAGGCGGAGTACAGAAGTGGTTAAGAGCACATTGAGCGAGGGAAAATGGAATCCTGTTCATAAAATAGAAATTGTCTTTTATCGTATCGTTCCATGCTTGAACTTAAAAACTGTGATAAATTAATCTCCTAACCACAATGCTGAATAACTAATAATGACGTGATGCCAAAAAACTTTATCAACAACCCTTGTTCTGGATAAACACAACCTCTACTACGAACTTAACAAATGATCGAAATATTTTATAGAATTAAAAGTAAATTTACCTCAACATAAAAATTCATTGCAAGTTATTAAGGATGAAATTTGTGGTAAGAACTTGTGCTGAACATTGAATGAATGTGATTGGAATTTTTTATTAGCAATAAAAAATTGATTAGAAAATTTTTATCAAAATAAGAAGATGCTTTAGCAAAAGGGAAAAGTTTTGTTAGAAAAATAAAAGTAATTTTTTCAATATCTAATACTCACAAATTTAAATAAAAATTAAAACTAAAATATAAAGTTTATTTATTTTTAAAACAATATGTGTCAAAGAAATTATTTATATAGAAAAAACTTTTAGATCGCAATAGACACCATTTTCATTGCTGGCTTCTTATAACTTAGTGTCAGCTATCAACATTATCTATTAGTGAAGGTGAGGTTAAGTTGATAAGTGGACCGAATTATTGACCTCATTGCCAGGAGAAATTCACATAAATCAGTGTTAAGGATTTTTGTACGCTTTCCACTATGAACGCTTTCATTTTCTGCATTTGCTTGATGGTTATTTGGCGTTCAGTATTGGCCTTGTGATCTCATTGAGGCATATTTTAAACTTCATTATTGTGTCTATTAAAGTATAAGTCAGATTGATTCTTGATTTAATATTCCGGCAGGGCAATATGATGTAGATTTGTAAAACATTTGATGAAATAAGTGTAACATCTATTTTCACCAAATATTGATTTAAGTTTGCATTGCCCATGTAAGATAAAATATGAATAAATAGTATAAAAATATTGGTGTGTTTGCGGTTTGTTAATTAGAAATTTATTTAAGTTAATGAATTCGAGATAAACGTGGTTGCATTTTTTTTGCTCCCACTGTGTACAAACAATAACAGCGTGAAAAGTAGAAAAGGATTTACATACAATAAATTTATAACGAACAATTCTACATCCTTAACACCAAAAAATATTTTTTTGAGTTATGACGTTGTTATGCGAACCGAACAAATCAGCGAATCACGATCATGCAAAAGTAATGATGATCACAAAATACTCCACAAAAAATCAAGTTAACGAAATAATTTATATTTTTACTATCAACATACTTATTCAAATATTTTATACAAACTTGCTGCTAATAATTCACCACTTTTATTTGTATAGCTGACTTCCTAAACGTAAGTTTATATTGCACCAAAGCAATGTAGTGCCGTATTCATTCATTGTGTTATTACTATGTATTATAGTACCTTTTGGGTTTGCTTTGCACTTGATTTTTATAGATGGTTAGATTGCTTTTCTTTGCGGATTGACAACTGCAATGATGCATATGAGAACAAAATGCATTGATAAAAGTTTCATTTTGATTGCATTTACTAATAGTTGGCACTGTATTACTACAAAGCAACAACATGCGTTTTTAAAGTCTAATTGCCTTTCCGAAATTGCAAAGGAAAATCAGAGCATTTACAAAACATTCACGCAAAAATTTTACTCGTGTACGCCTTCGGATTTTTATGTTGCAGTCCATGCACGATAGAGTGATTAAAGCGAAAATGTTGAAAACGTTATCACGCTGATCCTGTGTTTGTCACGGAAACGTTGCCCAATTCTACATGCGTTTATTAATAACTTTTATATCTAAACGTATGCAAAATGTTGGATACAGAAGGTCAGTTCTAGCCTGCAATTAAAACATCATTAAAACTTCCTAAGAAATTAGAAACATATTTTAATTAACTCCTCTCGCGTAAAATTTTTGTTCTATCTATAAATTGTATAAGGTCATTTTAAATTTTTTTCAAAAATTCTGAACAAACTGGTAAAAAGTTAAAAAAAAAACTTTCTCCTTCTTCTCTTTGTTTCCGCGGGTTACGTTATCTTAGCGGTTGGGGCTCGATATTTTCATGTTTGTATATAAATAGGGAGAAGAGTAGCCTTATATTGGGGTTTTAAAGTTATATTTTTTTGTAAAAACTTTAATTTAACCTATACAATACTATACTGTTGCCTAAGGCCATGGGCAATAATGGTTAAACTTTTTACCGTAAAAAAATGCGTCAAATAGGACGAATAAAATTAATAAAAAAATGGGCAAACATGCTTTCGTAATAAGAAAATGTATTACACAATAAAATTTTAAGGATAAAGACAGATATATCAAGAGCCATAGAAGAATGTTGTTTATAAATCTGAAAAGTAAATTAAAAATTTTGACTTCCAATAAAGCTCGAAGTTTCCCTAATTTCTACAGTACTTCAAAATCTGTTTTGTTGGCATGGAATTTTAATTTACTAAGAAACTTTTTAAATGTGTTTGTATTGATTTAAAACTATTTTGTTTATTTTAAAGGAAATATACCAACAATATAAAACTGAAATAATATTTTGTTTACTTAGTCTTTTTGCAAACAAGTACTCGTAGTATTTCAACACTTTCGTTTATGTAAAAAATAACTAAAAATATAAACGCATAATAACTCAAAAGAATATGATCTACATACATACATAAATGAAACGAATTCCAACTAAATTTATGTTCGACTGGAAATACTTTTATAAGAATTATATTAGTTAAAATAACATTGAACGGGATTTAGACAATAGTCACCGATGGGCTCTTAAACATTTAGCTTCTGGATATATGTTTACGACGTTGATCTTATAACTTCCATTCTGGTGTGTGAGAGTTTGGAACCATACCAGCAAGGATGCAGCAAGCGCTTGGCATAACTGTCTATGTGTCTAGTAAAGAAGATCGATGAAAACTTTACGCGATGGAGTAATCTCCGACCGACCCACGCGCCATAAGACAGCTTAACTATTAAGTTCTCTTATGAGGTCAAATATTTTGCAGCCATCGTGGCAGCAATATCTTTCCCACGCAAACAACAAGACATCAAGGCACTTCTTACCTGCCAAATACTCTTTGTTAATACGCGCAGGCTTAAACCTAGAAAATGTAACCGCCAATACTGTCATATGCTGCTTCAAAGATCACCCGTGCTGCATCCAAAGCTCTATGTGACAGGGCCTATCGCCTCATTTGCGTAGCAGACACAGAAGCAATAAAGACCTCTCCCATATACTCCCAAGTTTCCATACTCCACAGTCCCCCTGAAGAAGTGCCAACACTGGCGATCTAGTGGGATACTTGCGGATACTTCGACTCCTCGAAAACGACCCGCATATCAGAATAACTGACTACGTAAAACCAGATTTGTTGATTCACAGGAATTTAACAGCCTTCATAATAAGAGGAAACCAATGGTCGAATCAATTCTAGTAATACGTAGAGGCTGAACAGGTGGGGTTCACAGACGTCTCTAAACAGGAAACCTAGACCACGGGAAATACCCAACTACCTTTCACGTAGAAATCTATACCATCTTAATTTGTGTAGCTGTGCTTAAGGCCTTTAACCCTTAAGCGAGATTATGGACTGGTCAATATCTCTTGACTAACTTGATGCACATAGAAGGCTGATAATCTGCTGGGTGGCTGGTCATGAAAGTAATGAAAAAAATGAATGAACTTACTGTTTATCAACAACGAAAATGTATTTTCCCGGAACCGTTCTTTGGCACCTCAAGATGATATGCCAGAAAACAGATTGAATCTTTAGCTGGCTCAATTTGCAATCCTTTGAAGAGCCCTGGGTTGCGCTTAATAACAATAATAATCCCCCCTATTATGCATTTCGATTACGTTTCCGTATTCAGTTACGCACAAATCGAAAAAAGATATTCCTACCAAAAACTAAATCGTAAGAAAAAGAAACAGGCCGTGATTATTTTAAAAACCATCTGTGTATCGTTGTGGATCGTATGAAATATGAACACAAAAGTTAAGGAATTTTATAAATATTGCAATACAACGTTAAATTTTGTACAATAAAACTGATTTAATTATTAAATAATATTGTGGGTACAACAAATAAATAAACACATCAGTTAAGTACGAAAAGGCAAAAAAAAAAAACACAGAACAGAAGTAAGAGGTGTTTGGGGCCAAACCATTTCAGTCTCAAGAATTCTACTTCGCCGAAGTAGATATTTTATTATTTTGTATATCATTGTAGCACAAAAATAAAGTATTTATGTTTTAATTTCACGAAAATGTGCGACAGCACCGATCTTGTTGTCTCTTTTTAATTACAGATTTCTTGAAGCTAAACGAACTAAAATCGAAAGACTCCGCCACTAAATTAACAACTCAGAAAAACCTAGCTACGCTCATAATGCAGAATACATGCAATCGTAAAAATTCTAATCGAAAAGGAACGCAGATTATGCCAAACAGAGAAATTTTCCATTCGAATTGAAGTGCAGAATCGGGGTGAATATTTAAGGCAATAGTCAATTACTGACCGATAACTAAATGATTTGTTTTTTAGGTTGAAGTAGTTTTCGGGAGGAAGCTTATATGTATCAGATAAAGTGATTTTCTTATGAAGACCTTCTTCTTACGGCAACCATAAGCAGTTGGCCTTCGACGAATTCCTATAAATTTTGCTCAACATATTCATGGATAGACCATCAAGATTCGTTTAGGATGCTAAGGGACTGGTACATCATAATAATTTTTTCTATTGTAAAATATTAAATTTAAAATTTCTGCTTAAATAAAATTAGTATATTAAAGTACGAGCAGCCTTGCGTGTATTAATGATATTGTTAATTTATTAATTAACTACTAAAGCTAGGAAAATATAAATAAATAATTCGAATATTCTATTTTATTGATCAAGTTGTCATAAAATTTAAGCAAGTGTGTTTTTATATTAATATCAACTGCCTTAGTGCGTGGGTACGTCAGCAATATAAATTCTTGCATAACTATCCAAAAGTCATCAATGCTTAACCATGCATAAACAAGCCTTTAATCAAAACTCCAATAAATTTAATTAAACACAAACAAAAATATAAAACAACAAACTAATAATGAAAACAAGTTTTAAATAAAAACCTTAAACTCAAGGGGGTCTAAAAGATACGCCTATGGATGTACACGACGATCTAATAAATAGCAGCAACAAAAAGCCATTCATGCAAGAAACGAATTCTTTCTTTATACGAATATCCAATACAACGACTCATCAAAGCATCGATAAAGTCCTTCATTCTATCATTAAGTCAACTATTCAATAAGCAATAACTACAATAATACTCGCGACAACAACAACAACGTTCCAAGACTTCCAAACAATGACAATATCGTAATAGGCACGTAAAGATAATATTTATTCATTTTCAATTCATCTCATTCAAAGAGTTATTAAGATGTTAGCATGATGTAACAGCGTTGGTTATATTCATAAGATGCTCAGGGTAATTTGAGTTTAACATAACGCAGGTTTGTTGGAAGAAAATAACGTCAATAATGTGGATATTTAGATATCAGTAGGTAAGATTTGGTATCAATTGATTTTTAGTTGAAATTGCACAGAAAATTATATTTACACTAAACAAAAATGTTTTTTGGTTATGTTTTTAATTGATTTAATTAATTATTTCATTACATTTGATTTTACATATGTTGTGGTTTGCCTATGATTCACCGGGTGTATCCTGTATTATCCACGAAGGGGAAGAGATCAAATGGGCAATTGATCATTTTAGTTGTTCAAGGCTGCGGGCAGAGGTGCTATATTTCCTGGATTTGATAGGTCACATTTGGAGAGGTTACATTGTCTCTTAGTAAATCCAAGTAATATTGTTCTTGTATCGATAATATGTGTGCACCCTCCCTTATTCTGACAATGTAAAGTATTTGGGCATTTATCTTGATAAGAAGGTAACTTGGAATTGACAAGTGGAGCATGTCACGCAAAAAGCCTTGGTCTGAAAACAATTTTATAAGATGCTCAACAGCTAGGGCCAATGTATCAAGCAGTACCCTTGTAAGTGTGCCAATTCCAAACTAAGGTTTGGTTGGATATCAAATAACACATCCCTGATACAGTCACTTGGAATAATGGTAGTCCTTGTGCTGTTCTCAGAAGTCTGAGATAATTCACGGACGGATTCAAAACCGAGAAGGAAAGAGTTGATGGCGGCTTAAGCGCGAGTACATGGCATTCGGGGTGAATGGGCGAGCGTATGTCCAGAATTATTTTAAGCGGGATTTCAGGAATATTTGTTTCAACTTAAATATTCCAAAAAGGCAACGGTTAAGCGGTACTCCGCTTTTGGTCCAATGATGATATTTTTAGGCTGTAACTGCTCAGAGATTACGGACTGATCTGAAGTGTTGATCACAAATAAATCTTAAAATGCTTCTCCGAATATGAGACAGGATAAACCCTCTTCATACAATGATATCCTGAAATTAAATAAAAATGACTTATTATTTTTGGAGGCGAAATCATATAAGTTCTCTTTTGTGTCGTTTATGGCTTGAAGAGAATAGACCAGCGGCACGCATTTTAATTAGTGCTAGATGACTTGTTTTTAACTGTCACCTTTTGTGAGTGGATGATATCAGGCGGGCTTCTCCGATCTCAGTACTGCTCTTCATTAGGAGCGTTTTACAAAAATTGGCTTAATAAAAGATCTGAAGCACAAAATAATTATGAACTATCATCGTAACAGTCGTTGAAGCATATCGAACCTCCCTTATTATTATTACATATTTTTCGGATTAAATAAACAATTAAAAATCTTAATAAAATTTTGATCAGAAATCAAAGAAAATATTTTATGCTGTAAGTAGTTTCCGTTGGCTGGCTTAAAAAAGCGTTAATAAATCCTACCAAATCGCTACAAAGCATTTCGGCTGCTAAGAAAGCTAACGAAAATTCCAAGTTCCAATTGTGAATCAGACACGTTAGATTTCAACGTTTTTTCTGTTCCCATATTTTAATAGAAATGAAAGTCCGAAGGATTCGTAGCATAGAAAAATAATTAAAACAGCCAGCATTTAGAATCCAAGATAATAATTGCTTATCTTCACTGTAAGACTTCTGAAAAGAATATTGAAGCTTCTGCTAAAATTTATGATGGTATTTTCGTATATGAAATCTTGAATTTAGATGCAAACTACGGGAATTTATAACTAAATAAACATTCGCTCTGGCCGCACTCCAGCAAAAGGAACAAATTTGCATGAACTTATTGTATAAATGGAGGGATATTATAGTAACCCTCTCACTATATTAACGACTGTAATTGCCAGTGCTTCAATCCATTTGCAAGTTATTTCAAAAATGTATAAAGCCATTGATAAATATTTATAATTTATGGCTTTATTAATTGCTGTTATTAAAACGTATTTTCATTGGAAATTCCATTTTCCTCTAAGTCATTTCTACACACAAACTCATATTTATTTAATAATTTTATCTTTGTTTATGTTAAGGTTTTTTCTGTTGAAGTATTCTGTTATGGAAAAAAGAATATTCTTTTGCCGTGACTTCCTAAAGTAAACAAATGCCGAAAAATAAGTAAAATCCATAAAAGCAACAAAAAACATGAAATAAACCGAAATCTCAATTGGTTTTCGTAGGTTTATTAAATATTTTTGTGTTGTTTTCTTCCTCAAACGTTTTTCATATTTCGGGACACTTGCTTCTTGTTCATTTTTTGTATCAGATTCTGTTCCTGTTGTCAATCTATGGGTGGTATCTGCGGAAGTGTACGTGTGTATTTGTATGTGCACGATTTGTATCTTCTGTGAATTTTCTACTGTTTAAAGAAAACTATTTAATATCCATTTGAGTTGTTACACAATGCTCGATTGAACACACCGTAGGTGGTAGAAAAATGATGAAGAAATGTCAAGCAATTGTATCCAATACAATTGAATATAAAATTTTTCATGTAGGTTTGACTCTAATATCGACTCTAATATCGTAATTTTAAAAAATAACACGAACGACCCATAAAAAAGTCGAACATGTATAAAAGTTAATGGAATTAATAAATTTGAAAATAAACTGATTAATAAACTAAAAATATAAATTGTTAAAAACCTCCTAAGTAATTAATGGGTTCGTTCATGTGAACTTATATATTCATTTTAGTTTAACTTCAACTTATCAGAGCGTTAAAAGTTTCAAACTGAACGCTTTTGTCGTGCGGAATAAATTTGATAAAATAACAAAGTGAGCGATTGTTTGCTATTAATTTAGCTTTAACCATAATTCAATACTAAGGCAGAATTAAAAAAAAAAAGTTTGTTGTAAAGTTATTCTGGCATATGGTTCGCATCAAAATAAAAAGGACACATGACCTTAGTTCTATTTATGCAAAAATAAAAAAAATATGAAACGGCACAGTAACCTAAAATATATGTTGTGTCAAAATTTTTTCATAAATCTATCGTACTTGATTTCCGTGACCTCTAGAAGGGCTTTCAATAAGGGTAGGCCGTTGTAGAAATGCGATTAAACAAGCAATTCCAAGCCATTATGAATTGAATATTCATACGAAATTGATCTCATCAATGTTGTTTTCAGAGAAATATAAACCAATGATGCCAAATGTCGGTGCGAAACAGTAAATATTTGTATTAGTTGGAGTCACCCCTTATATGAGCCGTTTCCTTTGAAAGTGGTACAAGTTCATTTTTATTAAAAAGTTAGTTAAAGATAACATTGAATGCAATCTCCCAATATAAATTTACACAGTTAATGATATTACAAATGTAATTACTTTGGAATCGTGCCTAATTGTGACCATTCTAAGTATCCAAATTAACAACATGTGAACATTTAAGGGAGATCGGTTCAACGGTTTAAGTGATAATATGTTGCACTTATGCCAAAAATTTTTTAAAACTTTCATACAAAGACCCCATTTAGCAAAGAAGAAAATTTGGCTGTTTTTGCTACATTCTCAAATTATTTTTTATACGCCTTGTTGTTCTGAAAGTATCAAGCAGAACAAACTGGTCAAGCCGTTCTCAAGTGATGATCAGGTAAACATGCGGAATTCATTTGTTTATATACAGATTTAAGTACGTTTTCATAAGTAGGCGGTATCTAACTGTTGTTTTGTTTAGAATGTTGTTCTCAGTGAGTAGCTGCCACTTTCGTTTCGTTGGGCTATCTTAGTTTAAAAGACAGATCAGGCTGTTGCGAAGAGTTAAGCAATTCGTTCACTTTTGATGCCTCTATGTCGCGCTAAAATGCAATATGGGTCATAAATTTTACTATTAGTTATTTTTTAAATCTATTTTATTCCGCAAGAAAACTTCTGAAATATAAGAAAATAACTTTCGAAAGAAAAAAGTCTATAGTTGTTCAATGTGTTTTATAAACGCTTGAGGAAGATTTATTGAAATTAGCTAATTCGATAGACAATCACTTAATATGCTATACTTTACTTAGATGCAATGTAAAAAATTAGGTGTATTTCGAAAATGAGCATTTACCCGTATAAGAAGAGTTAAAAAGCACATTAATACCCAAAAACCACCGTAATGTCAACACTGATTTCTTGGGAAACTTTCACGATTTAGAGGTAAATTAGGAACTTTTCATTTTTTCTGTCTTCTCTGATATGCATGTAATTCTAAAGTTTTGGCAAAAATTTAAATGTTTGTGATTTTATAAATTGAATATTTGACCGTAATATTGAAGTTACCGAGTCACTTTAAATTTGTTGGTTTAAATTTGAAAGGAATTTCAATTATTTGCTGGAAATTTGAAATATCAAAATTTTTTTCGTAATTTAATTTTTTGGTAAATTTTAGATTTTTCGTATTTTTTTTTTTAAATTATCATTATGTTTCTATAATTATGTCGGTAGTTTCAAGGGGACATTCGAACATGTAATCGAGTAGCAAAGTATGAAATTCAGTGATATGAAATGTGTGCTTAAATTTATATGCACTTATGTCATAGCTATTGGTGGGGCGGTAGATTGGTCTAAAATGTACGTCCAAATGTTGATATCTACATCGGGCAGGCTCTTCTTCCTTTAAGGATTTAGAATTTGTTAGCCTTACGACTACATGTAAATAAATATTTACATTTACACCTATGTGTATAAAATACCTTATCACGTTCAACAATAATACAAACTTTTTAATTAAAAGCAATTTGTTAATAAGATACAATTCTCCAGACAATTTAACTACAGCATTATCATCCATATAAATTGTTGTCGTCAGACTCAAGTGGATTCATATTATCAGCATTTAGTGCACATACATACGTTTATTCATCACAACCATCCTCTTATCGTCTGTCTATAGAAAATAAAGTTATAGATATTTCTAAACGTAAAGAGCTTTCTTGTTCTCTTTCATTTTATTGTAGTGTGGTGTTTACTCCCAACCCGTATCACTTAACAAAACAGATTTCATTATGACTCATTCACAACATTTACGTGCATTCTCTACAGATGTGTGCATTTATTAATTTTAATGCCATGTAAAGTCGTGGACTTAATAGACGGATTATCCATTATTCGAACCATTTCCAACATTTTCTAATACCACTTGATTTATTGCAGGTAAGTTGTTAAAACTTATAAGCAATTTGTGCAGAGAGATAGAGACTGTACAACTTAGTATTTAAATTTATGATTGATTAATTTGAGTACGAAATGTAACAATTAGTCTAAATTTTAATAAATCATTTTGTGGTGGGGAAGAGAAAATATTTAGTTTCACATGCCAGGAAAGTTATATTTATAAAATATACTAAATTTAATTTGGAATTTAAAAATTAGAGAAAGAGAAAGTTTTTTGGCATAACGGCATTTATATTCGAAAATGATGTAAAAAGTAGACGTTAGTGAATTAAAATTAGTTCAACATAATCGTCTTATGAGATACGAACAAAAAAAAAATATAGGTATACATTGTCCTAACTCGGTTCTATTTATATGTTAAAAATGCGACCACTACACAGACTATCCGACAAATTATATAAAAAACGATGGGGCCTAAAATATTTGGCTTCCGGTTATATGGCCACGCCGGCGATCTTACAGTTTCCGTGCTGGTGGTGGAATACTTCAAGGAGAAACTTTTACACAAAATGTTTCGAACACAAGTTTTCCAACATCTTCTACAAGATATAAGAAGTTAATTAATGTAAGTAAAACTCATATAACAGAAAATTTTCGATAAAAGATGACAGGTAATGAGAGTTCTTTTTCAAACCAAGGACCAATTTGATCAGAATTAAGTTATTTAGCCAAACATTTCGAAATTCTTGACAAAGGAATTGCTTCCATAGAAAGCTTTTGATAAGAGTATATATCATTAAAATATCATTGACTAACAAATAAGGACTATACTCCCTGATAGACTTATTCTTAAGAAATTTCTGTTCATATATAATAACGTTCTTAAAAGAAGCAAAAATAAGAATGCAGAAATGGCGTTTTATAGAGATCAATCCATAATTGTTCAATTTATTTCGGCGTAAATATCTTCTATAGAAATAGAAATTGTAATAATGTATTTCATTTTGGTTTCTGAAAGTCTTTGGATTAGTTTGCTTAAGTTGTTTTACACGCAAGATTAGTATGTATAACGGTAGATATATTTATTTTTATTTTTGGGTTTAAAATTATTGTTTATTCTGCACCATAAATTTTTTTACATCACTATTAGACTGGGGCGAAAAAAAGATTTACCTCGCCTCAGCGAATAGTTAAATCTAGTGAACAGGGGTTAATATATTAAAAAACGTATTTGTGTAGGAATCAGAAATACCAAAAGTGATATCAAGAATTTCATAAAAAAAAGGGAAGGCACTTTGAAAGTGCCGAAAACGAAGTATTTTAAAAGCCAGGAAGACATAGTTTTAAGAGGTCTATGCGAGGGTTTGCGAAAAACTGGTTATCAGAACAGTCTAATACGTAATATCAGAGATCGTATCTAAAATTTGACGATTTGACCGATTGAAGAACTACAAAAATTCATTGGTAGCTTTTTTGGTATGGCTACCACAATAATCCGACTATTCAAATTCAACACGAGCCCTTTTTAATTTTATAAGAAATACATAATGTGAAGCATTATCTGCAATATCTGTAAAAACGTGTGCGTTGGGAAGATTAAATCAGTATACTTGACCACAAAAAGCTACTTACTCTTTTATAGTCAAATTTCATCTTTTAACTGTGATTTTATCAAGCATTTTAATAAGTTCACATACTATTATTTCCTGATTGTCGATAATTGTTTACACGTGAGCTACAACATTGACACCATGGCCCATTCACCATACTGATATAATCTCTTACCATGAATTGATTTTATTATTTTTACATTTTATTTAATCTTCATTGATGGTTATTAATCCACTCTAAAACTGCGCTTACAATACAATATTGTTTTTGAAATCCCGATGTTATTCGATTATGAGCAAATGACGCACACACTTTGCGTGTGAGTTTTTCAACAATAATTTCTGAAATATTATTATTTCCCATTAGTTCACTATTACTCTTAGAAAGCCTTACATAATTGACGTCGCAGACTCTCCTTCGCTTAGCTTTTTGTTGACTGAACTGAGATCTTTAGAACCAAAAAACCTACATCTCATATGTACTTGCAGTGTTTACTTCGTATGGTACCGCAAAAGGGATACTAAAACATATCGTGATGCTTTCTTCATTCTTTTTTAATGACCGCCTTAATTTTTTTTAACGGAATCTTCTGTGACCACCCTCCTATACATCTAGGCTTTCAATTAATATTTAAAGTGGAATCAGTTTTCCTAAAACCTATTCTTAAAGACGAATTGCTCTGCTGAGGAATTTGCGTAAATTAATATATTTTTCCTCCTACAAATTATTCCATAGCTTAAAAATTTATTCAACAATATCGTGTTTTAATATTTATGTACATATGTGTTCTATATGTCCTATAGTGCACACGTGAGCTCGTTTATTACAGGAAACGATTATATATTTTTCTTTTTATTGTTGGCTCTTATGTATTTTGCTTGCATGCATATTTATATGTATGTGCGCATGTGTATGTTAACAAGGAATCACAAACAATTAATTAAACTTTATTTGCTGCTCTATTGAACAACAACAGGAACAATACCATCTTCATCATCATTATCAGAAACAACAACAATATCGGCAAATAAACAAAAACATACTTCACCAACGACAACAACTATAATTAGGAACAATATATTCATTCACTAACAAGGACATAGGCTAATAGAAGAAAAATCTGATCAAATAAGAAAAAATATTAAGTTGGTTCACTCAATCTATTTTGGAATATTTTTCATATAAATTGAGAAAAAAAAATATTTTTTCCTGCCTTCGAACGGCGCCACAACCAAAATCCATAACTCGTTACTCTCTTCTCAGGGCTAAACGCGAACTGACCCAAGAACTTTGAAGAGCACGATTTTTTTTTTTTTTTTGATTTAGGTGCAAAACGATATAAGCCCTTTAAAGTTTAAATTAATTGAACTTCCCTACTGCACCTGAAAACAATGATTACGATAAATCTCGAGACTTAAGCTTTAAATTAAGCAAAAAAAAGCCAATTTGTCGTAAGCACTATATGAGGCTTATTTATTATTTTATGCTTTTATTGTTGTTATTGCTTAATGTTTTTTCTGTATTTTTCTTTTATGCTTTTGGGGTCAGTGATTTAAAGGGAGACAGAGTGTAGAAAATGTTTGCCTTCAAGTATTGAATGGAAAAGAAAGTATTGATGCGAGCAGAAACAAAGTAGAAAATCAGACCAATGTGATTTGATCAAAAACAAGATAAATTATTTGACTTTTTTGCATCAAATGAGTGTAAACTGCCAAGAAAAGGGGAGACTGAAATATGGCAAGTACTTCACAACTAGTCGATGCATGATGTTTTCAAAAGGATATTATAAAGGAAAATGAGGGATAATTAAATAAAAACTATTAAATTGAATAATGCAATCAGTGGAGCAAAAATGTCTCGAGTATTTAAAGAGTCGAATAGAATCTTTAATAGTTTTTTCTCCTTTTTTCATGAAGGTCAACTGATTATTAATTCAGTTCTACACATTCAATATATCAAACATCGACATATTTTAATGCTAACAAAATTATGACCGACTGTTCCTGAGAATTTATGCCTCGGTGAATGAACCGCTAAGGAAAATAAGGTCACTGTTTTAACATATGTAAAATGAACAGACGATAAATACACGGCCACAAAGCATAGATCGCTACACTACCCAAGAACGCGGAATAATTGGCAAAACAGTATGTCGTTTAGCCGTTCGCCTTGAAGGGTATGAGACCATATCATATGTTGGCAAGTCTCGACAGTACTAAAGCCGACGTTTTGCTGAGAATATCGCGACTGAGGCTAAAGTTGTCGTAGATAACCCCGGGCATTTGTCGGCGGTCTTTACAGACAGTGTACCAGTTGTTAGTTGTTGTCCGCCAAATCCGTGTAGTCTACGTTTAAGCCATACTGGATCTAGAGCACAAATTTACATCGAAAATTATGACCAGGCATATTTCCGTCATAGTGGATGTGTAAATGTGTATACTTATCGTTTCTATGGCACCATAAATCCGCGTATAATCCACGGAAAGCCATTACACCTGCTCAGGACTTCTTTTTCGAAACGGCAGAGGGTTAAACGATTACTGAATAGATCGAGCGCTACAGAGCCAAGTCCAACGACATTCTCCTTCTTATTTGAATGAATTGGGACTGGATAATTTGTGGTTGCAACAAGATGGAGCAACGACGCACTACCGGGTCGCCTTACCCCTCGACCTGGTTCATATGTTCCAGATTTCTTTGTGTATTTTTTTTTATTTTCTAATTCCGTGTGTATGTATAGATAAACTTACTGCTCTTGAATATCATCCGTCAAGAATATGAGAATGTATTGCCGAAAGATAATGCGAAAGCAGAACGAATATTTTTTATTCCTTAAAATATTAAAGACAAGATACAGTGCGTGGCAACTTTTGTGCCACCCTTTATATCAGAACTATATTTGTTTTCGTTAGAATAACATTTTACAATTTAAATGTTCACATCATTATTACGACCATTTACAATACTTTGAAGTATATTAAATGTTCTTGCCAACGGAAATTTGCTTTTTTTCGCATTCAATCCCCAATGAATTTATTTTTCCATTTACTAACAATATGTTCACATATCTACTAGTTTCATTAGCTTGCAAAAGCAACTCGGTTGACATTTCTGATGTAAATCATATAATAAGAAAATCATTTCGAAACAAACAGGAACACAGGGCTAGTGTTGAAACTGCTACCCACTTGTATTTTATTGTAGCTAAGAACAACACTCCCCTTTCCTTTTCTGACCCAAAAAAAGCAATCTAAAACTTAAGTTTTTTTTACCCTGAATACCATAAATCTCGTTAAGAAAAAAGAACAATTCGCATGGCCTGCAATAATCATAATGGCAATGGTAATCATCATTTCCCAACAGTTTGGAAAAAAAAATATTATGGGCTGTTGAAACAATTATACGAGATACGAGAAACAAAGGCAACAAATTGATACTTGCAAAAGTAAATTTAGTTCGGTCACATAATGTGACATTAAGAAGAGAAACCAAATACAAGTTGTGTAACTAAGGTGTGATAGACTTTGTATTATTACTGTCGGGGGTATTAAAATTAGTACCGACATTTTTATCAACAGCATTTTTTATTGCCTTTTTCTTCTAATGATACGTCACTCGAGTAGAGTTTGGCGGAAATGTTTCGTGATGCTTTAAAACATATATCGATAGCTACAAATCGATTGCCTGAAATCAATTCTAGGAACGAAGGGAACCGAAAAGGGACTCATGAAGAAAGCGGTCCGTTTTAAAATCCCCCATACATGAATATTTATATACATGTTTTTTGGGAGAACTATTCTATTATCTCTACCGCTGGACTGAAGTCGTTTTTTTATAAGGCTGCCGGATTGACTGTTGAAAGTTGTTTTAGTAATTCACAAAAAAATAGATGCACAGATTTCAAAAATACTGAAATTGCACTGAAAATTTGACAAAACTTTACAGATTTATATGTAAAAACTAATTTCACCATAAGTCAAGAACACAACAAAAAATTTTAATAATCCAAAATTCACAAACAAATTTTTAAATTATTAATTTTACCAATCTAAATCTAAATTAAACTGAAGATGCCGAAAATATATCGAAATTTCAACACAATTAAGGAATTTACAAAAATTTTACAATTTTTCGCGAAACCAAACTATATTCTATAAATTTTAAATTAACGAAAGTTCAAAAATTTACAATTAAATCAAAAAACCTGCATAAAACAAAATAAGTGCAAAAATGCAATAGAAACAAAAATTCACCATATTTTAAAATTTTAAAACTACCGATGTTGGACGACCAATCTATACCAAAAAACTTAAGTTTCACAAATATGAAACCGAAAGCAAAACCTAATGACAAAATTAACCCAAAGATTGAAATTGCCAAAGAATCGAAAATTTATCAATAATTGATAAACATTCAGAGAAAAGACACTATAGGAAAGTATTCATACCTTTATGAAGGATATATAAAATTCGGCGCAACCGAATATAGTTGTCTTAATTTAATTTCAAATTCTGAAAAATTTCGAATTTTATAAAATTTTTTTCGAATTTTATGCAGTTTTTGGAAAAATGCGGTTTTGCTTGTTAATTTTTTATGTTGTTTTAAAACTTTTTAAGTTAGTGCTACATATAATTATCTAGGGGCCTCGGGTTTGGTAATTTCTGTAGTGAAGTTCTTTGGTTAATTTTATGGGCTTTCATATAAGAATTTCTTCGTAAGAGTGAAAACTCCAAAAAACCTAGAACAATTTTTTGCCCATATCTTGCGAACTTATAGGCCGACAATCAAGCGAAAATCAGCCGAACGCACCTATTAAATGATCAAAGATTATATAGTGCAATCAGAAAGTTGATTTCAAGATCTGAAAGACCGACATCGTTAAATGCAATTCCCTAGCTATAAGGATGCATTATATATACTTTATTGGTTCGAAAATGAATATACTAGAAATTACAAATGGAATGGCAAACCTATATATATATCTTTTTTATTTTTGTAAAGTTTAAAAAAAAGAGATAAATTTAGCCTCGAAAAGGATAAAATGGCACCTCTGATTAAGAAATTTATTGAAAATGAGAATAAGTTTTGATGTAGGGCAATATTCGTGCCAGCCAATCTAGTAAAAACGATTATCCAAGACTCCACGCGTCGCAAATTTTTTCAGTCATAAACTTATCTAATGTATAATATCCTAAACTGTTTATATCATTTTTAAATATTTTACAAGCGCGGTAAGGACTCCTATTATTAGATGATTACTGCTCAAATTAACGTATGCATCTATCTAGAAGAATTAAGTATCAATAAATGATTTGACAAAACAACAAGTTTTTAACTGTCCTTTTCCCCATACTTTGCCACTACACATGCAACAGTCCATGACAACTTTACTGTGCGGACTTAATTTTCAACTGTGTGCGTGGTTTTCTTATAAATACCAAATTTGTATATAAAGCTACCCACCCCATTTGAATATTAACAACATACTCGTTTTGAACACCTCTGTGAATGAATGTATTCGCAACATATGAGTTGTAGACAAAGTGGTCATTTTTTTTTTTTTTACGACAAATGTTTTTGTTGTTGTTGTTGTAATAACAAACATAAATGCCTAATTTTACAAGCTTTACATGAAAAGTTGCCCACACATTTCTATATTGACCTTTTTTTGCTGTGTTTGTGGCATTAAGGAATGCTCCTTTCTCTTATTTGGTTTTGTTCATTTATTTGTAAAGTTGGTAGTTTTTGGTTTTAATTATTTTAACGATGCATGTAATTGTATGTTTTGTATTATAATTTTTCCTAATTGTTCTAGTCTTTTATTTATTTGCTCATTAAAATGTTGGTTTGTTTTTTTTTCTAGTAGTTGTTATTTTGTTTGGCTTAGAGTCAAAAATTTGGTAACAAGTTTTTTAATGTTAATGATTTGTTAAATAAAATTGTTCTGTCCTCCTATATCGTTTTAAATGCTCCATAACCTTTACATAGCTTATATCCTTTGGCTGGAGTAAATGTTTTATGACTTTAATATATGAAATATGTTTAAAGTATCAAGTTTATAAATAAAATATTGTTACGATGATAATCGCGAGCTCTTGCCTAGATAAACTTAATGGTATGAATACTTGTGGCACTCACTATTCAAAAAGTTCCAGAAATAAAGATAGCGACAATATTTGGCATCCATTGTACGGACAGCACTGTAACAAAAACAAAATACAGCACCTATAAGCTCACACAAGTTTTCAGGAAAGTTAATACACATAGAAGAACAACAGCGATATAACATCAAAACGTAAAGGCAAATTCCAGGAATTGAGTTGTATGAATAAACACAAGCAATGCCACAATAAACAAAGCAGACAGTAGTTACAAAAACAAACTTGATAATAAAAAAACAGCAAAAAAGGTTGTTTTTATTAAAGATAAAGAAGTATCTACTGGATTCTTGCGTATTCTTCAAGTTTCTGTAAACTACTATAAAAAGGCCTGGGTGGTCAAGCGGGAAGTTGGTATCGAGTAAAACGTTAAAGTGTGAACAGCGATTATAAAAAGTGTTGACTTTAAATGTTAAAGCAAATAAAGTAACAGTGTGTAAAAGTAAAATTCTGCCATGCATACTAATTTAATAAACTAAATAATTAAAAGAACCTGCTATAAACACGTTTTAAAAAGGTTAAAACGGAACTATTTTTATGTAAATTTAAAATTAAAAGAAAAAAAAAGTATTTTAGAAATTTTTAACAATTTTAAGTTTTTTGTGAAATTTTCCAAGCATGACTGTAACTCGACATTGAATAAATTTAAATAAATGTTTATTGAATTCATAGTTTTTGGTTTCCTCTTCAAAGTCATATTTGAGATATTTTTTTGAGTTTAATATTTTCTTTTGTTTATAAAACACAAAAAAATTTAAATCACGATATATTATTATTTTATCATACTGCCTAATATATGTATACCATGAGTATATCCTTGGGATGAAAGTTAATTGGATGCCTCTTAATTTAAACCAAATTTAATATCAAGTTTTATTTGTGGCACCAGGTTGCAAAATGTGTTCGAAAATCTTCTGATATGAAATATTTTTGGAATAAAAAATTTACTTTAAGGAATATCTTAATGCTAATAAAATAATTATTAATTTAAAAGCAGGAAACCAAAACCTAAAAAATAACTACATAAAGCAAATTACAGCCGGTGTTATTTTTGTTTTTTTTAACAGCTACATTTAGAGTTGGCAAGTACCAACCAAACGTAGTATAAGAACTTTAATGTTATTGTACTTGATTTTCTTGCATTTCTCATTTGGTCTATGAAAGTTCAGGCATAAGACGTTTAAGCTTATCAAAAATGTTAGGTAAAAGGCTCTCTGATGAGCTGGCCTAATCACCTAGCGAAATGCGCATAGCTTATCCACCCGCAACAATAAATTGCTACTTTCTATAATAAAATGAGCTTGCAAGTAAATAATTTGCTTAAAAATGATTAATTTCATTTTTCACCAAAAGGAATAAAAAAATCCTAAAAACCTCGACTTTAAAAGAAAATATATAAATCGACCACGTAAATAATTTACAATTTTTACTGACAAAAATCTTCAACAATAACGAAAAATTCACTTCACTATTTGGTATAATTATTTTTAAACAATTAATTTCAATTACTTGTATAAGTTGACAAAAAAAATGGGTCGTAAGACTGAATTAAATATTGAAATTACAGCAGCAATATTTGGAAAATATAAATATATGCCAACTGTCGAAACAAACGGATGCGTTATCAGATTAATTAAGAAAAATAGACCGGAGGTATATGAAATGTAGGGTTCTTCAGTCATATAGTTTTGGTGAATAAAATCAAACACTTAAGTTTTTAATTTAAACAGTTTATTGTAAAATATTTTGGAGGATTTCTCATTTTAATCATATTTAATCAATTTGAACGTTTTACTCCTTTATTATTATAGACTTTGATTCTTAACTACTTTTTACTACTTTACAACTTTTCACTATTTTAAACTTCACAGTTTGGCTGCTGCTGGACGAATTCACTCACCTTTTTATACTTCCTACTCGTTCGTTTTGGATTCTATACTATTCTAACTGGTAGTATAATATGTGTTTGTCCTTATAAGTACAATCTGTATAACACAATGTCAGTCCGATTTTATCTCAGGCCTACTATTTTTAGTCTATAGAATTGTCAGTTATTTGTCAGTTATATTAAAAGAAACTAAATCTTTTAAACACCAAAAAAGCCTTCAATTCGCTAGAGATATTATAAATAAGCTTTTGAGATTTTGGCGAAAGTATTACGGACAGATGAAAGTTCCTTTGTGTCTCATGGCGCACCCAAAGGTATACATATAGACGTATGTGTGTACATTTGCCTCAAACAGTTCCAACGAAATTTGATGCAATAACTGAGACAAAGCGGCATGGCGGAACCATTGTAATGTTCTTGGGATGTGTAACAAAAGTGTATATATGCATTGCATAATCACGCATTTGTCTGGGGAGATAAAATTCTTGGCAATGCCCCTTGCCATAAGGGGCAGTTGGTTACTAGCTTTTTGAGAGAAATTGCGGTAGAAACACTTAACTAACCGCTTCAAAGCTCCAGTTTAAAGGGCAAACAAGTATTTACTTAACTTATAAAAGGTATAAAAGGAAACCCTTGAACGAAGTTTTTATTGAAATGCATTGTAAGCTGGTATGAGATAACCGAAACGATTTTGTAATTTCACCTAATTATCCATAGATATTTAACTGATATTTTTAAACTTATTTTCGACTTTTAAATTATATTTAACTCAAGTTCTTATTCCGACACAATGTTTATGCGCCAAACCAAAAAAGAGTTGGTAGCTTCATGAATTAAACCGATAAAGGGTCATTGATCAAGTTTTTATGTATTATCGAAGGAGTGTATTATAGAAAACTTGAAAATCAAGCGAAATAAATAAATACTTAAGGCAGCTGGACCAGATGGAATATTTCAACGCTGGCCTAAGTTTTGTTTACACACCAAAAAGCGGGCAGGATAGACTTCAGACCTAACCCAGGTGAAGCAATTTATGGGACTCTCAAGCATATCAGCGAATTAGTCGTCTTACTTTATTCCTGCTTAAAGCCGTGGGGCGTATAGTTGACTACATAGTTAAAAGTAGGATATGACTTAAGTTTAGACAACATGATAAAAAAATATTTTGAAACACCCAATAAGATTGTTACTTAAATTTACTGCAATAAATAGCGACCCTCGTTGTTCTCAACATTCATTCCTCTCTTGGATTACTATCAACAAATCCGCTGTTTAGTTAAAATACTTGCCAACATGTTGATGTTAAAACGCAACTAATGCGGATTTATAACTTGCCCACTCAATGTTAATGGCAACTTGTCGTTGTTAAATTTGATGTTGCTTTTAAAAATAGTTAAACGTATATAAATTACTAGTTTTAAACTGCAATTTGTTAATATTTTTATATCTTACTAGTGCTGCCAACTCCTGAAAAATTCAGAAAATTTATTAGTGCAAAATTAAGAGCACAAAATAATTATGGAGAGCGAGCAGTTTAAAAATTTGGTTTTGTAACCGCTTTAAAGCCAGTTTTCCTGGTTTACAGCTGTCGGTTATTTAAAATGATTTTATTTGAATATCAAATAGACCAGTTGGCAAAAAAAATACGGTTATATTCAAGAAAATATTAAAGTATTTAAAACGCTGAAATGATTTCTAACTAATAGAGAAAGCCCTTCGTTGATAGTAGAAATTATATTTTCCATGTCATGTAAGTTTGTAAGCTTTTGGCTTTGATTCTTCTGGAGAAGATTTTTTGTGTTCAGTAAGGGATTTTATTTTAAACAGTGTTGCCAAAACGGCGGTTCTTCCGTCACATCTAGATGTTTTTCGTCATCAAAAGTAGGAACTATATAAAAATGTTTTGTGAACTGTAACATTTTTTAGGTTTCTAGCGATTTTCATGGTAAATTAACTTATTTGAATTTAATAGAAAATAGCAGTGTTAAAAAATAAGAACAAAGTTCAGCTAAATTTAATAAATTGAAACGTCATTCTAACTTTGAACTAGATATGTAAATCACACGTGCGCATAATATGGTGGAGTCAAATTTAGATTTAAACAAAATATTCTGGACGTCGAAATCAATAAGATACAATTAATTATTCAGCTGCTCATAAAATTTGTTTTTCTTTTCAATTAAATAATTTGAAAGCGATTGTCTTCCATTTAATTGTTTATATTAACATATTTATTACTACCTCCGATATTGATTTCGTTCTCATGGCAAATGGTATTTCTACTAGGAAGTTCCGAAAAAGTTTTGATGTTTGATGAAAAGCGTTGGAATTCACTATAGTTCTCAGAGCGCTACCAATATGCAAAATGAATGGATGGATGGGGTTCAGCTGGTTTTTATAATATATTTAAAAAGTTTCGTAAAAAATAATTTTTTATATCTGTAATATAATCGAAGTGCAAAGAGGTGCAATACAACAAGTTATCGGATTAATTTTGCTGCTTTTATTTAGCAGTTAGTGGTTTCTAGCTGCTTTTAGAATGCTATCTGGCGGAAAGTGGCCCTAAAAATTTGGCAAAATTTATTTTTAATATGTACTTTTTGATTTGACTTAATTTTTTAATTTCTCTAAGTCCAAGACCAGAACACGTAGTCAAAGTTACCATATGCAAGTTTTTGTAGATGGAAAGATGTATTCAAGATACTTTTTAATTTTAATCCGTCCCAATTTATTTTTATGACCCCAGTTTTTTTTAACTAAAATAGAAAAATGGTTTGTGTTATAATTTTTATGTTTTAATGAAAGTGGTATCCAAATTACAGGGACTTTGTAGAAAATAGATATACAGAGCTTACATAATTTCAAGAAAAAGAAAATGGCTTTAATAGATAGGTAACTTACTGCCATTCCAATTCCACCAAAGTTCTTCAGAGTAAATAATCCAAAGGTGTTTAGTTGCACGATCTTAGGCCAATTGACTATGCATGTGGCGCTGTTTTTAGTAAACATCGTATTCTTTTGGGGCCCCAAATAATTAGTATTCATGTATTTATACTGTTCTCCATGGCGCTTTGCCTATTTAGGCTCCTCCTAAATTCTACGTTTACAGCTGCACTGTACGACGTCTTTTCACATGCATATTAACATTTTAACCCAAAAACTAATCGCCTCCTATGGATGTGTATCTGGTATATTTTTTGTTTTCTTATCGTTTTTTAATGAAGTTTTTTCAAATTATTGGCAACACTGTTCATAGCGTGTGGGAATTTAGTGCATAATTTTCCCATTTCAACTAACAAGAAAAAAATCTATAAAATGTGTCTTTTATGTGCAGTTGTCGGCAATAAACATAAATATTTATATGATTCCTAGTAGACCACCCATGGCTTCAGCATGACGTCTACAACATGCACAGTGTAAGTCGGCATTTATTTGAGTATATTGCTATTTTATTGAAGTAAAACTGTAAATATGATTTATAATTTATCATATTCAAAAAAATATTAATTAATTAAATCTTTTAAAACGCTGAAATTAATTCTAGCTAATAGAGAGAGCTTTTCGCTGATAGCAATTAAGACATTTATTTCAGTGTATAAAGGATACTGCAGTGAAGTACAAGTAGAAATTAATTATATTTTCCATGCTCTTCTTAGTTTGAAAATGTCATCTTAGTTTGTAAGCTTTTGGCACACACTTCAATAGTGTGATTTGGGGATATGCATAAATATTCCTATGAGAAGTTAGCCGATCTAGTTTTGGCTAGTATTTCATTATTATCTTTTCCTTCGAAGCTACTATTGCTATTTTTAAGCCCGAACTACGGTACTTTATTATAATAAAATTTACATAATTTGTATCGCTTTATCAACCTGTAGTTCCAGTTCCCAGCCGTCGGTTTTGTTTTGTATTATAAATTTCATCCTCTAATGTCGAATATACCGGCTTTTATAACTTTTCTGTTGATATTTTAGTGTCTTGGTGCCACATAGCAAAAAATAAAATTTAGAATCCAAAACACACGAAGACAAACAAACAATTATTTAATTTCTAACCTAAAAAGATGTTTGACACCAGTTTAAGAGATTTTGCATGTTGTTTGTTAAGTGCTCTATTTGCTAAGACATAAATTAAACTTATATTTTTTGTCAAAATCAGCTGATATACGGATGATTGCCATTGAAAAGAGAAGGCTTAGAAGGCAGTGACAAAATTGCTTGTCTTAACATATAAATTTTTTTTGTTATACTTATATTTCATTTTATTGAATCTTTCTACTAAAGAAATTCACAATAAGTGTTCAAATCTTACTTCTAAATTATTATTTACTAGTTATTACCAATGTAATAACTAATTTTTTGTATTTAAATCTTAAAAATCTATCTTCTATTGTGTAGAGAGCGCCGCCTCGCCAGGCTCAATGTGTCAGTTCTGTGGCCGTCAAATTGCAATAAATTTCGTGCTAGAGTGTTGGGATATGCGACAAGTTTGTTAACGTATTTGGACGTGTACGTTTTAACTTCTTCGTAGATAGTGGGAACTTTGAGATCCCATGTATATTTTCATTTCTTATATACCAGGGTGCGCATACGATAAGACGTAAAATCCTAGACTGTCTTCTCTGTAACTTCTGGATGTTTGATGCACAGGCAGTACCCCACAGCTGAATACCATATGGCCATATTGGCTTTATAACGGATTTGTATAAAAGGACTTTATATTTCAAAGCTAAATTTGAGTTAGGACTTATTACCCAATGCAGTTGATTTGTTCGAATCTTTATGGACGTTATTTTTTCGTCAATGTGACGGGATTAAGTTAGGCGCCGATCTAGGTGGATATCTAAATATTTAACGTGCGTTACATGAGCACATTTAGATGGATTTACCTTTATTCTCCACTGTTTTACCCAGTCTTCTAGCTTATGAATATGGGACTGCAGTTTTTCAGATGCATCCTTTGGATCATTACTGACACTTATAATTGCAGTGTCGTCTACAAAAGTTGATGTATATGTATGTGGGCTTGTCGGCATATCCGCTGTATAGATGATATATAATAGCGGCCCTAGCACACTACCTTGAGGTACTCCTGCACTGATTTTCCCATTTCTTGAAAGCTGATCCTTTGACCTTACTTTAAAAGTTCTATCTGACAAATAACTTTTTATAAGCTTATGGATGTTTTCAGGAAGAACCCGAGCTATTTTAGTAAGTAGCCCATCGTGGCAGACTTTATCAAATGCTTGCTAACATATAAAATTGAAAAAAAAAACGTAAGCCAAAATATCCCACGCATATAATTTAGACAGAAACATGATTCTGCTATCGAGAGCTGTGAAAAAAACTTGAATCTAACAAAAAACACGACTTATAGGCTGTGGAAAGATGTAAGACAATTACAATTTCCTATTGCCTACGAATCCTCACTAAGACTTGAAGACCGCATTTGGGCTAAAAACTCTAGAAAAAAGCGCAAAGTCTTCAAAAATGAATATCAGTGTCACTAGGATTAATCGTATGGAATTTCAATCTTCAATTGAATCAACAATTAAAACTCTATTAATTATCAAGTAATTTTAATTCTTTAGGCATGAGTTCGTTTTTCATGCCTAAAGAATTAAAATTACTTGATAATTAATAATATTTGTAGTTCGGAATAAAACAATAAAAATTAAAACTCTAGATATGCGAAAATCTACCGGCCGTGATCGAGGAACTGACCTAATTATGTTGCAAGTTGGCTTCTTCTCATGCTCTTGGAAGATGTCTAAAATCGTTATGATCCCTAAACCAGGAAACTACTTAAGTTCAATTACGCCATACAGTCCTATTAACCTATTATTTTTTTTTTTTTTGAAAAATTATTCGTTTTGTGCTTAAAGCCTTATCTTACTCAACATAGAATTGTTAACGGTGACAATAGATTGGAAATTGAAAACAAGCAATACTGTTCAGCTTTATTAACTGACAATTCCCAGGCGTTCGATATAGTCTGACATTATTGGCTGCTCACAAAAATAGCTCAAGGTTTTCCTGAAAACTCCCACAAGCTTCTTTAGAGCAATTTAACAGAATGCTTAAGGAGAGATCAAAGAATCAGTTTTCTAAAAAAAAAGAAAAACTCAGCGGGAGTCCCTCATGGTAGTATACTACAATTTAAGCTAAATCATTTTTTTGTACAATATGTGTCAAGAATGATAAACTAAAGATTACGCCTTGCGCATGATTTCCCGTTAGATGACGTAGTTGGGCTATTTGAAAGGTTTCCAAGTATTTTTCATATGTGAAAATTAACATTTCTTCTGAAAAATGTGTGCATTACGTGAAAGTTGGCAGCCCTGCAATATAAATTACATTGACAGTTTTCAAAAAATATATTTATTTATTCTTGAAATATACATTGAATTTTGTGAAAAATTTAGTGAAAAAGAACGTTAAAAAAATTAACATTATAAAATAAATTAGTGAAGTTTCTTAAAAAAGCTACAAAACAAAGAAAAACTAAAAAGAAATATTGCCGGAAAATAACAACATGAAGTGTGCAGTGGGCAAGTGCAAGCAAAATAGTGGTAAAAAAAACAAGTGAGAAATTAAAAAAAAAATAATTTATCCCGTATTTTTAATGAAATTTTAATAATTTTTAAAATGATGTAGATGTATCATTTTATGTATTTTCAAAAAATGCAGTTCAAAGGAAGTCTTGGGTACACTTTTGCAACAGGTGCAAAGCCATAAATCAGAACGAAAAATGACACTGAAGATGGCACATAGCCGAAACCGGTTTGTCTCCAAACCAAACTTGACAAGGGATGACGGAAATTCGTTCCAAAATTCTACATAAAGCCATAAATGTTGAAAAGGAGAAAATTTGTTCCTTACATTTCACCCAAGAAGACTTTGAAAGAAATTTGAAATTTGAAATGGGTAAGTTCCACAATATAAATTTAGCAGTCCTTTACTTAATAGTTAAGAACAGGATTTAGCAACCGGCGTACACCAAAATTAAAACCGGGAGCAGTTCCGACCATAAATACGGTCGATACAGCAAAGGCAACTGAAATTCCAAACAAAGTTAAAACTGCAAACGAAGTTGAAATTGAGAACAACGTTGAAATTTTAAAGTGCGAGGAGAAAAGCTCTCCAATGACGACTGAAATTCAAGAAGACAGTTTACAACAGTACATAAAAAGTTTGGAAATGAAAATGTATGTAAGTTTTCGAAAAAAATTACAAATGCTCATTTAAAATTATTTTTAGAGATGCATTGCGCCAGGAGAATAGTATTCTGAAAATGTCACTACAAAGTCAATCAGCCATCACCATAAAAAATTTGACACTTGTTGGAAGCAAAGGACATTGAAAGAAACGATGAAGTGAAAAAACTTTTTTTTAGATGTAGAATGTACTTTAGAATGAGATTATTAAATACTGAAATGAATTTCTCAAAATATTAGCAAAAGAAAAAGGAAAATAAATAAAATAATAACATAAAAAACCTTTTTTCACTTTATTTTATTTTCATATAATATTTCAATTAATAAAATATTGCTGGATAATTTTTATTTATTGAGTTTTCAATAAATACATTTTTGAAAAAAAGTTTTTGCTAATAAATAATTTTGTAGAAACAAAAGTTAAATTGTCCCACTGTTATATTTACATATAAATATAATAGTTTGACAGTCGAAAATCGTTAGCCAATAGGAACACAAATTGCGTGACGTCATTGATTCAACATGCGCAGAAAGTTTTAATTTTGTGTGAGTGATGGCATAATCTTTAGTTTATCATTCTTGATATGTGTTTTGTCTAAGCTTTTAGAAAAACTATGATAGCCATGTCGAACCAGAGAATACATTCCAAATATTTGAAACAATATGGTCGATTACAAAAAAAATCTTCATTTATTTACTTGTTAATGAATGAATTTTTATTATGGATTTGCCTTGCTTTTCCTATTATTTTTTTTTTTAAATTAGGCATTCTTTCTTGTCAGCTTATTTTAATACATTTTATAATCCTGTTGTCGTTAGATAAGCCGAGTATTTAAGTTATATATAATACTATTTTATGTTTAAATAAAATTTGTTTAATTAAAATTTATTTTTAGAATAAAAACGCTGTGAACTGAAAACATTGCGGGAGTTTTTATTATTGCTTCACGACAATAGATATTGTTACTATAGACTTTTTTAAGCTTCTTTGAAGTTTATTAATTCAGGCCTCTTAATTAATTTTCGAAGAAAGTATGTACATAAAAATGAAATACTCCCATACAAAATAAATATTAATTTTTCAGCTACTTGCACTTGACCGCTTTTTCTGAAACTTTGCACAAATATTGAGCTGTCATGACTATATAAATCACTATTAGAATTTCTATAACACTTTCCATCTAAATACTTCGATTGCTTGTACGTCAATTAAAACAAGGTTTTAAAGCAAATTAAATATGTAATTTCCTGACCCACTTTCATTTTAAACAACGATTTCTTAGTATTTATTTAGAGATTTCATGGATAAATTAACAAAACCTACATATATACAAATGTATGTGGAAAAACTGTCTAACAGTGATGCTTATCTTAAATGTCTTGATAGTCTGCGAGTTTATTAAAACACATTCGTATAATGACTTTATTTTCTTAAAAAAATTCAGTGAAAAAAACTGCGTCAACCGATCAATAAGATAGAAAAAATGCAAAATAATTTTAAGTCAATATACAAACACAATTACTATCTACCGGTACAAACACTAAATAAATGTGAGTGTAGGTGTGTGTTGTGTTTGGTTGAGTTTATCGTTGGCCGCGTCTATTGGATGTGTGAGTGAGACTACGAGTATGTCTAGATAATTGGCGGCGCTATGTCTATGAAAACGTTTCTAATTACATGCTCTGTAAAATAAAGCTAAAACCAATTTACAACAATACTTAATAACAAACACTAAATATCTACAAACACATTTTCATTATGGCACTGGTTATCGAGTTGTACATGTAGTATGCCGTACGTCCGCGGCGTAACAAATACAGATCAAATTTTATATAAACTTGTGCGAGTAAGTACTCACAAAGTAAGTAATTTTTATAGTAAACCAAACGAGCAATAACAATAATAGTTAGTAATAACTGCAGCTAACTTGATGGCTTGGTATCTACGTACATGGGTGTTTGAGTAGAAAGGGTGTTGCAGCAGGATTCTGTGGTTTATCTTTCTAAAAACTTGCTGGTCAAAAATCAATAAAACTCTTCCAAAGTTTTTACGTAAAAGAATAATTCGAAACAGCGTTAGTCTCTGAATATGGTGGTAGTAAAGACTACCTTCCTTCCAGCATTATATATTGAAACCAAATGGTAGCCATACGAGTATTTGAATGAAATTGAATAAAGTGCCTGGGTCCTGGCACTGAAACATCACTTTCGAATTATTGCTGTGAGTTAGGTCTAATAGTTTCCCTCATTGAAGCACCCTTTATTTCACTGAAACTTATCTTACACATAAATATACAAATCTATTGAACCTCAAACTAAAAACTGAAGTCAACCACAGGTATTGGAGGAAAAAACAAAAACTTAACTAAACGAAATAATGCCTATGAAATGAAATTGTAATCTTTTTACTCGTACAGTGGACTACCACGGTTAAATGGTGGGTATTTAACGTTTTATTTTGTTGTTATTGTTGTAACCATTTAACCATTCGAGATCATTTGATAACAAAACGCAACCTGTATTTAACTCAAGCGATTGAGTTGCTCATGTTACAGATAATTGGCATTTATGTCGCCTGCATTTATATACAAAAACACATACATATAGGCAAACACACACACAAATATACCAACAGATAGATAGAGTTGGTGCTGGTTGGTAGTTAGTATTGGTTTACCAAGTATCCAGCAGAAAATACCAATCAATTGGTCAGACAGGAATACAAAAATGGGAGCAAAAACAAAAAGAGGTACACAGAAAGAAAAGTTAGGATGCTGTAATTACAACTTATATAAATAGAATCCGGTTCCGGTTTTTGAATTGAACAATATTCGAAATTTGTTAGGAGAAAGTATATGCAAATGAACTAAGCCTAATCGGAATGAGTAGCTCGTTGTATGTAGTTAATTGCTAACATTTTGTTATGCATATGGATGTAACTGTGCAGACACTGTAGTTTTAAATTATATATTGCTTAGTTCAGCTCATCAGGAAACCTTTACCCAAATTTTTAAAAGAACTTAAACGTCTTATGCCATAAATTATTTAGACCAAATGAAATATCCTAGAAAATTAGAAAATTTAAGACAAAAACATTAGAGTTTTAACAAAAAGCCCCACAATAAAAAACTTTTTATTTTATTTTTCTTAGTTGGCCCATAACGTACTACACACCAAACGTAGTAAGGCAGCTAAGAAAAACACATATCACATAATCAAAACAATAAAAAAGAACGAAAAATGACACTGAAGATGGCACATAACCGAAACCGGGTTGTCTCTAAACCAAACTTGACAAGGTATAACGGAAATTCGTTCCAAAATTCTACACTAAAAAATACTTATTTCAACTATTTTACTTTACGAACTAAGTTCCTACATATCTGCGCAACATTATCTATATCTGTTTTAATATTAATTCCTTTTGTGATTGGTGTGTTAAAAATTAACTTATAACGATGCCTGCAACTAATCTCTGTGTTCAAAATCCATGTGTTTTCATAGTTAGGATAATGATTAAATTCCAATTAATGAGAACATAATGCTGTATTAAGGAAATAACTGCAATTTAGATATGATTTATGTCCAGCTATTCTATTTTTTTCCAATCAAAGAATTCAGTCTTTTAATAAGATGTTATTCCAACTGCACAAAAAAAGGCAAAACAAGAAATCTTGCCAAAATTTTAAATTTCACAACAAAAAGCGTTGTATCGCCAAAATGTTGCTATTTCACAAAAAAAGTAGAAAATTACAGCAAAAACAATTTTTCGAAAATTCACTAAAAAATCACTAAAAAATTTAAAATTGGTCAACAAATTTTAAAATCTAAAAAAAATATGGAAATTTCGACACAATTTAGGAATTCGCCAAACTTTAAACTTTACTAAACCAAACCATATGCCAAAAAATGCGAAGTTACGAAAAATCCGAAATTGAACCATAAAATTAGGAAATATTCAAAAGATCAAAAAACTATAATAAAACAAAATACCGCATAAAACGAGCTGTTACCTAGATTGCCTATTAGGCTTAGCACCTCGTTGGCATAGAGTTTATGCAAAGTGGCTATTAATTCGTCTGCTAACTTATTACAGACCAATCCTGAAGTTACGGAGAATTTTCCAATTCAAGAATCTGTTCTTCGGTTAATAACAAATCGTTAGCTGGAGGTTAGCAGTTCGTTGGCTAAATTTTTAGAAATGTGTTATAAATAAACTATATGCTAACTTTATACTAACAATTTGCTATTAGCTAACAATTTTACTAATTTTGAACTAATATATCTTGTAGCCATATATTTGGGGGTTACAAAATTGTTCCTATATAAAGTCTGTATCCGGCAATTAAAAATGTAAGTAATGTTTATTGGTTAAGTAAAACTGTTTTTTTTTATTTAACTGTAATAAATTAAGAGTTTTTTTTATACATCACGTAAATAAGTAAAAACAAATTTCAGACTTACTCGTTGTTTAGTTCAAATATATTATAATAATAATAACATATATATTATAATGAAATAACAAAATATAATAATGAATACCGCCATCCTTACTTAAAAAATTCGAATAGGCATTAGGGGCTAAGCGGTCCTATATAATCGAATGATGTTGATCTTCAGGCATTATTTATTGCGGCCTTTAAAGAAGTCTTTGTATCAAATCACTTTCTGCCACCGTATACTTTCTTAGCAAGCCACCACCAGACATTTTCTACTATTTAAGATCTGGAGAATATGGACGCGTATTTAAAAATTCAACATCTTGCTTGCGAATCCACTGGTTTACAGCTATCACAGTGTAACGTCGCTTAGAATTGCATTTCATCCATTTTTTTATATAAAAATTCCTTATTCGATAGATGCATAAGAAAACTTTTAATTTATTACAGGTAAATAAAAGTCAAAAAAATCCGTTCACAATTTTTATCAAATTAATAATAAGAATATGACCTTTAACAGTATATTAGTCCAAAATTGATCAAATTAAATTCCTTAAGTGATTAGCAATGTATATCAACTGAAACATATTCAGTAATTTTCTTGAACTATTCAGCAATTGGTGTATATGCTTATTTATCAAGTATCTTAAGAATTAGAAACGGATTAAGGACCATTTAAAATTGCGCACAGTGTACTGATATATATTTGAGCTAAAGCAAATATTAAAATCAACAAACTCTTCTGTATCGTATATCTCCCTCAAATACAACAAGTAAAATGGATAAACATGATACATATATCAGCCATTCAATGGCTTTTTTTTAGCGAATGATGCATGGGCGGAGGTAGGAGTGCGGACACGAAACAGACAACAAACCAGCAACTAAACTTTAATTTACTGACAAACCAGAAGAACCGCAGTTTAAATGTTTATAACACGACAAAGCGTCAAGTGCTTTTCGTGGCAGTACCAAATTCGCGCCAATATCAACAATTTCAACTCTACTTGAATTAAAGAGATACAGGCAACTAAAAACAACAACAATATGGTAAAAGTAAATTTAACAGCAAAAAATAATAACTTGTACTTGTGTGTGTTTCCTTTTATTATATAAAATATATTTATTAACCTTTTTTACAAGTTTTCATTCGAAACCTCAGGAACGCCTGCCAACAACATAGAACATCCATATATTAATTAATTTCTTAAGCTTTTTGGTCCCATGTTTAATTTTTTACATTTTCATCAATAAATCGATTTACATCTACCAAATGAGACACAGCGAACGAATTTTATGCACCCTTCTCTTTCAAGTATTCTTTTTTAATACCGCTTATTGTTGCTCAAGTTTTGCATCCACAGTGTAGTATTTAAGCTTTTCACATTGACATGCCATAGGTTATTGACAACAATAGCAAAATGAAATTTGGAAAAAAGGAATTTTAGAGAAATATAACGAAATTTAGAAAATTAAATCTGTTGGCATATAATAAATGCAAATAGCCCGACCGTTGGCTTTATTAGTTCTTTGAAGTCACAGTTCAGCTTACTTGACTGAACTAATTCACGCAGTGAGTTCAATAGTGTCAATGACGTTTTTAAACGGTCACTTGTCCGAGCTGTTTGTGTTAGAGATACTACTGTAATGTGCGAGAGAAAAGTACTGGTATTTTTAAAATAATTTTACAATAAAGAATACAAAAACATAAACAGCAAACAACTGCAAAAGCGAGATGTCTATATTAAATCAAAAGTTTATGGGAAATGCAAAACGCAAGGAAGAAACATGAACAACGTACCACTAAAACGTTTAGTTCTGAAATAAACTTAAAGAGCGTAAACGAAACTTAAGAACTGAACTACGGGCTGGAAACGCTCAGAGCGATGAGCGGCGGACTTAGTTCAGTTGTGTGAATAGTTTAGTTGAACAAGTTTGTTTATGAACTAGACAACTGCATTCGCACTATCCACGAAGAAGTAAGGAAACTCGCCAGCAATAATGTACGCCAACTAGTGGTCTGTCTCAAGTCTCTCGTAAATGTTTATTGCGATTTGATGGGCACCATAACATAAGAAGAACAAACATATTGAGCCTAGCGAGACCGCTCTCCCAACCCAGTAGTAGATAGTATGTAAATTAGTTATTTCATTAGTAGTAATTAATAAGTAATAACTTAAAATTAAGATTTAAATACTCATTGGCGATATTCAGTGATTGCCGCAATTGCTCTTGCAAAAGTACAAATGCAAAGTATCGTAACTTTTTTTTTATCGAATTCAACAAAAAAAAACCCAAAATTTTTGTTGAATTTCATAATAAGCAACGATATTTTGCATTTGTACTTTTGCAATACCATTTGCACCAAAAACTGAATACCGCCATTGTTATTTTATATTATAAATATTTTATATTATAAGAGGCTCCGTTTAGTTTTACGAACATTTTGCTTTAAAAACATGCTCTGAAATAACGTCCAGTTATCAATCAATTACGTGCAAGACTGTTGGGATGTAGGACTATTTTGCTTACGTATTTGGACGTGTATGTTTTAACTTCTTCCTGGACATTGGGAACTTTTAGATCCCTATGGATATTTTCATTTCTTATGTACCAAGGGCGCATATGATAAGATGTAAAATCCTAGACTGTCTTCTTTGTAACTTCTGGATGTTTGATGCACAGACAGTACCCCACAGCTAAATACCATTTGACCATATTGGCTTTATAACTGATTTGTATAAACGGACTTTATATTCCAAAGCCAAATTTGAGTTAGGACTTATTAGCCAATGTAGTTGATTTGTTCGAAGCTTTATGGACGGGACCAAGTTAGGCGCCGATCTCGGTGGATACCTTAATATTTAACATGCGTTTCCGCTGGAACAGTGGTATTAGTTATTGTGATTGGTGGACAATTTTACCTTCTAAGGTTACATGAGCACATTTCGGTGGATTTACCTTTATTCTCCACTGTTTTAGCCAGTATTCTAGCTTATGAATATGGGACTGCAGTTTTTCAGATGCATCCTTTGGATCATTACTGACACTTATAATTGCAGTGTCGTCTGCAAAAGTTGATGTATATGTATGTGGCCTTGTCGGCATATCCGCTGTATAGATGATATATAGTAGCGGCCCTAGCACGCTACCTTGAGGTACTCCTGTACTGATTTTCCCATTTCTTGAAAGCTGATCCTTTGACATTACTTTAAAAGTTCTATCTGACAAATAACTTTTTATAAGCTTATGGGTGTTTTCAGGAAGAACCCGAGCTATTTTAGTAAGTAGCCCATCGTGGCTGACTTTATCAAATGCTTGGGAAATGTCTATAAATAAAGCTGAACAGTATTGTTTTTTTTTCAAAAGCCGATCTAATAATGGTAACAATTGCTCAATATTATTATGCCCTTCTCGAAAACCAAACTGATGGTCTGGGATAACGTTTTGTTCACTTAGAAAAGGAGTTACACTCGTGACGAATAATTTTTCAAATATTTTTGACAAAACTGAAAGTAGGCTAATGGGCCTGTACGATGTAACCTGGCTTAAGTCCTTTCCTGGTTTCGGTATCATAACTATTTCAGACATCTTCCAAGAGCGTGGGAAGAAGCCGACGCGCATCATGGCATTAAATATGTAAAGTAAAATTCTCACATCTGAATTAGGTAAGTTTTTAATCATTGATCCTGTAATACGATCAGGACCGGCTGATTTTTTCATATCAGTGGAGATTCGGAGACAATAGGATATTGTAAGTGTTTATCGTTGGATTCAAGTTTTTTAAATAGCTCTCAATAGTGGAATCGTGCTTCTGTCTGAATTTATTACGTAATGACAAAAGTTCATTTGCAGTTTTATGTGTTGCGGTACTGCCTTCTCTTCGCAGTGACAAGCATCTGTATATCAGCTGAGGGCTCGTGGGATTTTCTGTTAACTAATGTTTCTGTTGATGTTGCAACTGTGGCTGCGGCAGCCACGACGAAATGAGCTACAACTGCTTAAATATCCGCCGAATTTCTCAGTAACATAATATCATTACCTTTTCATAGTAAATAACTTTGAAAAGTATAAACTTCGTTTGAGTACAGACGTGCTTCATTTTAAGCGCATAATTTATATTCATTTAAGGTGACTTTTTTATTTTAAAAATTGAACAAGTTAACAGTAAGTAACAACAACAAAATAAATAACAAAAAACAAAAAGCATTATAATATAGTGTGTGACAAAAAAGACAATAACAAAGTGCATGGTTAAACCTGTTTAAACAATTAATAGTGAGTGCATGAGCGCACCAAACATTAACGAAAAAAATACAAAAGGTAATAACAACAATGCTTATTACTCTTTTTCTTACACAAATGCTAATAATGCAATAAACAATATAAATAATAAAAAAAAACGATGACAGTGCTTTTTTAACCGCCAATTGACCGAACGCGTTCTTTATCAGCAAATATAAATATATCTGCTACAGAAACAACGAATTTAACAAATAAAACTAAAGAAACAAACAATACACAAAAAATAGCACAAAAAAAGAACCAGGTACCGTATCTAAACGCGTGCAAACTGGTATGGATCTGTACATAACCATAACGAAGAGGAAGGCGAGTCCTAAGTCTTCACAACAAGAGCTATCCCGGATAATGAAAATGCCGAACACACTGTAAGGGAACAAAAACCCCCACCAATCTACTTGCGCGAACAAGCGTCAAATACCATTGTAAATATGCTCTCCCAACTCGTAGGTAAAGAAAATTTGTATGTGGCTTCTGTACGAAGAGGACAGATACAAGAAACGAAGATCCAAGCCCACATTGAGAAGAATTATCGCCTAATCGCAAGTCGCCTCGATGCAGATAATAAGAGCTATTATACGTATCAACTCAAAAGTACTAAAGGTTTGATTGTCATTATAAAGGGCATTGACAGTTCTGTTCCCACTGAGGAAATATAAAGTGCCATAGAAGTGGAAAGTTATGTCGTAAGGTCAGTGCACAATATTCTAAATAAGAATAAAGTTCCCCAACCTATGCATCGTGTTGAACGCATCGCAGCTTAAATCCAAAAATTTGGTCGATCCTATATATAATTAGCGCTACCTTTTAAACAGAAGAATAACGGTGGAAGAGCCTCTAAAACGTAATGGTCCCCGTCAGTGTACCAACTGCCAGGAATTCGTACACACGAAAACCTACTGCAAGCTACCATCTGTTTGCGTTATTTGCGGTGATGCGCACCGGACTTTGGAATGCACTTCTT
Source organism: Phania funesta (assembly GCA_963932375.1). Taxonomy (NCBI): domain Eukaryota; kingdom Metazoa; phylum Arthropoda; class Insecta; order Diptera; family Tachinidae; genus Phania; species Phania funesta. Next base: position 33,625,249 of record OZ010655.1, on the reverse strand, counting down.
CCAAAACAGACCCCAAGGTCAAAAAATGCAGCAACTGTAGTGAAAACCATATAACAAATTACAGGGGCTACAAAGTATTTCAACATGTAAAAAATAATGCGAAAGTCGTACGTAAACCTGAATATGAGCAATATAGGTCTTCCAAATTTTCTCGGCTTCATGCTGGTTCTGTTGCTAGTACACAAGCTACATAGCGACACACTAAGCCAAACTATTCATATTCCCAAAAATTGAAAAATGATTTACCTAATGCGAATGCCAAAAGTTCTAATGCGCACAAGCATTCACTAACTAACAATTCCAGCTCGATCGAGAACTTAATACAGACAATGAATAATTTCATAACAACTATGCAGGGTATGTTTCAGGAAATGATGCGAACCCAAAACATGCTTCTGCAAGTTTTGCTTGGCAAAAAATGAACCAGTTAAAAATATGCTTCTGGAACGCTAACGGGCTCTCCCAACATAAATATGAAGTAGAACACTTCTTGCTAGCACATTATATAGACATACTATTAGTTTCTGAAACACACTTTACTATAAAAAACTGCTTTAGAATTGATGAGTTTTTTATATATGACACCAAACACCCAAGCGAAAGGGCATGTGGTGGGACTGCCATTATAGTCCGAAAAAACGTAAGGCATTTTCCATTGCCTGAATTCAGAGAGGACTTTTTGCAAGCCACGGCCATAAATCTTACAGATTTTAAAATTGTAGTCTCATCAGTGTATTGCCCGCCTAGGCATAAAATCGAACACCATGAACTTGCCAGGTTCTTTGCTACGCTAGGGCAAAAATTTATTACAATGCATAGCACACAACGCGATCAACTCTTAGTTAGTTCATCCTATGACCTATCTTCTGATCATTCACCTACAATTGGTTTTTTACACGACCGTTTTGTCACTGCACCTAAAACCCTTAGTTTCTACCCGAACAGAAATACGAACTGGTCAAAATATAAAATGTATGTGAGCTCTCACTTATCTTTGAACATCCCACTGAGAAATCCAGCTGATATTCATGCGTTCGGAAATCACTTAGAGAAGGTTTTCGCACCACATGATATAAGTAATTCTACTATTCCAATTATTAGTGACACCGTGAACGATCCTAGGAAATTTCGGTTGTCTTTTTTAAAATCGACAATTAAAAATACGGATATGAAGAAATCACGTGGACCTGATCGTATAACAGGATCAATGATAGAAAAAACTTACCTAATTCAGCTGTAAGAATTTTACTTTACATATTTAATGCCATGTTGCGAGTCGGCTTCTTCCCATGCTCTTGGAAGATGTCTGATATTATTATGATTCCGAAACCAGGAAAGGACTCAAGCCAGATTACATCCTACAGGCCAATTAGCCTACTGTCAGTTTTGTCAAAGATATTTGAAAAATTATGCGTCACGAATGTTACTCCTTTTCTAAATGAACAAAACGTTATCCCAGATCATCAGTTTGGTTTTCAAGCAAGGCATAGTATGATTGAACAAGTTCATAGAATCTTTATTTATAGACATTTCCCAAGCATTTGATAAAGTCTGCCATGATGGGCTACTTACTAAAATAGCTCGGGTTCTTCCTGAAAACACCCACAAGCTTATAAAAAGCTATTTGTCAGATAAAACTTTTAAAGTAAGGTCAAAGGATCAGCTTTCAAGAAATGGGAAAATCAGTGCAGTAGTACCTCAAGGTAATGTGCTAGGGCCGCTATTATATATCATCTATACAGCGGATATGCCGACAAGGCCACATACATATACATCAACTTTTGCAGACGACACTGCAATTATAAGTGTCAGTAATGATCCAAAGGATGCATCTGAAAAACTGCAGTCCCATATTCATAAGCTAGAATACTGGCTAAAACAGTGGAGAATAAAGGTAAATCCACCGAAATGTGCTCATGTAACCTTAGAAGGTAAAATTGTCCACCAATCACAATAACTAATACCACGGTTCCAGCGGAAACGCATGTTAAATATTAAGGTATCCACCGAGATCGGCGCCTAACTTGGTCCCGTCCATAAAGCTTCGAACAAATCAACTACATTGGCTAATAAGTCCTAACTCAACTTTGGCTTTGGAGTATAAAGTCCTTTTATACAAATCCGTTATAAAGCCAATATGGTCATATGGTATTCAGCTGTGGGGTGCTGCCTGTGCATCAAACATCCAGAAGTTACAGAGAAGACAGTATAGGATTTTACGTCATATCGTATGCGCCCCTGGTAAATAAGAAATAAAAACGTACATAGTTAAAACGAACACGTCCAAATACGTAAACAAACTAGTCGCACATCCCAACATTCTAGCACGAAATTCATTGCAATTTGGCGGCCACCAGGGACTAAAAAGAACTGACACATTGAGCCTGGCGAGGCGGCGCTCTCTACACAATAGAAGATAGATTTTTAAGATTTAAATACAAAAAATTAGTTATTACGTTGGTAATAACTAGTAAATAATAATTTAGAAGTAAGATTTGAACACTTATTGTGAATTTCTTTTAGTAGAAAGATTCAATAAAATAAAATAAAACATAAAAAAAATTCTCGGTGACAATTACGAGCGCACATACATTTTATATTTCAACGAATTCATATTTTAATTTGGGAAGGAAACTGGGTATTCAGATACAATGACAAGACTGTCGAGTAGTATAACTATTTTAGGTGAACGATCAGAATATAAATCGCAGGGTGGACCTACTAATCATTGATCACGTCGAATATTTTGACAATGGCAAAATCAATAAAGTCTGACAGCTTATTAAAGTCTATTGGCCAATTAATGGGTTTACTTACCGCTACATACGACGTCTAGCTTATTGGCTTGAACTGTATTATACAACTGTCTCCCTCTGTAGTTGAAAAGTCTGGATCCCCAATATGTCTAGTTTGCTTTGTTCAAGAGCAACTATTTTGGAGTCAAAAAGCAAAGATGAAATAATTGAATTGGAAAAAAGCTTTATTTAAATTTTCTTAAAGTTAAAAATAAAGCAATTTTTATAAATATTTTGGGATTTTCCTGACTTAATTAGTAAATGGATGGACTTACTAAAAAGATAATAAGGTAATTTTTGTAGAAAATCTTGGTAACTTCTACTTTAATATAAACCCATTTTAGCTAAATGTTATAGATACGGACCAGTTATCACAATGCTAAAAGATTTCACCTTCAGACCATCTAGATCACCCCTAACGACCACAACTCTTTAGTTTCTTTAAATACATATATGCACCAAGGACCAGTTGTTCGAATATAGGTTGACTATAGATTCACCACTGCCAAGATAAAGTAATTCAAATGATGAGATTAAGTCAATAAAACTTTTTTTAGATCCAGAAGTAACAGTTGTTGATATCTTTACTTAGAGATTTTAAATTATGATCAAAGTACTTACGCAAAAAGATTTGGTGATTATGCCAAAGAAACTGCCAGAATATATGCAACCAAATCAACTACACTGGTTAATATGTTCTAACTCAACCTTTGCTATGGAACACAAAGTCCTCTTGTACAAATCCGTTATAAAGCCAATATGCTAATATGGCATTCAGAAGTGGGGTACTGCTTGCGCATCAAACATTCAGAAGTTACAAAGAAGACAGTATAGGATTGCACGACTTAATATATAGTATGCGTCCCCTGGTACATAAGAAATGAAAATATAACCAGAGATCTAGAAGTTCCCAATATCTAGGAAGAATCAAAAACATACTCGTCCGAATACGTAAGCAAAGAAGTGGTCCATCGCAATACACTTGCGAGCGATTTACTTAAAAAAACTGACACATTGAGCTTAGCGAGACGGCTCTCGCAATAGTAGATAGTCTTCTATTATAAAGATTCGAATACAATAAGCTAGTTGTTACATTGATAATATCTAATAAATAATAATTTACTGTAAATTTCTTTAAACAGAAAGATATAATAAAATAAAATTAAAGTTAAAAAAAAAATTAAAAATATCCATTAAGCAATATGTCTACAAAACTTCACAAACCCACAGAAAAAGCCATTAAAAGTGATCCAGTATCACTTCGAGAACTATCCAGGATGAATGGAATGAAGCTTACAGATTCTATATTAACATGTAAGAGTGTGTTATTTAATTAAAAATATTATTCACGCATATTTTATCTGCACCGTTTCTATGTATGCACCTAAAGGTGGCATCACATGATTGCCGCAATGCACCAAATATTGCCTTATATTATGCCCCAATCGTGTGATTTCACAATCAATTAACACATGCGGCAATCGAGGCCGATATTGTGCTAGTTTTGCCCAATAAAATGCAGCTCTGGTGCGGCAATCGCGTGACTGACCAATATGCAACTATGTGACAATAGAAATAATAAAAATGCGGCAAAATTTATTGTGTTCTTGTGCGGCAAAAGAAGTGAACAATACGCAGCAATTTTAAATTTTTGTAAATAATTTGTCTTTTGTATGTGCGCATAAGTTTTTTTGTAAGTATAAATTATTTAATTATATTTCATATTATAATTATAATAACTTTCAGTTTTAATATGAATGTCAGCGTAGTGATGGATGATTCCATGACCAGTGAATATGATATAGAAAATTGCGAGGTTGTAATCTCAATACCTGTGACAAAAAAAAGGTCGAAGCCAAGTGTCACTTCATCGTGGTCACACACCCAAATCACTCAACTGATTCAGGGAGTAGAAGAACACCCATGTGTTTGGGAGTATTCGTGTCCAGAATATAAGGATAGGTGCAAACAAGAGCAAGCGTGGCGCGAAATTCAAAAGAAGTGTCCAATGCATACAGTGGAAGACTGCAAAGGTAAATGGGCCAATATAAAAACGGCATACCAGAATGTGAAAAAAAAACTTAAAGCAAAGTCTGGTCAGGGAGCAGATACATTGCAGCCACATTGGGCACATTGGAGTGCAATGCAGTTTTATAGCCGCCACGACAAATTGAAAACCACATGCTCAGTGTCTACACTAGACGAAGAAAATCCACAACCAAGCATCAGTGAAAGATCGAATGTTCCGCCTCCAGATGAAGAAAAACGAAAACGACGAGCGCGCTGTCAAATATCTGGAAACAGAAGAAGACAATTGGTATACGATTGGGATGTACTTAGCAGCGCAAATGCGTGAAAATGCAAAAAAAAAACAAAAAGACTGCCACCAAATTGCACATGCAACTTGTAAAGACTGCAAAGAAATTTATGGTAGAAACAGAGGCTGATGACTAGCTTTAAATATTAATTTTTTTTTAACTTTTTAATATTAAAGATATGATTATGTTATACTGCAGTACCATTGTTTTGGTTTAATAACACATTATAGTCTTAAGTTTCCTACTTTTGTTATCTTTTTCTTTATTTTTTCTACAAAGTGAATTGTTTTGTTTATGTTCGTTTTTTGTTCATTTATAAAATATTTAATTTGTAATAAATTTTTAATAAAATGAGCTACTTAAAATGAATTAAGCCATCTGTATTTTTTATATATATTTATACTGCCAAGGTAATTTACCAGTTGCTGACATAAAGTATTTTTCAAATTCTTCACGAGTAGCCCTTGCTTCAGCAGTTATATAAGAGCTTGGAATCTCTTCTGTTCCATTGTCATCAACAGGTGGAACATCATTTCTCCATGAACCCAGAATGCCAGCACCGTTATCGTCATATCGATCCGTCAGCATCGCTGTTGCATAATTTATTTTCTTTTTTAGCAAAAAATTATGCAAAGCGCAACAGGCCAAAGTCGTGGAAGTTGTTTTTTCTGCTTTTAGTCTGGAGGAATGAGAAAATATTTGAAAACGCTTTGCCATAATACCAAATGCATTTTCCACGATACGCCGAGCTCTAGATAACCGGTAGTTAAATATTATTTGGCCAGCAGACAAACCCTTACCCGGATAGAGTTTTAATAAAAGCTTTTGCATACGGAACTCGTCATCTGCTACTAAAACAAATGGTACTTTAACTTGGCGATCTGGCAAAGCTTTTGATGGTGGCAAATTCAGATGATTGCATTCTAAGGCAAGTTGGAAAGAGCAGTTTCCAAAGACTCCAACGTCAGACACGCGCCTATTGCTGCCTACATCAACATATAAAAAGTTGTATTCCGCATCAATAATAGCCATTAGAACTATACTGTGCGTGCCTTTATAGTTAAAAAATGTACTGCCAGCATTCGGTGGTGCTATCATATGCACATGTTTTCCATCAACCGCTCCTATACAATTAGAAAAGTTCCACAGCTTATCAAATTTTAAAGCCACCTCATTCCATTCTTCTTGTGTTGATGGTACCTACATACAAAACTAAAAATTATTGCACTCAATGAAACATTTCTTTTATTATTGTCTTACTTTTAAGTATACGCCTTTCAAGGTCTATAAATTGCATCAGAAACAGCCGGTAGGAATAGGAATATGGTGTTTGGTGCAATGCGAAAAATAAATCGAAAGACTTTTGTAGCTATCTCCGGAAGCTAAAAAGCGAAGTGTAGCAGCTAAGCGTTCACGAGCTGGAATAGCCATGCGCATGTTTGTGTCCCGCTTAACTCTTTGAATGTTTCGTCATTCATTCGAATAAAATTTTTAAATAAAAACTTCTGGTTATCAATTTCACGAAATTCTTTTAGTGTCTTCTCATATGCGCCATCAGTTTTTCTTTTTGTTAGCCAGTCTCTAACCCATACACTTCGTTTTTTTATATTTCTTTTTTTCTTTTGTTCATTTTTTTGTATATTTAATTTACATATTATATACAAAGCTGCTGCAATTTTTTTTCGTTTTAAAGAACAAATCATTTTTATGCACTAAACAAAACACAATTTTTCAAGTTCGCTTAACAGCTGACTCTCATAATGACAATACACAACCGTCTGAACAGACTGCGGCAATTATTGTTTCTCAAATGTTTTTTCGCGTTTTGCGGCAATCAAATTTGTACACAATGGGCCAATCATGTGACTGAAGAGAATATGATTGGAACAACTTCATTATTGTGCGGCAATTTAGCACAGTAAAAATTGGGCCAAATTGGCGCATTTGCGGCAATCATGTGATCCCACCTTAAATAGGAAAAATATAGATATGCTACTGGACATATACCCAAATGAAAAAGTCTAGAAATTCTGTGGCTGAACAAATCAGGCTTATGTGTTAAAATTTAAGTGAAAACAACGGCACTCGCAGTTATTTTCCTATATTTCTATAATTTATGAACCGATTTTGCTGATATTTGACCGCAAAATTCTTGAAACAAAAATTAAAACTAGGTGTTATTAAAATATTTTATTTATCCGCATATGGCCTGTTCTATTAAAGAACTTGAAAGAAAAAAACCCCACTTATTTATGCAAAGTGTTAAAAAAATTCTTAAGTTATGGACAAGAAAACCTCGCAAAGGGTGGACGGGTCAGTCTCTGAAGATACGCCTGAGGAAGTAGCTGGGACAGTCATGAACATTGTGTGGGAATGTCCAGCACTTGTTAGCATGGTGGACCTAAGTCTCAGACAAATGATAGCAATTAACAAGGGACTCCGTGGTGACAAAGACAATTGAGAAAATTGTTATCTAAATTTTGAAATCAATAAAAGTGTACCGTTCCAATAAAGATTTGCAATCACTGTTCTAAACTATAACGTTATCCCATGTGCCAAATACCCTATTAAAGTTTTTGAATCTTATTTTGCTTTCAGCAATGGCGATCAATGGCACGTTTACAATTTTATACATTATAAATATTTGAATATACATATATAATTTTTACTTATTTACATGATTTATTTTTAGGATGACAAAATAGTCGTACAATTTTAATCAGCCGTAATTTAGAATGGATATTTTGCCGCAGAAAAGTGTTCCAAACCTTCAAAATGTATACAAAGTATTCTTTAACAAGGTCTACTTACTAACCGTTTGTTTGCTTTGATGCAATAAAAGTCGCATCTATTTGAAAATTGTAGAAATGTATTGAAGACTTTCGATCCAAATCGGTTATCAATTTATTAAATCTGATCTTTCTGAAGTTACCAGAGTTCTTTATCAAATGTCATTTTAGCAAAATGCTAAATTCATATTTGGTAATGAGGTTGCGTATTTATATAAATCTATTGCCGTTTTCTGTAAACATGAATTTTCTATACCTGCAATAAAGTTATTTCAATTTTTATTATTTACGTACGATATGCTAAAAGAAATATTTCGACTTATCTACGTTTAACATGTAACAAAGTAACAAGTAACAACATAAAAGAATTTGTAACAGTTAAATGTTTTTAACAGTTGATGCTCCAAGTCTGTCTAGTGTATATTTAGCCGAATATTAATTGGAGGCAGTCGTGGCCGAGTGGTTAAGGCGTCTGACTCGAAATCAGATTCCCTCTGGGAGCGTAGGTTCGAATCCTACCGGCTGCGTGCTCGAGCACTTGTATTTTACTTTTTCAATTTTTTTTATTTATTTAATATGATAATTATTAGTAGTGTTATGTGGTACTCTAATCCCCTTAATAATTCTCATGGTAGCTGTGATTTTTCGGAAATATAAAACTTGAAATAAATTTAGAGACGCAGTAAAATGAAAAGAAAACTGGAAGCGATTCAAAAACTTTAATAGGATATTTGGGAACATGTGACATCGTTATAGTTTAAAACAGTGATTGTCAATCTTTATTGGAACCTAGAGCCTCCGTGAGGCAATCTTGTCCATTTCTTCCGGATTTCTCCCTTGGCCCTAAAATCGTAGTTTATTAAGAGATTAGCCTTTCAGCCTCTTATGAGGCTTCCTGAGTCATCTCTGTAATGGAGAAAAGAAAACAAAGCTTCATAAGCGAGAGTTCACATACTATAAACATACTATGGCCGCGCATCCCTGGTGTATGTTGTTCCAGCGTGGATTAGGGACTTTTTATAAGAGAGTGTTAACTTCTCTTCGCTAAACCTATTTAACCAGCCAGAACTTCTGACAGTGCACTCAGTTATGACAAGCCATATCTTCATGCCTATTCGTTTTAAGAAGAGAAATATAATGAGCCATAATCACAGTCAACAACTAAAGTCGGTTCTTCTAAAAATCTCCTTTAAATTTAAAAGTTGTTATTTACAATTTTACTACCATACACAAAAAACAAGTATGTTTTAAGTTAAACCAGCTTTAAATGGGTGCTACCTCAAATGTTGAATATGTTTGCATACAATAGATAACAAAATAAAAGAAAGTACCATTCTTGATCAGGTCACCCTAGTTATAAAAAAACAGAAGCAGAAAAATTTGTTTCTTTAACAAAAAATCGAAAAAGAAACTATTTGGGATGGAAAAAATGGAAAACGTCAGTGTTATATCATATTTATTTTGTTAAGCATTGCCTTACAAATTGTCATCAATTATGGCAAAATCTCTGGCAATATCTTGTAACCTGAACATTTTAATTTTTTTCCCTACACTTTTTTTCTTAGCAAAGAACAGCTGATATTGTTGTTAAATGAGTTAAAAACAGCTACAGCTAGTTTTATATTTAAAGTCGACTTCAACGTTAAAAGTATATTTTAGCTTCTCTATGAAGGACATAAAGTTGACTCTTAAGTAAAGTCGACTTTAGATCTCTTAAAGTATACTTTATTATTGACTATGATTATGGGCCAACACGTTTTGGTTCAATAGACGGTATACTGTGTAGCACATACCAAAAGAACACTTATATATAAAAATAATGGTGTGGCACTGTATTGAGGCCGTGAAAGTGCAAAAAGGTAACCTACAAATTAGTGTAGATTTTTGGAACGAATTTCCGTCATCCCTTGTCAAGTTTGGTTTGGAGACAAACCGCTTTCGGCTATGTGCCATCTTCAGTGTCATTTTTCGTTCTCTACATCAAAACACCCTGTCGGAATATCAAATCAAGAATCTAGAAATTTTTATTATTTTAAATAAAAGTAACTACTCTTAAATGCTAAACTGTGGATTTTATACAACACCCTATCGAAAACTTTGAGCTTATTTGAATGAAAAAGCTAGAGAACGTAAGATTTTTTCTAAAGCTTCATAGTGTTCTCCAAACAAAACCATGAAAGTTTTAACAAAAAGTCGCCTCAACAAACAAATTGTTTTTTATTTTTCTAAATTGCCTTTCTACGTTCGATAGGTATTTACTAACTCTAAATGTAGCAAAAAAATAAAACCAATAACTAAACAACAACAAGAAAAGCAAAAATAGTAAGTGTTGCCAACGTTTCCACAAGCTATTGCATATTTGTTAAGGTACAAACTTTGGGATCCCATTCGTTTGATTTCAGATCATCTATCCTCCCCCGACAAATAAATGTCGTTTTCATAATAGAATGTTTTGGAATAGATAGAAATATTTATAAATATTTTTTTAAATAAAATTGCTTATATTTTAAACATCCGAATATTTAGAAGCCACACTGTATCAATTATTGCTTTTGTATTAGAAAAAGAGTCTTTTTTAGATGCCTTTCTTTCTAAATTAGGAAAAACCATGCAGTATGTTGTACACGCAAAGAAAAACCATGGTTGTGGCATGATCATGATAACCAAATTATGTTCTTTACAGTAATTGTTATTGCATATATATGACTATTGCTTAAAAGTTGACACATTTTACTAAATTTAATCACAAACAAGGTTTGTATCCTAACTACACAAAAATAATATTATAGCTTTAACCATAAAGTGTTATTAATAATCACAATATTTAAATGTATCAAAGTGTGAGTAAGAAGCACCTGCTTGGTTTTGAAAAAATATTGCATTCTTCCTATCAACTATTATGGTTACTCGAAACATGTCTTTTCTTTGAATGTTCTGTTCAACATACATTTTAATAAATCTTTTATTTTTGATTATTAAATAATTAATCTCACAACGATCAAATTGTGTTCGTCGTACTTATTCAGTTGCCACACTTTATTTGCCTATAAACAAATTTAACATAATAAAAAACAATACTTGTATCACTTTAACGTTCTGTTTCTACGAATATTACGAATAGTAAAATTAAAATAAAACCTAAAATTAAAAATGCGTGTTGTGTACCGACTTCAAGTCCCCGTTATCAATCGCATAAACCACATCGGGGATATATGATTTATTGTCCACTCCATTGTCGCCTGTTCGTACACAACTGTCGGTCTGGCAACTGTGATCGCAAATATGTTCGTGCAAAGAGTTTGTAACGATGCCGTTTATATGGGCCTTTGCCTCAGAGGCCAAAGCAATAGCATTGATAGTACTTATATTTCCATTGGTATCTTTAGCTGTTTCCTGATCTTTTTGGTTGAGTTTACGTGTCAATTGGCGTTGGAAATTGTACATCCAACTGAAAGCCAACATGATGAGAAGAAAATGGTTTAAAAAATTAAATATTTATTGGCGTTTTTTATACTTACAAGAATATTATCACAGCCAGTACAGTTATAGCACCTCCTAGTATGTAAAATGCACCCGGAAATACTTTAATTGTGGCAGCATACAAAGTACTATACATGGGAGCATAAACCACTGGCATCAATGCTTCTGCCACACCAAACAAAGAATTGACTTTACCCAACTCATCCTTCGACACCAATTTGGTGGCCATCGAACGCATGGCTATAAAAGAGGTGCCATTGAAAATCTCCACAATAGCACCCACATACATGTGCCAGGGCAGAGTGGCAAAAGCATAAACGAAACCTGATAAAATCTTCGAAGTGCTGGATAAAACACCAATAAGAGCATCATCAATTTTAAGTTTGTGAGACAAAATTCCCACACAAAATAGGACACCTGGCAGGATATTAAAAAGGGAAATTAATTTTAAAGAATTTTAGAATTTTCGCCCAACTAACCCACTAAACCGGTCACTACAGCAAAGGTATTGAATACACTGAAATCTACTTCATTCCAATTGAAACGGTAGCGAGTAAACAAATACATGACATTCATTTCACCTGTTTGAAAATAAGTCTCGACTTGAAACAAAACGTTTTGGGAACAGAAGTTTAAAGGATTTTACCATATATTGGACCTATGACCACCATTACCACGATCATAAGCAAAATGACACGTTCCCTTCTCTTATTTTCGCCTTTCTTAAAAGCCACACGAAATGTTTCCATCACATGCTCTTTGTCGAAAAAGTCTGCTAGTAAACTCTTGGGTTTTTCCTTCGTTGCCGGTTGTCCGCATCTGGGACGGGGTTCGGGTAAAAAGAAAAAGCCATACACCAATGAAAATACGTATAAACTGGCCGAAATCGAGAACACGCCATAAAAGCCTATTTTTCTAAAAGAGATAACTTGAATGAAACAATATAAAGGCTGAGAATAATTTACTAACTTGAGTAAAACGCCACTAAGAGCTGTGCCTATGGGCACACCCACTGAAAAGCATACATTCAAAATACCAATGCGTAGTGTTCGTTCCTCTTCGGTAGTAATGTCTGCTATATAACTGAAAACACCCATTAACATTACAAACCAACCACCACTTAGTGAAGGAAAGATTGCCTCCGTTAGGCCTGCAACTTCCATGGGAGTGTTTTTGAAATATACACACAACATAAGACCCACAGTGCCTAAAAATTCTCCCACTATCGGTATCATTATGCAGGGTTTTCTACGATGATGTCTGTCGCTCCACGAACCCCAAAACAGAATAAGCAAGCAGGGGAACAGAGATTGTATAACAGTCTTCCATGCTACCATATGGGCTACCATTTTTTGAATAGTTTCTTCTTCCCTGGAAAAAAGCATATTTTCAAATTAAAATTTAAAGCAAAGTAATTTAAAATTTTAATTGTCATTTCCGTGATTGGTAAAAAGCAATTAATATAAATTCAGTAGTTAAATCTGTGATAATTTAATTTAAAATTTTACATTGAATTACGTAAATTTTTAACTTACATCGTATAATTGCTCGTTTCTCTTCTTGTTAACGCATCGCAGACCACATCACCATAAGCCATATTAACACGGCATGCTTTCTCCAAATTTAAATTTTGGGTTGCCAAATTCGACAATACACTTGGCATAATATATGCCGCGACAACCGGCTCCACAGTTATATTGTTAATAATTTTGTCCATCTTCTCCCGCCACGTAAGGGGAGATTTAGTTTCTAATTTTGTTTTCTGTAGTGCCACGGCCTTACAGAGCTCATTAGAGGCACCCATATTATCTAGAAGAAGAAAAATGATATTTAGTAGAATGAAATTATTACAAAATATATTTTATAATAAAACTAGCTGAACCAAGCAAATGTTATTTTACCTTCGGGGTAAACTCAAATATTACGAATATATTATTGATTTGGCATTCCGACAGGGTGTTTTAATGTCGATTTTTAGAACGAATTTCCGTTATTCTTTGTCAAGTTTGGCTTGAAAAATGGTTCCCGAAACATTACACTGAAGATGGCACATTACTGAAAGCGGATCGTTTTCAAGCCAAACTTGACAAGGAATGACAAATATTCCTTTCAAAAATCTACGCCACGAATATACACATCGCTTATTTACTCAAACAACGTCATAACTAAAAAACTAAATTTTTGGAGGATTTGGGCAATCTAAAAAAAGTACTAACTTTTTATAAGGTAAAATTTTTTCAGAAATGAAACCGCTTTCAAACACCCTTCCTTTTTTTATAATAAGAGTTTTATATTGTTACAAAGTAATTGTCAAAGATGTGTGAAACGACCTATTGTACAAATACGCAATATTATAAACATAAAGCAAAAACAAATTCCCCGAACCGCGATTCAATGTAGAAACAAAAACAACTTCTACAGCAAAAAAAAAAGTAAACAAAAGATATGCACACAAACACATATACAAGACTACTAAGCCAGCAAATGAAATAAATTATGCTCAATTTCGCTTATGTTTGGGACATTTCAAGAAGCGGCTGTGATCTGTATATAAAGGCGCCGTTTACCGCAGAAGATATAGTTGAGTGTTAAGTGTACATTGTAAATTAGTACTGAATAGTTGTAAATAGAGCTTTAATTGCTGAATAAAATTGTGTACTGATAAAATCATAAAGAACTGTGTTTTTGAATAATTGCAATTAAACGAACCCATTAAGTTAACGATTATTGCGGTAATAAACGTAACAATATTATATGCCAAAATAATACTTTTTACCAAACTGGAAGTGTTACAATATTCCATTCTTCAAAAATGTCGAAATAATTGTTTTCTTTCTAGAATTTGTGGTAATATTTGTCAATTATATGTGAATGCTGCTGCCTGTTGTATAAACCATTTTAGTTTTTATTCGTCCCCTACAAACACATGTCGATGAAAAACTTAAAGCGATAGAAATTATAATACAATTTTCCAGTGAAGAACTCTGGGTAGGTGCAGTAAGACAAAAACATAGGCGAGTCTCATAACCGAAAGCTGTTGCCTACGAGTTATTAGTAGCGACAAGGGTGAAAAATCAACCTCTAGACGGCCGTCAGCTGGCAGGCACAAATATATGACTTGCCGTAACTGAGTGCACTGTAAGAAGTTCTGATTATACCACCACAACACACTCGTATAAAAAATTCCTAACCCACAGTGAAACAGCATACACCAGGGATGCGTGGCCAAGAGGGTGCTTGGTCTCAAGTATGCGAACTATGGATACAAGTCGATCTCCATTTTTAATACTGGCTTCTCCGTGCATATGGAGATCTGTGTGAGTGGACATATTTTTCTTCATTAGAGGAATGAATCAGGAAGCCTCGCAAGAGGAGGAGAGGTTATTCTTTGCAGAAACTACGGTTTTAATTAGCCAAAGGAGGAAACCGCAAAAGAATGCTTCTAAGGCGTTCGACTGTAAGATTCCGACAGGGATGGACAATAAAGCCTCGAACGAGGTGGAAGGGTTAATCTCTGTAGGAACTTTGGTGTTGATTGGTCAATGGAGAAATTATGAAGAGTTTGACAAACAACCTTCCAAGATACTTCTATAGGAAGAGGCTGAGGCCGTAGCAAAAATCGCGTGTGAATGTCCAGCACTGGCTAGCATAAGACTTAGGGCTACGGGCAGATACTTGTTAAGTGTAAATGCCATGGAAGACCTAAGCATTCCGTGATGAGGAAGAAGGTCGACATTCACCATTCGATAGTCTGCAATCACTATAGGCGATAGTAAAGGCAATTGGAAGCACGAGACTCTACATTAAAAAAAAGTTTTCAGACTTGGAATTTTTTTACTGACACTGCATATTTCGCTGAAAATTGTGAAGGAAAAAAGGATTTCTATCATTTATTGTGATTGTGGGCACTACATCCAATAAGTAGATTTGTATATTAACGGTTTATTGTTAAAAATGTACTTATAAGTTCAAAACTTTAAAAAATATTTACAACGTTTGAACTTTTAACAGACCCAGTGTTAGACATTAAAAAAATTATAATTTTAAATTAATAAATTATTTACCGATAACTTATTTAAAAGATATCCTTCCTTTAATGTGGTTCTCATAATGTGTTTGTGCAACAAATGGGAAAAATATTTCATAATCGAAATCAAGGTAAAATAATGTAGAAATAAATAACAAATGCACGAAAACAAAAAACTTAATGATATTTCTCACAAACGTAATAAAAAAATTATAAAGTTTTACTGCTGCCTAATTTATTTCCACTTGTATTCGTAACGTTTTGTTGTTGTTGCTGTAAAGTAAATTTTAATTTTTTTTTTTGTTTCCAAAACAAATTCCCTCCATAGAATAAATATACAAATTTTCGAAATTGATAAAAATTCAAATGACGTCACACTATTCACAACTGTTCGTACTATTTTACATTACTTTCTAATTAGTTTTGAATATCATAGAATAAAGAACAAATACTGCCGCCAATGCTACTGTCAAATACTATCACTACTTACGAGTACCTATTAATGATGTGAAAATTTGTTAAGATTATTTTTGTTTTTTTTTTTTTTTGTCATGAAAAAAAAAATGCTCCAATTTAGGTATGAAAAAGCTGAAGTAATTTAAATAACGAAACAATGTTTTTGGAAATTTTTTGTATGAGAAAACGTTTGTTGTTTTCAATGAGCCCACGCTTGGCGACATTTTTGACGTTAGCATTCATGGCTGATTTAATAAATCTAGACCAGAAAATTGTCTAACTATGTAACATGATTTTCCTGAAACCAAGGACTTTCAAACTTAGAGGAAAGCCTGGTGGCAATAGCCTGCTGGAAGCCTGACCGGCAGTGGCATTTTTGTTTCTAGCAAAAAGTGGCAAAACTTCTTTCAGGATGATACTATGCCCTACTTTGGGCATATATATTAATGTGAAAGGGATACCGAATGAGGGAACCTAAAGTAAGCGCTTAGTTTTGGGTCCATTTTCGACACCTTTCGTTTCTCGAATTGATTTCAAGCAACCGATTTTTAATTCCCGACTACCTTAATTTCATGAAATCTCCTGCTAACCCTCATAACTGTAGTGATTTCAGACTACCGACTGGTGATTGTCGAGTTCTTCCTCATCACAGACTATTTTGTAATAGCCAGTCTGTCTAAGACTTGTATCCCGCATGGCATTCACATTTAGCAAGTGTCTGCCTTTGGTTCTAAGCCTTATGCTAGCCAGTGCTGGACATTCACAGGCACAGTCTGTTAGTATCAGATACTTGAAGTTTCCATGACCTGTCATACAGCTTATGATATGGCTCTTATACTTCTTGCTGGCCATTCTCGCGAGGGGCTCTTTGAGCACCATTCGAGACTGCCTACATATAGTAGCCACTCCCCACCTTTTTAGGTTTAATGATTCTACCTTTGCTCTCACCAGATCATTTCCAAATTCAACCTGAGTTATGGCCGCAAGAAATTCACAGCAGATCCATTTTTTGCTAATTCGCCTGCTGATTCATTCCCAGCTATGCGTATGTGTCCTTTAACCTACATCAATGTTACCTCATTTACCGAGACAAATACGTTCACTTTCCTCATGCGTGTTATTACCGATTAATTGTAAAGCGCAATGAGGACCTTTCTTCCAGGCACCCGACTTTCCAGGAGATGATCCAACGTATGGAGCAACCCAAGCAATTTTCCATAGCCCCAGGAGTGCCTTTATATTCTATCCCGACCACTCTTTGCGAAAGGTTTTCTTCTCCATCTCTTAACAATTCCTCCAGTAGCAAATAAACACCGCATTGACATCTCCACCTCTTGCGAGGCTTGATTGTCCATGCCCATAGGAATCTCACGAACCAACACCTTAGAAGTACTCTTAGAGGTTGACCCTGAATTTCTATAATTCTCACGTGTAGTAGAAAAAAAGATGTACACCCATGTGAAACTCCATTTGTACGGGTAAATCTTTATAAAAACTAGAGATCGATTGGTATTATTTGGCCAGACTCCTAGCTGTGCACTCAGTTACGGCCCGCCACACCCTTGCACCTGCCAGCTGACGGCACTTTGGTGTTACCCAGTGCTGAAAACTGCAGCTACACCTCATTATATTACCAATACTAGAAGAGATCTCGCTAAGCTAGTATTGCAATAGTGTAATTTTTAAGTGGGCCGCTTTTCCTAATGGCACCTTATCTTTCTATTACTTTTGGTGCTTAGGGGCATTAACAAGAAAATTTAGCTAGTATCAGACTCATATTGAGCTTGTGTTGCAAACAAACAAGAAATATGAATTTAGATTGTATCAAAAAGGCGAATTGTAGTGTCAAAAAAGTGGTGGCCACAAAATTTCAATTACATATTGGCAACGGAACTGCATATGTTTCGAGCTTTTTCAGATTATTGCTACCACGTCCTTAAATCTAACTTTTTTTCTCAGCTTTTCAGTCGTATTACAATTGGCACTGCAACCACTTTTGCAACGCAAAATATAGGCAAACTACTCACCGCAATGAAACTTTTATTTAGTTTATTCCTTTCTCCGTAATTTTTCTGATTTTAGAAATATTTTGAAGAAGTATCATTGACATATGTTTTAAATCAAATCGTTAAGTGGTTGTAATATGAGTATAACGACGTCTACCTCTATTTTGATGTGGCTGTCGACAATGGTCCTTATTTCAATTGGCCTTTTTCATTGAAAACATCCTAACTGGCATAACGAGGCATAACATATATTGAAGGTTTTCTGTTTATGTATCTCAATCTTTCATCGTTGGAGATCGTGCTCTAACTGGAAAACCGACTTTTGCAAACAACGCCTTAAAAAGCACCGCAACTAAGTGCACTGTCAGAAGTTCTGACTTATACCTCCTCGTGGTGGCGGCCGGTAACAAGTTCCTGTCTCTGCAATAACTGTGGCTAAATAAGTCGAGCGGAGAGAGGTCAACCCTCTCTTTTAAAATACCCTTTTCCATGCTGGGACAGCATACTCCAGCGATGTGTGGACTTTAGTATGCGAACTCCGGGTAACAGTCGATCTTCACTTTTTATACAGACTTGCCATAGTGGACCTAAGCCTTAGACAAATGCTAGCAATTACTAAAGACGAAAGGTCGACAGCCTGAGAGCACTACAGTCGAGAGTACAGGCTAGGGATAGCTTGGAACTCGAATGAGAGTATGGTAGTCGTAACTTACAAATCGGTTGTAATCAATTCGTGGAAAGAAGGGAATCAAAAAGGGGACCAATAAAGTTAGCGGTTTGCTTTGATATCTCCTGATATAAATAAAAAATTCTCACCAAATATTAACAGTTTCTGATATCCTCCTATATTAAAATTTAGACAAATACTTATCTCGTACATATTGAGACTACAGCAACAACAATACAAACCAGACTGTACTTAGTAAAGCAAACTACATCAACATTTATCTAAGTTTAGTAGCATCATTTAGTTTTCGCTTAAACTATTGCATTTTTTGTTAATTAAAAATACCAAAAAACCATCAAGTGAGAAATTTATTTAATTGAGTCTTCAAGTTGCGAGGGAGTTTCTTATTGTAGTTTCTTTTTTTTATAATTTTAATTGGCGCCTAGACACATGCTTTTAATTTTCTCGTTATAAAATCGGAGACTGAAATAATAACTATGGCTTTTGTGTATAAACATAACTACGAGTAAATACGTTAAACAAAACAATAGTATAAATAACGTTTGAATTTCAAACTATTTGTTTGCATATGTATTAGTGCAAATAGAAATCAAAATAATTGCTCATAAACTTGACATTGTATCATCAAACTAAATAAGAAGTGAAAAAACATTTAATTTTTAAACAAGTAGAACTGCATTTAAAAAATTAAATAGTTGAACAATAACAAATGTTTTTTTAACAATGTTCTACTCGTACGTACACATGCATGTACGCGTGTGGTGTGTATGAGAAAAATAATTAACTGCAAAATGCACACACTTCTACAAGTACATAAATTTTTTACACATTTTCAAATTAATTCGGAGATATACAAAGGTTTGGTTGAGGTTGAAGTGTATTTAAATTGAACATTATTTATCTAAATTAACTATAACGGAAGTGTGTACATATATATGTAAGTATGTATTCGCATTCAGCGTTACCGCTGTGCGACTTAAGTAGCAATTTTCCCCTCGTTGACTTCGTTAATTACAACTTGCTCATTTGTAGCAAACATACGGGTTTGATTTAAAATGTAACTCTTTCTCAAAGGATTGTTTCTTGTAAATGATTTCAAACTAGTTTGAAAAGCACGGCTATCTCCACAAAAAAAAGGGATATTTTCTCAAATCATTCCCAAATATGAATTGAAGGCAACTGAGGAATATCAATATATTTGTAAAAATAAATTTGCCACTTTTTGTGTGCTTTAATGTTTTTTACCTTTGCTTCTGTAAAAAAATTTACATCGATTTTATAATTCTTGTTTTAAAAAATTGACTTTTTTGGAATCAATTTTCTAAATTATTCATCGCCAACATCGCTGGAATTTTTATAATTTTATTTATAAAGAAGATTAAAGAAGGTGTCGTCAAAGTGTACGAGTGCTAGTAGGAGCATTTAAGTCATTAATTATAATTTTTCGCTATGTAAAATAAACATGAAATAATTTTGGGGAAGGGTATTTCATAGGAAGAATAAAAGTAAGGAATATATAAATATTTGACAATAATTTAAAAAAAATGTTTTGTAGTATTTTATAATATATAACGTTCAATAAGGCAAGTAAAAACAATATTTAATAAATTCAATACTCCATACTTTAATACCACTAGTCCCACCGCTCCATTATAGAATAGAGCAGTCCTAAAATGGGATTTATCAGAGGACCAAAATACCAGTTATATTTTACGCTAGGGGCTCAATAAAAAAATGGCTCCCAAATGTACACACATCGTTAGTGCTGAAAGGCATTACCTTCACTTTGATGGGTGAAAGGCCATTAGTAGGTGGACATACAGCTATATTATACGATCCCTTTTTATTTAGGAGAGTACTAAAGTACAAATAATAGTTTAGCAACTTTAGGGAATATATTCCACCTTAAATCGGTCAATAATATAATATAATAGTTTTAGCTCAAACAACACTTTTTCTGCACTAACAATTCTATAAATATGGGACCGATAAATAAGCGGATACAAATACTAAAAGCAAATATTAAAAAAAATATGATAATATAATATCACAATCTAAGAAAAATATAAAATGACTGATTTATATGATTGGTAATCATATTACTGTTGTACATAATTTTAATATGAACCGCCTTAGAACCATAGAAAAACATTCAACCGAGTTCCAGAACAAATTATTTTCGAAAACCAACATTGTAATATGACTGCATCTTAGTCATACTTTGTTCAAATAAAAATAAATTATATATTATGTTCATTAATAACTTTTAATTTTTAGAATTATTATATTGTTTTTGTGGTTAGAATTTTTATCTAATTGATATTGTTGGAACCAACCATGTTGCCAATTTTGTGGATGGTAATATCATTTTTGACACACCACTTTATTATCGTACAGAACTAGTGATGGCAAAACTAACCGCAAAACGATTAATAATCGATTAACGGTTTAATTGTTTGCCATCATTATATAGAACATAAAATAGTTGGCGTGAAAGTGCCGCAATCATTGTTATTCTTCACGTGTAGTTAGGAATTTTTTTGCACACAAAAAGTGCTTTTAATAAAAAATGTCGGCAAATAAACTTTGTTATCCAACAAAAAATTTTTTTCTACTTAAGTCGTACTCGTTATACATTTCGAGATTTGATTTTTTACTATTACTCAAAAAACTAAAAAAAAATTGTTCCGCAGGAGGTAGTGCATGTAAGAGTATATGAGTCATTATCTGCGGTCCTTGACCTTAAGCTGTATAACTGCGCTGGCTATACGACAAAGCAAACCGAAAAAATATCACAACAGAAAATAAAATTTGTTTCAACAGTATCTTCAAATTGCTTTTCCAGAAAAAGACGAAGAATTTTGTTGCGTTCATATGATTCGAACCATTCTAATCTTAATTAAAGTTGCATTATTTTTTAATTTAATAAGAAAAACAGTTGGAGTTTTAGAAATGCTGGGTACTACATTGCTTGTTTAAAATAACTTCAAATATACGGTTCTTTATCATAAAGTGACTTCAAATAATCCATAAAAATCTCATTCCAGGAGTTTTTAATGGCTTGAATTAGTGGTTCCTTATCATCCAGTTGTCTTTCCACTTCATAAACGTTTTCGATTATGTTTAAGTCGGGAAAATAAGGTGGTGGATTACAAAACACGAGCATTTTTGCTTAAAATAAATTCTTTTATAACTTTAGCATTATGTATAGATAGATTGTGCTGTAATAAGTTATAGGACTTTAGACCATAACTCTACGCTCTCTGCTGTGACGGCGATTCAAAAGTAGATCCTCTTTTCTTATACTGGGCCATTCAAATTCGGATTTTTTAATTTTAGGTATTCCCAGCTTACAATCGATTTTTTCGCCATTGAAATATTTGCCAGTATGTCAGCTTAAGACTCGGTAGGAGTTAAAGGAAATCCTTGGGAATCCTTTCTTTTTAATGATTTCCATAGTTTACAGTATCTTTCAAGCATTTGAGCAAAGTTTTTTGACAAGCAATTATCGGATAGGAATATCATTGCGAACCAAAAGCATCGATTTGGGCCCTTTCCGCTTTTCGCACTTTTCTTGCCCATTTTTCACCAATGTGTATTAGAAAGTAATATATCTTTTCTACTAATAACATACTAAAAGAAGTGGTTCTAATCATATGATCGGAAAATTTAGCTTTTTGGAGTTTTTCAAAAAGAACCTTTATCTTGGTAATCTTAAGAAAGCCGAGGGTAGTAAAATTTTAGCTGTCGAGAGTGAATTAATTCGAGGCAAAAATAGTATACTCATAAAATGAGAGTCGAAAGTAAAGTAATAAAAGTAAAATAATAATTCACAAAAACCATGGATATATTCGAGTGGAGTAAATATGGTGAATAGGCTTCAGGTGAGAAGCTGGCCCAATTTTAAATTATTCATTATAGCTCAATAAATTGCTGCTTTCCTTTGAGTCAAATACAATCATTTTAATAAAAGATAGCTAGAGTAATAAAATATAAGAAATGCATGCCAAAAGTTTTCCCAAATACCAATGTATTCTGCTGCCTGCAGTTGCAGCAAGTTTTACATATCATCACTGGCTATAAAAATTTAAAACGACGAAGATAATTTTAAAATTGCGCATATATTTATAATTTGTGGATAGCAATATATTTATTACAGATTTTGTTAAATATATTTTATATATAATTACAAACCAATTCGAATAATAATAGCTACCAAATAAAATAGCAATATTTTCCGTAGCAAACAATTTTAATACACTTACTTAGTTTTCAATTTTTAACATTTTTTGGAATCTTTCAAAATATTTTTAGTACAACAAATATCCACATGTGTAAACTCTAAATTCCACCGTTTAGTATTTAATTTAAAAAACATGTGTTAACTGTAATAATAAGTTTTCAAATATTTTAAAAATCTATAATATTTAAGCAACGTGACGTATTTAAAAGCTAAATTAAAAGAATTTTTTTGTAGGTATAAAAGCTAGAAATTTTCTTCGACAGTTGCACTTCAATTTTATCACATAATTTTGTAAACGTATGACAAAAAAAATTATTTTAATTAGTTACGTGTTAAACGGAAAGTTTTCTACATACTTTTATATATGTATGTATAATTTTTTTTTTTGGAAATATTAGTATTTGTAAACACAATAATGTGAAAAAATCGTAGCAAACAATTAATTACACACTTATATGTAAATACATCCAAAATAAAAACGTAATTATTGGTTGCAAACAATTTAGAGAAGGCAGAGTCATGCAAACCTATCATGCAATACCCTACAGGAGCTGTGCTTATAAATAAACTTTGAATTATTTGAAATGTTGATTTGTTCATAGTGCTTCCTTTTTATCATATATATTGTCCTATAGACATACCAAATAAGATAAGCGACAGATCTAATCATTTTGCCCACACAAATCTGAAAAAATTTAAATTTTCTTTCGGAGCCTTTTTTGATTCAAAAAAATTTGTCATTAAAAAATAAAATCTTGTTTGTTATGACATAATAAAATAACTATATATGCTTGCCATCATTCCGGGAAGGATGATCTAAGATTTTTTAAATAATGTCTTTTCTTAAAAAGAGAAAAATTATATTATTCACAATAAATGCATTATTAAGTATTTCTGTTTCATCTCGGCTGATTCTATATTAGTATCAAACCGATTGTGATGAAGTAAGCAAATATATGTCAGTATTTTTCGTCCTACCCGGCGATTAGTAAATTTATTGTTTGACGTACTGACGTAGGTAATTAAATTTTTAGGCATAAGTTTGTTTTCTTTATTCTTTCTATGCAGAAACAGAATTTATATGACATGATAACTTTGAATACAGTAAAAGTTAAAATTTTATTAGACAACTAAAAGCAAATTGCATATGGTAACATAGAATTCAATAACAAAAAGTTTTAGTGTTGTTAAACTTCGTTCCCAACCATGAAAAAAGCAAGAACATAAAAATTTAAATATTCAATTCTATTTGCCTTTCGTGTTGGCTTAAATAGATGATGTTTATATTTCACACAAAATTAGTAGAAAAGACACAAAGAATGTTGAAAACGTGTGTAGCGACTTAGAAAATACATTCCATTCTGCTAGTTGTCTAAGAAACTTTTACTGTATTCAAAGTTATCATATCAAATAAATGTTCTTTCTGAGTAGAAGAATAAAGAAAACAAACTTGTGCCTAAAAATTAAATTATTTAATATTTATAATTGTAGTTCGACAAAGTTTACTTCAAACAACAAATTGACTTAATATAAAAATTGTACTCTTTATTATTTTTATAAGTAATTTTATTTTGGTACTTGCATTGCTTCCAATCCACTCTAATTGTGTTCCAAAATTCCAAGAGCTTTTCCCTTTTGATTTTGTTTTAAATACTTTTCAAACAATTAACGAATTGCCAAGATATTTTAAACTATTTAACAAATGGTCAAATTTAAAATTAAAATAATTATAGAAAACGTCACTAAGCAGTAATTAAATTTAATTAATTAATTATATAAAAAATCCGTAAATAATACTTAAAATGTAAAACCTATGTAACTAATCAAAGCCAATTTTGCAGTCTGTCCACCGAATGTTCATTCGTAGTTGATTTATTAATTTTTTCTAATTTTTACAATTAAAACACGCAAGCTATGTCTGTTATTCAGTAGCAGAAATGATAACAATTTAATAATTACTAATTAAATGAAATCTCATATAAGACGATGAGGAAAT
Organism: Phania funesta; assembly: GCA_963932375.1. Taxonomy (NCBI): domain Eukaryota; kingdom Metazoa; phylum Arthropoda; class Insecta; order Diptera; family Tachinidae; genus Phania; species Phania funesta. The sequence continues at coordinate 33,600,451 of OZ010655.1, read as the reverse complement.
ACAACAATTAAACATTTAATTTTTTTGTTATTTAACACAAAATAAATTTAAAGCATTTAAGTGATGAAAATAAGTGGGCAAACAAACACAGCTTCAAAAGTGTGCCGTGGTTGACAGATAAGATTCATTTTATATATAAATTTAATGAAATAATTGTTTTGTTTTTTAAATGCAAGTCATTATTTTAAGATTTATTCTTGTATAAAGTGTTAAAGAATTTTGAACTCTTGGTTGACAATTTGTATCTTTATTAAGGCGCACAGGAGTGCGCCAGGCCAAATGTATACAGTTTGTATATTACATGAAACCATTCGCGCTGTTTGTACCCCCTCATAACTTTGGTTCATGAAATAATGAAACTTGAAACATAACCTCATAGGCCAATTTTGAAAGTTTTACCATGAAACCTTCCAAAGATAAGAATGTGTAAAGAATGCTAATTTTAGTACCATTCACTGACTCACTGATTTACTCATCAATATTACGGGGAACTTCCACTATAGCTAGAGAACTGAAATTCATACACAGGTTGGTCTGAAAGAACAACAGGAAACGGAAAAATCTAAAAACGGGAACTTTTACTAGGGTGCCCCCTTATTTGTATGAGACATTTTCACTATATCTAGAATAAGTAATCAGAAAAATGTCAAATGCTAAAACGTGCACTTTTCATCTAGGGGAATTATTATTTGTATGGAGAATTTTAACTATTGGTAGCGAGCTAGAATTTGATATAACCCAAGCTTCATGTTATAGTAAGTTTTGTACAGCCATACAAAAATATACATTTACAAAAAAAACTTGCAAAAAATAAAAATAAACCTTGAAAAAAGGGCCAAGTCCTATTCGAAAATTTCGGCCGTTAAAAGTACTGAAATCAAAATGGGGACTTACTACCTTCGCAATATTTTTTATCTCTCAACCGGGAGGAATTAAGTAGCTTATACTCCTAATGCTGCCTTAATTTCTTTTTTTGTTTGACTCGGATATTAACCAATCAGCATTTTCGAACTACCTATATATAACAAGTGGTTTCAGAGAAAGTCAGCTTCCTTTAAACTTTAAACTTTAGTTTGTCTTTTCGTTTGTAGATTTGTAATTTTCATTTCCCAGCTCATAAGTTCTGGTTCCTCATACATAAGTAGGGGAGTTGTTTAAACTATGTTGTTCTGTCTGTCACTAGATATTCTTCTGAAATAAATATTAGGTAAGAAAACGGAGCCGTTCAGATAACTTAAGGGCCCAATTGGTTAATGTATTTAAAAAGTCATTAGATTTGATCAAAACCATTACACAAGTATACATGGTTTTGGATCTAGGCACCCGATAGCTGTTTCTAAAGTTATTTGGAACGCTGAATCCGAATCTGCACTTCGTTTTTTTTTATTGGTTCTGGTTTCCGAGATAATGAGCATTTCATTTTGCTACAAACCTTGTTTTTTTTAAATATTTTGTTGAATAGTGTGAAGTGATGCTGGAATATCTTCAATATTCTTAAGGTTTCGTAATCTCCAGAAGTTGTACTTTCTTTAAGTATAACAACCATTTTCTATATATATGGATACTGTTGGAATTCAGCATCAAACACAAAATTTCTCATTTCTCAGTTTTGACCGCATAGTCTCCACAACAATACCTTGATTTAACTTTTAGTTTGTAAAGCGTAAACTAGACACTTTAGCAGTTAAAATAAGCTATTAAAGTTCTAAATCCTTGACCACTTCCAGAAATATTAAAAAAAGTATTCGAAATTTTTTATAAAAATTTTATATATTTTTATATGAAATAATTACACAAGTATACATGGTTTTTAGAAATGAAGAGCAGTCGAACTGATTCGCTTGTACTCTTTGGGATCTCTGTCACGCATATATTCTCCTCTTTTGCGAAAAACGGTAATAGTGCCTTATTTCTGGTTCTATATACAGTGACTTTTGTTTGACTGTCAAGAAATTTCCACTCCTGCATCCGTGAAGCGAGCAATTCTGATTTTTGTTTCGATAAATTCAAATCACGAACCAAATCATTGAGTTCACTTTGCGAAACTAAATGTTTTTCCTCCATCTTAAAGTCGCTTCCAATGCTCGTCGAAGATGGACTACAAATTCCCATGCAACTTGCACTCGTACCTGGACAAATTGGCAAAGGATCATTGCTCGCACGAGGAACTGGCTTAGACACTGATGATACTTCAGGATATTTATATTTAGCTAGTTTTTTTGCATTTACACCGACGGTATTCATTAAGCAAAAGTAACAATCATTTACATGATTTTTCGGCTCCCTCCATAACATCGGCAACGAAAATGAAAAATATACTTTTTTACCGCGCCACCACTTGTATAATATTGAGCTACACGCGTTACAAATCAATTTCGGTACCCACGGCTTTAGAGTGTTTGATACAGAGAAACCAAAATAATAAAAATATGCATTTCTGATCATATCAGTAATAACTTTGCCACTTTTTCTGATCATATAACATCCGCATATATAACAAAAACACTTTGGATCAACTTTACAATTCCGCGTTTGCATTTTCACACGTTTTGGATTCCAAAAAGAACTTTAAAAATACAAGTTAAATAACGGTACTAGCGATGCTAACAGCTGACTGTCATTATAATAACCCAGTGTTGCCAACATGCGAGGAATAGCAAACTAGAACCAATTTGGAAGAAAGAAACCCGGATTTGAATTCAGCGCCTCAAATAACACCAAGATTAGTTCTCATCTTTTCTGATCCAAAAGTTGACCTGGATTTGTAAACTTGTGTTATCTTCAAAAAAAAAAAAAAGAAAAAAACTTATATTTCACTAAAAACTCGAAATTCAGCAAACAAAACTATAAAAAAATGGATTTGCGTCAGTTAAAATTTTATCAAAAACGTCGACATATTACTAAACTTCAGAAATTTACCAAAAACTCACAAAAACTTTAAAATTCACAAACAATTTTAAAATTCAAAAAAATTGAAATTAACCCAACAGCCGAAATAAACCCCATTTAGAAAATAAATATCTATATATATATATATATATATATATATATATATATATATATATATATATATATATATATATATATATATAATATATATAGTGTTTGCTATAAAATCAAAAACTAAACAAAAAATTCTGAAAATGACAAATCTACATTGTAACAAAGCACATAAATTTCATAAAATTCTGAGATTTTTTAAAAAAACCAACGGAGTTACAAAGAATATCAAATATTAATAAAAAAAAAAAAGCGATAATGAATCCAAATATTCAGAGTTCCCACACAGTTTTTAATTATGGAAATTTAAGTGTTTAACGAGATATTGGACATCTATGTAATTCTTCCAAAAAAAAAAAAACGGTACAAACAAATTTTAGTTACCAAAAAATATGTTTTTTACAAATCGATATGAAACAGAAAAAAGCTGTGTTTTCAAAACTTATCAGGAAATGTAAAAAACTAAATTTTAAAAACAGCATGTAATCGCCGAGAAACGTAAAACGAAATTTTAAAAGGGGCTATACTGTTAATACGAGTAAATGCCAAAAAAATAAGATTTTATTGAAAATTGAATAAAAACTAGAATTCTTCAAACACACGAAAAGATACCAAATACTCGTACATTCCATTTAAATCGCGAAAAAGATAAAATTAAAAGACATCAAAATTAATAAAAACATGTTGTCCCCCATTAAAAAATTCAAAATAAAAAGGATAAAATTAGAGCCCTAAAGATGAAAATACTCAGCAATCGGATCTAACAAAAAAAATCTTTAAATTCAAAAATTTTATGGAAAAATATTTTAAGAACTAATACATTACTTTCCCGCAAAGTAAGATTTTATTACTTCTTACTTTTGCGAAGTCTATGATAGTGTTTTCACATCTCAAGTTAAAACCTGGTTTTAACATGAACAGCTGATTTGGCGTTCACACTACAAATTAAATCAAATCAGCTTTTAACGCACAGTTTATCCAAAATGAAATTGTTCAAAATAAAAAAAAAAGAATTTCGTTGCCATATTGGTTCTTTGGCTTTCACTTCCTCTGGCAACATCTCTTCATCTGCATTTTTTTAATGTTATTGCTGCTGTTTTTACGTTTTTTTATTTCTAATTATTTTGCCCGGTTAACTATATTCTTTCTATTTATTTCTACTGAGCGCCATTTAAATTATCAGCTGTTTGTTGCACTTAATTTAGTATATTGAAAACAAGGTTGTATTTCATGAAATCTACTTAAAAAAGGTTTTAAGATGGTTTTAACAAAATACTTTTATATGGCAAAGCCAGGTCTTAATCGTTGGCTTTAACGTTAAAAATATATATTTTGAAATAAATACCTGATATAGCACTGTATTTTAATTATAAACCATAAATTAACAAACGATGTCGATATTACAAATGACTACTGTCACCGATTATTTTAACTTTCTTAACCACTTACAAGAAAACATTTCCGTGGACTTGCTTTCATTGCGAAAACTTCTGTTTCTTGTGACACATTAAGTGAGAAGAATTTAACGCTCTTCTTTTGAATTCAATATTGATAGGAAATACATGTGTTTTTTGTCAATCTACTCGTAAATGCGATTGTAGGAAACAAAGCAGAGCATATGTGAAAATAAATAAGAACTTTTAAATAAAATAAAACAAATAATAGAGTGTATTTATGTTGTTAAAACAAAAAGTCAAATCAGTTCTGAAATCAATTTTATAAAAATAAATTTTTATACATTTTTGTTAATAAGCCGATTATTTTATTTATTTAAAAAAACACTCAGGCAATTAATGTTTATAATTGTGTTATTGTATTTTGATTGGGATAGAGACGACAGGTGAAATATGTACGTATTTACTAATCGATCCATGACTTTCTAAAAGATCACATTTAAATGATGCTCAATAAAGAGTGCATCTCGCCCATAATGTTTTGATAAACGTCTGCAAAATTGTGAGGGATTCAGTCTACACTACAAAATGAATCCAATATTAAACTTACTAGCGGAAATAACTTTTATGTTTTAACCACAGCTCCCATGTAAGACTGAAGCAACCTAATCTCACTAGAACCAAACCAAACTTGACAAGGGATGACGGAAAGTCATTCCAAAAATATATTTCTACTAACTTTAATCTGACAAATATGCAAGCACTCCCGAAATTTATATTGTGTCCTTTTTGATGTTCCATATTTGTTGTAAGGACGAATTGGATATAAAAATAAAAGACTCCATAACAAAAAGTTGAAATGAACCCCGATTTTTTCAAATTAATATAAAATTAAAATAAAATACAGAACAGTAGGAAAAACATAATTTTTTTTGTTTGTTTGCATTAAAATATAAAATTTAATAAATAAATCAAATAGAAATGAATAATACAAGACACGAACTTAATAAACAAAAAAAAAGTATTCATACGTAACAGAAAATATTTTCGAAATTTTGTGTTCATTTTAAATACAAAATTCAGAGGAAATTTGCTAATTCAAAAATTATTTTGTTTTTTAGGACTGCTTGACTTCTAACGGCGAATCTTACGGTTGCTATTTTACAGGTAAATTAATTTCAACACAGAAAAGTACCAAGATAAATTTTACTTCCTTGAAGAAGATTTGGTTTTTTACTTAAAAAATACGACAATTTTTGGGTTTGTGTTTATTTAGAAGGCTGCATGATTATTTACCAAAGTCATATTCGCCAAAAATCAAAAGTGAACCGAAGAATTTTGGGAGTTGTGTTAGAATGCAAAAACACAAAGAAAATGAACCCCAATACCCCAAAAAAATTACAAAGAATTTACCAACTAAAAAATGTACGATTATTCAGAATTTTGGGCAGTTGTTCACTACGTCAATTTAGCCAAAATTCGAACAAATTTATTTTTCAAAATTTGCGCAATAGTTAGTTGATTGTGAACAAATGCCTTAATTCTCAAAAATATAAAATGAACCAACGTTGGTGAGAAATCTTTTGGGCGATTTTTACTGGAGCAATTATTCAAAAAGCCACAAAAATTAAAGAACATTTGTCAAAGCAATAGTACACAGGATAATGAAACTGGAGAAGAAACTTCGAATAGATAACACGTATTAAAATCCTGCCTTATTTTCCAATTGGTTTTGATATGGATTTTCTAACCATTTTACGTTCCGCTAAATTCGCACTATCGAAATCAAACGGAAAAAGAGTTGGTCAGAAATTTCGTTGTTCTAAAAATACAACAAAATCACGGCCCGAGGGTTGTTAGCCTCCGGATCAACTTCGAACGAGACATTCGAGTAGTATAAAGATCTTTTAACTATAGTTAGGATTTGCTCCAGTCGTTTATGCAGCTCTAAGACTGAAATTGACCAAGACAATTTTGTGGGTCTTATTCGTATCGTTGTAGCGCGTTATGTAAGAGATGTAAGAGTTCAAGCATGTCTTGTGGCGTCACTACTGGACTCTTAGAAACAACGTATTTCTATCACTAAAACTAAGTTCCTCAGACATGGCTTTGTGAACATGACATATGAACCATGACTTGTGGATCCAAACTCAAAAGGTCCAGGCAGAATAGCCAAATTTTGGTAAAATCCGAGTTTTTCCATCAGGCCAGATTTAAAACGCAACAAACGCGAATTGTAGAGAGACAATGGCCCGACTCCCATTTTTAAAGCTTCCTCTTCCCAAGCCTTGATAGCCTTTTGTGGCATTAAGGGGAGTAGCTTAAGTGCTTACTGTGAAAAAAAATTTAAGACTAGAGAAAGGCTCTTAATATATGCACTTATTTTGCAGGGACTAAAGAGAATATCGATGAAAAGTTTAACCGGTCCTCATTGCAAATGCTACAAATATTGTAACAGCCGAATATTGTTATTATCTTTCGTTCTATTCATTTATGTTATCATAATTATATTTTTAATATTTTATTGTAATTCTTTATTTATATGTTAAATGATTAAATTCTTTTAAAGTGCGATATAATTTTTTTGCCTTTGCTGTATTTTATATATATATATACATATATACATAGGAGTATATATCTCTGAATGTAAAATACTCAATGTCTCTTACATTTTAACTTTTGTTTCACTCATGTTTTACTCATTAATGTTTTATTTTGTAATATTGTTATAATTAACTGTTTACTTCTAAATATATGTATTGTACTCAATTCTTTAATTTCATTTTGTACCACTTTTGTAAGAGCTGATTATAAAAAGCCAATTAAAGATTCAAAAAGATTCATTAATTCAAAAACTGTCATTAAATAAAGACCAACTTACTTTTAACTAAATAAATAAATTTTGTTTCAAATATAAATTAATAATATATGAGGGCGAATATAACGTTATCCAGTTTGTTCAAGCCCCATATATTTATAATCATTAAAAGAAATATTAAAATATTGAGGTCAATTATGACGATCCGTCTGGTTTAGACCCTTTGTTTTAATATATTTTTAATCATTTCGAGTCTCATTCCCTACATTGGCGCCCAACTCAAAAAACCTACAACTATTCCTAAAAATATAAAAATTTCCAAGCTTGAAGAAATTCTTCGCAGAAGCGTACAGCAATTATATTCCAGACGTGCAGATTTGTTGTTGCCTTGGAAAAAACCTACATTGGACTTTAAACAGACTCCGGTAAAGAGTGTTGTTTTTATTTTTGAATATTGAAAATATTGTCTTTGGTCGTAACTGTACCTTGGCTGCTATTTTGCTTCACAACTATTGATTTTGAGTGATAATTGTTACGAGTGTCAGCTCTCACATGAAATTTTTGTACACTTGATGTAAAGGAAGAGAAACGGTTATTTTCTGCGATATTAACGACAAATTAATGTAAAAAAAAATTTGTACAGGGTGTTGAGAGGATTTTGATACGGTAGATCAAATCAAGATCAGTCTTCATTTTTGTAACAAAAAGATAATTATCTGAAGTTGTGAAATACAATTTATTTTCGCTTCTTTCTGTTAAACAAATCTTACAATGCAAAGAAGTCCAAGTAACACACCAAATTATTCGCAAAGCTCATCGGTCCTACAGAATGCTTCCGGTAATCAAAACCAGATTCCAGTTTGTCCACGAACTACAACAGAGGCACAAAATGTTCTTTTGCAGAGCCAAACCACGGTTAATGCTCAAAATTCAACTGATTGTTCAGAAAATTGTATACAAACAACAACCAGTAGTTCTGCCAACATTATATTAACTCAAGGGCAATTTACTGAATTACTAGGCAGTTTAAACATAAGGCAAGAATCAAAAACAACTTTCGTAAACTGTAGTGCCAGATTTAATGGTGGTAGAAGTGCCACTAAGGTTGAAGACTTTATTGCAACAATATTAGTTTTTAAGGCAGCAGAAAATGTATCTGATGTCATGGCTTTGACAAGTTTTCCTTTATTGTTAGAAGGCTACGCTTCCACTTGGTGGCAAGGTGTCCAAAATGAAGCTAAAAACTTTGATATGGCAATAGATTTGCTGCGAAAAGCCTTTTCTCCACCGAAGCCAGATTGGCGCATATTTTCAGAAATCAGTCAAGAAAAGCAAAATATCTTTGAATCTACTGACAGTTTCATATGTAAAAAACGCAGACTTTTTGCTCAACTGTCGGAGCGGTTGTCAGAAAACACAATGCTCAATATAGTTTTTTCACAACTACTTCTTCCAATTAGAGAAAAAATTTCTAGAGAAAGTATAAGTTCTTTCCAAGAGTTATTGCTAAAGGCTAGAGAGGTTGAAATGCTCATACAAGAAAATAAAGAACCCAGACAGAAAATAGCTAATACTGCTGAAAAGTCATTGGTTCGTTGTTCCTTTTGTAGAAAAAAGAATCATACATCAGAGTCATGCTACAAAAAGTTAGAAGCTGATCGAAAAGGAAACCCTAAAACTAAGGAAACAAATTTAAGTTGTTACGGTTGTGGTTTAGCAGGATATTATCGCTCAAACTGTCCAAATTGCAACAAAAAAGACCCTATAAATAGCCCAGAGAAGCTAGATTTCAATGCAATTCATAATACCATAGTTGGAAGAGATGTTCCCACGGTCGATATATGTATAAACGGCTTAAATGGAGAAGCATATTTTGACACTGCAGCTCGCACGAGTGTTGCCGGTTATTCTTTGTTTCAAAAATTAAAGCAGAAAGATGTGGAATTTCAACAAGTCTCAGCAGAAATTATCTTAGCGGATGGTATATCACGTGAAGAAATCGTCTATTCAACAATTGTTAATATTTTGATCGGAAAACGTTTCAAACGAATTCGATTCATATGTTTGCCTAAAGCACGAGCAAATCGAACTCTAATTGGCATTGATTTTCTTGAACAAGCAGGAATTGTGTTAGATTTAGCTCAAAGAGTTTGGCATTTCAAAGACAATCCTAATACACATTTTGAATTTAAGAAGACAAAACCAAACTTAATTAAATCCATACCACTTACCCAAGCCAATATTATAGAACATGATACCATTGATAATTTTCTTACAAGGTTCGAAAACTCTAACAAAAATCCACATAATGGTGAATTCACACCTAGGAGTATAGACAACACATCAACATATGATTATTCCCCTGGCGGCATAAATAAAATCTTTGAAGGAAGTATTCCAGATGGTTTAGAAACTGACGTTTATGATTGGGATCTTTTTCCCCCCTAAAAAGAGCTAAAATTGATAATAGGTTATTGGAAAAAGATAATGGAATGGAAATAAATTCCCTTGATTTAAAACTTAAAAATCCTGAAGGAATGAACCTTTTAAATAGCCAAAAATTAAGGTTAGAAAATTTGCTGGAAGAATTTCAAACAGTCTTTCAAAATACCAATGAAACAGTCCCACAGGTGGAACATTTTATTGATACAGGCACGCATGCTCCCATTTCATGTCCTCCATACCGTATTTCACCGGTGATGAGGGATAAACTGAAAATTGAAATTACCGATATGCTAAAAAATGAAATCATAAAAGAAGAAGAATCTCCCTGGGCATTCCCAGTTGTGCTTATTCCAAAGAAAACTGGTGGTATTAGAGTTTGTGTCGATTACCGTCGCCTAAACGCAATTACGGTTACAGATAAATATCCACTTCCACGAATGAATGATTTGTTACAAGCTGCTAAAGTATCATCTTTCATGTCTACAATTGACTTAAAAGCGGGATATTGGCAGATTAGAATGTCAGATGCAGATAAATTGAAAACTGCCTTCACAACTCCATTTGGTATTTATGTCTTTAACAGAATGCCTTTCGGGCTTAAAAATGCACCGGCGACATTTCAAAGACTTGTCGACAAATTTCGAAATGGTTTACCGCAAATTGTCATTTTAGCATATTTAGATGACATAATTATTTGCTCAAAGGATTTTGAATCCCACATCAATGATCTTCGAAGAACATTCGAAAGAATAAAAATATTTAAACTGCAATTAAATCGGGAAAAATGTCACTTTTGCAAACCGGAAGTAAAATATCTGGGCCATGTGTTAACTGTAAATGGTTTAAAACCCGATCCAGACAAAACAGCAGTTATTTTACAAAGATCACATCCTAAGAATCTAAAACAACTGATATCATTTTTACAAACGTGTTCGTGGTATCGACGATTTATACCTAATTTTGCTGACATTTCAAAGCCCTTGTCAAATCTGACTAAAAAAAATGTCAAATGGAAATGGAATGATGAAGAAAAGGAATCATTTAATAAATTAAAATATTCCTTAGTATCACCACCAATTTTACAACAAATGGATGAGAATAAACCATTTTTTTTGAAAACTGATGCGAGTGGTTATGCACTCGGAGCTGTTCTACTCCAGGGGGAGAAAGAAAATTAACATCCCATTGAATATGCTAGTCGTCTACTTCTTCCCGCTGAAAGAAACTACTCAACAACAGACAGAGAAGCGTTAGCTGTCGTTTGGGCTGTTAAAAAATTTCGTGGGTATATAGAGGGTTCAGAAGTCTCAATTTTAACAGACCACCAACCGTTAAGGTGGCTGTTTAGTTTAAAATCACCCACTGGCCGTTTAGCACGATGGGCTCTTCAGCTACAACCTTATAATATTAAATTTGGGTATACACCCGGGAGGCAAAACGTTGTTGCAGACACTTTGTCTAGACCACCATGTCCCATAGACAACCATACAGAAGTAACATGTGAATGTTATTCTATATCTATAGATTTTCTGCAAAAAAGTTCAGCTGACATAAGAAAGGCTCAACTAGAAGATCATGATATTAAAACAATTATAACCTCATTTGAAGCTGATGAAGAAACTTCGGATAAATACACCAACCGTGGATATTTAATGATCGATGGAGTATTATATCGTTATTGCTCTGATCAAGATTCCGAAAATGGACAACTGGTAGTTCCAAAATCAATGCGAAGCACAATTCTTCAGAGATTGCACGACGATCCAACAGCAGGACATTACGGTATTCAAAGGACTATTAGCCGCATTGCTCCGCACTATTATTGGCAGGGTATGCGAGCAGATATAACATCATACGTAAAAAAGTGCACTGAATGTCAAAAATATAAAGAAACAAATCTTAAACCGGCAGGGCTACTTCGTACAGTCGCAAGCAATCAGCGCTTTGAAGTTATTGCCATAGATCTTGTTGGCCCATTACCACGCACAAATAGAGGCCATCAATGGATCCTGGTTATAGAAGATATATGCAGTCGTTGGGTAGAATTATTTGCGTTAAAAGAAGCTAGCGCAGAAAATTGCTCAATTATTATCTTAAATGAAATTGTGTTACGTTATGGAGTTCCAAGGAGAATACATACAGACAATGGTTGTCAATTTATTTCTGCAATCATGCAAAAACTTACTTTTTGCTTGGCTATTGATCAAACTTTTACACCTGTTTACCACCCTCAGGCAAACCCAGTAGAGAGGAAAAACCGGGATCTGAAAACACAATTAGCAATTTGTGTTAGAAAAGAACACACAACGTGGCACTTGAAACTACCTATGATACGTTTTGCGATGAACACATCGAAATGTGACAGCACTGGTTACTCAGCGGCTTACTTAACATTTGGCCGAGAATTAAGAAGTCCATTGGAAGCGCATTATGATTTAAGATCCATTATTGTGTCCGAAAACTTTATTCCTCAAATCACACCCCATTTATTAAGGCTAGCAGATACGCTGAAAATGGCAAAAGAAACTGTCGAAAAAACACAAGATCGAAACCAAGCCTATGTTAATGCTAAGCGCAGACCACAAATTGATTTTAATATTGGCGACAGAGTTCTAGTAGCAACTCATGTATTAAGCAACTCTACAAAAAACATAACATCAAAATTTATTCCCCGTCGAGATGGTCCTTATCAAATAATAAGCAAAAGAGGTTCATGTTACACTATAGCTGCAGAAGACAACCCTAAGATACCACTCGCAAATTATCATGCAACAGATCTTACACCATATGATAATTCTTCAGATAAACCAATTTATCCCATACATCGACGTGGTCGCCCTACATCAAATACAAACACTTAAAAACAATCAAATAAAATTATAAATGATTCTGGAAAATTTACTACAAATGATACTCATCCAAAAACAGATACTCATCCCAACACACACTCCGAGCAGCAGAATTTTAAGGCCAAGGCAACACAAGAAATACAACTGAGGTCCTGCCACATCATCGTGACGATTAATGAGGCAGAGGGGGAGCCTGTAACAGCCGAATATTGTTATTATCTTTCGTTCTATTCATTTATGTTATCATAATTATATTTTTAATATTTTATTGTAATTCTTTATTTATATGTTAAATGATTAAATTCTTTTAAAGTGCGATATAATTTTTCTGCCTTTGCTGTATTTTATATATATATACATATATACATAGGAGTATATATCTCTGAATGTAAAATACTCAATTTCTCTTACATTTTAACTTTTGTTTCACTCATGTTTTACTCATTAATGTTTTATTTTGTAATATTGTTATAATTAACTGTTTACTTCTAAATATATGTATTGTACTCAATTCTTTAATTTCATTTTGTACCACTTTTGTAAGAGCTGATTATAAAAAGCCAATTAAAGATTCAAAAAGATTCATTAATTCAAAAACTGTCATTAAATAAAGACCAACTTACTTTTAACTAAATAAATAAATTTTGTTTCAAATATAAATTAATAATATATGAGGGCGAATATAACGTTATCCAGTTTGTTCAAGCCCCATATATTTATAATCATTAAAAGAAATATTAAAATATTGAGGTCAATTATGACGATCCGTCTGGTTTAGACCCTTTGTTTTAATATATTTTTAATCATTTCGAGTCTCATTCCCTACAATATTAAATATTATTTTAAAAACACCAAAAATTAATTTTAAAAAATTGCTTAAAGCCATATATATTGAAAAATATAGTGACTAGCATAAACACTTGCTTGCTAAAATTCCAGTGCCAAACCAAAGAGGCTGGCTGTAACTTAAGCAGTTAATGCGTTGACTATTAACCATTCGACGGCTATAATTGCCTGGGTTCATTTCTGCGAATTAATAACATAAACTTTCTATTCCTACAGGGCTAGTTAGTACAGGGCCGACCCTTCTTCGGCTCTTTAGCACTAAATTATCGGGGAAGTAAAATATCTAATAAAATGGCTAAAGTAGTTTCAAGTAATGCACCTACATAAAACCAGAGGTGTTCCATCACTGTTAGAAAAATGAACATAACGCGCAATGTCAGAGTTGTTAAACACTAAAACTTTTGAATAGACTCTACTTCAACACCTGTCTTCTCAAGTCTATCCCAATTAATTAGTAGCACAAATTGCCTCAGTTGTTAGCTTCCTATAACAAATTCCTGGAAATTCGCGAAAAGTTTGTGAATTTTTATTTAATATTTTCGCGAACTATTTATTTACAAATCTGTTCCTAAAAAAACAAATTTTTCTTGCCCCCATTTCAGTTTGGTGTTGCCCATAGGCATTATTTAAAAGTGTTCTAGCAACAAGAGTTGCTAAAGGATATCTAATTGAAGGTTGATGTAGTTTTCTTAACACTTTTATATTTTTCAACTCTTTTTTAATCCTTGGCAGCTGGTCGTAAGTGATTCTTGAATCACTCTTGAAAATGCCAAGTGGGTAAAGATCATGCAGCGCTTTTGTTTGTAAAATTTCTAGTGAAATTACTTTTAAAAATTAATTTCATTTGATGAAATTTAATTTTATTTTTTTTTTACTTTCTTGAATTTCAAACTTAATTCAAAACATGCAGTTGCTAAAGTTTATCTAGATTTTAATCTTCATATTTCTGTGTGATTTTTTTTATTTTTACAAATTTATTTTGTGGACGCTTTTATTACCTTCAATTTTTCGTTGTGGATTTTTTTATGACAGGAATAATATTGAATACAATAACTAAATAATTCAACGACTTAATCAAACTCACACACATGTACGATTATTTTTTTATATTACGCGCGCGGACATACAATAGAGAGATCTTTTTATTGTATTTCAAATTTAGTTTTTGATTATTATTAAATAAAAATAATTGAATATAATAAGTGTTGGTTGTTGTTTCTTTGTTTACAATAAATAATAACAATGTTGTTGCTTTTTAATGGATGATGGGAGTTTGATTGTGATTATTTTTACAAAAAAAATAAATTTTCGGAATATTCGTTGCTGTTTGTTTAATTGAAATAAAAAAAAATTTACATGTGCAAATCTTCGCGCTGATTTTTTTTACTTTAAACAAATTATTGGCTTCGTTGCTGTAGTTATTTAAAAAGTGTTTTTTTTTTTTTTTGCTATTTAAACAAAGTTTCGCTTCTTCCACTTATTTTAATCACAAATTTTTATTGTTTTCAAGGTAATATTTCGTTAATAAGACAATTTGTTTACAAATATAAAAAAGAGATTTATTTCGGTTATTTATTATTTATTTATAGTTTTTGTCGTTATTTATAATTAACTTAAATTTCATTTCATTGTTAATTGATTTTCGCGTGAATTTTCATTGTAATTTTAGTTTCTTTCTTCTCTATTATTTATTTTGTTCCATATGCAGAGAAAAAGAAAAATTGGAATTCCAAAATGGAAATATTGTCGTCTATTAATCCAAGAAAAAAAAACAACTGTCTGCGGCGGCTTAAAGTCAGTGACTAAAATTCGTTTTAATGCGATGAGCTACCGTTACCTAAAGTCAAGTTCAGCAAACACAGTAACTGCAGCTTCAGACGTTGTAGCTGGGGACAGTGGTTAGACAAAGCTTCATCGTCTACTAAAAACAAAATGACACACATAGATAATCTAACTAATATATAAGTAACTACGAATGCATGCCGAAAGTCAGTCTGTAAATCAGTCACAAACGTTTTCAATCTGCTACTATTTTTGAAAATTCGTCTTTCTGCATGTAGAAATCAACAAAAATATTGTAATTATTACAAACAAGACAGTTTACTTAGTTCAAGTCGACCTTTCTGCACAGTACAGCCGTTAATTACTTGGAAAAGTTTAAATGTTGGTTCATTAAACTTAAAGCTTTTCAAAGATTAAGTACGGAAAGCGAAAGCTGGTCTAATGGCTAGCAGGCTTAATTTTTCACTTAAGTTCTGTCAAATATTGTACATGTGCTCAAAAAATATAGTAGCGTTGATTAACGGTGTGACCGGTTATTTGACTGGTCTGTCGCATCTAAAAATTACTTAAAATAGTATATTCTGCTCTATCAGAGGTATAATTTGCTTTTGTATCTATACCAAATCCATGGCCACAAGAAGCCTTTTATCATAACGAATTATTACTTTTGAGTTTATCGTTTATCTTCGTAGTTGAGGTTTTGGATTCTTATGCTTCTGTAAGCAGTGTTGGATCTTAATGAGGCTTGCTCGTTAATTAATTGCTTTCAGATGAGAAGTTGGTTAGACTACTGCATTTTATGCAGGTGCCTTAGCATAGCCAGCACGATCTGTATGTCAGGCAAGCGGTATCGGTCATACCGAACATAGGTAATAGACGGTGGCGACTGCTGGCTATTGGTCATTGTAAGGAGGCAACCATTTACCTTAGCATCTCGAGACACCCAATATTTGTTGGGAATCTGGTGTTAACTAAACCGCTTAAAGACACCCTTCTCAAGTCTATTGCACTGGTAGCTGCTGTAGGTAACTACAACTATCTTTAACCTGTGGATGCATTGAATAGTACTTAGGTGTGCTTTCTTAAGGTTGGAAGTAAGGAATGCCCGACGTTCACTGTCGTAAACAAAAAGCAAACAAAACTCAAACCCCTGATCATTGACAACTCTTATACTGCCACTGAATCCTATTCAGACTGGTTTTTTTTTATTATACGTAAGCTTACGTAAAAAAACGTATAATTAGTACAGTATCATTACAATAAGCATGTTAATTAGTTATTAGCGGTTCGAGTTCTAAAACTTTGCATGAAAGGGACCTGTCACCTTACCATGGTATATTCATAGGGGGAAAATTGATATCTTTTAATCACTATGGAAAGGTCACTGAATAGACTGTAAAGAATCTTGTTCAGATTCGTTTTCAGCGGTAATTTGTGTGAAATTTACACTCGCCAGTCATTTTTGTACTAGAGCTATTTTCACAAGCCAAGCTTTTGTCAGCTAATACATAATTCTACGCTAAGAATGTACTAAAAATTCAATATGATTTTTAGCATTTTCCACACAATTGTAATTTTGGATATGCTATATAAAAGTGCGATGAGACCTCTTCTAGCTTCTTACTGAAGAAACTTAATAGGATTTTGAAAATTGTTAACGCACATATTAGCAGCTAGACATGAAATGGGCTTTGCAAGAAAAGTCCTAGAATTATTTAAAGGCAATGAACTTCGATGGTTATGACCAAGACAGAACACATTTTCTGAAGGAGGGCAATTTTTAGATATTTAATGCTTACTAAAGGCCCTACTTCACCACACGACATAATCGCATGATTCAATAAGAAAAAATTTGACAAAATTCAGTCCCAATCTATGTTAAAAATTAGATGCGACAACAAAATGAAACTCTAATCGCATAGAAAATATTACTTTATAAAATTTTTCAGAACTTATCAAAAAACCTGCCACACAGATAAATTTAATAGTTAACTTAATCTGTGTCAAAAAATCTCTGGCCATCTTTATAGTCAGTTTTGTTCATGCGCAATGGCTGGAACTTTTATAAACTTGATGTGCAGCATTTGTATCATAACTTATTTCAACGGAGCCTGTATTCAAGGATTTAGTATGCAAAATTTACCGACGCACAATGGGACATTTCCCGAGGGGGCGCGTTTGATTTTACTGCAAACTTCAAGTCAAAATCAATCATTCCAATTGCGAATATAAGTACTGAAAATATTTTTTTGATAATGAATTTCTTACTATACTTCGTTTAAAATTAATATCAGAGTATTTTTTTGTTCGATTCGAAAAAGATTGGTTGGGATTTTGCAAAATGTGTTACAGTGTTACTTCGTGTAACCTTAAACCGCTTCTTGCGCTATACGAAGGCTTAACACTCTGAACTAACTGAACTTTGAGAAACCGTTTTTAATTACAAAGTATGTGACTCGAAGCCGAAACTGCATTTTAAACTTTTTCCTCTTAATCGGTTATTAACATTGAAATTGTCTCATTATCGTTGGCGACTTTGTGCGTTCACACGTTGCACCCGTATTACGACGTCGACTACTAAACAAAAACGTAAACAAATTTTCAATAAACCAATTGTTTTCTTTTTCTGTGACAAACTTATGCAGTAGCTAGTAGCTACTATTTTTTAAGTTGACAGCAATAAGCGTCGCGACGTCAGCGTTTTACGTTACTACTTGTGAGCGCCAGAAAAAATCAGAAAAATTCATCTGTTTTGTTTGATATTTTTTCACATTTTTTTGATTTTAATAAAGTCTTTTGTTGTTAACATATTTCTGTTTACTTTGACTGTTTTATTGTTAATCATGTCGTTATCATGTCATATTTTTTAAATAATTCGCGGTTTATTTGTTATAAATTTTTCGCATGTTATTAAATCATTTATTTTCATACATTACAATATTCGTATTCGATTAAATTTTAGCACACTCGATTAGTTCGTTATTAAGTGTATAACAACGTACACATTACCTTTATTGATAAAATAAATTTAATTAAATATAAAATTAATTATTTCTTTAATAATTACAAATCGAGAAGAAATTTATGGACACATTTATCTATAAAATGATAAAACTGCGATATTTATTCCGAAATTTTGAGCAATATAAAGATGTTATTTTTTAATTTTTTAGGTGTCAAACTATAACTTTTAGGAAAAATTTATTTATATTAAAATTGAAGGGGACAAAATTTCCAATTTTTTTTCAATTTTCTTCGTGGCTCCATAAGTTAAAAATACGAGTAGTTGGTTTTTAAAAACTACGGTAACTATTTTTAAAGATCACAGCAAAAAAGCCACATAAAATCTGGAACCGATTTTAACTATACTAACTGACCTTGATCTTGAGCTATAATATTCGTCTGCCAAATTCCACGAATATAGAGAAATTTTAACACTGCACTTAGGCCTACAGAAGATGGCCGACCGGCCTTCAGAGTTTAAAAAAATGCTAGATTTAAATTGATATTACTGTTACTATACAGCTTGTATTAAAATTACAACAGCAAAAGCAGCAGCTCAAATTTGACAGCTAAAAGCAGTTTAAAAGATATATAATCGTATTTCTAAACAACAACAGCAAAACAAAATATTTACGATATCGGTTGTGCTGTTAAAAAGGAAACTTACAACACAGCAATCCCAAATGTTTGTTTTCAACTATTCACGTAAAATCTGTTTTTTAATCTACTTGAATACTTAGAAAACAAAACTAAAGGATAAACAAAACAAATAACGAAATTCCCGGTATTTAGAATTGAATGTAACAACTTATGTGTATTTAAAAATTCCCTACTATTGCAAAGCCACGCTATCTAAATGTGAGTGCTTTCATATTTGCACTAGAGCTGTTATCGGTGCTGTTATATTTTCAACAGTAGGAGCATAGCATTAGTATAAATAAATTAACGAGAAACAGTGCTGTTTTTTGCCAGAATATCTTTATGATTCTTGCTATTGCCAAATTTTCAGAAACAGACTAGAGCAAAAACATTTATGTATAATAAAAATTGTAGAATGTATGCCATAGTACTGTAGTTTTTTTGTGCTATTGTTGCGGCTATTCTTATTTATGAAAAATTCGAAATGCTCCAAATAGCAAAGTTTAGCTCAACTTTTTGAAATATGGAACAAAGCGTAATTTAAAATAATATACTAAAATTTTTATGCAATTGTAAAAAAAAATATCCAACTTTCGAAGATGTGCTCAAATATTACCAATTATTGTATTGCCATCCAAACATCTCGTTTATGAAAAGCATCTTAAATAGAGCGATAATTAGACTTTATTCCAACTGCAGAATCGTGAAAGTATTTTTAAAATGTCTGGAGAAAGTTTAGAGTATTCTTAGAAGTTGTTCAAGCGTTCAAGCATTATGCCAATATCATTATTTTTCCTCGGCGAATTATCAGATTTGATTGCCAATAAACATCAAACCTCAAAATAATGCGGACAGTAAAGGTATAACAGACATGGGTCCAGATAACATTTTTGTGTATGAAAGTTGAAGCGAAAGAAAAAATTGCCGAACTTTGCTTGTGTTAAAGTATTTATTAATTAGAAGAACCACTAGGAAACTTAAATCGTTTTAGGATAGAAAATATTCCATTTTCTCTCCCCTGAATACGCGCCTGCTGAAACAATATTATTACGCCATATAGTAAGTTAAATTTCGAAATACTAATCGTTAGTCGCCTATCTAATAGTTGTTTGCAGAAATGTCAACTAAATACTGGAAATACAACTGTCTACTAATTTTGTTCACCTTGTGTGACAAAAAAAATAATATTAAATAATTTTCCTTACAAATCGTTTCAACATAGCCGTATCTAGGTATGTATTCGAATTACAAGATATTAAAAAGCTATAAAAGACTTCTTATATGTGAATAATGGAAAACTTAAAACCAATTTTAATCAGTTGGGCTTGTTTCAAGGCTCATTTTTTAAAGTTTAAATGTTGTAGCTGGTAATTTTTTTCCAAATAAATCATTGACATTTAACAAATTTATTTTGCTTTTAATTACTAAATAGTTTGATTAATAGCTATTGAATAGCTATTGAATTACTTAAGTGCTATTTTCAAAAGGCCCATTTGCCACAATTCTGACAAAAACAAAAATTAGATGATGTTTAATTGAAAATTAAATTTAGATTAATGTAATAAAGTGAGTAGGGGGTGTTTCAGTAACGCGGGTCGATTTTGAAATAAAATAAAATGAGCTGTGTGAGTTATTGAAGGCATTGCATTATTTATGGAATATTACATCGATATGACGTCGGCTGTCTAATGTTCAATGCCTCTGCTGCATATATCCAGCTGAATTTTAATGATGACCTGAGCTATTTTGAATTTGATGGTTCTCGTATCGCTCGATTGCGTCTTATCGACATGGACCTGCCTGCGACTTTAAGAAACCAACAACCAGAAGTAGGGCAGGACAGGTAACAACACGATCAAGTATTTCATACAAAATGTACATTATGGCATTATCTGCGTAATACGCACCGCCGTACGTCCTGATGAAATCAGATGTTGACCATGTCCATATCGTTAAATTTGGGGCTAAATGAAATTGCTTATCGTAGATCTGTAGCACTTTACATTTACGGTAGTGATCTCATCAACCTTGTTTTTGAAGAAGTACAATTTGGCTTTCATTAGTTTAAAAACTAAGTTCAGTTTATATTTATGTGTTTCGTTTACATTGATTTTTAAGCTGGTCTTACGTTCACTTTTAGTATGTCGCTTTTGAAAGTACGTAATATAAATTATTATAAAAATTAATAAGAAATAAATTGAATGCAAACAAACTATTGTAATAAAGGTATCAAATTTTTGTTTACAGTCGTTTTCAACGTACAAAATTCATAGAAATAATGAAATCTTTTGCGTTAAAAATGACAATTGGTGACTTTAACCCTTTTAATACTGACAGAACAAAGGTGTCCGACGGAGTGTTCTCATTTAACTAAAATACAATTAGTTATTACTAACTATTTTCATTCAATCAGTTTTATTTGTAAGCAATGCATTCTTTGATTTCGTAATTACCTGAATTAATGGAGAAATAAACTTTTTGCAGTTTTTTGTGGAACGTGCTATGTTGTTCAGTGAGCAAAAATACTGTGTTTTTAGTGAATTTACGATCGATTTCATTAAGAACTACTGAAAATTACTTGGTACGTAAATAAGTAGTTATGCGCTAAGAATTAGAAAAAACAAAGCATAAACAACAAACTGAATCTGGGTCATGTGTGTCCCAGTATGTATAACAAGTTATATATTTGTTTTGGCCTAGATTATGTTACTATTAAGACGTTTGCGTCCCATAGTAATTTCAGGACATTTTCTATCCATCACTTTAACGCAATCTATGCTACATAATTTGAGCCACAATCAAACAACCACCTCAAAAGAAAAGATTGTATCCTAGAGAAAATCCATTAACCCTTTCAAGTTAAATTGAGTTTTTTTTTTGTACTTAACTTACAAAAAATTCTATAGTATGAGGTGGCTACTAGTGTTCAGAGTAACTCTTTCTAGATTTAAATTTAAATGAATTATTTATTTTTATATAGTGAATCTTTTATAATATGACGAATATTTTGAACGTTTTTTAAGGATGGTTGCAAAAATTTTAATTTGAAAAAAGTTAACTTTGAATTGAGAAATATATGGAAATTTTTCAAAATTTTCGATGTTTTACGACACACATTATACTATTTCACCACAATTTAGGATTAAACCATAGCGAACACATTAATTTATGCTTGGTCTTTGGCCGAACCTCAAAAGTGGAATATTAGCCAGTCAGCGCGACCATCTCTAGCACAGACCACATGTGCCGGCTAGTCGGACTGAAGGGTTAACCTCAGCTAAAGTTTAAATATAAGAACAAATATTAGCGAACTTTTCTATACCTCTGAAGGATTAAAAATCACCACTAAAGCAAAAACAAACAAAATTAAGAAACTTTGGTTACACCTAGAAACAATTTGGAAAAAAGGATATGTTCCTACAGGATCGAATGGGGAAAAACGAAGAAACTTGGAAGAGTAGAGAACATAGTAACGGCAGCGATGCGAAGTCATCCTCAAACCATTTGCTGCTCATGATGAAGAGTTATATTCTCTATAGTCCTACCTCTATTAGTTCGGAAAGACTGAGAAAGGATCTCGGCCCAAGATAATGAAATAAAATGCTGTCTCCTCTTGCTCTTTATTTTGACAGCTTATGCAGTTGTCATTTGCACGCAATCCCAATCTCTAGGCATTACTGTCAAATCAGCAGTGGTCCATTAATCGTTGACGTTGTTTCTTAAAACTTTGCAGGTATCTGTTTAGAACCCGGTGTAATAAATACGAAATGATTGCGCTTAGGTAATGGCAAGTTTAATTTTTTCGAAGTCGAGACCACAAAATGAAAGTCCTTAAGGGAAGTTCTTCATGTTTTTATGGTAGAAATATCTAGCAAATTATATAAATAATTTGATTAAAGTACACTATGGGACGATATAGATGGTGCTAATAGTGGTTCTATTTCAAGCTACGTACAATATTTAAATATTAAATCACGAGTTGTAAAAAAGTTTTTCTTAACTTTAGGCCAATATAAATGTTAAATTGGTTCTAGTCATATATTTCGTAGAGAATCAAAGGCTTGGTAAAGCTGGTCAGTTAGGGCATTAGGGAGTATTTTACCAAATATACTGTAATGCAAAAATATTCCTTTAGTCTAGAACTTGCAAAATCACACCATCTTTTATAACAAAAACTCAAAGGTTAATAAATTAAAATAATAGATTCCAATACAACTGCAATTCGTATTAATATTAAGTTTGCTTTCTGCTTTAAAAAAATAGATATTAAATTTCAAAAGTACTGAATTAAATAGAGTAAAACTAAAATATTTTATACAGAAATATCTTTATTAGTATTTTATTTATTTGCATAGAAAATGAATTACATCAAAAATTTTATTGTAACAAGTTGTTTATTTAGCCATCAATTTTATAAAACAAATATGAAAAATCAAAGCAAGGACTGGAAAAACTATTATTTATGATGCCGTAATAAAAAATGTTATAAATTTATTTAATATTTTATTTATTCAATCTCTATTTAGCTTGAAAAATAGTCACTATTCATCACATTAAAAGAGTATTTATTAATTAAGGGAAATATTTACATTAAATACCACAGAAATAATTTAGCATTTGTATCTTGTTCGAAAGTTTTGTTGAAAACTGTTCAAATTGGTTGCTTACACTTCTGTTTGTTATGTTATGTTCAGACATGCACCTTAATTGTGCAATTATGAAATTTACGCAATTAAGCCCTTTAGTCAGATAAATTTATCATGAAATAAATCAATTAGTAAATAGAGCAATTAATACTTAACTTTGGTAAAGTGTGTTTAGTGGGCAGAAAAAAATTTGTTCCATACCTTGATGTTGTCAACTTCATCACCAATACAACTACGTTTTAATTTTCATAGCACTTGTTAAACTCTATATATAAAAAATGAAAATCAAAAAATAAAACGAAATTGCACGTGAAACTGACGGTTGGTAAACTTCATGAAATTTTTAAAGCAAACACGTTTTAGATAACTTATTGATTTTCTTAATAATTAATTTCTTTAAAAAAGTTCTTAAAGCTACATTTTCCTTCATTTTCCCAAATTTACAAACACAAGCTTTTACGTTCAAAATAAACACATTTTCACTTGTCAAATGCTAATCAGTAAGTAAGATTGCATACGTGTGTACACCGAAGTATATAACACAATTCAAAATTCAATTGCATAATATAATGTAGTATTGTTTTTAAATCATGTATACAATTTTATGCTATCAATCTACAATGAATTTCTACAGAAAGAAAAATTTTAATACAAACCAATTCTGAAATCAGTATACAAGTTCCCGAGATATGGGCAAAAAAACATATTTCATTTCTTTTTTGGGGTATTTTCACTCTTGCAGGAAAACGCTTATACATCCTTATTAAATTTGATATAAACTTTCTCTATAGAAATCATCATTTTTAGACCTCATGAAAATTAACGGACCGATATGTTAGATCAAATTAAAAAAAAATTTTAAAATACAAAAAATTTAAAAATTTATAAAAATTATAAATTTTAACGAAAATCTCAATTATTCTGAAAAATGTTACCATAATTTGGCAATTCCGAAATTCACCACAATGCAAAGAACAGTATAAAATCTTTAAATTACAAAGAAATATCTTAATTTTTTTAAAAATTTTAAGCCGAAACAGCACAAATAATTACCAAATATTCGAAATCTTGCCAAATTTTTAAATTCACCACAAATTCCAATAATTCACCACAGAATCAAAAACTGAAAAAAGAATTATTCTTTGTAAATAGTAAAAATTAAATACAAAATAGAAATTTTACCTAAAAATACCGAAAAAAATCAAAATTCCCCACGAAAATTTACATTTTCAAACAATTTTTTAATTTCACCAAAAGTGCGAAAAATTGCAAAAAATCATAATATATTGATTCGTCAAAATTTTAACGAAATCTGTGCTAAACAAATACATATATAAAGGGCCGAGTTTTACCACAAATTGTGAATTCACAAAAAATTAACAAATTCACCAAAATATTTAAAATTCATAAAAAT
The DNA here is from genome assembly GCA_963932375.1 of Phania funesta. Lineage (NCBI taxonomy): Eukaryota > Metazoa > Arthropoda > Insecta > Diptera > Tachinidae > Phania > Phania funesta. Next base: position 33,575,615 of record OZ010655.1, on the reverse strand, counting down.
TATTAATTTTACCGAAAAATTCAATTAATCTGACATATAAAAAACGAAACGTCACCATAGTTTGGGAATTCACAAAAATTCGAAAATTCATCACAAAACTAACATATATTCCAAAATGTTTAAATTATAAAAATAAAGTATTTTCCAAAACAAAAAAAAAAATATTTGCTAAAAATCTAAAATTTAATTTAAAAAAAATTAAAAGTGTAAATCTCACCAAAATTTTGAATTTACCAAAACTTTACAAAAAATTAAAGCTTGTTTATTATACAATTTTTCAAATTCATATACATGCAAAATGCAAATTAAAATATAAAAGTCATGCATTTAAAAAAAAAAAAACTAAGAAACCAGATTCTTATCAACAAAAACTAAAACTAAAGAAATTAATATTAATAAACTTGTATAATCCAACGTACACCCGGTACCTGAAAAACAAAAATTCAAAAACACTACTGGTTTTAGAGCATAAAAACAAAAATTTTGGCTGATTAATATTAATCATTTTATTTTATCTTTCGACTTGTTTAGAGCTGTGAACTTTTGTAAATAAGCTGTATTTAAAAAAAATGTACACGCTTAAATTTTTAAAACTTAAAGCAAATATTTTAGCCTTAAGATAATGAAATAAAAAATGGCAGTAATTTAAATTGACAATTGAATTCAGAAAAACATTGATAAAAGTGAAAATATCAGCAAATAAACAAAAACCATAGAATCCCAACCATAATGTCTTTCAATAACAATTTACCTTTAATAAACACACTTGAACTATTAAGTCCTAAATGACTCAAAGACAGTGATTCTTAAAACTGCGTGCTTGCTGCTACTATAAACTGAGAATTGTTGAAAGAAATGTTTTTACGTAATTTTCTTAAACTGAGCCAGGCTTGTGTTCGTATATTCATTCTAACAAGAACGGGATGTTCGTGATCATTTTTGTAGAATACAGGATATATAACACTAGCAGAATGTAGTGTATTTCTCATCAGTATTGCTATGTTATTCATCTACAAGTATTTAAAACAATTGCTGTTGAAAATTTTATTTGAGAAAATTTTTTATACCTTCTTCATTTGTGAAAAACTTTGATTGTATTAAGTCTGCTACGTGTCCTACCTCCTTAGCATAAAATATATCATACATTGTACAAAAACTTTAACTAAATACTGCAACACGTGGTGTTAAATTAAAGATAAGTATGTTATTATACAACTAACAAACTCCTTATCCAAATCTATGAGAATTTTTCACTAAAGAACAATTTTCGTAAATAGTAATTTTTAATTTTTAGGCATGAGTTCGTTTTTCTTTCTATTCAGAAAGAGAATTATTTATTTAATATGGACAACCTTGAAAACAGTAAAAGTTTTTTAATTTTATTAGACATCTAGCTGAATGGAATGCATTTTCTATGCCGCTACACACATTATCAACATTCTTCGTGTCTTATCTACAAATTAAATAAATAATTCTCTTTCTGAATAGAAAGTAAAACGAACTCGTGCCTAAAAATTAAAAATTAAAAATTACTTGATAATTGGTAGAAACATTAATTACATGTGACGACAATTATGCTAAGTATTCCTAATTAATCTCTAGACGTCTTCGTCTAAGAGGTAGGCCGCGACCAACTAATAGGTATTTCATCCTATCTACATATCATACATAGATCATTCACAATTGTTTCAGTTAAAGAAAACTTTGTTATTAAATGGACTAAAACATAAACATAAGCTCGCACTCGCAAAATATAAAAATAAAATGTATCCATTAAAAAATGGATTATAGCCACTGGAAAGCTGTAAGGCATTCGTTGTATACAATACGTGCGCATTATGCTTGCTATCACACTAATGCTCACATCAGACGATAAATTTCAACCGGCGCCTATTGGACAGTTAATTTTATCTCCTTATGTCTCATTTTATTATAGCGGGCATGTAATATTCCACACGGCCGACTGTATCAATTTTACTCCTATAAATTTGTTGCATTTTTTGCATTGCAGCAAAAACGTTAAATTACAAAAATATTACAGGTGTCAAAAATTGTTTTTTTCTTTTAATTTGTTTTCTTTCGATTGTTTACTAGTGATACAATATTATTGATGTTGTTTGCAAATTTTTATGTTATACGACTATACATTTTTTATTTATTTATCGAGTCAAATACATGTACACACTATTACATATAAATTTCTTTTTTATCTTTTGCCATAAATAAACATGAGATTTCAATTGTACTTGAGTATTGAAAAATAAAACAAAAGCTTTGCGCCATCAATCTGGCTGCAGGTACTGTCTGCTACATTGACAAAACCCTTTAGGGGTTAATGATATTGGTAAAAACAAAACACATCCACAAAATGAAAAAAAAAACATTTAATTTATTTTATTTTGTACTTCAAATTGTGAACTTTAATTAACTGCCATGTTTTTTCGTCAGTAGACAAAAAACGTGGTAACGAAAATACTATTTACCTGCCAACATTATGTGTATGCGACTATTTATCTTTTTCTGTGGGTATTTAAACAAGTTCTCATAATAAAAACACATATGTGTGTACACATGTATGCAGTATATTAATTTTTTTTTATTATACAGCGTATTTACTGCCAAATTACTTGTTTAAATAAACACAGTTTGGATTATTTATTTAAACGTGGAATTCGCAACCATAATAAATTTGCTTGTCTACTTGGGTAATCGATCTTGGTATCAAACGTGCTTTCATAATACATCTATGGGTGAAATTGGTTGAAGTTCGTTGTATCATTCTCTAACTAATGCACATTATGAAACAAATTGATAGTGAGTTTTTTTAATATAACCGGTATTTCAGAAAGAGTGCCCTATATCATTTACCTTGTTTCGGTCAAGTATAAAATACATTATCCGATAAATGGTCCACGCGGCTCTGATAAAGGCCAATGAGTTTTCAATAACTTTTTTAAAAAATGTGGCTGCATCTCACCAATGTCGCGTTGGATCTCGGTCTTGAGGTCAGGAATTGTTTCTAAATTATTTGCATAGAACCAAGATTTCACAAAAAACCAAAGAAAGGAATCGCACGGAGTAATAACTCATAAACTTAGTGGACAGATCTGCCATAATTAACGTCTGCTTTCCGGCGGTGATGTTACCACCGGGTGTGTTAACAACCACCAACGCTCTTGCATGGATAGCACTTGAAGATCGTGGCTGCCTAAACCTTGATCCCAACTCTTAATGAGGGGTTCGGAGATACCCATTCTCCTGCTTTGAATAGCTAATCTATTGGCATCCCACGCTGAATGCAACGCTACCACAGCCACCGTGTGTACTCCCAAAAGAGCCTCACCAACAACCAGTCTGGGACTGGCGTCCACTGGTTCCCGTGGCACCAGTGTTTATATCGTTACTGCTCGAACTTAAAAAGTCTTGCCTTCTTTCAGTTCTAGACCCCCAGACAAGCCTCGTTGGACTGATTCCACCTTCACCCTCGGTAGCAATACAATAAGGTGGCGGAACCACCAAGAAGACATGCCTTCAAAAAAACTTGGTGGTGAATTTAATGCGCTCACTTTGTCTTGATATCCTGCTGAATCTACATGTCCTCCATATCCATGCCGTCCAGAAGAATTTCGTTATCATTTTTGTTCACTGCTGTTCCGTTTTCATTTTCAAAAAAGTAAAACCCAATCACTCCACCTGACCAAACTACGAAACAGGTTCGTAGTGGACTCATTTGTCAAATTCAAAAACTTTTCTTAATTAAGATCTATTGAAATGGAAATACACTTTAACGGGGAAGATGACATTTTTGAAAAATCGCTATTCAAATATTCGCTGCACAGCGCTTTGTGAAAATTCCAGTTTTTGGAAAAGATATTGTTTTCTGATTTTCTGCAACACGGTTTCTTCAAAATTTTGACCAAAGTTCAAAGTTCAGGTTCCTTCAATTTTGAATTTAATTGTAACGAAGAAAAGTTTTAAGTAACGCTGGTTCAATGTTTGAACCGTTTTTATACCCGAAAGTATGGAAATATTTCTTTTTGTTTTGTTCAAACAAAATATAGCCGTCCTTTATCTATAAGATTAAAATGGAACCCAATCTACTACATAATAATGGGAGTGACAAAAGATAATACAACAAATCACGTATGCACGTAAGCAAAATAAAATTAAGCTTTGGAAGCTTAACCAACTTCTTTTATATAATCTATATAACCGACCTATTCTTACATAAGGCTGTGTTGTTTGGAAGCATTGTGCGAATTTCCACAAAAAGAAAATCTAGATAATCCAAAATAAAAATTTAAGAATCATATTCAATTTACCAAGACTAGTTTTTGTTACCACAGAACTAGATAGAATTTCGGGACAAAGAACAATTGAAACATTAATAAATGATATGACACTGACATTCTACGACAAGTGCAGCAGGTCAATTTTTTCCCATTTGAGCAGTTCGCATGACAATGACTAATAGAGTCCATACTCAGATATATATTCGCATTAGTTTTTGGATATTATACACCTCCAAACCCTTCTCAGTGATCATAAATGTAGGTTTTTTTACTATCGTTTTCCTATAAAATATATTATATTAAGAAAGTTAATGGTTGTATATATTTGTTGTAATAAAATTTGTAACAATAATTCAAAACAGTTACACAAGTAAGACATCTCATGAATTTTTGGTAGTGATAACATACAAGACAATACAATACAAATACAACAAATTAAATCGCTTAAAGCCAGCATTTTCTAAAATATTTGATTTTAAATAAAATTAGTTTTATGTCGTAGTGCATAATAAGGAAGAAATATGTTCAACTCAATAACTGATTTAATTCGCAGGCCGTCAGATTTTACAATAGTTTGCTATTACTACATTAAAACTTGTTTTAACTCATACAACATGTTGGGATATGTTTGATAAATATATATCGCACGCATGAAATGTCTGCATGCGCTGCAACACCAAATGGTCCACTTATTGGGCAAGGCATAACTGGTTGTATTCTACAGTAACCCGCTTTACAAATGGAAGTTATAAGTTTTCCAAAATCTATTTTTAATTCATAAATTAATCTATTTAAAATTAATTAGCCTTTAAACCACTGTAACAAAAATAAATGTATTTCTTCGCAGTATTTTTTCACTGATAAATAAGTTCAAATATGGATTTTGTAAATAAACACATTCGTTCATTCTCGTACCAACATAAATATTTAATAATGTAATTTATTCTGTTGAATTCTTAATCAATATGATGGGATTGTACAAATAGATAGACAATCACACAAAAGAACAATAAACAAATTAACGAATGGAAAAACGTTTACTTCTTAATATAATTATAAATACATATTTTATGACTCCTAAAGACAGCAAGCTATTGCAGAGTCATTTAATGGATTTGTAATCGCCCATACCATAGGAGGCGATTAATAATTGTAATGCAAAGTTTAAGAAAAAAAAAAAACTTGTGTTCAGTAAAGACGAAAATATATTTGTACTATGTTTTGATTTAAATAATTATTGTTAGAAAGACAAAAAAAAATATTGTAAATGGTAGAAAATGCAGCAACACACAATCATAATATTTCAGAATGCATCAACTAAAAATTTGTGTAGCCACTTATTAACTGCAGGAAATTTAATTTCGGTTCTCCTGTAACTTGGATACAGTAGGAAATTGTTTTATGTAAGGTGGCCAAAAATAGATGAATCAATGTTCTTTGACTATATATAGTATTTTGAATGAATGGGAAGAAATGTTTATGCATTTGAACCTTTAGATTTTATTATATTATGTTTTAATTACCATTAGGGGAAACTGTTGAATTTTCTGGCGTAGGGTAAAAACAATGAATACATAATATTAGGTACAAAGGATCCAAAATATCAGATATCGAATTCGATTTGAAAAAACACCAAAACAAAATTAAACCTGTATTAAAGCCATTAACAAAGATGTTATGATCGGACGTAAGATGATTTGAAATAGATTTTATACTAGGGATATAATATATATAAATTAGTTGGCATGCTCTTATATACAACTCGACATACTGTTCTTTGTTCAGAAGCGAGAAACTGGTGACAGGAAATTAAAATTGGATTGTTTCTCTCTTTGAGTGACCCATTCATATGTAACGAGATCCTGAATCACCTTCGACTTTGATTCGTGTTCTGTCCGGTCATGTGCGGATTAACTATTCTTTGGAAGGCGAAATCAGATTAGTTAGATGAGTCATAGGAGTCCTTAATGCCTTGCGGAGAATGAAAGTACGACACATATTACCTGAATAAATGCATAAATGTATTATTTCAATTTGTGATAGAAAACGTTATTTGCGTTATTTTTTTTGGATGTAAGCAGGCGGGCGTTAAGAGCATTATATGGAGATTGATTTAACAAATTATCTGAGACACAAAAGATTCATAAGATGTCGCAATGCAGGTTTGTTGACCAGATCGAACATACTCTTTTATTAAAAGTACCTTAGTCACTGTCAATTCTTTCCCTATTTGCATGCAGCTGAGTTTGCCCAAATGCCATGTGATCATCTGTTTTATTTTGAAAAAACATAATTATACAATTTATACACGACTTGTAAGTGTATAGAAAATTATTATAATTTTCTTTAAATTAAAAATAAAATTATAACCTTCCTATACTTTAATTTAAGCAAAATTATAAATCAAATATTAAGTTTGTTATTTATTCATGCATGATTAGCTTTCATTAGACAAACACTAAAGTATTGAACTGCTATATTAAAAGCATAATAACCCCTGTCATTTGAGAGACAAAGTTTTTTTAATTTACTATTTTTAAATTTGAAAGCATGATAAATTAATAATTAAACAACTATATTGATTATTTGACATGCGCATCGACACCATATACTCGAGTTTATTAATTTTTAGCTCGATGAAAAAATGTATAAATCTTTGCTCATTTGCAAATGTTGACATAAATTAAAATATTTTTTAGAAAATTAAATTTTTGTGGACTAGTGGCCAATTATAAATTTAAATAACTTGTAACATTTTAAAGAAATTTTTTTAAACCTTAATTAAACATGGAGTTTAAGATATATGTAGGTTAACATTACCATTTGTCATAATTAATACAAGAGTTTTTTAAAACTCCTTCTAGTTATATAGCGTGGGCCAACTAACGTTTGGAGTTTAAAACAGCCAAACAAAAACTAATGCGTATTTTTTTTTTTATAAAACTATGGTTTTACGAGTATTATAAAAAGATAGGAACAAATCACAATATTATTTTATCGAACTGAAAATTTAGAAATTAATGCGAATTAATTTGTAGATCTTTGAAACGAGTTTCCGTCAGAACGCAAAATGACACTGAAGATGGCACATAGCCGAAACCGGTTTGTCTCCAAACCAAACTTGACAACGGATGACGGAAATTCGTTCCAAAAATCTACATCAAAACACCCTGCCGGAATATCAAATCTAGAACGAATTAATTTATTTCAGGCTTAAGTTCGTTTATTATTCCTCCAATTAAGAAAGAAACATTTTTATTTTATTAATACTATAATTTTGTAGACTAATGAAAAATTATCGAAAAATATGAAAATATTAGGTGGGTTAAATAGATGATGTTTTTAATAGACACTGATCAGTAGAAAGACACAGAAAATGCTGATGACGTGTGTAGCAGCACAGAAGATACATGTATTCCTTTATGTTTGTGTTCCAAACTTAACTTCTTCAGTATTCTATTAAAGTTACCGTATTAATAAAATAAAAATTTGTTTTTCTTAACTGGAAGAATAATAAACGCTGTTACTTCAGCCTGAAATAAATTAATTCGAATAAATTATAGAAGATTATTCATTAAAATCTTGTCCAATAGTCAAATTTTTTTTTGTGGTTCTCTAGCAGCACACACGAACAATTTTGAATTAATATCGCTAGTATTTCTTTCTATTTTGCTTAGTGCTGATGCAAACAGCAGTAAAGAAATTTTCGGTTGTTTAACTGCGAATAGCTGTGATTAGCTAATTTGTATTGTGTGTATGTGTGTGTCTGTATGTGTGTAATGTATACTGCTAGGAGAACACAATGCAAATTAGCCAATCATAGTTACTCGCAGTTAAAGAAACAAAAATTTGTTTAATGCTGTTCGCAGCAGCACTAAGCAAAATATACATATGTAAATACAAGTGACATTAATTCAAAAACTTTCGTGTGTACTACTGCAGCATAAAAAAATATTTGGATTGTTGTACCCACTAATAGAAATTAGAAGCCCGAGTAAAAATTTTAGTATAACACGAACATTTAGAACTAATTTTTCTTGTACACAATGATGAAAAATGATCAAGTTTTATATTTATTGCATAGTCATATATAACAAAGACGTTAGTACTGCTGCATATTTAAGCCGCGCACAAAATTATGAAAAATTAGCATTTTTCCGCACAAAAAGTTAAGACAAATTTCAGAATTGTTTTCGTCAAAAATTAGCTATATGATACATGTCAAATCTTATAGCATCGATCATTTAAAAAAAAAAATATTTTAGATGCATTTTCTGCTAGAAAAACCTACGGGAGCTACTAAAGCTTCTAATATGTATATGACGAATGTATAAATTATTATATAATTTTGGATAAATATTTCATCATTAACTTCACATGGAATCTCACAATTTAAGTACTGTACTTGTAAAAGCTGTTATGGTCTTATTGTTTTCCGTCGAAAGTCAAATAATTCAGAGTCTCTGAACTTCACTGTTTCTTAAAAAATATTAAATTCTCGTGAGCTTGCAGTTGTTTGCAAATAATTTTGGATTGACATAAAATCTAACTTGACCTACAAGATTTACGTATAGGACAATCCTTTCACTTTCGTTAACTCTGTAAGGTCTACTCCACATAAAACGATAAAACCAATGATAATTTTACTAAAAACATGATTCAATAAAAATATCAAAATACATAAGTACCAAATACAAACATTTATCAAAATATGGTTACAATAATGAAGAGTACGTACACACTTCGAGTATAGAATCAATATTTACAATTTTTATTAAAAATATTATTTCGAAAATAATTTTTTAATTTTCTAAAAATTGTACTACTTCACAATACATAAATAGGGTTGCCAACAGCTATAATTTTGTTTTAGTTTGTTATTAATATATTAGGAATTGGACTCTATAACAAAGATTTTAAATATAAAGTTAAAAAATGTTTTTCTCGCCAAATTCGGATATTGGGTGTCTTCAAAAGGGTATAAAAGCAAATCCCCACAAAATAAAATAGTCTTAAACTGATTAGAGATTTCTTAATATAAAATTGTATGATAAAACTCGTTATGCGCCAGTGCTATCTCATCATTAGGAAATAATAAAAGCAAGAAAGAATTGCTAGACTTTTGTAAAAACTTTAATTTCGTGAATTATATATCCCAAAAATTCTAATTTTTTTTACGAAATTTCCCACGTAACATATTTCTAGTTTTTCTGTGAGTTTTATAAGTTTATAAGTAACAAATAAATTGCAGTGAATTTTGAATAATACCCGATAAAAATTGTGTTAACTTCAATGATTAATATTGTTACAAAGTAATAGTCAAAGGTGTGTGAAACGACCTATTGTACAAATGTACAAATACGCAATATCACAAACACAAAGCAAAAACAAATTGCGCAGCAGAAATTCCATAAACCGCGATTCAACAAAAACAATTTCTACAGCAAGCAAAAAGTAAACAAAGATACACACACACACAAACACATATACAATACTACTAAGCCAGCAACTGAAATAGCAAATGCGCAATTTCGCGTATGTTCGGGACATTTCAAGAAGCGGCCGTGATCTGTATATAAAGGCGCCGTCCACCGCAGAAGAGTTACTTGACTTTGAGATTTCATACCGTTCACATCTGTGTATACAAAAGAAGTGTCAAGTGTACAGTGTAAATAAGTACTTAGTGTAGTTGTAAATAGAGTCTTAATTGCTGAATAAAGTTGTGTACTGGTAAAAATCATTAAGGACTGTGTAATTTAATTTTTACAATTTAACGAACCCTTCAAAATCACGTTTATTGTGGTAATAAACGTAACAACTGGTGTCAGAAGTGGGATTGTAAAAATAAAAAGTAAGTAAAATAAAATGAAGTTTGACGAGCTGAAAGTAGATCAGCTAAAAATAGAGCTGAGCAAGTTTGATCTGCCAGCGAAAGACTCTTAGCTGGGGTAGAGGAAAAACTTCAAGAAGCTTCTAAGATTAACAACGAAAGACAAGAGGAGAAATTTCAAGAAGTTTCTAAGAACTGCGAAAGACTCTTAGCTGAGGTAGAAGAAAAGTTTCAAGAAGTTTCTAAGAACAGCGAAAGACTCTTAGTTGAGGTAGAAGAAAAGTTTCAAGAAGCTTCTAAGGTTAACAGCGAAAGACTCTTAGCTGAGATCAGAGCCAACAACGAGACACTTCAGGAAATTTCAGAAGTTATGGGCAAGCGAGTGGAAGCTATAGAACTGAAAGTCAGTGAGCTTGATGAAAAATTCTCCGGCATAACGGGAAATGTTGATGAGAAACTCTCCGGCATAACGAGAAGTTTTGAGGAAAAATTTTCCGGCGTAGACGCAGAACTACATGAGTTGAAGAACAAGATGAGCGATCTACAAATTCGAGAAGGACCGGCCAGAAAAATCTCTGAGCACGCCAACAAGATAAAGGCCCCGAGCTTTGATGGTAGCGCACCTTTTAATGTCTTCAAGTTCCAGTTCGAAACGGTAGCTATCAGAAATGAATGGGACAATGAAGAAAAAGCGATAGAACTAATTCTGGCGTTAAAGGCAGCAGCAGCAGCAATCTTTGAAAGCTTCCCAGCTGGCTGCAGAAATAGCTACGAAGACATAATGGTGGCCTTGCAACGTAAGTACGGTGGCGAACATAAGCGAGAACTGTACAGGATGGAACTACGGGGCAGAGTCCAGAAGCCGAATGAAACCCTGCAAGATTTTGCGATGGAAATTGAACGCTTGGTGCAGCTGACTTACCCAGGCGAGAACCATCCATTCCTGGACCAGATCAAGATAGAAGCATATGTAAATGGTATACGGGATCCAGATGTTAGATATGCAGTTTGCGCTATGCAGAAGGCGTCATTTGCGGAAACCATTTCGTACGCGCTGGCCCAGGAAACCGCAATAAGTTATATCGAAGCCACAAGTCTACAAGGAGCGGCAACTTGAGGCTGATACGCTAACTTGCGGATACAAAAGGAGCGAGATAAAACAGATTATCAAGCGAATACTTGCGGAAAAAGGCAAATCTCGCGGCAAATGGTTTCACTGTGGTAAGGTCGGCCACTTCCAGCGCAACTGCAGATCTGCAAAGAAAAGATCAAGATCTGCTTCGCCACCGAGGGACAGAAAAGGCGGAAAACACGATAATGCTGGTGCCTTTTCAAGACGGCCATGCAACGTAGAGCGCAAACACTGTACAAAAGTGGAAAAAAGGGAATGCGTCATCGACGTGCGGCGGACCCATATCAGCTCAGGAGAAGACTGGTCTAAAGAACAGAATGATGACCCCATTTTAGCAAAGATTATATGGGCTAAACAGGATAACAAAAGACCGACCCGTAATGAAATATCAGCAGAAAGCTTATTAGCAAAAGCGTACTGGGCCCAGTGGAATAGCCTAAAATTAATAGATGGCTGCTTATATAGATCTTAGGAAAGTGCAGATGGCAAATTTACAACGGACTTAATTGTCGTGCCCACTTCCAAGATAAAGGAGGTAATGAAGCAGTTCCATAACGGTCCTAGTGGCGGCCACCTGGGCATTACAAAAACTCTGAAAAGATAAAACAGCGATTTTATTGGGTTGGATGCCAGCAGTCTGTAGCTGATTGGATAGCTAATTGCGAACAGTGTATTGCGGCCAAGGGTCCAACAAGAAGAAGTCGCGGCAAGCTTCAGCAATATAACGTGGGTGCCCTTTTTGAGCGAATAGCTATCGAAGTAGCAGGTCCATTCCCTGTCAGTGACGCTGGTAACCGGTATGTACTAGTGGTAATAGATTATTTTAGCAAATGGCCCCAGGTGTATGCCATTCCAAATCAAGAATCTAAAACGGTGGTAGACGCGTTTGTTAACAATTGGGTGTGTCGATACGGTGTTCCGATAGAATTGCATTCAGACCAGGGACGAAATTTTGAATCCGGTGTATTTAAAGAAATGTGCGACTTATATGGCATCAAAAAGACGAGAACGACACCGCTACATCCACAGTCTGATGGCAAGGTAGAAAGATTTAACCGTACGCTGGAGGAATATCTCAGAAAAGTGGTTAGTACACACCAAAAGGATTGGGATGAGCATATACCTAAGCTGTTACTGGCTTACCGGTCAGCTGTTCACGATTCCACCTCACGTAGTCCAGCGAAAATCCTGTTTGGAACGGAACTGAAACTGCCAGCGGATTTAGAGTTCGGTGTTAAACCTAAACCTGTGTGCGAGGACAATGGAAACACTTTTCAGGCACAAGAAGATCTTCACGAGCTTCATGAGTTTGTCCGTAACCGCATTAAAATGGCCAGTGATAAGATGAAAGCCAGATATGATACACCAGCAAACACGGAGGGATTTACCGAAGGACAAATGGTTCTACTGTTTAATCTACAACGCAAGAAAGGATTATCCCCTAAACTGCGAACCCACTGGGAGGGACCATACAAGGTGGTTAAGAGGATAAATGACGTAGTTTACCGGATACAGAAGTGCCATAGCCCGAGGTCCAAAATGAAGGTGGTTCACCTTGAACGACTAGCCAAATATGGAAAGGGTGATGTTGAGCCTGTTCGGGACGAATAGGCTTAAGTGGGCGGCAGTGTTACAAAGTAATAGTCAAAGGTGTGTGAAACGACCTATTGTACAAATGTACAAATACGCAATATCACAAACACAAAGCAAAAACAAATTGCGCAGCAGAAATTCCATAAACCGCGATTCAACAAAAACAATTTCTACAGCAAGCAAAAAGTAAACAAAGATACACACACACACAAACACATATACAATACTACTAAGCCAGCAACTGAAATAGCAAATGCGCAATTTCGCGTATGTTCGGGACATTTCAAGAAGCGGCCGTGATCTGTATATAAAGGCGCCGTCCACCGCAGAAGAGTTACTTGACTTTGAGATTTCATACCGTGAACATCTGTGTATACAAAAGAAGTGTCAAGTGTACAGTGTAAATAAGTACTTAGTGTAGTTGTAAATAGAGTCTTAATTGCTGAATAAAGTTGTGTACTGGTAAAAATCATTAAGGACTGTGTAATTTAATTTTTACAATTTAACGAACCCTTCAAAATCACGTTTATTGTAGTAATAAACGTAACAATATTTAAAAGTATTAGAAGAAATTGTCAAGAAAGTACTTAGCTCTTTAGAATAAACACCACCTATAAATTTCACCAAACGCTTGAAACAAATATTTGCCATTTACTTCTTGTAGAGGTTCTTTAAAAATAGATTCTGGACTGTTGTTATCACTTCCAATACCCACAATACAATCTCTTTTACAATTGTGTTCATTTTAAATTAATGACTGGGCAAATATATTTAAATAGCTTGCAAAGAGCGTGCAATGCTATTAACAGCTCTTTTCCTGGAAGCTATCATATCAGTGATACTTGTATTTTTAATTCACAGAATGAGCAAAAATATTGACATTAGCAGAAACACCGAATTCAACAATAATCCAATCACTTGCTCTTATCGTTTAAAGGACCAGGTTAAAGCTTGTACTAAAGCCTCCTTACGATGGTTCATTATTTCATAATTGTGTAACGATGGTGCTTCCAAAACTACACAGTCAAGTTATTAAGTCAAGTTAAAATTTATGTTTTGCAGCCTTAGGTATTGCAGAATATTATACATACGTGAACTTTTAAACATTTCTTGCAACGTAGACTGTTTTTAAGCCCGAAAGAATACGAAAAGGTTAACTGTCAAACGAACTATCACGCTGCGCTCATTTTATGATAATTTATGACCAGTATACTCTGGCAAATCATCATTAATAAATTGATAGTTGAACAGCGCTACCAAATTATCCAGATTTATTGCCTGACTCACGATGTCGAACGTTAATGTTCGCTTGAATTTTTATAGAAAAAAAAACTAATTTGCGTCACTCCAATGAACTGCTTTTTTATTCGTAGGATACTTTTGTATTTGCTATAAGAAATCAATCGAACGTTAACTTTCGACATTGTGAGCCTGGCTATTAGTTTGAAAATTAGTGATCAACTGATCCGATGTTTTATCGCAAAATTGTGTTCATTGATGATGTTCATTTCTGGCTTAACGGTCATGTGAGTAAACAAAATTGCCGCATATGCAAAACCAATCCACAGCAGTTCGTACAGACTCCATTACATCCAGAAGAATGCACTGCTTGGTGAGATTAACACGCCGGTGGCTCGCGTCACGATCAATGTGCATCGTTGCCTCACCACAGTGATTTTTTGTAGGAAAATATGTATGACATTGATCCGGGCGATGTGATGTGATTTCAACAGGATGGCACTACGTGCCATGCGGCGACCGCAACCATCGAATTATTGAAATCAAAATTTGGCAATAAGCTGATTTCGAGAATTTACATTCGAAGTCGTGCGAAGTGACTCCTATCCATTATTTCCTGTACGGCCACGTGAAGTCGCTGATTTATGCTGATAATCCAGCTATAATTGCAGCGTCAGAAATGTGGCCCAAAATTGGACGTCCACAATGAGCGTCATCAAGAACATCTACGGTGGCCATATGCACAAAATCATTGTTAATGTCTTGATTAAAATTTATTTTATTCATACAATTTTAATTTCTCTGTGCTAAAAAAATACCATATATATGGTGGCAGTTATATATTGAATCCAGTCAGAAGTTGACTAATAGAGCACTAGGGTTGAATTAAAATACAGACCAAAGTAAATGACGTTAATTTCTATTCACCTATTAGCCGCAATTGAATAAATTAAAATGGTCTTCCCAATTGTTTTTTTCCCTCATTAAATCGGACAATTCACAAACACCAATCGTATTCTCTTATCTTCAAAATACGAATAATAAATATTTTCAATTTCTAGAAAATTCTTCCTAAACCTAAAAGTGCAAAACTCGCAGTT
Organism: Phania funesta; assembly: GCA_963932375.1. Classification (NCBI taxonomy): domain Eukaryota; kingdom Metazoa; phylum Arthropoda; class Insecta; order Diptera; family Tachinidae; genus Phania; species Phania funesta. The sequence goes on along the minus strand of OZ010655.1, from coordinate 33,560,429 downwards.
AATTCACCTTTTCCAGTGAAGTAAGAGGAACTTAAACATCATTATGTATCATAAGTTCATCACTGTCGGAAGGTAATGCAGTAATTTCGTTTCACCAATTCATGTCCCTACCAATTTATTTGCGAACAAATTTTATTTTTAAATTTTGTCTTACTTTTATTGTACCACTAATTATATTTTTTTTTTATTACCTCTTCTGATGTCACATTTCATTTTGCAGCAAGACTCCAAACAGAAACAAAAATATGCAAGTGGTAATATGCTCGTATTTATTTGCTAAATCATCAACGTGATGCGAGTGCAAACCTCACTGAATGTGCCACACACAGACGTCATTATTGGATGCTGCATGATATTTATACAACGACTCCTGACAACAGTTCACTTTTATTTTGTAATTTTCTCGTCATACGCAGATGATAAATATTACAAAAGAATACGATAAATTGTCAAATAAACAAAGTATTTTTAATTTCAAACAAAAAATTTTTTCACGAAAATTTTAGAAATAAAATTCTAGCAAAAAATTAAGTGTGAAAAAATTGTATTGCATCATATCAAAAGTATGTTTTCAACATCATCGCACCGGCAAATTCGCGTACAATACAAATGTACTGGCGGCAAAGTCAGTGGCAAACTTGATCAACACAAAACCGTCAGCATCTCAACTAGTCCAATATTAAATACTGTTGGTCGCAAAAGTTTTCGCTGATTTACATTTCAGCCGCCTGTTTTTAGCCCGAACTCGCTAAATAATCCCACCAGGGGCATATTTTCTAGGTGGAAGAAAATAGCATCCGTGTTTTCGCCGGTAACTAACCGAGTGGAAAGAAAAGTCTCGGAATAGTTGTTGAGGTCAAATTAGTTCACGAAAATTCCGGGCGTTAAAAGCTCTGAGCTCAAACAAAGTACCAAGTTTTTATTATGTACAATACCATCCCTCTCTAGACAACGTACTAATATGGTAAAATTTTTCCCATAACGTTTTCCCATATAAGAAAGGTAAAAAATATAGCAGGTTCCCTAGAAATAGGATATCAAGAACTTAGTCCTCGTTTTAATCGCAGTACTTTCAACGACCAAAATTTTCGTATAGGTACTTGGCATCATTTTTAAATGTAAGCTTTTGTGTGGATCTGACTCCTTTTTTCCAAGTTACTTTTTTGTAGATATATATATTTGTAATTGTGTATAAAACTTCTTTTAACTTAAAGCTCACATAAGGTTGCGCTATACCAAATTTCAGCTCTCTAGCTATAATGGAAGTGTTCAACACAAATAAGGGGCACCTTAGGCCCCCTAGATAAAAAGTGCCTGTTTTCCAAATTTTTATATTACTTATTCCCCAAGCCATACGATAATATTGATGTCTGAGTCAGTCACTAGGTACAATGCGAATGGTCTCATGTAATATACACTGTGTGCATAAGGCCTCAACTTGGCCTAGCGCCAACGTTATTAAGAAATATTTATAATTATTTTTTACTTTTATCTTTTATCCAGTTTATAGGCACTTCGCTAAATAAATTTCACCGATAGTATCGCTGTCAAAGAAGAATTAAATTAAATTAAAGTAGAAATATCGATTACATCGCTAGTACTATCGATTGTCAACCAGCTCGAGCTCAGACCCAATTCGAAGGGGGATTATGTTACTTCATAAATGTGGGGCTGCATTGCCAAACTGTACAACAAGCAATGAATTATTAGCCGAGGCAACCAAAGGCTAAATTGTCAGCTACCTTACTCCAAAGCAAGGGCAGGAGCCGACGGTAAATTAAGTCTTTTTGTACTTATCGCTTTCTGATTTACACCTTTTGTTTCATTTAATTTCTCCGTGGTTGTATGACTCACTGGTTCAGTGGCTCAAAAAAGACATACAAATTGATTCAGGGAGCATTGGGAATAACTTAGCACTAAAGACATCAAGAAATTTCGTAATTTTTAACGTATTTCCAAAAGGAAACAAAAAAGGGACCGTAACAAGGACCCAACTGAGCCGGTACATATCTGCCGACAGCCTGTACAACGTTATAAAAATGAAAACGTTATAAAAATGAAAACTTGATGTTAATAGAACTAGATATCCTACTGCCAGACATTTACATCCTCGTTTGAAGTACCAGTAAATACATGACGTGTATTTTGTTCACCGCTATAAACATTTAAATATTGCACAGTATGTGTTTTCAAGTACGACTCGACTAAAAACTTATGTGATATAAAGGACGACCAGACAAGAATGTTATAAAAGAAATTTAAATCAAACAAAAACTGTATCAGGTATCCGAATGATTATCGATTCGCTGGCATCCTGAGATGACTTTTTGAGCATATTCCTGATCTCCGGCTAGCAAGTTCAGGAATTAGTGAACTCACGGCGTTTCAATTCTTGCGTCAGCTTAATCTCATATGGATGCAGAACCAAATCCGACCCCAAAAACCCGGTTTGACTCTCATACGATGCATAATTTATAGTCTTCTTCGATACTGGCAGCTACGGCGGCTATATTTTTTTCACATCGCGCCAATTTCTGCCTGGTTGATGGTCTAAGGTGCAAAAGGCTCCGCCTTTTCACGGTGTAATGATTTTCCTATGTACAAAAGACATGACCACGGCTGACCTTACAACGAAATTTAAGTTCGTTATTTGCAACTAAGCAGAAATTTCCACACGATATGACGTTTAATAAAATTGTAAAGCCTATTGAATATTTTTTATCTGCTGGATGGCTTTGATAACTTTGACAGCTTCTGAAATATAATAATTGGAAAAATTGTTTTCACACTAAATTATCGTCACCTTAAAAGAAGGATTAACTTCGAAGGGATACGATGGAGCAAATGATCTTTAGTTTTAACAAATCAAAAACTTTTTATATTTAAATGTCTACCCGTTAGACAACTTTTTAATGTCAGTGTATGTAATGTTTACAAAAAAATTTCTTCGTTGGTGTGAATTTTACAAGAAACATGTGTCAATGTACTCTGGGTAAAAACTCCTAATCCAGCATACAAATATGTGTCTGCATGTGTATGACACATGAGGAAGTTACACATTTGTTACGACAAATCATACAAATATTACAGCAAAATCAGTTGTAAAAAGAACAACAATATGAAAAGTAAAAACAGCTACATCATGATTTTAATCAACAACAGACGAATATACAAGTTCTGTGGCAGCAACAATATATTTTATTATTTTGACAACTTGCACCATATTTACAAAGTAACGCATTACTACATACAGTCAAAGTTGAACGTACACATACATACATATGCAAATTTTGTTAGTTATATGTATGTGTATGTATGTCTAAAACATATCGTCGGCTAAAGTCGCAAACGTGACAAGTCCACTTTTTAAAATTGTTCAGGATTGAGGAAAAACTGTTTTAATAATATATTGGCGCAGACTTTTATTTTTCATTGTATACCACGCATCGTTTGTTAGTTGCACTCGCCGTTTTCGCTTTTTGTTCTTAATAGGAAGTTCTATTGAATCATCCGCACTGCTGTGGAATTCATACGGAACTAAACCAACATTTCCATCGTCTTCTTCATTTCTATATTGAACGAAACCATCGTGTGCTTCATCACCATAATCCATATTGTAAATTTTTGACTAAAAAGCAGATATTATGTTAAATTTAAATTGTGTATTTTTCAAAAAACTATTCAACTGCATTAAAATATAATTTTTCGAAAAAAGTGGACTTGTCACGTTTGCGACTTTAGCCGACGATATGTACTATATTTGATTTATAGAGATTTAATTTTATTCCTTAAATTTGTCTTGAAGTGTTTAAATTGGCTTAAAGCCAATTGGTGTCACTAAAAAACACTCAAAACTGACTTTTAATTTCTGCTGTTAAGAGCAATGCCAATGTAATCATTAGGGATTTTTGACAATTTGTTTAATAAGATGTTTTCTTTAGTAACGGCGTTTATACTTAAATTAAAACTTCCAGTGGAACCTATAAGCGTTCTTTTGACAACTACACTCTGGATATACTCTTTTTTCAGGAAAAAAGTCCGATAACATACGTATTCTAATCAAGTACATATGTGTTGCCATTTTTGCATGCTTGTCGCTTTCTGAAACGTATGCAACATTTACGAAAAACATCATGTCCCTTTCTAAATATATTGTACTAAAACTGACGAATTTGTACATTTTTTCACTCAACTCAAAGGTCATGGTGAAATAATTATTTTTGTTTCATTGTAATCGTAAAAAGTAGATAACTTTGTGAAGATGTGGTTAATATAAAAAATATTGAACCTATTTACAAGGCAGCATTTTTTTCAAAAATGAAGACGCGATAAAAGAGTGAACAGATAAAACAAGTTATGTCAACACAGGTAGTTTTCGCGCAACAAAAGTTGTACTGAAGCAGATGGGAGATTTCAAAAACAGACACAAGGCTTCTTATTACCGGAAAAGTATTGAAAAATTTATTTTAAAAAATTTTCAAAAAATAACAACATGTATGCTTGTGCGATTTTTACAAATATGAACATAGTGTAAGTTTCCTGCACCCCACTTGCTCGTTTTGTTGTAAGACGTTTTCTATTGCCATGTATTAAATCTAACGGATGATTTTGTTGCTATTTGGTTTTCCAATGTAAATTTTTTCAGTGTCAAAAAAAGAATCGTGACATGCTGCAATGCCAACAACGTCTGCCATTTCACTATGAATAGACTAACAAACGAACAACGCTTGCAAATCATTGAATTTTATTATCAAAATTCGTGCGGCGTAAGAAATGCGTTTCTATAGAAAAATTGTCTTCAGCGACGAAACTAATTTTTAGCTCAATGGGTACGTCAATAAACAGAATTGCCGAATTTGATGTGAAGATACGACAGAAACAGTTCAAGAGCTACCAATGCACCTTGAAAGATGAACTGTTTGATGCGGTTTGTGGGCCGGCGGCGTCATTGGACCGTACTTCGCAAAGTTAGTGTCAATGGAGCAAGGCACTATACGATGATTACCGACTTATTTCTGCCTAAAATGGAAGAATTGAAGTTGGTTGACATGTGGTTTCAATAACGATGCCACACACCATTCTTGAAATAGAAAGAAATTAGTGTTGAGTTTTCAATTCAGCTAAGTTTATTTTATTGAATCCACATGGTAAATGGAAAAAATCGAAGACAACCTCTCACGCCGCACAATTAGCCGAAGTTTACCTAATAATCCATTTGCGAATGAAACGCAAATCTCTCGAAGACCGAAGATAAATAAATCGCCTGATTGCCCGTAAGCAATAAAGAGAATCACGCAATATTCTTTGTCTACCGTATATCATTTTAATGAATCGACAAAAATTATATTACGCTAGGTTTGAAGATTATATAAGTTAAGTGCCCGCTGCATCTATAAACCTTCATTGTACAATGTGCGCTTTATTTAAAACTCTTGTTTCATACTTTATTTTTTATATTCCTACCGTGGCTTTCTCAGTAGCTGCAGCTAAAGGCCTGCCGCATCGTAAACTTGAGACAACACAATCCCCACGTTTTGTGGCACTTAACAGAATTATTAAGTCTGGTGGAAAATATTTTTTTTTATCCTGCCGATCAGTATATATCACCAAAACGCCTCAGAAAGCGCATTCTGTGGCATGCTGCATGTACAATACCGCTCAGCATTCAAACTAACTCTTAGCTTTCATCGGTTCCCTTGCACAAATCCTTATTAGGTTAACTTTACAATTATCATAATAATCCGACCTTCTGAAGTTATTCGATATTCCAATATTTATTTATTTCCACCGTTGGTGTTGGATGACTGAAATGTTTTTCCATTTTTATCACTATCTCAAATACGGGCTACGATTTGACTCGAATGATTTTACGCTTCAACATTTTTAAGTTTTATTTTAAGAATTTTTACTTGGATAATATTTTTTTTTCTTTCAATTTTGGTTCTTTTAATCGACTTTTCGACTGTTTTAGAGTTCTCGATTTTTGTCGTGATAAAATTTTGTTTTTAAATTTTATTACAAAATTTCAGAAAGAATTACCATCGTTAAGAGACAAAAATGTGCAAAAGTACGATAAATTAAAAAAAACAATTTTCTATCTCGAAATATCGAAGTACTTTGACAGTTCATTACACTCAAACTCCACTATGTACATTTTATTTCCATGTCGTCAATTCCCACCGCCCTTATTTTGCTATATCACGTATCGAAATACACTTTTCGTTTATTTACTTTTGAACACCTAGTACGTGTTGCATACCTTGCATAACATTTATAAATCATAAAAGCTGGTTCGAACTACACTTATTATTATTAAATTATTAAATTTTTTTTATACATAAGTTCGTTTTCTTTATTCTCGTATTCTATTCGTCTTTAGAGTTAAGTTAAATAGATGATGTTTACGTTTGACACAAAATTAGTAGAAAAGACACGAAGAATGTTGAAAATGTGTGTAGCGAATTAGAAAATTCTAGTTGTATAATAAAATTTTAACTTTTACTGAATAGAAAGAATTAAGAAAGCGAACTTATACCAAAACAATAAACTTACTTAATTTTAGTTTATTTAATTTCTCTTGCTGCTGTTAAAAAGTAGATATTCATACCGGATTGATAGCACGAAATCGAATACATTTGACAAACATATACTCATAAGAGTGTAAAATTGTATCTCATTTTCCAATGAAAGTTATCAACAATAAGTTTATGCGGTTGTAAAGTTATATAATAATATAACAATATCAGAAATTATTAATTAAAAAATGAAGTCTGATCTCTTGCCATAACAATAAAATATAGTTGTACTGGTTATGCGTTCTTCTTTTTTTAACACCTTATTTCACTAAAAACAAATCAAAAAAGCTTTTACTTTGAATTTTATTGTACTAAACCAAAACTCATTAATTTGACACTTTTGCTGATTCAAATGACATTTTAAATTTTTATTGTGTATTTCTCAAACAGATGATTGATTTTCATATTCTCACTTTTCTATTAAAAATATTTCGTGCAAAAAAAAAAAATACTTTCCTCCTAAGATCGCTATCATATACACAATTTTCGAGCGCGGGAAAGCGGCAGTACCGGAACACACTTAATATAACCCAAAACTAGTTGTCGACCGCAGACAAAAAAAATTGCTTGGCTGAATCAAAGAGATAATAACAATGATGCTTGAATTGTATATTAATAAGCTGCAAATTACTTCAAATAGATGAGGTGGTAACGATGGTAATAAAATGCAGGGAATTTTAGCACACTTATGGAAATAACTGGCAACGCCATTAACAACGATTTTGGAAAAAAATCTATAGCAAACAACTCCATCAACAGTTCTAGAAATGCAAAAACTAAACCTAAGACCACACAGAGCAATTCTAGTTGCGTAGGTTTTGATCTTAGTGACGAGAGAGGTATAATAAATCATATCAGGAACAGACTTGATTCATTTGCAATTTTAAACAAAAACAATTTGAAAGCAAACAAAAACAGAATTGCAGAAAAGAATTTTTGTGTAAGAACGTGATCCTGGTAAAAGATTCGGAAATCTTGTGATAACTACCAAGGGGCCAAATATCTGTTAAATTTATTTCTATGGCCAAAAAAGAGAGATTTTTAGAAAAATTAATTTAATTACAAATGATAAGAAAAAATGGGATTCTGGATTTTATGGAAACTAGGCAGTGTCAGATAAAAGCACAGAAACCATAGATTTGGCACGGACTTGTTCTTCAAACAATACTTATAAACTTGAGCTGGGTTTAAACGTTTTATCAGTCTTGCGGGGAATATAAGAAGAATTTTGCAAGAGGCTAACACATCTGGTAGCATGAGAGCCAGGAGCCATCGGCACTACCAATTTGTGTACAGCTGCAGTATGGCTACGCTCCGACTCCTAAGCAATAGCAAGTTGATACTGCTAGAAGTTTTAAAGCTATCTGGAGTTAAGGCTACGATGGGACAGATCAAATCTTCCACCTAACTGTATTTATTTGATAACTCGTTACTGGCGTTGAGCAGAAACATTTATAAATTTCATTTTCATTAGCAATATGATACCAAGCAACCAACAACACAACTTTAATAGTTCTGTTGTGGTAAAGTATAATTTATACATTTGTACTTTTTCTCCCATTTATTATTTAGACGAGTACTTGTACCAGTAATACGTTGTAATTAAATATTTTTTTTTTTTTGCTTTTAGAGTTATTTTGCAATTGTGGCTTTGAAAGCGCTTGAAACTTCTATGCAACAGCACTAGTCCACAAGTGTTATACAATTTTCTTTTTTTTAAGTAGGGTTTTGTAGAAAGTTTTCCTTTGTCAATTGCAATTAGTTGAAAGACTTTTGCTTTGCGGGTATTTCGTACGAAAGTTTTAACTAAAGGAATGGCATAGTTTAGCAATAGTTTTTGCGTGAACGGTTGATGGAACACTATATATGACCGAATTGCATAATCATTATATTAAGGAAACGCTACATGTAGAATCTTATGTTTGAATATTTTCGTTCTAAAAAAACTTTTAATTTTTCAGAGTTTCTAAATGAAGTTTATTAAAATTGTAATAAATTTGATCAAAAGCAACTAAATCCTATTTCATCAGCGAATACTATTTTTATTCAATATTATTCCCTTCTTGTTATGTAATTTCCTTGTCTAGAAGATTTTCAGGGATTTTTAATATTCTTGTCAATGTTGACATTTCAATACTCGTGTGTCGTATGTAAGCGTGTGTTGTTTATTTATTAAAACATAAACAACAATTTATACACATACTCATGCACATGCACGTGTGAAAGCTCCAAAGAAGAAATAGTTCATTTTCATTTGCAGACACACACACACAGGGCTCTTTAACAATATAATCAAGTTTTTCTTGTTAGACGAGTACAAATTCCATATCATCCCTGCAACACACTGTTAAAGTTTTTAAAAGTCAAACATTATTTGAAACCGCAAAATGACATCTTTAGTACGTGATGTCTGAGCAAAGTTTGTTCATCAAACAAAACAACGTGTATATTTTTGTTTCTCTGCAAACAGTCTTACTTGGCTTGGTAAAGAGTACGACATGAGTAGAGGGAACACATTTTCTATTTAAACAAAACTAAAATATAGACAGTGTTTTTGGGTTTCTACTTGTATATATTATATTATTCCATTTCTCTTTAGAAAAAGTACATTGTTTACTTGTTTAAGTAATGAAAAAACTATAAGATTTAAAATTAAACTATGAAGTATACTCGCAACTATATCTGTATCGACAATTTTAATAGTTATCTGAATGAAGGCCTTTGTAGCCTCTAAAAGTTTTTACGAATAATCAAGTAAACTTGCAGATTATGTAGCTCAGCTTGCTAGACTGCACGACATGAGAAATAAAGCAAAAGAGACAAAATTAATTATGATTTATTTCAGCCGTTTACTTGGAAAGTGGCACAAGTCAATAAATCTGTCGATATTTGAAAACTATTCAATTTTAAAAGTTACATAATTTGCTGCGTTAAGGAAATTAACTCCGGGAGTTAGAGGAAAAGAAATAGATTTTAACATTTTAATAACAAAGAGATAAGTGTCTGTGTGTGTGTGTGTATGTGTGAACATGTGTATATGTATGTGTGAGTAGTATTGTTCTCTATTATTTCCAGTATTTTTTAATAACCATTCTTTATAAATGGGAAAGCATAGTTCAGGTTTGCAAATTATATTACATAGTGATAACTTAATAATGTATGTAGTGAACATAATTAGCATTATTTAATTATGCTTTCTACTATCAACAGGCTTCATTTCTGTGCTAATAGTTTTCAGATTCTTAAAATTTAAAGGAGAATATGATACTTGCAATATTCGATTTACACTGTTTAAGATTTATAACAGTAAAGCGGGATCCCTGACGTCAACCGACGCACAGTTGCTCATTTTGCTAAAAACCGTGGCAAAAATCTAAAATTCGACTATACAATGTTGAGAAATAAGTTAAACTATATTGCAGAGGATATTTTACTGATAAAAAATCAAAAAGCCGTTCATAAAAAGTATGAGAACTATGGCCGCTCAAAGTTACTAATTTTTTGGACTGTAAAAAAGGAAATTAAAAAAAAAATCTTTTTTTCGTATAATTTGTAACTGATTACTACTTTTTTGAATGTATTAAAAAATGTTGCTTATTTTTATTTAAATTCGACTTAAATTTTTTTTTGCTTTTTTTACGTCAGTGGGTGGAGTTCTTTAAACGCCCTACATTTGGGTCAGTTTTGGGAATTAAATAGAATAAAAATAGATGTGGCAAAATCAGCATCAGGTCGTTTAATCCATTAAGCCAAATTAAAGACACACATGCGCATTATGAATACCTCGTTATTTTGGTTAATCTATTTCCAATGATTGCGAAAGCTGCTACCTGGTTAGAATATTTAGCGTATGACCTTATCTGGTTGATTGTAGCTAAATAATCACCTGCTCAGGGATAATTATTATTAAACAATTACAGTCCTTAATTAAGCAAAACTCAACAAAAAGACTACCGATAGAAATTTTTATTTATGTGCAATTTGCGTCTTATATTTATTATAAGAACTTTTTGAGTTATTTAGAAGCTCCGATGATAAAGGTACTTTTAAACTGGCTATTAAACAAAGGTTAAATGTTTTCACGGAGGCGGAAGAAAAAGAGGATCTGAAAACTAGACTTCATTCATTATATAATTTTTTGACGAAAAAATGGCAGGCATTTAATTTAATATTCAAAGGAGTCTTCAGAAGTAATCAAGTCAACATTGAGCAATATTAAAAATAAATTGATAAACTTAATCCTTCTGTTTTTGAAATACGAAATGGGAAAATTGAAATTGTCAGTCATACATTTTTTTATACTGGTTGATGGTAAAGTCTTAAATGAAATTACGAACACCTCGCCAACTTTGAAATGTGCTATTTGTAAAAAGACACAGAGACTTTCAAAATTTGAACGATACAACCAGTGATGAGAACAACTACGAATATGGAATTTCCCCATTGGATGGAGTTCATTTTGTAGCTGAAATATTCAAATCCACGGGTGGAGGAAACTTTTGACGAGAATATAGCACCAAAGGAAAAACTGAATACAAGAAAAAAAGTCGTTGAAGAAGATTTTATTAAAAATATATATACTATAGAAATACAAATGATGGCAATGCGGCGAGATCATAATTAATAATGATAAAGTGTTTACTCAAATTACTAGTGTGGATATGAATATTATAAAAAAGTTTGCCGTTATACTTTACGTAAAGGCTGGAATCGAAAAAAAATTTTAAATAAAATGACGTCTGTAAACGACATTGCAAAATCTCTCTTGTATGTCACGAAATTATTACAATCGCTATTTTCAGCGCACATTAATCAGTCATGGGCATCAGCATCGAAGTTAGAAAAAAACAGAAAAAAAATTTGGAAATATTTTTAGAAAATCCCACTACTTCTTATGCTAATATAGCAAAATTATCTGCTACGTCCCTGGCAGCCACCAGAAATGTGATAATTCAGGTTAGGAATAACCAATCTAACTACAGAAATCCTGGATATGGTCGACCTGCTGGATTTTTGGATTTAAAATTGATGAAAAAGATAAAAAGAGAAATAATTTGAAAACCTAATGCGTCGCTGAGGGATTTGGGAGAAAAATATCACGTTTCTCATACTTATCTACAAAAAGTGAAGAAGAAATTTAAGCTAAGATCATATGCAGTTATAAAAGTACCAAACAGAAACGATACACAAAATATAAAAGCAAAGGGAAGAGCGAGAAAACGATTAAGAACAATGGTGAACAACTTTAAAGGTTGTGTAATAATGTATGACGAAGCACACGTGAAAGCAGATTTCAAACAACTTCTTATACGGCATATAGGAAGGCAGGTGTAAAGAAGATATTTAAGTGCAAAAAATTTATAAATTTGCAAACAAGTATTTAGTTTGGCAAGGAATTTGAGCTGTGGTCAAATGTTAAAACCATTTGCTACTAAAGGTACATTAAATCAAGAATTGTACCTAAGAGAATGCCTACAGAAAAGACTGTACAAGTATCATGTACAAGTAGCACAAGACTGCTCCTATATTCCGGGAAGATTTGGCTACACTACATTATTCTCATAAAACCTTCGATTGGTACATAGCCAAGAGTATACATTTTGTGCCAAGGGAGTGGAACCCCCTAACTTCCCTTAGTTCCGACCAATAGAAGAGTGTTAGGCAATAATAAAACAAGTGCTACGAAACACATCTAAAGAAGCTAAGAATGAAAAAAATTTATTTAAGTTGGCAAAATGCTGCAAAAAATATTTGGTAGAATGGGTGTTCAAAACCTAAAGGCGTGTCTGAGAATGATAATTCGAAAATTTGCTTTATCTAAGATTTAATTGTAAACGATTATTATTTTCCATATCCTTGAAGTAACTGTATTTATTTTGAGTTAATTGTTAATGGTTTTTAAGTTATTAGTTAAATAAAATGTAAAATTGTTTTTACATTTTTATTAAACTGTAAAAAAAGATTAATGGATCAACATTTAAAGAATACGCATCAAAAATTATCCAACTTTTAACTCATACGTATTCCGAAAAAAACTTACCCCAACGGTACGCAAAATTTTGGCTAATGGGTTAAATGTAATTGCATATTAGTCCTTACCAATTGGGGAGCATTCAGAAGAAGCCTAGGAGTGCAGAAATAAAGAATACACAAAATTTAGATACACAAACATTTGCAATATTTCCCGCATTAGAGATAAAAAAGATCTCTTTAAGTTTTTGCTTTATTCATCAGATTCACTTATTTCATCACGAAGACATGTTAGATCACGGAAGGGTTTATAAAAATAACTATCAGATATTGCTCTCAATGATGTATATTTTGTGAAGAACTAAACAGTAAAAAGTTATTATAATGAAAATATTTTACCATTTTTAAAAGTCCAAAGAGACGGTTTTATATACAAAACTACAAAAAATAATTATAGCTAAGTCTTCAGTATTAAAAATATTTCAATAATATGAATCTTTGACGCAAATAAGAAATTTAATACAAATTAAACATAAAATTTGCATTTAAATTTGACTGCAATTTTTGGAGCATCCTGTATTTGGTGAAACACATATGATACAGAGTTTCAAAGTCTAAGATGTTTTGAAGTTATGATTATTGGTGTGGAAAAAGTAAGAGCGAACCACTGTGCCACGTTGGAACGAAATCAACGCCACTGGTTTCCAATTTTCTTCCTGTGATTTAAATAAAACAATTTCAATCCAAAAGAAGTTTTCAATTCCAACTCAACGATTGTTGAAGTAACATTTCCTTTGTTATCTTTGATTAAAAACAACATTAGCAACAACACAATCGTCAAACGAACCTCTTAGAAAAAACACAAAAAAATATTCAAAAATAAAAAATTTACAAATCAATGCCGCAATTTTTGCACAATTGGTTCTCCCTTCTACTTTTAATAGCAATTTATAAAAGTATTGGATTTCAAATACAAACAAATATCTAACAATAAAAAGCAATAAATACTTAGATACTTATTGTTGGTTTTGGTAATGTGCAGATTTGTAAATTTGAACACGGTATAATGAAATAGAAAGCCACAAATGTGTTACCGATTAGTGCCCGTTTGTACTTGTCCTGTTTTGTATTAGAAAAATGCATAACAGGACTGGAAATCCAAAAACCAAAAACTTACATTAGAGAAGATTTATTTTATTATCAATTTTAGATAAATAGAGGATAACCGCGCGAGTTTGGCAAAAATCAAACGTTTTCTCAAATAAACTGTAAAGTAAACACATTTTTAACTTTGATTAAAGATAAAAGAATTGAATAAATTTCCAGCAATTTATTTGTGTAATAAATCTTAAAAGTGATATTTTATTGCCTACTAAGTATATATATTTTTGATATTACACCACTTTCATTTCAGTAGACAGTAACTAAGAAATTATCTACAGAAACAAGAAGAAAATCTTAATGTCAAGCAAAGCATTTTATATGGATTTTAGTAAAGCGACATCTTTTCTATGGCATTATAAATGATTTCTTGCTATATTCATTGCAATCGATCGAAAGTCGGTACTGCAGAAAACCATTAGTTAGCATAGTGATGGTTGGGAGTAAATTTCTTTCAATGACCGATTACACTGTGCGATAAAAAAACATGGTCTTATCAACGGATTTTGGCAGAGGGGGCAAAAAATATAATTGTATCGGCGTTTTGAAAGTTTACGTCCGAACATTTTGAAGACATAGAACTCATTTGGAAATGGACAGTTTGACGTAAAACCAAAATTACGTGTTTTTGCTTGCAAAATTAACTTCAAATGAAAAAAGAAAACTAAAACGCAAGAGATATTTGCTTGGCATGGCAACCTCCGCGTAGTAAATGATGAGGTTAAAGAAGCAACGGAAACAATGAAAAGCGGTGGTTATACGCCGCATTAAGGGCTTCATATCTTTAAGTTTCAATAAAACAAACAGTGTGTGAGATATCATTGAAATTAGTCTGTTGATAATTGCAAAAATCCAGACATTTTCATCCAATAATTTCTTGCAATCCTCGTGAATAACGAGATCATCAAACATGCCATTACTGTATATTTAAGGCCTATAAAATAAAATCTCTGGCTTAAATTTGAAAAACTTGTATATGCACGAGTAATGTGCGTTATTAGACATTTATCATCATCTCAAAATGCTGACAATATGTTGCTGTGATACAAAATTTATTCACTACGCTTATTTAATTTATTTTTGGTTTTTTTCAAACACTGCTGCATCCTGTAATGGTTGCAAGCAACACATGATGCAATGGATAAAACAGGAAATAGTTTATGAAGTAATAAATCAAATACTCTTTTTTGTTAGAAATATAAGAGAAAATAAATAAAATTTCATATAAAAAATTGACTAAAGGTCACACGGGACAAATATTTGATAATATGAGCGTAAATACTATTTTTCCCAACTCTTTATGTAATCTTACGTTCTATGTGTGGCATAAAATGATATTAAATGAGATTGCAAAATATAATTAAACAAGAAAAAGTTAACAATGTATAGTGTTTACGATCATTTCATTTCAATATTGTCGAGCAAGTAAACTGTTATGTGAGAAGTGTATTTGAAGGTACACATTTGCAGCCAAATGCATAGAAAAGCAAAAGAAAAATATTCGCGAAAGAAATTATTTTTAGTCTTAATTCTTTAAAAGCCGAATTTCGTTGTATTTTGCTTCTGCAAAATCTAATCAAAAATTTACCAGCCTAAAAACACATATTAAGTAAAATTTTGACAACCTTACTTATACAGCAAACAGTTACAATATAAGAGCATTATGATCCAACGGTCATCTAGATTGTAATGTCTATATACAACATTTGCAGAATAAAAATAAGAAAACTTTGATTTGGAACGCGTTTGAAAAATATTGTTGCGTAACTGTTATATTGTACCAGTAGAGCTAATAACCAGGTACGGCTAAATGCTATTAATGAATGCAACTCAAAACTATGGTGCCATGCTAGCGTCATTGAGACTTGGAGTGGTTCTCAGAGAACACGGGATGCAAATTGGACCATCTAGAAATATTCACAGATAGCTCCAAATGGGATATTGGAGTAAACAGGGTGTCCACATGAGGGAACTAGTGGTCGATTTGTCCTTTAGAATCCCTAATGAATGTAGTATTCTTCAAGCTGAGATATCAGCAATTTTAAAGAGCGACAGTTTGGTATTATAAAATATTTGACAGAAATATTCGGATCTTCACTGACAGCCGTGCTGCAATCACATCCTTGATAGGTGTCTATTCGACATCTAAATGAATCCAGAAATAATGGGTGAGTAAAGATGGGATCAACATGGGCAATTGTATGGCTGACAAGCTGGCAAAAGAAGGAGCAAGGCTGCAGGCTTCGCACATTAATACGTTCTGTGGCGTTCTGCTCTCGGCCTGTAAGAGGCTAATTAACAATGCGATATATGATATGACTAAGGCTAAATAGTGGGAAGATCCCAGATGTCAAAGCATGTCAAAATTTTAATGCCAAAAAATTAACAATTTACCATAAATTTTAAAAATCATAAAAAATTACACATATACTAAAAATTTCAATTCAATACAATTTAGGATTTCACTAAATTTAAAAATTATTCAGAACAAAAGCGCACCGTAGTACACAATTTTAAATTTCAATAATAAAATAACTTTCTAAATAAACAAAGTTGAAAAAAAAACAAAATTGCACAAAAAATTACGAAATGTTCAAAATTTTAAATTCACTAATGGCTCGATTATCGATTGCAACTGAACTTAAGTGGAGTTGCTAGTTGCCAAAATTGCATTATGGTGGCAACTTACAACTGACAGCTGATTATCCCATATTGTTTTGGTTGCTTTGAATATTTTTTTAATTTAAAAGGCACAAAATATAAAAAGTTTTCAAGTTTTCGAAAAATGTTTAGTTTTTTAATATTTAAATATTCTTTTTTAATCCAAATTGGTTAAATGTACAACAAAAAAAAAACAATTCGAGGAGCTGGTGAGTCATATGGAAGCAAATCCAAATATTGCCCGCGGAGTACGAGCTTTTGGACAGACAAAAGCTAGTGTTGAACTAGTGTGGGCTGAGGTATCGACCAAATTAAACAGTTATGGCCCACTAGTGCGTACATCCGCCGAATGGCGGAGAGTTTGGATCCATTATAAGGCTAAATTGAAGAAAAAGATTGCTAAAAATAAAAAAAATGTATACCACTGGTGGTGGGCCGTCAGAGGAAGTGGCCTTATCTCCCATGGAGCAGGCTGTAGCCGAACTACTACAGATAGATCTTGTAGTTGATCCCAATGGCAGCATTTTTGGTGTAAACCAAAAAGAAAATATACCAGAGCCACAGCACATTGAACTGGAAATGCCCAATCAACACGAACAAGAGTCTACTGATCATAAAAAAAAAGACCAACATGTGCCAAAAAAGAAAAAAATTAAGATCGATGAAGAGAGATTCAATCTTTTGCAAGAACAAACAGGCACCCAAAGTGAGCTGGTTAAAATCATGAGCAATATCGAAAAACATCTATGCAAGAAAAACGAAATTTGAAATGAAATCAAGGAACTTAAAAAGAGAAATATAATACTTTATTACAAGAGCAGATCCTTAACACAGAAATAAAGAAGAAGAAACTCCAAATACTAGAAAAAGAACTGCAAAATTTAGACAAATAATTTGGGAAGTAGAAGAAAAAACCAAATATACTTGAAAAAAGAACCATGCAGGAGAACTTCAACTCACGAAGTTGTTATACAATTAATTATTTGTGTTTTGTTGTTTTTTTTTATTTTTTGAAAATTTCTTTAAAGTTTTATTTTTAATAAAATCACTTTTTTACAAATTTATTAAATTTTCTTTTCAAAAAATTTTTTTGTTTACGTTTTTGAATTAGAGACGTGTAAAAAAAGATAACTTTAGGCAACTGAACAAGGTTACCTTACATAATAATATGTTTGTTGTCAGTTGCGTTGCTTGCTGACAACGCCATTGAAATTGAGTTGCATTCGATAATCGAGCCATAAAAGTTTGAAAAATCGAAAGAACTGAAGAAAAAATCCATCAGATTTTAAAATTTCCAAACATAATTTTTAATTTCACTAAAACTTTGCAATTTCATCCACAAGGCAAAAATTCTGAAAAAAAAATTATAATTTATAAGAAACGTAGCAATTTAAAAAAAAATCAATGTTACGCAATCATATACTCGTAAAACAATATTCACCACAAATCCCAAATTCATCCAAACTTTAAAATTCACAAAAAAATTTACAAATCGTTTATGTTGTACCAGCGAAAAAGTACACAGCCGAAATAGTTACACACTGTTACTTTATTCAACACTTAAATATAACACTACGGCTAATTTTTTTCACAACTTTCGCAGTTTAACTTTTCACTCAATACAACTGTTACGACTAGCTTCACCACCAAGTGTTTTTATAGTGGTCATTTATTTTTTCGAAAGTTCTAGAATATTAAAAAATTTACTAGATATTTCTTTAGCTATAAACATATTTTCTGCTATTTTCTCGTCGGTGTTTGTTTTTCTAACTGTTATATGCTTTGTTACTTATCGTTTGGCTTTTTTGAATTGGTATTACTTCCCCACATTATTCGATTCCTGGAATTCGTCTGTACATGATGAATTAGTAATGTTGTTGTTGTGGGTGTATTCAAATTCTTGGTAACTTGAATGAGCTTATGGCTCTTGTGTTTGTTGTTGTTGAAGCATAGCACTTTCTGTAAAGTGGGTGCCAAAAGTATTCGTAGCCTTTAAATCTAGAACTTTCTGAACAAGTATTTGTACCATTCAATACTTACAGGCTAAAATACTTGTTTGCACTTACCTTCTTAACAATATATTCACCAAAAAAATTTAAAATTCGACAAAAACTATAAGTATCAAAAAAACTTTAAATTTGACTAAAAATCTAAATTAAACTGAAAAGTTATAAAAACTGTAATTTCACCACATTTTGGAAAATACTCGAAATGCGATAATACACCACAATACCAAAATCTGAAACGTAAATCCAAATTGTACCAAAAAATTTCAAATTCAACCAGGAATAAAAGCTGTTATTATATATACAAGAAAGTCGCCACAGAAACTTAAAAACTTAAAAAAAAATTTCAAAATCACTAAAAAATAAAAATTGCGCCAAAATCCGCAATTAACCCAAAAAATAATTAAGTTCCACAAAAAATCTGAAGTTTGCCAAAACTCAAGAATCTAATTAAAAAAACCCTAAAAATAATTTTAAGTTCCATAAGATCTAAATCTTACAAGAAAAAAAAACAATTTTTACAAAAAACTCACCAACACGAGTAAATTGAGAATTTATAAAAAATGTTTAAGAATTCAGAGAAAAGAAAAACAAGTTAAAAGAGCCGTACTTAAGAAAACCCATCTTATCTATTACCCGATTGAAAATGCTTACATTAAAACGCAAGGAGAGCGTGAATGTAAAATAAGACAACGGAAACCGGAGGCCAAAATTAAAGATCGGAAGCAATTATTTGCACTGGGAAAAATCTGTCGTACGTTTTGTGAAAAGTATTTAAGATTCGACACAGCCGAATATAGCTCTCTTACTTGGTTTTTTATTTTGATTTGCGACTCGAAAACGTGATGCGTGCCGAATCTGAGTCTTAATAAAAAAAAAAATAACTTCCGCAAGCAAAATATTAAAAAAAATTAAGATATGCCTTTACTTATTTTTTTATGAGTAAAAATTACGTTTTAGTAAAAAAAATTTTGTTAGAAAAACGATTTTTCAAGCCCCTATAAAGTATTAATTGTTACAACAAATTTCGCTATAGCACAAAACTAAACAAATATACGAACAACGAAACAAAATTGCAGATTTAGCATGACACATTTTGCATGAAATAAATTTGGTTATTATGTTTGATAAGGATAACTTTTGTTTGTACCGAAGAGCAGCCTTTTATTCGAATAGTTTTTATTAAAATTCAAATAAAAACGAAAGTTTTCAATTCAAATTGTAAAAGTTTTACGTGTTTTTTTTTACGTCATGGCAACACTAATAATGCCATAATGTTGGTATATTGCCCATTAAATTAAGTAGAAGCATGTCCTACTCAATGAATATTTCCATGAAATAAAATAAAGTGTCCATTATTTTGGATCACTTCGTCAAATATGTATTTTTTTTAACTTAAGGTAGTTCATACAGATAATACAGATAATAAAAATACCACAGGACATAAACGAAAAATTTTTATTTTAGGTTCACTTGGTTCCACTTATTCAGTTCCTTTGATTAAAAGATAATCTTCTTGAGATTTTAGATTGAAACAAGTGTATCAAATATTAATTTCAAGTTTATTAATGCAATATGACAAATATGTATGTCAATGTGTTAAGATATAGGCCAATAGTAAAAACTTATCGACCATAATAAGAACATACTCTTATGTTTCTTTAAGTCCACTTGAATGTTTTTTTTTTGTTATTAACTTACAAGCGTTCAAATTTTAGTATCCTTACGTTAATGTTGAGAGAGAGAGAGATAGAATAAATAAGCGATTCGTATTAAACTTAACTAATTATATTTCATACACTATAAAGTCAACTTGAAGTAAATTTTTAACGATATAAATTAAGATAAAAATATGACTTCCTTTTTACTTAATTTTTTTAACTACAAACCGAAACACATTAGATTATTTGCATAATTTTATACTTTTTTATCATAAAATATGAAGCCTTAAAACAAATCTCTTACAAGCAGTTATATATGAAAATGTTTAACGAGAAATGATTTTTAGGTATTATCTACGATATTATATATATTTGACTTAACACTCCTGTTTTTAAAAATAAGAAGAAACTTTCTTCATAACGATTGTGTGCAAAATTAAATCTTATCAAAGCCATTCTTTCAACTGAATGTGATAAAATTGTCTGTGCGATTGAATGGCATATTTGAGCTTTCAAGAATTTATTGCCGAATGTCATACACAATTTCATAAATAATAATCGTTGTTCAATTTAAATACACACGTTTTAAATATTATTCCTATAAACAAACAAATATTCATACATTGTGTATCCGTGTGTTTTATGCCCTTTACAAAGGTGAATTCACACATAAGTGTCCTTTACCGTTTGTAATTTTTACCTTTTGTTTTTTATAGTAAAGTCAAATACAGCCTTCGTGATATTTATTACTTTGTTAATTTAATTGCTCAATATAATATCAAACATTTTTAAGTTTTTTCACCGTTTTCAGAGTTTATGGCACTGACTTCTGAATATTTTTGTAAAAATTCTAAAGTCTAAAAATTATTCTATAATGCTGTTTTTAAGAAAACACGTACACGTTTTCCATGTATTCTGCGTATTATTGGCTTTTAAGGAGTATGTTAATATATATTTTCCTTATATTTGTAAATAATATTTGAAGTGAAGTCTGAAATTATCTTAGATACTGAAGCCAAACTATTTAATTTATACACGGTACTGAAATTAAAAAGGAAACATTTCCTCGTCAATCAAATTAATTTATCATTATGTACAGGTATGATAGTAAAGTTTATGTATTTATTTAAGATTTTAATTCATCTAAGAAATATAAAAACAACACTGGCTTATAGAGCGAATGTTTTTGAAAATATGCTATTATATATGCTATTATAATTGATATGCTATTCAGACTGTTAATGGAAGGATTTACGGTTACTTATTAGAACATACTTACTCTACTTAGAAATCAAGACTACATATACGGGGGTTACTTTTTGTGATTTTAAAAAACGGGCTTGTTTTGTGTACTGTTGTAAAATGAACCAGGCTTATTTTTCTAGTTAGTAACTATCATATTCTACAATAAAAATTGTACATTGTTGATGTTATTAAAAATGAGCCAGATTAATTGTTAAACATGATTAAATTTTAATACTATTCTGAAAAGAAGCGAGTACGTTTTTCATGCTATTCTAAAATGAACCGTATTAATTTTTTATGCTAAATGAACCAATTAATTTTTCATGCCATTCCAAAATAAATCGATTCATAATTCATGCTATCCCAGGTTCAGTTTTCATGGTGTTCTAAAATGACCCAGCTTAACTTTTTATGCTACTCTAAAATAAACCATGTTCATTTTTCATGCTACTATAAAATAAACCATGTTCATTTTTCATGCTATTCTAAAATGAACCAGGTTCCTTTTTATGCAATTCTAAAATGAATTAGGTTCATATTTAAAGTTACTCTAAAATGAACAAGTTTTATATTTCATGTTATTCTAAAACGAAGCACATTTATTTTTCATGATATTCTAAAATAGACTAGGCTCTCTTTTCATAGTATTCTAGGGTGAACCAAGTTCAACTTTTATGGTATTCCAAAATGAGCCAGGCTCATCTTTCAAGCGATTTTAAAATGAGCCAAGTTTATTTTTCATGCTATTCTAAAATGAAGCGAGTTATTTCTTCGTGATATTTTAAAATAAACCAAATACATTCTTTATGTTACTCCATATGAACCGAGTTCAGCTCTTAAAGATTCTTTTATTTTATAAAAATTCAAACTTTTTTAATTTTTCCACCTCAAATTTCACAATTTTAAATTATATTTATTATACATTCTTACACGAATTTTTGATGCTTATTCGTCCTACATATTTCAATTTATTCCAGCCAACATCGCTGTCATATAAAATATTATATTCATTATCATCCTGTCTCTGCATCTCATTTGATGATAAATTTTCTTAATAAATATTGTTATAATAACACGTCTCTCTCAACTTCCGCATATGTTCAAATAAATTGTTGCTTATGATTGCTTCATTTGGTATGTTTGTCTACAAGGATTAAACTTAAGTAGAAACCTACTTCAGGTTTGCGTACCAAAGTACTTATCTTGTTCCATGACATGAACTATATTTTAGTTACTTCATGTCGTAATTGAATGTGTTCTGTGTTTCGTTTAGCTATATGACTATTTGTATTCTGCATTAGCACGCCTGACTTTATTCATTTAACATCGTCGTTAAAATTTTAAAAACCAAATTATTTTATTCATAGTAATTTGTAATCGTATGTTTTGCCTCTACTTTCCTCACTTATTCTCCTGTGCTCGGTATTTTTACTTTGATTGAACTACATTTATGGTTGAAATAGAATTCCCTGACTATGTGATGAAAATCATGTTCATGTAATTGAAAATATTTCATAGGGAATTTCTATTCCGAATATAGAAATGAAATTTGGACGGAATTTTAAAATTTGCAGAGGTTTGTCATGCAAGAGTTTTGTTATATGCATAAGTTAAAATCTGTAAATAATTTGAGAAACTTGTTGAACTATTAACGATTAGAAATGTTGAAAAATTTCATTTGATTTAATATTATGTACATGTGTAAAAAATTATGATGAAGTTACTTTGGTTAATATAAAATATGCTGTAGACTGGTGTAAGCTTTTAAATGAAATTGAAATTTCAAAAAACTTTATTAGAAACGCAATTTCTTTATAATATTAATTTCAATTAACTATTCATCAGAGTAATCAATTATTTAAAAAAAAAATTTGTTTAGTATTTGACCAATGTCTTATTACATGGTTTTTCAACATGGACCTGTCCATTATGAAAAGGAATAAAACAAGCTGTCTGAGAGTTATTAACGAAGTTAAAGTCGTAAAATTATTGTCCGCAACGAAGACAATGATGATGTTGTCGACCTGCGCAGCGTTCCATTGACGATCGATCGCTGGCTGATTGATTATCTATACAACTGTTTCAGAGCAAACTACAAGGTACTTTTTTTCTTCTTTGGATTTAATTGATGTTTTAAATTTTGTTCCATTAAGTCGGGTAAATACTATCGACCAGGTAGCCGCCAGCACTCTTAACAGAATTTCCGGCGATAGGTTTTCGCATTATAAAAGGATCCTCTTCGAGGACTTCAAGAAACTGCGCTGAAAGAAGTCTGGAGGGGTTAAATTAGGCGTTCTTGCCAGTCAATGAAAATCGCCAAAACGAGAGATAAGGCGACTTGGAATCATTCAGAATGTCGGTTGTGGGTCGTACAGTATGCGCCACTTTAATAATAACGTTTTATTATTAGTGTGCGTCTCAATCGCATTACTTGCCATGGTCATATTCTGAAAACTAAACATTTGACAGATGCCGCCAAAACCAAATACCTGCAAAGACTGAAGACATCTACCGTCCATTTTTTGAAACACTTATTAAGAGGTTGCTTTTTTGTAAAAAGTACGCCACGCTTTCTTCTAGCGTGACACACGTCTCTGAAGGAAAATATGATTTTCATATCGTTTACACTAATAGTGAAATTATTAGATCAGACTAGCCAAACATTGAACGAAATAAACATAAGCATAAACAGTGCGTTAAGAAAGTTAAACAACTTTCTACTTTTAAATATAGAGTGGAAACATACAAATATTCTCTTCTACTATAAATTTTTTATATATATTTTTTAAATAAAAAATAACATAACATAGCAAAGTAGTCCCTAGCACGAGACTAGTCTTTACTCTTAACTGTCGTGATGGCAGACTGTCGACTGGTAACTGTCGACCTTCTTCCTTAGCACAGGGTCTCTTGTAATTGCTAGCATTTGCCTAATGCTTAGTTCTAAGCCTTATGCTAGACAGCGCTGGACATTCACTCACAATGTGCGCTACTACCTCAGCCTCTACCAGGCACAGTCTGCAAGTATCATCTTCTTCGATTTTCATTTTGACTAGATGATACTTGAAGTTACCATTACCTATCATGAGCCAAAGTCTTACAAAGTAAGACTAAATAATGAATAATATTAGGGAAAATCCCCAACCTTGCTTGAAATTCATTTCGGTAACCAAATATGACAAAAAAACACTCCAATCGATAACGACCTTAAATCGCTCTAAGAATCAAGCAAATTTGATATAATATGCAAAAATATTTTTAAATGCATAAAATATTCACAAACAAATCAATGCTAAAACCGTTAAACGAATCTTAAACGTATAAATATTTTATATGTGCGTTGAATAGACATGCAACTGAATATTTTTAGTTTCCCTCGTGATTAAGTTTCTTTCGCCATGTAATTGCTACGTCTGAACTTACCTTTAGTCGTCCTTTAGAATGGCTAACAAGTTATGAAACGCATATATGGAAATAATAATGCGTCTAATACACAAATATCACCCCAAATGTAACTTCGAGCATGAGCACCAATTGAGTTATGATGAAGTGTCCCAAAATGAATTTGCTTTATTGTTTACATACAAACACAGCCACAGGACAATTACAAACCGAAAAAAATTAAAGGAAATTTCAAATAAAACAATTTGAATTACAAAAGGGAATATGAATTCGCCCGTCTGTAGTATGATGGGGATATGTGTTCGAAATACTAAACACGCGAGTACAAGTCGCAAAAAAAAAGAATCAATCTGCTTTAATAGACTCATAATAATATTAATATTTTCTTGTAAATTAAACTTCTATACAACTTATTAAGTATTCGCAGAAACATGTTTTTATTTTTAATAAGAAAATCAAAATACTCATTTGATTGGTTTATAAAGTTACGGAATTAATTAAGTAGGGTCGCTAAACTTTTTATATGATCGAATATTTTCACACCTTGACAGTTCATTTAATGCAGCATAAAAATAACTTCTTCGTTTAGAATAGCATGCAAAATGAAACGGTTCAGTTAGAAGATAATTCATAATGAATCGGTTCACTTGGAAGAGTATTCCTTATGAACCGGTTCGTTTAGAAGTTGCAGGCTCTTCAGTTTATTAAAAAAACCAAATTTTTAATTAGCCGATTAATTTCGAAGAGCATACAAAATGAACCCGTTCATTTAGGTTTTCTTATTAGAGTATGCAATATAAACAGGCTCGTTTAAAAGAATGGCAAAATAACCCGGATCATTTAGGCCATGCGAAATGAATCGGTTAGTTTAAAGTACTATAAAAAGTGAATTAAAAATAGCATAAAAAGTTAATTAAAAATAGCGTAAGGAACGAAGGATTTTAATTTACATTAAGTCAGTTGTCTTTGCCATTTTAAGCTTTAATCACCATTAAATTCCTTCAATCTGTCGGCATGCAAGCGATTCTTTAAAATTTAGGGTAGCATTGGTGTATGAATTACTTGCATTTCCTTCCTGATGGATGTAACGTGATGAACAGACCACTGTTACATTTGTTTTCAGCAAACCAAATTATTTCATATCACCCACTAATCATCACATTTCCTCTTGTATTCATTCACATATAGTACATGTGCATGTTCACAAATGTATGTTTGTATATATGGAGAACGTACACTAATTTAATTTAAAAGCTTTTGGATATAAAATTTAAATTTTAAAATGGACTACTTCAAAGACATACTTTAATTATTATGGATGAAAACTATGGCCGAGGGTGTGCAAAATATATGTCATGCGACGAAGAAGTTTCGATTTTTTTGCCAATTTTTAAACGATGTACGAGAAAAAACATTTTAAAACTCATCCCACTAGAAATTCAGTTAATAAATGGATGTGTATTTTTTCCTAGGCGTGATTGTCATAAATTTTACGTTTATTTACTGAAAATGCTGAGTTTATTATTTTAAACATACTCTCGTTTATATCTTATATTCAATCAAAAGCCATTTGGAACTACAAAGTGTACTTCTAATAAAAAAAATACCCAATATTCATTTTTATGTTTCAATAATCACTTCTGTAGCACGTACTTGTTAAAAAAAATTTGAAACTGTAAAGGAAATCATCCAGCCAGACAGCAAATAAGACTTCATCAGTTTTATTTCAAAGTTACTTTATCATTATATTTTCTTTTCTAACGCTAGACACGCACTACGCAAATCTTGCCGAGCGTGTTGCGTTCTTTTATATTTGTTTTATATTATCTTTTTATTTTGTATTATTAAAGTTGAATCAGTATTCTAAACATGTCCTGTTATGATTACAAAGGCTTCATTATCACATTATGAAGGACTAGCGCAACAAAACTGAATCAATAAATGTGTATATAGGAGAAATCAAATAGACATATGAAATCCGGCAGAGCTCAAAATAACAAAATTTTAAAAGTACAGACATTCTTTTGAAATACTTCTATAAAGTTATAATTTTATATTAGAAAATCAATTTCCGTGGCTTTAAATTTTATTTTAAAAATGGCATAAGCGCTAAAATTATGTTTTTACACGGTGCAAGTGTTGAATATTTCCTCAGGCAGTAGTTATACATATACTAGTTATAATCTTTAGACGTGTGCTGGTCACATACTTGTTCGTTCAATTATTTCAGAAAAGGAGTAGAAACTTTACAACCATTACGTAATCAACACAAAATTTACTTTGATGTGTTATACATAAGAATTGAATATTGCCTGTTGTTTTCGTAATTGTTGTAAAGCTGCTATCACATTTTTGAAAAAATCTCAATTGAACGAACTAGTTCGTGACCGGCACAACTAGAATAATCTTGTTGTTATATGACACATTTGGGTATATACGATGTATAGTCGGCAACTAAAGGGAAATATTCTCAAAAAATTTATTTGTCCTCAATAGTGCAGCTTTTAATTAATAATGTAAACACTACAAAAACTACACAAAAAGTACATAGGAAATAGGTGTATTCGACGTTTGATGCGTAGTTATTGCATACGTCCAAACCGTTATTATTTGATTGTCTTGATTCTTAAAAACTAAAAAAAAAAAATATATTTTTCAGGGCACTACCTACCCTGCCAATCTATAGAGGACGCAGGATGCAAGGTCTTTTGTCATAATTCATGTTTTTTTTTTTTAGAAGGCAGCACAGCAGTTTTTAAAACGGTGAACCATATTTTAGAAAAGTAACACCCTATTGCATTTTATAAATAAAATTTATAATATTTTTAGAAAAGAAAACACCTTTAATTTTATTTTCAATATTTTTACAAAATGTGCTTCTTTCTCAACAGAATACAATTTTGATAGTAAATGAAACCTAATTTCAATATCCATCAAATATACATACCTATTTTCTATTGTCCCACCTATATTTGAATACAATAATAATTTATCTACTGTGAACATGAGAAATCGTTTTCCATATTTGTTTTACTAAAGATAGGATAATAAAATCTTGTTCCATTTTATTATAGTTAGCTTTTTTTAAACGTCTTTAATTTTTCGTAGGTTGTTATAATTATAGAGTTTCCTTTGAATGTAAATTAGTTACATGTACGCCATGCTGGTCAACTAATAGGGCATATAATGTGTGAAGGACTAAAATAAGAAGTATATATACCACTTAACTGTAACAGCAACAACTAATACAGAATGAATAAATATATTTTTGTCATTCAATTAAGGACAAAATGAAAAGGACAAAAGAATAAAAAAAAACAATAACCAATAATAACTCTTTGTTCGCGTCTCATTCGTTTCTATATTTCCAACAATTCAACAATAAGAAGAGATTCAGCGGTCTTATAATTTACAAGTGCGATTACACCATCCGTACACACAAACATATGTATGTACGTATTTAAGAACATTGCATGTTAATGGACAATTACTTTTTAATTTTTAAAGAAAGCTGGAAAGAGCAGCAAGTTTCAATTCAATGCTAAGGATTATTGGACAAAAGTCATAAGTTCTGGTAGTGGACTTAAGGGAACTCTTACTATTGTCGTTTTTCTCGGTTAGCAAATAATTGTAATGTTTTGGTCTAGTTTTCGTTATTTCTGTGCTCTTAAGTAAAAAGTACTTGAAAAATCCCACTTAGAACACCATAAGAATTAAATATCTTGGTTTGTACCTTTTTACTTGAAATGTTAAATCGTGTGAATTGTCGTTCTGTTATTCATATTTTCTTACAACAATGTGACGAACCGCAGTGTTTTCAAGAGATCGAGCAGTACGTCAACGTAAAGGCGACTTGCTATCCATCTTCGGTAATTGCATTACCGTGCCCGAAATAATAAGTCGAGCGGTGAGAAGTAAACACTCTCGTATAAGAAATCCCTAATCGACGGTGAACAGCATACGCCAGGGATGCGTGGCCAGGAGTCTCCTTGGTCTCAAGTATGCGAACTCTGGATATCAGTCGATCACCAGTTTTAATATAGACTTATCCGTGCATATGGAGCTCTGTGTAGGTGGACATATTTTCTCCATTAGAGAGAGATTTCGACAGGGATGGACAATGAGGGCTCGCATGAAGTGGAGAGGTCAATCTCTGTAGGAACTCCGGTGCTTATTAACCAATTGAGGAACTCTGAAAAGTTGGACTAGAACATCTCGCAAGGGTTGGACGGGACAGCTTCAAAAATTACTCTTGAGGAAGAGGCTGAGACGGTAGCACTCATTACGTGTGAATGTTCAGCACTGGGTAGCATAAGACTTAAGACCACGAGCAGACACTTGTTAAGTGTAAATTCTAGCAATTACCAGAGAATCCGTGATGAGGAAGAAGGTGAACATTCACCACTTCATAGTCTGAAATCACTATAATCGATAGTAAAAGCTAGTGGTAGCACGAGACTTGATTGAGAGTAAGGTAATCGTAAATTACACATCGGTTGTCTGAAATCAATTCGAGGAAAGAAGGGGGTCAAAAATGGATCCATAAAGTTAGCGGCCTGTTTTGATATCCCCCTACATAACAAAATTTTGTTTTCTTTCAAAGTATGTATTTATTTTATTTATGTAACTTTAACACCCGCTCCTGGATTGTTAGGTAAAATATCGACCTCTGCGTCGTTTAGAACTTCACTTAGGTGATGCAGTGTCATCGTTAATAATAAACGTACAGTTTTTTATGATTTTTGTTTTCCTATTGATAGTTCCTATGTTCTTTATTGTCATAGTTTTTTCATGGGCCCCTTGACAATACAATACAAGAATACGCATGAACAATACACACTTATTATCCTAATAACGTACAAGAAAATAAGTTTTAAAATATTTTATTCCGAAAATTCTTTAAGGAAGTTATAGATTGAACAGGATAGGAAATTTAATAAAAATATAATTGGCGGTTAAATATTGAAATACATAAAAAACTTTAAAATCTTTGTTATAGTCAAATTTTATTAGTTTTGCGAGAACCACTAAAATATACAACTTTTCTTTAGTTTTGAAAAAAAATATACAAAGAATTGCTAATCTCAAACACAAATCGCTGATAGAAATATATTTAGAAAATTCTCTCAAACAAATGTAACTAAAAATAACGAAGCTTTAAAAATTGATTTCTCAAAATGGGTGCCTAGAGAAGCTTGTGGTAGTATGTCGGCTTATTCGCCTGGGTTTTCCATGTCCACCAAAGGCCCCGATCTGGATTACTACTTTTATAGGCTGATAAATTTAGAATGTAATTAAGTAATGAAAAAACATTGTCAAGGTTGGATAAGTTTGTCTCGGAAGATATCAGCACTATCGCTTCATCATAGTAGTTCTAAATATAAAGTGACAATATATCGTTAATTTTTGCGAAAAATCTCTGAACTTGGCAAAACAAATACCTTCACAAAGTTAATACTACAAATCAGATAAAAATAATTTTATCAAAAAAATTCATAGAATCGCGTGTGTCAAAAAGTTAGGCTAAAATAATAAATATTTTCAAAGTTTAAATCTTTTTCCATTTTTCTTCTATTAAGTAAAACTCTCCGATCGGCTTTAGGGCCACTTATTATATAAGTATAAAAAGTAACAAGAATATTTCCATGTATTAAATACAAGCCGAACCTCAAGCCAAGAAATTATACAATAATTTATTTAAACCTAAATACTAAATCATAACAAAAAATACATTTCTACAAAAATTGCTGAAGCCCCAACAACATTAAAATTACATGAAAACAAACTCTTTTCAACAAAAGGCTTTCATTTAATTTTTCATCATATACGTTTCATATTTATATCTTTTCGAAATAGTTAACTACCACCCTAAGAAGAAACATGAATGAAAAATATAATTGGATGCATCAACAAATCTCAAAGACTTTGTACTTTTGCATATAGCATACTATTTCAAGTAAATGCACCCTGAAAACTAAATAAATCTTAATCCTAAAATGCATACTAACCGTTTAATAAAGTTTTTATTGAAGATTTATTCATAATACATTTTATATAAATCAATTAATGTATGTATGTATGTATGTATTAGCATTGATTTTGATACAAGTTGCAGTACGACTACCCTTAATTCTTTTTTAGCTGTCATTGTAATAAATACAATTAGAAGACCAAAGAAATAAAATGCAACTGCTACGGATGACACAACGCTGTGGACGCTATTTTATGCATGAAAATCCAAACGAGGTTTTACAAATTTTCGATTCGTCGTTTGACGATAATTACTTGCAATAACGCGACTGACTATCAACCGATTAGTATATGTATAAAGGTCTATTACAGGTGCATAACAAAACAGTCCGAACAAATTAGTCCAACAGCGTTCCAGTTAAACATTTGTATGCAATTTTTACAGAAAATGAGAGAGTAAAATTTTTCATTTCCTGTACAAAGTTGTACGAACTTTTTCTTTTGGTAAGTTCGGACTAGAATTAAATTATCGGCTGTTTTTTGTTTACGTTTAAAAATTAAAAAAAAAATTAATTAAGAAAGTTTTTTTTATAAAATTGATTAAAAAGCAAAATAGAAAATTGGTCATATAAAAAATAAAATAAAAAATGCTTTTATATATATTAGTGCAGAAGTTATGGACATCTATTGCCAATGATGTAAATGTTTTGCTTTTAAAATATTTTGCATTTTAAGCGTCTAAAATTACTAAAATAAATTTTATTTGAGAAAGTAAGCAGCATTAGTATTTCAAGGTGTTTAATTGTGGTTTTTTGCACTCCAGCAATTTTGGAGAACTTTGTCCCATTCAGAGAGTAATTTTCTTTTTACTCTTAATAGTCCGAAATGTTTTGTTATGCATCTGGAATAGACCTTATACATGTTTATACGCGGTCGGAGAATTGAGGGATTATTTAAGAGGTCAGCTAATTAATCGTCGTGATTAAACAGTTTCAGTGTAGGGATAGAGTACTGTTGTCATTCGAACAAAGTTAAATTTAAATGAAACCCGATTAACTCGAAAAATTTTGAGTAAAAAATTATTCGATTAATATCAGCCAATCAAACAATCGTATATTTTAGAACCTAAATTTTACTTTATATTTATTCGTGTGTATTTAAAGAACAGTTCTTAAATATGAATTTCCAACTAGAAGGACACATATGAGGTTAAAGAAATTCAATCGATAGATATAAAATTTACAATATTTTTAGACTGAAACTTTAAGCTGCCAACATTACTAAACTTGTCTAAATCACTAAATATTTAAAATGTTTCTGTGTTATTGACTAATATTATCTTATACGTATTTTTATAATTTGTCTGTAAGGTTTTTATATTGATTATTTGAAGATACCACATAGCTTACTCACATTTGCTAATAAAATTTGCTATTTAAAATCGGTCATGAAACGTATTTAGTTAATGTTTAATTTTTTTTTTCAATTTCAAAGTTCACACAAAACGAGCGCTATCCAATAAATTTAGATTCTCAAAAACAAACGAACATTAAGAAAATCATAAACCACAAAAGGAAAAAAATTTTAATTTTATATTGGAATCCAAAACTATTAAAAAAATAAACATTATACAAATCTCGAAAAGTTGTGATGCAAAACAACATGAATGCCATAACATTTTAAAAATGCTTTAAATATGATAGTCTGAACACTCACACAAAATGTGTTTAAGCTAATTTTGGAAATCACAACCTATAAAGTAATAAATTCTCTCCCAATTCTTGCAAGAACCTAAATTTTTTTCTGTCCGTGAAAATGTAAAATTTCGACCATTCTCAATAATAAATATACGACTGTATGAAAAAAAAATTTGTTTGAACTACACATTGGTTAACAAAGGCCTGATGCGTAACAATCCCTTGTTAAGAAAACTTATCCAAGTATTTTAATTGTTGCATGCTTTATTAAATTTATACTAGCAAATACATACCATTTCAAAATAAAGTGTAGCCGAATCCGTAAATAGGTTTTTATCGTTTTAAAATAACATATTCATTAATAAAAAGAAAAACATATCCACTTTTGTGATAAGTGAAATTTATAGAAAAGAAGTCAATAAACAAGATGATTCTGGATTTGATATTCCAACAGGGGGTTTTAATGTAGATTTTTGGAACGTATTTCCGTCATCCCTTATCAATAAACAAGAATTCACACGACGTTTGTAAGGAATGAATATTGTATTCGAATAACGTTCCTTTTTTATTCATTTTTTGACAACTGTTTTTAAATCAATTTAAAATTTTCGATATAAAGATATATGAATCGTAAAAAGAAAACTTCAAACAAGTAATTTGAGAACAAAATACAAACAAAACCAGTAAAATTAGCAGAAAAGGTTTTATTATATTAGCACGTTTCTTGCTTGAACACTATGACAGAGTCAGTGAATTCTATTGTATTATACAATTACTCTTTTTTATAACATTTGTTTTAATTTGATACACTTTTAAAGCAATTTTATATTTCAACCACATTTATATATATGTATAACCGCCAATGAGGAAAAAGTGTTTAAGTGTGAAAATAATACATTTTTAAATCTTATTCCTAACAAAATTGTAAGCTGAGTTAAGTTATGGTTCGAAATAAGCAGAAATTGATCTTTGCCGTTGACCTTGTGGACGATACGTCTGTGTGGGTGTCGCCTATTGAGTTCTTTCCTTACAGGCTCACAAAATCAAGTTTTCCGGAAGAGTGGAAGCTATCGAAAATAGTCCCTATTCCCAAGGCTAACAACAATGAATATCGGCCAAATGTCATTCTCTCCTTTTTATACAAGGTGGTTGAAAATATGATGAGCAAGCAAATAAGTGAATATTTGATATCTGGAAATTATCTGATACGACTTTGGTCGACGTAGTCGAGGATCTAAGATCGAAACTCGATGGAAATATGGTAGGTTTTTTGGTACTTCTTGATCACAGTAAAGTGTTCGATACTGTTAACCATTCGGTTCTGTTGAAAAAACTTCAGAAACTATTTAATTTTTCTAGCTCAGCATGCAGTCTTCTACATTCATATATGAGCAATAGATCCCAGACAGTCTGTCTTAACGGTAACAGATCAGAGCCACTTAACGTTAGTAGGGAAGTTCCACAAGGCTCTATTCTTGGCTCTCTTCCTTTCTGTCTTTACATCAATGATTTGCCTGATATTTTAATTAACAGTCAAATCCATATGTATGCTGATAACGTGCAACTTTATCTTAGCACTAACCTCGATGACATTAATTTTTGTATAGAAAGAATCAATGATGATTTGAACGAGATAAGTATGTGGGCAAGTTCTAATGGGTTGTGCATTAATCCACTGAAATTTAAGTGCATCATAGTGTCCAAGTCCAAGAAAATTTTTTCTAATATTCTCATAAAAATAGATGGTAAGGATATTGCTCTTGTGGGTTCTGCATCGAACCCGGGAGTTACTTTCAATAATAGACTTACTTGGTCGAATCACATTAGTATTGTAGTGGGCAGAGTACAAAGCATGCTTCGTAGCTTTTGGGCTGTCAAAGATTCAACGCCATTTTCTATAGTATGCTGTTAGCGTAGACATATATTTTCCAAAAGGGTCGTCGTGACCATATTTCGTTATATTCTTACCAGATTATTCACATGAAATTCGACGACCTTTTGAAATTTAAATGCCTTGTCTTAAAGCATAAGATAATCAATCACAACTGAACAACCACCATATTTATATGGCAGGATCCAGTTTGCCAGATCTAACCGTGAAAGGAACATAATTCAACAAAAATACTAGAGCCTTTTGTCACCACGTCAATTTATAATATACACCACAAGTCCATGGAACTCTTTACCGCATCATATTCAAAACTTGGGCAACGCAAACTTATTTAAAAGAGAGTAAGCTAAAATATATGCTTAAAAATTTTTGTGTAATAATTATATGAGTTTTTGTATTATTTTAATTATACACTTTTACTTTTTATATGCCTTTTGTAACAACTAAATTGCTTTACTCACTAGCACTCTAACTTATAAGATTATTATCTTGTTTTGCTAGTTCTACAATTTAATAAATAAATAAATAAATAAATAAAAGAAAAAAAATAACGTAAAAATAATTAAACATACGAGCCATATTTAATATGATAACCACATAACATGTATTTTTCTTGATTTGATATTCCGACATTGTGAATTGTTCGCAATGGGTTGTTTATCTATTCATCAATATAATTTTTATCTCTTTCAGAGCAATGGCTCTTAATTTAATACACTTGTGGCAATACTTTTTGGTTATGTTTAGTGAAATTCTAGCCTTTTAATGTTTTTTATCGCATCGGGATTAAAAGAGTCACACGTGATATACTTGAACGTGTGTGGGAAGAAATATGTTCCATGAGGGCTTCAAGTCATATATCGGTATTGAAAATAGCTAAATATAACTTCTAACACAAAATCTGAACAATGTGTGCTATGAAGATTAGCTCTTTAAATATAACTCGTCAATCAGAGCAAATTATATTTCTCTCTTTCAAATGTAACGATTTATATGCCATTGTGAATGCCAAAGCAACGATATTTTTTTTTGTCATTATTTTATACAAATTAATTTGTTTTTTTGTTGCCAAAAAATTCAGGTTAGATTTTTTTGATGATATCGAAAGTTTTACCCTGCAAAAAAGTATTCTAACTAATACAGCTGTTGCAGGCCGTTGTGGAGTGAAGATGCCATTGTCGTCCGAATGTTTACTGAAAATCGGGATTGATTTTTAATAACCCCGAAATAAAAATTTTTTATATTTCACACATAAAATTTAAATTACAAGAAATTATATGTTCATATAAATTATAAATTTATTTGACTACAAAATTCATATTTTACGGAAAGAGTTTCGAATTCACATAAATTTTACTAAGAAATCGAAATTTCATAACAAATTGAAATCTTTCCAAGAAGTCCATAAAATATTAAAAACTAAACAAATTTTTTTACTAAAAATCATAAAAATAACCTGAAATTAAAATGTCGTACAAATCAAAATTTTACTACAAATATACTAACGAATCAAGTATTTACCATTCCTTATATAATCAGCTGGTCTTGATTATAAATATTTAATTTAAAAAAATTTAATAAATTTTTTGTGACAATCTTCTAGACTTATATTGCAAATTCTGGACAGCCCCGCTTATACCTAAAACTTGACTATTTATACTTCATTGAACCAAATGAGAATTACAATAAATACCAGTATAATTTTAATATAAATACGAATATACCTACATACGTACACATTCGCGTGAAAAGATTTTACGTAAGTGTTTATAAATTCCTATCTGAAAATTCGGTTTCAATTGAAGCTTTTAATATTATAGTGATTAAAGAAAATTGTGAAACCCCAAGAATGATAGAAATAAATATTACGTTACAAGCATGACTTTCCGTAAGATGATATAGTTTGTCCCTTGTAAGAAGTGACATAATTTTCACTGCGATTATGAAAGTCAAAAACTCTTCCTTTTTTAAGCTCAGACTGTGCGTCAATTTTAAACTTTTCACTCGAATGTTTTTGCCCCTTCCACGAGTAAAAAGTTTCCGATTCAAACACAATCGATAAACCTTTTTATATAACAAGCGAATTGTATTTAATGCGAAGTCGTTGCTATATATACATACAGATCTTTATTTTTATACAAATTGCTTCAAATGAACTTATGCCAGACAATCTTACGCAATAAACTGAAGCGACAACGTTAATCAACTACCGAG
Source organism: Phania funesta (assembly GCA_963932375.1). NCBI lineage: Eukaryota > Metazoa > Arthropoda > Insecta > Diptera > Tachinidae > Phania > Phania funesta. Next base: position 33,523,976 of record OZ010655.1, on the reverse strand, counting down.
CGTTATTTCAAATTAAATATTCAACAAATAACACGGATTATAGCTTGTGGAAAGCTGTAAGGTGCTTAAAATGTCCTATTGCTTACGAGTCCCCACTAAGACTCTGAAATTGTTATGATCTCTAAAATCAAGCCAGATTACATCATACTGGCCCATTAGCCTACTCTCAATTTTGTCAAAGTTATTTGAAAATTTATTCGTCTCTGATTTAACTCTTTATCTTAAAAAGCAAAACATAATCGCGGGCCATCAGTTCGGCAATATTGTTCAGCTTTTTTTATTGACATTTTCCAGGCGTTTGACATGAAAACTCGCACAAGCTTCTTAAGAGCTATTTAACTGATAGGACGTTTAAAGCAAGGTCAAAAGCCCAGTTTTCTAAAAATGGGAGAATATCTGCAAAAGTCCCTCAAGGTAGTATTCTAAGCCCGCTAATATATATCACCTACACAGCGGATATGCCAAGAAGCGAACATACACACACGTCAACATTTGCAGACAACAATTCATTTATCAGAGTTAATAACGATCCGAATGTTGCATCTGATAAGCTTAAGTTCCACATTTATGAGCTAGTGGACTGGTTAAATAAGTGGAGTATTAAGGTAAATCCTTCAAAAATTGCTCACGTAACGTTTTCCCTCAGAAGCCAAAATTCCCCCACTGAGTGCTACATGCAGAGAAACTTTCATTCGGTTCTATCAGTTTTGACGATAATAAATCTTGTTAAAACTTTAACAATAAATGAAATCAACTAGATACAAGCTGCTATTAGTTAGCTTAATGCAATTGTTATAACGTTTAACGAATTTAAGAGTAATTGTTTCGTTACAAAATTTAAAAACTCCAATCAACCCGGAATCTTTATTTATGTTAAGCTTTCCGTATGATCGCGGGATACTAATTAAAAATGTATTGCAAGCAAAAAATATATTTTATTTCTTTTGAAGATTTGGAGTCAGTTGGAATCGCGAATCAGAAAATAAATAAATTGGCAGGACCTGTTTTTAATACTCGTGTACGATTAGTTAAAAAGTTAAAAAAATGTTGCCAAACTAGCAACTTGCCTAGAAATGGGATGGTATGGTACATTCATGTGTGAAGAACTTGGTCCTCGTTTTGATCACAATACTTTTTACGTACATACATGCTGATTAATGTGAAGAAACTTGTGAGTTACAATTTTATTCATATAAGTACATACAAATGTAACAAACAAACACACTCACAAACCAGCATTTAAATGACACTTAACTTTGTAGTCCTTTTATGATCCTTGTTATCATAAGGACCCATTTGTTTAGGTTTAGCTGCTATTTAAATACTTGTCCTTGTTGTTGTTAAAATGACAAACAATTTAAAAAAATGTTTCAATGCGTAAGCAAACTGTATGTACATACATATTTAAGCCTCCCCAGGCTGTCAATCATCCACATATACATTCATTTGGATTTAAATACAATACATTTTAACATCAATACTTTGTATAAAGTACATGAACAATAATGAGAACTACTTACACATGTGCAAACACTTTCTAACTAAATGTGTTAATATAAATATTTACACATCTATTTGAGTATGTAATCTCAATTGATAAGTAGGCATTTGTAGCGCATTTTGATTTACATTTGAGCAAACACAAATCACAATGCAATTGATCAAGTACGAATGTTGGCAGCAGTTATAAAACAGTACAGTCATCAATATTTTTTTAGCCGGATTTAACTTCAACCTAAAACGAAAGCGAAGCTATGAAATATGTAAGGTTTATAAAATTAAAGGCAAATAAATGACAAAAAAGCCAGCTTAATTTATATGCATGGATAACTGTAATATCTAAAATATTCGGATAGCTTTAAAAGTATTTAAAAGCTAAATTTGAAAAGTATAAACTTTTGTGTAATATCATTTAATTATTACAGAGAATACGTATGAACAATATTATTATTAAAACAATATTAATCATACGTCACATTAATTTCAAATATTTACCAGTGTTTAAAAAACTACGTTAACTAGTAATTTCTTAACTATTGCTAAATTTACGACTCTAAATAATCGCAATAAGCGGCAGGAAGAGCATATGCCATGCTTTGTAGCATTGCCTTTTTTAAAACTACTGCTGAAGGTAAAAATGTTGTAGTTACGATATAATAGAGCAGCAGCAATAAAAAATAAAATGAAGAAGTAGCTTACAAAACTAAATGCTCTGGTTTTTATTTTATAACTGCTCCTGTAGTTGGAGTTGTATGCTTATGACTAGAATAACATTTTGTTAGTTGAAGAATAACAAAGGTAGTCGAAGAGTTACTACATAAATAGTCGTAGAATAACATCGAAGTAACAGTTGAAGTAGTCAAAAATAAAACGTTCAGCATAACCTCGTTTATAAAGAACAATCACATAATTAGTGTTTCCATTTTTGTAATTTTTAATATAACTTTATTAATTATTATTTTCTCTCCAATATGTAGTTTCGTAACTTTTGTTCAATTTAAATGTAAAATTTGTTCGTGCTTTTTTTATGTTGTTACCAAGTGTTTAAATACAGCCTGTGCCAGAGAACGGCACGATTGCACCGCTAATAGAACTACACCGCATAATACTATTATTCTTGCATTTTTCTCGTTGGGTAAATTAAAAAAAATAATACAAGTAATAAAAACTTAATTTTAGTACAAATAAGCAAGCTAAGTACCATTTTGCACGTGTTGAGGTTTTATTTTTTTTTTAATTTGCCACCAATTCCGCTATCAAATAAAATTTTTTTTATATTGTCATGACAGGTGCTTTTACACACTTGATCAGTCATCTTTATCGTTTTGTTTTCTTCCCTTATTATGTAAAAAACAACGTATAATATTTAGCTGATTACGCAACATCACAAAAACGGCAACACATCTCGCGCACATGTGTCTCTTCTTTATAATCCAGTTTATGCTGAATGGTTCGACTGCTAGTACAATATTATTATACGACTACTACCCTTGTTATTTTTCGAGCATGATATTCTATGACTACAAGAATGTTACTCTAGCCATAGAAATAAAACTCCAACTACAGCAGCAGTTAAAAAACAAAAATTCAAACTGCGCAAAAGAAAACTATGTAGTTTTTGAAGCAGTGGTTTTAAAACATACATATGCTTTTGCTACTACTAATTGCAAATATTTAGAGTCGTAGAGGTAGCAGTAGTAACAGTAAATGAACAACTGCAAAGTATTAATATTTTCTAGTTAGACTACTTTGTGTTTTTTATTACTGCTGTTACTTGTTGTCTAGTTTTTCAAACACTAATGCTTAACAAGTTAATGGCAGATATAATTTCACCTCAATTACTATCTGGCAAATATTAAATATAGTTTATGCCAGCCGTGAAGATTAAAATTTTAAACTTTCTGTTCAATATGCCAACTACCGCCTTCTTTTGCTTAAATTCTTTTCAAGAAACATGAGTAATTTTTTTATAACAAATTATATTTCCCATTTTCCGAATTGCGTACAGTAAAATCTCGTCTTCCGAGCAATTACGTATGCCTGACATGGATTACGAAAATGTCGTTTACCTAGCAAGTTCGGCATATTTGTCCTGTAATTATGTGTATATGAACAAAAAAAATGGGAATACAGAAATTTTACTCGCATGCAATTAATGGATTAAAGATTCGAAAAATCAGCAGTAGAGAGTTTGACGCATTTATTTACTACTTTTTTTATACGCACACATTTAACACAAGCCTGTAGTGCGATTCACTAACTTTAAGCAATTCGACAGTCGCAAAATTTGTCGACAATTTTAGTTGTTTGCAGTAACGATTGTGTGATTCTCGTAAACGTAAAGAATAGTGAATCGCACTACTATTGTATAAAAGCAAAACTTAACTTACGATGAATTTATTAAATGACTGTCGGTATATTCAATTAAAAATCCATTTTAAATCGATTGCAGTAATTTCGCACTATTACATTAAGCGTGCTCTTTGTCGTGGTCACTGTATAAATGGGCTAAACTTATTTTCTTACTTAGAAATCACATATATTTCTAAAATCACTCAGCGTTTACAAATAATACCAGATTAAAATTGCTATGAAGCTTGTATTAAAAGTACAACAGCTATAGCAGCAATTGAAATATGACAACAAACATTGCCCTGTTCTATACTGGAATCTCTTTTTAACAGAACGCTAAAAGCAAATAAAATAGTACACAAATTTAATTCAAAAGAACAGCAGCCAAAGCACAATATTTATGAAATTGCTGTTGCTATTTTCGTGCTGTTGAAAAAAGAAAACAACACATAAATACCAAATCCTTGCTACCACTTTTCTTGATCTTGCTTTTTGTTTATTTTTAAAGGATATAATTGAAAATCTTAACCAAATCTAGTATACCCACATGTGCATTTTGTCCTATCAAAAATTCCCATAAATTAAGTGTTGATTTTTTTACCTAATTGAATACTTAAAAAAAGGAAAGACGAAGATTAAAAAAAATTCCTATTTGTGCAAAGCACGTTTGCTGTACTATTTTACATTGATGTCATTGCGATGGGTTTCATATTTTTGCTGGTGATGTTTGCGTTGGTGTCCAATTTAGAACAGTACGAGGATAGCAATAGCATAAATAATTTAAGGAGGAAAAGTTTTTTAATCTTTGATTTTGCTATTGCTGGACTATAACTAATTTCAACAGCATAGTAATAGCAAAATCAATGTTAATGTAAAAGTTGCAGCACAGTACAGACTTGTTTCTATGCATAACTCTTCCTTTTGCATAACTCTGCCTTATGCAGTTGTATTATAGTATTTAAAGCTAAATTATTATGTATATATCATTCATCAATCAACAACTACATTGTAATGAATGAGTTTTAAGTATTGGTTTTAATTTTTATTTTACGAAAAAGAAGATAACTATGTGCTTAACTCTAATTCTGTTTTGGTCTACACATTCGCGTAGAGAACGTAGCTTGTGTGATTGTTACTGAATAAGTGGATGTTAAAATAATAACATTGAGAAATGAACTAAGCGTCTACTTAATTTTCATCAAGTGTATGACAAACTAACTTTTTAATTTTCCTTTTTGAAACAAATTGTTCAATTTGCAAATTAATTTCCAGCACGCTAAATGCAACCAGCATATTTTACTTTGTAATATTTTAATAGCGAATAAAACTAAAAACTGTAATGCAAAGTAAAAAACAATTTATGGTAAAGAAATTTAAAGTCTTTATTCTATAAACATACAATTAATAAAAATAAATTTAATCTTTAACGGAAAAAAGGGTCTGGTAACAACCTCTAACCGTTAGAAATTAACTAAGTTGAATAAGTCACACCTGCTAGTTCTTCTATTAGCTAGAACACCGACTTGATTAACACTTGGAGGACGAGAATGTCCTTTTTCAAACATATATCGGTGCAATCGTTATTCACTGTGGTCATGATAATTTCGGTCGTAATTTTAGCTTAAGATATTCTTTACCGGCTGTCAGCTAAGCTTGTAACTGACCCAAAAGGTCATCCTGCGACGATATTCGAAGGTATAATAAACATCTCTGGCAACACTGACTGTTGCTCACGCAATTCGGATATGGCAGTATTGAAGTCAATCATAGAAAATCGAACAGACGTATTGAGAGGTTCAAATTCGGTGGCAGAATGTGTACTCCTTGTTTTCAAAAAAGGAATAAATGAAATATTTGTTGTTAAAAGCGCGGACAACTAGTTGAGGTACGATAGGGTATATGGAGAGGATAACCACATGTACACAGACAGTAACGCCACAATCGAATTTCGACTGGTTGTTTATCCAACATCTATGTTGATTGATGAATGCAGGCCATCCCTAAATGCGATAGAGAAATATTCCTGCCTGGCATTAGTCTGGATACCGTGATACGCAAACGTGCTTAGAAACATAGTTCTCGACGAACTTGTCAAACCTTGTGCTAGTAGAATATTCAGAAAAATCTTTTGAAATGCTGCGCAGACTAAATCGTATGCCCAACCCACATGTTCGACGCCGTGCTTCTTTGGTCTTAAAATGATAACTAAATCGAACCTTCTCTTCAATATTACAAAATAAACATCTAACTCCAACACTAGCACTTTAAATGCGTTATATAATTCACTGATCATTAGGCTATCAGAACAACAACCATACATATAAAGAAAGAGAGTACAAAGACCATAAAAACTAAAAACTTGGTTGGTTTAGATTGAAATCTTTCGTAATCTTTACTAAAATTTTAAACAACCAATATTTAAAAAAAAAACCCAACAGTGCTTTTTACATTAAGGACACTGGAATTCCATTTCAACCCGCTTGTGTTCAGCTATTTCTGGCTCTCGACTCATATAGTTCAACCTCCTTTCTCATTACTGCGTCCTACTCAAGCATACATGTATACTGGCTGTTGTTTGGTAGGTGCCGACCTTATTTAGGGCTGATATTTTTAATGGCATATTAACATTTGTTAATGTGTTTGCTTGCGGTCCTCAGTATATTTCCAACTAGTGCTGAACATTCATATACCCCAGATTTAATCTGGGGTATACATATAGCTATCCCCTGCCACCTTTTCGGGCTCAATGATTGCAAAGCCTTATTTCCACGTAAGCTACAGCATACAACATGCTACTTTTATTCTATACACAAAGATTTTACCCCATACTATTCATCTATTTACGTGGGTGTGTCTTCGCTCATATGATGAACGCTTTCGATTTCCTTTGTACAAACTGACGTCTAGGAACCTTTACGACCCCTGCTAGGCTTCATTGCCCATCTTCTGCACAGTGCTCCTCATTTCACAAATAAGTATGTATTAAAAGTAATGGTCGACTGATATCCAGAATCCGCATAGTAAAAACCAGGCGTTTGTTAGGAATCCTTCGACTTATAAAGACCGTACTCTTAGCAGTAGTCTGCTTCGGGTGGCACATTCTAAGAAGTTTAAGCCGTTCTTCTGACAGGATCCACTGCTAACTAATTTGTACCAGTCAGCGGGCCACTGTGTAAAGACCTCGGCAATTTTATTCAAACGAAAACAATAGTGTGTCTGGAATTAAATACTGACCACTTCTATCATCATTTTATACTGAAATCCCTGAAGTCAATGTATAACATAACATTTGTGTTTTGAATGTAAATAGTACTCACACATACACTATTTGTCTCAGGACGTTAGAGGGTCATTGAAACTGAGATATTATGCTAAAGATATTCTCATAACAGTATTCTATATCATATTTCATGGATTAAATCGCTTTCACACGGAATAACAATTTGGGTTAGATAGAGTTTTGGTTTCTGCACTTGCACATGTGCCAATGGAATTGATCTGTTCGTCGGGTCGTATTTAAATATATGTTTGAAGTATGTAATAACAGAATTATTTGGTTTTGAAAAAATTCACAGAGCTTTTGAAAGTAATTGTCTGCATAATTTTATTGGGATATGAGCAAAAAATTCTGCAGAAGTTTTATATACCTGAAAACCTAAATAATAAAAGATGGAATAAAACGTAGAATTCAATCAATTTTAACACCATTTTGAATATCGTTGAGTTAAGTAGTTTCCAATGACTCTGCTTGGAAAAAACATTTTTATAAACAAAATATTAATAACTGTAACTAGGTATAGCATGTGCAACAATAGCCCATAGGGAAATCCACAAATTCATTACATCACCCATCCAGTATCTCTCTTTGATTCTTAAACAACTCCATTTTTATTTTATGTAATTTGTGCTCCACTTTTGCACTTGGTCTGCCTGTTCCCTAGAGTAGTTTAGTCCTGTCCAACAACAACACACACACACACACATACATACACAACTTTTCAACACTTCTAAAGTTAAGTGCATATTTTGCAAACCCGAAAAAATATAGAGGAGCATTATACAACACATTCACATACGAGTATATCCTTCATATTATGGACTTTATCCATTTAATAAGTACGAGTATGTAAGTATACAACTTGAATTATTTATAAACTACATCTAGCACTAAGTACGTGAACTAAAAGTGCTTATAATAGATATTGTTTTATTAAGAGTGCATAAGTTTATGTTTGTGTAATTCACATATAACACAGGATACACCCATAAACACGACAACTCCTCTAAAAAACTAAATATGAAAAATACTACTCTACTGAACTTAATTATGGCCAATTTAATTTTTGTGGGTGGTAAGTGTAAATGCACTGAGATAACGCAAGGCAATAGTAGCAGGCAATGCATGTATGGAAAGTTTTCGTTATAAATTAGCTCTCTCTATGTACTTAAGTGTAAAAGTAATATATACAGTGGGGAGCACAATCGAGTACATGTGTGTTGCGTACACTTATTATTGTGTAAGAATAGAAATCACATAGCAAATTGAAAAAAAATTCCCTTTCTTTCATGTTCTATTCTAAACAAAAGAGTTTGTCGTTCGTTTGATTAGCAAAAATATAAAACTCAAACGTTAGAGTTGCATGTCAGCTAGAGATGTGTTTTAGTGCATGTAGTAAGAACTTTTTCAGAACATTTTAATAAATAAAATAAATTACAAACTATAAAAATTACGAAATTAAAATTAAAATTATGAAGAAATTATCGCAACAGATTCAGGACAATATTGAAGCCATGACAAAGAGTGGTTCCTAGACGCGAATGCTAGCTAAGCAGCTTAAAATAAGCTCAAGTTGCGGGCACACGACTCTTGGTAACCCAGATGAAAAGGAACAAGTGCTTAACACCTAAAGATTCTTCTCTAGCAATAAATGGCATGAGATACATTTCAGCATTAAAAACACAAAAACCTGCATCATCGGTAAAAAAAAATGTTAAAGCACCAGCGGACCACAGAAATTAGACATAGTCCAGTCAGACGAATCAAGATTTATTATGACTTCAGTCTGACGGTGAACAATTTTACTGGTGCCGCCCTGGCAGACCAATAAAAGCCAGCTTGGTAAGGAAAACGCCAAGTAAGGGTTGCAAAAAGACGATGTAATAATGAGAAAATATCACTATCTGCTCCCTTTTCGGATTTTGTAGATAGGTGGTGCGCACCTATCCTAAAGAGTAAGTTATATTGCAACACAATACCGACCCAAAGCACACGTCTAAAACCGTGAAGGAATGAGTTACAGAACAACATTTTAATTGAGAATTTGTGATCACTTGTAAAACCACGGTTGGAATAATACAGATCAGCTTCAAGAATACTGGACGAGCTTGGATAGCAAATACAGTGGATTCTAGAGGAACTTTTAGCACAATTGGTGAAAAATATACCAAACATGTAAAAAGTGTTTTGGCGCAAAGGCTTGTTTGCGATTTTTGCAACTGGTTTCAATCGTCTCATTCTACGAGTACATATAAACTCTCCGTTCGTTTTAATATAAGCATTTTTGATCGGTTAATAAATGTTCTGTTTTAATTCTTTTCTTTAAATGTTTATAAACTTTTGATAAATTCTCGATTTTTTTGGTGAAGCGCTAATTATAACGAAATTAGATTTTTAATAAAATTTCGATTATTTGACGAAATGTAGAGTTTTTGATGCAATTTCAGCTTTGCAGTAAAAATTGTCATTAAATTTTAAAATATGGTGACGTTTGTTTTAGGTTAATTGTTTGTGAAAATTAGGTTTTTCATAAGATCGTTTGGACCTTGTATAACATCGATTTTGTTCAAATAGCGATGCCTTTCATTATTTTCAAATTAAATTTTTGCGGAGAAATTCCAAAATTTTTTTTTTTTAAATTGATTTTTTGGCAATTAAACTTTTCTTATTCCAGGTTTTAAGTTTATGATTGGTTTTGCGGTGAATTTTCGTATATTAATGAATTCACAAATAATGGTTAAATTTTTTTATTATCAGATTAATTTGGATTTTAGGTAGAATTTTTATGATATTTGAATTCTTTCGCGATTTTTTTCGGAATTTGATGAAATTAATTTTTTCAGTATTTTTTTTTGTAAATTTTCAGCTTTTATTGAATTTTTTTAATATTTTGGATGAATTCGGTTTTCTTTTTTAGTTTTTTGAAAAAAAAATTTTAATTTTGTCCAACATTTAGTTCTGTGAGTTATCTGGAGGCCACGGGTTGATCATTTCTGCATAAGGACTTTGTATCAAATTTTAAAGGAATTCAAAGCATGCAAATCTTATGGGCTTCTATATATGCGTTTGCCCGTACGAGTGAAAATGGCAAAAAACCGATAAAAATGTTTTTTGCCCATATCTTAGGAACTTGTGAATCGATATGCCTGATTTCAAATATCGAAAATTCCCTCAAATTATCCAATTTCCAAGAGCCTATATTGTATAGTGCTGTCGGAAAGTTGATTTCAACATCGGACAGGCAGACATCGTTAATTGAACTTCCCAACCTATAAGGATCCAGAATATAAAGTATATTTGGGTCAGAAATAAATATTTTAGAAACTACAAACGGAATGACAAACCTATACATACTCTTTTTATTTTTTGTGAAACGTATAAAAATATCGAAACCCACCTGATGTTGGCACATCTGAATGGCTTAGAGACCATATCTTCATATATAAGTTTTGTGCAAAAAAATATATCCATCGTAATATTTTAATATATGTATTCCTATTCGTTTAAGTTCGATCATTTTATTATACTTTTTACAGGAAATTCTACTTTTTAACTGAAATAATTGTATTTGTCGTTAATTTAGTAAATTAAGTAGCTTTACTGTCGTGGTTTAATTCAACTTTTTTCGCGCATTCCCGTCTGAATGTACTAATAAAAACTTTTTTGACACTTGAAGCTTATTACTCGTATATAGATAAATGTTTTATTTAATGTCGGCAATTATGTATGGAATACAATATCAGAGAAATGTCCGCCGCTATTAGCCTCACAAATGCGAGCCCTTTTGAACACATTTTTCATTACATTCTCACACATTTCACGCGGAATTTCATTAATTTCATCACGAATATTTTGTTTGACTTGCTCCAGCATTTCTGGTTTGTTTGCATAAACCTTGCTTTTCAGATATCCCCACAAAAAGAAGTCCGGAGCAGTAAAATCAAGCGACGGTGGAGGCCAATCAACATCACGATTCCTTGAAACAACTTGTTGTGGAAAGAGGTCTCGCAGTAATTCTATTGTAATCCTGGCTGTATGCGATGTGGCACCGTCTTGTTGAAACCACATATTAGTCAAGACCAAAGCATGCAGTTGTGGCGTTAAAAAGTTTTCAATCATATCACGATATCGCTCCCCATTGACAGTTACCGTTACGCCGTTTTCAGTTTCAACAAAGTAATGATTCCTCCTGCCCAATTTCACATCAGACTGTCACTTTTAATGGATGCAAAGGTGACTAATGAATAATTTTCCCAGAACTGACTATTCTGTTTATTCACATATCCATTCAAATGAAAATGTGCCTCGTCACTCATTATGACTTTTTCATGGAAATCGGGGTTGTCATGTCTTTCTTCGAAATCATTCACTACACGATAAATAGTGCGTCTTGTTGGCACGATGTTTCTCCTAAAAATTTCACGTAACTTTCTCATCGTCACAGTAATTGATGATTGATTTTGATAAAATCTTTTAACGATTAAAACACGTTGGTTTACCGAATATTTTTCCATAATAAATTTTCCACGTCTTTACTTCCCGACTACCAAATATGAACTGTCAAGACTAATCTTTACCAAAAGCAAGACACAAATAACATTGATGACATGCGTAGCATTGAAAATTCATTCCATTCTGCTCATGGTGTAATAAAATGTTAAACTTTTAAACGATTAAAACACGTTGGTTTACCGAATATTTTTCCATAATAAATTTTCCACGTCTTTACTTCCCGACTACCAAATATGAACTGTCAAGACTAATCTTTACCAAAAGCAAGACACAAATAACATTGATGACATGCGTAGCATTGAAAATTCATTCCATTCTGCTCGTGGTGTAATAAAATGTTAAACTTTTACTTTATTCGAAGTTATCATATAAAACAATTTTTTTTTCTTAACAGAAAGAATAAATTACCTAATGAAAAAGTTGTTAATAAAAAATACTTGTTATAATTTTTTAACGGGCTTAGTCTACAATCGTGCTGAACGGAGTTGTAAAATCACATACCATTTGAAAACTACCAGTCTTATTTGAGCGTATAATGAAATTGAATGAAAATATTTAATTTAGTTACTAAAATGAAAAGAAATAAATAAAATTTATGAAACAATTTGCTAAAAACTCCAGCAGCTGTTAAGTGTTAAAGTCATCCTGGATCGCGAGGAAAACAACTTTTTATCGAAAATCATCATGAGCGACGAGGTCATTTCTACTTCAGTGGATACGTGAATAAGCAAACGAGTATTATGGATGGCGAGTGCTACAGGGTCATGCTCAAGGACTTACTCCTTCCTCAATTGGATTAACTGGGCTGCAAAACATGTGATTCCAACAGGTTGGAGCAATGACACATGCTGGACGAAATTGTGAAGGCTGCATTTCTGGGTCGTCTTATCTTTCGTTTTGACGATTCGCACCGATTTAGCTGTTCCAGATTTATTTTTGTGGGATTTTCAGAACTTACTCTTGAAGCCCTCAAAGAAAATATCCAGAGTGCGATATGGACATTTTGCGAGAAGGCCAGAAAGTCTTGAGAATTTTGTTTTTTATGGATTTAATTTTGTTTCCTTTTTTGTTTATAAAAGCCACAAACTCAAGTTTCAATTAACATCTGTCTGATGTTGAAATCAAAATCTGACGGCACTAGACAACGTAGGATCTTGAAATTTAGACTATTTTATTACTGAGTTTGATGAATTTTCGCTATTTGAAATCAGCCGAGATATCAGACAAAAACACTTTTTCTCAGTTTTTTGGTTTTTTCACACTTGCGAGGTAATGTTTATACGCAAGTCGAGGAGCCCCGATAACCTACAGACCTAAATGTTGGACCGAATTTAATTTTTTTTAAAAAGCCTAAAAATTTCCAAACCTCACAAAGAGAACCAAATTCCTCTAAAACACTAAACTTCACAAAAAAATTTTCAAAAATTATAAATTTGGACATAATTTTAAACTCAATTCATTCAAAAATTCAGTAAAAAATCGAAAACTGGAATAAAAAAAATGTATATGATAAAAAATCTATATTGAATAAAAATCCGAAACTTTATTAAAAAAAATATAGGAAAAATGATTCAAAAATATTAAAATTTCACCAAAAAGCCAAAGATACACAAAAATTATTATTATACAAAATTTTAACAAAATCGAAATTTTAAAAAAACCAAAAGAAAGTGCTCCAACAAATTATGAAATTGCAAAATTTCAAATTCCCAAAAAATTTTAAATATACCACAATTCGAAAAACTGCAATAAAAAATTTAATTGCTACAAAATCCCCAAATTCCAAAATTTACCACAAAACTTGAACTTTTGCAAATTCACAAAAAAAAAAAAAACCGAAAACTAAAAAAAACAAATATCGTACGCAAGTATATAAAAACTCTCATATTTAACACAAATTGTTAATTCACAAAACAATTGAAAATTTACCAAAAAAGATTTAAAATAAAAATCGAAATTTCAACACAATTCAGGAATTCAATAAAATTTAAAAATTCTTTACAAAAGCAAACTATAGTCTAAAAATATTTAAATTGTCAATATAACAAAATTTACCAAAAAAGCAACTTTAAAATAAAACCGAAATCGTACTAAAAAATTACGAATAATATAGAATTTTGCAAAAATCTTTATATTCACCAAAATTTCGGAAATTCAGCACAAAATCAAAAAACTGGAATAAAACAAAATAATTCCAAAATAATTCCAAAAATACGCTTGTCTAATTTTTCCGAGCTCCAGGTCATCAATAAAAGCTTCTTTATTATAAATTATAAAAACTATTTATTTTATTTTCTCCAATATTTCGCTACGCCTTTGTGTAGCATCGTCAGGAAATAAAGTAAAGGTCAAAAAACTAGAATAAAGTTAATTCCAAAAATATCACAAAACCCAAAATTCACAAAATTTTAAAATTTCAAAACTAGATTTAAAATTCAACAACATTATCAGTTTCATCAAAAATTTGCACAAATATAATGTTTTATTAAAACCGTCACAATTTTACCAAAACCGATGTTACGCAATTTCCAAAAGACCTATATTTTACAAAAAAGCGTAATTTTTACTAACAAGTAACCAAAAGCAAACGAAAACCTTTACCTACAGGCTGAAATTTACTTATGCCACTTTTGAAATTTTATACTTAAACACTTTAAAAAAGTTTTGAAATGTACTAAAAATACAATATTAAGTGGAACGCAGTTTTTTTTAGCAAAACTTTCTAAAATTACTTACATACTTGCTTTTGGAACTAGACCGATTTTACTGTTTCAAAGTCGGATAGTTTGCTGAGGACAAGGGGAAAACAACTTATTTATTGAACATATAAAAAATTTTCTAAGTCCAAGTCGTAGTATCTAGATTTTAGCATTAATATACATAGATAGCTCGTATGGGGAAGGATAAGTCAATCTCAGAACAATTAAGCCCCCACCGTAGGTTTTCTATATATGTATTTCATATTTAAGTTTGTTAGTGTTTTTGTTTGTTTTTATTGTCAGGTCTCGGTTATTTTGCTATCTTTTTCTTTTTCTATTGTGAATTTGATGTTTTTGTGTTGTTTGTTGAGGTGTTTCTAGGTGTTACACTTACATGATTAATGCTGAGGTTTGGTTTCCCATTCCAAGTCCGTTTCTTTGTCTATAAATGGCGCTGTTGATAGTTCTTTGTAGTTTATTTTTTAAGGTGTTTGTGAGTTGTGAGGCGAGCTCTTGTCTTTCGAGTTTACCAGGACTGTTTCGCTATGCTATTCTAGCAGTTTATGCTACGGGTATTGATGGATATAGAGCTTTAAAATCGAATGATATTAGTTTCGTGGTTTCTGTGATCTCTACGGCGTTTAGCTTTTCAACTAATTCTGTGGTGTTGCAGTGCTTGTATCAGACATGCCTGTGACTAGCAATATTTTTGTTGCAACTTATGCAGACGATATCGCTAAAGTTAATTAAAGTCAATACTGAAAATTCGGTACCTCGTTTACCTATAAATAATACTGAAATTCCCCAAAAAGACTGCAAGCAACTCAAATATTGAAATTTTCCTACGGTATTATAATAATACTTTCAGATGTTTTGTCAACACCCCAAAATTTGTATCTAAAAAACAATTCATAACGATTTATTTATTCCAAAAATTAAAGATGAAATCAAGAAGTTCAGCGCAAATCAACTTGAGCGATTAAGTAACCACTGTAATCCATTGGCAATATCATCACTAGACGATACTAATGAAGGAAGAAGACTTAAGCGATCTCGTATTCTTGATTTACCCTTCCGATAGCCTTATGTTTACGCTTATATGAACTTTTTTCAAAATAACTTAAAATGTTAACATTATTTAATATGTATGTATATCAGACCTTATTGTTATAATATTGTTGTCATCCCAGGAGCACAACAACGAGTGAATTGTTAAAATTTATCTAATTTGATTATTATTCAATATAGGATAGATTGTAGATAAAGATGTTATGGAAAAAAATTCTATTGTGTTGGTTACTGTGTACGTGTTTGACAGTTCTAAAGTATTTTTCAATACTTCTTTCAAATGTTTTTAAAAATGGTAGCTCGGTGCTAATTTGTTGTTTACTTTTGGTATCATTGTTTGTGTGGTTTGGGAATTTTTAGCAGTGCGATCATTAGTGGGACTGACGAATTCATATTTTTCAGAGCCATGTTTGAGTTGACTATTTTGATCGCTTTCTTTTGAGCAAGCTTGCATCAAAAAAGCTAAAAAAAACAATTAGCGTCCATGTTGCTTTTAACCATCGGAAAGACAGACATTTTCAATTGAACTTCCTTACCTATAAATATATATTGATACATTTGCGTAGTTGGCAACGCTTGAAATGTTGCAATCCAATAGTTGGTTGTTGTCTTTGCTAACATGATTTTTCTGGCGGCGTTGGCTGTGATTATAAAAACTTTACAATTGCAGCATTTTAGAAATTGTTTATATATTAAAGACGAGAACCTCATGTTTACCAGGTTACTTACACGTATTATCCAACTCTTTCCAAATATATTTTATAAGCAACTGTTTATTTAGGGCCGATTTTTTACAACCAAGTACATTTGCAATAATTTGGAAATATATATCAGCTAAATTACTTATTTGAAGTTTAAAATTGTGACGAATGGAGTCCGCCGTGGAAAGTGATATAAATGACACCGCAAATAAGTTAGAGCATTTTTCAATTGAAGATGTACAATCGCGACATCGCAAGGAGCGCAAAGATTTACAGGCAAAAATTCAAGGCCTTAAAAAAAATGCACCTAAATCGGACAAAAAGAAACGCAAAGAAGCGTTAGATGAGATTGCTAGATTGGAGACTGACTTGCAAAAGAAACAAGAACAAGAAATCAAAGCAGCGGAAAGTATTACGTCTATGCAATTGAAGTCTGCACAAGAAGAAACTTTAAATGGTAATCACAGTTACATAAATAACCTGAACAATGATGGAAATGAGCCCGAGAAAGGTCCACAACGTGTATCAAAAGCACAAAAACGAAGAGATAAAAAGGCCCGTGATACCCGACAAAGAGAGGAGGAAATTAAAGCCTTAACGGAAACTCCAATGTGTACCCCTAAAGTCGTGGAGACACGCAAGCTACAGTCAAAATTAAAGAATCTTCAATTAGCTTTATTTAATATACCCTCCGATGGTAATTGTCTTTACCATGCAATAAGACATCAGCTCTTGCAAAATGGTTTAGATAACTTAACCATTAACGAATTGCGTTCTGAAACTGCCAAATATATAAGAGCTAACAAAAACTCTTTAATCCCTTATATGACTCACCCAGAATCTGGAGAATTGCTTACAGATGAAGAGTTTGAAAAGTATTGTGATGAAATATGTAATACCTCCTCGTGGGGTGGACAAATTGAGCTAAAAGCTCTATCTTCAATACTTAAAAAGCCAATTGAAGTCCTTCAAGCAGAAGGATCACCCACCGTACAGGGCGCCGAATTTGGCGGAACTCCCTTACTCATCACGTATCATCGTTATATGTATAGTTTAGGTGAACATTATAATTCAACAATTCCTTTATCTGAAGCCCCTAACGATGAAGACGATCTAGAAAACGTTGGAAATTAAATAAAGTACTCAACTGAAAACGAATTTACTGCATTTACAAAATACAAATATGTATGTGTGTATATTTATATATTAAAAGCTGCTTGCAAAAATTAATAGCAAATGTACTACGTACGAGATTGTTCATTTTATAATTAATTTTCAACTGAAATAGTCAAAATATTGGAATGAAAGTAAATACATGTTGTGTTGATACAAGAATGCAACAAAAAAGATTTACTTGGTATTAATGTGAGCACTGTAAGTGTAAATAAAATTTTTAATTTCTTAAATATAAAAACAAAAATATATTTATTGATATTGAGGTAACTATAATAGGTACACATTAATTAAAAAGTATTGCTTACTTCATTTTTTTTTTTTAATTACTGTGCACTGTCCTCAATATCTTCACTTAATTTAATATTCTCTGACCCTTTTTAATTTTGGAATTGATTTAAATATGTTAAGCTAACCAGGGCTAAAATCAATGTGGAACTTAGTACTGACCAACCTATAATATACCGTACAAAATCCAGCCTAAGAATTTCACAAATGTCGACGAAAGATTTTAAAAGTGTACCCGATATAATAAAATCGTAAATATATCTTATTTCACTTACTAACGATACAAGTAAGTTATACTTATGGACTTAATAGTGGGACCAAATTGAAAATATACTAAAATTATAACGAACTCACCAAAAATCTAAACTTTAACAATAACTGGCATTTCGAAAAATATTAATTCTTAAATATATCCATAATTTTAAATTTCATGAAAATTAGGCAAGTTAAAACTTTATAAAACTTAACTTTGTCGAACTACAATTATAAATATTAAGTAATTTAATATTTATTAGCCTTAAGATAAAATTACTTAATTTTAATTTACTTAATTTTTAAACAAAAAAATACCATAATACCAAAAGAATAATTGACATGAAAAAAACCCAACAGAAATTTAAAAATTACTAATAAATTTAACAAAAAAATAATAATTTTACAAAAAATTTTAATTTATATGAGAATCCTCTACAAATTTGAATTCTCTCCATACCTATGCAAGTTCCCTAAATAACAGCAATTCATCAGAAAATATATACGCACGTGTATGTATGTACGTGGTTTGTTGGAAGGAAAAGGTGAAGTTGAAAAGTATTTATTTATTCACCAATATCCATTTTGTCCTGCATTGATGGATCTTCCAATCCTTGAAGCACTTCTGAAATGAGCTTTTCGGTATGGCGATCAGATTGTTCTTCGATTCTGACTTTATCTCATCAATTGTGGCAAGACTCTTTCCTTTCATTAGCCCCTTCAGTTTTGGAAATAGGGAAATGTCGCAGGGAGCCAAATCTGGTGGTCAACAACAAACTACTAATCCAAATTGGCTGATAATGCCAACATATGTCTAACACATGTGCACCAATCAAAAAATTCGATAATCGAATTTACTCAGCCTGTGAAAATCCACCTTTTCTTTTGAACAAACCATATATATGGTATCAAAAGTTGATAAGTTCATATTCTAATATGAAACTAAACTAAACTGTGCTAGCTTATCAGTCTGGGAGTCTTCAAGTTTATATCATTAAAGGACAAGGAGTTCTATGGACTTTAAATATAGACCAACAACAAAAGTTGAAACTGAAACATCTGTCCGATCTAGCTGTGGACGATGCGTATTAAATTGAGATTAGGATCTGTAAACAATTTTATTGAGTCTTAAAAAGAATCGTAATGGATATAAAATCCACTGATAAGATATTTTTGATTAATCAATGAATACGATTACAAAAATTCTAAAAATAAACAGGTTTACTTGCGATTACTATCAAATAGCCAAAGAGAGTTAAAAAAGTTATTTGACTGCTTTTAAAGATTACTTTTAATTTTTTTATTATTTAAGTAATTTTTGAAAGTAATCAAATTATTTTTTCGATTACTTTGCATTCTTTTTGATTATTAAATTAATTGGCATTAATTTACTTCACTCTGACTTTTTGTTTTCTTATTTTTCTACTTGGAAAAACACAAGCAATAACAATGCTGTAGAAAAAACTTTTCCAAATGAAATATGTACTATATAGTAGTGAAGTGTGACTTATAGGTTTTGTACAGGTATCCAGTCCATACATAGAACACTGTCTAGTTGTAGTGGTATCAACAATTCAAGTTGATCCTTAACGTTGGGCTTTTGTTTTCATATTGAAATTAAGTTTACGTTTTTTACTTAGACTCTAATTTTTATAGTTATAGTTAGTTGCTCTGCCTTTTTTGTTCACGAACCGTGTTTAAAAATGAAAACTTAATTTCTATATAAAAACAAAGGTTCAAAGCTAAGGATTAACTTTAATGTTGATACAAATACGATTAATAAAAGTGGTCGTAAGTAAATAAGTATTTACTTAGGCAGTTACTACCCTAGAGAGAATGGAACTGACACGGAACATGCCACGTGTTAGGTTCTTTAGGGATAGGGAGCGGTTCAAGTTTTGTTGTCATAGAAGAAGATTATGTCTGTCTCTTAGACACTGTGTGACAGGTCACGGAATAGACGCAAGAAATCTGGACCAATGTCGGTTACTATAATACCACTCGTCTCAATTATAGATAGAAGATGGGATAAAAGCACTGTGCATCTGTCTTTGTGGTATTCAGTAAAAGCACAAATATATTTAAAAACACTTGTTTATTAAGCTCTTAATTACATGTATTAATTATTTTTATTTTAAATTTATTAATTTTGGCATAACTACATATAATTTTTACAATTTAATTTTTTGTTTGTATGTTTATACTGTATAATATAATAAATGCCGACTAAGATGCTAAATAATATATTTGATTTATGCTCAATATGTAAAATTAAATTTATTTATAAGATGTATACATAATTTTTAGTACATTAAAGTCAATTTTTTTGATGGAAGATTTATATTATTGTCGAAAATTGCTTTGCACGTGTGTGAGTTTTTATTATTTTTATTTATAAAGTGGCATGCAGACATTTGTGCCAAGAAGCTTAATTTTTTTATTTAAAAAGCGTTATTAGTAATAAAAATGTTTAAAGGTACGTTTTAATTAGAATAGATTATTTTAGTCATGTTTTTTGTTGTTTGATAATTTGGAAGAGCTATTAGATTGTAATTTCGAATATTTAGGCTCCGCAGTTGAGGTGACTTTAGAAACATTTATTGAAGTTCTGGGATAAATCGCAAATAACGACAGTTGAATACAACTCAGGAACAATAAGAATAAATTTTGATACTGCAATAGAAATGAAAAAAAATATTTTTAGTTCTAATACCTTTTAAATATACAACTTAATACCTACCGCTAGAACTTCGTTTCGAATGGAAATTCCGTAAGCTGTCCAAGATGCTGCTACAACAGTGCCAGCCAATATTATAGGGAAGGGTAAACCTTCAGTACTTTTCTTTTCAATAATTTGTCCTAGGCTCAATAACGGCATACCTACTAAAATTACCAAAATTCCGGTGATTAACATACCGAATCGGAACTCAATTTTGGCCGGATCTTCAAATTTGGAATAGGCCAAGCAGGCCATGGTAAAAGTACCAGCTATACCCATCTTTGACCAAATTTTCAATTTAAATGCTCCTGATGCATACCAATAGAATAACACCATAAATACAACGTTAATAGCAAAACCAATTACGTTTACTTTAATCATGGCTTGGTCGCCCATTAGAGTGCCCATTTTTAAGCTTAAAATTGTCCTGAAATAAATAAAATGTTTTTTGTTGTTAAAAAGAAATAAAAATAATAAGACAAAAAATTTTAGCTGCCTACATACAAGGCTTTCATTTAAAGTACTCAATTTTGGTTATTTGTTTTCAAAAAATAATAGTATCCAATCACCCTTATTCTATTTGGTGTCGGCAACATCATCGTCACTTTTAGCTGACCTGGCTCTGTATCTACGTTGAGCAGCTCGTTAAGATTGTTGAAGCCTTTTACGAAAATGGGAATTCAAATCAAAATGCATTTCGTGCACCTAGAGATGTTGTTTTGGTCAGCATTATCGACCAAATGAGTCCACAATCGGGAGAATTGTGCACAAATTTCAGCAAACCGGATCTGTAGGAAATGTGAAAACACCTGTGCATGCTTGCCGGCCGATATTTTATTTCACATATAATTGTCATAGATCCATAGAAAATTCTCTGAAATCTTTTTGTTTTATTTACAAATATTAACATCGTACATTTTGGTTGGACCACCTTATAATTTGGTAGTCCCTAGCGGTATTATGACGTCGTTGATGGTTTTGAGTAAAATAGAATACATACTGTGGCAACCCGGCTAAAGTGGCATTAAATGTTTTGAGTTTTTCTGAGGCAATCGAGATAATTTTATGTTTTAAAATAATAAAATAAAAGTATTAATATAAATAATTAAATTGAATTAATTTTGTTTGTTTGGAAGAATTCGTAGGCTGTTACACATACTAAAATTTGAGTTAGCTGGCTTATTTTCTTTACAATTATCGTTGAAAAAGTTTAGCTGTAACAAATAAATAAGTTTATTAAAATGTTTTTCATGCCAGTTTAGGATTCCAGTGAAGAAGAAGAAAACTTGTCCCACAAAGGAGATTAATCAGACAGAAGTTTGATATATTTCAATTACCGAATGCGATGTACATATGTAAGCAAAAAAATGCGTTAATCGTTTGGAAGAATCGTGTTTTATTTCTTCAAAAGGTTTGAAAATTATTAAAATAAAATGTTGGACTGTTAAATTCTTTTGACGTTGACGGTAAGCTGTTTGGAAAAAAGATTGCCCTTTAGAAAATATTTTCAGCCGTATTCATAAAAAATCTTAAACCGATGTCAAATACGGATGAGTTAAAACCATATTAAAAACATACAACTAATTATTATTCTGTGATTAAAAGTTCATATTCATAAACAAATTTTAACAAACACATATTTTTGAATTTGTATACAGGCTTGTTTATTTTACACAACAATTTTGCAATTGATCCGGGTGGTCGAATTTGTAACTAGGCTTTTATTGTTTAAAAAAAATATACTTCTATTTCTTTTATAAAAATTTATATAAATTGATTTATCAAGTGAAGTTTTCTATATTAAAATTAATATAATTCGGGTGTGCCGAATCTTATATGCCTTTCACAAAAGTACGAACTATAAAAAATGAATTTGGATTTTTTATTTCTGTTTTTCTATTTTGGGGTGAATTAAAAATGTTGGCAAAATTTCAAATTTTGTGCAATTTTTGTGAAATTTCGGTTTTTGGAGGAATTGGAGGAATTCTTTGTTAGTGTTTGAAAGTTTATACGATTCGGTCCAACATTTATGTCCGTAAGTTATCTGGGACCCTCGGGTTGATCATTTCTGTAGGGGAAATAAGTTGTTAAATTTTTTTTTTGAGGTTAAATTTTTTTCGGGAATTTGTGTAAATTTTTTGTGGCAGCACTGCATATAACTGTATCCCAACGCTTTTAACTTTAAACGGAGAAAAGCTGTGTTCGGTACTTTACAAAAACAAATTGTTTAGTTCTTTGCTTGAAGTATGGTATAGCAGCAATAGCTACCAAAATACGGTACCAACTTACATAAATACATATATGAAGGTAATATTGTGCATACCTCCTTTAAGTCTATAAATATTGTTACAAAGTAATAGTCAAAGGTGTGTGAAACGACCTATTGTACAAATGTACAAATACGCAATATCACAAACACAAAGCAAAAACAAATTGCGCAGCAGAAATTCCATGAAGCGCGATTCAATAAAAACAATTTCTACAGCAAGCAAAAAGTAAACAAAAGATACACACACACACACAAACACATATACAAGACTACTAAGCCAGCAACTGAAATAACAAATGCGCAATTTCGCGTATGTCCGGGACATTTCAAGAAGCGGCCGTGATCTGTATATAAAGGCGCCGTCCACCGCAGAAGAGTTAGTTGACTTTGAGATTGCAAAGAGTAAACATCTGTGTGTACAAAAGTGTGAAGTGTACAGTGTAAATAAGTACTTAGTATAGTTGTAAATAGAGTCTTAATTGCCGAATAAAGTTGTGTACTGATAAGATTATAAGGACTGTGTAATTTAATTATATGCAAAAAAAAAAAGTATGTTATGTGTAAAAGAAACAGTTGTAAGTTTACTGAACTACTTGTTTGGCTTAATACCAAAAATGTTTCAAATAAGAATGAATAAACAATAAAAATCAGTTGTATGAAAACAACGAAATTAAAAAGTTGAAGTTTTTTGATAAGAATTTAGAATATACAAATCTTATGGGATTGGGTATCAGCGCTTCTCCTTACGAGTGAAAATACCAAAAAAAACCCAGAAAAATGGAAATAGTCGACCGATATGGCTAATTCCAAATGACGAAAATTCGCCTAACGCGCTAATGAAATGGTCCGAGTTTCAAACTTCTAGATTGACTAGTGCCGTCAGAAAATGAATTTCAACATCGGACAGACGGACATCGTTAATTGCACTTTCCTACCTTTAAGCATCCAGAATATACATATATACTTTGTTGTGTCGGAAATGAATATTGCAGAAATTACAAACGAAATGACAAACCTACATATATATACCCTTTTCATTTTTGTGAAGGGTATAAAAACTAAAATGATGATTGAAAAAAAACCATTTAAAACCTAAATATGTAAGAATTGGAACGAAGAATCCTCTTCTTTTTCACCGACAAAATGAAAATGTTACGTTAAAATAGGTTTAGAATACATATGCACCTATTTTAAAACCCACCTATTGGTGAACAGACTTTAACAAGCTGCTGGACCTTATGGATTTTGCTATTATAAAAAAAACATAAGACATGATCAAATATTAGTCAGTGTGTAGAGTTGCAACACTAACAAAATCATCAGTAAAAGGAAATTTATACCAGTCATCAGCTGATATACAAATTCTTGTCAGGATTAGAAGGCAATGGCAGACTAGTCGTACTCCAGACATAAAGATCAAAATTAAATTGTGCCAGAGAACTTTACGTAATAAGTTAAGACAGAAACATGATTCTGCTATAGAGAATTCCTTAAAAAACTTGGATCCAACGATAAACACGGATTATAGCCTGTGGAAAGCTGTGAAGCACTTGCAATGTCCTGTTGCTTACGAATCCCCACTAAGGCTTGAAAATCGCACTTGGGCTAAAAACTCAGATGAAAACGCAAATGCCTTCGCAAAGCACTTGGAAAAAGTTTTCACACCACATAATACAAATAGCTCCATTATTCCAAAAAATAATGACAATGTTAATGATCCTATGAAATTTCGGCTATCATTACTAAATTAAAACTCTAGATATGGGATCAATGATAAGAAACTTATCTAATTATGCTGTTGCAATAAATGCTATTCATATTGCAATAAATACTATTCGTATTTAATGCAATGTTGCGAGTTGGCTTTTTCCCATGCTCTTGGAAGATGTCTGAAATCGTTATGATCCCTAAACCAGGACAGGACTTAAGTCAGATCACGTCATACTACAAAACTATTCGTATCGTGCTTAAAGCCTTATCTTACTAACCAACAGATTATCCCAGACCATCAGTTTGGTTTTCGAGAAAGGCATAGTACTATTGAACAAGTCCATAGAATTGTTGCCGTTATTAGATCGGCATTTGAAAACAAGCAATATTGTTCAGCTTTATTTATTGACATTTCCCAGTCATTTTATAAAGTTTGGCATGAAAATAACTCGAGTTCTTCCTGAAAATTCCCACAAGCATTTTAAGAGCTATTTGACAGATATAACTTTTAAAGTAAGGTCATAGGACCAATTTTCTAAAAATGGGAAAATCTATGCAGGAGTCCCTTAAGGTAATATTCTAGGGCCGCTGTTATGTATCCTCTATAGAGCGGATATGCCAACATGCCCAAATACATATACGTCAACATTTGCAGACAACACGGCATTCATAAGTGTTCACGGAGATCCGAAGGTTGCATCCGAACAACTTCAATCTCATATTAATGAGCTAGAAAACTGAATAAAAAATGGAGAATAAAGGAAAATCCATCAAAATGTGCTCACGTAATTTTTTTCCTAAGAAGGGGAAATTGCCCACGTACAACAATAACAAATACCACGGTTTCTGCGGAAACTCACGTTAAATAGGGGTATCCATTTAGATCGACGCCTTACTTGGTCCCGCCACATTGAGGCAAAAATAACGGCTCTAAAATGTAAAACAAATCAACTACACTGGTTAATAGGTCCTAACTCAACACTGGCTTTGGAATACAAAGTCCTATTATACAAAACCATTATAAAGCCAATATGGTCTTATGGCCTTCAGCTGTGGGGTATCTTGGCGCATCAAACATCCAGAAGTTACAAAGAAGACAGGCTGGGATTTTAGGACTTATCGTCTGCGCTCCTTGATATATACGAAATGTAAATATCCATAGAGATCTTGAAGTGCCTACTATCCAGCAGGAAGTAAAAAGAAACTTGTGCAAATACGTAAGCAAATTAGTGGTCCATCCGAACACTCCTGTACGCAGTTTACGGCAATTTGAAAGTCACCAGAGGCTGAAAAAAACTGACACATTGAGCCTGGCGAGACGGCTTTCCCTAGCCAATAGTAGATATTTATATTATTTTATTAATAAGATTTGAATACAATAAATTAGTTATTACTTTGTTGGTAATTAATGTATGATATTTTAGAAATAAGATTCGAATAGTTATTGTGAATTTCTTTTGGAAAGATTCAATAAAATAAAAAAAACTAAAGCCTATTCTAAAATACTTTCATAACAATCATTTATGAATACATTTTATCGAATTTCGCTTAACAATGGGTTGTGAAGCTTTTTAAAATTTTATGAATACGGCCGTTTATATTTAGACTGGTGTCATTTTAAAAATGTTATTTAAAGTTATTGTTGTACGGCATAACATTTATCGCGACAATGATTGTTGTATTCCTATTATTTTTAATGATTTCTTTTTCTCGATTAAAAAATTTCATCAGTAGTAGTGGACTTGTGGTAGATATGGTTTACTGATGATAAAAAAACCTTTTTGAAAATAAAATTTTAGTACCGATTTCTTTTTTCAATTTCTGATCATCGCCAATTTTAGCCAAACTAATGGATAAATGTCATTTCCTATTTTACACTTGTAGTTGTTTATTCGAACGAGTTTTTGTTATTTTATATACCTACATAATATGCACGAGGATCGAAAATATACACTAAATGGTAGCCTGAATGGATATTGTAGATGGTACAAACAAGCAAGCAAACAAACAACATCACACAATAGGTCTGTTCCAGGCGCATAACAAAATAGTCCGGACTATTGAGAGTAAAAAGAAAATTACTCTCTGAATGTGCCAAAGTTGTCCGAAATTGCTGGAACGCAAAAAACCACAAATGGTGCCTACTTTCTCAAATAAATTTTATTTTAGTAATTTTATACGCTTAAAATGCATAATATTTTAAAAGCAAAACATCTGCATCATTGGCAGCAGCTGTCAGTAACTTCTTAACTGATCGATAAAAGCATTTTTTTATTAAATTAATTGATAAATATGCACAAATACATATATGTACTTACAACTTAAAGTTTATTGGAAAAATGTTCCGTTTTGCTTTTTAATAAATTTAAAATAAAAACTTTTTTTCCTTTATTTAAAAATTGTTTGATTTTTAAATATAAACAAAAAACAGCTGATAATTTAATTCTAGTCCGAACTTACCCAAAGAAAAAGTTCGGACGACTTTGTACAGGAAATGAAAAATTTTGCTCTCTCATTTTCTCTCAAAAAAGCACAAAAATTGTTCGGACTGTTTTGTTATGCACCTGGAACAGACCTAATTTGATTTTGCTGACTTTTAATCAGGGTAGACCAGCCCGCTGAGTAATTTTTTTACCTTATTGGATGCCGAATTCCATATAAAAACATTTTTGTTCATTTCCCCTAAATTTTTTATACATACTTATCTGGAATTCGACATCGGCAAAGAAACCGGAATACTTTAAATTTGCCGGTGAGTTTACCTGTTAACAATTTGTCTTGCTTTTAATAATAAAATTCTTAGAGTTTTATATGACATCCAATAGTTGAGCAACAAAAAAATTGAATGCCCTAACAACGGCGAAGGGTAAATTGAGTAAATATTTTGCAAAAACAAGAAATTATAGTTTGCTGAAAGCTTCTTTCATATTCTCTTATGTTTTTGTTCGACAAGCCTTTTAATTTGTCTCTTTCCTGCAAACTATGAAATTAAGAGACTTTACTGAAAATTAATTAAAGGGTGTTTCTTATAGGTGTACAACTTTGAATTGAAATAATACACTGAGATTAATTAACTACAAAGAAAAAATTGGCTTTGTCAGAAATATGAATGTAGTATTTCATTAGAGTTTGACTATGATTTCGGACATGCAGGCGGGGGTGGCTTAAATGTAGCGCATTCTGTAAGTCTAATTTTCAGCCACCTTTTCAAGCATTTGGAGCCGTATTTGGGCATGGGTCAACACAATGTTGTCTTCCAATTCGTCCAAAGTTCCTAGTTTGTTTGCATAAACTCATGACTTCACGCAAGCCTGGAAAAACTAATACACAATAATGGTGGCAAATTGACTTGCCCATTTCGAAAAATAACGCGTTTGGAAAATCGTTCCTTTATTAAATCGATTGTTTGACGAGCTATATGGCGTACATGTATGACGCGGTCCTGTTGGAGAAACATGTTTTCAGCAAACCACTCTCCGTTGTCATTCTCACCGGCGTAATTTTTAATGAAATAAGGACCAATAAAACGAACCAGTGATTTTTATGGATGTAGCGCTGCCTGCAGAATTTCGTGAGGTTGTTGCTCACTCCAAATGCGGCAATTTTTCTTATGGACATGCCCTATAAGCTCAAAATTGCCTTGATTGGAATATTGCGATAAATCAGCGGGTTGGGATCCAGTTCATTTTCAGCTCACTGGCCGAAGGTACAGCGCAAACAATGGTCATTCGGCCTATTCATGATAAAACCAAATAGCACAATGATCTAACAACCTTTTAATCCATATCAGAAAATGGAACCTTTAAAACACACCCGTTACGCAAACTTGTTTACAAGACCAAGTTATTTTTTATTCCGTTATGTGTTTGCGTTCGTTAGTTGTTATCAGAGATTTAATCGCGTACGAATTTATCCATGAAAGCATGCAAATGTTTGTTGCTATAACATGTACATACATTAATACATACATAGTATGTAAGTATGTATGTAAATATACACTGTATATAAATTTGTTATTAATTTAATCTGCTACCACGGTAAAACAGGTGGTTTGCTTGTTATTTTTTATTTAATTTTATTTAACTCAAATAAACACAATTGCTTTATATGATATGACTATCATTTAAATGTGAGTATGCACGTAGGTGTTTAGTTTTTCACGTAAAGGCAGAATAACAATTTTCTTATATTACGGGCACAAATTTAATTATTTTCATTCGATTTCAACGGGCATGACTGTTATTAATAATTGGCATGAATTATTTCCATGAAACGAACGTGAAATGGTTAATAAATATATGTAATTGAAATAGTGCCTTAGTTAGGAAATGAACTGAAATACTATATAGAAATACAGAAAAATAATAACGATTTTATTAAATACTTGACTTAAAAACATGAACAAAAACTATTTAAAAAATGTATATGAAAAACAACCAATTTTACATGCATACTTACATATGTACGTATGTATATATGTATGTACCCAATTGGTCAGACAGACATAGACGACATTTTCATGGATGATGTTAAATCAAGAATATACCTACATGACTATTTACAAACAGTTGTCTATTGAGGACAATTATGGTAACAAAATAATGAAATTTGCCGTGTTTCAAGATTTATTATAATATTGTCTTGAATAAGTGATAAAAACCTGCAATGCACTCTGTCGTGTGAAATGAGTGAAAATTTTAATCCATTCGGTCGTGCTTTTGGAAACATGGAAACTTTTAAGTTGTTGTCAACAAAGTTTATTTTTGCTTCTAAGTTGAGAAAGCATCCAAAGAGCGGAACTTTAATGACCTAAGAAAACAAAATAATCATACTTAAAAAGATTCAAGAAATATTTATTTTCAAAAGGGATAAATATTTGCGGCCGTATTAAAAAAATATATAAAACGCTTTATAAACCAGCGTTAGGCAATTCTGTATTCAAGAACAGTTATAGGAATAGATAAAGTTGCTAAACTATAAAACTACTCTAAAATGGAATTTTTATCAGAAAAAATGTTTATAAAAGCGAAATTCTTAAAGAAACTGACAAACTCCGTATTTATATTCTATCTGTCTACTCCGAACCAATTTTGGCACTTTTATGTATATGTTAAAGATCTCATTTGCATTTATAATTTTAATTTTTCAATTGGTTTGTAAAAAATGCATAACAAAATTTTATTTTGTAGTCTTTAATTTTATTTTATTAATTCTTTCTGAAGGAAAATTACAATAAGTATTATAGGTACTTAAAATAATAATTTTTGTTGTTTTTTCACGAACTAGAAATATTATTAATTATTAAGTAATTTTAATTTCTAGGAATGAGTTCGTTTTTCTTTCTATTCAGAAAGAGAATTATGTATTTAATATGGACGACCTTGAAAACAGTAAAAGTTTTAATTTCATTAGACATCTAGCTGAATGGAATGCATTTTCTGTGCCGCTACACACGTTATCAACATTTTTCGTGTCATATCTACCAATTGTGTGTCTAAACATCTACTTATACCAACATTTAAGACAAATGGAATACAAGAATGAGTTATTTCTCAGTTTTTAATATTATAGTCTTTTTTTTCATTGGTTGAGAATGAAGTTTTTCAACACTCTAACTTTTTCTGTTATGGAATTCTAAGTTACCATATGCAATTAAAATTACTTAATAATTAAAATAATAATTATTTATTAATTATTACCACTATAATAACTAATCTATTGTATTCAAGCCTTAACATTGTTGGGTGATTCGTCTCGCCAGGCTCAATGTGTCATTCTTTTTTAGTCTCTGGTGCCCGGGAAATTGTATCAATTTGCGTAAAACATTAGGGTCGACCTCTAGTTTGTTTACGTATTTCGACGTGTATATTTTTGCTTCTTCCTGGACAGTGGGATCGTAAAATCCCTAACTGTCCTCTCTGTAACTTCTGAATGTTTGATGCGCAACTAGTTGTAGGTGAATAATTTTTCCTTCCAAAGGAAAACGTTGCATGAGCATATTTCAATGGATTTACCTGTATTGTCAACGTTGTTAGCCAATCTTATAGCTCATTAACATGAGACTGAAGTTATTCGGATGCAAACTTTCGGGCTTGTTGGTATATCCGCTGTATAAATTATGTGTAATAGCGGCTCTAGTATACTACCTTGAGATACTCCTGCATAGATTTTCCCTTTTTTGAAAATTGATCTTTTGATCCTACTTTAAATGTTTAATCCATCAGATAGCTCTTCAGAAGCTCGTGAGAGTTTCCAGGTAGTAATCGAGTTATTTTCGTAAGTAGCCCATCATGTCAGACTTTTTCAAGCGCCTAGGAAATGAAAATAACTAAAGCTGAGCAATATAAATAAAACTGAAGAATATTCAAATGCAGATCTAATGACGGTGACAATTCTGTGGACTTGCTCACTCGCTAATAAAATCTAATTCATCCTTGGATTTGGAATACTAAGTCCTTTTTTTCAAATCCGTTATAAAGCCAATATGGTCATATAGCATTCAGCTGTGGTGTACTGCTTGCGCATCAAACATCCAGAAGTTACAAACAAGAGAGTCTAGAAGTTTAGGATTTATTGTATTCGGCCCTTGGCACATAAGAAATTAAAATATCCAGAGAGATCTAGAAGTTTCCACTATCCAGAAAGAAGCAAAAACATACACGTCCAAATACGTAAACAAACTAATGGTCCATCCCAAAACCCTTATTACAAAATTTATTACAATTTGACAGGCAACAGAGATTAAAAGAACTGATTAGGCTTGGCGAGACTGCTGTCCATGCCCAATAGTGGGCTTAAATACAATAAATTGCTTATTACATTGGTAATAATTAATAAAAACATTTTAAGTATATGACGTTCTTTTAGAAAGATTCGGTAAAATAAAATTAAAGCTCAAAGAAAATTATCGAGGCCCCATGAACTTTGACCCAGTGAATCTTTTGAGCAACCTTTATCTTTACTTGGAGCAGACTTATGTTACGAATAAAGGCAATTACCTTGTTCAGTGAAAGACCATATACACTTCTAGGAGTTAGTGAGGACTTGCTGAATAATTTTATTCTACGAGAATCGAGAGTTGGAGAGTCGCAGAGCTCAGATAGCTCATTACGCAGAATATGCATTTGTCTCGGAATTACCTGTTTTATATTGGTGGTATCTTAGACCACAGTGTCCGGTAAACAATACCGCGATTATATTGAGCTCATTTTTATCTAGTCTACGCTGCCTGGGATCTCACCCAGACAGCGTAATGAACCACGTTGATTACTTGAATCCGGCTATAGCTTTCCAATCCAGAAAACATTCCGACTCAGCCCAGGAATCAGTTTTCTAATATAGCTACTAGTTACTCGGAAGGTTTCGGTCCTACAAATCTAGTTGCGCTACTCTGTTTGCTAAGCAATTAGCTTCCCGCATGGCTTTCGTGGTCAGTTCATTTAGAGACTTATGCAATCCATAACAACAGCGCAAGTTTCCGCTTGGAAAATTTTAATTTCTTTCCCGAAATTTTGTCCAACTACTCCAGCTCCAGTGTCGCCATTTCCCTGCTTTGAACCAACACCAGCTTGGTTCGATCATTGGTCCCTACTAGAAATGAGGATTGTATAATTCCTTTACCATACTGGAGTTGGTTTTAAACCATCAAATACAATGAAGACGGGTATTCTCAAAGTGTTAGAATATATATGCATATGACCTATTATAGCCCCAGATTTTATGTTGAAAATGCTCTGTAACCGTAATACACTTTTGCATGCTTCCTCTTTCATTGCCCCAGTGACCTACGTATGATATTGATATTGACTAATATCATTTGGCTTACGCAATAAATTTTATATTTCAGGATTCATTTGGTTTGCGCAATATTATACGTTGCAAACCAAATCGGTGTGTATTGATAACTCTATTGGTGGACATCCGTTAAAAAATTCCGATATGTACGTGCTGCACAAGGAAGCTACACAGAGAATATGCCATTTTCAGCAAAGCAGTAGTAAAATGAATTTTGGAGGAAGAATGGTACAAAATATTTCTAAAAAATATCGAAAATTAGTGGATTCAATAACAATACCTCTAAAATCAGTTCTGGCTAATAATAGATAAGATACATATGTTAAGTATACTAATTGACACATATTGATACATTATTTATCATTACCAAGTATTTTTGTGACTAACTGTATCTATTGTTCGTTTTGTAATAGAAGATTTGTCTTTAAAATTGTTTATACCAATTCATTTGGTATTTATAAAATCAGCAAATAACTGCAACTTCAACAATATCCTGGAAAATAGTTTTTCAAGTGTTTTTCCAAATTGTTATTTTGTAAAGGAATTCACAAAACAGACAGAAAACGCTCAGGTATTCACATATTAATTGGTGGATGTTTTAGAAAATATACAAACACGGCTAAACTACAAAAGTACTAACAATTTAGTTCAATGTCTAGGAGAAATTTAAACAGTTCGGTATATTGCCTGAAAACTGTTCAATTACATGTGTATATCCGACATTATGTCGGGAAAATGTTTACTGAGTAACTATATAATAAATAACAATAATAGCATCAAAAAGCACAAACGCTTTGCATGGATTCTATGACTACAACTGGTTGAATTCGTTAAATACGCTAAGTTTAGTTATTTTTGCGTTTGAATATAAATAAATACATACATATACGGATGCATGTACACTCCTATTTAATTTATTAGACCCACATAATTTTTTTTACCTATCATGATATGTTTTTTGATATTCTATGGATATTTTGGAAAATTAGGAAAATAAAGACTTCTTTTTTCTTCATTTGATTATACACACTTTGCATTTTAAAGCTGTTTTGAAAATAATAAGCCTTGATTTATACTTTTCATGTGTTCAGGCCTAATGCACACAGCGCGTATATTACCCGAAACCATTCGCGCTGTTTTTACCACCCCTCATAACTTTGCTTCCTTTAATTATAAAATTTTTTGTAACTTTCTAATATGGGAAAGGATTATGGAAAAAATGTTACCAAACTAGCAGGTTGCCTAGAAATGGGATGGTATTGTACATATGCAGTACTTGGTCCTCATTTTGATCTCATTACTTTTTACAGCCGAAATTTTTGGATAGGATTAACATATGGTGAACATGGGTAAAAACAAAGTTCTATGTGATCCGGAGAGATCTGCAATCTGTGTTTATTTGGCGTTAAGTTATTTCTGCTGTGCGATCGGCCGCGAAATGGGATGAAACTACAAAACTGTGCTCCGATACATGAAGGTCAAAATAATATATCGAAAAAATTGCAAAGGAAGAGTTGCGACAGTGTTAACTCAGGTAGAAAAGAGAAAAATTCGCAGAATTGCGTGGAGCTCAATCCTTTCGGTGTCAAAAGTTACGGCGGAAGCTGGCATACAAGCATGTATCTCAACAGTACGTTGAGAAGAAAGGATTCACTTTAATGATTGGATAGTTATAGTTTTAGCTGATCAGAAGTTTAACCTGGACGTACCAGATGAATATAGTTATATTTCCATAATTTGAAAGAAAAATAATTGTTTTTGAACAGCTACCACAGCATGGGACGTATTATTATGCTGTAAGGGTGCTGTAACGTACTATGGAACAATATAATTAAACAAAACTGTGGGTTGGTTCTACAATAGGATATTGTTCCTATACATAACGCTAAAGCTGTAAAAGAATTTATTTTAAACCAAAATATTAGTCTTCATTGAAAATATTTAGGGTTGGATTATCGAAAACGATAGACAATATTACCCTGTTCAATATTAAATGTAAATTTACTGGATTGCGGTTAAATTGTAATTAAAGTTCTACCTTTTTAAATGCATTGTTATGATTTATTTCTTAAATTACGCATAAAAAAATTCAAGTTTGCTAATTAAAGAGCAATAATATTAGTAATAATAATAAAATTTTACTATTAATAATAAATGTAAATCGTTTCCCCAAAAATATGCCTATATGGTGAACTCGGTAACTCTATCTTAAAAAGAAAACAAAAAGTTAAAATGGAGTAGAAATTTAGTCAACAGATTATTAAACAAATTTTTTAAATCTTTGACATTGTCCTCCCAAATTTTTCTTTCTCATTTCCTGATAAAAATTTTTTAATTTTAAAAGTACATAAATTTTCTGAAGTTTACGCTTCGACGACATTTTAAAAATTAACTTACACTTGCATGTGTAAACACAAAAACGAATGGCATGAGATTCGACTATTTCGAAGAATTTTTCGTTGACAATACGTACACAACAATTGCATGCCCCTACTTGCATTTGTAAGATTACCGCTTCATTTTACTTTAAAAATTGTTTGATAAGCTTCTAAAGGCCATATCCGCTGGTAGTATAATTTTTGTTCTGCCTACAGAATACCAACAGATATGGCATGCTAAGTAATAAAAATGATGTGGGTCTATTTAATGGAACAGAACTGTAGTTACTATGTTTCTAATGTTGAAATTCATATAAAATATACCGTGTGCGAACATGGAAAAACAAACTTTACCGGTTACACTTTGCCAATATTAGATTGGATTAAAACTTGTAATCTTTAAAGATATCTTAAATGCTGGTTCTGATTATGAGTTTGTGCGAAGTATTATGACTTTAACACAGGTTCATTCTGTATCAAACTAACACAGGGTACAAATCTAACTACCTCAGAAATGAAATTGCATGAAATTTGTCCTTATAGATATTAAGAAAAATACCAATTAACCTAATGCTTAAACGTTTTTGGAACTAAGTGTGTTTTAAACATTTTTTTAACATGTAAAACATAACCAAAACTAGTTTCGAAATTATTTAAAAGGCGATTTTTTTTAAATCTTATCCTTAATTTTTGCTGATTTTACCCTTAGTAATTCTGGCAACACTGGCTGAAACCAACGAGTCTGAAACTAGAGCTTTTTCGATTAAAAACAGTTTTGTATATTACTTAAGATATCTTTTTGAAAATGAAACGTTTGTATTCAGTCGACTTAATCTTATAAAAAAAAAAATTCACTTTTTAAGACTTGAAATACTGCCAAATCATTCTTTACAAATACCGATAAAAATTCTCTTAACAAAAAACAGGAGTGTTAGTTAATAGAAGAGTTATTTTATAAATTAAGTTAAATATCCCCACTAGTTGTGCCGGTCCCCCCTACTTTTTATCTAAATTATTTTTTGTGATATTAATATTATCTTTTACAACAAAAAATCCTAATAAATTTCGAACGAAACTAATATACATAGGGCCATTACTACAATCGACTAGTTTTGACAAATGAAATAGTTGTTTCAGCATACATACGAATAGTGACAACGACTTACTTTTATTTTTTGTTGAGTGGCTTTTCTTGCCATTGTGGTATTTTTATTTTCAAAAATATTTATTTATATTATTTAATTAATGAGCTATAATTTGCAAACTAAATTAAATTTGTTTTGTTTATTGTTCAACATATGGCAACTCCACACCTATAAAACTCACGTTAAAAGTGGAAGGTAAGATAAACATCTTCCCTTTAGCATATCGGACAGTTTCATCTTAAAGTACACTCATAATTTTTTTTTTATACCTGTATTTCATTTTATTGAATCTTTCTACTAAAAGAAATTCACAATAAGTGTTCAAATCTTATTTCTAAATCTTAAAGAACACTCATAATAACGTAAAATAAATAATCTGTCCGATAACATCCTAACTTTTACTATCGGCAAGTAGTAATAATGGCACATAGTGCGTTTAGATTGTAATTGTATTTAAAGTTTTGCGATTTCTTGATATTTCTTTCGTGAATTGAAGGTTTTAAATGAAATTCCATGAACATGTTTTGTAAGGAATGTGCAGACAAAGAGCGTGTGCACCATTCGTTAATTTTGTTAAAAACTCATATAAAATTATTAATTCCAAGAATGTACACAAATATATAGTTTTGAAACTAACTACTTGTTCATAGTTACCATAAAAAGTATTCAAAAGTATCAAAAATGTTACTAAATTTCAGTATCAAAAAATATTATCAAAACTTACATTAAAATTTTAATTAAGCATTACCAAAAGATCTTTCCTTAAATAATCCAATTTGGTGTACTGACAGAGAAGGTCAGCTTAGAATAATTGAAACACATGGGAAATGGTCGTGCCATACTTCTCTCCTGGAACTATATATATATATATATATAATATATATATATATATATATATATGAATTTTTATATACATACTTCCCTCCTATAACGTTAGTTACTGAGGTACATGTTGCAACCAGTCTCCGAGGCTTCTATGGTGCATGAAATTGGACTAAGGCAGGACTTTCTAAGTTCAGTCAGTAAACACTAATACCAAGGTAACCAGTAGCAATGGCACGCAAATCCCAGACTGCTTGTTAGTGAAGCTCCTACGTGAGTGCACGTGGAGGCTGTGGTTTATACGCAAAACGCTGCAGGATATAGGTGCAGGCTCAATGTGGCGCTGCTTTGAAACGCTGGCTGTCAATAGAATTGGTAGCAGGATAATGGGTAGTTCAAAACCCCTTGGCAACAGGTAGGATTGTCGTCAATTGCTACGAGTACGTATATGGGTGCTGGTTGTCGCATTTTAATACACCCCCATCTGTGACTTTAATTAGGTATGCACAAATGTGCAACTATAAATTCAATTCAATATGTAAGTACCAATTTTATTACTATTTACGAATTTATTTTACGAACACGTTATTAACAGAAAATTAAAAAGTACCTGCCATACGATGTCATTGATACGTAAGAAATAGAGGAATGTACATCTATGTATGTATGTATGTGTGAAAATTAAAAGTATGTCACCATAAATACGAGTAGTAAAACAAAATCAAACTAAAGTTATACAATAATTATAGTATTTAGCACGAAAATTCAATTGATTTAATATGTATTACGCCTTTTTAGATAATATATAGAAGAGTACTTACAAAACAATACCACCCAAAAATGGATCTGGCGGATATGCATCACTGCAGCCCTTCTTACGGATATCGTTTAAGAGAACAATACCGGATAGAAATTGTAAACATGTAACGGTACCGGCGAATTTGGCAATTTCTTCATTGTAAGGCGCCAGTAAATCACCTAGTAAATCCATTTTTTGTTCTTCGCTTTTTGTTGTTTTTTTTTTTTTTTGTTTTTATTATTCCTGTGTGTTTTTGTTGCTTTTAATCTAAGAGAGGGTCGTTGTATAAACGTGCTGTTTTATAATTTATTGTTAATATGTATTTACGAACCAGTCGACCAAAACAAGTTCAAGTTCACCTACTTCATTTGCTCAATTCATACAGCTTCTTGATTTATTTATTTCTTTATTTTAATGACAACGCAATTGATTTTTTTCGACAAATATAATTAATATTGAAACAAGACAAAAAATACTTTGTAAATTTTTAACCATTCAGAGTTCTTGCTTTTTATATTGGTTTAATTGGTTTCAACAAATTAAATAAAAAAAAAATAATAGTGTTAAAATTAAATCATAACACGAGAAACACTAACAAATAAAACAGCGAATTGTTCTCTGCGGCACGGTTCTCCAACAACTGACAGCATATTATACTCGAAGAGCACAGTACATGTGTACATACATACATTCATGCATATCTTTATATTTCCCCCATAATCCCCACAATACGAACACAGTCAAATGCATTTTTGCAACCATAAGACGACGACGAACTTTGGCAAGATATTTCCAACGGCATTATTTTACTTGAATTTTCTGTAATGACCGTTAACTTTTTAAAATTTGAATCGTACAAAGCTTTCCTACTCAATTCTTTTTATTAATATTGTAAAAATATTTATTTAACTATACCTGTCAATAATGTTCCCGTTGATTTCACTAAAAATTATTAAGTAACTTTATTAAATTAAGTATTATTAAATTTATTCGTAATTAATAATAAAATCATCGAAAGTGAGTAAACTATAACTTGAAAAAGAATACAAGTTTCTCAATGTAAACAACAAACAACGTGTTTAAGGTTTTTTTTATACATATATAATTTAATATTTGATTTATGCAGTTTGAACAGTTTGATTAAATTTTAAATTTTGATAAAATTGTTTATTTTCCTTGTAAATTGTTGAGTTTTTTTTTTAAGAATTTAAGAATTTTTGGTGATTCTAAATTATTTTGAGTCTTGATTTGATATTCTGACCGGGGTTTTTGATGTAGATTTTTGGAACGAATTTCCGTCAGAACGAAAAAAAATTTTTTTTTTTTTTTACTGCATTTTATTTTATTGAATCTTTCTATTAAAAGAAATTCACAATAAGTGTTCAAATCTTATTTCTAAATTATTATTTACTAGTTAGTACCAACGTAATAACTAATTTTTTGTATTCAAATCTTAAAAATCTATCTTC
This sequence comes from Phania funesta, assembly GCA_963932375.1. Lineage (NCBI taxonomy): Eukaryota > Metazoa > Arthropoda > Insecta > Diptera > Tachinidae > Phania > Phania funesta. The sequence goes on along the minus strand of OZ010655.1, from coordinate 33,485,049 downwards.
TATTGTGTAGAGAGAGCCGCCTCACCAGGCTCAATGTGTCAGTTCTTTTTAGTCTCTGGTGGCCATCAAATTGCAATAAATTGCGTGCTAGAGTGTTGGGATGTGCGACTAGTTTGTTCACGTATTTGGACGTGTATGTTTTAACTTCTTCGTGGATAGTGGGAACTTTGAGATCCCTATGTATGTTTTCATTTCTTATGTACCAGGGGGCGCATACGATATGACGTAAAATCCTAGACTGTCTTCTCTGTAACTTCTGGATGTTTGATGCACAGGCAGTACCCCACAGCTGAATACCATATGACCATATTGGCTTTATAACGGATTTGTACAACAGGACTTTATATTCCAAAGCCAGAGTTGAGTTAGGACTTATTAGCCAATGCAGTTGATTTGTTCGAAGCTTTATGGACGTTATTTTTGACTCAATGTAACGGGCCAAGTTAGGCGCCGATCTAGGTGGATACCTAAATATTTGACGTGCGTTTCCGCTGGAACCGTGGTATTAGTTATTGTGATTGGTGGACAATTTTGCCTTCTAAGGGAAAACGTTACATGAGCACATTTTGATGGATTTACCTTTATTCTCCACTGTTTTAGCCAGTCTTCTAGCTTATGAATATGGGACTGCAGCTTTTCAGATGCATCCTTTGGATCATTACTGACACTTATAATTGCAGTGTCGTCTGCAAAGGTTGATGTATATGTATGTGGGCTTGTCGGCATATCCGCTGTATAGATGATATATAATAGCGGCCCTAGCACACTACCTTGAGGTACTCCCGCACTGATTTTCCCACATCTTGAAAGCTGATCCTTTGACCTTACTTTAAAAGTTCTATCGGACAAATAACTTTTTATAAGCTTATGGGTATTTTCAGGAAGAACCCGAGCTATTTTAGTAAGTAGAACGAAAAATGACACTGAAGATAGCACAGGCTAGTTAATACGTGCTCATGTAGACTAGATACACCAGCTAGAGCTGGTCTATCAGTCTCGGGGTCGCACAATATCGTGAAGGTACGCCTTAGGTAACAAAAATCAAAAATAATTTTTAAAACTGGTTACATTTTCAAGAAATTACTACTATTCAAATAATAATTTTCAAGTGTAAACTTTAAAACAAAAACTCGAGAAAGCAGCTTAAAAGGAACTTAAATATACATGTAGTAATATGGTAACATTATTTTTATAACAATTTGCATATCATATGCGATGTACTGTTATTATAAATATAAACAAATAGATAAGAGTAATAATATATAAAGGTTAGAACTTTACAATAAAAAAAATACATTTTTTACACTTTAATATATTATTTCTACATGTAGGTCTATTAAGAGAAACTTGGTTTCCCAATTAATTAAAATTAATTAATAAAAACTTACATTCTGTATAAATGTGCACTTTTTAGTAAATAATTTTTAAAGGAAACAATTAAATGATTGTTCTGATCGTACCAAAAGCAGAAAAGTGAAGCGCTTGTAGTGTCTATAAGTTCAACGCTACTAGAAAAGGATTTTATGTTAAAGAGTTTCAAATCCAACAACTACAACATATATTTCTCTAGAAAAATCTTTGGCAATATTTATAGATATGAATTTATCTTATGGACAGTATAATTTAATGTGAAGAGTTGTTAAATGAGGTTTATTTTGACTTCACTCCATGTTACTGTGCCTTAAAAAAGGGGAAAGAATACATTCCTGAACCAATTGTAGTTTCAGAAATGTCTGTAGATATTCTCAATATAACAGTAAAAACTAATTTATTTTTAAATCAGTTTTAGTTTCGTAGATTAGTATAATAAAACTGAAATATATGTAATTATTGTTAATTGGTTTTTATAGTACAAATTAAAAATAAATATCTATTGCTTATTTGAAAGCTATGTCGAAAATTAAGAATTATATTGTACAACATCATGTTCCTAATATTCTTGGATCGTATTGATTTTGTTTTAGCTATAATGAAAAATGACACTGAAGATGGCACATAGCCGAAACCGGTTTTTCTCCAAACCAAACTTGACAAGGGATGACGGAAATTCGTTTCAAAATTTTATATTAACTTCAGTCCCTATTGCAAATACAGAAAATAAAATAAATTCTCCACAATTTTATCTTCAGCTATGGGTTAAAAATCAAAAAAACAACGTGTTATTTTTCTCGTGCATATTTAATAAATTTTTGTATAAAAAGTAAATTGCTAAAAATTGCAATGCTTCCACAAAGAAGAAAAAAACGCTGGGGCAACAACCCCAAATTTAAAGTATCCAGAACGTCAGACATTCCGTCTACATCAACCAATAAGTTTCATCTGTTGTCGCAAAATGATACAGAAGAGGAAGCAATTTTAAAGGAAAAGGTTCCACCAATAATAGTGGACAACAAGCATGGTTTCTCAAACGTTATGGGATCATTGGGCGAGGACTACATGTTCAAAAGGATAACCGTAGGGACGAAAATAATGTCCAACACACTGTCCCTTTTTGAGGGTGCCATAAAAACGCAGAAAGCAAAAAAGTATAGTTTCTATACTCATGATATAAAAAATGGTAAATATTTCAAAATGGTGTTATTTGAACTTCATCGATTCGACCCACAAATAATAAAAGGTGGACTTGTGAACCGACACAACATAGAGCCCGTGAGTGTTAAGGAAACAGAAACAAAAAGATCTAACGGGGACGATTATTATTATTTATTATTAATGTATGGGGGGATATCGAAGCAGACCACTTACTTTCTGGGTCCCTTTTCGACCCCCATTTCGCTCCTCAAATTGATTTCAGGGAACCGATCCGTAATCACAACCACCTTACTTTCAATTGAGTCTCGTGCTAGCCCTAGCCTTTACTGTAGACTAAAGTGATTTCAGACTGTCGACTGGTAACTGTCGACACTCTTCCTCATCACGGAGTCTTTTGTAATTGCTAGCATTTGTCTAAAGCTTAGTTCCATTCACAAATAACAAGTGTCTGCCCGTGGTCTTAAGCCTTATGCTAGCCAGTGCTGGACATGCACACACAACGTGCGCTACCGTCTCAGCCTCTTCCAGGCATAGTCTGCAAGTATCATCTTATACGACTTTCATCTTAGCCAGATGGTACTTGAAATTTCCATGTCCTGTCACTAACGCAATGATCCAACTTAAGGTAGCCCTATTATACCCGATCACCTTGCTGGCCTTCCTGCCGAGGGGCTCTTTGAGCACCATTCTAGCCTGTCTACATGTGGTATTCTTCCTCCACCTATTCAGGTGTAATGAGTTTACCTATTGAAGAACTTTCGCTCGCACTAGGCCATTCCCCAGGGCACCCTGGGTTCTGGTCCACAGAAATCTACATCAGATCCACTTTTTCGTAGTTCGTCTGCTGCTTCATTCCCAGCTGTGCCTATGTGTTCCTTAACCCACATCAAGGTCACCTCATTCAACGAGGCACATCTGTTCAGTTTCAGAACACATTCCAGCACCAGTTTGGGATATACGTTCACTTGCCTCAAGCGTTTTATAACTGACTGATTGTCACGTGCAATGAGAACCTTCCTCTTCCTCATCACGGAGTCTTTTGTAATTGCTAGCATTTGTCTAAGGCTTAGTCCCCCCATGGCATTCACATCTAACAAGTGTCTGCCCGTGGTCTTAAGCCAATGCTGGACATTCACACACAATGTGCGCTACTGTCTCAGCCTCTTCCAGGCATAGTCTGCAAGTATCATCTTCTACGACTTTCATCTTAGCCAGATGGTACTTTCCCTGTCCTGTCACTAACGCAGTGATCCTGCTTAAAGTAGCCCTATTATACCCGAGTACTTTGCTGGCCTTCCTGCCGAGGGGCTCTTTGAGCACCATTCTAGCCTGTCTACATGTAGTATTCTCCCTCCACATATTCAGGTGTAATGAGTTTACCCATTGAAGAACTTTAGCTCGCACTAGGCCATTCCCCAGGGCAACCCTGGGTTCTGGTCCACAGAAATCCACATCAGATCCACTTTTTGCTAGTTCGTCTGCTGCTTCATTCCCAGCTGTGCCCATGTGTCCCTTAACCCACATCAACGTCACCTCATTCAACGAGGCACATCTGTTCAGTTTCAGAACACATTCCAGCACCACTTTGGGATATACTTTCACTTGCCTCAAGCGTTTTATAACTGACTGATTATCAAGTGCAATGAGAACCCTTTTCCCATGCACACGGCTTTCAAGCAAGTGATCCAACGCATACAGCAACCCAAGCAGTTCTGCCTGGTAAACTGATACGTATCTCCCCAAACACAGACTACAGGACAAGTTCAGTTCAACTGCGAATACACCTGCTCCTGCAATCCCAACATTGCCTCCATTGCCTGTGTTGGCGCCGTGCGCATTGCACCACTTATACCCATGCAGTCAACCCTCTGAATCCCATCCAACTTACGCTTAATTGTGCCCTGAGAGGCCTTCGGCCACCACACCACGGATGCGTAAGTTATAATGGGCCTCACCATCATTGTGTAAATCCAGAATGCAGCCTTTGGCGAAATTCCCCACCTACGGCCACACACTCGTTTACATTGATGCATAATCCTTTTTGCTTTCCGGACCTTTGTTTCGATGTGTTCATTCCAGGTAAGTTCCTTATCCAGGGTAACGCCCAGATAATTCACCTTCCTGGACACATTTACTTCCGACCTGAAAAGCTTTAAGGCTTCAACCTCTACACCCTTCCTCTTACGAGTGAAAAGCATAGCGTCGGATTTACTGGCATTTATGGTTAGACCCTGGTCACTGCACCATGTCTCAGTCACCATGAGAGCCTGTTTCATGCAACCTTGAATGTCCCCGATGAACTTACCACAAACCATTAGTGCCAGATCGTCTGCATACGCAATCGTATGGACGCCTATTAAGTCCAATCTCTAAAGAAGGCCATCTACGGTGATGTTCCACAAAAGAGGTGACAATACACCTTCCTGTGGGCATCCCCTAACTACCCTACCTCGAATCTTGGTTTTCCCATCTCTGAGATTTATCGCCCTAGTCCGAAGCATAGCGTTTATCCATTTTATAATAATGGGGTCAATCCTACGTTCAGTAAGAGCATTTCTCACCTTCCCAAAAGAGATCTTGTCAAAGGCGCCCTCAATGTCCATAAAAACGGACAGATCAGCTCCGGCATTGAAAATTTCTCTTTCCGCTACTCTGACGAGCTCGTGCAGAGCGTTGTCAGTAGATCTACCTGCTCTATAAGCATGCTGAAATCTACTCAAGGGCCTATCCATCAGCGTATGGTTCTCCATAAAGTCAGCCACCGCCCTCCATTGTCTTCAATAGAAAAGATGTTAGGCTGACGGGTCTGAAGGACTTAGCGTCAGTATAGTCCCTCTTACCTGGTTTGGGAAGAAAAACAAATTTAGTTTCCCTCCAAGCCACCGGAATATATCCCGTCGTTAGACAGGCTACGAATATTCCCCTAATCCTATCAAGCAGGGTATCTATTCCCCACTGTAATAAGGCTGGGAAAATTCCATCCATTCCAGCTGCTTTGAATGGTGCAAAAGATAGTATTGCACTTCTGACACCATTCGAAGATATTATCCTTTTAGCCTCAGTCAGTATAGTCCCTCTTACCTGGTTTGGGAAGAAAAACAAATTTAGTTTCCCTCCAAGCCACCGGAATATATCCCGTCGTTAGACAGGCTACGAATATTCCCCTAATCCTATCAAGCAGGGTATCTATTCCCCACTGTAATAAGGCTGGGAAAATTCCATCCATTCCAGCTGCTTTGAATGGTGCAAAAGATAGTATTGCACTTCTGACACCATTCGAAGATATTATCCTTTTAGCCTCAGCTCGTCTTCTCTCACTAGCCCCCCTATTTACAGGAGTCCATGAGTCACTCGAACTAAAGCTTCCAGGAAAATGAACAACCATAAGCGATTGCAATGTCTCCTCCACTGTCTCAGTCATGTTACCATCGCTCTTACGAATTAGTCCCATCCTAGAGACAGAGTCTTTAGATATTATCTTCTGTATTCTACATACTTCAGAAGTATCCCTCATATTAGAGCAGAATTCCCTCCACGTACTTCGTTTCCGAAGACGTATTGTTCTCTTCAGCTCTCTCTTCCTCTCCTTATAAGTATCCCATGAGATCGAGTCTCTCTCCCTCATGTATCGGTTAAAGGCATTTCTTGTTTCCTTTTTTATGGATTCAATTTCTGCGTTCCACCAAGGTTTCGGATCTTTTTCATCCACTACTGTCAAGAGACAAGCATGCTCGAAAGCTAGCTTAACCGTGGAGTTCAATTGCTCCACCGTCCGCTCGATTTCGCCCATGTTGCGAGGTGCTCTGTATGGAGCACCTCCTATATGTACCGACAGATACTCTTCATAACTGGTGTGATCAGTATTGTTCGGTATTCTTATACGTTTGCGGACTTTCCTCCGTCTACTGCCATACAGTATATCGAACTGGATTGCCCTGTGGTCAGACATGGTTAATCTGTTCACGACCTTCCAGTCATTAACCCTGTCTAGCATATTGACTGAGCACAGAGTGATATCGATCACCTCTGCCCTTCGTGAATCCACGAAGGTGGGTTCTACCCCTCTGTTAAGTACCAGCAAATCGTGTCTTTCTACAAATTCCAACAATTGTTGTCCTCTGTAGTTATCATCTGTGCTGCCCCAAACCGTATTATGCGAGTTGGCATCACAGCCCATGATCAGCGCCATACCTCTTTGCCTGCAGAAACTCAGCAGGTTTTCCACCTCCAGTGACGGATGTGTACCTGTCGTCTCATAGGGAAGGTAAGCCGACGCAATAAGAAATGATCCCGAACCACTGCCATTCATTACTACCGTAAGATCCGGCGAGCAGAGATGTGCCATAGGTACTATTCGTACGCCATGTCGCACCAAGATGCATGACCTTAATTTACCATCAGTCTGTGAGTGGTACAGATTGGCGGTCTGTTGAGACAGGCCCCTGATATTGCCTTGGACAATGAAGGGCTCCTGTAGCAAAGCTATATCCAGCTTATCCTCCTCAAAACATCGCACCAACATTGGTGATGCTGCTTTGCTGTGATGAAGATTGAGCTGGCATATACTTATTTTAACCAATTCGTGTTTCTGTTCAGGTAGAAACTAAGGGTTTTTGAGGTGCAGTGACAAAACTGTCGTGTAAAATAACAATTGTAGGTGAATGATCAGAAGACAGGTCATAGGATGAACTACCTAACAGTTGGTCGGGTTTGATGTTTTTTACTATAGCAAAATCAATAAGGTCTGGCAACTTACCGGCAGATACGACGTCCAGATTGTTTGCTTGAACTGTATAACACAACTGCCTACCTCTAGGGCTAAGGAGTCTGGATCCCCAATATGTGTGCTTTGCATTGTAATCGCCAGCGGCAATAAATTTTTGCCCTAGCGTAACAAAGAACCTGGCAAATTCATGAAGTTCTATTTTATGCCTAGGCGGGCAATACACTGACGAGACTACAATTTTAAAATCAGTAAGATTTATAGTCTTGGCTTGCAAAAAGTCTTCGCTGCATTCAGGCAATGGAAAATGCCTTACGTTTTTTCGGACTATATTGGCAGTCCCACCACATGCCCTTTCGCTTGGGTGTCTTGTGTCATATATATAAAACCCATCAATTCTAAAGCAGTTTTTTATAGTAAAGTGTGTTTTAGAAACTAATAGTATGTCTATATCATGTGTTAGCAGGAAGTGTTCTACTTCATATTTATGTTGGGAGAGCCCGTTAGTATTCCAGAACCATATTTTTAACTGGTTCATTTTTTGTTAAGCAGAACTTGCAGAAGCATGTTTTGGGTTCGCATCATTTCCTGAAACATACCCTGCAGAGTTGTCATGAAATTATTCATTGTTTGTATTAAATTATCGATTGAGCTCGAAGTGGTAGTGAGGGGTCTCTGTGCACCCTCTTTGAGGTCGTGGGCATACGAATGTTTATGCGCATTAGAACTTTTGGCATTCGCATTAGGTAAATCATTTCTCAATGTTTGTGCATATGAATAGTTTGGTTTAGTATCTGGCTGTGTAGCTTGTGTACTAGCAATAGGACCAGCATGAAGCCGAGGAAATTGGGAAGACCTATATTGCTCATATTCAGGTTTACGTACGACTTTCGTACCTTGGGGCCAGGTACTTTGCTACGCTAAGACAAAAATTTTCGCACCACATGATATAAGTAATTCCACTATTCCAATTATTAGCGACATCGTGAATGATCCTATGAAATTTCGGTTGTCTTCTTTAAAATCGACAATTAAAAACACGGATATAAAGAAATCACCTGGACCTGATCGTATAACAGGATCAATGATAAAAAAACTTACCTAATTCAGCTGAAACAATTTTACTTTACATATTTAATGCCATGTTGCGCGTCGGCTTCTTCCCATGCTCTTGGAAGATGTCTGAAATTGTTATGATCCCGAAACCAGGAAAGGACTCCAGCCAGATTACATCCTACAGGCCTATTAGCCTACTGTCAGTTTTGTCAAAGATATTTGAAAAATTATTCGTCTCGAGTGTAACTCCTTTTCTAAATGAACAAAACATTATCCCAGATCATCAGTTTGGTTTTCGAGCAAGGCATAGTACGATTGAACAAGTCCATAGAATCGTTACCATTATTAGATCGGCTTTTGAAAGAAAGCAATACTGTTCAGCTTTATTTATAGACATTTCCCAAGCATTTGATAAAGTCTGCCATGATGGGCTACTTACTAAAATAGCTCGGGTTCTACCTGAAAACACCCATAAGCTTATAAAAAGTTATTTGTCAGATAGAACTTTTAAAGTAAGGTCAAAGGATCAGCTTTCAAGAAATGGGAAAATCAGTGCAGGAGTACCTCAAGGTAGTGTGCTAGGACCGCTATTATATATCATCTATACAGCGGATATGCCGACAAGCCCACATACATATACATCAACCTTTGCAGACGACACTGCAATTATAAGTGTCAGTAATGGTCCAATGGATGCATCGGAAAAACTGCAGTCCCATATTCATAAGCTAGAAGACTGGCTAAAACAGTGGAGAATAAAGGTAAATCCATCAAAATGTGCTCATGTAACGTTTTCCCTTAGAAGGCAAAATTGTCTACCAATCACAATAACTAATACCACGGTTCCAGCGGAAACGCACGTCAAATATTTAGGTATCCACCTAGATCGGCGCCTAACTTGGCCCGTCACATTGAGGCAAAAATAACGTCCATAAAGCTTCGAACAAATCAACTGCATTGGCTAATAAGTCCTAACTCAACTTTGGCTTTGGAATATAAAGTCCTTTTATACAATTCCGTTATAAAGCCAATATGGTCATATGGTATTCAGCTGTGGGGTACTGCCTGTGCATCAAACATCCAGAAGTTACAGAGAAGACAGTCTGGGATTTTACGTCTTATCGTATGCGCCCCCTGGTACATAAGAAATGAAAATATACATGGGGTCTCAAAGTTCCCACTATCCACGAAGAAGTTAAAACGTACACGTCCAAATACGTAAACAAACTATTCGCACTTCCCAACACTCTAGCACGCAATTTATTGCAATTTGACGGCCACCAGAGACTAAAAAGAACTGACACATTGAGCCTGGCGAGGCGGCTCTCTCTACACAATAGAAGATAGATTTTTAAAATTTGAACACAAAAAATTAGTTATTACATTGGTAATAACTAGTAAATAATAATTTAGAAATAAGATTTTAACAAATCGCAACCTTGTTCTTGCACGGGTGCGTAAATTGAATGGAAAAAAATTCAAAACATACCTATCGTCAAATAGTTGCTGGGCAAGCCCATTATATATATTAGGGAAATCGAACGAAGAATGAAGATCCTGTGGCGACTATTGCACTTTAAACACTGGTACAGTACCAGATCGATACCCGTTACCATTTATTTAGGATATAAGAGCGATTTTGAATCGTGAAAACATATTCTCATTCATCGATGTACAATGTGCATATCACCAACTACCAATAGAACAATTGGACTCCCCTAAGATAGCAATTTGGCTGTTTGAGTTTAAGTGCATGACGTTATATAGACGATATGCTAATTGTATCTGAGATTGAAGTCGAGCATGAAGACCAGTTTCGGAAAGTCTTCGAAGACTTCTTCATCACAATTTAACAATAAATTTCTCCAAGTGCCAGTTTGGCAAAACTCAAGTGGATTTCCTTGAATACTCGATATATTCAGAGGGCCCAAGTCGGCCAGCGAACTAAAAAAATCCTAGAAATCATAAATATTTATCGCTTATTTATCCAACGCGCTGAATGTAGTCAAACAGAATTACTCGCCATCTATCTAAAAATACAAAATTTTCTACACAAACTAGATGGAAGGGAGTTCGTTACTTTTACTGACCATAAGCTCACCCAAGAGAATACGTCGATATTTTAAAGGTGTTAACAATAACGTAACTGATTTGCTATCTCGAATATGTGTAATTCAAAAAAAAAAAAAAAATATGTCGATTTTGAATAGCTAGCGGAAGAGCAAGATATACAACTGGCATTGCTTTTAAATTGAGGTGACGAACATTCCTTACCTTTAAAGAAATTTTCCATTATAAATTAATGTTGTAATTTTCGGTTAAACGCGTTTGATTTGTAAAATGTTCGTTATTTTGTAATTTTGTTTCTTATTTTAGTTATTTTTGTTATAAATTTTATTGTGTGGACCTGCACCGGATGTAGCTGGTCGTATCCTGAGCTGGCTGGGTAGATTGATAAGCTACTTCCGGTTTGCGTTAAGCCAAGAAAAGGGTTCCGTCACAAAATGTAATAAAATGGCAAAAAAATATCAAGAATGTACATACAGATTTAAAATCCAAAACGCGGCTTTTTACAAATTAAAAAAAAAATTAATAAATGCACAATTTTTTGGGATTTAAAAAAATTTCAAATTAAAAAATTGTGCATAAAATACACAATAATAAATCTAAGCAATAACAAGTTTTAACGTTCGTTATACACAAAGAAATAAAAAAAAATCAGCTGCCGAAACGCTGTCACTTTTTAAACTCATTACATCAATACATAGCACATTACATGGCGTTTTGACTAGCCATAAATCTGTTCAGCCATCGTGCATTTTGCTGATCGCACAGAAATGTAGCTGGTAAAGACCGTGTCTGTTGATGGTTGGTTCGTGTTCAAACAGAGTAAAAACAAAATATAGGCGAAATAAAAAGTATGTGTACGTGTGTGCGCTCATCTGTAAACACCCGTGCATAAACTATGCTAAAAGCATGCATACAATCTCGATGACACAAAAAGTTATGCTCATTCGCTTGGAATTTTGCCAGAAGATGATTTGAAATGGAGGGAGTGGACGAGAACTTGATGAATTGTATTTTCATGTCTACTGAGGCTCATTTCAATCTTAACGGCAACATAAACAAACAAAATTGTTGCATATAAAGTGGTTCCAACCCAGAAATACTGCATGAGGTGGAATTGCATCCAATTGGCGTGACATTGTGGTGTGCAGTTTCTTCATGCTGTATTGTCGGGCCATCCTTCTTTGAACAAAACGGACACATCGTTACGGTCACTGGAGACTGTTACTTGAGCAAGGTAAACGATTTTTTCTATCCTTTCAACTCTGTGTGGTATCAACAAGATTACACATATACATATGTAGCTCAGCCGGTTATGGCAGAATTGCGCAGAAAATTTCCTAACAGGCTCATTTTAAAAAACTCAACCTTCCGTTGGCCCCCAGGTCGCCTGACCTAACTTCACCGGATTTTTTCTTGTGGGGTTAATGTAAATATGAAAAGTACATACATATGTATCGAAACGGACAAATGTGGATGTGTTAAATTCAATTAACATTAAGACTAATTGAACTATTTTTAATACAATTCAGTAGGCTTTAAAATGAAGAAATATCATAAATTCCATGCCTTACAAAAATATTATTCCAGTTTCTTAATGTAGCGAAATTCATCAGATGTACTACGCATTCCGCACGTGCGCTATTTTTTTGTAAAACAGAGTAAAGTTGAGAGCAAAATTGATTCTCGTCACTTTATTGCGGTAAGCGGCAAAAGGGCAAGACAGGCTTTGATTAACTTTATTTGCCTGGCAAAATTTGTTCTCACACATAAAGAGCGTTCGTGGTTTTCTGCGTGGAGAATACATGCAGATTTTCAGTTTGACCATTTTTTGTACGGGTGTTAACAAAAGATCGCATACACATACATTTTTGATTTTGCCTGTTTGTATCTTGTTTGTGTGATGGCAGACCAGCGATGTGTTCGGACAACTTTGTTCGAACACGAACAGACCATCAACAGTTCACCAGCGAAATCCGTGTGTGTGTGCAGATATCTGTATGTTGGCAGAACAAATCTGTGGTTATTCAAGACGGATTTGGATTTTATTAGGTAGGTTGGGATTCCATTCTCTCTATTTAAAAAAGTACTTTTAGCTCATTCTTTACCCCAACTTATTGTATTATAAAGAACGCAATTTATTTGTTAACGGTGGATAAGCTAGCCTCTGCATTTCGCTGGCTGCTCATCAGGAAACCCTGCCCAACTTTTTAGAAAAACGTCTTATGCTCGAAATTATTTAGATCAAATGAGAAATCCAACGAAAATCAAGACAAAAACATTAAAGTTTTAACAAAAAGCCCCCACAACAAAAATTGTCATTTTATTTTTCTTACTTACTTTACTTTTTGCAGCATCCAGTTTGGGATGGGTCGGGTATTTCCGCACATACCAAACTATTAATATCAATAGCTTTATCAATTTTGTAGCCTTCGTGCTAATTTATGATGAGATATTCCTTGAAACTCGATTGTATAAATTATTACATCAACTCGACGAAAAATACATCAACATATTTATTAATTCCTTCAATTTGACTATAAATAATTGTGGTCTAAAATTAGCTGATGCAATATTGTTAACTAAGTATGTATTATTTCGAGCCATGATGGATTACACATCATTTTTATAAACAAAGATGGTTTGCCAAAAAGTTGTACAATGGATATGGTTACCAAATAAATTTACACATATTCCTGGTTTTTTCAATAAAATTATATCAAAGTAACAACACTTTTTATGAAATGCATTGGTGTATAAAAATAAAAGTTTGTATATTTGCACATGTGTGTTTGCAAGTACAAAATAGCAAAAATAGAAAGTTTTTGTGTTTTGTTGATTTCCAGCGTATTTACGGAAAATAACCTTTTAAATGTATGTTTCATCAATATTAGTGTACTGAAAAATCCTTCAAAGTGTACGACAAAAAATCATAAATAAAACTGTAGAAATATCTAATTTTTACAATTTTTTTTATTAAAAAATACACTAATTTGTTTAATAGAATGTCAAGTATTCAAGTTGACTTACATTATAAACAATATTAAGGTCTTTAAACTCGTTTAATTTACACTTCTTACAAGAAAATAAAAGGATAGAAACAATAACAACCAGCGTTATAATGGACAAACTCCTACCAATTTTTTTTAATAGTCAGGGAGCGGTCTTCCATAAATGAAGACAATATAAAAAATTACTTTGAATCATATAAAAAACTGATAGAAGTCATTTCTCGATGGCATAAAAAATTCCAAGCATTTTGATAGTTGGATTGGTGCAAAGATCTAAATAGTAAGATTTCTCAAATTGAGAAAATGTAAATGAATCAAATGTAAAAAACAAAGCAACACTTTAATGCTGTTTAGCAGATTTCTTCGGTTTGGGACTTTGATGTGTTTGCTTAGGACTGCTTTGTTTGCTTGGGTTAGGAGATATTTTGGGCGTCTTCGATTTAGGGGAAGTTTTTTCTGAAATGTTTAAGTTTGAGATTATATATAAATATTCTTTAATAAAGTTTATTTTTTAACTTACGCAACGCTCTTAAAGTTTCTTTGGGCAACCAGTCGTAGTCAATAGAATTATCGTTGGCAGTGCCTGTTTCAATAGTTTTTTTAATTGCTGTTCGCTTACGTTTGCCCGACGAACCCAACAAATATTGTTGGCCTACAACTAACAACAAAACGACAATACCGGCCATCAACACATACAAGAAAAAGGTTTCACCATCCAAGCCTTCATCAACTTCTGATATCAACACAGTTTCATTAAATACAGATTCCATATATTGAACACCATTGGAGTCTCGATAGTTCATAGCAATATTTAAACCAAAGGGCCGGCCAGCAAATTGATCGGAAGGCATAAAGGAATAAGAGATTGTAGCTTCAAGCCCCGACTTTACTTCACGGTTGTATGAAACAGCGGAAAAGTTTTGAATGTGGTAGTTAAAGTCCATGGGATAACGGAAAGAAGCTTCAACTGTTTCAACAACAAAATCGTTAGGGCCTCTGTTTGTAAAGCCAATTAAAAATTCTACAGGTTTGCCACCTGGTAAATCCATTTGTTGACCAGGCGTATATGTGGGTTTAGTAAACAGTAAAATAGTATCAGCATAAGGAGATGTTGATTGGGGTGAGTCGGATTCTTCGTCTCCTTCGACGTCATCACCTGTTACTGCTCCATCTTCTCCATCTGCTTCTAGAATGTCATCCTCAACAGCATCTTCAGCAAAAGCTAAGAATGTTTTGGCTAAAAGAAGGCAATGGGACAAATTAAAAACGTAATTATTTATCGCAACTGTAAAATTAACCTAATTTCTAACATAGTTGGCTATTTCTGAGTTTTTGGGGAGTTTTATTCTCGACAGTTCTCGTCTGGGTTTTATAATTTTTACAAAAACTGAACAGCACAATCAAAAACAATAGCTCAGTACATTGATCAATTGTTTTTAACAAGTTCTTTTATATCGAATGTATTTATTCATGATTTGATATTCGGATAGGGTGATTTGATGTAGATTTTCGGAACGAACTTCATTCATACCTTCTCAAGTTTGGGCGTTGCTTAACTTGTGGGCATGCCATTTGTTCAAACGTTGAATGAGCAAAGTGAGGATAACCTTTGTCCGTGTGTAATAGTTTTAAAAAAGTATGTAAGAAAAAAAACTTCCCTTTACTTTAAACACTGTTTCTCTTACAAATTTGAATAACGAATTGTAGCATTTAATGCAAATATTTTTTACAAATGTGAGCAATATTGTTGACTTATCTAAATGTGGATCTGAAAGATCATACGAATTTGTATGCTTAATACACTTTCTTGCGAATCGTAATACACAATATCCCCTAGATTCATTCGTTGTGCTTGTTGGCACCTTAATACTACGGATGTGGGAGTTGGAATAATATTGACAACTCGCCTTCTCTTATACTTCTCGTTATTCATTATTCCACTCGGCCGGCATTTTACTTCAAAATTTCTCTAAAAATACACCAAACTATTGGATTGTCTTGCCGATATGTACATGAAAATGGTTGTCATTTTAATAACATCGTTTTCCTGTGCCACGTCAAAATATGTCTACTGTTGCAACACAAATCAGACACTCCGAAAACGTCACAAAATCACTGCATTCATTTTTTTCAGAATTATGGATAAGTTAAATTATTTGATAAACTTACGTGGAATAAATGTGCATATAATGGTGGGTAACACCAACAAGAGTAAGATATAACTTCTCATTATACTTTTATTTAATTTCAATAACAAAAAGTGATTAAAAAATATATTTCGCGGCTTCTAACAAATTACACCTAATTTTGTGGATGTGACAGTAGTAAAAGCAGAAAAAGGTATGGAACCGAACGAGCGAAGAGAAAATGCAAACCGAAGTCGTTGTTTATTTGATTTTATACGAAATACATTACGTGTCAGACGCAGGGTTACCGAAACAAACTTTAAGAAGTGCCAAAAGGGGGGGATTTGTTTTAAAAAAGTTACACAAAAATGGGAATTTAAATAAAGTCAAACTCTAAAACCCAAAAAAAGTGTTAAGGCCCCTCCAGACCAGCAAAGTTGTCTTTGACAAAGTTTCTTGAATTCTCTTTTAAACTTTGTCTTGTGTTCAGACAGGATAATTTTACTTTGACAAAGTCTGTTTCTTTTGTTTGTATGTTTGTCAAATATAAAGTGCAGTCATATTAATTCGGTTTACGAACTAAAAACACAAAAGGAATTTGCGAGTACAACAAGTTTTGTACCAACCCCCGCTCTCCTTTCTTCTCTCCTTCACAAACTCAAGACTTTGCTAAGAAAACTTTGCTGGTCTGAAAGGGATCTAACTAATTATTCAAACTCTAGGGTCTATAAAGGTTTTTATTCACTATCGATATTTCGCTACGTGTTTGTATAGCGTCAAATAACAGAGAACAGTAATATGTATATGAAAAGTATTTGTCACAAAAATCAAAAAAATCCAAACAAGAAAAAAAATGTTACACACAGAAACTATACGAAACTTACAAATGTTACATTTGTATCTACACATAAGTATATAACTTATTTCAATAATGTATTTTATATTATAATAAATGATACCCTTATCAATTATGTTATTTTATGAACTAAGTGTCTATATATCTGAGCAACATTATCTGTATATGCTTTAAAAATGATTCCTTGAGTTATTGGTGTGTTAATAATTTACAACATTTCCTGTGTATAACTACTTCTAAATAATTTCTGTATTTATGTATTATGAAAAATTGAATAATTATTTAATTCCAAACAATGGGAAGATAATTATATAAGCTGTAAATATCTGCGGTCATATAACTTTGCTCATTTATAATTAAAATAATTTTTAGAAATTTCGATTTTATTGCCTATTATAAGCTGGCTTATGTAACAAATATTTTTAAAAATGTTATTCAGAAAATAGGTAACCAGTAATCATTTTATAAGAAAATATAATCAATAAAAGTGTCTATTACAAGAAAAAAACTAAAATTTGGTTCGTAAATATTGGTTCGTAAGAAAATTGCCTTGTGTTATTAAAATATTTTCACCTGCAGCGGAAAATTTTATTTACATAAAATTCTACGCTTCATTTTTCATAATTCTGAATACAAACTCTAAAACTTATGATTGAAACATATGATTGAATTTCAAACAAATAAGACGAATTTTTTCTTAATTGCTTATTAATTTTTGTAAGTACTTAGGTGTTTTCTATATCTATGTAGTATATTTTGATTTAGCCTTAAAGGTCGTATATTACTGAAAACAATAAATATACCAATTACAAATGTTTTTTAATAAATTTAATTTCTAACTAAATTTACTCACATAATTTCCAAATTAATTTGCAATGGTATGTAACGCAAGACAATTAAGTCGAAGTTGGTCTAAATGAGTGTTCATAATTAAAAAAAAACTCAGATACACATGCGGTCTTGACTAGACATAAATCTGTTCAGCCATCGCACATTTAACTGTTCGCACAGAAATTTGGATAGTCTAGACCACAGAATATAAACAGAATACCCAACAATGACATTTGAAAAAGCGTGTAATCAGGTGTCATGCGGTTGTGAGTTGTCGCGTCTAGTTAGTAGTCTATGGTCAAGACCGTCGCTTCATGTTCAAACAGAGTTGTCCGAACAATTGTTTGCAAGACTCTATTATGCTATTACACAAACAAAATATACAGGCAAAATAAAAAATGTGTATGTATGCGGTCGTATGTAAACACGCGCCATAAACAATGCTGAGAGTATGGAAACAATCTCGATAAGAGAGAACAAATTATGCTCGAACTGAACAGAAATATCTACACGTGTTCTCCACACAGAAGACGAGGAACAAATTTCTTTTCGTTATGTAATGTGAACAAATGTTTGGCTAGTAAAGATGTAGTGTAACATGCCGTCTTGTGTGCCAAGGTAGAGATTTCTCATCGTACGTGAAGACTCTCGCTATTGATTGTCTGACCATGTTCAACACAGTTGTCTGAACAGTTGTTTGCACTACGCTGTTCTTCGATAACACAAACAAAATACACATACGCAAAATAAAAAATATGTGTGTGTACGCTTGCCTGTAAACACCAGTGCATAAACTATGTTGACAACATTAAAACACTCTCGATGACAAACAAAAAATTGTGTTCAGTTGGAGCTTTATTTTTTGGTTCTCATGGAGATTATTTTCATGATCTCAGCATAGTTTATGTACGGGTGTTTAGACACTAGTGCATACACTTTTATTTTTCCTGTGTTTATTTTGTTTGTGTGAATGCAGAACAGCATTGTGCAAAAAACCGTTCGGACCACGTTGTTTGAACACGAAAAGAACATCAAAAGCGGTGGTCTTCACGAGTCGAATTCCTGTGCGAACAGCAAACTGTACGTTGGGAGAACGTTAAGCGTGTTAAAGGTTGCTTGCTTCGTCGAGTGACACAAACTGTTTTCCAAACATGTTGATACAACTCTGTTATGGTGACTATAGTTAATAGTTTTAACGAGAAACTAACAAAGTCAGAAATTTATCAGAACACTTTCTTTTTGTTTCCGGATGTCACTTTAAGCGTGTCGTGCGAAAATTTTTTAAAAAGAAATTAACTTAAACAAATATGGATAAACCAGTTGTGTCTGCACGTGTCATAAAAGTTTTGGGTCGCACTGGCTCCCAAGGCCAGTGTACACAAGTTAAGGTTGAATTTCTTGGTGATCAAAATCGTCAAATTATCCGCAACGTTAAGGGGCCTGTGCGTGAAGGAGATATTTTGACATTGCTGGAATCTGAACGTGAAGCCAGAAGACTTCGCTAATACTGCTTTAGAGAAGTTAAATAGACTAAATTTGTTTACAACCAAGGGGTATGTAGAATGTCTCAATGAGAATATGCCATTGTCTAATTATGTCTTTTCAGATATTCGCATACAACAAAATGGTGTGGGAACTGCGTTTTGAAACTTCCAAATTATTTGTTACTACATATTGCAAAATCTTGTGAATATTACAAAATAAATTTAAAATCTAGAGCCTTGGTTTAAATAAAAAAAAAACATTATGGCAAATATTTATTGAAACTTTTTTGAACGTCAAATTGGAGCATCACATCAGCATTTTGGTTTTGGACGGAGACATTTGCAATATATCAAACCCACGTTTAGGTATTCTTCAAAATCTTCGGATATTTCGATGTGCTTTTTATATTGCTCTATGCTGTCTATTTTAAGTGGATCAAACTGTTGTGCAGAATATTTTAATTTTAGGATCCATGCATGAAAATATTTAAAGAGATCGTTCACTAATTCTATAAAATAGGATATTGGTTTGTGGAAAGCGTCACCAATTATTAAAGCGCTTTCAATAGTCATGTCCAATTGGGTGCATAAATTATCAAAAGCATGGCAGGACTTCCGAAGCTTGGCTATCGAATTGGTTGCTCGACAACTGCTGAAAAAACAAAACTGTTAACAGGGTGAATAAGCCTATAATGATCATACTTAGAATTTCGTATTTGTTTCAATTTATCTGTAAACTCCTGTAGAATGGCATCTTCTGCCGAGCCTGTGTGCATATCCAGATAACAGCAGGATGGTCGACTACTATAGAATACAAAAATATTTCAAAATTTTAAGAGTTATATCAATATTCTATTATTTGAATACCCGTAACAGATTTTCTTATCATTGTGATTACTATAAAAAGAACTCGTGTATTGCCCACAGTTTCGTAGGAGTTGAGCTCAACAGCTACGTCTATTGAACGTGCCTATTGTATACGTATGTACGTAGCTACCTACATATGTATATAAATGTAAACAAACTATATACATAAATACAAATAATAGAGCACGCTAGATTTTCATTTTTATATTTTTTAACATTTTGTTTTTGGAACAAACCTAGTTTAGATCTGCAGCTCAAAAAAGTATCCTAGAAGGCAGAAAAAGTAATTTAAAGTAAAGGTAAAGAATCACACTTTTTATATATAATTTGTTATATTTCGGATATTGTGAAACCAATTGGTACAAAATGGGTATTATATGGAAACTTGTCACAATTCGCACCATCTGACATATATTTGCGTAAAATAAATTTAACCCGTTGAGGGATATCTGACTATAAATTATTTTTCGGTATTTTGGCCTTGTTGACGTAAGTATATAGCATTTTTGAGAAATGTTAAAATTTATCTTGTACACCTGTCGCAAGGATTTTCTCTACATGACGGACGGATGGATTTTCTCCTCTATGATATGATGAACAGCGTTGTTTCTTAATAAAGACTTCTTGGATAAATGGCTTTTGGCCGGGCGCAATGAATTTCTCTATGGTATGACAATCACCGGCTTCGCCTACTAAATATTCACTACGTAACCGGCCTTCGGCCAGGCGCATGGACTTTCTCCAAGGAGGACGGACACCGTTTTTGCTTAGAATTCTCTGCGTAACCGGCCTTTGCCCGGGCGCAAGATCTTTCTGCTCTGAGAAACACCAGCTTGGCTTACTAAAGATTCCCTCCATAACCGGCCTTGATATGT
Organism: Phania funesta; assembly: GCA_963932375.1. Classification (NCBI taxonomy): domain Eukaryota; kingdom Metazoa; phylum Arthropoda; class Insecta; order Diptera; family Tachinidae; genus Phania; species Phania funesta. The sequence continues at coordinate 33,464,621 of OZ010655.1, read as the reverse complement.
TTTAATTTAAAAAGTAACTTTCGGGTACTATAAGAAATTTACACATTCCGTTTCCGAAATATTGCAAATTATATATAAACTTTGGGGGTTCGTTACTCCGCAAATATGTGTAGCCGCCGTATTCTATAATAATGCTTCCTATCCCGTTTTTTCATTTTGAAACTAGATTTAAGCCCTGTTCTATGATAATAAAGGCCGAGGTATATAGAATCCGTCGTACGGTATACGTCGTCTTTTTCAACTGATAACCAAGTTGAAACACAGGTGTCTTATGAGCCTTGTTCCATTCGGTGCAACACAAAGTACTAAAGTTGGGCAACTTTCAATGTACGTTGAGTAGTTTTACAGCTATCTTATATATTTTTTCTTTGTTTTGAATTAGCGTTTTGTGATTTGTGGCACCAAAAATATAAGTGCAACAAAATAAAATAATTAAATAATATTTTGCCAGTTACTACAAAATAATCATTGTGTTAATTTCTTCCGTCGTTATGTTAATGTCAGTTGAAGACGGCAACGTATAACGTACGACGAATACTGTTCTTCGGCCTTAAATCAAAAACGACAGATGTTCTGTCACCACAACTCGCGCGATTTTTTATATTAAATCTCGAAAGCAAGCAGTCTTTTCGGATGCTATAATACACAAAATATATATTTAAAATAAAACAAAAAATCATATTTTTTGAGAATGAAACCAAACTTACAAATTCAACAGCGTCCGAAAAGATGCTAAATAATAGAAAAGTTATTACAGTCATCACTAACCTTTCTAAGTATATATATCTTTGTGATAACGTCCATAATTTGTCTACTAATTCTTTTTGCAATTGCATTTCATTTTTCATTAGTGTATTATGCTCTCGAAATTCATTTTCTAGGAGCATTAATTGGTTTAAGGTTTTGTCTTCATTTTCAAAATGTGCATTTTCTTCACTATTGCCTTTCATATTTGTTATTTTAAAATGTTTCAAAATATTTACGGCTTGCTTCTTCAGGTTAAAGTTTTATAAAGAACCACTACCATAGACAAATAATTTATTTTTCTGTGCCAATAATTCTTGCACTCTCCACCACAGAATATAAGTTAGTAGTCTATGCCACAAAGTAACTTTGTGGTCTATGCTCTCCACGCATATAAAAATTTTAATTTGCAATAATAGTAGTTTTATTTAGTATCCTGAGTAGTAATCAAAGAACCAAATGACATATGTATGTAGTACTTATGAACAAGGCATATTTAACCAGGTGGCATTACTACTGCAAGTGAAAATTTTTTCTGAAATTTTAGTTTTCCTTTGCTTACCCAATTTTAATGTCAAACTATTTTGTTTTGTTTACGAATAATCAAAAAATTCATTTACATCAAGTCTCATTGATACAAGTGCCTTAGTGGTTTTATAGTTTGTGTATAAATAAATTAAAAAGTGAAGTAAAAACAAAAAATAAAATTATCAATTTGTGTTCTAATTTGTACAAAATTTATAAATAAATTTGTAATTTGTACCAAATAAAATTTATTAAACATTTTTTCTTTAAATTTTCTTTCTTTTTAGAAATGTTTTTGACAGCAATATTGGGTTTTACACAAACAAAACTGCCTGCTCTTGTTGTTGTATTTGTTGTCGTAGCAAGGTCACCTAGTTAGATACGCCTTGGTTATGACCACAGAATTAGTTATGACCACAGAATTAGTAGTCTATGGTTATGACCATAGAAATGTGTAATAGTGTTTGTGTGTTTTAAACAAGTCCAGTTGAACTCCAATTGGTTATGTGACGAATTCTGGCTAAACATGTATCCGGCTTAGTTTTAAATAAAGGTTTTGTGTTGTGACAAGTCATAAATATATTCAACTACACTTCAATGAAAAAAACAATGCTATTTTTGCAAAATATTTTAATATTCAATAATTTTTTAAATTATATATTTTCAGCGTCACCAAAAAAAATTAGAAAAGGGTAAAAGTTGCTTAAAACGGCCCTTGTCAGGGCAAAAACAAAATCTAAAAAAAGAGAAAAAGCAGTTTAAAACTCGTTGATAGTTCCACCAATAAAAAAAGAAGAAAACAATGTTCAAATCGGCCCTTCTCAGGGCCACCAAAAATTAAAAAAAGAGAAAATGCTGTTTAAAACGGTGTCTGTAAGGGCCATTTAAAAAATTAATCTAACAACAGGAAAAACCAGGATTTATAATCTTTTCAGATAAGTAATCAACCACTGAAATTGAACTTATTTCTAACCAAGTAAACAAAACGTTTTTAAGTATTCCATTTATAAATATTTTTTATTTTTAGATAGGTATAAACTACAACAATTCCTACATGCTAAAAACAATAAGTGTGTGTTATTGATTCTTAAAAATGATTGATACAAAATTTATATAAAATTGTTTGGCAAAATATTAATTATTGCAAAAAATAAATTACTACAATTGCACAAATTAAGAACATTTTAAATTTGTTGAAGAACATATACAAAAATTTTAATTATGAAATTGCAGTTTTCTGCAGTTATCTAAATATTAATTTAAAAACTGGGGAATGGAAAAACAAATAACCATTTTGAGACCAGTAATTTAAAAATTATAAATGGAGCTTTTATATTTATTAAATACTACAGTTAATGACCTGTTGGAAATTGATTGGCCACTTAGTCTGGTCTCTAGTCACATCGAAATTTTAATTTGCATGTTTTTCTGAAAAGGATAAAAAAACATTTTCTAGTTGGAAAGGTTTTTTAATTTTACATTAGTTTTTATACTTACAATTGATCCCATAAATAAAAGAACCTTTTTTTTACATGTAAGCTGCCTTCCCTCCACATTTGGTCTGCACACAATATGCTCAAAAGACATACAAAATATTTCAAAACTGTAGCAGTTATGTATTTTCATGTTTTTCACTTTAGTTTATATACTTACAGTTGTTCCAAGAAAGATGAAGTATTGCTAGCCACTTTCCCCATGTAATTGCACTCGGGCTCCATCAGACATTAATGACGAAAAACATGTTTTAAAACCTTTTAATTTGTTCTTTTCACATACACATTAGTACTTACATATACTCCTGGAAAGAGTTAGGACAAAAAATGATGTCTCGCAGCATTATGTTTTCATCAGTTTTGTTTAGATTTCCTATGTTCGTCAACTACTTCACAGCTTGAAAAATACAGATAAAAAAGGTATAACAACAACTCAATATAAACTTTTCTTTTTTTGCATATGATACTTACCATTTGCGCAACGAAGGTATTAGAAATAAACAACAAAAATTTCTGTCCTGTTCATTATTTATCACTTTTTAATAAAAAATCAAACTTTTTAACAATTTTTATACATAACTTTTGTTTATTTTTTTGCTATCATATGTTCACAATGGTTTAGTATAGTTTAGTACAGCAGGCAGTTTTGTGCACGTCTAGAACCACTGGTAGTACTGATTTTCCAAGTACACAATGCTATGCTAATTTGAGCATTAAAATGGTATAGAAAAGTTTGCAGTTGAAAACTATTACTGGTGATTTTTATAATAGTAAAATATTAGTTGGACACTAGATCTCCAGCAGGGTTCCTATAATCACATACATATATATATATGTACTTATCTATAAAACAAAAATACTAAGTTATAAATCTTGAAAGCCAAAGCGTTATTTTATTTGTCTCTATTCATGTATGATAAACTAATGGTTTTTTGTACGCAAGCAATAACAATTGCTTAATATTTCTGTAACATCATTTTCCTTGTTAGATTTTATCAAACTCGTGTAATCTTCTATCGATACGGAATCTCCAGGATCTAAGAGCTGCGCCCAACATTTCATTTTGCATAACTTGCTATAAAAGTAATCAAGTAAATCGTTCAGACTGTTTCTTATATAGGACAAAGAATTTAAAAAATAAGATCCATTTAAAAACGGACTTTGAACGGTCATATCAAGTTGTTTGCAGCAGATATTTAATTCACACCGACATGCTTGAATATTTTCCATAGATTGGTTCAAAAGACAGCTATTAATAAAAATTTAAATACATTTATGTTACTAAAAAGGAATATTTTATTTTGAAGTTCCATACTTTGATATATTGATTTTTCGTAAACTAGTGTAAAATCTGCAAAGAGCTCTTTGTTCAGTAGGAAGGGATACAATTTCAGGATATGGTTGAACACAAACTCCACTTCTAAAATTATAAAATAAATTTGGCATGTGCATACTTCTGACAGATTAAGAGAACTACTCTAAAAAGGAATACCTTGTAAGTAATAAATATCGTTGAGATTGTAACCACATGTCTTCTATAAGTCCTTTTTGCATTTCCACTTCTTGTTTCAACAATTCTTCGTATTCTTTGAAAAGCCATTCTAATTTAATTATATATTTTTGCACGCATTTTTCGTAAAGATAATCGCATTTTGTATATGATATTTTGCAATGGTCAAAATTTGGAACTTGTTTTTTCGCCTGTTTTTGATATTTAGGATACAAATTACAATACTTGCGATTTTTAATTTCTACAACTTGACGAGGGTATAATGCATTATATTGCCAACAAAAAATACAATCCATATTTTAAATTTATATAAACTGAATTATTTGAACTTCTACTACATTTTTTCTCTTCAAAATAACTGACTTTAGGTAAAAGTAGTGCCAAGTTGTATTAAAAGGCGGCAATTAATCAGCTGTCTATTTGTTTATTCGGCAGGAAGAGAAATGCAACGTTATGTTACAATCAGATTTTGTACTTTTGCCAATTTTATGCGTTTTGCATAATTAACCAAACAAGATAGTAAACGTCGGTATTAATTCAAAATGGGGTTTAAATGTCAAGAGGATAGTTTTTTAACCCAAGTAACAAAAATATATGGGAGTTTAAAAATATATGGGAGTAAACAAATTATTATACATATTTACAGTTTACAACAAAAGTGGTGAAATGTGAATTTGGGTTATTGAAGTGGTGCCCACCTGGTTCAAACGAAAGCAAGGAACTGCAAGGTTATTATGTTATTTGTGAAGACACTATACTATTTCCCGAGGGTGGAGGCCAGCCATGTGATTATGGCACCATTAACAACATACCCGTACGTAGTGTAGTTCGGAAAGGTAATGAAGCTGTTCATTTTATAGAATCTGAAACGGGGCTTGAAGAAGGCACTATCGTGAAACAATGTATTGATTGGAATAGACGTCTTGACCATATGCAACAACATTCTGGGCAACATTTAGTCACGGAACTTTTTGAAAAGGAATTTGATTATAATACTACATCTTGGTGGTTGGGTAGTGAAACCTCATACATAGAACTTAATACAAAACATTTAATTACCAGAGAGTCATTGGATTTAATTGAAGAAAAAGCTAATAATATAATAAGGGAGGGGAAAGAGGTGAACGTCGTTGTATTGGATCCAGAAACATTAATGGAGGTTTGTATGAAAAAATGTTTTAATGTTTTAGTTAAAATTAAAATGTGCTGCTTATTCTACGTCGAATGCTAAATTTGTCTTGAATTCTAACAGAAAAACTAAAACTAAAGGAACCTTAACGTTCAAGATTGATTGATAGGCTGGTAATGTTTTAGTTAAACAATCTGCGAAAAATTCTAAGCAAATTTTAAGAAGAAATCATTGGTCTAAAATCAAAACGTAGTCCCCGATTTTTCACGAGAATATTTTTATTCATTTTAAACAAATTTTTATATCTACTTCTTGAGATAGTGTGCATTTGTTAGATTGTTTTCAGTAATTATTCTCATTAATTCTTTTTATGGGTTGCAAATCATGCTCTGCATTGGTAAGAGAAGTATTGCGGAAAAGCTTGCTTAATAAGAAATAAAAATAAACTATCATCAAAGTTTTACAGTGCAATCTTACATACAATTAACAATGTACTTTACATCGGGAAATGCAAGTGTAATTTAAAAATAAATATTTGTTCCTGTGGATTGATTCCTAAACATACAAGGAAATCCAGGTAAGATCAGCACACTAGCAAAAACATTCCTGAATATGATGCAGAAATTTCAAAGTTGCTTTGAACACACCCACAAATCAATCATGAATCAGCATTTATACCCAGCACTTCGGAAATGAACATTAACAATGACATCGAATTTCAAGTACTTTTTGTACCAGAAGAAACTTTTTTATAATCAGGACCATATTCCCACAGATACACATCTCCCAATTTTACAACGGCTTTTGATAGAAGCGATATTTTCAAAAGAACTGCTTCGTTATTAACCACTGGTCTTCTTAGAGAATGTAGTTAAGAAAAAGCAAAGCAGTAACTGCGATATAGCATTTTGTTTTGATGGATGAAAAGATAATTGCTTAGTGAGGAACACATTGGATGCAAGTATCACACAAATTTAGTCAAAAACATATAAAACATATATTATGTTTGTGGCAAAAAAAAAAAAAAATTTGCTAATTCAAAAGCCTACATTTAAAGTAGGACGAGTATACTCATCTGGGCAGTGCGGGATACCCTGCCAAAGACGAGTATACTCGTCCTTGGCAGCGAATGGGTTAAAATGATAGCATTTTCTCTGCGCCGCCATTCACTGCACTCCTACGATCACTTGTTGGGGTACATATAATTTTAGGACCCACCACTACGTGATCCGGAAATACCGACACATATTAAGGGAACTGAGCGCTTCGTACAATTGCCAACCAATATTTCTCTCCGTGTAGTACTATTGGAAGCCGTACCAGAATACCACAGCACAGGAAAGCAAAAAAAAATTCATAATGTCCACTTTAATTTACATTTTTGTTAAAAACAATTCTAATAAATTAATTTTCTCTATTCTTCCTCTTCAGAAGGAAAATTTATTTGATAGTATAACCTTGAATACAGTAAAAGTTTAAAATTTTTTAATGTTTAATAAAGATTGTTATTTTCTTATGAAAAAAAAAGATTTCTAAATTTATGGTTGGACTTTGTCGAACTACAATTAATAATATTAAGTAATTTAATTTTTAGGTACAAGTTCGATTTCTTTATTCTTTCTATTTATTTATTTGATATGATAACTTTATTTATTTGATATGATAACTTTGAACACAGTAAAAGAAATTTATACCGATCATCGACCTATATACATTTCGATGATCGGTATAAATTTCTCATAACTGCTTAATGTTGCAACTCTGACTCCAGCCGTCAGAACATCCTTAAAGTGATCCACAATTACTTGAATATTACCTGAGATTATCTGATGGATTTCTGAGTTAGGTGAGAGCTTACATACATGTTTTATTTTAACCACTTCGTCTTTTTATTTGGTAAATAAGCATTTCAGGTACAGTGGAAAAATCGTCGTGTAGCGTAATGACGTTAACTGAATGTTCAGACGATAGATCAGAGGATGAACTGTTTAATATTTGAACACGTCTGATATTAAAAAAAAAAATCCTCAAAAAAATAGGTACCTAATTATTGCACAGATAAATTTGAAATCCTTTCTAGTGCAAATTCGGCCAATAAATTCCTCAATGCCAATAAAAAATGTCTGAGCCAAATTAAAAATATATAGGGGGATATCGAAGCGGACCGCTTACTTTATCGAATCGCTCTCGACATAAATAAATACAAAATATAAAATTTGCCAAAATATTTAAAAATCAATACAACATAAATTTTCATTGAAAATCAAAATTTTATATTAAAATTTCGCCATAACAAGAAACTTTGATCAAGAAATCGAAATTTCACTAACAAATTTAAATTTTGCAAGAATACAGATAATAAAAAACTTAAGTCTCCAAAATAAGCATACTAAAAATGTAAAATAAAAAAAGCATCGAGAAACTACCCAAAAATCAAAAAAAAAAAAAATTAAAATTCACCTAACATTGAAAGTTTCCGGTTAAATTGGAGAAAAAAGTATTCAGTAAGAAAAAGTTGAAAGAAATAATGGGAAAAATTTTAGCCGATTAAAATTGTGTTATTAAATCGGAAATATGTATATGCTTGCAAGTTGAAAAAATCTATGGTTTTGTAAAAAAAAAAAACACTTTAATTTAAATAACACGTTTCCCTTTTATACAGGAGTTAATGGTATTTTTTTTTTTTAATGTTTGCCAACATATCAATGATATACTTAAAGTTAAGTGCGTATAGTATATATATATGTATGTTTACAATTTATAATTAACATCTTATATAACTATTAATTTGTTGTGTCATTTGACTGTTAAAGTCTCTTAATTTATTGAATATTTTAAGATGGACAGCGTAAGAGCCCCTCGTGGTTTACCGAAAGATTGGAAAGGTCCCGTTCGTGTAATTTGCATTGAAGGCCAGCGTCACAGCATGTGTTGTGGAACGCACGTAAACAACTTATTTCAGTTGCAATGCGTTAAGCTTTTGTACGCTGAAAAAAATAAAAACAGTGTAATTGTTCATTTTGTGGTGGGCCAACGTGTACTGAAACGTTTGGGTGAATCATTTGAAAGAGAACAACAGCTTAACTTGGTTTTAAAGTAAGTATTGTAAAAGAGTTACCAATTTTTTATAATTATTTGTTTAATTTACAACCTTTTTATATTGTATCTGCTGCAGTATTGTACATACTTTAAAATAGTATAAATTTGTTGTTGGTAATTAGAATTGGAAAATATGATACAATTTTACACTTCCATTTGATATGTTTTTTAAATGTTCGTGCTATTAATCTAATATAAGTGTCTATTTTCTTATAACAAAAATTATTATTATATATTAAATATCTTAAAAGATAAACAAATCTTTAAATGGCATGAAATAATGCGGCTGTGATGATATTTATTGCAAGGATTAAAAGTTTGTTCTTCTTATTTATTATGCAACGTTATGCAATACGATACAAGATACAACAATACAAGGTGGTTCTGAATTGAACAATTGAAAACCCATACCAGGGTAAACTAAACAGGTAAACTCACCAGCGCAACTGAGTAGTTATTTTAAACTGATTAGACTCAAATTTCATATATGAAAAATATTTCGACAATTCCGGTACATTTTTTATATTTGAAGTTTGACGTCCACAAAGAAGCCGGAATACTTTGATTCCCCCGTGAGTTTACCTGTTATCAATTTGCTAAATTTGAACAGTGTAAGAAATAATAAAATCATGGAAATAACTGTTGTATTATTAATATCCTATTTTTATCAGATGTATGATAAAAGTCTATAAAAATCAAGTTATGAAAACTCATCTTAATATTTTTCGATTTTAAATCGTTTTGGCATTGTAACAGATTTCCATCACATATTGAATTGATATGAATTTCCATTGTTATTTATTTTCAATTATCTTTTAATTTTCAAACAGAGGTGGCCCTCATCAGTATTTGGAATTAATACAAAAAATGCAATATAATGTTAAGACCATAAAAAAATCTTTTCAAAAGCTATTGAAAGATTTTGCGACCACCGAAGCAGAAAAATTGGAAAATTTGCCAAAACCCTTACCTAAATATTATACTCTTCATCGCAAAGACGGAGTGGAAACAGATTTTATAAATACCTTTTTAAGACATGCTCCGGTTGAAATATCACTATATTTTGTTACTGTATCTGATCCTGCTGTTAGCAATCAATCTGGAAGAGGTCATATGGTTTTACAGGGAGATACAGAACTTGTACAGTATTTTGGCCCTAAGTTTATAAGTATCTTAGACGGTAAAGGCAATGGTAAGGATGGGAGTTTTCAAGGAAAAATATGTGATATTGATAAAATACCAGAATGTGACGCAATGTTGGAGGAATACTTTAAAGAGCATAAACCAAAAGTTGTTGATAAAGAAGCTTTGCAAAAAAAGTTCGAGGGTGAATTTATTCACAATAAAAAAGGTAGTAATCTAAATTAAATTAATTAAACAATTTATTTGCAAACCCTTAAAAAAGGAATGAATATTGTATAAAAATTTTTCATAAACTTACATGCATATGTACAAACATAAATATATAAAAGCTTGTTTGATTGAAAACCTCATTTTGTAACGCATAAAAAAATACATAAATAAAAAAATTTATATTTGCTTTGCAAGGAATTGGCATATTTGCATATGTTTGTATATTTTTAACTCTTATACAGTTGCCCGACTTGCTAACTGTAGCAATGTAACGGGACTTTAAAATTTGGTAAATTAAATTTAGAAAACAAAAAATTGCTCATTTTTAAATGCGTGTAACTTTTTATTGGAAACGTCTTTTTGACATTTTTATTACTTTAAAGTCTAGCTTACTAACACGAAATATAAAATGATTTCGTTTCTAGAAGTTTGAAATTATTTTAATTAAAAATATCGCTCATTACTATTAATAAAAAAAAATGTTCCATAAGACAGTAATTTTGGGTCCACTACGGTCCAGCACCAAATTAGTTTAATAGAAACTGTTAAAGTGTCTAATTTAATTAGTAAATTATTTGCAAATACTTGCGAATCTTCTAAATGTACAATCAGTCACAACACACACACACACAATTTTATCAATATCCGTCCATGTATTTAAATGGAGTTTAATTACATACACACGCGAGGAAGTTGTATAGGTTAAATAAATTGTTTGTATCACATTATTGCGCTTCAACATAGAATAATGAAAATTAGTTTTAATAAAATTAAATAACGTTTTAAATTTCATATATGTATGTTCTCACTTGGGCAATTGTCTGAAAATATAATGTCCGACTATATAAATTATGATGGTGTGTTAAAGTAAGTATAAGAGTGACATAAGCAGTGATAATGGGGTAATATGAAGATCGTAGTAGAAGATGTGTAGTACGAGGTAGGGAAGCCAGCTAGAAGGGGACATACGGCACCTCTCGTTTCCGTGTTTTTTTATCTGTTAATTGTTAGCTTACCGTAAGTCCAAAATTTGTGAGTAAAATTAGCATTCTGTTAGTGGTTTAGTGATTATAATGTTTAATGAAAAATGTCATCAGTTTGTATTTTCTTCAAAAAAATTTTATTGTACGGCCCCTGACATTCCTGAGCTAGTTGGGAAAGGATAGGCTACCTACAATAAGAAATACAAGGGATATGTTACAATATGATTGTTAGATTTCTCAAATTATATTAAACATTAGATATGGTCGAGCCCCATACATAAAAAAAGTTGTACCAGTCACTACCTAGATTGAGATGTTTCAATTACTATTCTAAAACGACCATTAACATTTTTTATTACTCGATAAATTTTTACAAGCTTAAAAATATTACATTGCATAGTAGTAGAGAGGGGTCCAAGATGCCAGATGTAATATAAAGAATTGGATAAAAACATTAACAATATATTGTAGTCGGACTTAAAGATGATGGACGGTTTTAAAGGAATGGTGAAAAATTTTGTTGTATGTTTTAGAATCGTCATTAAAATATCTTTAATCCTAGCGAGTGACTGGTGCAATTTGTTTTTGAAAGTAAAGCAATTCGTGTAAGAAATGAATCTGGCAAATGTTCTTTATTTGTAGTTCCGGGAAGTAAAAAACTAAAACTGGTAAATGGAATTGAAATTATTATTAATTTAATAAAACTTTTTAAATTTAATGAATATGACAAATTCGTATCAAATAAAGTTTAAAGGGTGAAACAATGTTTAGGGAGAATTCTAACCCATAAATCACTTCCAGTTAAAACAATATACTTAATATACAAAACATATTATGTGTGTGAAGATAAATTTGAATTTAACTAGCAGAGACGCAAGCCCAAAATTTTAACATAGCTGATTTAGCACTCAACAGAGCACTGTTAGCGATTTAACAGCAGAAGCAATTTTCAGAAGCTTATAACATGAAACAGGAGTCAGGTCCACAAAAAAAATCCAACCGTACAAATTGCTCCAAGGTGTCAATAATTGGCCCATAACTCTATGAAACCTAAAATATTTTCGGAACATGAATAAATTGAATTTTAAAACAGCCCTTTTTCTGACAGTGTTAATCATTAACTTACTTCCAGTGGTCATTATGGAAAATTGGGAATGTGTACCAATATCCTACTACATAGAAATGATGCTCCAGAGGGAACTGTAATAGTGGGATATCTGAAATAATTTTGAAAGAAAAATAAATCGAATTTAAAAAAAAAGGATTTTTGAGGAAAATATCGATTTATCCAAAATTATATTACAGTTGATCCAATAACCGAAAGATCTTAGGTCAGTTCTAGGTGAAAATAATTTAAATGTGTTGTTAACAAGTTCTATTGACCTGAAGATTTCAATTAAAACTCCTGATGAACTAGAAGATTCTGTGGAAATGTTTACCAATTTAATCCACGAATCTGCTTTTCTTTCAACACCATGCGACACACCGCCTTCGTCGAACAACTCAAACGTGAATGTTTCCCAAGAGATAAGAGATCTCATTACAAATAAGAGAAGACTGCGTCGTATTTGGCAACAATCTAGGAACCCAAGAGATAAAACGATCCTTAATTTGGCAAACAGGCTTTTAAAAGAACGACTATCGCAGCACAAGAACCATGAAATAGGCAACTACCTTAAAAAATTAGACGCTAACACGTCAAAAAGTGAATACAGTATTCGGAAAGCGACTAAGTACTTAAAAAGGCCAATTAAAAGGAACGTCCCAATAAAAGACTCTGATGGTCAGTGGTGCAAGTCTGATAAAGAAAAGGCCAAAACTTTTTCAGTTCATTTGGAGAAAACATTTAAACCTTTCTGCTTCAACCAAAATGATAACGAAATCAAGTCTTTCCTAGATGTTGCTTGTCAGATGGACTTACCAATTAAACATTTTACACCTGCAGAAGTACGTCAAGAAATTAAAGTGCTAAACGCTAAAAAGTCACCGGGATATGATAGGATTGATTCTGCCGTACTTAAAAATTTACGAAGTAAGGGCATTATATTTCTTACAGTCGTGTTAAACTCAATATTAAGGCTACAACATTTTCCTATTCAATTGAAATGTGTCGAGATAATAATGATTCATAAGCCAAATAAACCAGAAAATAGCGTCGCATCGTATAGACCTATAAGTTTGCTGTCAACATTCTCTAAAATATTTGAAAGACTATTTCTTAAAAAAGTGTTACCTATTTTAGAGCAGTATTCTATAATACCCGAATATCAGTTTGGATTTCGTCACAAACACGGCACACCTGAACAGTGTCACCGATTAGTAAAAGAAATAATGTATACAATTGAAGCAAAAAAAAACAGTTCAGCTGTATTCTTAGATGTTCAACAGGCATTTGATAAAGTCTGGCACTATGGCCTTCTTTATAAAATTAAAAGACTTTTACCAGCGCCTTATTATTTGGTTTTGAAATCGTTTTTAAATGAACGGTACTTTTACGTAAGGGTAAATAATGCGATGTCGGATCTTTGTAAAATGGAAGCCGGAGTCCCGCAAGGTAGTGTTTTGGGACCACTGTTATATACCATATTTACTTCAGATATGCCGAATGTTAATGAAGTAACAGTAGCCACATATGCTGATGACACAGCATTCCTGGCAACGAGCACATCTGCAGCAGAAGCATCCAACTTGATTCAGCAGCAGATTGATAATCTTCAATCATGGTTAACCTGTTGGAATATACAAGTAAACGAAAATAAATCTAGACAGGTCACCTTCTAAGGAAAGGTGATTGCCCATCAATAAATATGAATGGATCGCAAATCCCTAGCAGTGACTCTGTAAAATATTTAGGCATGTGTTTAGACCGGCGATTAACATGGAAACCTCATATAAAAGCAAAGAGAGTACAATTAGACAATAAATTAAAAAAATACGTATTGGTTACTTGGCGCAAAGTCTCAATTAGGTTTAGAAAATAAAATCCGACTCTATAAGAGTATTATAAAACCAATATGGACTTACGGTATTGAATTATGGGGAACAGCCAGTCATTCAAATATTGAAATTCTTCAGCGGTTTCAATCTAAAACGTTGCGAGCGATAGCTAGCGCACCGTGGTACATTACAAATAACGCGCTACACAGAGATTTAGATATTCCAAAAGTTAAAGAAGAGATTAATAAGTACAGTAGTCGATACCTTCCGATGTTTAGCGACCACATTAACCCATTGGCTATTTCGTTGTTAGATGAAAGTGAAGACATAAGAAGACTCATTCAGATCATAAATTCTCAATAACTTTTGTTACTTTATATTTTTCCCGACTTATTTTAACATTTTGCTTTTATAAATAAAATGTATATAGAATTTTATAAATGTAAGTATATATATATATATATATATATATAAAATGAGCAAAAAACATTGTAAAAATGTATATGGATAATATTATTGATTTTAGTGAAAATCAATATGTATGTGATAGTTTTAAGCTTTGAGCACATTTGCTTAATATCTTAAGATAGATTGCAAAAAAAGAACACATAATAAAAAAAGATATTACAGTTCCATTAAGTATCCTTTGGAGCATCATTTCTATGTAGTGGGACATTGATACTAATCCCCATTTTTCCATAATGACCATTAATCCTCTCAAGAAATTTTTCGCAAATATCACTTTTAAAACTTTTTTTAAAAGGTTCCAAAATTATTTGAGAAATTTCACTATATGTGCTTGATAAAGACCTATCTGGAGCACCATTTATATAGAATGGGATATTGGTACCCATCACCATTTTCCCAAATTGGTCACTGGTTCATACCAAAAATTTTGCTCAAAAATCCTTTTTTTTTAAATTCGATTTATTTTTCTTCCAAAATTATTTCAGATATCCCACTATTACAGTTCCATTAAGTACCTTCTGGAGCATCATTTCTACGTAGTGGGATATTGGTACCCATCCCCATTTTTCCATAATGACCACTGGAAGTAAGTTAATAATTAACACTGTCAGCAAAAGGGCTGTTTTAAGATTCAAATTATTTATGTTCCGAAAATATTTTAGGTTTCATAGAGTTATGGGTCAATTATTGACACCTTGGAGCAATTTTTACGGTTGGATTTTTTTGAGGACCTGACTCCTGTTTCATGTTATAGGCTTCTGAAGATAAGGTCAAAATTACTTCTGATGTTAAATCGCTATGTGCTAAATCAGCTATGTTAAAAATTTTGGTTTGCGTCTCTGCTAGTTAAATTCAAATTTATCTTCACACACATAAACATATTTACGTTCAGCATTATCTTACGGATTTCTACAATTTTGAAAAAAAAGTGTTATAAATAGGAATTGGTAAAAATGTTGTTTCAAAATCTTAAAAAGATTCCCAAATTGCATAGTTTGTATAAAAGTCAGCAGTAACTACTTTGTTTCTATGTTATGCTTTTTCAGCGCCGTATTTCTTTAAGAAGCATTTTACTGGCTCTCATAAAAGATAATAGTAGATTTTCATAAATTTTTAGTTCGTAATACTTAGTATTAAGTTTTAAGTTTGTTTTTACACCAGAGTTATGCACTCACAATACTCTTAGCATCGGAAGCAAAGACGTTTAAATTTACAATTTCTTTTTCTAAAAAGTATTACTTTATTCATAAGACCACGCTCTTTTCTCATTTCTTATTTATTTGAAGATACTACATTAGAGGCTTGAATTAGCTATAATTGTTAAAGAAAAAAAAATGTTGTTGTTCACTATGGTTTCATAAAAGAACTCAATATAATATTTAATATAACATATTTCATCAATAAGATATTGTTTCCAAATTATCACAAATAATTAGCATCATAATTGTACATTTCATATTTTAAACGCCAATATTGATTCCAAAATCCTATATCTACTATATGCTCATGAAAATTCCTGAAATTAACCTGTGTGTATTCACACTGAGCTGGATATGTACAATCATCTTTATCATACAAGTCTTCCCATAAGATGCTAAATATGCCTAGTGATAAAAATCTTAGTCGGTTTTGATTGAGATCACACTGCAGACGTCTAATGTAAGCTGCTGATTTAGGATTTTGCAAAGACGGGTGTACTATTATTAAATCATTGCTAGCTAATCGAAATTGTTTATAGAAGTCTTCTTCAGTAGGGTTTCGTTTTGCACATTGATATAAGCCATAACCACTTATGAGATAAAATGCAGCCTTTCTTGGCTTTTCTCTCGATTCCTTAATCAAACCCACCGCGACGTCCCTATAGTCACTGAGTAGACCTTTCCAGTAGTTAGACCATTTTTCAATCACCGTTCCTTTAAAACGCTCCGGAAGTGTAAACCAGTTGTTAAATTTCGTGCCTATATTAAATGCACGAGAAACAAATGGAATTACTCGCATGTTGATTTTATTAAATTTTTAGTAAAATTATAATAAAGTTTATTTTATTTACGAAACCTTTATTTAACAACTCCATCTATTTGAACTATAGAGGAATCATTATTATCAGCTGATGTTTTTGTGTTGATGGTATCACTCATCACTTTTGGAAAAATTAGTGCTACCAAGTATGTTGTTTTTTATAAATTCTTATACTACGTCACAGATATAAAATATTGTTTTTATGACTACGTCTTGACTAGCCATAAATATGTGCGCGCATTGAAAAAGCGTCGGCAAAATACCGGGAGAACCTGTGTGTGTGGTCTTCTGCTTGGGGAATACATGTAGATGTTCCTGTTCAGTTTGAGCATAATTTTTTGCCTCGCATCGAGATTGTATATATGCTTTTAGCATATTTTATGTATGTGTGTTTACAGACCACACACACACATACATACTTTTTATTTTGCCTGTCTATTTCTGTTTGGACACGAACCGACCATCAACAGAGAATGTCTTTACTAGCAAAATTTCTGTACAATTGCTGAACATATTAATGGCTAGTCAAGACCACATATTAGGAAATTTAACATGCTGTCTTGACTAACCATAACTCCGTGCTGCCGACGTACAGATTAAACACCATGGCTATTGATGGTGTGCTCGTGTGCGAACAAATGTTAAACAGTTGTAAAATAATTTTATTTTAGTTTTGCACAAAAATTTTATGCATATAACGGATTACATATTTATTTTAGGGAGAACATATTTATATTATACATACTTTTTTGCAATTAAAAAATGGGTTGAAATCAAATATTGTTCTTTTTTCCTCAGACCTAACTTTAATATACATATGTATGCTTTGTACTGGAGGTAATTGAACTTTATATCTTGCATAGTGAGCATTTTGTTTTTACCAAAATATCGCATTGCAAAAATATGCTAGTTCCTTGTTTTACTAAAACACATTGACATATAATGTTTTATTTTTTCATTTCTATCTACCTTTCAGTTAAAATTGCCAAAAACTTGCACCACCTAGAAGCACACGCCAACTTCCTATATTAAAACTTTTGTTTTCGAATTTTCGTCATCCTTTGTAAAGTGTGGTTTAGAAACAAACCGGTGTCGGCTATGTGCCATTTTTAGTGTCATTTTGTCACCAAACCAAACTCGACAAGGGATGAAGAAAATTCGTTCCAAAAATCTACATTTTGTTTTTTTCCAGAACACACACACCCACGAGATGTGTCCAAACAAAATTTAGTATAAACAATATTGGAGGCAGGTCACAACACAGCTGACTTTGATGAATTTACTGGACAAAGATAAAGTCAACAAAACCAAAATTTAAAAAGATATTGTTTTATTTACTTGTAATAGCTTAAGCCCCATTATATCATTGCAAAAATAAATTGAATATAATAATTGGCTTGTCATTTTAATTATAGTCAATTTTGTAAACAAGTAAATAAATTGAATTTAGATCTCCCGTGACTTTGTGATGAAAAAATATTCGAATTACGAGCGTTTTTATTTGTTTTGTTTTTTATTATTATTGTGTTGTTTTTTATTATTATTAAAAAATTGAAGCAAGATGATTTAGCATTTATAACGCATAATGTTGTTAGTTACCGGAGAAACACTGCTCCCAAAAAAATAAAAATGCTACTTTAAATTAGATCTATTCTAGGTATATGTGTATGCAAACACCTACAATAAACATACGGTAAAACACTTATAATAATAATTTTTAAATACAGTTTTATTGAATTTTGTTTACTAATGGTTTATAATAAGCAACTTTTAAGATTTCGTAAATTATACCGTTAACAATAAACATAATGTTAAAAACAAAAAATGTACAATTGAAGTAATGCTTGGTTCTGATAAAATGTACATAAGTATATATTGTAATTTTATAACATAATTACTAATAATTAATAAACAAATTAACAAATACATACACATCTTCATACAATTATAAATTCAAGTTTGTCCATATTATATTGTTTTTTGATTTAATAATAGGCAAGACAATTTTTGCTACACTTTTTTATTTATGTTGGCTTTATGCAGTCGATTGAGAAAAAAAGTATACCATTTCAGAGGTCTTTATTACCAAATCTGCACAATCTATAATTTATTAAATAAATTCAGTATTTTAAGAGCTATAAAAGAGTTTAAAGTTGCCACTAAAACTTGCACAAATTTAACTACGTCTTGACTAGCCATAAATTTGTTCTCACATTGAGAGAGCGTCTGCAAAATAACGAGAGAAAATGTGTTCTTGATCTTCTGTTTAAAGAAAATGTGTGGACCCAGCGGGAAAAAATTGATTACCTTATATTATAATCAATTAAATAATATCTGCCTTCAGAATTTATTACTTTTAGAATCGAGAAGGTAATTTCATGTGGCACACAACTAAATATTGACTACCATGTACATTCCCACATCTATAGAAGAAGGAGTTTATTGTTTCTACGTACATATATTTGTTTGTAGGGGGGTTTTTTTTTATATTT
Source organism: Phania funesta (assembly GCA_963932375.1). Taxonomy (NCBI): domain Eukaryota; kingdom Metazoa; phylum Arthropoda; class Insecta; order Diptera; family Tachinidae; genus Phania; species Phania funesta. The sequence goes on along the minus strand of OZ010655.1, from coordinate 33,445,869 downwards.
TGTTGAAAAAGTCCGTTATTTTTGGTTTTCTTCTTTTTTACATATGGATTTTCATGTATATTCCCACATCCATAGAAGAAGGAAGTTATTATTTCTGCGTATATTTGTTTGTGGATTTTTTTTAGTTTATTAAAAATCCGTTTTTTTTATGCAAAAAATTTATTTTATTAAAAAATGCAGTTTGTGTTTAAACGTGTAGATGTACAGGCAAAAGAATCAAAAATTTTAATTAAGTGAAAAATAGAATTAATATCATTTGAAAATATTTAAAAAAAATCAATAAAAGCGTAAAAGTGTGGACAAATTTTATTAGCAAAAAAATATTTCAATAAAAAATTAAATTTAACGAAAAATGTATTCTATACGGCACTGGATGAGACTATTAGCAGATCAATATCGTGCATGTGTACCCAATGAACCAAATAATAATTTTGTGGTAGGAAAATTAAGTGCACATGAATACAATAAAGAAAGTGTTTCAACCGAAGACAGCTTTAAAAATAGATTAGAAAATTCCTTTTTTCTTATTTTTGTTGTTAAGTATTGAAGTGGCTATGATTTTAATATTTAAAAATTTTCTATTTTATTATTTTTACAATAAATAAGTAAGTGTAGATATAAACATGTGAAATATGCATACAATAACAACATAATATATTAGTAGCTATTCGGGAACACTCGTTTTACCATTTATTTTTTTATATTTATTTTAAAACTTAAATTTTTTCAAAAATTATAAAAATAGGAGTTTATTAACAAGAGCGCAAATACAGGTGCAAAAAATAGTAAATAGTGAAACGAGTATTCCCGAAAAGCTACTATTATTATATATTTATAGTGAAGGAAATTTTTAAAAAATAGAATAATTTAACGCATTAAAAATAATTAATTCTAAATTTAATTACGCGGGTACATAACCGTAATATATTATAAATAGATTAATAATAAAGTAGACGCTCGGAAATTCGAATTTCCGAGCGGGTTTTTCCTTTTTGTTGTAAACACTAAAATTTTAATAATTTTGTTTACCAAAATACAAAGTAAAAAGGGGAATCTCATTTAAATGGATGATTTACTGATCTTGTTAGAGTTTAAAATTTAGTTTTTTGGTGTTTATATATGTACATTTATTAAAATCAGAAAGTGGACTTAAAATGCCAAACAAACGCAAGGAAAACTCTTGTCTTTACAACACAAATTAAAAATATTGGAAAAGACGTTCAAGGAAAGCCTTTAGCACTGGACTTTACTGTAACTACTTCTAACACTAGCTATATTAAATCGAATAGAAAATCAACATTGGATGCTGTTGCCAACACTTATCAATACGTATCCAATAAAACTTTACATAGTGCCGAATATCTGAAAATGGAAAGTCGTCTCTATGAGTGGTTTCTTAATCAACGTGAAAATAGGCGACATTAAAGGAGAAAGCTAAAGTAAATTTCAGGCAAGAAGATCCCGATAAAGCTGAGAATGACTTTCGGGCAAGCGATGGATGCTTTACCAAATTTAAAAACCGGCATGGAATTCGCCTTTTAAAAATTAGTGGCGCGATTTTATCCAGCGACACTAATTCAGTCACTCCGTTTATTCATAGACTTCGTGCTAAAATCGTAGAAATGGGCTTAGTAGAATCTCAAATATATAATGTCGACGAAACTGGGCTATACTACCTACTGTTTCAAAAAATTTAACATCCCACTACATTACGATTTTTCAAAAAATGCTTGCATGACATCTCGGATCTTTTATGACTGGTTTCATAAGATCTTTATTAATGAAGTATGTAAGTGCAAACGTTATTTATGAATACATATTTATAAGTTCCATAATTCGAATATATTTGTTAATAGGTCATTTGTTTTTCCGAGGAAAATAATTTGCCTCCAAAAGCCATTTTACTTATTGACAACTGCTCCGCCCACTCGCCCATTGAGGCATTGCAAAGCGAAGATGGAAATATAGTGGCGTACTTCTTTCCATCAAATGTTACAGCAGCGCTGCAGCCCATGGACCAAAATCCAATAAAGCTAACCAAACTTATTTCTAGAAATAAATTGCTAGCGAAACTAATTGCTGAGAATAATGAACTAAACAAAAATTTAAAATCTCATACAATCAAAGATGCAATAATATTATTAAAGAAAGCTATAACAAATTCTTGGTCAAAGTTGTTCATTTGGGACTCTGACGAATACGATAGTCGTGATGATGTGCCTCTATCACGGTTGCTGGAAGAAGATCAGGACTATAATGACGTTATCCAAATAAATCAAAATCTTTTGACGCAAATTGATCCGAATAATTCTATATCTATAAGAGAAATCGAAAGATGGAATGAATATGCCTTTGAGAATGAACCATTCCATATATATGATAGCGAAAGCTTGTCTTTACACACAGATGAAGATAGTGATGTAGAAGTTTCACCTAATATTTCTTATTCCAAAACTACTGCAAGTGTAAATAATTTAATACAGTGGTGCAAAAGCAGTGAATTATTTTCCACTAAGCACTTGTCAAATCTCCGTAATGATATTGTTTTGTCGGAAATAAAAAATCCTAAAAAACAGACATATGTATATCACCGATTATATGATTAACAAAGACTGAGTGAGAATTCAAAATATGTATTATTTTAACTTTTCTTTAATAATTTTCTTTTTTAATTTAGTTATAAGTATCTTATTATCCTTAAATGGATAGATTGTAAATAAAAATTGTGAAAAAGTTATAAGTATACTATTTATATTATATGTACATACTAAAGTCAAATGAACTGAATTGTTATTTTTTTATATTTCGTTAAGTTTTTTTTATAGTTTTCATGATAAATAAACTAAAATGAAAAAACATAGTTTTTTATCTTTATGGTCAAATTTACCTAAATTTTTTTATAAAACAACCGTCCAGAAATTAGAATAATTCGGAAATTCGAATCGCCTTAAAATCAAAGTGGTTCGAATTTCCGAGCATCTACTGTATAATGATTGAAAATAATGCATCATAGAATTTATTCGTTTAAATTAAATTAAAAAAAAAAAAGTTAAGGGTAATGTTTCCGGAATCAACAGATTATATATTCCTTGTATTACCTTCTCTATTCTCATTGATTACCATTTCCCGCTGGGGATGTTCCTATTCAGTTTAGACATAATTTTTTGTCTCTCATCGAGATTGTACGGATGCTTTGGTATAGTTTATGTACGGGTGTTTTAGACGAGCGCGCATACACATGCATACTTTTTATTTTGTCTGTGCAATGGCATAACAAAGTTATGCGAACTATTGATCGGACAACTGTGTTTAAATATGAAGCGACCATTAACAGCGACGGTCTAGACTAGCCAAATTTCTGTGCGATGGCTGAACAGATTTATGGATAGTCAAGACGCTATGCAACACAATGTATGTACCACGACTAGCTGAACGTCTGTTCTACCAACGTACAGATTGCTATTCGCACAGGGATTTGGCTCGTGGGGCAAAATGTTGCAAACAAAATACACAAAGGCAGAATAAAAAACCATGTGTGTATGCGTTCGTCTGTAAGCACCCGTGCACAAACTATGCTGAGAACATGCAACCAATCTCGATGGGAGACAATTATGCTCAAACTGGACTGGAACATCTACATGTATTCTCCGTACAGAGGACCACGAACACTTTTTCCCCCGTTATTCTACTGACTCTCTCCTCTCTATGTAGAAAAAAATTTATGGGTGGCCAAGACTTAGTGTTAGTAGGTATTTACGAGCTTTGGCCCCACGCATGGGGTCGAGTTTCGACCGATACAGAACCACTCGTCCAAGTGAAATGAAAACGTGTCGAATTGTAAAAACATTCGGAATTGAATAATTCGAAAATTAGCTTTTCTGCATTCCACATATTAATTCAGTAAAATAAAAGCTTTAAAGAAAACCTTCCATATTTTAATACCAAATTGGCATTTTTACATTTAAATAAAGTTTTATTTGGAGAAAACTTGATTCTAATTCGTTCCACCAAACTTTTTTCTTCTAAATAAAACGAAAGAAATTGTTCGGAAGTGAAATAAAGAACAGATTAAACATTCGGGAATTTTCACTTTAGAATAAAATATTGCGGATTCTGAATACAGAACAGCACTGACTACTAATTTATAGTAAGAATACAGTGAAACCTCTCCTAACGGACACCTTCCATAACCGGACACCTCCTATAACCGGACAAACTTTGCAGAACCGTGATTTTCAACTGTTTTTTCATACAAAATGTATTCCCATAACCGGACACTCTAAGAACCGGACGCGGACACCAAAATTTTAAAATAATGATCTAAAAATCCCTCATAAGCGGACAAAAGCGTTAAAATCAAGACGAATTTATCAGAAAAAACGCAAAAAAATATACCAATTAAATACAACTCTTGTTAAGTTACTATTTTTTCCAACTCTATTTCATATTTGTGTTAATGCCATTCAATTTTGTGATTCCCCTTTTAACACCAATGACAAAGAAATTTCTATTTATTTGAACAAATTGTTTGATTAACTTGTTTTGATTGCTTTAGAACTTTGTGTTCTAAAGAAATGGCAAATAAAAAAAATATGTTATCAATCAAAGAAAAAATGGAAATTATAAATGAGTTTGACAGGGAAAAGATTTCGGTGCGTGAAATCGCAAGGAAGTAAAGTTTTTTGAGTTTTTCTGCAAAACATTTTGTTGCATTTCTTTTATGTTTTAAGATTCAAAATTGGTAAAACACAGGCCGCAGAAATCATTAAAAATAAAGAAGTCATTCGTTCCAAATGGGAATCTGGAATAAATGTTCATCAAAAGAGGATGTTTGCTAAAACTGGTGGCGCTGAAATAGACAAATTGTGTTTGGATTGGTTCGCTAAGGCTAGATGTCAAAATATTCCAATTTCAGATCCGATTGTAAAGGCTAAGGCAAGTGAAATAGCAATGCAAACGGGCATATCTGATTTTTCAGCATCAAATGGCTGGTTACAAAGATGGCGTAAAAGGAATAATGTTGCTTTTAAATGTATTACTGGAGAAGCTGCAGATGTAAATCAGGTAGATGTGGAGCAGTTCAACACCAAGCTACCATCATTGATGCGTGGCTACAAGCCGGAGAATATTTACAATGCAGATGAAAGTGGGCTCTTCTTTCGTGGTTTACCTGATAAAACTCATGCCTTAAGATCCGAAAAATGAGTTGGTGGAAAACTTTCGAAAGAAAGGCTTACAATTTTGTTTTGTGCAAACTTAGCTGGAGAGAAAGAACAACTGTTAGTCATAGGTAAAGCTGCCCGGCCTCGAGCGTTCAAGCATATTAATGTAAAAGATTTACCACAAATTTGGAAATTTAACAAAAAGGCATGGATGACTCGAGAAATCATGACTGAATGACTACAACAATTCAATAGGAAAATTAGATCTCAGAAACGTAAAATTCTCTTGTTCTTGGATAATGTGCAGCATCTCATCCTAGAGAATTGAATTTATCAAATATAAACGTCTTATTTTTGCCTCCAAATACAACTGCAGTTTGCCAACCTCTTGATCAGGGCATTATCCAAAATTTTAAGGTTCACTATATTAAAACACATACTATCAAAGGTTGATACATCAAATTCCGCAGCAGATCTTGCAAAATCTATTAACATTCTTGAGGCTTTATACTTCATTCAATCCTCCTGAGATAAAGTTGAATCAGCAACAATAAAACTGCTTTCGGAAAGCAGGATTTTCAGAATCTATTGATGACCTTCCGGATTTTGATGCCGAAGATGATATCCCACTGGCAACGTACTCAAATTTAGTAGAACTGTTCCCTCAATCAAATGGATTTGACGAGTTCTTAAAAGTAGATGAAATCGTATTCACTGAAGATGACTGTATAGAAACATTATATCCAAGCGCTGTTATGGAGATAAACGAGTCTGAAGATTCTGAAGACGAGGTGCATGTAGAAATACCTGATCCCATAAATTCTTATGATGAAGCATTAAAACAAATTATTCGTTTAAAGCATTTTGCAAAAGACGACTTTGTCGCGTTCCAACAGATAAAAAATATTGAAAGTCATTTTAAAACTCAACAACTCAAATTGAGCCGGTCTAAATTAAAGCAGTCAAACCTGAATCAATTTTTTCGACCGCAGTAGAAAGCTTAGCATTATAAAATAAAAAGATGTATTAAAAAAAAGTAACTCTTTTAAACGGGCACCTCTTATAACCGGACAAAAATGCCGCGACGGTGAGTGTCCGGTTATGAGAGTTTTCACTGTAATTGAAAAAAAATTTTAATCTGATTATTTTAATTTTAAGCACATATTAGCAGTTGGGCTAAAAAACAATTTAAATTGTTTTTTGCCTATTCATATACGAAAGAACACTATCGTACTCCTTACTTATGCCACATATTCTCTATTGCCTTGAAGCTTTTATGGCTGTAATATTGGAAAAAATATTGGGCATTTACAGCTAATATATAATTATTAATTACGATATATTTTTTGCGTTAGGACTTCAGAGTCAGTGTACAATTATTCATTTAAGTTCCTTGGCGGCTCTTTTGTAAATAATTACTTCATTTATTTTTTAATTTATTAAAATTGTCCAAGCTTGAAGGTCTTTTTAAAAATTATATTTTTATTTTTCGATATTTCGCTACTCCATTGTGTAGCATCATCAGGAAATAAAAATCATAGACTACTAATTAGACGCGACAATTCACAACAACATTACCTCGATTATATAAGAGAGATAAAAAACCTTATCGTTTCTAATTAAGCTATCTCTTTCATGTAATCGGGTCAATTTAAAATTTTGTACGTAAAAACGCATGACACCTGATTACACGCTTTTTCAAATGTCATTGTTGGGTATTCTGTTTATATTCTGTGATAAAAATAACGAACAAATTATATGTATGTTTATGAAAAAAATTATTGTCAGAAAAATTAAAAAAAAAAAATTTTTTTTGAACATTTTTTAATTTTTAATTAGCGAAATATCAAAAATAAAAATATAATTTTTAAAAAGACCTTCAAGCTTGGACAATTTTAATAAATTAAAAAATAAATGAAGTAATTATTTACAAACGAAAGTCGTTTAACGATGCCCGTCTGTCTGAAGTTAAAAGCAACTTTCTGAAGGCCGTTATGGTTATCTGACAATGGACTTCAAAGTTGGATCAATTGATCAGTGTGTTCGACGAATTTTCGTTGCTTGTAATCAGCAGCGTATGTCTCTCTATAAAGGCAAAACCTCACTTTATTAAATCCTTAAAAAAAAAATTTACCCAAATTCAGAGAAAATCAAAACTTGAGTACAATTTAAATATCAGGGACAAGTCGTAAATGTTTCACCCAAACTTAAAAATTCACAAAAAAAAAAATGGCAAAATTTAACAAAAATTTAATTTCACCTCAAATTTTACCAAAAAATCTAAAATTCTACCAAAAAGTTTAACATACCAAATAAAAAGATAAAATATATAAAAAAAAGGGAAAATGTAAAATAAAACAAGCCCAAAATTAAGGATCTTTAGCATTTGTTTGTCCATTTAAAAATTACCAACTATTTTAATTCAACAAAGAACGTTCTTCAGAGAACAAAAAATTACAGTGATACATAAGTAAAAAAATATTTGCAGGGGTTTTTATATAGTAATTCTTTTATGTTGGACAGAAATACCTATACTTTGTCCCCGATCACTTCGTTTGCTAGCAAATATAGTGAAATAACTGTATTTTTAAAGTTGTTGCGCATGCGCAACATTACCTTACCATAACTCATAAGGAACCAAAATATGTTGCTACAAAACTTAACATAACTCAATCATTTTTTTCTAAATTCGTGGTTTGAAAAGCTAATTTAATATGCTTTTGTAAAGCATAAAAATAAATTTAATGTATAACAATTAACTTAGAACGTTTTGAACTTTTTTTATATGTACGTTTTTTTCCACTTATCCGACTGTACTTCAGACTTTTCTAACTCGATCTTAAAAATTTTGTTCTTGTTTAAAAGCCAGAAACCATGAAGGTTGGTTTCAAAACAACCAACTTATAACATTTTGAATTTGATACTCTTTAAAATACCGTTACTTCACTACATTTGCTTATAAATGAAGTGATCCATAAAAACTATAAGCATTTCTGTATTCTATGGACTCCAGCAAAATAGAATTGCTATATGAAAACCCCTGCATATTTTCTTGTACTACAGTGTTATTTACAATATTGGTAAAATCTACAATGAAAATCAAACCTTAGTGTGTATATAGAAATAACAATACAAATAAAAAAGTTGTAATTGTTTAATAGCAAATAATATTCATTAAAAAGGGTAAAATATGTATATTAAGATGAAGGTAAAGGCAAGTAAAAAAAAATATATCCATATATATATGTGTGTTGCAGGAGCAATAAAGTTATTAATCACGTTAATCATAGAAAAAAAGAACAAAGTAGATATTGATAATATGTAATAAAATAACTATTAATTAGAATTAGCATATACAGAAGAAACATACATATATATATATATATGTGTTTACATTTGTAAAGCTTGCGGAATGCTAATTTTATTGAATAAAATTATTCTTTATAATTATTATTAATGGTATTTTTGAAGATAGTACCCTTCATTACACTGGCAGAAGAATGAATCCAGGGAATATAACCACAGCAGCACTTAAGTTGATCAATTATACAAATTCGACGTACATATATCATTATATTTTACACTTTGGATTAGTATCCAAAGCCAGAAATGCTTCCTTTTTAGTTAAATACTCATTATATCGTATAAACGCATATCTGAAAAGAGAAATCAAATATGTTTATTTGGGATTTAAAAATTATAAAGCCTTGCGGAACTAGAATGATGAATTAAAAAAACTTACTCAACGTAATCAAAATCTATTGTGGAATGTTCGGCTTGTATTAAAGACCATATCGTCCAGAAGAAATGTGCTGCTAGAGCAAATTGATTCACCTGGACATACAATGTCTCTACTTCAGCATCACTGATTTGTGACTTCTGAAGATATGTTTGCAGGTAGACTTTAAGCCACTTCAGTTGAAAATCTCGTGAAGGATAAAGTGTGTAGTCGACGGTGTCAACGCCAGCAAACTCTGCGAAATGATTCCCAATATCGAAGGCTTGATAATTCAAATCGGCATACTCGTAATCGATAAAAGACACAGTTTTAGAGGATTCGGTATAAATAACATTGCCCAGCAACAAATCGTTATGCGCAAATACCAAAGGTGACCTCAAAGCTTCTAATCGTTTATAGATATCGGCAAATTCCTCACGCATTCGTGCTATAGGTAAAAATGTGCCTTCAAGTCTATATAAAACCCAAACAAGAAACCAAAAAGAAAAATGAAGATTCAAGGATTAGTAGGTTTTCACCAATGAAGACAGAATTTTCACTTATTAACAAACATGAACATGCATGATCACGACTTGTTATTCTTTCAATCTTTTATTTATTCATTCATTCGATTTTTCTGTAGTGGGACAACGATTTTCTGATTTCTTTGTTAATACGATTATACGTATAAACGAATGTGAACGAACGACGAACTACGAAAATAACAACGAGTCATCGCTAAACCGCCGGCCAGCCGAACCTCGCCGTTTTGCGTTCGTACTCCGCTCCGTTCGACCACTCGGACCGACCGCTCAACGTAGATTTCTACAAAATAATGAATTTGTTTGTTTGGCATATTGCAAAAAATAAAAACAAAGTATATTTATATCTTTCCCAAAGACAATAATTACCTTTTATGTTTTTTGGCATCAGTGAACTGAACAGGTACTAAATCAAAGAAACTTTGGGTTTTTTTCCACAGCATTGGCACTGGCTTAGTGTTAGCATCTTGATACCAATTCGGCTTAACTAATCTATGCATGTCGGCCATACGTTGAGCCACTAATGACCAAATTTCTGGGCGAAGGACACTCTGGGGATTAAGTGTTACACCAGGTACAAAATCATAAACCAACCCATTTTTAAATGTTGCATAAAGACTGGGTGCAAATCCATAAGAGTGCAAGAGAATAATATTGCGGGTTTCGGCCTTACGATCTATAAGTAAATCTGTATTGCTCCCGTATATTCTTACGAGTACTACATTTTGCGTTGGTGTTTGATCATTTTTGGCACTCATTTGTGCATTTAACATCATAGATTCAATGTCATTGTCGGCATCAGCATCGCTTAGATTTCCTGAATCATTATTATCATCATTTGTGTTTTCCACATTGATAGCAATATTAGAAGTTCTAGAATCTTGAAGATATCTTTGATTCATCCGAGTGTTGTGAAAGCCATTTAAAATAGAATTAATGTTATGATCAATGGGAGGATTATAAAAACAACCAACTAGCTTATTTGTAATGCCATCCGTGAATTTCTGCAAATGAATTGTAATAAAAAATAGAAAACATATTATTAAAATAATAATGGAAGAATGTGCTGAATAGTGAAAAAAGTATGACATGCATTAAAAGTTAAAACTAACAAAAAATAAAGAAGAATTTTTCTACGTAATATCACTTCAATGTATCATTCAAGTCTCGTGCTACCACTAGCCTTTACTACCGATTAGTATTGCTAGTATTTGTTTAAAGCTTAGGTCCACCATGGCATTTACACTTAACAAGTGTCTTCCCGTGGTGCTAAATCTTATGCTAGCCAGCGCTGGACATTCTCACACAAAGTGTGCTACTCTCTCAGCTCTTCCTCAGGAATATCGTTAGAAGCTGTCTCGTCCACCCCTTTCTTGTCCAACTCTTTAGCATTCCTCCATTGGCCGGAGTTCCTACAGAGATTAACCTCTCCACCGCTTGCGAGGCTTCATTGTTCATCCCTGTCGGAATCTCACTGTCCAACGCCTTAGAAGTACCTTTAAAGATTCGCCCGTCCACCTTTGGCGAGACATTCTTGTCCATCTCTTTCGGATTCCTCCTTTGGCCAATTAAAACCGTCGTTTCTACAGAGATTAACCTACGCGCATCATCCGAGGCTTCCTGATTCATCCCTTTAATGGAGAAACGAATGTTCACCCACAATCTGTATTAAAACTGGAGATCAACTGGTATCCAGAGTTCGCATACCAGAGACCAAGCACACTCTTGGCCACGCACCCTGGCGTATTCTGTTCCACCATGGATTAGAAATTTTTTATACGAGAGTATTTTCTTCATTTCGTTCGACTTATTTAGCAAGACTCTTTACAGAGACAGGCACCAGTTACCGGCCGCCACTACGTGGAGGTATAAGTCAGAACTTCTGACATTGCACTCAGTTACGGCTACCCATATATTTGTGCCTGCAAGCTAACGGCCTTATCACCACTTTACTGTCATACTTTATTAATTTATTTACAAGTAAATTTACAAAATATACAGGACAAGGCGCCGGGTAACTAGACCATATCCGTACGTATTGTCAGATTTAATTATTAATTATTTACATAATTTTTACGTTATTAACGGTAAGTTTAAGGCATTTTCAGCATTACTGTCTGTCCGGTCATTTCCTACAATGCCGATATACAATAGACTTTATATAACCATAATTTCTTGCTAACTATTTTCCAAGTGTATTAAATATTAACATATGCCCCATTTTCATTTTCAATCAAAGCTTTTGTAGCATTTAAGCAATCGGTGCTAATTATGTAAGCTTTTTTTTTGTCATGTTCAATGAATACGCTTATTAATGTTTTAATAGCAGCAATTTCAGCCGTAAAAATACTAGTATGATCTGACAATCGAGTATAAGTAGTATATAAGTGTCTAATGGTGAAATCTGATGTTATACTATTCCGAAATGATCCCTTCGTGTAGAAGGTGACATCTCATATATAACAGGAAACCTTTTCCAAAAGCATTTATGTGTAATGAATATATTCCATAGTGTGTTTTGTAAGCTATCAGCTGCTTTTGATAATAGTAATATCTCAAAATCTGTAAAATACGTCTCGGACCTTAGTTTGCAGTAGATATTGCACGTAAGAAACCGGATGCCATCCTTTAACATATCGAGCCCTTACCGCAAAAATAACGTAACTGACATGTTTTTCGAAACATACCTTTTTATGCACATTGGTCTACATCGTCTGCTAAAGTATTGAATCGAAAATAATAATAGGTACAGAATGACAAGCTTTTCAATTATAACGTAAATGATATCCATTTTTTTGTTTGACCGCAAAAATAATGTAACTGACATAAAAACATGTGAGAGCCGTAGCAAGTGATTTGTTTATAAAAGGCAATAAGTTTACATATGCATTTATTTTTATCTAGCTGGAACTCACGGTCATGTACGCTCACTACAAAAATATTACTAATGGGGTACATTTTTTTCTCACATGTAAGCTCACGTGAAGTTACCGAACTTACTATTTAACAAGAACTTGCTTCCACTGTTATACATATGTATTTCATAATTTTCTATTTGTTTTTCAGAAAATCGTGAAAAAATTCAACCAATATACGCTCACGTATGCATTATTTTTATACTCACGTTCATGAACGATAGCGTGACTGGAGCGAAAAATAACGATGCGATCATCTCTTCTTAACTCTAGTGACATGCAAATTTGAATTTTAAATTAAATTGTTTTTGTTAATAATTTTTAATTCTAAGCAGACGCCGAATATTGGATGCATAAGCAGATGTTCAATGCTGTAAATATTAAGCCATACATTTAAATAGTCGCGATTCTAATGCTAATTGTGGCATTATTAATACATCTCTTTCTGTAAGCGTTGAAGGCTCCTTTTTCTCTATCCCAGTTAGGAACTACGTTATATAGTTAGTTTTAAGGTTTTATCGAATACGTTCTGGACACCCAGTCGCAACCACGAAGATATTATTGGCATAAATATCGACACCGATAAATACCTGATTTTAAAATTGCCTTCGCAAAGAATTGGCGTAAATTGTGTTGAATAAATAGGAAGCCTTGAGGTACCATATTATCTAAATCGTAGGTAGCGGAAAAATTTCGTCAACTTTAACAGTAACTCTACGATTCCCCAGAACTAAATTTACCACCTTTCATATTTACTGAAGGACTCTCCATTTATTTTGCTCTATTGCAACAGATAATGATGCTACACTGTCGAATGCCTTCTCAATGTCTTCGGAGAGTACTAAATGTACTATATACCATTTATAGGTTACGAGGTAAAACCTCCTCTAACTGGTGACATATACTGTGGGTATAAATGCATGTTGCATTTTTGATATTTCCGCTTGAATAAATTTCTCAATAATTTTGGAAAGGACGGGTAATAATGAGATAGATCAACAACTTTCTAATAACGTTGGATTTTACCATTGTCATTATATAATTCACATAGACGCATTTAAAGAACTTCAGGTGTAAACTTAATCATTGAATACGTTATTTTACCCCGTGATGGAGTTGAGACCATCGGTGCTTGTATTACCTCTTGTGGTTCAGGTACCGTTATCGTACTGGTCCATTCCTTAAATTGGCACGCTATTTCTAGTGTTATTTTTTCCAAAATAGTAGATTGTTGATATTATCGACATAAAAATTTTTTAGTTTCAAGACATTAATTCACTCTGCACAAGTTATGGTCCTTCTACGTGCTTAATATTAGCCTTAAGAAATAAGATAGGAATGGCTTTTTGTTTCTGTACGGACTGTTTAGCTGCGCATCACTAGGACAATATTCATATTCTAAAGATGCGCTTTAATAAGTAGATCAACATATATATGGCTTAAATATGAGAGCGAGTATAAGAGCTTCTGGACATAGTTTAGAATTATTAGGCTACGATTTTCAAACTGCATTAGTTCCAGATAGCTAATTTTATTTTACAGAATTATTTTATGAAGAATAATTGCATTTCATATTTGGCAGATTTCAGATTTTGTGAATACTTTTTAAATCAATTTTATCGTACTAGATTTTTATTATTAGTATTTTAGTTTTGTTGTCACAGATAGTGTTGGGAAAAATAATAAGAAAAGTTATAGCATAAATTAGATATAAGTTGTATTAAAATAAATTAAACGGTCCCAAAAGCTTACAACTGACTATTTAATAATAGGTAAATAAAATTGAAAAAAAGGGAATCAAAAGCGTTATCTAAACCGAGAGCTCCAAATTTTGGCAAAACTGTCAGCGATGTATAAGGGATGAGAGAAATGATTATCATTCGTTTAGATAGTGGGAAAGACATCAGATCTTAAGAACCTTGTTCCATAGAACTTGCATGCCCATTACAGGGTTAAAAAAATTTACGAAAATTTCCCATGTAGTTCTTTTTGCATTCCTATTTAACCATTACACAAAGCTTTTTATATGCGATTTCTATGCTCCTTTCTTAGTCTTATCAATTTACATATATCTGAATTGAACCAGACAGGTTGATGATTCATTTGATTGATTGATTCATTTCATTTGCGTCCTACGTGGACCTCGCGTTATCTCAGCAGCTCATTTATTGATGCTGAATGATTTATCAAATTGAGTAATCACGCAGTAGCCTTCTTTTCAAATAATTACCAGTCGGCCTTCCGTTCTACGAAGCGAGATAAGATTTTTTTAATTGTCAATATTGTTGGCAATTTTAATAAGGAAATTGTCTCCCATTTCTGGTAAAGAAAAACAAGTCCAAGTCAAACTAGGAGCAACGTCGACTCTACAGAAGGAAACATCCACAGCTGTTAAAATACTTGTGGTACTAAGCAAGGTTGGAGATCTATCAGTTAAGTTGGTGTAAACCACCAACCCCCTGTAGTATACTTATTTTCTGATGGTAAAATACCTACAAAAATAGAGGTGTTAAGATTTGTCATGTCAATTTATGGTGCTCTAGGTATTATTGGGCATATTATCATGTATGTGAATGTATTTATGCAGAAAGTGTGGCGGTCGAAAATTGATGGGATGGAAAGATTCCCCCTGAATTAATACTCAATGGAACCAATGGGTTACGATTTTGCCCGATATTCAAAACATAAAAATCCTTCGTTGTTATTTAAACTTATTAAAGAATTATGAAAACGTAGAGATCGAATCGCTTACATTTGTGGGTGCTAGTAAAAACGGATATGCAGCAGTGTGCTACTTCAGACTGAAGAGAAATTATGTCATCAGTTGGTCGCTAGTGGGCTCAAAATACGTTGCACCACAATAAATAAAAATTATTTTTGGTGTGACTTAAAAACCGTCTCAATTCTGACCACCGAATTACGGAATTTTTAGAATTGTCTTCAATTCAGGACTGGAAATGGATTCCAAGCAAGCAAAACGTAGCCTGTGATGCTACCAAGTTAAAGATTCCCAAAATCTTAAATTGCAGCAGGTAAGTACATGGTACAAGATTTTTATTTCTCGCAGACAACGAATTTGATAATCATTTTGACATTGAGATTTTCAAAATGGACTCGGCTATAACGAACCGTAGCATATGTTTTAAGACTTATAAGTAACTGCAACAAAGAGGCGAGTTAATTCAAGAAGAATTACAAAAGATAAAGTGGGCAGTGAGTTCTTTTAAACCCTACAAGACTACAAGGCCAGACGGCATTTCCCCGGCATTACGCTAGCAATCGATAACAGCTATCATACCATGGCTGATTTCCAGGTCGCGCGATTTAAAGGCATGTTCGCGTTGGACATGGCGCCATTCTACATAAGGTAGGTAAAATATCTTGGGGGATCAGACTGATTATCTGGTATGGGCTTCGATAAATCCTTTGTTGTTAAAATACCGAGCAGGGATGAGTGGATACCCGACACCTGCACGGTGTTCCAGGCAAAAATATATGGTACATTGGTAGCGACAATGACATTTATTTAACTTATAACGGAGACGACTGAACTTTCAAACATTTTACGGGAATGGTCGCTTAAAGAAACGCTGGTGGTGTATGATAACCACTTGCAGCAAAATTCTTTGGCCCTCCATTAATAAAGAAAAGACGAAGGCACTACTGAGCCGCAGGAAAAATTCCATATCAATACTAGTTGGCATCAGTACGCGGCACTGTATGATAGCGTATGGCAAACTTTCGTGGAAGCCAGTTCAACAACTTCGCTGCGACTGCCCCTCTCTTCTGCACCGCAGCCTCAAATATTGAGCCAAAGATTCTTTCAAGACCTGGACTGCTTTGAAGTTTATAGGGAACTGTGGGGGTAGATAGATGGTCACCGGTGCATCACAATGAGCCGAATGACAGGCGGGTGAACTCGCCGTATGCGAGCTACCCACCTAGCCTAATCTACGTTTTTAAATCGAGTAAGCGCAAATTTGCTTGCAATAATTTTTGTTACAAAGAAAGAAAAATTCGTAAAAACTTATAAACATATACAGGGTGTTCGCCGGGAAGGTATACTACTTTGTTTGTTTATAATTTTTGATTAAATGAAAGAGAATGGATCCTATATTGATAAATGTTTTATTACATATCGGCAATTATGGAATACAATATCAGAGAAATGTCTGCCTCTGTTAGCCTGCGAGCCCTTTTGAACACATTTTTAAATACATTCTCACACATTTCACGGGGTATTTAATTAATTTCATCACGAATATTTTGTTTGAGTTGCTCCAGCATGTCTGGTTTGTTTGCATAAACCTTGCATTTCAGATATCCCCACAAAAATAAATCCGGAGCAGTCAAATCAGGCGACCGTGGAGGCCAATCAACCACATGTCAGTCAAGACAAATGCATGCAGTTGTAGCATTAAAAAGTTTTCAATCATATCACGATATCGCTCCCCATTGACAGTTACCGTTACGCCGTTTTCAGTTTCAAAGAAGTAAGGTTTAATGATTCCTCCTGACCAAATTGCACTCCAGACTGTCACTTTTAATGGATACACAGGTGACTGATGAATAATTTAATTAAACCGACTCTTCTGTGTTTTCACATATCCATTCAAATGAAAATGTGCCTCGTCACTTATGATTTTTTTCATGGAAATCGGGGTTGTCATGGGCGAGCTGTAGCATCCTATTGGCATATGTTCGGCGGCATAAATGGTCTTCTGGCAGAAGCTCTTGTGTCAACTGAATCTTAAATGGAAACAAATGCAAATCTTTGTGCAAAATTGTGCCCAAAGTTATTCTTTGAAGACCAAGCTCCTGAGCACGGATTGATGGATTGTTTTGAACACTTTCTTGAACAGCAGTAATAAAGATCGGCTGAAAGATCTAGCAGTACGTTGTGGTCCATGCTTGGGCCTATCAGCTACAGTCCCTCTTAATTCGAAATCATTCACTACACGATAAATAGTACGTCTTGTTAGCATGTTCTTTCTCCCAAAAATTTCACGTAACTTTCTCATCGTCACAGTAATCGATGAATAATTTTGATAAAATGTTTCAACGATTAAAACACGTTGGTTTACCGAATATTTTTCCATAATAAATTTGCCACGTCTCTACTTCACGACTGCCAAATATGAACTGTCAATACTAATGTTTACCAAAATAGCGGTAAAACAAAGTAGTAAACCCCTTCCCGGCGGATATATATATGTATATAAATATATATATACATATATATGGATATATATATATCGATGAATGGAGGCACAAGTTCTAATTATTACTCAATTCCGAGGTAATATAAAACAAAGCCATACAATTATGGGGATTGTTCGTTCACACATGCGTCTTAATTGAAGCAATTAAATTTTAAATTGAGTTATAAAATTTCGCATTTAATAGCTTAAAATATATTTAAACATTAGCCTTCTTTGTTGGTCGCGTTATTCTCCTGATCTATACATAATAGAAAATGTTAGTGCTTGGCTTCCCCGGGAGGCATGTGAAGGGCAAAGACACTGCAACGAAAGCAGTTACAGTTATTCAAGTCATTAAAGAATGCTGAAAATAAATATCATTTGACTCTTTAAAGTCACGTTATAACTCACTAGAAGATGTATAAGAGATTGTAAACCGTAAAAGATACTCCCACTATAAAATTTTTAAATATAAATAAATAAATTTATTAAAAACATATTTGTTAACAATCAATATTTTAGTACTATATACTTTTTAAACGAAACCCGTTTTATTTACAGAACAGGAAAATATCAGACGTGTGATTTTAAACAGAACAAGCCTCTTTATTAAGTTTTTAAAGAAGCTATGGTCAGACGGTGCAAATGAGCGCAAACCCCTTTTTTGCATATTGAAGTATCGATGTTATCTTCACGCATGCAACGTTGCCAGAAAACTTATCTGGGAGAATGTCAAAAAAAGAATGTTAAAACGTTCTGCAGACGAAATTAAAAATTCTAAATAAAAACTTTCGTCTTAATTAAATAAAAAAATAATTGTCAGCAAGAAATTGGTGTGAAACGACCTATTGTGCAATGATATATACATAAAGCAACAACAATCTATAGTAAAATTCCACGAACCGCGATTTAAAGTACAAACAAAAGCAACTAATACAGAACGAAAAAGTAAGGAGAAGACACACACACACGAACACATATATAAGACTACTAAGCCAGCAAATGAAATGAAAAATGCACAACATCACGTAAGTTCGGGACATTACTAGAACCGGCTGTGATCTCTATATAAAGGCGCCGTCCACCGCGGAGAGTAGGGTTGACTTGGAGATTCCATAGAGTAAATAGCTGTGTGTACATAAGAGTGTTAAGCTATGTGTACATAAGTTGTAAATGAGAGTAGTAATTGCCGAATAAAGTTGTGTATTAATAAAACCATTAAGGACTGTGTACTTTAATTCTTGCAATCACGAGCACTACACATTAACGTTCATTTCTCTACTTTCATCAACTCGCCAAAATCTCATAGGATTGGTACAGGGCTTAGTTTTCAACATCTTTGCCAGATGTTTCTATCTCATTGTTCGATAATTTTAGTGTCATCACCAGGAAAATATCATTAAACTAAAACAAAAAATCGAAATGGCAAAAAAAAATTAGCGGGACGGCAATCTAAGTAAATTTTAATTTAAATCATTGTAAAATAAAATTTTTTATGCGTATTGTATGGTCTACTCTTAGACCTTTGGTGAAAAAATCGAGGAATCAGGGTACGAAGAAACTTTACATATTTTGCAGGAAGTAGCAGATAAGCTGTAAGAAGGTGGCTACTGTTGTAAATTGATTTTTGAAATAGATTTTGAAAACAAACTGTTGTCTTATACGCGAAAGCTCTCTTTAAAATATTCCAGGCATATATTGGATATATCCTTCTCATAAGAAGTTCCATATATGAAATTTATAATATTGAAATCCAAAATGTTAAAATTGAAATGTAAAATGTTGAAATCAAAATGCAAAACGTTGAAATCGAAAATGTTTTGAAAAATGCTGAATTTGTATGAGTATAAGTATGTATATGTAGTACATATGGGTAAATCCCGTGTTGCGGACGTTACATTCTTACGTATATTTTTTTGCTAACAATCTCGGTTCTTAACTGTTTTTGAGGAAAGAAATATTCAAGCCGTAAGTGCCGTTCTTATCGTCACAAAAAAACGAAATCGGTTTGAAAATCAAAATCCAGTTACATAATTTTTACCCAATTTTGCATAGTAACCAAACAAGTCCAAATACTTAAAAGAAGAAGGAATATTTGAGGATAAGATATCTCTAATAAGGATTTTAAAATTTAAGATTAACTCAAAAATTTTAAAAACTCCAAGCAAAGACATCATCGTTTTGACAAAAAGCCACCACAACAAACAAAATGTTATTTTATTGTTCTTACTTGTCACTTTAAATTTGCTTGATTGTTTGTCAACTCCAAAGGTAGTACATGTTACTTACCTTGATTTATACAGTTTTTTTCAAACTCTTTTGTGGAAAGGGACAAGGAAATAGGTTTACTTCAAGGTTTTATAGACTTTTTGACGTTCTTACATTAATTTTAAGCCGAGTACATACATACATATAAATATTTCATGAAGAATTAATAACAAAAAAAGTTTAGGCAGAACCGTCTGATTTTGTATACAACGGGCCAAAAGTTAAACGATGATCAACTATATGCGTCAGACGCGTTGCAAACTTTTGTATCTTGTTCTATGAAAATGCTCCACTTCAACTTTTTTTTCGGAAGTCTATAACGCGATGACGCGTAGTATGTACCTTCAGAATAAATCTCGATGTAAGCGGTGAAAAATTAAAAACAACACAGTTATTATTCGCTTTAGGTACAATCACAAAAAGGAAATAAATGCAAGTAAGAAAAATAAAATAATTATTATTTGATCAAAAATTCTTTTTATTATGTAATATTTTTTTAAGGAAAGAATAAACAGAGTTCTTATCATGACAGAGTTCATCACTCTCAATACATAATCACTTGAGAACGTTATCTAACCATGCTACATAAGTAAACAGAGTTACTTGTGTATAAATAAAATGAGCTGATTGAACCTTATTTCGAGATATATTTATCGTTGACAGCAAAATATCCCTGCAAAAATATCGCATTTGGTAGAATTTTATTTTTGGAATTCTGACGTACCTTTGATACTAACGTTTTATAAAAGCATCCATATTAAAAGCCGGCAATTGAGAGTTCAATTTAAATTATAAATCGTTTAATTGCCCTTCCATACCAAAACTCGTTATTGTGGTGAATTGTCAATAATTGTATAAATGCAATGTGCAAACACTGACTGAAACATTAGAACTTGTGCCTCCATTCGCGTTTCCACAAATACTATTATTATATATATATATATATATAAGAATGTAACGTCCGCAACACGGGATTTACCCATATGTACTACATATACATTTTCGATTTCAACGTTTTGCATTTTGATTTCAACATTTTACATTTCGATTTTAACATTTTGGATTTTAATATTATAAATTTCATATATGGAACTTCTTATGAGAAGGATATATCCAATATATGCCTGGTATATTTTAAAGAGAGCTTTCGCGTATAAGACAACAGTTTGTTTTCAAAATCTATTTCAAAAATCAATTTACAACAGTAGCCACCTGCCTTCCTGCAAAATATGTAAAGTTTTTTCGTACCCTGATTCCTCGATTTTTTCACCAAAGGTCTAAGAGTAGACCATACAATACGCATAAAAAATTTTATTTTACAATGATTTAAATTAAAATTTACTTAGATTGCCGTCCCAATATTTTTTTTTGCCATTTCGATTTTTTGTTTTAATTTAATGATATTTTCCTGGTGATGACACTAAAATTATCGAACAATGAGATAGAAACATCTGGCAAAGATGTTGAACACTAAGCCCTGTACCAATCTTATGAGATTTTGGCGAGTTGATGAAAGTAGAGAAATGAACGTTAATGTGTAGTGCTCGTGATTGCAAGAATTAAAGTACACAGTCCTTAATGGTTTTATTAATACACAACTTTATTCGGCAATTACTACTCTCATTTACAACTTATGTACACAGAGCTTAACACTCTTATGTACACACAGCTATTTACTCTATGGAATCTCCAAGTCAACCCTACTCTCCGCGGTGGACGGCGCCTTTATATAGAGATCACAGCCGGTTCTAGTAATGTCCCGAACTTACGTGATATTGTGCATTTTTCATTTCATTTGCTGGCTTAGTAGTCTTATATATGTGTTCGTGTGTGTGTGTCTTCTCCTTACTTTTTCGTTCTGTATTAGTTGTTTTTGTTTCTACTTTAAATCGCGGTTCGTGGAATTTTACTATAGATTGTTGTTGCTTTATGTATATATCATTACACAATAGGTCGTTTCACACCAATTTCTTGCTGAAAATTATTTTTTTTATGATTTAATTACACATCTTAAGATTATTACTTCGTAACAATATGTTTCTACAATTTCATAATTAAGACAAAGTTTTTATTTAGAATTTTTAATTTCGTCTGCAGAACGTTTTAACATTCTTTTTTTGACATTCTTCCAGATAAGTTTTCTGGCAACATTGCATGCGTGAAGATAACTTCGATACTTCAATATGGGAAAAAGGGGTTTTCGCTCATTTGCACCGTCTGACCATATCTTCTTTAAAAACTTAATAAACAGGCTTGTTCTGAAAATAAATATCAAATCACTTCTAGTTTTAAAATCACACGTCTGATATTTTCCTGTTCTGTAAATAAAACGGGTTTCGTCTAAAAAGTATAGAGTACTAAAATATTGATTGTTAACAAATATGTTTTTAATAAATTTATTTATTTATATTTAAAAATTTTATAGTCGGAGTATCTTTTACGGTTTACAATCTCTTATACATCTTCTAGTGAGTTATAACGTGACTTTAAAGAGTCAAATGATATTTATTTTCAGCATTCTTTAATGAGTTGAATAACTGTAACTGCTTTCGTTGCAGTGTCTTTGCCCTTCACATGCCTCCCGGGGAAGCCAAGCACTAACATTTTCTATTATGTATAGATCAGGAGAATAACGCGGCCAACAAAGAACGCTAATGTTTAAAAACATTTTCAACTATTAAATGCGAAATTTTATAACTCAATTTAAAATTTAATTGCTTCAATTAAGACGCATGTGTGAACGAACAATCTCCATAATTGTATGGCTTTGTTTTATATTACACTCGGAATTGAGTAATCCGGAAATTAGCTGTCCAGCGAAATTATTAGACAATGTTTTTGGGCACATATTGGCGCTTACATTAATAAGCAGAAATCTTCAAACAGGTCTGTTAGACGTCACATACGCATGTTAAAATTTAATGTGGAAAATAAATAAAATATTGCAAATTCCCAATACAGAACAGTGTCGATTGGTTGGATTTACCATGAGTAACATAGCTGCACCAACGGCTCTATTTATAGCGAAAAAATGTATGGTCTCAAGGGCTTTCTGCTCTCTACAGTGTCGTTAGTGTAGTTATATTTTTTTCTTTTTCCGTTCGGTACCATTCTACCTGGTGTTGGAATTATTGTGTCACCGTAACAATTTCTTTAGCTCATTGGAATGCTCTCAATAATTTCTGCTGCTGTTTACTTTACGGCTAAAATTATGTTAATAGAATTTTGTTCCATACAAATTAACTGGACCAAGTTGCAAACTGGATTTTAAATATATTAAATGATTTACTAATATCAAAACTGGAATTTTTGATCTGCTAAATCTTGCAGAAATTATACCAGTAGTGCGATTCACTAACTTTTACCGATTCGACAGCCGCAAAATTTGTCGACAACTTTTGTTGTTTGCAGTAACCCTTGTGTGATTCAATAACTACTCGTAAACGATAGTAGACATCGTTAATTTTCTGTTTATTCAAATTGGCACTGTCAAAAAAATATCAAATAAACGAAAAGCACAAAGGGAAAAAACTAAGTTTTTTTTGGAAAAAAGTGTTCGTGCGTTTAGCAATTTTTGTAAAAGGTAAGTAAAAAACATTTGGGGCTTTATTTACATGAAGTATATACAGTGCCGCCGTGTTCGTTAAAAATATTTACAAACGATTTTTAAACCAAATAAAACTGCCCCTAAAAGATGCCATGAATTTTAGTTTGTTGAATAAATAAACAACACAATAATATACGTCGTTTCTTTTTTCTTACAATCGTTAAGCTAACAACAACAGCTGATTAAACGATTGCGAATGTTGTTTAAAAAAAGTTACTGAATGGCAACATCGTTAATTTCGTTGTTAAAATCTGTTATCGATGCGATTAACGTAAAAAAAGAATAGTGAATCACACTACAGGTCATGAATTTTCGCACTAACATCTATGCCACTGACTTTCGCATCAATCGTTTTTCAAGTAACTTTCTGACACTAATTGTTAAGTAAATAAAGTGATATTTAAAAGCCATTATACTGATTATCATAGGTACATACATACATATGTTTGAAAATATGCACAAAGTTCAAATTTTATCATCAATCCTGCTTTTGGGAATTGGAAACTTGAAGCAAAATTTCAAAATCTCAATAAAACTTATATACAACAATTTCGATCGTAAAAAAGTGAAGTGAATTTATGATTAAAAAATACTTCTGTTATCTCAAAATAATTAGTTTTTACTTCCTTGATTAGAACGGAAAATGTCGAAACAAATTCAAAATGTCGCGTGAACGAACCATTGTGAATAAATTTATTTTGTAGTAAAATTATCAGTATGTTAAAAAAAAGTTTTTTTTTGCTTTCTTTGAATAAAAATACGATGAATATAAAGGGTCTAACTTTCTTAATGAAAATATGTTCCCAGTTTTTTTTTTCTACCACGTACAGATTTTTTTAATGGGCGTGGGTAATATTACCATCTTAATATGGACCGTTGCACCTGATTGTTTCACCATATCACAAGCACAGTTAGCCCGATTTTGATAGACGGAATTATCTGCTTCTCTATTTTAAAGTATTAGACTGGTATTTATCTACGACATTCCATTGCTTTAATCTTGATGCGAAAAGTTTAGACTTTGATAGTGGAGTCCTAAATCTTTTAATGAACTTTTACATAAAGATAACTAAGCGCCTATAGAGCAGTAACTAGATTGACATCGTAGTGAAAGAACATCTTCGTCATATACTAGTATGTCACTGTTAAGAGGCACTGGAAGTAAAACACAGTTGCTTTAAAGTACTGGTCGTCTGGCAGAAAAATATTTGGATATATGATTTTATTATCAGTCTTTCTCTTAAATCAACCCTTGTGTGATTCAATAACTACTCGTAAACGATAGTAGACATCGTTAATTTTCTGTTTATTCAAATTGGCACTGTCAAAAAAATATCAAATAAACGAAAAGCACAAAGGGAAAAAACTAAGTTTTTTTTGGAAAAAAGTGTTCGTGCGTTTAGCAATTTTTGTAAAAGGTAAGTAAAAAACATTTGGGGCTTTATTTACATGAAGTATATACAGTGCCGCCGTGTTCGTTAAAAATATTTACAAACGATTTTTAAACCAAATAAAACTGCCCCTAAAAGATGCCATGAATTTTAGTTTGTTGAATAAATAAACAACACAATAATATACGTCGTTTCTTTTTTCTTACAATCGTTAAGCTAACAACAACAGCTGATTAAACGATTGCGAATGTTGTTTAAAAAAAGTTACTGAATGGCAACATCGTTAATTTCGTTGTTAAAATCTGTTATCGATGCGATTAACGTAAAAAAAGAATAGTGAATCACACTACAGGTCATGAATTTTCGCACTAACATCTATGCCACTGACTTTCGCATCAATCGTTTTTCAAGTAACTTTCTGACACTAATTGTTAAGTAAATAAAGTGATATTTAAAAGCCATTATACTGATTATCATAGGTACATACATACATATGTTTGAAAATATGCACAAAGTTCAAATTTTATCATCAATCCTGCTTTTGGGAATTGGAAACTTGAAGCAAAATTTCAAAATCTCAATAAAACTTATATACAACAATTTCGATCGTAAAAAAGTGAAGTGAATTTATGATTAAAAAATACTTCTGTTATCTCAAAATAATTAGTTTTTACTTCCTTGATTAGAACGGAAAATGTCGAAACAAATTCAAAATGTCGCGTGAACGAACCATTGTGAATAAATTTATTTTGTAGTAAAATTATCAGTATGTTAAAAAAAAGTTTTTTTTTGCTTTCTTTGAATAAAAATACGATGAATATAAAGGGTCTAACTTTCTTAATGAAAATATGTTCCCAGTTTTTTTTTTCTACCACGTACAGATTTTTTTAATGGGCGTGGGTAATATTACCATCTTAATATGGACCGTTGCACCTGATTGTTTCACCATATCACAAGCACAGTTAGCCCGATTTTGATAGACGGAATTATCTGCTTCTCTATTTTAAAGTATTAGACTGGTATTTATCTACGACATTCCATTGCTTTAATCTTGATGCGAAAAGTTTAGACTTTGATAGTGGAGTCCTAAATCTTTTAATGAACTTTTACATAAAGATAACTAAGCGCCTATAGAGCAGTAACTAGATTGACATCGTAGTGAAAGAACATCTTCGTCATATACTAGTATGTCACTGTTAAGAGGCACTGGAAGTAAAACACAGTTGCTTTAAAGTACTGGTCGTCTGGCAGAAAAATATTTGGATATATGATTTTATTATCAGTCTTTCTCTTAAATCAAAACTAATAATAAAGTAATAATCATTTGAATGATGTCGTGGTTCACTACAAACCATTAGCGTCAAAAATGGGAACCTCTTCAAGTTCTTGATCAACTTGTACAACATATTTTTATTAAGGGAAGTTATTGTATGACGGTGCAAATTGGTTAATTCACCACAAATGTAACAAAACAAATCTGCATAATTATTGCAAGTTCTAGGCATTTGGTAATCTGAAATAAAATCATGGGGAACTTTTTAACGTGAAAGAATAAACTCCCAAAAATTATTTTTATTAATAAGTATGCAATATCCCGTGCAAACATAAAAACAAATCATAGTTGTTTTTATTTTTTGTAGCTTATTAATGTATGTATAAAATCTATTTTAACTTAAAGTTAGGTTATATTAAATTTCAGCTCTCTCTATCTATAGTGGAAATGCTCCATACAAATAAAATTTAACCCTCCCCCTATGAAAAGTGCCCATTATCCTCATTACTTATTCTCCAAGGCCTAACGATATACCAATTTTCAGCTCTCTAGCTATAGTGGAAGTGTCCCATATAAAAAAGGCCTAGCCCCCTCAAAAAACAAAAACACGTGTGGCTGCAACAATATTATTCCTGGCAGCTGGAGGTTTTTAAAGAGCAGTTGAAAATTACTTTTTTATAGGTGTAAACTAGAACACGATGTCTAAAGTGTGCAAATATGTAATTCAAGGGATAAAATCTTATTCAGCAATAAAATAAAAACAAATGTTACAGTTATCGACTAAAGCCTATGAAATGTGTTTGTTTTCAATAAAGTTGACCAAAAGTAGAATAAAAAAGTATTAAATAGTATATATAAAAATATTATTTTGCCATATGATAATAAAAATAAAATTTGAAATTAAAAAAAGAAATTCATTATACTACATTATTTCTTTTATGTTTACTAAATATTTTACTAAGTAAAATAAGATTTCGACAGCGTCTTGCGAATTTCAACACACCGCACTCGATATCGATTGACAGAATTTCAAAATAAAAAATTTAGCTCGCTATCGACTGACAGAATTATCTCCCAGTGTAACTCTCAGACTTGTTAACATAGATAAATAATATAAAATATTGCATCTACATTAAACCGAACAATGCTTGAAAAATACAGCTGTGCTGCTTTTGAGGCTTTTATATACTCATATGTATACATTACAAGTAGCAAACTGTAGTCTATAGATCTTTCTACAAAAGCTGGAAACTAAACAGTTGTCGACTAAACGAGTTTTAATTATGGCTTTTAATTCAGCTTGGGTTTTTGGATGTCTTTTGGCGGTATTTTTCATCACGTAAGCCCACAAACTTTCAATTGGGTTTAGATCTGGACTCTGAGCAGGAGTATCCAGCACTTTGCCGCAATTAAAAAGAAGCCACGTTCGGTCTTCTGCCAATGTTAAACCCAAATTTATTGGCGCTGTTAATTAAGTGGCACTTCAGTATACTCAGGTCCTGTTCCGCATCCATGGTGTTGTTAATAAAAGAAATTTTGCCTATGCCTTTACTAGATATTAACCCCCAAACCATTACAGAAAGTTTTCCAAACTTTACAGTTGGAATTATATTTCGATTTTCCAGTGCTTTTAGTGGTTTTCTCCACACTTTTTGGGGCGCATCATTATAGTAGAGCATCATTTTAGTTTCGTCGCAGAATATTACATCATCCCAGTAGTCATCAGGCTTTGAAATGTGCGTTATACTACAATTACACCTACGCAAAATCTAGTAGATTTCAGCTCAAATCTCGAAGAAAATCTCTGCTTTTTACACCATAGCTTTTTGACGTATTATAGGATTTCATTTTCATAACAAAAACAGCTGACTGAAGAAAGAATAAAAAATTGGCTCTAAACTTAATTAAATTCGTGCTACAATTGTTTTTATACACATAATTACATATGCAATATTACTTACACTTTATTTATTATTGTTTCATCCATATTGAAACCACTTATTTTAAACTTTTATTATTTTTTAATGTTGCTGCAAATATTTTGTTTCTTGTTCAGCGCTGTATATTTCAGTACATTAGAAAAAAATACATAGTTGCATCATTCAGTATTGCTAGATTTTGAGAGATTTTGCCAAAATCTAGTTCGTAAGTGGATTTTGTTTTGTATGGGTAATCTGGTAGAAATGAACTAGATTTCGCTCAAAATCTCATAAGTACCAGATTTTGCGTAGGTGTAAATTTAGTATTACAGCAAAGGACAATCGCTTTTCTTTGTGTTGCACAGTAAGCAGCGGTTTTTTTCGAGTAACTCTTGAAGAATAGTCGCTTTTTCTTAAGACTTGCCTTATTGTTTCGTGGGAAACTGTCACACCACATTCTTCTTTCAGCTCCCTTCCGAGCGTTCTCGTGGACAAAAAAGTGTTTCCATCTACCTTTCTTCGTAAAACGCGTTTGGTTCATTTTGAACTCTTGTGTGGCCGCCCGGTTGGAATCTTGACCTCTAGTCTATTTTCACTTCTAGCGCGATTTGAAATATTATAGACAATTTGTCTTGTTATTGAAAACATTTCCGACAATTCTTGTACAGTTTTTCCAATTGCGTGGTTGTAGTAAACCAACTGAATCACATCAATTGATGTCCTTTTGCCAGGCATTTTGAATATACTTTATTTAGTCAACACAAACATAAACTGACTAAAATCAAATGCCCATAGCTAGAGAAAAAAATTATTATACGACAGTAACAACTAACGGTACTTCGAAAAGAAATTGAGAAAACGACATTATGACAACAAAAAACCATAAATTGTAAAAACACTTTCTTGACACCAATATTTTACATTTTCTTCTGTTTTTGTTCTGGTAATTTTTATTAACGCTTTCATTTCTTTCTTTTGCTACCATTCATTAGCTAATACATATACTGACAATATTTTACTAACAAAATATTTTATAGAAATAGAAGAGACATAATATTTGCTACTGCAATATTAAATATACAAATTTTGTACTATGTTAAAACATTTTCTTGGCAAAGTGTATATGTATGTATACTATGTAATATTGAATAAGCATATCATCGTGGCGAAGTTATCTTCACGTATCTCCAAAATAATGTATTTTGCAAAATTGAATATAAAGTTTAAACAAATTATATATTAAAAAAGTGACATGAAAAAAGTTGTTCAATATTTTTGTCAGATGTAGTTCTTGGAATCATACAGCGACTATAGTAAAAATATTTAAAGTCATGTCTTGTATACGCCACTTTTTGTGAAGCTTTTTTTATTTTGTGGCATATGTATAGGTAAAATATGCCGACAAGCCCGCACTTATCTTATATGTACTATATTTGCATGTCTATACCAATGTAGAAGAGATAGAGACCTGGAGATTGTACAGATCGATAGATCTAAAAAAATTACCCTTGAAAATAGTCTTTTCTAATTTTGTTATTGGTTGTAAAGTTCATATCAATTTCAGGATTTATGAATAGACAATGAATGTATCTCTTATCCCAACATTTATCTCGATATTTTTTGTAGAATTCTGGAAGAATTAATTAATAAACTTAAAAGAGAAAACATAACTAAAGCATGTTAATTTTAGAAAGTGCAGCAATTCACAACACATACAACAAATTGATGGATATTCTCCAATGCTGAATGCAATTGAAAAGGTATTTTTAAAAATAAATTCAAAGCTCGAGAATTGTTGGCGTATTCTCTAAATAACCAGAATTTATTTAATATAACTGAAGAATCTCTAAGAACCATTACTCCTGGTGATTGTATCAATTACCATCAGTTGTTTTTGAGCAATCTTTACATTAAATTGTTTTATACGTTCCTACGATCCAAATGTATTAAAACGTTTTAAATAAAATGTTACGGATTCGGAAGAACTCAGAACGCATATACATACGCTCCTGTTTAACTATACCCACGTAAATTTTGTTGCTTATCGGGCCATAAGTTTTGATATTTTGTAGGTAAAAAACAAATATTACCAGCGGTAACGTGGTTAATTCAGCTCAAAAGCATATCAAAAATATTTTTAAAGTAATATACAACGATACTTTTATAATTTTTTCGAAAACTTAAGAAAATAAAGTTTTCAATTGTTCATTTATTTAACTATATCCACTTTGCATTTTAAAGCTTTTTTGATTTGCACATGTCGTGCCATGCGGCAAGCAAACTGGAAGAACCCACAACCGTTGCGGCCTTATGTTCCTTATAAGAATTTCAGGAAACAATATTATATACAACAAACCCTGCTCAGATACATAAAGGACAAACAAATTTATAGGCAAACTACAAAGGGAGAGTTGTATGTAACAGCTTTAACTCCGGCAGAAACGAGAAAAGTTCACAGAATCGCGTCGAATTCAATCCTTTCGATATTAGGATGGAAGCTGTCACAACAACAAGTATCTCAACAGTAGAGCCATCTAAGCTGTGTAAATCAGAAATGCAAGAAGTCGATTGCATTTTGGCAGGGAGCATATGACAGTGCATAAGATCTATAGTCGATATGTATTTGTCGCAAAATTATTCATGTCGTGCCATCCCGCAGGCAAAATGAAAAAAAAACACAACCGTTTGCGGTCGTATATTCCTTATAGGAATTTTAGGAAGCAATATTATATACACCAAACCCTGCTCAGATACATGAAGGACAAACAAATGTATAGGCAAAACTACAAATCTAAACTAAATAACTTAAGGCCTGCTTCATAGTTGCGTATGTGGTATGCGTATAATATTAAAAATTTTCCAAACCAAGCAAAACAATTTTATAGTGATTTAAAACGATTCGTTTTTAGTTAATGAAAAAAAGACTGCAAACATGTATTTCGTATTTAATTAAATATTTTCCAAACAGTTTTTTTTATGTACCGTATTTAAAAATAAGGAGACTCTCAACCTTTTCGGATTCTATTCTTCTTCTTTCCACTATTTTATTTCCAACTAAAAAAGATTCGGTCTGATGCTGCATTGCTGTATATTGCAATTCACAACTCTTGTTGCGAATTTGTACAATTGTGGATATTTATTGAAATGGTCTATTCATCACATTACATTAAAGTCTTCCCTTCTCATGAAATAAACATAATTGAAAATGCTAGGGGTTGGTTTGCCCGGAAGATGTATGAAAGATGAAGACACTTTAATGACAAGCAGTTACTTATTCAAGTGATTGATGAATGTTGGAAAGAAACATCATTGTACGGATATTTAAAGTTTTTTTTTATTTATTATTATTATTAATTACAAATTATATATTAACTTTTTAACGAGCAATGACATCATAGGCCTGCAGCTCGCAATCGAGTTTATGAATTTGTATGAATATAAAATAGTTATTATGTATTATTATTAAATTTCATTATATATAAATTAGTTTGTTTAAGGAATTGGGAAATCATAAGGATGTTGTTTGGGGATGGCTTAGAAAGATACGATTTATGGAAGATTTGCTTGCGTATGACACTATATTTCGGATATTCTACTAGTAAACGAAAAGGACCAGACTGTGGTACGCTGCATTTGCAGTGAGATAGGTTATTAATGGCAAGTAAGTATCCATGAGAGACTTTGGTATAACCAAGTCTGAGGCGAGTAAACTTTACTAGATCTAATCTGTTGGTTAGGTTGTTTATTGTCACACCACTACTGTTGATTGTCTTATACCAAGATAAGGTACTATTAAATATCTGTGCTCTGTCGATTGAGAAGTAGTGGTTGTATATGTATTTGTTTAGATCATTACGAGCAA
Source organism: Phania funesta (assembly GCA_963932375.1). Taxonomy (NCBI): domain Eukaryota; kingdom Metazoa; phylum Arthropoda; class Insecta; order Diptera; family Tachinidae; genus Phania; species Phania funesta. The sequence continues at coordinate 33,414,011 of OZ010655.1, read as the reverse complement.
TATTAGGAATGGTATGAAGAGGTGATGTTGTTGCGCTCTTAGCAGTTTGATCAGCAAGTTCATTACCTTTAATGTTAGTGTCCTGGTACCTAAAGAACTAAAATGTTCGGGTATTTCTCAATTAATATGTTCCTTACTTGTTTTGCATATATGTTATTGTTAGCAATATTTACAATAGATTTTATTGACGACAAAGAATCAACAAATTTACCCACTTGTGCCTTTATGTATCCTACTGCCTCATAAATAGCAATTAATTCTGCCGTATAAATAGAACTGTGTGTATGGGGAGTAACGCTGTTTTTATAACTTCATGTTCCGCAGTAATACTGAAAGATACTGAGTTGCTAGTTTTTGAACCGTCAGTTTAAATAAATTGATGTGAGCAAAATGTATGCTTTATCTCGTTAAAAAAGGATATGAATTAAAGAGCATTGGTGGATGAACTTTTAAACTTTGCCAATGTGGTGTCAATTATTTTAGTATTTAAGGTCCATGGAGATTGATTTACCTGCTTTCGTAGGACGACTTTTATTGGTATGTTTAGCGAACGGCAATTTTGAATTACCCGATATATTGTTGATGGCACTCTGGTATTTTCTTCACCTTGGTTAGTTAGTTAAATGATTTTTTGGTGCATACCCGTAAATAAGTAGCTCGTAATTTATTTTTGATCAAATAATTGTTTTTACAATGTAGGTAAGAGTTTTTGGGCTACATTTAAATTTAAGGTTGGACAAACTTTTGATAATATTAAGAGATTAGGAAGGAAATATGGTCTCTTCATTTGTGTCTTTTATTGAAAGTATTCTTAGTGTATTAACTACAACTATGTTAATAAACCAGAATGTACTCTACACTTACACTTTTTCTTCCTACATATGTGCAGGTATTTGCATTTTGTGTTTGATAAAGTTGCACCTGAGAATTGACACAAGTTATTTATATTGTCGAAAAGAGTATTCAAATTCAAAACTGGATTTTTCCCTCGGACTTAATAATAATATTGATATCGTTTGCGTACGCAGAGAGGACAATGTTTTCACATATTGAATTAAACCATAAAGTTTGTTGTACGTTATTAAGAATAAAATTACTGAAATGGGTGGTCCTTGTGGTATTCCATTCTGTATAGGGAGAATCGAAGACAGTTTGTCACCTATTCTTACGGCTATCTTTTAGTTGGTCATACAATTATAAACGCATTTAAAGAATTTTGGTCCTAACTTCGTTCGACAAGTTGATCTATAACGGAGTGTAAGTCAACAACGTCGCAATAAATATGAATCAAACGTCGACATCAAACTCATACCATCACAAATTTGGTTTATTTTTAGATCACCTCAGTTTGATTCATAATTTAAGAAAATACTTGTAATACTTACAACTGATTCAACTCATCGATGTATGTTTACATGAATATGAATGTAACAATAGGTGTAAAAGAGTAGAAAAAATAAAACCAATATGAAATATGCAACAAAAATTATTAGTTAGAATGGAAGGTACGGCACTAAGGCAACAAAGCAAACACATAATCTCATAATGATTATTTTAATATTCGTATGCGAATCATACTTATTTTTCATCTTCTATATGCGTTGAGTGAAGTAGAGTCAAAGTCAAGATCATAAATAAGTATAATGAATACCTCAAACTTTTGAGTGGCGATGAGGCTCGATAACATTGTATTAAGTATGAATGCGCATAAGTACAAGAAAAATATGAAACATGATTCAACTCTACTTCTTCAATACTTATGTAATCATTTATACATAAATTTTTTCGGATTTGTTCGTTAATATTTATTTTTTGATAAGTATACATTATCTTGTTCATGGATACACATACATATGTACATACATATCGCACACACACTTCGAAGGCGACACAACTTAAAATCTTGGATGGATAAACCTTATTATTAATTTATTTACCCATGTAAATGGTTTAAAAACTCACTAAGTGCAATGCAATCGTTTTTTATTTTATAATGAATGAATAACAATCAGTTTTTTTTAACTTTATCATTGCATTTGCTTACATTATATGTGCGATAGCTACATTAAAAAATATTAAATAGCAATACGCTTTAAGTAAAAAAATGTTATAACAAAAATATAAGCACATTATCTATTATATGTAATAATCAGTATACATTGCATGCACGTTAATACATCATATGTACATAAGCAAGCCTTTAAAAATCCATACTACAAGCACACGTTACAAATATATATTATAGATAAGAGAGTAGAATTTTACAATGTACAACAAAAATTTTCTATTTTTTATGAATTATTCAAAATCGCAACAAGTTAATGCCATTATAAATCCGCAAACACTTAGGTAAACTTTACTCAAACAATCATGTGATTCCATGGTATAATAAATTTCATCTAAAACAGTTTATTATTTAAATTAAAAATGTAAACTTGTATAGTAGTTAAAATAAAAGTACCATTTGTTTTATTGTTGGAAAAATCAGCATTAACAAACAGTTGAAGACCGCATGTATTATAATAATTAAATAATTTGCAATTATTTTATGCGTGATAAGTTATATTCAAATTTAACTACCCGAGACTAATACTATATTTTGAAGTTTTCTTTGACCTCCGTATAATTTTCCCTTTCAAAAAATGCATTTAAAATGCATAATAACAGTATTTGCCGAAACATTAATTTATTTGGATTAACACAGTAAAAAATAACCAATATATACATTATAACCAATATAAAAAATAATAATTATTTAATATTTTTTTAATTAAGAACGCAAGTTAATTAGGTAAAACTAAGAACATATCCGTTGAATAGAAAGAAGCTATTGAAATTTGATGTATTGTAATAAAAATTACTAAGAAAAAACAAATTTCATTCGTAAGTACGGCAACTATAGTGAAACGACACTATAGTGCTCTTTTTCTCTATCCGTCTCGTTCCCTCAGAACCTTAGTTGGTTTTTGTTTTTATTTTGATTTTCTTGCCGTGTTTATTTTTGGTGCTATTAAAGCACATTTTTTTTGGTAAGTAAACACATTTTAATTTTGTTTAATATTATTTTTTTTATTAAAACAAATAATGAAACTTATTAACAATATTTTTATTTCACTTTTTAAAATTTGCACTTATTCACATTAGATTTTTATTTTGTTTATTTTCCTGTATTTCGTCACAAAATGCTATATTTGTCTCTTTTTTAACAGAACCCAGAGTAAAAAAAACTGAGTTTTTTATTATTTGTATGTCATAGTTTTCACCTCTGGTTACCCTGTGCTAGAACAACAAAAGAGGCCTACAACAAAGAATTATATACGATATAACCATAGCAGCAAACAACGGTTACAAGAAAGACACTGTAGACAAAATCAAAAAAGAATTTCAGACTCAGAGAACTTTAAATTACACTGGAAAATCAACACACAAAATAGCCAACTTTTTCAAGAAATACAACATAAATATAGCATTCAAAACAAGAAACAACCTAGTACGAATATTACAAACCAACACAAACACAGACGACCAGCTATATAAACAGGGGGTTTGGAAACTGACGTGCATCTGTCATCACAGCTACATAGGACAAACAGGACGCAAAATAAAAACAAGATTTCGGGAACATAGAAGAGACTATAACAAGAAGTTGCGTAATCCCGGCTCGACAACTGAATCTAACTTCGCTAACCACATGTTCAACAACAAATGTAATCCAACGCATATTAGAAAAACGATAAAACTACTACACACACAGCGCAAAGGACGACGACTAAACATCCTAGAAAACATGGAAATATAAAAACATAAGACATTTGACGGACGTATCATAAACGAACAAAAAAATGAACAAGATTCACCAAAAACAATAAAAACACATTACAAAAATATTCAAGAAATTCATAATTCAATAATCACTGACTTCTTTCAACCCCAACAAAAAACACGTGCACATATCGTCCGAACCACCAATTCTGTCGCAATAAAATAGTAATCAAAATGGTCTACTAATCTACACAAAAACACCCGGCCTGCTACCAGGTCCCAATTACAGATGACTACGTGAAAAAATAGTGCCTATAACATCTACCTGGCATCCGCAAACACATGCAATACAAAGCAATAAAACAGTCATCACTTACATTTACCAATCCGTACAAAACACCCAACTTACGGCCTTTACATGCTACATGTTCAAAGTTCTCAGAACGAAAAATGACACTGAAGATGGCACATAGCCGAAACCGGTTTGTCTCCAAACCAAACTTGACAAGGTATGACGGAAATTCGTTCCAAAAATCTACATCAAAACATCCTGTTGGAATATCAAATCAAGAATCAATATTTTTTATGATGTGAAGGACAATTGTTGAACGTGTAAAAGTAAATTTTTCAGGGTGCACTGGGCGTTAATTGTGGAATGTAAAATTTGTCAATCAATGTTGTTGGGAATCATTTTTTTTTTGTTTTGAAGAATATCAAATTATATGAATTCAAAATGCGACCTTTTTCGGTTTCAAATCGTTTCACTTTCATTATCAATTTCCGTGAATAATTTTCCTGTTTAAGCTTTTTTAACATAATAATTTTTTGTATGTGTTGCTCGCGAAAACACTTTGAAAATCAGCTCTTTTATGATTTTGTTATGTCATATGTACGTTTGAACCAGGGTAGACTAAACAGGTAAACTCACCAGGGCAGTAATTTTTTAAAATGATTGGATGTAAAATTCCATATAAAAAATGTTTCACCATTTTCCGATAAAGTTTTTATATATGGAGTTTGACATCCGCAAAGAATCCGGAAATACTTAACATAAAAATTATAAAACTTTACATTCCATATGACTTGTACACGTAATTAAATACGTGCTTAGGTACGTCAACGAAATATGCATGTATACTCGTTGATAATTTTATAGTTATATATATCTTCGCTTTCTGATTCATTTATCCCAAAAAAAACTGAAACATACATGTTTCCACAAAACACAAAATATGAACAGCTGTAAATTGCAAAATAACTAAATGAAATGAAAATAATATGAAAGTAAATAAATTTTTAGATATAAGTTTTTTTTCTTTTATATTCAGAAAGAAAATTTTTTGGATACGTTAAAATTTTATTAGACAATTATCTGAATGGAATGCATTTTCTATGCCGCTACATACGTTTTCAACAGTTTTCGTGGCTGATCTACTAATTTTGTATCAACTGTAAACATCATCTATTAAATCCAGCACTAAAGACAAATAAAATACGAGAATTTTTCATGTTATAGCTATTTTCTTGGGTGAGAACGAAGCTTACAACACTCTAACTTTTTTGTTATTGAATTCTTTGTTGGCTAAAAGCAAATTGCAAATGGTATCTAATAAAAATTGTAACTTTTGCTGTATTCAAAGTTATATCAAATAAATTATCTTTGTTAACAGAAAGTATAAAGAAAACGATCTTATGCCTAAAAATTAAATTACTTCTTTATATTGAAAATAAAATATTTTTAATGATCGAAAATTTTAAAAACATAATACCTACATTTTTTCAAATTAACTTCCTTGTTCCTTAAGATCAGGTTTATTTTTTGTTAATTATGAATGGGTTTTACGTGATTCACTCATATATTCGTACATGCATTAATTTGTATTTCATTCATTCAAACACACATTCATACAATGGCCTAAAGTTAACAAATTTATATAAATTATAAGACAACCTCACTGTAGTACCGTTTGCAAAGACATTTTGAGTACAATAACATTAATTCATTTCCAAATAGAGTATTTTCTTTAGATTAATCTGTTTAAAGCCCTATTTTTGGGCTATACATACTAAGGGAAAGTAGAGTGACTGTAATTGTGCTCGAAAAAAACAGTAAAATTAGTTTAGATGGTAGAAAATTGAAAAATACTTTCTGAATTACGGGCCCCTAAACTTTTCATATAAACATAGGATTGTGTATTACATTTCAGAACATATCAAAGTAATATTGGTATCATTTAAACCCTTTTCTAAATATCTTTTAGGGAATGCAAAATTTAAAAATAAAAAAATGTACCCCATGAACTCCCGACTCAATTGAAAGACATTTTTATATCACACTGCTAACGCGCTCTAAGCGTGTATGTATATTGATATAAAAATGTAATAAACGAATAAAGTTATAAATAAAAAATAAATAAAACGTAACATACATATGTGTATGTATGTATACGTATATACAGTATTGTGCAAAAAAACAACAAACTTCGCAAAAATATAAATATATATATATTTTTTCTAATGGAGTTCATTTTCAACAAAAGTATGTTTGCATGATTTATTTATATTTGTTTCCTTTAAACAACAAGTTAATTGAAAACGAAATTAAGCTGTTTTTATGTTGAGGCATAGTATACTTAGCGTGCGGAACCACTTTCGATTCCAGAATGGTAATTTATATGAAGCGGTTTCTACCAATTTTTTAAAATGTTACTCCGTTCGCCGTTTACACCATCATGTTGTCTTTCCCATACTTAAAACTAGTTGTGTAGATATACAATCCAAATTTATTAAGTTGAGTTTTGGTTCGTCATTGAATAGAACAGTTTTCCATTTCTATGCGGCCCAATTCTGGTATGTTCTTGCAAAATGAAATATTTAATAATAAGAAACAGCAACTGATTACATGAAAAACATGGTTATGCTAACTTTTATTAATGTGCTTTTTAGACAATAGTGGTTTACTGGTCGGTCTTTTATTTGTATTTTCAGGCACATTTCAATTTAATGTCTTTACAACCTTACAAGAAGAAACAATTGGATTTTTTTTTAATGGACCAAATTTTCCTATCGCCACGTGTGGCATTTTTTGTGGACGCCCTCCTAAATGATTTACAGTTAAATATTTGGTTGACTTGTTCTTCTTTATTGATGCGTTTAGATATACGTTTCAGAAACAAATGCTTGCTCCTCTCCTTTTTTAAAACTAACTATTTAAGATTTCAAAGTTTCGGAATATTTGCCTCTAGCGATTCTTTTAATACCCACCAGTTTGAATAAAGTTTATAAAGTATTTTTAAAAACTCATATAAAGAATAATGAACCTTAATTAGATGGTTGAACATTGGAAATGTACCGTTATTTAAATCATTTGTGTATTTTGCACAATTTCTTTTTAGAAATTCGGAAATATTTGTTTTTGTTTTTGATATTAATATTGGAAAATGAGTAAGTCTATTTGTTTTCTGTTATAATCGCTTATCAAAGTGAAGAGAAAGAGCTTATTAAAATAGGCAAATGTGCAAAATATATGATATATTTTAATGTTAAATATATATTTTGTTGATTTCGTTTTGCACAACACTGTAATGTATACAAAATAATCGCATATGTAATAATTTTGGGGGAAAAATATATCCTCTATGGTATAACCAACACTGGCTTCGCTTACTAAAGGTTCCCTGCATAGACCGCATTCGGCCAGATTGAAAGATTTTCTGGAATATGGTATGACCAGGCTTTCTTTACTAAAAGCTCTGCATTTATAATTGGTATGACCAACGCTAATTTCGCTTATTAAATATTCCCTGCATAACCGGATTTCGGCCGGGCGCAAGGTTTTTCTCCTATATTATATGACGAAAATCTAATACAGATTTCCTGCATAATGTATAATTCAATACATGAAAAAAATGTTCAGATTTTTAATAATGAAATTTCAAAATTTAAAGAATATCTTATAATTTTCAGCACCACCTAAATTTCTGTTTCTTTAGAATGGAAGTTACCACCGTGTACCTGAACCGTGTTTAAACTACTTTCAACTTTTATTTTTTACGGAATGGCCGAAATTGCCACAAAAAAGCAAGTCAATAAATATGTGTTTTGAATCTCAAACGTACTGCAATATAAGTTAAAAAATAGTTTTATTCCTTGGTTCGGCAAATAAACATCAGTTCTTTTATTTTTTAACAACTTTTGTGCAATCACAAAAAAAGTTTATAAAATTGGTGTGATATCTACCTTGAATTGAACAAAATTCAGATCCCATGATGGTCTTATTAGTTTTAAAATTTCCTTTGCACCTTGAATAACAGCACTTTCATCGATTTGTATCTGCACAAAGGGTACTATAGCGGCACCAGATATTTGAGATGACGAATGTTGATGTTGAACTGATAAATGATTCGGTACTGACGTTGCTAGGTTTTTCGATGAGCATATGCCATTACTATTACAAGACTTGTTGAATTCTGATGTAGAAGAAAGTTTTTCAAGATTTGGAATACATTGGATAACAGTTGCAGTGTTCTCCGTACAATTTAATTTGGTTTCTGTTCCCATGCTATTTAAAAAACTTAAAATAATAACCGTTGTGTTTGATCTGTATAGTTTGAACAATTTATTCACAGAAATATCAGTTTTTGTAATTTCAAAAGCACTTATATACGTCAAAAATATAAATCTATTTGTAAAGTAAAGTTGAATCTTGTTTTAATAAAAAAAAAAAATCGTCATCAAACAGGAGGTAAAAATACACAGCCAAGCTCAAAAACAATAAACAAACAACCGTATACGCAACATTCGCACAGAAAGTATGTATGTTTTATTGATATATGTATGTAATCTCCTTGTGTGTTGTTGTTTTATTGGATGTAGATATGTTAATTGTTTCTAAAATCTATTTATATCGATTTTTCACGTAATAATTCTCTGGTCTTTGGTTTATGCTTTTTTTTCTTTCGCTTCGTATTTTGTTCCAACTTATGCTTTTTACAATAAATAATTTCCAGTTAAACTAACTTTTTTGCAAGTTTTTAAATGATTTTAACAAACAAATATTCTGCAGTCTGAAGTAAATGCAGCAGAACAAGATATTTAATAAAAAAAAAAAGACCATCAAAACACATTGAAGTACGTCGAAATGATTTTTAAAACTGTGAGTTTCTGCGATTTGCACTTTATTAAGTAAATATTCTACAGTGTTGCCATAAGAGAATATAGGAAGAATACTAATAATAAATTTACATTACACCGAAATCTAGCAATTTGATTTAAAATCTTTTTTTCTCTATATCATTTACACTGCAAGATTTGAAATACACAAAACCCTCGAGTTTAGGGCACAAGAAAACAGGAAATATGAAAAGCTGTGCTACGCCGCACACCTCGTTAGATTACACCGTAATTACTGTGAATTCTTTTCTATACAGCGTAGTATATATTGGTATTTTACATGACATTTTGCTGCTCGCACAAAAATGTGGCTAGCCAAGGCCGTCGCTGTGCATGGTTGCTTCATGTTTAAACACAATTGTCCCAATAATAGTTCAAACTACTCTGTTATGACATTAAACAAACAAAATACACAGGCAAAAGAAAAAGTATGTTTGTGTGTGTGCGCTCGTCTGTAAAGCTGGATTCACCCATAATGTCCGAACCAAATTTTTGTGCGCACAACATTTTTTTTATATGAAGTTTGACGACTCTCTTCAAGAGAGAGAGAAAATATTTTGTGCGAACAGCTCTCAGCTTGAATTGATTTAATTTTATATTTTGTCCAGACCAAGGTGTATTTATTTACTAGGTGACCTCGCTACGACGACAATTACAACAATACAACAACAGCAGGCAATTTTGTTTGTGTAATGTGCCTTGTTGCTGTCAAACACATTTGTATAAAGAAAGAAAATTAAAAGAAAAGAAGGAGAATAAATTTTGTTTGGTGAGTTGCATAAATTGTATGTATATTTTATAAAATTCATAATTTAAATAGTTTAATTATTATTTTTATAGCATATACATACGTGGATACATTAATACATGGATATTCGCCATGTATTAATCCAACAGCAACCCCGGCTAGATATGCCTGAATTGTTGTGGAAGGCGTATATTGATTTTGAAGTAGCACAGAGAGAATCCTAATTAGCACGTCAGCTTTATGAAAGACTATTGGAAAGAACACAGCATGTTGAAGTATGGAAATCTTATGCTAAATTTGAATTAACAGCACAATTAGCAGAAGATGACGACATGAATGTACGTTTGGCCACACGAATAAAAGGAATACGTTAAATTCCAACTTTGCATGCTCATTCAGTGTCCAAAATAGCATATAAAAACTATTTCTAAAGTAACGGCAACAAAGAAACTTATTGATATAATTTGACCACCGTAATCAGCAGCATCCACAACATAACATTTTTTGGAACGACATAACTTAAATGCTTGTCGATGGTATCCAATAAGAAGCTGCTGGATAGTTATTAGTGTGTATAAATTTCGGTTCCAGTGTTAATACAATGTGTTTTTGTTATTATCTTATATTCGAAGTGTATGTTGTATCAATTTAAGACTAAATAATATTTTATTATACACATAGGTGTTGTTTGTGCTTTAAAGGGTAAATAGTATGTATTAAAAATTAATATTGCATCGATTTGATTGACTGATTGGGGGTTTTCACATTAGACTAATTTTTAAGCCGCACTACTTTTGTTCTTTCGTATTTACACTAGACTAATTATGCTGGCATAAAATTGTGCACGTATACACAGTTTTGTGTGTGTTAGTATTTTCTTTGTTTATTTCACGCAGAACCTGTTTTCATAAGTGTGTATGGGTTAGTTTTGTTCTGCTTGTGCGGGGTTGAAGCTGGTTGAAAAATTGTGCCAACCAAAAACCACTCTCTTCACCGAAAAAGCCAATAAACTGAGATTTTATGCCAGCACAATTAGTCTAGTGTGAAAACCACCATTGATTGGATAAATGTTGTCTGATTGATTGGATATTTTGTTTTATGTTGCCGTCGTGAGTATGTAACTTTATTAATTCTCTTATTTTTTAATGTTAAAATTAAAAAGTTATTAAAGTAGAAAAATAATAATAAAAATTTGCAAAGTTTGAAATATTTGTAGTTTTATTTTGTGTTTTTTTCTGTTCTTATATAAAACACTTATTCGGCTGGTACTATTGTTTGATCTGGATCTAAAAAATGTAGCCCTTATAATAAGTATCTTTCAGGCATCATCCATTTTAAAGAAGTTCAGAAAAGTACTACACTAAAGACTCGTAGAAAAAGAAACCTCAAACCTAAATAACTGATTTGATGTAAAACTGAGTTTTAAACAAATATCTCTTTTTTAAATATTTTTGGTGGTCCTGAAAAGGACCGATTGGTGTTTGATGACGATGCAGCTGCAGTTTAATATATTCCCGTGTTTTTGGAACGTCCTGCAGTGCACTTGGAACGTCCCGCAGTGCACAAAATCCCTGAAATGAATATATTTAATAAAAATTAATTATAAAATAATTTTATAAAATGAAATTAAATAAAATATTACCTTAGTAAACTACAACTTTACTTTTAGAAGTTTCTTACAGCCTAATATACGCAGACCTTGAAGCCACAGTAGTTGTCAGTTCTTTGACGGTAAAGAAACGCAACCCATGCTGCGAAGTGCCCGATGGCACCAACACGAATGGTACATTAGTATCTATTGGACATAAGGGCACTTCATTTGTATGCATTTCACTAGCTATTGTTTGTATTTCACTAGTATGCATATTCTCCTGCTGTTGTACTACAGGAATAGCCTTGGGCATTAAAAAACGTCGGCTTCCCGCGGTTATAATATTCTCCTTTGAAAAATGGTCGATACATATGCGGGTGCTTTTAACAAATTTTTTTTTTGCACACCTTGCTCCACAGATCTCTTCTTTCTTGGTCTTGTGGAACACTAAAAAATGCACCACTACCAGGACCAAGTTTCTTTCCACACAATGGACAATAACAATGCATGTTTTCAATATTAGGAACAAATTGTATGCACAAATTATTATGTTGAGTTGGCACAGTTTTTAAACAGTCACTTTTTAGAATTATAAATTTCTTGTACAAATTACCAATTTATTTATAAATTTTGTACAAATTAGAACACGAATTGGTCATATACTTTTTGTTTTTTCACTTTAATTTATTTATACACAAACTATAAAAACACTAAGGCACTTGAATCAATGAGAATTGAATTTAAATGAATTTTTTTATTATTCGTAAACACAACAAAATAGTTTGACATTAGAATGGTAGCACAAAGGAAAAAGAAAGTTTAAGCAAAAAATTGTCACATGCACTAGTAATGTCACCTAGTTTAATATGCCTTGGTCCAGACAAACTTGAACTGAGTTGCCAATAAGTAAAATTTGTCATCTCAAAGCTGAATTGAGTTGCCCATTTACATAAAATTTGAACAATTTTGTTTCGTATTCCAATTCAAAGTGTATGCAAAATGGAAAATAATAATTTAATTGCTCAAAAGCTTATCGAGGAAATGAAGAAGCCTGAAAGGGAGTGTATGTATGATATGAGCAACAGCTCATACAAAAATAACCACATACGGCAGCATTGATTGTCCAGACAAAATGTTCGAAATGGGGGAATGGTGTTTCAGAAAACTCTCACTAAAATAACTTTTGTCCGCACAACATTTTTGTTCGGACATCATGGGTGAATCCATCTTAAATGCCCGATATAAACTATGCTGAGCACATGAAAACACTGTCTATGACAAACAAATAATTATGCACAAACTGAATAGAAACATCTACACGTATTCTCCACACTGAAGACAACGAACAAATTTCTTTTCGTTATTCTGCCGACGCTTGTCCCATGTGGATACAAATCTTATAGAACGAAAAATAACACTGAAGATGGCACATAGCCGAAACCGGTTTGTCTCCAAACCAAACTTGACAAGGGATTAAGGAAATTCGTTCCAAAAATCTACACCTATCTTACACTACGTCTTGATTAACCATAGATATGCTCTGACAACGTACAGATTGCTGTTCGCACATGGATTTGGCTCGTGAACACCGTCGCTGGCACAATAAAAAATGTATTTGTATTGGCTCGTCTGTAGGCAGCCGTACAAAAAATATGCAGAGCATTGAAACAATCTCGATGAGACACAAAAAATTATGCTCAAACTGAACAGTAGCATCTACGCGGACAAATTTATGGCTAGTGTAAGATTACCTTATCGCAATAAGGGAACAAAATTCACTTTATGGTAAGGATGAATTAGTGATCGGTAGGAAGAAAACATATCTATGTACATGATATAACAATTCCAAAGCACAGAAATACTGTTGCTGTCCAAAAAAAAAGATGCCTTGCAATTAAAAACGTACACAAAAATGTATTGGAAAAGAAGCAAGAGTTAAAATTGAATGTAAAAGAAATAATGATACTCGCCAAAAAAAATGCCATTGGGTGCTTCAACTACTCGAGATTTGTCTCAATTTAACATTGACAGCAAATATGGCCGCACGGTTTCATAAACTGTGATGAACACGAACGGCTCTTGGTACCACCACACACCGGATATTCGGGTGATTTCTTTAAGAATATTGCCGGTGCTTTACTAGGTGTAGCCGTTATGATGAAAAGTAAATCGAATCCCGACGTATTAAATTTGGAGAAGAGTACATACATCTTTGATTTTATACTTTTAATTTATAACACCGAAGATGATTTAAAAAAAATTTTACATATCATCACCTAAAATGCGAACGGCCCTATCTAACATTTTTATAATTTTACAGGAGAAGCAAAAAACTACTTAAAATGAAAAGTATAATTTTAATCAGCTAGTTTTTTACCAATATTAATAAAAAAGAACAGACAAATCAATAACTAATAAAATAAAGTGAAATTTTCCAATATTTGAAGATCTATGTTAGTTAGGTCATTTTGTTATATATTTTTCAGAAACCAACGGCCCTAACTACATACAAATTTAAAACAGCTTTATTATAAAATTCATTATTTTAATTTGTTTAATGGAACGATATTGAATTAATTTGTTATGACATGGTTCTTTATTTTAAATATAAATATCTATGTTATTTTTCAATTCATTTAATACTACAATATAAAGAAAACAATAGGTATTGTATATTACATAAATCAATTCATAAAAATTAAAGATAATTCCTGTAAGGATAAACTACGAAAATGAGATAAAAAGATTTGATTTGAAAAATATAAATTAATTTCAAAGGTTATATTATCATAAAAAGAATGAGAATCTTCTGGTAACAATGGTTTTAGATCCTGGAGATGCTGCCATTTCTTTTTTGAAAGTTTTAGTCTTTGTTCGTACAGCTTCAGAGGTAAAACAATATTTGAACAGAATTGGAATAAGTGGTACCTACCCATGGTCGTATCATTTTTTCCGATAAACCCAATGTGGACAAGAACATTTGTCTACATACTTGTATACGATTTGTGTCGTGCTTTAAAAAGTAATATTTTGTGATCAATCGCTTAGAGTTCTCAACAGTAATTCGCTGCCTTTCCGAACATTCAACGAGGCTTTGGACATAAATCTTTTAGTTAATCTACGACATGAGTCAAAAATTCCTTTACGGATTGTTTCGGGAAAATGGGAACAATGTCGGGTTGAACTCTTTTCGCAAAACTTTGACTTACACGCAACCTTCATTTCTCTAGATTTACGCACACTGATTATGTTTCCTTTAGAGACTCCTTGGTATTCCCTTCCTTCCATTCGGTTTTTTTTGTCTACAATGTCTCTTATTTTTCTCAGGCTTTTTAAAGTTGGTCTCTACATTATAATCTATATCTGACATGTTGTCTTTTATTTTTTTTCAGAAATAATAAATACAACACCTTTAAGATACAACTTTTATATTTTGTTTAATTAAATAATAAAACATTATGGCGTTTTGACAGTTGACAATATTGTATACATTTTATATTATAAAAAGTTTACTTAGGTCTTTTTGCGTTTATTATATAATTACTCTTGTAGATAGGACCGTTTGTTTTTTGATAATAAAATCGCTAATTTTAGACGGAGGAGCCTAAATTTGTTAGTGAACCTTTGTTTTGATATACTTTATGGGAATTAATGAAAAAGTCGATTTTGATTTTTTTGTTAGTTAGGGCCGTTTGCATTTAAGTGACGATATACAGATATGCCGTTTTAATAAGTGAAAATAAAAGTTTCCATTTGTTAGCTGTGGAAATTAAGGCTCCATCTTTGCGCATCCAGAAACAACGCAACAAAATAAAATATAAAGCACATAGCAAAAACGAATTTTGTTTCAAATCTATTCACCCAATACGTATACATATAATTGCAAGTGCGCAATGATTCTTTGGCCGAAATCGAAATAGACCCAAGAATTTGATGCTTCGGTTAACACTTTCTCTCAGGCTTATTGCAATGACAATTGTAATTTCAATTTGGGTTCCGAATCTGAGGTGAGATGGTTTAAGATTTAATTACTTTATGTTTAGGTTTTTATTTTTTAGGTGGGCTTTCGGAAACGTTTGCATTATGTATTGACCTGTTGTGTTTTGTCTGTTTGGTCTCGCGTGCATACGTAATGCGAGCAATAAAATGCAAGTTATACACATGAAAACCACAGAAGTTGAAAAAAATCGTAGGTACATAAAAAATAAGAACTTATTCAAAAAAAACCTTTTGTAAAAGCTGTTTTTTGTTTTTGTTTTTAATAAACGGTAATTGCATACCCGATACAATTTGTTGTTAGGGTGATATGTAATAAATTTTAAACCCACATATTTTCGTAAAATTTGAAGTTTAGTAGTGTATAACTTTTAAAGATTTTATCTAGAGAAAACTAAAAGTGTCTTCTTTAAGCCTATATATTACTGTTGCACCCGCCTGTAGAACGTTTTTTTTTTAATGAAAATACTCGAATTTGTACCAAAATTGCTATTATAATTTAAACCATATAAATGCTATCCTACCTGAACAAAATGAAAAGAACATAAAGAAATAGAGATGAATATTTAAAACCAAATATGGTAAACTCCAGAACGAAAAATGACACTGAAGATGGCACATAGCCGAAACCGGTTTGGCTCCAAACCAAACTTGACAAGGGATGACGGAAATTCGTTCCAAAATTCTACATCCAAATAAACAATCGAAAGTGCAAATAGAAAGTAGCAAAACTTATTATGTTGTTTTCCTGCAATTTTGTATAGTTAATCGATTTTTGAATATTAGATTAGGTAGACTGGTTGCTGAGAAGATTATAGCTATAAAGCATTTTCATGCTTAGCTGAAGGAAAATAAAGAAGACATGGAGATGTCCAGAGCGGAGTAGTTAATTTTATTCGAAAATTAAGGATTTAAGTAGGTAACCTAAATTAGCTTTAAAAATTGTATATTGTATATACATGAACAATAACTTGAAAATAAATTTTAGTTTCATACATACATATTTTAAAAGATTGATAAATTTTCGCAAGTCTTACTCTATAGTCCTATAGCAAATACGTTACTTTCAGCTTAATAAAAATATGGACAGTTTCTAAAAGAACTGACTAAGAATATTTTAAAAACAAAAATGAGGAAGGTGTTCTGAGCTACATTCAGAGATAATTAAACTTAAATTCTTACCCGCTTTTGTCAAAGATTTGAAAAAACGCAACAAGGAGTTGACTGGACTAAAAATTTTATGTGCTTTGCAAAACGGTTACAAGGTAAACTTATTCGGAAACAACAAGTAAAAACAGTGGTGGAAGACCACAAAAATCGCAAGATAAGAGTAGCGATAGATATAGTATGCGAAAACTGAATATTATAAATGAAGAAATCGGATGTGAATATATTAAAGCTAGTTTGCTTTACCAATTGTAATACTACATTTACATCTACGCAAAATCTGGTACTTATGAGATTTTGAGCGAAATTTAGTTCATTTCCACCAGATTTCCCATACAAAACAAAATCTACTTACGAACTAGATTTTGGCAAAATCTCTCAAAATCTTGCAATACTAAATGATGCAACTATGTATTTTTTGCTAATGTACTGAAATATACAGCGCTGAACAAGAAAATTTTGACATTTGTAACAAAAAAAAAGAGCGCGGTAGAAACAAAATATTTACAGCAACATTAAAAAATAATAAAAGTTTAAAATAAGTGTTTTCAATATGGATAAAACAATAATGAATAAAGTGTAAGTAATATTACATATGTAATTATGTGTATAAAAACAATTGTAGCACGAATTTAATTAAGTTTAGAGCCAATTTTTTATGCTTTCTTCAGTCAGCTGTTTTTGTAATGAAAATGAAATAATGGATACGTCAAAAAGCATTTTAGTAAACGGCAGAGATTTTCTTCGAGATTTGAGCTGAAATCTACTAGATTTTGCGTAGATGTAAATGTAGTATAATCGCAAAAACAACTAACGAAAGTGGATATCATTCAAAAGGCTTTTTCCATTACTCCAGTGAGAGAAAACGGATCCCTAAAATCATTCTAACACCAAACGAGAAAAAACAGTTCACAAATGAGGAAACACACTATTTCTGGAATTGAAGTTAACAAAGCAGCAGTATACTTAGCTCAGATTGCGTACAAAAAGCCTCAAATTTATACACATCATATGTTGCGAGTGGAAAAACGTCGTGAAACCACCTAATCGTAATGCCCCAGAAAAGCAAGAAAATAAACACATGCGGCAAATTGTTTCCAAGTGTGTGTGTTTTTGTATTTTTGGTTCGCCGTTTCTCGTCTTTATTTACAAAATTATATTGCTATAAATGTCAGTGGATAAGAAAAAAATTTATATTAGAATAATTAAATAAATTCTACAAACGGAAAATTCTTTCATATACTTACATGTGCAATTTCCTTTTGTTTCTATTTTTTTGTTTTTACTTACTTAGTAAGGTTGTAGTAAGTAGTATTCAGAAATTGAGATTGGCAACGCAACAATCAAAATACTGGATGGCCCAAAATTAACGAAGGGGTTTAACTCGTCAGTTCCCAGTGTTACCTGCAATTGACATAAATTAGCGATTTTTTTTAACGACCCAATTGACATCAATAAACAAATATTTTCTCCCTAATTTCAAACTAACGTTCCAATGCACACGTGATTTGGTTTAAACAACCCTGTTATTGTTTTATCTATCAAATTTTTTGTATTTGTTAAGAACGGTTTTGTGATTTTAAGCGAGTGGCTTTGTGCTGAAATCAATTTATTTATAAAAATGCCTAGAGGGTAATACTACATTTGCACCTATGCAAAATCTGGTACTTATGAGATTATGAGTGAAATGTAGTTCATTTCTACCAGATTACCCATACAAAACAAAATCTACTTACGAACTAGATTTTGGCAAAATCTCTCAAAATCTTGCAATACTGAATGATGCAACTATGTATTTTTTGCTAATGTACTGAAATATACAGCGCTGAACAAGAAAATTTTGACATTTGTAAAAAAAAAGCGCGGTAGAAACAAAATATTTGCAGCAACATTAAAAAATAATAAAAGTTTAAAATAAGTGGTTTCAATATGGACGAAACAATAATAAATAAAGTGTAAGTAATATTACATATGTAATTATGTGTATAAAAACAATTGTAGCACGAATTTAATTAAGTTTAGATCCAATTTTTTATTCTTTCTTCAGTAGCACGAATTTAATTAAGTTTAGATCCAATTTTTTATTCTTTCTTCAGCCAGCTGTTTTTGTTATGAAATTGAATTCCAATAATACGTCAAAAAGCATTGGTGTAAATGGCAGAGCTTTTCTTCGAGATTTGAGCTGATATCTACTAGATTTTGCGTAGGTGTAAATGTAGTATAAGAACTATAAAAATGCGTGTTACTTGTTATTGAACAATACATAGCCTAACTACATGATTATACACTGGTTAGAAATAAACAGCTGTTTTCGAGAAAATAAGCTAGTTATATCAAGTTTCACCTATAGGTGACACTGGGTATTATTACTGCTAAAAATTACATACATACATATATATATATATATATATATATATATATATATATTTATATATATATATATATGTATATATATTTATATATATATATATATATATATATATATATATATATATCTATATCTATACAAAATAATTGGACTTACTTACCAAAAGAATAAGAAAAATTTTATTATTCAAAGTCTTAAGTTTACACAGTGCCCAGTGTCACCTGTAGGTGACCGCCCCGAAAATCAATAATGGGCTGGTTAAGTTTTTTAATAATTTTTTTACTGTTTTATGAAACATATCTAAGCTATTTAAGTTAAATAAAAACTCAAGATTATTGTAAACTTGGCCATGGGAATTGAAGAGTTAAATTCGTTCTTTTTATTTAAGAAATAATTATTAAATTTTTTATACAGTATATAAAAGGGGAATATTTTTAGTTTAGTTATGAAAAATAATATCTCGCAAGTGGTGGCCATTTTCGGCTTCAACACATTTTCCATAACCTTTCGCAAAACTTCAGGTGTTATGTTGTTTATTTCGTCGCGTATATTGCTTTTTAATTGCTGGATGGTTCTAGGCTTATTAATGTAGACTTTTTCTTTCAAATAATCCCAATTAAAATCATTTCTACGCGAAATAATTCGTTCATCAAAGATTTCCCGTAAAAGAGCCATTGTATCCCTTGCAGTGTTCGCTGTGGCTCCATCTTGTTGGAACCATACTTGCGGATGGTTTTCAACGGCTGCCCTTAACAAATTTTCCAACATTGTGCGATATCTGACACCATTTTAAAAAAAATAAGGACCAATTACCCTTTCCGATGAAACACTGCACCAACCATACACTTAGATGGGTGTAATTCTCGCTGTTGAACGACTCTCGGATTTTCCGTTGCCCATATCCTGCAGTTTTGCTTATTAACGAACCCACTTAATTGGAAATGGGCTTCGTGGCTCATAATTATATTATGATTTTCTTCTGCTTTTTTCCGAAAATAAACTGCATAATCAAGTCGTTGCTGGGTAATCTATTGGTTTCAATTCTTAGACAAGCTGAATCTTGTATGGAAACATTCGTATTGTGTGCAAAATTCTCTGCAGCGAAGCTCGTGAGAGGCCAATTTGTGTCGAACGTCTCCTGGTTGATGTTTCTCCATCTTCCCAAATACTTCACTGTACCAGTTGAATATTGTCATCCGTGTGCACCGTTTGTCCTCTGCCAGCAACAGGAAGGTTCCTTACTGCCCCTTGTTGTCGAAAATTTGCAACCAGACGGTTTATTGTTGTCTCTGAGGGTTCAACCCGCACATTAAAATTAACGACGCTGAGTCAAAACAATGGATCGTTGATATGAAAAATAAAGCTCAATTCAATTGAGTACTGCACCATTTTAAATTCCCCAAGTCTTCTTTACAAAATACTGAAAAGAAAAAAAAACATAATAAAAAAGTTATAAGCAATTCAAACCCCTTCGGTAATTTTAGGCCACCCTGTATAACACAGTCCATTCATGTCGGCAGAAACGCCGCGAGAAAAGGTGGTTAAGTTTGAAAAACTTAAATTATGAGTGAAAATTAAAACCCGTTTAAAACAGTATAAAGCCTGGTAAATGAAAAATATAGAAAGAACTCTGTTAGCTTAAATATTAAGGGAGCAAGTAGGAAAAAAAGTAATGGGAGAAAAAGAGATGGATGTCTAACGCAAGACAGAAAATTCTAGAAAAACCAGAAAGAAAAGAGATGTCTGATTGGAGGGGAATTAATTGGGAAAATTTGGAAATGTTACAAATTTCACCACAGAATTAGAAATTAGGAAAGACAGACATTAACAAAAGTTTAGTTAAAAAGCTAACACGTCAGTATAATCCCGCGAAAAAAAATAGTGTAATAAAGTGAAAAGTGAAAGGGAAGCATACCCCACAGAGGTAGGAACAAGCTAATATATGTGTTAATCAAGTAATAGTAATATAATGATTTTTATCCAAAGAAAAAGAATCTCAGAGAGCAATATTGAAAGTAGAAAAATTATTTGAAACATCAAAACAAAATCAAAAAGAAAAAAAAACGTAAGATTACTGTACAATTTTTAATTTTTTATGAAGGAATGAAAGACCTCTTTTTATAATTTACATAGTTTGCTATAAGCTAAAAATAGAACGGAATTCCAAACAGGGTCCTGAAAATAACCTGAAGGAAATAATAAAAAAAGCAAAATCTAGTTACAGGTAAAAATGTGGGAGTGTATAGCGGGATAGCCAGGTAAAAATAATAAAAAAAAATAACCTTAAAAAAAAGCAGAAAAATAAAATTAACATCCATGTGCATAACGATCGCGGCCGAATATATAAAAAAATACGTACGCGTTTAACTAAGGAAAATTAGAAAGTATCAAATTAAAAAAGGTCTAGTATCCGAGAAAGGGGATAACAAATTTTTTGAACAAATATATTTATAATTAATCTTAAAAAATCAGAATTAAACAAAACAAAAAAAGTATGCATAAATTAGTGTTATACAGTAGTTTTCCGGTTTAACGACCATTCGATTCTGCGAACATCGCTTCCAGCGAGCAGGTTTTTTGTTCCATTGAGTGAGTACCTTACATAACGAGAAAAAAATATTGCTACATAAATTGAAAAAATCTTCAACATAAATAAACAAAACAAAGCGAATATATAAAAGTTATTTTAAGTGCTAATTGTGTATTCTTCGTTTGTTTTGATGCAGCTCAGATCAGTTACGCATGTTCTTTTGTAGTGTGAACAAAGAAATGAGTACGAGATAAAGATTGTTTTTAAAAGAAAAAAGAAAAATTATTGACGATTAAGAGTTATTGATTTGTGCAAGAAGTATGGTTTAAAAACATCGACGGTGTGTACGATTTTAAAATCGAAGGAAAATCTTGTAAAAAATGCGGAATATACAAACTTTTGGATCTAAAAATAGAGAAGCTATGAAACAAGGCGAATTTCATAGAATGGAGATAGCACTTTTTTCTTGGTTTCAACGCCAGCGGAAATCTTACATGCCGGTTTCTGGCGCAGTTCTACAGTTCAAGGCCAAGGAAATTCATAAAAAGCTTTATGGTGGAGTTTTTAACGCAAGCCACAGTTGGTTGACCAGATTCAAAAAGCGTTTTGGCATTCGGCTACTAAGAGAAAGTGAAGAAAAACTTTCGTCTAACACACTAGATTAGATTAAAATTACTTTCACATTTTATGTGCTCTACATGTAATATGAATTCGTTCTTTTTTAATTTTTTTGCGTTATATAGTCTAAACAGTTAAAATAAACTACAAAAAACTCAATTCTAGTTGTTTATTAATCAGTAATACGGATATTTATATAAGTACTGCGTGTAGCAGCGAACTTTTCGACTTAACGAACAGGCGTGACAAACCACCAGCTCGTTAAACCGGAAAACTACTGTATTAAGAAGTTAAATTTTTAGTGTTAATATAGAATTAATATATTAGCGTCACAACACTTAAAAAAATGAGCGCCGGAAAGTAGGTTTAAGAAATTGTGTTATTTGTTTTACTGTAATTGTATAGAAGGTGATATTGTCTACGAAATTCCATAGCCTTGTGGAGCTCATTCAGGTTAAATAGTAGAGTAGAATATACAGATTAAGAAAATTTCAAAATTTTGATTTGAGTCAAAAAAAAAAAAAAAAATAAAAGAATCGTTTTAGATACATATATTCCGTTTATTTTGCATTACAAGTAGTTAAGTAATAAGTTAAGATAATAATATTGTTAGTAATAGTATTGTAAATAAAAAATTTTTTTGTATTATTAAATTTTGTGAATTTGAAATATTAAAAATAATGGTTGAAGCTTAATTTTACAGAGGGCGGAGGCATGAAAGTAAAGTAAGCTGGTCAAGGTGAGACCGAGCCAGTCTGGGGTCACAAATAAAATGTTTGAAGTTTTTCCGCAATGGTAGGGTTAATGTGATTTATTGGGACAGAGAAATTTAAAGACACAACATCTGCAATAATAAACTGTAATGAAAACTTGTTGGTAAAAAGAGAATTTTTTTGTATGTTGAAGTTTAATTTTATGAACGGCGTACGCAGTGAGAAGAGTTGTAACCTACCGAGGTATGTTCACCGTAAGCTAGCTGGTTCAGAACCTCACTGGTCTCTACGGCTGTTACACATATCGTCACATATTTTCATCTAAAAACGACTGTTGGGCTTTAAAGGAATCTATTACGTAGAATTTTGGAACGAATTTCCGTCATCCCTTGTCAAGTTTGGTTTGGAGACAAACCGGTTTGTGGCATCTTCAGTGACACTGAAGATGACACATAGCCGAAACCGGTTTGTCTCCAAACCAAACTTGACAAGGGATGACGGAAATTCGTTCCAAAATTATACATCAAAACACCCTGTCGGAATATCAAATCAAGAATTTATTACAATCACACAAATTTCGGCAGCTCCACTTGATCATACAGCCAAGCGGTTGCTACAATAATTTAAGAAAGTGAGTTGAAGAAATATGGAAACTGCAATTTAAGTCTTGTTTGCAATTGGCGGTAGAAGGGATATTCTGGACAAAAGGAATAAAAACAATATTTATGTGAAGATATTTCGGACACAGATCAGTTCATGGTGTCATTAGCGCCATAGCGGTTAATAAAGAACTTAGAAAATTCAGAATATTCGACCAATACAATTCAAACAAAGTATATTTGGAAAAATAAAACACCATCCTCTACTAAATACTGCAGGCCAATAAAATTTGAATTTAAAAAAGAAACTCGTGCTACCATTAAGAATGAAACAAGTAATATGAGAGCTTAAATTTTAACACTACAGCCATTAGAATTGGAGGTAGATATACAGACTATTGAAATAAGCTACATATAAATTAGTGCTTTCAATGATAGAAAAATTGACCAGGCTTTTACTGACACAAATGCTTCATCCAGCTGTATTATATGCAAAGCAACATCAAGTCAGTTAAACCCAGAACCGACAAAGTACTGATGCATATGAATTTTGGATTATAACCGCTACATACAAGAATAAGGTTTATGGAACACATACTGAAAATCAGCTATGATTTTGACTTCGGATCCGTAAGAAATAACAACACCAATAAAGAGTTGAGGAAATTAAAAGAGAAACATGTTCAAGCTGAATTTCTCAAACATGGGTTGATTATAGATCAACCAAAACAAGAATCAGGCAATACCTCAAAAAGATTCTTTTTAGATCCCGAAACTACATTTAATATACCAGCTGTTGATATAAATCTTATTTCAAGATTTAAAGAAATTTTTGAAGTACTTGCGTGCAACGGACAAAGTAATGCTAGGAAATTGGTAAATTTTGCGAACGAAGTTGCTAGTATATGTATATACATTCAAATACCCATGGAGAAATATGACTACAACAGTGCACAAAGTTCTTTATCATCGAGATGTCATTAAGCATCATTTATTACCACTTAGAAATTTTTCACAGGAAGCCAGAAAAAAGAAAGGGTTACAAAGTTTACAGAGAAAACAATACCAGAAAAATCTCGCAAAGCACTACGAATGAAGCTTTATTTAATATATTATTGGCAGCGTCAGATCACTTCGTCTATAGCATTCGAAATTGGATAATAAGGGACTGCTATATGACGGAAGTAATACAGAACTGAATATGAAATATCTACCATATTAAAGCCAAATGAATAATAATTAAAATTTGCATTTAGTATTATTTCGGTCTGGGCATGTCTTACATTCTAATGTATATATATTCAAATAAATACAAGAGTCTTGAATCTGTTTATTACTGAAAAAACTAGGCTTATGTATTAAATTAAAAAAAAACCCACTTTGTTACTTTCATAAAGATGACTTAATTTTTATTATAAGGCCTTAAAAAAAACAACATTAAAAAAACGCGCGTTTCTATGCAAAATTAAAAAAAGTTCGACAGTAACCTTAAATTTCTTAACAACCACTGTTATTTTTAATGAAGCTTAAAAAAAATAAGATCCACTAAAAAAGAATTACAAAAAATGTTTATTAGTTCAAAAGTTGCAGAGTTTTGGGCAATGCAAAACGGTTCCAAATCACTGTGCGACGCTGGCGATATGGGTTTACTAGGATGCATCAGAAAAACTAAATGCTTTTATGGAAACTTTTTAAGATTACTATGTAAGGTTCTGTATACGTGTGACGTTTTGCTTTTTAAGATTAGATGTGTGCTACACACACAAATCTTCAATAAATAAACACGTTTTATAAAACGGACGAATACTAATTGTGTGTGCTAATAGAAATTGCAAACCAACAACACAATTTTTGCAGTAAATTGTAGCATATTATTAACATGAATCGACTGCATATATATATATATATATATATATATATATATATATATATATATATATATATATTGAAAAATATAGCAACACAATTATTAAAATGTTTAAACCTAATGGCAACCCATACAAAATACAACATTGTTATATTTTGCTTTATTCATTGTTAGTCTTAAAGACCCAGTTATAATGTGCTTTTTGTACATTAAGTGACATTAAGCAAATGCTCGACGACATTTCAAGCATATGTTGTGATTACATTGTACTTTTTCAACTTTTCATTCAGTTTCGTTGAATTTCATTCGATTAAGCAACGGTCGACCTGAGGTCGAGCATTGCTTAAGCTAACAGCTGATTGTAGTGGAATAAATAAAAAGATATTCAATTCAACATGAGTGAGGCGGAGAAAAAATTTGTTTATGTTTTAATTGAAAATGTAGAAAAAAAATAAATGTTTATACGACAAAAAAGACGCTTCTCACTACAATAAGCAGGTGAAAGAAAGGGTGTGGCAGATGTGTGCAACAAAAGTGGTAAGTATTAAACATTTGCCTCCGAAAAATGTTTAATTTTTATTAATACATTACAGTGGTGGACTGTAAGCACAGATGGAAGCTCCTGCGCGAGCGTTTCATAAAGGAGCTGAAAAAGGAGGAAGCGCCATCAGGTAGTGGGATGAGGAAGAGTGGCAGTTCCTGCAACCCATGGCATTTCTCAAAGATTCCCTCGCACCTCGCCGGTATGTACAATTTATTGATATTCATATCTTTACGCGTTAGCTAATGAATCCGAAGTATCTAGTGTGAACATCACGTCTGAAGACAGTTTCGCCGAGTCTGTGGACGCCCCTCCGAAAGAAAAAGCTTGTGTTGGAGTCTCTTTGCGAGGACTTTGGCAGTACCATGATGGAGCTGAAAAACAAAATAGCTTCGCAAAAGGAAAGAGAAGAGACTCCGGACGAGCTTTTTATGAAGACGACACTGCGCCTCATGAAGGACCTGCCGCTAGACGTAAAGGAGGAACTGTGGCCGTCTTTCATGAGCAACATAAGGCGCTTAAGGATGGAGTGGTGGAATATTGAATACTGCCCAGAATAAATGTGTGCTGGATTATATTATTTATATAATAAACATAAACATGATAAAGTTGTGCAAAAGTAAGCACGCCAAGACAACTTTTTCGGCATTTTCAGAAAATAAATGCAGGGTTGTGAGCAATAATCTCCAACGAGACACTAAAATTCCAAAAGCGTTTTCAATAGTGCGTCGTGCTCTTGAAAGCTTTTTGTTAAACATCTTCTTTTTACTTGGCAGAAGCTCACCCGGGAAGGGACGCATTAGGTTGATACCCAATGGAAAGGCAGCGTCACCCACAAACTAGTGTGGAATTTTTATTTCGGTGTTTGGCAAGTGCTTTGGAGGCGGAATCGGAAGCGTATTATTCAGAAGCCTCTTGCCAAATCGACTTAACTGAAAAATGCCTATAATAATTTAAATACATCATGTGAAAGTGTATATAAATTAAATTAATTAACATCTACTCACCTCCATCATTTGACTCCCATAAGCAGTAACATCTGTGTGGGTAAAGCGATATTGTGCGTCACAGATGGCTAACAGCACAATAGAAAAGAATTTTTTGTAGCAGAAAAATAGCCTGCCACTATTAGGGGGACATCGAATGGCGACATGTTTTCCATCAATGGAGCCTATACAGTTTGGCATATTCCACATGCTCCAGAATTCACCCGCAATTTGTATGTAGTCTTCTGTGTTCGGTTCGCTGACATAAGTAGTCATCAAATTGCTCCAAATAATTTCCGTTGTCTCCAGAATAATGTATCTGGCTGTAGTTTTCACCAATTTAAACGACCACGCCAGCGATTGGAATGAATTTCCCTGCGTCAAATATCTTGTAAAAAACGAACAAATGCATTGCGTATTAAACGAACAAATGCATTGCGTATTGAATTAAATTGACAATTATTAGAAATTACTTACAGCAATGTTACCGCCAATCTACATTCCGGCTGCACAGGCTCCCTTAGCGACGTTTTTGAAAGAAATGGACTGATGAGGTTTAGGAGTAGTTTATAGATTTGTGGCGACATACGTGTGTAAATGAAAAATTGTTGGTGATCAATGTCCCTCATTTTCACAAAGGTCTGTTGGTAAAACCCGTTTCTTTTTCTGTCCCGATTTATGGCTCGCACTGCACAAGAGCGTTTTCTTTTATTTATCAGCTCATTGATTTCATTTAATGTTTTCAGAGCTTTAAGTGACAATTCTATTATCTCTAGCATTTCTCCATTACCTCTTTTACACTTTTATACGCTTTTGATTAACACTTGTACACTTTAATTTACACTTTTAATTTTTAAATTGGCAGAATGAAAACTTGTTGCACGAACGCGATGTAATACTACATTTACACCTACGCAAAATCTAGTACTTATGAGATTTTGAACGAAATCTAGTTCATTTCTACCAGGTTACCCATACAAAACAAAATCTACTTACGAACTAGATTTTGGCAAAATCTCTCAAAATCTTGCAATACTGAATGATGCAACTATGTATTTTTTGCTAATGTACTGAAATTTACAGCGCTGAACAAGAAAATTTTAACATTTAACAAAAAAACGCGGTAGAAACAAAATATTTACAGCAACATTAAAAACTAATAAAAGTTTAAAATAAGTGTTTTCAATATGGATAAAACAATAATGAATAAAGAGTAAGTAATATTACATATGTAATTATGTGTATAAAAACAATTGTAGCACGAATTTAATTAAGTTTAGAGCCAATTTTTAATTCTTTCTTCAGTCAGCTGTTTTTGTTATGAAAATGAAATCCAATAATACGTCAAAAAGATGTGGTGTAAACGGCAAAGATTTTCTTCTAGAAATCTACTAGATTTTGCGTAGGTGTAAATGTAGTATAAACTATTTACATACTTTTGACATTTTCTTAGGTTATTGACTTTCAACAGAGTTGTATTTCTGAAAGTTAAGAAAGTACATTATAACCAACAAAAACTATCGTTAAATTTGGCAAAGCATTTGACTGGCTTTTCGTTGATTTTCAAGAATTCTGAAATTTCCAAAAAGCACATTATAACTGGGCCTTTAAGTTTTTCTTTGCCGAATAAAGTTATTTTTCTTTAAAAAGTGTTTTGATTTACAGTTAGAATTCCAACAGGTGGCAAAAAAATAACCAGGCTTCTGTAACTGCGTGAACAAATAAAATAAAAGACACTGTGTATGCATATTAATAATAAATAATTGAAAAGAAAAATTACAAAACATAAAATTTTGAAGAAAAAGAAAAGATTTACTGTGTGTAAATAAATTAAAAAGTAGAAAAGACAGAAAAAGGAATAGGTTCTTTAAAGAAAAATAAAAACTGTGTGTTAAAGTAAAGAAAGGAAAATTTTTTTTAGAAATGAATTTGATGCAGATAGAAAAACTAGATGATTCCAAATATGAAGAGTGTCTTGGTACATTTGGACCTTTGGTCCATTACGTCCGGAAATGAAGTAAAGCCCGAGACAGCCACAACGGCAGAGGCCGCTCTCATTGATAATAAAGTTGAAAAGGCATTGGCTTCGATTTTACTGTGTGTAAAGCCAACGCAACTTAATCATTTAAAGAACTGCAAAACAGCGGTACAAGCGTGGTACAGATTAAAGGAGATTCACCAACCATAAGGTCCGGCAAGAAAAATAATGCTGTTCAAAAAGCTGTTGTATATGAAAATGTCTGAAGGTGGTAAGATTGTTGACCATATAAATGAATTTATGGATACCGTGAAGAATCTGGCAGAAGTGGACATTGTTCTAGCTGATGAATTGTTAGTAATTTTACTATTGTCAAGTTTACCAAAAAGTTTCGAGAACTTTGTAGTTGCAATTGAAGCCAGAGATAATCTAGCGTTATTTAGTTCGATAAAAATCAAATTACTGGAAGAAGGTGCAAGACAAAGTGAAACAGAAAACACAACAAGTAACAGTGGGACTGCAGAAACACTTATGCAGACAAAAATATACAAAAAATACTACAAAAGGAACAACAACAACTATCGTCTTGAAAATGGTAAAACCAAAAATTACGAACAAAATAACAGAAAGTGTTATAATTGTGGGCAGCCAGGGCATTTCACAGCAAAGTGTAAACAACAAAAGAAAGGAGAGAAAAATTCTTGTTTCATGGCACAGTTGCTTACTCTAAACAACAACAACAACGATGCTCGCGTTAATAATTGGTGCGTCGACAGCGGCGCAACTATTTTCTTTGTGTGCGCGTATTTTTCTGTTGTGTGCGCGAATTTTTTACATCGTAGTACGATGATCGTACGAAGACCCAATAATTATCAATAATTATGCCTGAACTTTACTAAACTGCGTTCGAGTACACAAAGTTTAGTAGATGAGAACACAGTTTGACAGTTCGATGACTGAGAAATTGCAAAATCTGCCTTCAAAGAGATCAACAATAAATGTAACAGTGTGAAAAAAGTAGATAAAATGGCATAATAGATTTGGACATGTGAACTTTGTTTGAAAGATATGATCAATAAAAATACAGTGCGTGGAATTAAAATAAAAAATATGCCAAACTCATTAGAATGTGTTACATGTGCCAAAAGTAAAATATGTGAGAAACCGTTTCCAATATCGTTCTGATGAACTGTTAAAAATTATACATAGTGATTTGTGCGGTCCGGTAAGGAACAATTCGTTCGGTGGTTCTCATTACTTTGTCACATTTATAGACTAATCTCGATATGTGACAGGGTATTTCTTAAATTCAAAAGACAAAGTATTTGAAGCGTTTAAAAATTATAAAATCGAAGTTGAAAAACAATAAAGTGTTTAAGGTCAGATAACGGCCGAGAATATCTAAGCAATGATTTTGCAAACTTTTCACGTAGTCACGGTATAAGAAGGCAATTAACGGTGATATATACGCCCCAACAAAACGGCGTCGCGGAGAGAGCAAATCGTACGTTAGTGGAAATGGCCAGAGCTATGCTCATTCATGCCGGTTTATCTGAACATTTTTGGGCAGAAGCCTTCTATGTGATAAAACTCCATTAGAAATTTTGCATGATTATAAACCGGCAGTAGGCCATTTAAAAGTGTTTGGCGTTAAGGCGTTAAGGCGTTTGCGCTTAATAAAAATAATTCAAGAAAATTTGCATCGAAAGGCTCCGAATATATAATGATTGGTTATAGTGAAGAAAATAAAGCTTATAAACTATACAGCCCCACTATTCGTAAAGCGATAGTCGCAAGAGACGTAATATTTTTTGAAGATACATTTGATAAACAAGACCGTAATGATATTCCAACGATAGTGAAACTAAGTGCCTGCTTGAGATTTTTTGCACAGGGAGGATACCAAAAGGGAGTAGCAAGAGATTATGAAGTTGGTATAGCACAATCAACATTCTGTGAAGTGCTCTCACAAATATTGAATGTTTTAGAGGAAAGTATTTGTCACCAGTGGATAACTTATCCGTCCGAAGAAGAATGTCGACTTACAGCCCAAGAATTTTATAGTAAATTTGCTGCATTTTGTTTACCATTATATCGTTTTCAAAATATAGGATAAACAGTGATCGTGTTTGAGTACAGACGTACGTCATATCGAACGCATAGCAAAAATATATATATATATATATTTTAAAGTATTCAATTGAACAGTGAACAGTTAGTAATAACAAAGAAATAAAGAACAAAAAATAACAATATAATATATTGTGTGTAAAAAAAAACAATAACAAATAGTGCATGGTTAAACCGGTTTGAACAATTGATAGTGAGTGTATGAGCGCACCAAATATTAATGAAAAAAATATAAAAGGTAATAACAACAATGCTTATTACTCTTTTTCTTACATAAATTCTAATAATGCAATGAACAATACAAATAATAAAAAAAGATGACAGTGCTTTTTTAAGTGCCAGGCGGATTGACCGAACGCGTTCTTTATCCGGAAATATAAACTTATCTTCGCAAATAACAACACCAGAAGAAATTACAATTCAACCAAAAAACAATTTAGGTACCATATCAAAAATAGTGCAACAAACAAACGAAACAGGTAATTTGAAAAATCCCATAAAAAAAGTGCAAACAGGTATGGATCGTTATATAACAATAACCAAAAGGAAAGCCAGTCCTAAGTCTTCGCAGCAAGAGCGCATTGCTAAACAATATAAAAGCTCCCAAAGTACTGTAATGACGGTAAGCGAAAACAGATTCTCTGTACTTTCTACAGCGGATGATGAAGCTGAACCCGCTGTCAGGGAACAAAAACCTCCCCCGATTTACTTGCGCGAACAAACATCTAACGAAATTGTTAACATGTTGTCTCAGCTTGTAGGTAATGAAAGCTTTTATGTAGCTTCTATACGAAGAGGTCAAATTCAAGAAACAAAGATCCAAGCGCACACTGAGAAGAATTACCGCCTAATAGCAAGTCGCCTCGATGCAGGTAATAAGAGCTATTATACGTATCAACTCAAAAGTGCTAAAGGTTTGATTGTCATCGTAAAGGGCATTGCCAGTTCTGTTCCCACTGATGAAATAAAAAGTGTCATAGAGGTGGAAGGCTATGTCGTAAGGTCAGTGCACAATATTCAAAATAAGAACAAAGTTCCCCAACCTATGCATCGTGTTGAAATCGTATTTAACGCATCGCAGCTTAAATCAAAAAACTCGGTTCATCCAATATATAATTTGCGCTACCTTTTGAACAGAAGAATAACGGTGGAAGAGCCTCTAAAACGTAGCGGTCCCCGCAGTGTACTAATTGCCAGGAATTCGGACACACGAAAACCTACTGCAAGCTACCATCCGTATGCGTTGTTTGCGGTGATGCGCACCGGACTTTGGAATGCACTTCTTCCAAAACAGACCCCAAGGTCAAAAAATGCAGCAACTGTGGTGAAAACCAGACAGCAAATTACAGGGGCTGCAAAGTCTTTCAACATGTAAAAAATAATTCGAAAGTCGTACGTAAACCTGAATATGAGCAATATAGGTCTTCTCAATTTCCACGGCTTCATGCTGGTCCTATTGCTAGTACACAAGCTACACAGCCAGATACGAAACCAAACTATTCATATGCACAAACATTGAGAAATGATTTACCTAATGCGAATGCCAAAAGTTCTAATGCGCATAAACATTCATATGCCCACATCCTCAAAGAGGGTGCACAGACACCCCTCACTACCAATTCGAGCTCAATCGATAATTTAATACAAACAATGAATAATTTCATGACAACTATGCAGGGTATGTTTCAGGAAATGATGCTTAGCAAAAAATGAACCAGTTAAAAATATGCTTCTGGAATGCTAACGGGCTCTCCCAACATAAATATGAAGTAGAACACTTCCTGCTAGCACATGATATAGACATACTATTAGTTTCTGAAACACACTTCACTATGAAAAACTGCGTTAGAATTGATGGGTTTTTTATATATGACACAAAACACCCAAGTGAAAGGGCA
Organism: Phania funesta; assembly: GCA_963932375.1. NCBI lineage: Eukaryota > Metazoa > Arthropoda > Insecta > Diptera > Tachinidae > Phania > Phania funesta. The sequence goes on along the minus strand of OZ010655.1, from coordinate 33,381,347 downwards.
TGTGGTGGGACTGCCATTATAGTCCGAAAAAACGTAAGGCATTTTCTATTGCCTGAATTCAACGAAGACTTTTTGCAAGCCACGACTATAAATCTTACTGATTTTAAAATTATAGTCTCGTCAGTGTATTGCCCCCTAGGCATAAAATCGAACACCATAAATTTGCCAGGTTCTTTGCTACGCTAGGACAAAAATTTATTGCCGCTGGTGATTACAATGCAAAGCACACATATTGGGGATCCAGACTCCTTAGTCCTAGAGGTAGGCAGTTGTATTATACAGTTCAAGTAAACAAGCTGGACGTCGTATCTGCCGGTAAACCCACCTATTGGCCCACAGATTTTAATAAGTTGCCAGACCTTATAGATTTTGCTATAGTAAAAAACATCAAACGCGACCAACTGTTAGTTAGTTCATCCTATGACCTATCTTCTGATCATTCACCTACAATTGTTATTTTACACGACAGTTTTGCCACTGCACCTAAAACCCTTAGTTTCTACCCGAACAGCAACACGAATTGGTTAAAATATAAAATGTATGTGAGCTCTCACTTATCTTTGAACATCCAACTGAGAAATGCAGCTGATATTCAAGCAACTGTAGATCATTTTACAGACGTCGTGACTGTCGGAGCCGTAGCTGCAACGCCAACAAAGCCATCAGCTAAAATAATATCGCTCCAGGCAACAGCAGATATTCAGATGCTCGTCATTGAGACAAGAAGACAATGGCAAAATAGTCGTTCTCCACACATAAAAATGCAAATGAACTTATGCCAAAAAAACTTGCGCAGTAAATTGAGACAGAAACACGAATTCGCTATCGACAACTTTTTAAACAACTTGGATCCAATGAAAAACACGGATTATAGTCTGTGGAAAGCTGTAAAGCACTTACAATGTCCTATTGCTTACGAATCCCCACTAAGACTTGAAGACCGTACTTGGGCTAAAAACGCAAGTGAAAAGGCAAATGCGTTCGCAAATCACTTAGAGAAGGTTTTTGCACCACATGATATAAGTAATTCTACTATTCCAATAATTAGTGACACCGTGAATGATCCTTGAAATTTCGGTTGTCTTCTTTAAAATCGACAATTAAAAATACGGATATGAAGAAATCACCTGGACCTGATCGTATAACAGGATCAATGATAAGAAACTTACCTAATTCAGCTGTAAGAATTTTACTTTACATATTTAATGCCATGTTGCCCGTCGGCTTCTTCCCATGCTCTTGGAAGATGTCTGAAATTGTTATGATCCCGAAACCAGGAAAGGACTCAAGCCAGATTACATCCTACAGGCCTATTAGCCTACTGTCAGTTTTGTCAAAGATATTTGAAAAATTATTCGTCTCTCCTTTTCTAAATGAACAAAACGTTATCCCAGATCATCACTTTGGTTTTCGAGCAAGGCATAGTACGATTGAACAAGTCCATAGAATCGTTACCATTATTAGATCGGCTTTTGAATGAAAGCAATACTGTTCAGCTTTATTTATAGACATTTCCCAAGCATTTGATAAAGTCTGACATGATGAACTTACTAAAATAGTTCGGGTTCTACCTGAAAACACCCACAAGCTTATAAAAACCTATTTGTCCGATATAACTTTTAAAGTAAGGTCAAAGGACCAGCTTTCAAGATGTGGGAAAATCAGTGCAGGAGTACCTCAAGGTAGTGTGCTAGGGCCGCTATTATACATCATCTATACAGCGGATATGCCGACAAGCCCACATACATATACATCAACCTTAGCAGACGACACTGCAATTATAAGTGTCAGTAATAATCCAAAAGATGCATCTGAAAAGCTACAGTCCCATATTCATAAGCTAGAAGACTGTCTAATACAGTGGAGAATAAAGGTAAATCCATCAAAATGTGCTCATGTAACGTTTCCCTTAGAAGCCAAAATTGTCCACCAATCACAATAACTAATAACACGGTTCCAGCGGAAACGCACGTTAAATATTTAGGTATTCACCTAGATCGGCGCCTAACTTGGCCCCGGCACATTGAGGCAAAAATAACGTCCATAAAGCTTCGAACAAATCAACTGCATTGGCTAATAAGTCCTAACTCAACTTTGGCTTTGGAGTACAAAGTACTTTTATACATATCCGTTATAAAGTCAATATGGTCATATGGTATTCAGCTGTGGGGTACTGCCTGTGCATCAAACATCAAGAAGTTACAGAGAAGACAGTCTAGGATTTTACGTCATATCGTCTGCGCCCCCTGGTACATAAGAAATGAAAACATACATAGTGATCTCAAAGTTCCCACTATCCACGAAGAAGTTAAAACATACACGTCCAAATACGTGAGCAAACTAGGCTCACATCCCAACACTCTAGCACGCAATTTATTTCAATTTGATGGCCACCAGAGACTAAAAAGAACTGACACATTGAGCCTGGCGAGGCGGCTCTCTCTACAGAATAGAAGATAGATTTTTAAGATTTGAATACAAAAAATTTGTTACTTTATTGGTAATAACTAGTAAATAATAATTTAGAAATAAGATTTGAATAATTATTGTGAATTTCTTTTCATAGAAAGATTCAATAAAATGAAATAAAGTATAAAAAAAATATATATATCGCTTTGGGCTTTATTAACGTATCTTCTCCTGAATAAATTTTTATAAAAGTTTAAAATGTAATACGAGTTAAAATAGATAAATACTTACATGATGCTACAATTCCCCAAACAAAAATGAAGTGAAAAAATATTAGGGAAAAGTGAAAAAATTTCATGGGAAAAAACTATTCATGATAAGGGGGAATTTTTTTGAAGTAAACATTTTTTCATGTTATCATTCTCAACTGAATTACTTAAAAAATTTATTTTTTATGGGAGTTATTCATGATTGCAAATATGTGAAATGGGAAAAAATTACGAGGGGAAAATTAGTCACGATAGGGGTGAATGCTTTGGTGATCTCACGGAAGCTGATATATTAGAAGAAATAGGTTGGGAAAACGGAGCAATAAATACCGACCCTAGTGATGACCAAGATGAGAATTTAAATTGTGGTGAAAGGCCTTGTCCTAGTCGTACAGAGGCTATTGAGGCATTTCACACTCTGAAGAATTACATTGTAATCAAAAATGTAGATTATGATTTAGAGAAACTGGAGGAAAAAATATATAAGGTTGGAACAGAAAACACGGTTCAAAAACAGATTTCAGACTTTTTCACTACATGTGGTTTATACTACATTTACATCTACGCAAAATCTAGTAGATTTCAGCTCAAATCTCGAAGAAAATCTCTGCCGTTTACACCAATGCTTTTTGACGTATTATTAGATTTCATTTTCATAACAAAAACAGCTGACTAAAGAAAGAATGAAAAATTGGCTCTAAACTTAATTAAATTCGTGCTACAATTGTTTTTATACACATAATTACATATGTAATATTACTTACACTTTATTCATTATTGTTTTATCCATATTGAAAACACTTATTTTAAACTTTTATTATTTTTTAATGTTGCTGCAAATATTTTGTTTCTACCGCGCTTTTTTTTGTTACAAATGTCAACATTTTCTTGTTCAGCGCTGTATATTTCAGTACATAAGCAAAAAATACATAGTTGCATCATTTAGTATTGCAAGATTTTGAGAGATTTTGCCAAAATCTAGTTCGTAAGTAGATTTTGTTTTGTATGAGAAATCTGGGGGAAATGAACTAGATTTCGCACAAAATCTCATAAGTACCAGATTTTGCGTAGATGTAAATGTAGTATTAGGTAAATCGAATTGAATTCATATGTATTTTGCAAAAAACAATGGTGCAAAATATGATTGCAATGATTCATTAACAGCTATTATTTTGGTACAGAACTGAATATTTCTAATTTTTTTTATGAAATGCGAAAAACACTAAAACAATGAAATATAACTTTGTGATTTTTTTTGTTATATGTATATACCTTTAACTGAACTGATTTTTATAATTTTTTTCTAAAAAACATGTAATGTAATGTAAACCAAATATAAATAAAAACATTAAACAGCTTTATATTTTAATTATTTTCTTAAAGTTCCGTCCAAACTGAACTGGTGTTACAGATTAATAAAAATAACTTAATATTTTTATAAATGCAATAATCCTGCACTTATGCAATGTTTGTATATATGCAATAGTTGTGCACTTATCCGAGTGTTGTATAAATACAAAAACCGCATAAGTGCACTAAAAGTTGCGCGAAAACCGATGCGCACTTATCCGTAGTCTACTGTATTCAAAAATTAAAATCCCGGCTTGTAGCAAAAGGATGTAGTCAACGTTATGGGATCACTATAAAACTTCTTCTCCGGTGGTACGCTACGCTAATATAAGAATGGTAATTGCTTTGGCGGTAGAACACAATATTTATTTTCACCAAATGGATGTATCCTCTGCATATCTTAACGGTAATTTGCATGATACTGTTTTTATGAAACAACCACAATTCTTCGAAGACAAGAGCTATCCTAATAAGGTTCTAAGGCTAAGGAAGTCGCTATATGGCTTAAACCAAAGTGGCCGTGAGTGAAACTCTAAATTGAACGACGTACTTAAAAAGTTTAACTCTAACCCATGTGTAAGTGACCCATATTTTTACACAAAAGAAGAAAAGGGTATATACAATATAATAGTTGTATACGTGGACGATTTAATCGTCGGTAGTTCATGTTTATCCAATCTGGAAAAGATAAAGAAACTAATAGCAGCCGAATTTGAGGTCGTAGACGATGGCGAGCTGTCACATTTCCTTGGTATGGAGTTCGAGCGTGAAGGTGATCTTGGTGCTATTACTATATCCCAAAAACAGTATATTTTAGATGTTCTTGATCAATATGGTATGAATGTACAGAAGTGGCTACACCATTGGAACCAGGATATCAGGCCTGATTTTATGTTATCAGTCACTAAATTGGCACAGAGAAATTGCGTATACTCAGGTATTTGAAAAAGACAGCTGATTACAAGCTCCACTATAAGAAAACTGGGAAACCAATTGAATGTTATGTTGATGCTGATTGGGCTGGAGATGACACCGACAGAAAATCTTTTTCCGGCAGCAGGGTGCGTTTTTGCTTGGAGTGCTAAAAAGCAAAGTATGGTATCACTCAGTAGCACCGAGGCAGAGTATGTAGCGATTTCAGCAGCAGCAACAGAGGTAGCTTATGTTCGACAGCTTTTGTCGGAATTGAAATTTCAACATAATGGTCCAATGACAATCTTCTACAACGATAACCAAAGTGCTCAATACGTAGTGCGAAATCTAATTTATCACTCGAGAAGTAAGCTCATCGCGATTAAATATCACCATGTTAGGGATATGCACTCCAAAGGCGAAGTTGAGATAAGATATATGTGGCACACCCGTTGTGATACCGGCTACTCAACGCACCAACTACCCGGGTGCTAAAAAATGTTTTTTGTTTAGCACTAGAACACGAGCAAAAAAGCTGAATTCTCCTTTTTTCCTTTTTTTACGACACAACGCGTCTAAGATCGTTTAACTCAACTATAGTTTGCATTTAAATAAATTTGAGTTTTGTCTTAATAAATATTTGAAATCCTAGTCGATTCCTTTTTTATTGGTTGAATAACACAAATCACCAAATTGATGACCCCGCTTTGAAACCGATTTGCATAAGGAAACTTTTTGCAAATTTCTCACAAAAAAAATTGCAAATCATTGGAATTTTACTTGGATTTCCGCCATCTTGTTTTTTTTTTGGTGCAGCGTGTCTGGAGTTAACTTGTTAGCCATTTTTGCGTTTATTAACAAGTGTTTGCGTGACAATGGGTAAAAAAGAATATGCCTCATGACGAGGCAGGGTGCGCAGCCGCTAACGATAGTGGTCTTTCGCAATCGTCTTCTGCCAATGTCAGCGCCGTGCATGCCAGGTTGCCCGTACCCGTAATGTCGAGCACGAACATCGAGGCTTGGATTACCACTATGGATTTCTGGTTCACAGCTTCTGGCATAACCGCCGATAAACAGAAGACCGCAACAATATTAGCAGCGATGGATCCAAATGTTATTTCCCAGTTGGCTGATGTAATTGCAACGCTGCCACAAACAGACCGCTTCGACTACGTAAAACAAAAAATTATTGATCACTTTGCTGATAGTGAGCAGCGTCGCCTCAACCATCTTTTATCAGATCTGCCGTTGGGGGACAAAAAGCCATCTGAGTTGTATTTCGAAATGAAGCGCGTTGCTAGCAACACGCTTGGAGACGCAGCGTTAAAAGGTCTTTCGGTAAAACGTTTGCTTGAATTTGCCCACCCGGTGGTCGCTGCCTCATCTAGCCCCCAACTGAATTCACAAGAATTGACGATTCAATTGTCGATGCCATGGCACCGAACCAAATTCAACGTGTTCAGTCGCAAGCACCAAACAAAATCAGTGAACTTCGTGCAGCTGTAATTGAGTTAAGCAAAAAATTTGAAAGATTTTCGACACGATAGATGTCTTGGAGGATGCAAGCGAAAGTTTCCCCACCGAATGTCAAATTTTTCGCTTACAGGTGAGAGACATATATAGCAATAAAAATTTTCTGGCCGATAGTGGCGCCGATGTATCCGTCCTATCCTTAACGTCGAACTCGTTTGATGTCCGTCCGACAGCTGTTGTTTTATACGCCGCTAATGCTTCTCCTATCAAGGTCATCGGAGAAAAGCGCATTAAATTGGACCTAGGCTTGCGCCGAGACTTTCACTGGCTTTTGTAGTCGCAGACGTGACGTCACCGATCATCGGTTCTGACTTCATCAAACACTACGATTTGTTAATCGACCTGCGTCGTAATCGATTGATCGACAACATAACCGGACTCGCCTCACAACTTACATCGCCATCGCATTTGGAAGCAGCCGTTATCAAAACGTACGATACAAATAATTCTTTCGCCGACATTTTGGAGCAATTCGCTGACATTACCAAGCTCACGCCGTATGGTTCAACTACAAAATCTTCTATTTCGCACAAAATTGAAACAACTGGTCAGCCCGTTTTTTGCCGACCGAGACGTCTTTCGCCAAAGAAGCTTTTGGCCGCTAAATCTGAGTTTGATTTTTTAATAAAAACTGGTATTTGTCAACCGTCTAACAGCAATTGGTCCAGCCCGCTCCATATGGTAAAAAAGAGCGACGGTACCTGGAGGCCATGCGGAGACTACCGTGCTCTAAATGCTCGCACATTACCAGATCGGTACCCTATGCCGTACCTGACGGATTTTACAACAAATCTGAGAGGTAAGAACATTTTCTCAAAGATTGACCTTCAGAAAGCCTTCCACCAGGTACCGATATTTCCCGATGACGTCCCGAAAACGGCAATTAGTACCCCATTCGGCCTCTACGAGTTCAAGTTCATGACCTTCGGCCTGTGCAACGCCGCACAAACGTTTCAAAGGTTAATAAACGAGGTGTTGCGAGACCTTGATTTCGTTTTTCCCTACATCGACGACATTTGCGTCGCATCAGCTTCAGCCGAACAGCATCGTCAGGATCTAATTGCAGTTTTTCATCGTCTTCGAGACAATCATCTCACAATAAATGTAAACAAATGCGAATTTCGGAAAAGCGAAATAAAATCTCTCGGACATTTGGTCAACGCTGACGGCATTCGCCCTCTGCCCGAAAAAGTTGCAGCTGTACTCGATTTTCCAAAACCGAAAGTGGCTCAAGAGCTTAAAAGGTTTATCGCTATGGTAAACTTTTACAGGAAGTTCTTGCCACATGCGATCTCGTATCAAATGCAACTGCAACAACTTATCATCGGCAATAAGAAAAACGACCGCAACCCGCTGAGATGGGATTCGTCTACAGAAGCTGCTTTCGATCGCTGTAAAAGCGAACTGGCCAACGCTGCTCTCTTAGCGCATCCTGCTTCTGACGCCGAGCTGGCGTTGTATGTTGATGCTTCTGATATAACGGTGGGGGCAGCCTTACATCAAAAAAATAATGGAAGCCTCCAACTTTTGGCATTTTATTCTAAAAAGTTTACAAGTACTCAACAAAAATATTCAACGTACGATCGGGAGCTAGCAGTAATGTATCAGGCCGTATGTCATTTCCGTTACATGATAGAATGACGGAGGTGTTACATAGTTACCGATCACCGACCGCTTATTTTTGCGTTTCAACAAAAACTTGAAAAAGCCTCGCCCCGCAGAATTCGTCAGCTCGATTTTATCAGTCAGTTCACGACAGATATTCGCCACACGCCGGGTTTAGCAAACGTCACTGCCGACGCGCTGTCCCGCATCGACTCAATAAGTCAAATCGTAGATTACTCTCGTATTGCAGCGGCTCATCTAATGGACGAAGAGCTTCAAAAGATGATTAAAAACGAAGGTACTACATCAAATTCTCTGAAATTGAAATATTTTCCAATCCCAGGTTGCAACGATGAGCTTATCTGTGACACAGAAACATCTCGAGTTCGCCCTTGCATCCCGAAGGAGTTCCGGCAACAAATTTAAGCAAAAATCCACGATTTGTCTCATCCAGGTGTTCGGGCCACAACCAAACTCGTCACTAGTCGATTTTGTTGGCCTGGGATTCGAAAAGATGCAACATACTCGTTCAGCTCCCACCAAATATGAGCCGACGAAAGAACGCTTCGCTCATATTAACATAGACATCGTTGGTCCGTTCCCGTTATGTGAAGGACAACGATATTGCCTAACAATTATTGACCGTTTAACTCGTTGGCCGGAGGCAGTTCCGATTCCATGTCCGCTGATGCAGTCGATAAAGCTCTCTTAGCTCAGTGGATTTCGAGGTTTGGTGTCCCAGCTCGGATAACTTCGGATCGTGGCCGCCAATTTGAATCTGCAGTTTTCACCGAATTGGTAAATACAATTGGAGCAACACACCGAACTACACCGTATTATCCGCATTCCAACGGCATCGTTGAGAGGTGGCACCGCATATTTAAGGCAGCCATTTTATGTCATAATCCAGCACAATGGGTGCACCAGCTGCCAACTATTTTGCTTGGACTACGGGTTGCTTTCAAGCCAGATTTAAAAGCATCGCCAGCTGAGTTGGTTTACGACTCCACTTTAACAATTCCTGGAGAATTTTTTCACCGAGCTAAGATCTCCGGCTCTGCCAGCGAGTTTATCACCGATTTTCGATCAGTAATTCAGAAGCTTAAGCCAACCGATACAGCCCACCATGCTATGCCCCGTACATTCATTTCGAAAAACCTAAAAAATTCATCGCACGCCTTCGTCCGCAACGACTCGATACGGCCTTCGCTTACGCATCCCTACGACGGTCCATACCAAATTTTATAACGCTTCGACAAATATTTTACAATTTTGATACGAGGTCGACCAAACATCAGTATCGACCATTTAAAACCGGCTTTTACCGAAACCAGTGATCTCATCGATTGCTCACTTGCTCCAGATGTACCCAACGCTTGCCATGACAGCAGTGAACAACAGGAAATTTTACCTGATAGCGTAATTCGAAAAGTTCCTAGCAACAACGATCTCAACTCCAGCCCAGCTTTAAACTTTTCACCTGAAATAACACAACCTAAAGCTACTTCAAGTGGTCGCCGGGTTACGGTTCGTTTGAGGTTCAGATGAGCTCCCTCTGGCGGGGGAATGCTGTGGCACCACCGTTGTGATACCGGCTACTCAACGCACCAACTACCCGGGTGCTAAAAAATGTTTTTTGTTTAGCACTAGAACACGAGCAAAAAAGCTGAATTCTCCTTTTTTACGACACAACGCGTCTAAGATCGTTTAACTCAACTATAGTTTGCATTTAAATAAATTTGAGTTTTGTCTTAATAAATATTTGAAATCCTAAACGATTCCTTTTTTATTGGTTGAATAACACAAATCACCACATATATGCCAACAGATGATATGATGTCCGATATACTTACGAAAAATCTATGTAAAATAAAACATTATAAATTCACAAATTGTATGGGTTTACATTTAAAAAAAGGGAAACTTTTATTTTTGAATTATATATATGTATATATATATATATATATATAAGACGCGGTTATATATATATATATATATATATATATATATATATATATATATATGTATATATATATAAGACGCGGTTATCAAGCATGGGCTAGCTAATAAGAACTCAATAGAAAAGGTAAATGCCTTCGCAAATCACAGAAAACGTTTTTACACACCATGACACTTACGTTTTACTATTCCAAATATCAGTGAGCTACAATTAATCCTAAGAAATTTCGACAATTAAAAATATATGTAAATAGATATGAAAAAACCACTCTGACCTTATCGTATTACATGATCAACGATTAGGTACTTACCTAATTATGCTGTGAGATTTTTGCTATTCGCATTTAATGCAATGTTACGAGTTGTTGATCCCTAAACCAGAGAAGTCAGATTACGTCATACACGTCCATTATCCTACTGTCAATTTTATCAAAGTTGTTTGAAAAATGATTCGTTCAATTTTTAAAATCAACCCATAATATAATTGACCAAGTCCACAGAATGCCCCCGTTATTATATATGCATTTGGGAATAAGCAATATTGTTCATCTTTATTTATTAACAATTCGCAGACGTTTGATAAAGTCTGGCATTTAGGAAAATAGCATGAGTTTTACCTGGAAACTCTTACAAAATATCTGCAGGAGTACCTCAAGGTAGTATACTAGGGCTGCTATTATATATTATTTACACAACGGATATGCCAACAAGCCCTGTATTTAAGACACTACATTAATAAGTGTTAACAATGACCCGAAAGTTGCATCCGAAAAACTTCAGTCCCATATTAACGAACTAAAAGATTGCTTAAAGAAGTGGAGAATAAAGGTAAATCTATCGAAATGTGCTCATGTAACGTTTACTCTCGAAAGGAAAAATTGCTCATCTATAATAACGATTACCACTTTTCCAGTGGAAACCCACGTGCAATATTTGGGTATCCACCTATATCGACGCCTAACTTGGTCCCGTCATATTGAGGCAAAAACAACGGCCATAAAACTACGAACAAATCAACGATACTGGTTAGCACCTCCTCACCCATCCTTGGTATTGGAATAGAGTCCTTTTATACCAAACCGTTATAAAGCCAATATGGTCATATGTTATTCAGTCAAAATATATAAACAAACTGGAGGGCCACACTAACACTCTTGTACGCAAATTGCTACAATTTCGCGGACACCAGTGACAAGAAAAGACGACCCAACCCAATAATAGATAGTTATTAAGATTTATATACAATAGATTAGTTATTACATTGGTAATAACTAATATTAGAGACAAGATTTTAAAACTTATTGTAATTTTCTTTAACACTGAATGGTTACTGTTCGTCGAATCGACGAAGCTCATTTACTCTTTATTATATAACTTTTTTGTGTTCAAATTACGGTTTTTTTGTCAACAACGTTAGTAGACGCCGAAAGCTTGTAGTAAGTGGACTTACGGTGGGTACTCATTTTTTTAAAGTTTAAGTTCACAGGTGTGTACTCGCCGCAACGACGAAGAGCAACTTTTTGCGTTTGTAGAGTAGTGTTTGTTGTTATTTTGGTTGCATTATTTTATTGTTTTGCATTAGTTGTGTTATTAATATTGCAAAGTATTTTATTTTAAACAAATTATAAGTGTTTATTTTAAAAATATTGTTTTTTAGAATAGAAAATGAGCTCTATGAAAATGTTAACAGACGCTGAAATCGAAAGATGTTTACAAAATTGTGACAATGATTTAAATTTCTTGGATGCTTCAGAAGAAGATGACGATAGCCACGAAGGTGGCGAAAACAGTGATTTAGAAGCAGTGCAGACATTCGTCTCTAGAGATGACGTATCACTGTCGTCAAAGATTTCCGATAAAGAATTTTCAGATCAAGATGATATACCACTCAATGCACTTCGCTGAAAAACAAATATTATTGAGTTTTCAAAAACAAACCTGGGCAGAAAAAAAATTTCATAAAGTGCCCACTAAAAATCGCCGCGCTATGATCTATGTCCACAAGGCTAGGGGTCCATTACGAGAATGCAAAGGAGTGGAAGACCCTCTTGAATACTTTAAATTCTTCATTACTTCTGAAATTATTGATTGTACAGTGGACAAACGTCGAAATACAGAGCCATTCGAAATCTAATTCGCAAATGGGTACCACTGATGCCCTTCTAGGACTCCTAGTTTTTACACCCATTAAAAAAGATAACCATCTTACAACAGATAAACTTTTTGATCCTATATATTGTGGCGCTCGCTACTTATCTACTATGGGTAAAATTCGGTTAAAATTTTTTATGTCGGGCCTTCGCTTTGACGATAAAGGTCTAAGAATGACAATGAGCTATGACAAATTTGCTCCTATAAGAAAAATTTGGGATATTTTTATAGAAAAATGGCGCCAAAACTACATGCCCGGATTGTATTTAACAATTGATGAGCAGCTACTGGCTTTTAGAGCACATTGCTCATTTCGAATGTATATCCCAAATAAGCCAGCTAAGTATAGGCTTGGTTATGGCTTGCGATAGTGGTACAAAATATATGTTAGATGCTACCCCATATCTGGGAAAGAGCTCTAATACAACAGCAACTTCTCTGAGAGAACATTACGTAAAAGAGCTGACGAAAACTGTTCATGGATCGAACCGCAATATTGCAATGGATACTGTTCACATCAGTTCCCCTTGCCAAATCTCTGCTACTGGAACCCTATAAATTGACTATTGTTGGCACTTTACGGTCAAACAAGGGAGAAATTCCGAAGGTAATGTGCAATGTAAAAGGACGCAGAGCTGGAATATCCATGTTTTGTTACGACCATGAAGAAGGAATCATAAATCCGAAAACGGGATAACCCCACATGGTAGAATTCTACAATCAGACAAAAGGCGTTGTCGACACTTTGTATCAAATATGCAGCATTGTCCCGTGTTCTCGAAAAACCAACAGGTGGCCAATGTGTCTATTTTTTGGAATTTTAAATATCACTTTTGTAAACAGCCAAAATGTTGGCAATTTGTCACCTCTATCCATATAGCAAACGCAGAATGACGAAAACTTCATGTAATATATGCAAAAAAAGCATCTGTGGTGAACACAAAGTTGAACTTTGTATCTCATGCGTAAAATAAGGCTAAAAACTAAAATTGTTTTTGATTTTGTATTATTTCACTGATTATCTTTAAAGACTCTGTATGAAATAAGTCATTTATATTTTTATCTCTTAGGTTTTTGTTCTTTTAAAAAGTTAATTTAAAAAATTAAAAAAAGAGTTCGAATTCGTATCGAGTTTTAAGAGAGAAAAAGAATATTTATTTATATATTAATTTTTTTCTTAATTTTTAATAAAATGTTTAACTGAAAAAAGTAGTTATTTATTTCGTACTTTAAAAATCGGTCCGTTGGATTTTTTTTTTTAAATAGTTCGTCGATTCGACGAAGAGTAACCTTCCAGGGTTAAGAAAGATTACAAAAAATTTTAAAAAATCTGTTTAAGATGATTGATAAATATGCACATTTTATAGAAAATCATGACTAACATAGCAACAATTTTAAACCCTAATTTCAAATTTATTGTATTTAAAAGTTTCACAATTATTATTATCGAGGTCCTATTGTGAGCGTTAAAAATAAGTGTACAAAAGCATTTTTTATAATATTGGTTTTATTTCAGTCTTTTATTATAATACTAAATTTGATATTTTAATTTTTTCTAAATCAGGGGGGTACTGCGTAATTCGATTCGAAAGAAAAAATGTACTAGTTCGAACTATTCGTACTGTGTATTACGATTTTCGTACAAATTGTTACGAAAGTGCGGAAGTTTTTTGTACCCTAACGAAAAATAAAATTCTCTTTATAAAGAGCAACTCTGTGTTACGAATAACAAAAATCCCTTTCGAAAGGTCAACTCTGTAGTACGAAAACAAGCGTCAGTTACGCAAAAAGCGTTAGGAAATTGTTCGAAAGGTATTTTGCTACTGACAAATTAAAAAAAATTAAAAAATGTGAGTATTTGAACGTTTCAAGATAAATAAAAAGTGTATAATACATATATTAAACTTAATAATGTTGGTTTTAATAAAAAAGTTTTTAATGTTTTGATTTTGATATTGCATGTTTTTAAAGAAATACTCCAAAAAAAGTACTTATACATATAAAAAGCAGTATGAAGAATTGGTTCAATTTATGTCCAAGCATTCAGACCTAGCAAAAGGTTAACTTAATGTTCCTGATGCTAAGAATAAATCAAATTATATGTGGCAGAAATTGAGCACAGATTTAAATACATTTGGACCACCAGACCGTGATGTTAAAGGCTGGAAAAATGCAAATTTCATTAAATATGGCTCTATGCATTTTGAGTAACATTTTTGCAAACATCTTTTAAGTTTGGGCAGACTACAAAAATCATATTAAAAGCATTGATGTGTGAGTGCCATCCACAGCTCCGATTACACCTGGGATTCCACTTATATTATAAAAATATTTTCTGCCTCTTTCTGTTGCTTTTAACGTCATATGGTTGGGGCAAATAGTTTTCTCAATAGCATTGCATACTTCTGACAAGCAACTAGAAGTTGACTGCTGAGAAATTCCAAGGTGCCGATCTTGTCTAATTTGGTGTTGTGCCAGAAATTTTAGAGTGGCTGCCAGTTTTAAGGTTGGTGTAATGGTAATGGATCTTTGTGCTATTTTTAATTCAGCGTCTATGCTAGTAAGAACATATGCAAATGCATCCTTACTGAGTCTGAAGTATTTCACAAAACTAAACGATATATTCTGTTAATATAATTTATACAAAAATATTTATTGTATCTTACCTTTTGTACTCTTTCTGGAATTAAATCATCATCATAAAAAATAAAATTTAATATACAGAATACTATAATATTTAAACATTCTTTTTTTCACTTCTTTTGTTTTGGGTTATTTTTACTAACTTTGACAATTAAGTTGCAGTGCTACCAACTTTTTATCATATTTTCCCATTTATTTAAAAATACAACTCCGTCATCGTTTCGAACGAGTTACGCATTACGATTTCTTTCGATTCGGAAATTGCTTTCGAAAAATGTTAGCTTTCGAATCGAATTACGCAGTAATCCCCCAGTTCTTAGTTCTCTACTTAATTCTAAAAAACAAAACAAAAAAAACTTAACAACAAAAGTTATAAGACAAAAACAAAATCTAGTACATTTTATTAGTATTTGGTTGTTTTTCCTTTTGCTTTAATAACGGCACTCAGTCTTCGGGGCATCGACTCTACTAGCTTTTTTGTTACGCCCGATGAAATTTTCTGCCACTCCTCCCCTATAACGGATTTCAGCATATCCTTATTGGAAATTGTACTTTTTCGGATTTGGCGGTCTAGATACTAGCACAAATGCTCGATTGGGGAGGATGATCTAATGTTTTAGGATTGTGATAGAGAAGCCATTCTTTCACTATTCTTGCAATGTGTTTGGGATCATTGTCTTGTTGAAATATCCAAGATCTTTGTAAGCCCAATTTCTCTACACGGGTTAGCAAATTGTTTTTCAAAATATTAAGGTGATCCATTTTATTCATGTTACTTTCAATAAAAACCAAATTCCCAACACCGCTAAACGCCATACATCCCCACACTATCACTTAACCCTCTCCGTGCTTATTAAATCTTGGTCGGCATACTCATTATTTATAGTTCTCCATACTTTGACGGGGTTTTTCTGGCCAAATACCTCAAACTTACTTTCATCACTAAACAGGACATTTTTTCCAAAAAGAAACACATTTATTCCCGTATCTTTTTGCATAATCAAGAAGTTTTTTCTGATTAACAGCCAATATAAGGGGCTTATTTTGTGGGGATCGACCATGTAACCCATTTCTATGTAGTGCTCATCGTATTGTGCTAGCACTTACGTTAGTATCTGATAATTCCTGTGATATTTAAGATGCACTTTTAAGTGGATTTTGTTTTACATCACGTACTATGGACCATATTTCAGCGTAATTTAAAACTTTTGGGCGGCCTGCACGTGAGCGATTTTCTATTTTGCTGAATTTTTCGTATTTATCAACTATTTTCTTCACTGTATTATGGCTTATGTTGATA
This sequence comes from Phania funesta, assembly GCA_963932375.1. Classification (NCBI taxonomy): domain Eukaryota; kingdom Metazoa; phylum Arthropoda; class Insecta; order Diptera; family Tachinidae; genus Phania; species Phania funesta. The sequence goes on along the minus strand of OZ010655.1, from coordinate 33,365,216 downwards.
ATAGATCCAATTTCACGGAGTTTTACCTTCCTTGCGAAGTTTTAATGCAAGTAATCCAACATCCGTGGAAGTTTGTTTACCCATTTAATAAAAAATAATAATTTACCTGATACACGTTTTTATCTCTGGCAATCGCAACTAATTAAAATAAAACATTAACAAAACTTCAAAAGAAAGCAGAAGTAAAATAACCAAATATAACGGTATTTTTTATAATGCGACATCGTTAAATTACTACCTAAGTATACTGTACACTTTTTTTGACGCGTAAAATATGAACTAGATTTTTTTTTTGCCTTACAATTTTTGGTGTTGTAAGGTTTTCTTGCTGCTTTTTTAGAATTACATAGGTATAAAACTGAATGATTTGGAAAAACCAAACATTTTAAATACAATCCTTTATTTAATGACTGAAATAAAAACTATATTATGACAGATGCATTTGTACACTTTTTTTACGCTCACAGTATATACTACGACCCATTCATTATTTTGTGCGACCTCTATATTTCACTCGAGAGCTGAACAATCGCATAGTACATGCACAGGTGTTTCATTACATAAAACCTGTTTCGATGATCTCTACATTACCAACCTTATATTGTTTTCTAGAACTGTGTCCGGTAAACCATACCATGATTATCCCTGATAGACAGCGTAGTGAACCGCTCTGAATAATCGAGTCTATTTAGTCCGAAGAAAGATTCCGGGTCCTATGGGCTTCTGTTTGCTGCGCAATCAGCCTATTCGTTTCTCGCACGGGTACAAAGCTCATTTAGATATTTAATGCAGTCCATGGCAACCCCTGACATCACTTACCAACGTGTATCAAGATTTTCATACATCTTATTCTTCTCAGACATTTCCTAGTACAAATAAGGATAATGTAAGTTTCCGCCTGAAAAATCCGTTAGGTATTTTCCCACTGGACGTTTGGTCCAACTACTCCCGCCATATTGTACAACACCCCAACGAGCTCCCAACTAGAATGCCGATTATGCTTAGCAGCTCGTTAGCAGAGTTTATGCATAATGACTACTAATCTGTCCGTTGACTAGCTTTTTACACATCAATTCTCTGAAATTTCGGGAAATTTAATGAATTTTTTCTTATATTGAATGACTCTGACATAAACAGCTGTTTTTTCAAAAGTTAGCATATGGTTAGTATGACTATCAGTTCGTTGGCTATATTTAAGAAATGTGTCATGAATTAACTATATGCTAAAATCATACTAACTTTTTACGTTTAAGTGCTTTTTTCCTATAAAAAGAAATAACTTAAGCTATATATTAAAGCAATTTATTATAAAATCAACAATAACAAGCAAGTGATTTGAAACCTGTAGTGTGTTAGGTGACCGGTTTAAACTCACACATTTTTGTTCATAGAACAAATTTATTGTGATTTCAAACGACTTTGACAAATAATTTTTAAGACACTTAACTTCTGTGAAATTACTTGTATTGTGTGTTGGTTTTTCTTGTGATTTCCCGTTTGTATATAAACATATCAGCTGTTCTCATCTAATTTCAAATCACGTGATTTTCGGAACAGGACTGTTTGTTTGCACAGTACTCTTTATTTTATCACTTCAGTTTTCCAAAATTCAAAATATTAAACCAACAAAAAATAAATTAGTATCCTGCTGTCAGTTAATTAAAGTTTTTTTTTTACAGCATTTATTTAACTGCCTATTTTTTATTTGACTAAGTTTTGTACAATGGACCGTAACAAAAATTGTATATTTGTTTCAATTATAAGTCATACATACTTCTTTTTGTTTTAAAGGATTCATTAATATTCAAACAATTCAGTTAAGGTTTAAAAATTTACAAAGTTATTAATATTGAAACATGTTAAATAATTGTAAGTTAAAAAATACATTTTATTTTTTGCATTGCAATATTTTTATACGTCTTCAGTGTAATTAAAATGACATTTAAAATTATATGTGGATAGTCTTAAAAGTAAAATTAAAATTGCATTCCAATATAAGTGACACACACATGATGGAAAATGATCTACGAAACACATTTTTTCATTGTAAAAACTAAAGAAATTACTGAAAAATTGTTGATATTTGGTTGTGCTCACTAAAAGACGTTAGAATTAATAGGGTCGCGAACGGTTACCTGAGTTGTTACGCATGGGCCCACCGCTACCATTATTGCTTCCACCACTACCACCATAATCGCGACGGCCACCACGATCCCCACCACCTCCACGGCCACCTCCACCGCTGAATCTATTTCCACCACCGAATCCACCACCGCCGCCTCGATTGTCTCTATTGTAACCACTTCGATCGCCGCCTCCGCCATAACTTCCACCACCGCCACCCCTGCCGCCACCACTGCCCCCTTCGTCACCACTTTTAGGTGTTTTACAGCGATTGCACTCATTGCGCCAAGCAAAGTTAGTATTGTTACAGCTACTACACTTCCAATCACCTTCACGGGGAGAGACATTATTGTTACCACCTGGTCCGCCTCCGCCGCTTCCACCCATTCGAGGCCGCCCACCGCGATCATCACCTCCTCGATCTCCTCTCCCAGAGTCGTATTCTCCACCTCCGCCGCGATCAAAACGTGGACGATCTCCCCGATCACCGCCAGGACCACCACCACGTCCACGACTTACGCCTACTCCACCTCCACCTCCACGGCCACCACCAACGCCTTTGCTCCAGTTGTTAGGGCGTTGAGCTAATGATACTTTTATAGTACATCCGTTAAAATCGTGACCATCAAACCAAGCAATAGCAGATTGTGCCGCATTAACATCATCATATGTAACTGTGGCTTCTCCTTTGGAAACGCCAGTGTCTTTATGACGATATAGCCAGATTTTTGGTTTGGACGTGCGTTTGTCTTTCTAAAAATAAAAACAAAAACCAAGAAAATAATGTAAGTAATTTAGCAGAAATTTTACAAAAATCATAAAAACTGAGAATCTTCTAAAGCATCTCGTGCAAATGGTAAAAATAGTTTAAAATTTTTTAAAAACTTAAAACAACCAATAAACTGCAGAAATATACGTGGAACCTTTACACAATATAGTTACTAAGTACAATCACTAAATTTTAGTAAAGTCTACAATTTATGTCCCTCTGCGTAACCTGTAGTGAATCCAAAAATTCAATTGAAAAAGGTTAACAAGAGATTGGATTAAATTATAAATTATTGCACATTGAAATAAATTAAAAAAGAAATGCTCCAAAAGAAGTATTGATTTTAGTAATTTATATAACCAACTTTTTATTTTTTCAAAATTGGATTTATTAGGTATGTGCAAACGTTTATTATTAATATGACAGATAAAAAAAGTTAATATTCAATAAAAATTGGCAATTTATTTAAAAAGGAATATAATTTAATTTCAGTACTGTCATATAAATGTTTGCACATTCGATAAAATACTTTAGTTTATTGGACATTTCCTGGTTTTAATGAATCTTATTAATTCGTGTTTATTTGTTGGCGCATATTAATTTTTCACCTGAAGAGCTAGTCCTCAGTGTTGGATTGCCGCTTGGCGTAAGTTTTACTTAATTTTCTTTCTAATAACTGCGTAACTTTTTTAAATATGCGTGGTAAGCACGCATGAAAAACATATAATATCCACAATGGTTCTTTTTAAACCTTAAACTTTGGCCAATAAATTAAAGATACTAATTTACTTCCGCGTCATACTATGACGCTAGTTAATGCCGAGCATTGTGCAAAATATTAACTTTTGGATTCTGGTAAATGGACTCTACCGCGAACCAATTTATGATCCTACGACAGCATTAAAACAATAGGTATTCCATAACCAAGAGTTTTATGACTTTCAAAATCATGTATAAAAAATATTATATGTACTACAAAAATATCTTAGTATTGAAATTAAAAAGCATACTTTATTACTCTACTCTGTAATTTTAGGTTAAAATATAATTTGTAATTATATTGTAACATTTAATACATTTTGCCAATGTATATTGTTCCAAAGTATAATTCTATCATCTGAGAACAAATCTAGATGATTTGTTTGCAAATTGGGTAAAGGAATACTAGACTTTCGGATTTTTGTTATGCATTTACCACCTTAAACCTGCATAAAATTACCAGAACTAATTTTAAATTAGGGTATAGTCGCACACAAAATCTAGTAACATTTCCAAATACATACAATATCAACGATATTTGCACATTATTCTACAGCGCCGAAAGCTAAATTCCGTTCGACAAAAAATTCGACAAGTGTTTGCAGCTCATAATACAAATTTAACATTCGATATACTTTGTTCGATATCCAGCGAAGATCGCACGTAGAAATCAACTGGCACAATTTCAATTAGAGCAAATTTTATAAAAAAAAAAGTATTTCGATAAAACTGTCATGAAAAGGAAGTCAGCGTCGGTTAACTATTGGGGATAGCGTTAGCCGGATATGGGTAATATTTAAGAACAGCAATATATGAATATGATTTTAACTAGCTTTGCATATTTAACATCAAATATATAAAGCATGTATAATAATCTAATATTTAGTAAAGAAAATTATAAAAATGGCTGTGTTTGAAATAAGATGTAAAAAACATGTAGTGTGTGTGGGGATTTAGTCATACTTATAAAAAATTTAAGTGATTCTTGATTTTTTTTAAAATTATCGTATCAAGTTTGGCTTAGAAGCAAACCGGTTTAGCTATGTGCCACCTTCAGAGTCATTTCTCGAAAAAGGTTATTGTGCATAGCCGAAACCGTTTTGTATCTGAACAAACCCGGCAAGGAATAACTAAAATGAATATAATTAAAAACTATTTACAAAAAAAGTCTTTAGTTCAGATAAATAATTCGCTGATGAATGTTTCCAGTAAGACGAGAATTAGATTTACCTTAATAATTCCAATTGCTCCAAAATGAGTTTCAATATCCATCTCTGTAGCCTCTGGATCCATACCAGAAACAAAAATTGTATCCTCTTGCGTTATTAATTCACTACCACCTCCTCCTCCAAAGCCACCGGCCCCTGCGCCTGTAATTTATAAAACTATTACAAACATGTACATAATTTTATATATTAATAATACATTTATAACTAAATAATAATCTTTAAATAATAACCTACTGCTGCTTAAGATCTTCGAATCAAAACTTATAAAAAAGGATGGAGTTTTACTCTTCATTTTTTACATTTTATTAAACTCGCCAGATGAGGAACCACTGTTTTACATACGCAGTTACATTTCAGAAAGCTATAATATATTTTTGGAAACAAGTGTAAACCATCTTATTTTCTTATAATGCACTTCTTTTCATAATTTTTTTATCCTGGGGTTTGATTGCTATACATACTGAAAAATAGATCTCAAAACTGGGTTTACGATAATAATTAACACTTTCTGGGTATAATACAAATTGAAAATAAAAACTCATTCCACAGCCTTACAGAATCTCAAAAGTTATTTTGCTTATTTTCTTTTTGTAAGATTATTTGTATACCCTTATTTACATACCATTTTTGTTACCATTTATTTGTAGTTGTTATAAGCGAATTTACATATAATTATCATTCAAAATAGGCATCGCAATACATTATTAGTGATACACTTTTAATTTCGTCCCTAAAAATTGTTAAGACTAAACTTTGAATGTATTCTGGTTTATAGGGACTTTGAAATTTTAACATAAAACTGCTTATTGGACTTGACTACATAAAACCCAGTTTGCTTATTTATATATAAAACCCAGTAAGAATTACACCTTGACAATAGCATGTTTGTTTATTGTATAGTTTTTCTTCGTTAACCTCTGAATTTGCAATAAAAACAAAATTATCATCTACTGCGTGAAAACAAAGTGGTGTAATAATTTACACACTATAAATTTTAAAAATATGGCAGTAAACCTAAGAATTTGTTTACTTTGTGAAAACGTACGTTAAAATTTTTAACCAGTGCTAAAGTTCTACTGTTGCATCGGCAACAGAAACAGGAGTAGTAAGGTTTGTAAGTAAATTAAATACAATAGTAAAATGGTATTACAAATAGTTATACATTACTCTTTAATTGAAGATTGCAGAGCAATTTGTTATATTGCTTGCATTTTGTTTTTACCTTTATTATAGTTGTCCTTGTTGCCGCCTCCATTTCTAAAATAGGATTGTAATAGTAACGCATCATTTAACGGTTTGTACAAAGTTCAATCAAATTGTATTTGTATTAAAATAGTTTGTGGATAATTGTAAAGTTTTTTAGGTTTTAGTCTTTTAACTGCTCAAGGTAGCGACGAAGGCCGACTTTCTTTGATCTTCTCAATTATGTTGTGTTCCATTTCTTCTTATATACTTTTGTACACCACACCGATGACTCTTTATGATATAAATTTAACCACGCGTTTATAAAAAGTTACTGATTAAACTTTTTACCCAATGAATTGTAAGGAGAAAGTGTACACCAGTATAACCATTGTATATACATACATATATACCTTTCACACAGTATGTTGACTTTTTAACGACACTTAGTTTTCAAACCACATACATTTTTCTTAGAAAAAAAAAACTTGAAAATACCATCAAATTTTATATTGATTATTAAAAAATATTACCAAATCCTTACCCTATTTATAAAAAATTGCTGCTCAAAATGTTTACCTTTAAAGATTATAAAAATTAATACCTATGAAGTTGTTGTTATGCTGTTGTTATAATGGAAGTACATATTCTATGTACATATATTTTTAACACTACATTAAAGTTGAGCTTAAAACAGTTTAAATAGTGTTTCTTTACTTAACTCTTAAAACCACACCTTCTGTTCGTAATTTTTTCGACACATTAGCACCTATTTCGGTCCAATTTCATAACCTGTTCTTTTTATATTTTAGTTTCCCAATGTTAAGAGTTATTAGTTGTACAAAAAACTTCTACTGGAAAGATTCCACTCCAGAAAAACGAATAACCATCGACTTAAGTTACTTACAGTTACAGTTGTTAGCTACATAACGACGAGAATTGGCAAGGCGGAAAACTATTTAAGCATTATATCTTTGCTTTCGAACGAACTCCAATGCTTTTCCATGAAAGGAAATAGTCTGTTGTGTTACTCCTAATGATTCTGAAAACAATTTCTACAAGTGATTTCGGTAACTGTCTTCAGCAATATTCTTCGCTAAAATGCTCTTCTTGGTTTAAAATTTTCCATTTTTAATTCAATAAAACTATATTGTTGTGAAAAAGCCAAATTCGCTATGTGAATATATTATTAAAAAATGTACTAACTTCCCGATGAACAAAATTCGCCGTCGTTAACAATATATAACATGTAGGTAGATCCAGTCGTTTGTCAAATAGAAAGAACTTTTTTGTACAACCAATAAATGTTTTGTAATATGAATGAAAAGCAAAAAAAAAAAAGTTATTGAAATTAATTGTAAATCAATTTTTACGCACACAAAATTAAATTCCTAATTAAAATAGATAAGTATCATAGTTTGGTAGAACAACACATATATGGTATTTTTTCATTGCCATCAGTTAGATTAAAATTTCGCACAAGAATTCTGAAATTTTATAATACTACTTACTTATATGTAACTAGTAAAAAAAATAAAAAAACAATTGTGTCCATAAAACACAAAATGTGATATTCAGATGCTTTTAAAACTAAAAATATTAACATTAACCCATTCAAATAGTTAATCCAAGTTCTAATGCTGAAGGGACCGCTACAATAGTATGTTGAAACATTCACCTTAATTGCGCAACTAAGACGTTTTCGCAATTAAGGCATTAATAATCGAGCTTAATTTACAATACAAAAACTCGATAAATTACGCAATTAATACTTATTGCACCATAAATTCCATCAAATCGCCCATGCAGCTCTGGTAGAGTACGTTTCATCAGCAGAAAATTCTATAAAACGAAAACATTACCATGTTATTACACTAACTAGACCTGACATACAATAACATTATAAAAGGGATAACAAATCTTATTGTTACAAATTAAGATATCTTTTTCACGTTATGGTGGACTTGCAAATTTTGCATGTAAATACACGTAACATTATTACACCTTTTTTTAAACATCGTTGTTGGGTCATAAAACATTTTCATCTGTCAAATGCTAAATTACATGTTTGAACACCAAATTCCTAACTCTATTTAAAATTTAATTGACTTAATTAAGGTAGAGGTCTGAACAATATTATAAACTTATCTTCTTAATGAATTCACAGAGTAAATTCGTAGATAAATGCATCAGACATTATTATGATGCAGCGTATGAAGAGTAATTTGTTTGATTCTTGATTTGATATTCCGACAGGGTGTTTTGATGTAGATTTTTGGAACGAATTTGGAGGCAAACCAAACTTGACAAGGCATGACGGAAATTCGTTTATTATATAAGCATATTGACTATTTCTTTACAGACAAGTGCACTAGGAGGTATCGATAACATACCTTAAGCAAAATTGTTTTAGTAGACTTGATATGATCATTACGCACATAATTTTAAATACACACGAGAGAACATTAAAGGAAATAAGTTTATGAAACCTAGTTTCGTTTTTTGATAAGGGAGATGCAACTACTTACAAAACTAAAAACGAAACATTAGTCTTGTGTAAATATCACACATTACTATTAAACAAATATACGCGAAAGAAGAGCACGTGATGTGTGTAATATGTGCAAATTATCATCGGAGCGCGACTGATTTCAACGAACTAAGCCACCAAAAATAGTAAACATCGATACCTGCATTATTGTAATTAGAACCACAAAAATATAAAACAACAAAAAACTTGGGGAATTAAAAATGAAACATGAATTTCTACATATGTAGCTACAGACGACGGACCATTTAAAGGAACATGCCAATATTTATTTACCCTAAGGTTCCTTCGCGCGTAGCCCGTAAACCAGTAGGGGTTCCATATAGAATTGTTTTCATGCGAGACTTTTCGATTTTACACACAACTGAATGAGTGAGCCGCTCATCGTCATGAGCGTTTTTTGCTCCATATTTATTAGCTTTTTTCTGTGAAACTCTTGTTTTAGCTCGCTCAGTAGGTTTATTCAATTTTACATTGGGATAGGTCAGTTTCACAAATTTGTTGGAATTCACTCTTAAACTTTCTTGTTTTTCTTTGCTGTGAAAATAAGAGAAAACATCAAATACAGAGTTGCAGCACGCTTAAGATATTGACCTCCATTCTACTTTCTCTTCTTTTCCATAAACTCAAGACTTTGCAAAGTAACTAGTACATTGTTCTTGTCTTTTTTGCATATACATACGTTTTCAAATACCATCTTCACATTCCTACATCTCGTTTTTTTGGCTACTCACACTATGCTATATTTGTCTCTTCCTTATATTATCTTTACCACAAATAGCCTTTACGAATGTGTAGCATATTATTGAACAAATATATGTACATATTTACATATGTATAGTTTTGTGCGTAAAATGTATAATCTGAATAAATTGGAAATTTTTTTACATGCGGAAAATTGGCCTTCAAATAATTTTTTGAACAGTTCAAATCGCACACAAATGGTTTGATTATGTATTCCAACCGAACATCAGTTGACTTGCCTACTGGCAACCAGAAATAGTACTATTTGGCAATGGAAATTAACAGCTGTCAACTGCCAGTTGTCATCTGTTTCGTTGCTATTCACAATCGAGCCATAAATTTGACTTACTGTAGCATGGTTCGATAATAGACAATACTATTTAATAAAATAAACAAGTCCGTTAACTTTCAATAATAATTGAATAACAACAAAATTTGGCAAAAAAAAAAAAAAGCTTCGTATTTGGTAATAAAAATTATTAAAATAATCATTGCCAGTGTTTCTGATCGTTAATTATTATCAAGTAAGTTGGTTTTATTTCTGAATTTAGGCAAGACAATTAAAATTCAGCGTACCCTTAGAGTGGCTGTGCTAATAACATTTATCAATACAACTCTGCAATCGTTTCGATCGAGCGAGTTGCGCAGTACGGTTTCAGTTTCAATTCTGAAATCACTTGAATTTTTTTTATAGAATTACAGAGTAATCCCCAGTAATTAAAAGGTAATCTACTTTCACTCAACTGATCCAGTAAGGTCCCTTCTTGTGAGCTGCGTATCGAATGTCAAAATTTTCGTTTGGAATCGAATTTTTTGTCAAACACAATTTTGCTTTCGATGCTGTGTCGTAGTGTGCGAAAATTGAAGAAAATGTAGGTATTTGGAAATGTTTCGTTGATTTTAGACGACGAAACACTAACATTAAGCTAATTATGTTAATTTTTTTTATACTAAATTTGCAAATAAATTCGTCTCAACAATACAATGTGTGAAATTCACAACAACGCTTTTCTTCGTCAAACGTGCGTCAGAATACCAAATGCATATCGATTAACTTCTTCGAATGTTGTTATTCATTTTCAAATACAGGCATGCTCTAACTAATCTCGTGATTTCAAATAACTTGTGGTTTTATGATATTTTTTCCATTCTGTAAGTCACGCGGTTTTTATGTTTTGTATTTTCAGAAATCACATGGAAACAACTGATTTCTTTACATTAAAAAAACCTAACAAGAATTTCATAACAGAAAAAATATTTTTAAAAATCATATATTTTTACGTGCTTTTTTTATGAAATACCTAATTTTCACACAAAAATCAATAAAGCACTATTAAAGCTATTTAAAAATAACTTTATTAAAAATCGACAGTAGAATGAATACTCACGAAAATAAGCAGGTGATTAGAAAAAGGCAGCGACTTTTCTGACCGGTTTAAAATCACAAATTCCAAATTTTTTAATTGAATTTAGATTGAAATTAACAAATAAGAATACCAAAGCTCTGAATTAATAAATAAAAAATAATAAAACTTAATATCATTTTTGATATGGCTGAATTCAGTAAATGCAAGTCAGCAAATAGAGGTTAAAGTATCATACGATGCAATGGAGTGTGTGATAAAGTGTACAAGAAAATGAGCCGGTATCGACCAATACTCAGCAAAAATTATTGATGAAGACAATTTTGTAGGACATATTTGCAATGATTGTATACTTTATATTCAAAATGTAGGCCTTGTTACAAAGGAAATTTAAAATAGTGTTGATAAAAATAATCAAACATTGTTAGAATACAAACATGAATTTGAAAGTTCACTAAGCCAAAATGAATGTGACATTAAGGCATTATTGGAAGCGATAGAAAGACGGTATGATGAGAAATTCCAAAAAATTAATAATATATGGAAGCTGTGTGAAAGAACTGTGAAAGAAGAAAAAAAATTGTATGGAAACAAAGTTGAAAATAAAGACATATGTATGGATATGATAAAATTATAAAGAATAATGTACAAATGTTTAAAGTAATATAAAAGAGGCAAACGAAAAACAACAAAAACGTCATATGCACAATCCCTAAAAGTTAATATGGTGATGCCAGATCTATTGAAAAATGTCCCCTAAATTGTTAATCCTAAGGGGAAACAGAGTCTAGAAAAAACTGAAGCTGAATTAAACAAAAAAGGAGATCCAATTAATTTTAAAATTACAAATGTTGAAACCACTAAATCCGGTACTGTACTAATCCGAAGTTAAAATGTAGAAGAAATCAAAGTGGCGTTACAATCCGAAATAAAGATTATGAAATAAAAATACCAATATATTAATATGCAAATTATAACCACTGGCTTAAATTTTAAAATATAAAAACAGTAGTTAAAATATTCGAAACAATGCAATATAATAGAAAAATATTTAATGCAAAATTAAAAATAGATAAAACGTATCCAAAAATAATAACAGGTCAAAAACTGAATGGAGGATGGGACAGATGATTTTTCATATTGAGAAAGTGAAAAATACATTGAAAAGTGAAGAGCACAGGCCAATCAACACCTAAAAACATGTTACAACGTCATTCAAAAAATAGTAAACAAATCAATTAAAAGATAACATGGAACAACACAAATTATTGTCAAAATATCAATCCGGCTTTAAGAAAAAATATTCGTGTGAAACAGCAATCAATTGTTATAAACAAATGGAATTGTAAGAAAATAAAGAATAAAATATTAGCAATTTTCCTAGATTTTAAAAGGACGTTTGAAACTATAGATAGGGATATCCTATTGAAATAACTATCGAAATATGGTATTCAAACGAACACTGAACTAAAATGGTTTCAGTCTTATTTAACAAATCGTAAACACTTTACAAATATCAAGAACGAAATATCAAGTGCAATAGAAAATTGCAATTTTCGCAGAAGCAACAACGGAGATTTTAAAAAAATAAAAAGATATGGATATTAACAAGCGGCTAAAATTAAATGAAAACAAGACCAAATTAAGGGAAATTAATATGAACACAAACGCAACATTCAAAATAAATAATGTAATAATAGAAAAAGTAAATAGTATAAAATATCTGGGTTTCTTAATAGTCAAAGATTTAAATTTTAAAGACCATGGTAACAATAACAACCACAATGAACATACATATACATATAACACTATGATAAAGCCACATTTTGAATGTGGAGCAAGTGGTATATACGTGCTGTACAGACCAACAACAAACAAGGCTACAAAAACTACAAAATAAGGCTATGCGGCCAATTTTCAAACGCAATCGTTTCACTTCAATAAGGTATATGTTAGATTCCTTAATTTGGCTAAATATAAAAGATTTGAGCTGAATTCTACTAGATTTTGCGTAGATGTAAATGTAGTATTAGAAATTAATTATCTGCTCCAAATTATGTAACCATTTATATTTCTTATACTTGAATTCCGAAATATGTATTGTTTTCTTGGTAATACTTCTTATTATTTTATGAACGATAACACTTTTTCTTTCCTTTGAGTTAACTTTAATTTATAATTTATTGGAATATATATCTGTGCCTTCACGAACATACAAAATAAAAACTTAAAATAAAAAGTATTCCTTCATTTCAAAGACATATGGTAAAATAAAAAAAAAAAGACTAAAAAAAAAAGACTAAAAAAAAAAGACTAAAAAAAAAAGACTAAAAAAATAAAATACCTAAAAAATAAATTAAAAAGTATACATCGTACAAAATAAAATAAAAAGTAAATAAAAAAGAACTAAAAATAATAAACAAAATATAAAAGAATAAATCGTGTTTTATTATAATAGGTATACCCGCCAGCTTTGCAGCGAATATTAAAAAAAAACACGACTGGTGGCAGCAATGATCGATATTTTAATCAACAATTTACACGTGAAGTCGATTTAAAAAAATGCAAACTTGAGATCTTCAAATATAAAATTAAATGAAATCATTCGATATATTAACGTTTAATTTTATCATAACATAGTCCACGAATCCTTTGGAACTTTTACATCAATTTTACACACTATTCGAAAAACACATTTCCATTAACCACTCAACCCCGGCGGTATACTGACAACAAAGAATTTGTAATAGATTATGATGCCAACAAAATGGCTACAAAACATACATACATACTTAAAAGATGAAAAGCAATTATTCCTTAACATCTCTTTTTTGTGTAATTTCCTACTTAAGAAGACTTAAGACCTTTCAAGATCGCTATATTTTGTGATATTTTTGCAATTTTCCACTTTTAAATAATAAAATTAGGTACATACCCATAGGTGCCACCGCCGCTATTTCCACTGCGGTCTTGCCAACCACCACGACTTCCAGAATCGTACCCTACGTATGAGTAAAATATTTTTCAAATCCAATCACAATTTTATAAATAAGTTAATTTACCACCAGTTTTAGAATAAGAGGGTGGTGGTTTACTAAACGGCCCACTATTGCCACTATCAGACATTTGGAAACTCGGTGGAGGAACAGAAAAATTGTTATAACCGCCACCACCTCCTCCTTGACCACCACCGTATCCTTAATTTTAATGAAAAATATTTTTTTAGAGCACTAACTATGCATTTCTTTGACTTACTATCCATATTTGAATTATTTACTTGATAAAAATTGACGCAGTGTATTGTAAAACGAAGAAACTGCTTTTCTTTTCTCCTTAAAACACAACCGTCGCAAATCAATGATAAAACACGATTAAAATATAAGTTCGCTAATATAGTAATCTATTACAAAATCTATAAAACACGGCGGAATGAAATGACATTTAAGCAGAGATGTCAAATACAATACTATTAAAATTGTTTATTTCCACATCTAGTGGCAATACAAATTGATAACAGGCAGGATAGACTAAACAGGTAAATTCGTCTGAGTAACTGAGAACTTTTTTAAATTTATTGCAAGTCAAATTACATATCAATTTGCCTTGATAACAAGTAAACTCACGGGCGAATTCGAAGTGAATCCGGCTTCTTTGCGGAAGTTAAACTTCGTACATAAACAATTACGAGAAATGGCAAAACCTTTTTTATATGGAATTTGACTTCCATTAAGTTAAAAAGTCTCAGCTGAGCTGATGTGTTTACCTGTTTAATTTACTCTGGATAACAGGTAGACTCACGGGTGACGTATTTCCAGCTTATTTGAGGATGTTAAACTCCATATATAAAAACGTACCGAAAATTTTTTTATATGGAATTGAACATCCAAGCAATTTAAATCTAGGTAGGTTAAACAAGTAACCTTACCAGCGCAGCTGAATTTTTTTTTAAACTTGTGTGGTGTTAACTTCCATATAATAACAATGTTCCGTTTCTGGCACGTGTTTTTATATGCAGTTTGACTTCCGCAAAGAAGCCGGAAATGATTTGAATTCGCTCGTGAGTCTTCCTGTTACTGATTTTCCTTGGTTTTAAAAAAGTACCCAGCTGTTATTTTGCAGGCGCTCCCTCAATGTGCCAACAAATTTATGGTTTTTCAAGATGTAGTGTGAGTTTGCCTGTTTAGTCTACCCTGGATCTGATCGTGAAAATTGTGCCACTGTGCAGAAATGTGGGTAAAATTTCTACCTTGATTTGTTTACCAAAATTGTCATCATCCTCTCAAAAATATAAACATTTTTAAATTATTTCTAAGATATAAAATAACTATAGGTAACGTTGCAAAAATGTCAATGAAACGTAATACAATTTCAAAATCAATAAAAGTAACGATGAAGCCAAAATCCTCGAAAGATTTTACGGGCATGTCTGAAACTAGTGAAATAGGGTCGTGATTGCTTGCTGATTAGGGATAAGATCTAGAGCCATGTGTTATAACACCATACAGCATACACCATCTACTACCCATATGAGAAGAGTTTTAAAGGAACATGCTTCGAGAAGAAATGTGTTAGAGAGAACCAATAGCAGTAATAAAGAGTCTAGATGTTTGTCTCGAACCCTTTGGTATTCTCCGTCAACAGTTGTACCAATTAATAATTAATTTTTTGAAAGCGATTTCATCGTTATCGTTTTATATCACATGGCAAAATGGTATTTTTTTCTTTGAAACCAAATGAGAGTTGAAATTGATATGACAAATCGATTCTAGCAAACCCATCGTATTATTTATTGTTATCATTTTCATTTACAAGAGAAGTTGTAGGATATGATGGATTTTAGTGTAATAGTGTAAGTTTGATACAATTTTTTTTCTTACGCACTCCCAGCATAAAACCCAAAAGTATGGTAAACTAAATTTATAACAAAACACAATTAATATTTGCTGTGCATTCAGGGTACATAATGTTATAGCCAAGACTATGGGCCTGTTCGGAAATGCAGCACTGCGCTGCATATTATGCGCAGTATGTTCAAAAATGCAAACAGTGGCAACACTGTAACACGGTTGAAAATGCAACACAGCAGTTTATTAGGCGCAAATGACTGCAAATACTAATAAAAAAAATGGCTGATGCAACGGAAAAGTAAGTACTTAAATGTATTTTTTTTTCATATTTTTTTAACTTTTATGTGGAAATGGTCAAAAAATATGTCTTCTGGATATTCTTTTATAACTCTCCAATAATCTAAAACCTTTGGAATACGCCTTTTAGTTTTATAAATAAAATTTTTTAATAACAACTCCCTATGTTTACTCTTAAAATTATTTCTTTTGTAAACACTACATAATCGCACATCACTTGATTTATCATCTAACTCACAAATTAAATTTATTAATAATTTTTCCATTTTTAACTTATGTCGTTCGTAAATGCAAACAAACAAATGTGCAAATAAAAACATCATGCACAGCTGATTAGCAAAATCATCGCATAATAATCATATTATGCAGCGCAGAACTGAAGTTACGAACAGGCCCTATATTTATAGACTTCAAAATTAGGTTTTATTTGTATTTTCAAATTTCTTCTTTAACCGATTTCAAAAATAATTCTGGTTTGAAAAGCTAAAATGAGAAGAGTAAAAATACATAGAAATTTGTGCCACAGGGAAAAGGGCGAACCAAGTAAAATACAACTTAAATAAACATAACTTACCTATGGAAATTACATAATTATAAAATCAAACGATATTTTTTCTTAAAATACCGAAAATGTTTACATTTTTATTTGGCAAAATTGAAATGGAAATATTTCTTAAATTTAAAAAAAAAATTTGTATTTATCAACTATGCTTTTATAAACTAAAAAGAATACATTTTACATTCATTCATTTATAATTCCAGCTTCTGCAGTATAGAGTGAGAATGACATACAATTTCTTCACATTCAGGTAGATTTCCATTCTTCAATATAACACTTTTTAATATATCTGCAATATATTTACTTTCATCCTCATTCGGGTTACAGTACCGGCTTTCGAGTAAAACGGACATAGCTTTCAAAATCATTTCCATGTCGACCTCATAGCAATGAACTATTCTTAATTTCTTTATTAAATTATTAAATATTCCAAGTTTTGCACATTCGTCTTTTATCAAGGAAAAATCGGAAGACATTGACGTTATTAAAAAACACGCCTTTGAAATTACTCGAGACGAGTCTATATTTAAACAGTCATTTACATAATTAAGGCCATCTTTTTTCATGAGTTCCATCAAAGCTGGTTCAAAGTTTCTTATCAAGGATGACAAGGCATATAAAGCACTGGCAACAAGTTCCAAGTCCCCATTCTTCAAGTACTTTATTAACTGTTCAACAATGCCATAATTTAGGAAATATTGTTGACATAATGAATTATTTTGAGACATTTCGGCAACTATATTTATGGCAGTAATACAAACAGTTTTATTTTCATTTTTTACGCAAGTTATTAAAATATCTGCACCCTCAATTTTAACAAAGCTATTTGCAAAATCAATGTTATCGATGTAATCCCTTATTAACTCAAGGGCAGCAACCCTTTCAGTATCGGTCGAATGTTCATGTTGAAGAATCCGAATGGCTTTTAAGAGCTCCTCTATAACATTTACTGACATTGACTGGAGCACATGATCTAAGAAGACTTTTTTATCTTCATCAATTTGAACGCACTCATTCGTCTCATTTTGTTGGTGTTTTATAGCAAACCTCAAAAGCTCCTGCATATTTCTGGTTTCCGCATTATCCATTTTAAAACGTAACTTTACTCAGAAATTTACTTTAATCATAAAAATTATCATCGCAGTTGTTTTTTTTTTACGTACCGATGATGAGCTTTGCATATGTTTATAGTTTTTCTCGTACTTTTTTGTGTAATATATAATCGCTTGAAAATCAGTACTATAGTACTATTTTCAGTACTTTGTGATTTGCTAAATTTCGTACTACCCCTATGACCAAGGCAAATTGATAACAGGAATTCAAAACATTTCCGGGTTCTTTGCAGATGTCAAACTATATATAAAAAAATGTGCATGAAATGTCGAAAAATTTAGGATATGAAAATAACGAGAAATAATGTGTTCCTTGTCTTCTGTTTGAAGAATACATAGTTTGTATAAGGGGATTTACAGACGAGCGTCCCCACACAACCTTTTTTTTTGCCTGTGTGTATTTTGTTTGTGTAATGGCATAACAGAGTTGTGCGAACAATTGTTCGGAAAACTCTGTTTGAACTTGAAACCATAAACAGCGACGGTCTTGACTGGTTGGACAGAGTTACACTGTGTCCATAAATTTATTCGCACATTGAGAGAGCGTCTACAACATAACGGGAGAATTGTGTTCGTGGTCTTCTGCTTGGAGAACACATCGTTATTGTATGGATGCTTTTAGCATGGTTTGTGTAAGGGTGCTTATAAACGAGCACATCACATACTTTTTATTTTGCCTGTGTGTATAGTTGTGTACAGTTGTCCGGAGAATTCTGTTTGAACATGAACCGACCATCAAAAGCGCCGGTTTCATTAGCCAAATTTCTGTTCGTACAGCAAAACGTACGATGGCTAAACAGATTTATGACAAGTCGCCTAAGTTTTTAAATGTAATCGTTTTTATGAACAAACACAGTGTATGTGAACAAGTGTAGCTAAAGATGACACAGGAAAATAGAGAAAGTTGATTTCTTAGCAACATAAGTTATTATAATGACTTATTGAAAAGAACAAGTAAAAATACTGTCGAATGTTTCAGTATTATTATTGTATGGGAGATATCGAAGCAGACCTCTTAATTTTTGGGTCCTTTTCTACCGCCTTCGTTCCTCAAACTGATTTCAGGCAACTGATTTGTCATTCACGATTACCTTATACTCGTACTAACTCTAGCCATTACTTTTGACTACAGTGATTTCAGACTCTCGACAGTCTGCAAGTATCATCTTCCACGATTATCATCTTGGCAAGATAATACCCGAAGTTTCGATGACCTGTCGCTAACGCAGTAATCCAGCTTAAGGTAGCCCGATTTTATCTAAGCATCTTGCTGGCCTTCCTACCGAGGGGTTCTTTGAGCACCACACAGTTGGAAAAGTACATACATATTTTGTAAATGTTACTTTAAAAATTTAAATATATATAAAAATGTTGAATTAGTGAGAGTACTTCAAAAACTAATTTAATTAACCATTTTAGAGCCATTCATGATATTGACGTTAAGTCCAAAACTAATTAAAAAATAATGTTAAGACAAAATGTGCTTTACATAACTAGCCATAAATATGTTCAGCCAGCTCACATTTTGCTGGTCGCATCATGTTCAAACAGAGTTGTCCGAACAATAGTTCGCACAACTCTGTTATGACATTAAACAAACAAAATACACAGGCAAAACAAAAAGTATGTGCGTTCGTCTGTAAACACCCGTACATAAACTATGTTATACTACATTTACATCTACGCAAAATCGAGTAGATTTCAGCTCAAATCTCGAAGAAAATCTCTGCCGTTTAACCAATGCTTTTTGACGTATTATTGGATTTCACTTTCATAACAAAAACAGCTGACTGAAGAAAGAATAAAAAATTGGCTCTAAACTTAATTAAATTCGTGCTACAATTGTTTATATACACATAATTACATATGCAATACTACTTACACTTTATTCATTATTGTTTTATCCATATTGAAACCACTTATTTTAAACTTTTATTATTTTTTAATGTTGCTGCAAATATTTTGTTTCTACCGCGCTTTATTTTTTTGTTACAAATGTCAAGATTTTCTTGTTCAGCGCTGTATATTTCAGTACATTAGCGAAAAATACGTAGTTGCATCATTTAGTATTGCAAGATTTTGAGAGATTTTGCCAAAATCTAGTTCGTAAGTAGATTTTGTTTTGTATGGGTAATCTGGTACATAAACTACTAACTAGACGCGACAACTTACAACAACATTACCTCGATTATATGAAAGAGATAAAAAACCTTATCGTTTCTAATTTACCGATCTCTTTCATCTAATCGGGTTAACTTAAAATTTTGTACGTAGAAACGCATAACACCTGATAATACGCCTTTTCAAACGTCATTGTTGGGTATTCTGTGATCTGGTAGAAATGAACTAGATTTCGCTCAAAATCTCATAAGCATAGACTACTAATTAGCATAGACTACTAACTAGACGCGACAACTTACAACAACATTACCTCGATTATATGAAAGAGATAAAAAACCTTATCGTTTCTAATTTACCTATCTCTTTCATCTAATCGGGTTAACTTAAAATTTTGTAACGTGCGCCAAGATAGCGTCGAAAGTTAGCGTCGAAATCGCATAAATGTATTGGCGTTTTTGGGAATTCGGATAAATGGGAATCTAAAGGATTATGAAATTGGGGAAATAATAATAATCATATATATGAATATGGGAACATAAATACCCCCTGTTTGAAAATTAGAATTTCAAATGAAGATATATAATATGAAAGAAAATAAAATCAAACAAATAATAACTAATATATGTATTGAATTATGGTCTTTAAAAACATTAAAAATTAAGTTTTTATCGGGTGAAAAATTGCTTAATTAAAAAATATAAAAATCTATTGAAAATCCTTTAGAAAGTGGTTTGAACCAAACTGGTCAGTCAAATTGGGGATTAATTATGGCATGGAATCTAAGCAACGTCAAGCAACAAACGCTATATATTATGAAACTAGACCACTTATAGAATATAAAACACTTTCCGCGCAAAAAATCGTGTGACCAGTTTTCCAGAAAACTGGGTTCATCCAAATTGGTCAGAAAAAGTGGGGATTAATTATTGCGTGGAATCTAAGCAACGTCAAGCAATAGGCGCTATATACCATGAAACTAGACCACTTATAGAATATAAAACACTTTCCGTGCAAAAAATCGTGTGACCAGTTTTCCAGAAAACTGGGTTCATCCAAATTGGTCAGAAAAAGTGGGGATTAATTATTGCGTGGAATCTAAGCAACGTCAAGCAATAGGCGCTATATACCATGAAACTAGACCACTTATAGAATATAAAACACTTTCCGTGCAAAAAATCGTGTGACCAGTTTTCCAGAAAACTGGGTTCATCCAAATTGGTCAGAAAAAGTGGGGATTAATTATTGCGTGGAATCTAAGCAACGTCAAGCAATCGGCGCTATATACTATGAAACTAGACCACTTATAGAATATAAAACACTTTCCGTGCAAAAAATCGTGTGACCAGTTTTCCAGAAAACTGGGTTCATCCAAATTGGTCAGAAAAAGTGGGGATTAATTATTGCGTGGAATCTAAGCAACGTCAAGCAATAGGCGCTATATACCATGAAACTAGACCACTTATAGAATATAAAACACTTTCCGTGCAAAAAATCGTGTGACCAGTTTTCCAGAAAACTGGGTTCATCCAAATTGGTCAGAAAAAGTGGGGATTAATTATTGCGTGGAATCTAAGCAACGTCAAGCAATAGGCGCTATATACCATGAAACTAGACCACTTATAGAATATAAAACACTTTCCGTGCAAAAAATCGTGTGACCAGTTTTCCAGAAAACTAGGTTCATCCAAATTGGTCAGAAAAAGTGGGGATTAATTATTGCGTGGAATCTAAGCAACGTCAAGCAATAAACGCTATATACCATGAAACTAGACCACTTATAGAATATAAAACACTTTCCGTGCAAAAAATCGTGTGACCAGTTTTCCAGAAAACTGGGTTCATCCAAATTGGTCAGAAAAAGTGGGGATTAATTATTGCGTGGAATCTAAGCAACGTCAAGCAATAGGCGCTATATACCATGAAACTAGACCACTTATAGAATATAAAACACTTTCCGTGCAAAAAATCGTGTGACCAGTTTTCTAGAAAACTCGGTTCATCCAAATTGGTCCAAAAAAACACAAAATTTGTCCTTTCGCAATGGGTTAAAAAAATGTGCTTTTACGCGCCATTATTTTCATGCCTTTTTTTATAAGCTTGTTACGCGCTTTTTTGTGATTGCTAAAAAATCAGTAGAGCCAACATAAAAGGCAAGTGTTGTAGACAGATTAAAATATACTCTACTAAATTAGTGGTTTTCTTGTTACTTTTTTCCATGCCAATTTATATCTGAAGTTAAATTTTTGAGAAAATGTTTACCATCAATAATTTTATATAATATACAATACTATATCTTAATCTAAACGTAACAATATATAGTGTTCAAGAAATTTATTGTATATATTAATAAAAAGAGTGTAATTTTATGCAACGCAATATAACTTGATGATTTAATAACAATAATACAAATTTATAATTATGGTTTAATATTGTTTTATTAAAAATTGTTTGTTTATTTTCTTACAGTACCCAGTATAATGCTTACAACTTTTCTGCAAAATACTATATCTTAATCTAAACGTAACAATATATAGTGTTCAAGAAATTTTGAAGGAAAAATGTTTGATAAAATAAAAACGCTGTTTATTTAAGCCCTTATTTACAATAAAAAAACGTTATAATCAGAAAAATTACGACATATAAAAATTTTTCAATTTTTAAGCAGTATTATTATGACGGAAAAGGTAAACATACATAAATGTGCGCAACATTGAAATATCGCCATTTTTAATATCGTAGGCGAACAAGTGCTCCGACCCGCCATTTTTTTTGTCGATAGCTATCGCCGTAAATATTTCTTCTGGATCAACCGGCTTAACATAGCGTCTTGACTAGCCATAAATCTGTTTAGCCATCGCACATTTTGGTGCTCACACAGAAAAATGGCTAGTCAAGACCGCCGCTGTTCATGGTCAGTTTATGTTCAAACAGAGTTGTCCGAACAATCGTTCGCACAACTCTGTCATGGCATTACATTATTTACATATTATTTTTAGGTAATTTAAATTCTATTCCTGCTTATAAGTAATTGTGAGAATTGTCTTAACCATATATTAATAAAAAGTATAGTTTAAGGAAACGACATTAAGGGTTGAAACATTCAATTTTATCTCATCATAGCCGAGCATTAAAAAAAATAACGCATTCGTACAAACAAAAAACCCCAATAAGAATGAAAGACCAATTTGTAATTTTTGACTTATCTACATGCCACGCATGCTAATTAGTATTTTTCACCCATACAATAAATAAGAAACATCTTTATTTCGATTGTTTACGTTTTCGGTCATAATACTACTTAAAAATTGGAAAATTTTTATATGTGATACTTTTTGTCATTATAACGTTCTTTCTAATCGAGTTGCTTTGTTTTATTTGAATACAAAAAAGTTTTCGTTCCATTTGTAGGTTCTTTAGGAACATCTTATTAAAAACTATATTCCTGTTGCAACATCAATCAGTCTCATCATTAAATAGAACAACCAAACTTATAATTAATAAAAAAATTTGCAAGAAAAATAGTTTTGTTTTCATTTTTATTACGAAATACTGCTACATTTGGAATTGGTAAATACAACACAAATTTAAAATAATAAAATTTAAATTCTTAATACAACATTGCAGATAAGTACTGTAGGTTTTTATTTTGCAGAAAAGTTGTAAGCATTATACTGGGTACTGTAAGAAAATAAACAAACAATTTTTAATAAAACAATATTAAACCATAATTATAAATTTGTATTATTGTTATTAAATCATCAAGTTATATTGCGTTGCATAAAATTACACTCTTTTTATTAATATATACAATAAATTTCTTGAACACTATATATTGTTACGTTTAGATTAAGATATAGTATTGTATATTATATAAAATTATTGATGGTAAACATTTTCTCAAAAATTTAACTTCAGATATAAATTGGCATGGAAAAAAGTAACAAGAAAACCACTAATTTAGTAGAGTATATTTTAATCTGTCTACAACACTTGCCTTTTATGTTGGCTCTACTGATTTTTTAGCAATCACAAAAAAGCGCGTAACAAGCTTATAAAAAAAGGCATGAAAATAATGGCGCGTAAAAGCACATTTTTTTAACCCATTGCGAAAGGACAAATTTTGTGTTTTTTTGGACCAATTTGGATGAACCGAGTTTTCTAGAAAACTGGTCACACGATTTTTTGCGCGGAAAGTGTTTTATATTCTATAAGTGGTCTAGTTTCATGGTATATAGCGCCTATTGCTTGACGTTGCTTAGATTCCATGCAATAATTAATCCCCACTTTTTCTGACCAATTTGGATGAACCCAGTTTTCTGGAAAACTGGTCACACGATTTTTTGCACGGAAAGTGTTTTATATTCTATAAGTGGTCTAGTTTCATGGTATATAGCGCCTATTGCTTGACGTTGCTTAGATTCCATGCAATAATTAATCCCCACTTTTTCTGACCAATTTGGATGAACCCAGTTTTCTGGAAAACTGGTCACACGATTTTTTGCACGGAAAGTGTTTTATATTCTATAAGTGGTCTAGTTTCATGGTATATAGCGCCTATTGCTTGACGTTGCTTAGATTCCACGCAATAATTAATCCCCACTTTTTCTGACCAATTTGGATGAACCCAGTTTTCTGGAAAACTGGTCACACGATTTTTTGCACGGAAAGTGTTTTATATTCTATAAGTGGTCTAGTTTCATGGTATATAGCGCCTATTGCTTGACGTTGCATAGATTCCACGCAATAATTAATCCCCACTTTTTCTGACCAATTTGGATGAACCCAGTTTTCTGGAAAACTGGTCACACGATTTTTTGCACGGAAAGTGTTTTATATTCTATAAGTGGTCTAGTTTCATGGTAAATAGCGCCTATTGCTTGACGTTGCTTAGATTCCACGCAATAATTAATCCCCACTTTTTCTGACCAATTTGGATGAACCCAGTTTTCTGGAAAACTGGTCACACGATTTTTTGCACGGAAAGTGTTTTATATTCTATAAGTGGTCTAGTTTCATGGTATATAGCGCCTATTGCTTGACGTTGCTTAGATTCCATGCAATAATTAATCCCCACTTTTTCTGACCAATTTGGATGAACCCAGTTTTCTGGAAAACTGGTCACACGATTTTTTGCACGGAAAGTGTTTTATATTCTATAAGTGGTCTAGTTTCATGGTATATAGCGTTTATTGCTTGACGTTGCTTAGATTCCACGCAATAATTAATCCCCACTTTTTCTGACCAATTTGGATGAACCCAGTTTTCTGGAAAACTGGTCACACGATTTTTTGCACGGAAAGTGTTTTATATTCTATAAGTGGTCTAGTTTCATGGTATATAGCGCCTATTGCTTGACGTTGCTTAGATTCCACGCAATAGTTAATCCCCACTTTTTCTGACCAATTTGGATGAACCCAGTTTTCTGGAAAACTGGTCACACGATTTTTTGCACGGAAAGTGTTTTATATTCTATAAGTGGTCTAGTTTCATGGTATATAGCGCCTATTGCTTGACGTTGCTTAGATTCCACGCAATAATTAATCCCCACTTTTTCTGACCAATTTGGATGAACCCAGTTTTCTGGAAAACTGGTCACACGATTTTTTGCACGGAAAGTGTTTTATATTCTATAAGTGGTCTAGTTTCATGGTATATAGCGCCTATTACTTGACGTTGCTTAGATTCCACGCAATAATTAATCCCCACTTTTTCTGACCAATTTGGATGAAACCAGTTTTCTGGAAAACTGGTCACACGATTTTTTGCACGGAAAGTGTTTTATATTCTATAAGTGGTCTAGTTTCATGGTATATAGCGCCTATTACTTGACGTTGCTTAGATTCCACGCAATAATTAATCCCCACTTTTTCTGACCAATTTGGATGAAACCAGTTTTCTGGAAAACTGGTCACACGATTTTTTGCACGGAAAGTGTTTTATATTCTATAAGTGGTCTAGTTTCATGGTATATAGCGCCTATTGCTTGACGTTGCTTAGATTCCACGCAATAATTAATCCCCACTTTTTCTGACCAATTTGGATGAAACCAGTTTTCTGGAAAACTGGTCACACGATTTTTTGCACGGAAAGTGTTTTATATTCTATAAGTGGTCTAGTTTCATGGTATATAGCGCCTATTGCTTGACGTTGCTTAGATTCCACGCAATAATTAATCCCCACTTTTTCTGACCAATTTGGATGAACCCAGTTTTCTGGAAAACTGGTCACACGATTTTTTGCACGGAAAGTGTTTTATATTCTATAAGTGGTCTAGTTTCATGGTATATAGCGCCTATTGCTTGACGTTGCTTAGATTCCACGCAATAATTAATCCCCACTTTTTCTGACCAATTTGGATGAAGCCAGTTTTCTGGAAAACTGGTCACACGATTTTTTGCACGGAAAGTGTTTTATATTCTATAAGTGGTCTAGTTTCATGGTATATAGCGCCTATTACTTGACGTTGCTTAGATTCCACGCAATAATTAATCCCCACTTTTTCTGACCAATTTGGATGAACCCAGTTTTCTGGAAAACTGGTCACACGATTTTTTGCACGGAAAGTGTTTTATATTCTATAAGTGGTCTAGTTTCATGGTATATAGCGCCTATTGCTTGACGTTGCTTAGATTCCATGCAATAATTAATCCCCACTTTTTCTGACCAATTTGGATGAACCCAGTTTTCTGGAAAACTGGTCACACGATTTTTTGCACGGAAAGTGTTTTATATTCTATAAGTGGTCTAGTTTCATGGTATATAGCGCCTATTGCTTGACGTTGCTTAGATTCCACGCAATAATTAATCCCCACTTTTTCTGACCAATTTGGATGAACCCAGTTTTCTGGAAAACTGGTCACACGATTTTTTGCGCGGAAAGTGTTTTATATTCTATAAGTGGTCTAGTTTCATGGTATATAGCGCCTGTTGCTTGACGTTGCTTAGATTCCACGCAATAATTAATCCCCACTTTTTCTGACCAATTTGGATGAACCCAGTTTTCTGGAAAACTGGTCACACGATTTTTTGCACGGAAAGTGTTTTATATTCTATAAGTGGTCTAGTTTCATGGTATATAGCGCCTATTGCTTGACGTTGCTTAGATTCCACGCAATAATTAATCCCCACTTTTTCTGACCAATTTGGATGAACCCAGTTTTCTGGAAAACTGGTCACACGATTTTTTGCACGGAAAGTGTTTTATATTCTATAAGTGGTCTAGTTTCATGGTATATAGCGCCTATTGCTTGACGTTGCTTAGATTCCATGCAATAATTAATCCCCACTTTTTCTGACCAATTTGGATGAACCCAGTTTTCTGGAAAACTGGTCACACGATTTTTTGCACGGAAAGTGTTTTATATTCTATAAGTGGTCTAGTTTCATGGTATATAGCGCCTATTGCTTGACGTTGCTTAGATTCCATGCAATAATTAATCCCCACTTTTTCTGACCAATTTGGATGAACCCAGTTTTCTGGAAAACTGGTCACACGATTTTTTGCACGGAAAGTGTTTTATATTCTATAAGTGGTCTAGTTTCATGGTATATAGCGCCTATTGCTTGACGTTGCTTAGATTCCATGCAATAATTAATCCCCACTTTTTCTGACCAATTTGGATGAACCCAGTTTTCTGGAAAACTGGTCACACGATTTTTTGCACGGAAAGTGTTTTATATTCTATAAGTGGTCTAGTTTCATGGTATATAGCGCCTATTGCTTGACGTTGCTTAGATTCCACGCAATAATTAATCCCCACTTTTTCTGACCAATTTGGATGAACCCAGTTTTCTGGAAAACTGGTCACACGATTTTTTGCACGGAAAGTGTTTTATATTCTATAAGTGGTCTAGTTTCATGGTATATAGCGCCTATTGCTTGACGTTGCTTAGATTCCACGCAATAATTAATCCCCACTTTTTCTGACCAATTTGGATGAACCCAGTTTTCTGGAAAACTGGTCACACGATTTTTTGCGCGGAAAGTGTTTTATATTCTATAAGTGGTCTAGTTTCATAATATATAGCGTTTGTTGCTTGACGTTGCTTAGATTCCATGCCATAATTAATCCCCAATTTGACTGACCAGTTTGGTTCAAACCACTTTCTAAAGGATTTTCAATAGATTTTTATATTTTTTAATTAAGCAATTTTTCACCCGATAAAAACTTAATTTTTAATGTTTTTAAAGACCATAATTCAATACATATATTAGTTATTACTTGTTTGATTTTATTTTCTTTCATATTATATATCTTCATTTGAAATTCTAATTTTCAAACAGGGGGTATTTATGTTCCCATATTCATATATATGATTATTATTATTTCCCCAATTTCATAATCCTTTAGATTCCCATTTATCCGAATTCCCAAAAACGCCAATACATTTATGCGATTTCGACGCTAACTTTCGACGCTATCTTGGCGCACGTAATTTTGTACGTAGAAACGCATAACACCTGATAATACGCCTTTTCAAACGTCATTGTAGGGTATTCTGTTTATATTCTGTGCTAATTAGACGCCACAACTCACAACAACATTACCTCGATTATATAAGAGAGAAAAAAAACCTTATCGTTTCTAATTAAGCTATCTCTTTCATGTAATCGGGTTAATTTAAAATTTTGTACGTAAAAACGCATGACACCTGATTACACGCTTTTTCAAATGTCATTGTTGGGTATTCTGTTTAGATTCTGTGGTGGAAATATACTACATTTACATCTACGCAAAATCTGGTACTTATGACACAAAGTAACCAGAGGTGTAAGCTTTGACGCAAGAAATTTGCTAGAATCAGCTTTTTTGCCGCGGGCAGTCCCTCAAGAAAGAGACAAATATAACATTTTAAAATAGTGCGAAAAATAATCAAAACAGAAGCATAAAACTAGAAAAATAATTTGTGACGGAGGCAAAATTTCGTATATTTTAGTTTGTAATTTATATATTTTGTGCTTATATTATATAAATGTGATATAAATCACATTTAATAAATATCCAAAATGAAGAGATTTTGATGCAGTGCTAATTAATACAGAAAAGAATAAAAGTTGTAAAAAAGATGGTGTTTGTATATGCAGCAACGCAAAGGCATCAATGTATCACCACAAGGAACAAATAATCAGCAAAAAGCAAAAGGATATTGCTAAGCAACCTAATCTATATTCGCAATACCTATTTTTAAGGTATTAGATTATTTTAAATTAAATAAACTTTTAAAAATACATTGGTCAACAAGCGATCATAAACTGCATTGCAATATCATTGTCTTCATGACCAACCCAAATAAAGAAATGGCTTGGAATAATAATAAATAAATAAATGTTGATGGATTTACTCCTATTAAAACTATTAAAATATGATGCAGCCGCAGTAACAACTCCAAGTAGTATGCTTTGCATATGGCCGTACAACAACAAAATCTGAAATTGGTAAATTTAATGTTGGAATATGGCCAGTTAATTATATGCAACTAATAGGGCTGGCTATACGCCTTTATATTTGTGGAAACAATTGGTAACAAATGATGAACAGGTAAAACAAATCTTAAACGTACTGATTACATTCAATAACAAATCCGTAGCAGCTAATGAAACAAATGTAAATGAATATAAGTTTAAATGAGAGAAAAATCTATTGAAGAAGTTTGTCTATTTATTAATACACCTTAAAAATAATAAAAAGTGCAAAACACATAAGTTAATCTTAATCAAAATTTTATAAAATTAATTACATGGAGGACATGGCAGTTCCACAAACATTAAACAAGCCTACAAGTCCAGATACCCGATTTACATTTGCACGTCTGTAGGCAATGCTTCCGTAAAGCAACGCATGCAGCGAAATTATAATCAACACGGAAAAATTTTTAACACTTGAAACAATATAAAAGTTTACAAGACTTACCTTTCTGGATCCCTTGGGAAAATGTGAAGTTGTTCGCCTGGAGGACATCTTTTACACATCTTTTCTGAAAATATAAAAGAAATTGTTGAACAAATTTGTTTTCTGTTATCTATGTAAATCCATACTTACACATTTTTAGTTGAATGCATTTTGACTCTGCAAAAATGAAAAAAACTATTCGTCAATATACAAAGGAAATAAATGTGTGTTTTTATATAATAGAAATGAACTTATCTTTTAAAATTTACAGCATCAGTTATCCTCTAAATTGTGCCCTTGGTTCTTCCTGTAAAAGAAAGTAAATTAATTTAAATAAATATAAATTTTCAACCCTTATTTTTACCTTTTTCATTAATGCGCCAGAAAAATTATCCAAAATAAAGAAGAAAATATAACAAAAGGGAATATAGGAGCGGTCATTCATTTAAGAAAGAGACAGATAGAGAAAGAGACCACTATACTAGTGACGCCTCTGTGTTACTTTGTGACTTATGAGATTTTGTACAAGACTTTAATAATGATAGTTAAAATTTCTTCCTTGGAGTTTTTGGAATGTGTTTACTATTTTTTTCTAAGAATAATGGTCACCGTAGGTATAGTGCGTGTTTTCTGTTCAATTAAATTTTTTTAATAGCTCTCTAGCTGGAGGAATCATGCCTTCGTAGCCTCTCTCAAATCGTTGCGCAAAATTTCTAGTAATCTGCAAGGTGTTCCTTTGAACTAATCAAGTACTAATCAACACTAGTATTTTTCTATAAAACCTCTAATACCGTTTACACTAGCTGTTCTTGTAAATATACTAGTGCCTTTTAGATAATGCTTAATTTCCTGCAGGAAAACTTTAAAACATTAATCTTGCCTTCCAGACAATTTTTAGTAAATTTTAATTTTATTGACATAGATTAAAAAGTGTATTATTAATAATAACGTTTTTGTTGTTTAATATCATGTAGGTTATAAAATTTTGTTTGTCTCATTTTAGGGCCAGTTTATTTAATAAATAATTTCCGTACACATGTATGTATGTATATTGTGTTGCTTTAATTTATTTGTCAAGCTCTGAAGACTTCTAGATTTTAGCGAAATTCATTCTAAATGTTGTGTCGTACTATATTTCAGACATTTACTAAATCCTTTTAAAGTAACATCTAAGCTCGGGTTATTAATAAAATTAATTTAAGTTAAAAAGTATGGGAACTAATTTTGCAAAACTTCTAAGAATACGTTCTTTACTGAGTAAATTATTGAATTATACAAAAACAAAATTTACAAAATTTAGATTTTGTAAATTCTAAGTAGATTAGAAAATAAAACAAATGTTTCGTTTTATGAAGGTTATGTATGATCTTATGGGCTATTTTTGATCAGTGACTCTTGTCTAGCGATATAAATAAAATAATTTATTTTATCTTTCAACGTTTTATTATTTGTTCTATCTTTCAACGTTTCATCGATAATGGTTGCCGACTTCATCATAGAATTTATATGTTCTGTGATAAAGTTAGTATTCTAATACTGTGATTTATATTAACTATGTAGTTTGTTTATGAACTGGTGATTGTGATGTAAAATAAAATCAATTAAATAAAATATACACCTGATTAAGTCGACAACCATTTTCAACGAAACGGTTAGTTATGAGTTAAAAAGAATTGCTTTATTTACAGCGTTAGACAAAAATCACTGATAAAAAAACCCATGAGATCATAATCCTTAAAAAACGAAGTAATCGAATTAAAAATTGGTCATAAAACAAATGTTATTCAATGAACTATTTCCGAGGGCGACTATTCCAGTGAAAATATTTTGATTACATAATGAGTTAGTTATACATGTTGTATAACTCTTTGTTTGCCTAATACGGAATTGTTTGGCCCTTTTTAGCTAATTTTTTGGTAAAAATCCCAATTACATTAAATAAAAGAGTTTTTGATAAAAAAAAATTAACGGAAAGAGGTTTTTTTTTAAATCCCACATTTGGTATATTATTTAAATTGTGCTTTCCATAGAATGTTAAGGTTAAATATAAAATTAATCTAGATTTGTTCATTTGCTAATAATAATGGCACAAAGATACAATAAATCATTCTTTTGTAGCAATCAGAATTGTATAATTATTTTGTTAGTATATTTACAATTATTTTACACATTTTAATAACTCAACTCATTGATTTTGTTCTTTCTATATAATTTGAGAAAAAATAGTGCAAGATTAGGCTGAACGGATTTGAATTACACATTATGGATTAGAAATTCGTGTTTACGTTTTATCTGAATACAAGATAACTGAACATGTCTAAATTGTCCGAAGTTTTCTATGCTAGTATTTAAACGAACTCACCAATAAAAAAAAGCATTTTTCTCATATACTATATTATTATTTTCTTTAGATCCTATAAGGATCGTAGGCCCATTTCTCATATATGGACCTACTGCAATGTAAACTTAAAATAATGCCTTTAAAAGTGGTTTAAGCCGAGAAAATAAACAATGGGAATAATTTCACACAAGTTTTTAGTAAAGTACAGATAGTAATTATGAACCAGATCTCAAAAATAATACATACATACATTATATGTGCATGTTTACATATTTCGAGCACCTCTCTCATATTCCTTTACAGATTTAAGATTATTAATAATTATATATACATACATAAGTATGCATGTACATATTTGTTTTGATAATTTTGAGAAGTTAGCGAAAGTGCTTGGCACCAATTCTTTCACTTATATTTCGTGGCCCTTTATACAGATTGACATATGTAAGTACATATATAGTTAGATAATTAGATCTGCATTTTCAGTATATAAATGTACATATGATCTAACATATTATTACTTATGCATGTCGTTAGCGCTACGAAACAAGTCTCAATAGAGAAAATAAGCAAATTCCAAATGAAATAAAATCCAATAACCAACTCCCAAGATGAAAAAATAATTAAAAACCATTGTATCTATAAAAACTATGTTATGTATTATCAATTGTTGCACTTTATTTAGTAATGAAATATGTAGTTTTGAAAGTGAAGTAAACAATTACATCGAAATAATTTAAATTACAACTTGGAATTCCATACGATTGTATGTGTTTTGGATTTCATTTGCAGCTCGTCAGCAACCCTTTTAATCTTTACATCTTTGCCATCATATTCCTCGGATAGCAATACATCAAAGTGGTGGACACCTCTAAGAGGTTTTCACACCTAGGCGAACTTCGGCATTGCCAATTACTTTTCAATAACCAACAGCATTACATTGAATAGGTAATTGAGAAATACCAATTATTATTGATTGTAAGTGAATTTTGCCAATTCTAATTAAATTTTGTAATTGGGAACTCTCATCTACCAATAATGCGAGAAATTACATGTAAATGGTAAAGAAATTGCAAGTAATTGTTAAATGGTAATTACATTTACATTTTTTTAAATGGTGTCTTAAGACACCATTTCAAATATACCCTTTTCCCCTTAACATGCCTTTCCGAATACTCAATACATACATATATGAATGCGTAATTTAAAACACCTAATTGGTACAATGAGAATAAATGTTCCATTCAATTAAATTTTTTTCTATTCGCTGTGTGTTTTATTTTATCATAGATGTTGGTGTTTTAGTAGCGCATGATCTCCGAAACCATAAGGGCTGTGATACAGGTCGATACAAATTTTTTCGTTTTGTTCACCCGATAGAGAGAAGTTATTTATAAAAAAAAACACTTTTGTAGTTCGATGGTACAGAGGCAGATAGATAACAATGAACTGCACACAATACAGTAAATAAATATCTTGCTTAGGTAAACAAAGCTTCGCGGGACTAGCTAGTATGTCTATAATTTTTAAGTCATATTTTCAAACTGTATCTACTCGTATTTTAATGGTTCACAAAGATCTAATATTGACAAATTCGACACTAAAGGATTTAAGATGTAAGTAAAACTCTAAAATTATTTCACAAAAAAAACTAAATAAAAAGATTTAAACTTAATTTAATATGTATTTTTTCAGCCTTCCTTAATTCGGAAGTTACTTCAAATTAACTACATAGCTTCTAATTAAGAATAAAAAATGAGTCAAAGAGTACCCAATTTACGGCGGTTAGCCAATTTTATTGAGAGAGTTCATTGCGAGTTATTTCATAGCGCCTAATGTTACACGTAACGAGTGGAGTAGCGAGAGAGTTGGATGGGTAACTAAAAGCGAGTAGATGTTCAAACATATTTTGCCACGTGGAGAGTTTTATTATAGTAATTAATTGAAATGCGTCGCGGAAAACAAGATTTTAACCAGGTTTTCAACAAGCTTTCACTGCATAGAATAATAAAAGTCTATCCGAGTGGGGAGTGGCTGCCGAGTGCATGATAACATGAGATGAGCGAGTCAATAGATCGTTGTGGAAAGAACAAGAGTATAGCGGGGAAGTAGTGGTAAACAAAGTATGAATCTAGTGACTCTCTCGCTAATATGCTCGGTCACAACTCAACTTACTGTTGAGATGAAACGAGTACTCGGCGGAGTTACTGTATCGTCACTCACTGTAATGAAGGCATATGTATGATTTGAGAAAAAAAAATAATCAAACGCAGCCATATTTTCCCGAAATTATTTGCATAAAGCACGTTAATATATGTACATATGCATATAACCAGGGTTTAAATATGCAGCAGTAGCAACTTCTTTGTTTATACGACTATGCAATATATGTATATAAAACTTTTTAATTTTTCGTCCTTGTGCTACAAGAGAAATTAGTTCTCAATGTTAGTGCTTATACTAAAACTTTAACTCGTGTGTATAATTTCTATTAGCAGGCACGAACATTTAGACAACAATCCAAATATGTTTCTTGTGCTGCAGCAGTACACATGAAAATTTTCGAATTAATGCTGCTAACAGCAGTAAACAAATTTTCGTTTCTGTAATTGCGAGTATCCGTGATTTGCTAATTTGTATTGTGTTCGTCACACACACAATACAAATTAGCAAATCAAAGCTACTAGCAGTTGAAGAAACGAGAGTTTGTTTGCTGCTGTTCGCAGCACCACTAAGCAAAATAGATACTAGCGACATTCATTCACAAATTTTCGTATTTGCTGCTACATCATCTTAAAAATATTTTGAATATTGTAAAATAAAAAGAATTAATACTAATTGTGTGGTGCTGATGAAAATTACAAACCAACGATGCAATTTGTAAAGTAATTTGTGAATAGAGTACAACAATTTGTAGCACTAGAACGGGGACCATATTTTTTTGAAAATGTTGACTAACATAGCATATTACTAAAATCTTAGTTAAACAATTTTTACTATATTCCCTACTTTGAATTAGATCCATTTGTGAGAAATATGAGATATTAACTTAAAGGCTACCGCTTAAAGAATATTCATATGTTAGGTGCTAAGTTATTTTCCTAATGCAACGTTAGTACCAAAAGTAGCTAGTTGTTGTTGTGTTACATATCCATAGATTGTGTTGTTATTGTTATTTAGTTGCTGTGATGGATTTGTCGCTGGAGCACGCGTTCCAATAGGATGTATAGAGTCCTTGCTGTAAAGTGTGCTTGGAGAATCGTGTGGATCTGTAATGACTGATGGTGTGTTTAATGATGATAAAATATTTGATGGATCAGCTGATGTAGGTATATTATCTCCATTTGATGGAATTGTATTTAAAGTTATTGAGTCAGACAATGGTGAAATTGTGATGTCTTGTGATGTTTCAATATTATTTGCATGTGGAAATTCTTCCGGTGTTGTAACTTTGCTTAAGGATTCTATGCATGTATAGCCATTTAAAGATGTGGGAGGTTGTTGCAGCTGATGGTGCGAGAAAGATGGCTGAAAGTGAATTTAAATACTTTATTTGCTCCACATTATTACATTATTGTTAGTATTATGAAATGGGTTATATTTAAATGAAAGCAAATGATGCAAAGTTTATACAAATTGAAAAAAAAAATTGCCCATAATTCTAAATATTTTTTCTGTGGCTTTGGTGTAACTTTACATCACAAAGATTATTGTTAATGTAATTTCAGGAAAAGATATACTAAGTAAACCAACTCACCAATTGTTTAGCAGCACTTGGTTGTATGTAACCATCGTTAGTTACGGTTGGGAATGTTGAATTAAAATGTGGAGATGTTGAGACATTGCTGTCGGTAGTATTTAAAATTGATGACAACAACTGCGAATTATGACTCACATAACCGTTGTTTTGCTGTGTTTGCAAATGATTAACATTATTGTCATCGTTGCTATGTTCCTTACTGACATTTCTATCATATTCGTATTCTTCTTCACAACCAGAAGCCGAAATTGTATTGTTACTTTCAAACGACGATCTTCTTTTGATCCGTCGATTACCGTGATACGGAAGATTCGTGTCTGAAGCTGAACTTGAATTTGAACTTAACTCTTCGTTGGTTGTCTCTAATGAGGGATGTTCTACGATATGTTCGTCATTTTCTTGTTCTTTGGAGGTACTACTCGAAGAAAGAGATGATAAAGCATTTGTAGTACGAAATTTTGTTATTAAGTTGAGGTTTTCTTTGTCATCATAAGATACTAGGCAATCATTACTTCGAGATATATCTGAATTAAATTCTTTTTGCGTTGTCGCTCCTAAATTCGACGCATTACTACTTAAAGTATTTGTCGCAAATTTGTAATTAGAAACTTGTTCAACTAATCCTTCGGGTAAAATGACCTTTATGTTTTTCATTTTGTAGTACTTGTTACGTAACCAACAGCAAAGGTAAGCCGCGAATGCTATGATAATTACTAATGCAACTGCATATATGGAGGCTTTAGAACTGGCTGAGCAGCTATAACTTCGTGGAGCAACGATCCAGGGAGAGGCAAAATAAAACTTGTCATTATCATTCCGAAAAATTGACTTGGAGTTTATGACAAAGGAATTTTCTCCATCTTCTTCATTTGACTCACAAAACTTTTCATCAATTGGCGCACCTGCTAGTATTAGATCTTTATTCATGGATACAATATCTCGATCAACCTCCTCCATATCTCCTACATTGACTGCTCGTACCTTTAAAGCATAGGAC
Organism: Phania funesta; assembly: GCA_963932375.1. NCBI lineage: Eukaryota > Metazoa > Arthropoda > Insecta > Diptera > Tachinidae > Phania > Phania funesta. The sequence continues at coordinate 33,328,573 of OZ010655.1, read as the reverse complement.
TTATTTGTGTTTAAACAATCTGGCTGTTGAAAGCGGCAACTTCGACCTTTAACAATCGAAACTCGTTCGTATATTGTATTGAATTTATCATCTCGTCTTATAAGAGCAACAACATAAAACAAATGCTTTCCCGAAGGTAAATCTGGCTGATCCCAGTATATAACAGTGTCATTTTCGTAAATGGTGAGATTACGCGGACCAGAGGGAACTAAAAAAAGTCAAATAAATACAAAGTAATAAATCGAGAAAGCATTACGATACATACTTCCTATAAGAGTGGTAAAGTTAATGCGCCTGCTGGGCAATGATTCTTCTATAGTGGAAGCAGTAACATACACTTCGTAGTTGGAATAGCTATTAAGTCCTGTCAAATTGTAGGATGTTTGACTAATAGACGTAGTATTTTTTTCAAATGTGTGATCTGCATATTTTCGCCTATAAATTATAAATCGAAAGTTTTCAATAAAAATATGTTGTATGTATGTACATTGCATGAGCACAATAATTATAAAAATCTTATAAAAAAAACTAGCGGCAACCCGGTGTACTTTGTTACCCACATTGCACGAAATCTAGTTTAATTGTACACACAGAATAGAGGGGGTGAAAATGAGAAAAATAATGTAAAAATCGTACGTAAACCTGAATATAAGCAATATAGGGCTTCCCCATTTCCATGGTTTCATGCCGGTTTTATTGCTAGTGCACGAGCTACACAGCCACACATTAAACCAAGCTATTCATATGCCCAAACAATGAGATATGATATACCTAATGTTAATGCCAAAAGTTCTAAGACGTATAAATATTTATATGCCCACGTCTTAAAAGAGGGTGCACAGACATCCCTCACGATCAATTCGAGCTCAATCGAGAATCTAATTCAAACAATGAATAATTTCATGATAACTATACAAGGATTGTATCAGGAAATGATTCACATCCAAAACATGCTTCTGTAACGCTAACGGGTTTTCCCAAAATAAATATGAAGTAGAACATTTTCACAGGATATAGTCATACTTTTAGTCTCTGAAAAACACTTCACTCTGAAAAATTGCTGTAGAATTGATGGGTTTTGTATATATGACACCATACACCCAAGCAAAAGGGCATGTGGTGGCACTACCACTATAGTCCGAAGAAACGTAAGACATTTACCAATGCGAAAACTTTTTGCAAGCCGCGACTATAAATCTTACTGATTTTAAAATTGCAATCTCGTCAGTGATTTGCCAGACCCTTTGCTACAATATAAGAAGTTTATTGCAGCTGGCGATTAAAATCCAAAGCACACATATTGGGGTTACAGACTCCTTAAACGTAGAGGAAGGCAGTTGTATTATACAGTTCATGCAAACAAGTTAGAAGTAGTATCTGGCGGCAAATCCACCTATTGGACAACATACTTTAATAAGTTGCCCCACTTTATTGATTTTGCTATTGTACGAGTAAAAAACATCAAACGTGGTAAAGTGTTAGTTTAATATATAAAATGTATGTGAGATCTTTCTTATCTTCGAACATCCCACTGAGAAATCCAACTCATACCCAAACAGCTGTAGATCATTTCACAGACGTCGTGACTGCCGCAACCTTAGCTGCAACGCTAACAAAATTATCAGTTGAAGTAAAAACGCAATGGCAAAATAGTCGTTCACCACACATAAAAATGCTATTAGTTGGGCCAAAAACTCAAGTGAAAAGGCAAATGCGAAAAGGAATATGCGTTCGCTAATCACTTAGAGAAGGTTTTCGCACCACATGATAAAAAGTTACACTATTCCAGTTACTAGTGCCCCGTGAATCATCCTAGGAAACTTCAGTTATCTTCTTTAAAATCGGCAATTAAAAATACGGATATGAGGAAATTACCACTTACCTAATGCAGCTGTGAAAATTTTACTTTTGGTTTCTTCCCATACTCTTCAAGATGTCTGAAGTTGTCATAATCGCCCAAGCTGGAAATGACTCAAGCCAGATTACGTCATACAGGCCCACTATCCTACTCTAAATTTTGTAAAAGTTATTTTAAAAATTATTCGTCTTAATGAACAAAAGATTATTCCAGACCATCAGTTCGGTTTTCGAGCAAGGCATAGTACTATTGAGCAAGTCAATAGCACCGTTACCGTTATTAGATCGGCTTTAAAAAAAAAACAATTTTGTTCCGATTTTTTTTATAGACATAAAATAGCTTCTGAATGCTATTTGACAGATAGAACGATTGAAGCAAAGTCAAAGGATCAGTTTAAAAAAATAGGAAAATATTTGTAGGAGTACCTCAAGGGCCGCTATTATATGTCATCTATATAGCGGATATACCGACAAGCCCACATACATATACGTGAATGTTTTCAGACAACAATACAATTATATGTGTTAATAAAGATCCGTCGGCAGAATCTGCACAACTTAAGTCTCACATCCGCGAGCTAGAAGACTGGCTAAAGCAGTGGACAATACAGGATAGTCCATCAAAGTGTGCCCTGAGAAGAAAAAAACAAGAGGAAATACCACTGTTTCAGAGGAAAACCACGTTAAATATTTGGGTATCCACCTTGATTGACGTCTAACTTAGTCCCGCCATATGGAGTCAAAAATAACGGCAATAAAACTTAGAACTAATCAACTACACAGTTTAATAGGTTCTAACTCAACCGTGGCTTTGAAATACAAACTACCATCTCAACTGTCTAGTATCAGCGACTAAAAAAGACAGACATATTGAGCCTAGCGAGTCGGGTCTCATAGACAGAGTATTAGGATTTGAATACAATAAATTAATTATAACATTGGTTATAATCAATAAATAATAATGTAGAGCTAAGATTTGAATACTTATTTCAAATTTCTTTTCGAAAGACTAAATAAAATGAAATTTAAGTTAAAATAAAATTAATATTAACCCTTCCAAAAGCTTAAGTTGAATCCGCGCCTGGTATACATCTATACATTTATGGTCTTTTCAAATACTTTTATATCGAATTTATCATAAACAAAACTTAACTGATTTTTATTTTCACCTTGACAGACTTTTATCTTATTATAACGCGAGAAAAACTAGACAAATTAGTAACCAATCTGTACTTGTTGTTTCTCGGTCTGGGGAGCCAAAATGTATTAATTCTATTTTTTGTATTTTTAGACCAATATGTGTGTTTATAAAAAAGAAATAATGCATTTTTTAAAATCAAGTTAAAACAAAGAAATTAATTATTTAAGTCAAAACATATCGCTCTCTAAATCAAAAACTAGCACAACTCAAAATTTATCAAAATCAGGAGTTTTCATAAACCAGTTCACGAGAAAAATCTCTAACGACCTTAACATTTTCTTTTCCATCACTGTCTTCTTTGGCTGGAAAAATACCGTTATGCATGTTTTTATGCTACTTACGTCGCTTCAACTAAAGAGTACTATCTTTATTAATGACAATGCGCATACGAGCAATTGAGTGTAGATATTTGGAACGAATTTCCGCCTTCCCTTGTGAAGCTTAGTTTATAGACAAACCAATATATGCCTATAGTTCCTGCTCAATTTGAAAATCGCTAAACAATTTATATTCACAAAGACCTTGGAATTTAAAGTCAACAAAAAAATTTTTCTTAGCAAATAGAGAATTTTATTTCTACAACACACATATTAAATACTTCATAATTGGGTAAAAGTTATACAAGATTCGGCATCAGGCATCAGGCTTGTAAGCCATTAAAATTTTTCTGACACCTTATGAGAAATAAAAGTCCATTCAAAAAGTCCATAGGATGACACATAGATGGCGTTACTGGAATATGGCAAAAAGCGAATTTCGAGTTTTGATAAAGCATTGATTTTTCATGAAAAGAAAAAATACAGTTGAAACCAAACAATGACTTGATAAACATTATTCGAACTCTGATCGAGAAAAATGGTAGATAAGTGAATTGCTGAATTTAAACGTGGTCGTACCAGCACAAATGATGCAGAGCGAGGTGGACGTCCAAATGAGGTTGTTATTCCAGAAAACATAAAAAAAGACAAATTGAAGGTGCGCGAGCTAGCTGACATTGTAAAGATATCAGATGGTAGTGTTTTTTATCATTTTACACGAACATTTGAGTATGCGAACGACCAAAAACAATAAGGAATTGATGGTTCAGACGAGTGTTTGGCAGTGTTAAACCGCAATAAAATGGAATGCTATAGTCGACAATGGATGAAACATGGTTTTATATTACCTACCAGAAGGAATGCTGGAAAGAAATTTGAGTCCAATGATGAAGTAATCTCTGAAACTGAGGCCGATTTTGACGAGAAAGAGAAATCATACTCTAAAAGTGGTATCGAAAAGATGGAAAATTTCTATACTCGTTGGCAACTATATTGAATAATAAAATCGAGTTTTGCCACAATTTTGTTTTTTTTTACATATCCTACGAACTTGTTGAATGAACTATTATATGTTAAAGAAAATTACGGTTCTCCCTTTATCCTCACCTAAAAAGTTTTAAGAGCGCTAAGTACAGATTTGAATCAAGATTAAAGTTATTAAAGTCTTGTGAATAGCTAAACATAGCAAAAGTTAATAAGATATCAAACGGTAAATAACGGCGGGATGACTACTTTTATAAGAATGTCATTTTTTGAACGTTAATGGTTTAAAAATGTTGACGTATAAGTCCAAAAAGAAAGCAAATATTATTCCCCAATTTCTTTATGAACTTGTTTAATCATCTTAATTTCAAATTTTTATTACGCTATCTCAATCACAATTCAAATATACGATCGTCTTGTAGAAAAATTTGCACCCTGAAACCTAAAGATTTAACGGTAAAAACCTTTAAAAAAGTTGAGTGTGATAAAATGTTACTTTATTTTTTTTTTTTGGCGAAGGTAGGATTACTTTTCCTTAAGTTACATACATACATTTTATTTAACATACTCGTACATTCCAGAGAAGTTATACAAAAAAAGTTTTGCATGCAACGAGAGCAATTTGTCAGATATAAGCGAAAACACAGAATAACAACTTTTTTTTTTTTTAGAAAAAACGCTAAGCATTTTGCCACATTATATGTTACCAATTTTCAAGTTTAAAATTCATTTAAAGTTTATTCATTAGACTCATAACGAGACTTACCAGTAAATAGTGTAGTAACTTAAAATTCCGTTGTTTATATCTGGCGGATTCCATTGAATTTCGGCCGATTTGCTTGTTATAGTGTTTTTAATGTACTTTATATTCTTCGGTGGTGATGGTGCTGTAAAAAAAATTAAATATATAATAAACAAGACCCGCAATAATTGAAATATTGCAATCATACCACTTGCTTTAGTTCTAATGCAATTGAAGTCGCTAATACGACCTTGTTTGGTCGACGAATACATAAACATATATAAACATACGTTAGTATACGGTGGCAAATCAGAAATGGTATAATTTCGATACTCGTGTTTCTTTCTTAAAAGCTCAACTGTAATTGCAGGTGTTGCACACTTATCATCAATGGCTGCTTGACAATACGTTAGGTTATATCCTCTCAGTATCGAAGCACATACGCTACCAGAACTCCATTTAACTAATATTGCACTATCGTTTAGTGCGTTGACTTCTAGTTCCATTTTCATAAGTTCACTGGAAATATCACCTGAACATCTGGCCCATTGCATGCCTTTATTGTAATTTGGATAATTGGCAGAGATGGCTAAGTTTAAACTACGATCTTTTGGTTCGGTTGTAAAATTTGTAGCCAATTTATCTAAATACTTGTACGAAATAGGCCCCTGCAATAAAATTATAAGATACAATTTAGCACAATTTAAGTCATACATAGATGTCATATTGCTATATATTTTTTCTACCAGAAGAGAAACTTAAAGACCCTCAAGTCTTATATCTTAGGGTCTAGAGCTAAAAGTAAATTGCATATGATAACATAGAATTCAATAACAAAAAAGTGAGTGTTGTAAAACTTCGTTCCTACCCCAGGAAAAATGCAAGTACATACAAAATTTAAATGTTCATTTTCGTATTCTATTTGTCTTTAATGTTGGGTTAAATAGTAGAAAATGCACTCCATTCTTTTAACTTTTACTGCAAAGTTATATCAAATAATTTTTTTCTGAATAGAAAGAATAAAGAAAACGAACTTTTGCATAAAAATTAAATTACTTAACATTAAAATTTTTGGTTAAAATTAATACATGCAATGTAAATTTTTAAAGTTGAGTTTTCACATGACAGTGAAATATATTCAAGATTTCGTAAGTATTCAACAAAAAAAGGGCAGTACACAACGGTAGAATGTTTACGAAAATTATGAAAATGAGCGGATTAGAAAAAATACACAGCGTGCTTTAGGTGAATATGTTGGTGTTCGGCCGACAAACCGGGCACATGTATTCGTCACAAGGTAACCAGAGGTGTCAAGAGAAGGGTAATTGATAATGAGTGTTTTCTATCCGTCTCGTTCCTATAGAACATTAGTTGGTTTTTGTTTTTACTTTGATTTTCTGAAAAAAACAATTATTTTATGCAAATTTAAGGGTGGAAAAATGTTTATTTGTTTGAAGTTTTGTAGAAATGTATTAAAACTAGGGACCGTAAATAACCGTTATCCGTGAAAACATGAACTCAAAAACTCTTTAGGTTAGCGTCAAGGAACACCTATACTCCTATATACCAATAGATTCGTATTGAGGAGTTCTTTCAGAATATTTGGTGATCTTAAGAAACTGATCTCAATTCCACAGTTAACAGTTTTTTTTTCAGTGATAAAATAAAAGGTCGAATGAAACTCTTTAAAGAGAGTTTTATTTATACGTCATAAAATAAAACTTTTTTGAGGAGTTTTATTTTTCCGTCAGAAATAAAACTCATTTGAGGAGTTTTATTTTTTCCGTCTAAAATAAAAATCATTTAGGAGTTCTATCTTTTCGTCAAAAAATAAGACTCATTTAGGGAGTTTTATTTTAAAACTCATTTAAAGAGTTTTATTTTCGTCAGAAAATATAACTCGTAGTTTTATTTTTGTTTTATAATATTTGGTTTATTTTCTTGTAATATGTATACAATTTTGTTTATTTCATATTTAATTTGACGAACATTATTTTTTCCAAATTTTCTGCGGAAAGAAAGAACGCAGGTCGCTCAATACCAATTTAAGCGCAGAGAACGCTCTTTCCACGCTTACCTGGGTTGCTGGAACACATTGTACAATTTTGGCTAGTTTATATAGGTACGGATAATGTATTTTTTGCTTCCCAGAAATCAAAGAGTGGTTTATCTATTGATAATGGTGAAAAATTATCTATTTCATAGAAAGCTTTCCGTTTTTGATCATCAGTATCATTTTCTTCGCTATCCTGTTGTCTATCTACATTTAGGGAGTTCAAATACTGACCCAGAAGTGATGTGTTAGATCGTGATTATCGTAGATATCTGGCGATTCTAAAGATGCTGAAGCTTCACTGCTTGTTGAAGGTTGATCATGATCGAATTGGTTATTATTAATCTGCAAAGACAAAAATAAACAAATAAGTTTTCAAGAAAATATGTATTAGTAAACCACAAATTTAAAAACTTACATTCTTCTCCAACTGTAAAATTCTAACGATCACTTCTTTAAGGTGGGCTCGAGCACACATTAGTCTTAAAGGCTCCTTTGATATTATGCAGTGAAGTCGTGGATCTAAATATAAAGCTGCAACTAACGAAGGATTTTGTAAAAGAATTCTCTCATGCCGTTCTAACTTTTCTAAAAATTCTGAATTGTTGGGCTTTGCATCCACTACAAGCTTCATTTCAAGCCATACTTTGAAAAAATCGCCAAAAAATAATTGCTCTTCTTGAAGCTTTTTTGTGGCAATGTACGCAGGCTCTAATAGATCTAATAGGGTTTCCATATTATCCCATTCTGACTGACTTAGATAAAGCGGAGCATCGATATTTTTTAGGCAGAACGATTTATATGGTTATAAGGCTTTTTATCATAAAATATGTGGAATTCCACCGAGTCTGGAGATCAATGGAAACCTTTGCCAAATTAAAATCATTAGTCTTGCTTCTAAAGATTTTAAACTTATTAAATACAAATTCAATCATGGACAATTTGCGTATAACCAACCTGTATGCAGGAGTCCGTAAGGCCTTCGCTAAATCTCGAACGCGCTTCAGTAAATCTTTGCTCGTAGCATCTAAGTAATCCTTCACAGCCAATTGCAGAGAATTAGCAGCACACTTTACTGATTCAACTGAGAACACGGAAATTTGTGGAAGAATATCACTAGAGGCAGTGTCAGACTCGCTTTCGTCCTCTTCGCAAAATAACCTAACCATTTTTATTAAATTCCGTCCATTGTCGGTTGTTATTGTATAAATTTGCTTCTTTTCGATGCCAAAACTCTCCAAAACAGTTTGAACTTTATCTTTGAGATACCCAGGCTATAAATTGATATTAAGGGAAGGTCTAACAAGCAAAAAGAGAAAAAAATGCATTTACCTGTATGACGCTCCGTCAGCTCAATGCAGCCTATCGTTTTTATGACAATTTTGGATTTATGGTAAAATTGCACGTTAATACCCATTATGCTGCGTTGAAGTCTTGTGGCCATGTCGATTTTCAAAGAAAGCAACTTATTTTCCAGCTTTTCATTTAACCACTTTTTTTCACTTATATTTCTGGAGGTAACTGCTGGCATACCAAGTCCATCAAATAATTGGTTCGTAATGACCTTGAAAGCATCTGAGTCAAGAACAGAAAACGGTAATTTTTCTGTTGTGACCAGCTCAACACATGCTTTTTTCAGGTCTTCATTGCTATTGAAAACCTAACTTTTTTTGCCGGTACTTCACATGTATCCTCTTCATTATTTTTCTTTTCAATATTATATTGTTCTGCATGTTTTTTAATTAAATGACGCTTTAGATTGCTAATATGTTCACCTTTATAAACACTTTTACACAACCGGCATACATTTGTATTATTAACTTTTTCAAAGAAATTACGAGTGGTAATATCTGAACTGCGACCCATATTAAATTAATAGCACTATAAGTAAAATGTTAACATTTGAAATTACACATAAAAATACGTATCTACAATGTAATTATGAAAATATTTATTAAAAATATATGTGTGAAACTCACCTTTTTTACTGAGCAAAAAACTTTGTATAAAGTTATTAAGGAAAGCAACCCACAGCTCCGCGCTTGATGTAGTTACAATTGTGCTTCACACAAATTAATGATTTGACCAGGGTTAAACTCCGCGTGTTAATTTATACAATATGAGTTTTTTTCCGACGGAAAAAATCAAGCTCTTTACATGAGTTTTATTTTTGACGGAAAAAATAAAACTCCTAAATGAATTTTATTTTTGACGGAAAAAATTAAACTCCTTAAATGAGTTTTATGTATTTCTGACAGCAAAATAAAACTCCTCAAAAGAGTTTTATTTTATGACTTCTAAATAAAACTCCTTTTAAAGAGTTTCGTTCGACCTTTTATTTTTACGTTAAAAAATAACTGTTTAAGAAAGAGCTTTTTTATATAAGTTACAAAATAACCGTTATTAAATAACTTTTTCGATAAAACTTATAACCGTTACGGGCCCTGATTAAAACTTATTATAAGCATTTTTTCTTTCTCTAGAACTTAATTCGCTTATATATTTTAAGAAGTTACATACACACACACCAACACAAATAGGTTAGCAACAAGCGGAGTTATTGTTTTGTTTGCATATTTAAATAAAATTTTATACACATTTCATCACTTTTTTTATTAAAATAATTTTTAATGCTTCTTTACCGAGTTCTTAGTAAAAATTTGGATTTTATAAATTTTTGGATTAATTTCGTTTTTGTAAAAATGTCAAATTTTTTAAGAAATTTGAATTTTTGGTGAACGTTTCTAGGCTTAATAAGGTTGGGGTTATTAGTTTGACAATATCGATGTTTTTTTTATTAACTTTAGTTTTATTTTTGGCCATAATCTATTTTTATCGTATATTTTCTAATTTTTGGCAAATTTTTAGTTTTTGTTGAAAATCCGAGTTTTTATGATTTTTTTGAGTTCGGTGAAATTTTTAGTTTTGCTGTCTTTTAAATTTTTACGTGTAACTAGAATTTTGTGACGAATTTTCGGTTTAAGGTAAAATTATTACTTTTTGGTAAACTTTCCACTTATTTATAAAATTCCGATTTTTTTTCGAGAAATTTCGATTTTTTGGTGAAATTTAAAGTTGTTAGTAAAATTAAAATGTTTGATGATTTTCTGAATTTATGGTCAAATTTCGGTGAACTCCCCATCGTTGGTTAAATTTCGATTTTTCTGTGGTTTTCTTTTTTTTTTTGCGAATTTTATATTTTTCAGTGGTTTTAAAATTTCTTAGTAAATTTTCGATTTGTTGTGAAATTTAAAACTTTTGATGACTGCTTAGTGAAATAAAGAGTTTTGGTAAAATTTCGACTTTTATGATAAATTGTCGGTAAAATTTCGACTATTTGGTGATATTGAAAAATTCATTTGCTATATTGTGGTGGATTTTTTGGTGGAAATATATTATTTTTGTGGAACTTTCAGATTTTGCAAGAATTTGGATATTTAACATTCAAGATTCAGAATAGGCTTACTTTATGGGCTTGCGGATAAACGTTTCCCCGTTTGAGTGAAACAACCAAAAATAACCGGCAAAAAGGTTTTTTTTCTCATATCTCGAAATTTTTTTAAGCGATTGCAATAGCAAATTTACACCGAATTTGAACAAAAATTAAAAATTTGTTTTTAATTTCTTGAGAAGATAAGTAAATATTATTTAATCAGCTTCTGAAATTATTTTAAATATCCCACCTTTGTGGTTCCATTAAGTACACCCAGGACCACCATTCCTATATAGTGACTTGGGCTAGCCCATCGCAATTTTTCCAGAATGGTCACTGGCAGTAAGTTCAAGAGTAACTTTGTCGCCAAAAGGGCTGTTTTTAAATGCGATTTACTTTTGTTCCCTAAATATATTAGATTTTATACTATTATGGGCCAATTAACTATCCCAACCAACCAACTAATCCTGATGATGCTACACAATGGAGTAACGAAATATCGATAACAAAAATAAACTAACATTTTTATAAAAGATCTTCAAACTTGAAAAATTTAATAAAATAACGAAAAATATTTTTTATAGTAATAGTGCGTAAAAGAAAAAACAATTTGTTAGTTGTGTTATAATTATTAATTCGGGTCCTTACTAATCAGGTCGATTTTATAAAATTCTCAAAAAATTTACACAAAAGATTTCATTACTGCTGGCTTAGTAGTCTTGTATATATATGTGTGTGTGTGTGTATCTTTTGTTTACTTTTTGCTTGCTGTAGAAATTGTTTTTATTGAATCGCGGTTCATGGAATTTCTGCTACGCAATTTGTTTATGTTATTGTGTATTTGTACAATAGGTTGTTTCACACATCTTTGACTATTACTTTGTAACAATATTGTTACATACATACAGATGTAGTATACTAAACAAGATTTAAGACACACTGTTCCGTTTTCGGGTGTCTTAAAATTAATAGTTTAAAATTAAAGACTGCTTAAGTTTATCATATTAAAAATTAATCTTCACTCAAGTCTAAGAAATGCTTGTACATATTTTTATCTTTTAGTACATACCTTACATCGATTTGGCAATTCTATTTTTGGCAAACACCAAAATACTGTATAATTCATTAGGTCTGCTACGTTTTCAGGTGGCGACCACGAAAGGATATAACTTCTGTTGTGATAAACTTTTGCGATGCTATTTTCATTAAGTTCGTAGCGGGAACTTGCGCTACGATAAACACGTATTACATTTTGGTCAATGCTTTCGCCCATATCATTAGCACTTTTAATGATAAACATTTGCAGGCTTTCGTTTTTCCATGTAAATGTTGCTGAAGATTCCTTAGACTTTGTTCTGAGCCTGTCCGCATGAATACGAAAGTTAAAACATTGAATTTTGCTTAATTAACAAGCTTTAAATTGTACTTACATGACAATACCTTGTCCATTTATTTCGCTTATAACATAATGGAAACCAGGACCATTGTGTTCGTGTTTAGGCATTTGTTCCCAGTACAGTCGTAATTGGGTTTCTGTACTATCGATGTAGTAACTACCTAACGGAGTTTCAGGAGCTCTTTTTGGTCGCTCAGGTTCTGTGCGAAATGATATTATCGTTTCATCGCTCCAGAAATTGTCATTATTAACGGCATTCGATTTAACTCTTACTTTTATCCAATATAACCAAAAGGCATACAAATTACTCACAAGTATATTACATGTGCCATGTTGGCACTCTAATTCTCCCATCTGTGGAGTGTGCCAGTTACTATTGTTATCCCGTATTTGTATATCGTAAGTTAGTCCAATTTTAATATAATACGAAATCTTTAATTTCTCCAGGGAAAGAGCTATGCTATTGCTAGTAACGTTTTGTTTAACCACATCTACAGCAGAGGGTATAACTGAAATTCAGAATTAAATAAAATGAGCATTTTTTCCATTTAACATTTCTGTTAACAACTGCATGTAAAAATATTGATTATTGCTTTGATATTCCGACGGGTGATTTGATATAGATTATTGGAACGAATTTCCCTTGTCATTCCTTATCGAGCTTGGTTTGCAGGCAAACCGGTTGGGCTTTACAAGAGATTTCGGAATTTCAATGCAAATATTATTTTACTAATACTAATACAATAACTTCTCACTAAGAAAGCAGTTTTAAATTTCAAAAACGAATCCATACACAAACTGAAAATAATTTTGCATTTGAAAATAGTTTAAAAATTTCAAAATCAAATAATTTAAAAACGGAAAGTACCCTGTAAGAATTGTCAATAGTGAATCAGTACTGACTCACTACTGATATTGTCACCAGTACTACTGACATACTATACCCTTTACAATGTGCTGTGCTATTGACATTTAACACGTGCGTGTCATAGAGAATGAACTAGTACTAAAAGAACTACTGACTCAGTACTGCACTTGGGGACATATGTAGACATTGTGACCAGATATTCACTAGTATTTAATATTTTGTTAAAATAATATATATATATATATAATATATATATATATATATATATATATATATATATATATATATATAGTATATATATATATATATATATATTTAATAAACTTTATTCTAGTTTTTTGACCTTTATTGTTATTATGATGTCTAATTTTTCTAAGCTCCAGGTCATCAATAAAATCTTCCTTATTATAAATTATAATAAAAATTAATTTTATTTTTTCCAATATTTCGCTACGCCTTTGTGTAGCATCGTCAGGAAATAAAATAAAATAAAATTATATTTCACAAACTTCAAAACAAAAATCAAATTGTGAAAATTATTGAAAAATTTTTTCATATACAATGAAAAATATTTCAAATTTTCAAAAAACACAAATACATACAAATCATAAAAAACTAAGAAATTAAAAAATGTTTTACATCTGCACCGAATCAAAAAGGTTATGGTAGATTTGAGTCTTATAACCTTGTCCCTCACCGTCTTATATCTATTGATTAACCTTCTCACTTCACAATTCTTTTTAATTTCACCGTAATTCAATCTTGAAATTTCTTGGTTATCTTGACAATCTTGATTATCTTGATAAATCATTGTTTTTGTGCTCTTGAAATATTTTTAATAAACTTTATTCTAGTTTTTTGACCTTTATTGTTATTATGATGTCTAATTTTTCTAAGCTCCAGGTCATCAATAAAATCTTCCTTATTATAAATTATAATAAAAATTAATTTTATTTTTTTTCCAATATTTCGCTACGCCTTTGTGTAGCATCGTCAGGAAATAAAATAAAATAAAATTATATTTCACAAACTTCAAAACAAAAATCAAATTGTGAAAATTATTGAAAAATTTTTTCATATACAATGAAAAATATTTCAAATTTTCAAAAAACACAAATACATACAAATCATAAAAAACTAAGAAATTAAAAAATGTTTTACATCTGCACCGAATCAAAAAGGTTATGGTAGATTTGAGTCTTATAACCTTGTCCCTCACCGTCTTATATCTATTGATTAACCTTCTCACTTCACAATTCTTTTTAATTTCACCGTAATTCAATCTTGAAATTTCTTGGTTATCTTGACAATCTTGATTATCTTGATAAATCATTGTTTTTGTGCTCTTGAAATATTTTTAATAAACTTTATTCTAGTTTTTTGACCTTTATTGTTATTATGATGTCTAATTTTTCTAAGCTCCAGGTCATCAATAAAATCTTCCTTATTATAAATTATAATAAAAATTAATTTTATTTTTTCCAATATTTCGCTACGCCTTTGTGTAGCATCGTCAGGAAATAAAATAAAATAAAATTATATTTCACAAACTTCAAAACAAAAATCAAATTGTGAAAATTATTGAAAAATTTTTTCATATACAATGAAAAATATTTCAAATTTTCAAAAAACACAAATACATACAAATCATAAAAAACTAAGAAATTAAAAAATGTTTTACATCTGCACCGAATCAAAAAGGTTATGGTAGATTTGAGTCTTATAACCTTGTCCCTCACCGTCTTATATCTATTGATTAACCTTCTCACTTCACAATTCTTTTTAATTTCACCGTAATTCAATCTTGAAATTTCTTGGTTATCTTGACAATCTTGATTATCTTGATAAATCATTGTTTTTGTGCTCTTGAAATATTTTTAATAAACTTTATTCTAGTTTTTTGACCTTTATTGTTATTATGATGTCTAATTTTTCTAAGCTCCAGGTCATCAATAAAATCTTCCTTATTATAAATTATAATAAAAATTAATTTTATTTTTTCCAATATTTCGCTACGCCTTTGTGTAGCATCGTCAGGAAATAAAATAAAATAAAATTATATTTCACAAACTTCAAAACAAAAATCAAATTGTGAAAATTATTGAAAAATTTTTTCAATAATTGGAAAAAATAAAATTAATTTTTATTATAATTTATAATAAGGAAGATTTTATTGATGACCTGGAGCTTAGAAAAATTAGACATCATTATATATATATATATCTCACTGAAAGAAGCCGATGACTTTATATTGACGGCGTCAAAAGAAAGTCTAGACTTTTTGTTGACATTGCCATTATAAATGGTGGACAAAGTGTTGAATTGTCTACACTTGAACCCAGGCTTTCGAAAGGGTAATTTTACATTCATGTATATACGAGTATGTATAGTATGTATGTATGTATATGGGCATATTTAAACAAAACTTATTTGTATGAACAATAAGCAAAATATTCTATATTATTATTTTATGCATTTAATGCCTAGCTGTATCGGCTTTATTTGTAACATAGATAACGTCGCTTAAATTTCTTCCCAATATTTAAAACGTAGGCACTTTCCAAGCTAGGATAGTGATTTAATTCAGAACAATATGAAGATAGAACTGTTTTATGTGAATTTCTACATCTTGTTTTAGACCTATGTCCGGCTATTCTAGTTGTTAGCATATTTTGCATTGTATCCACACTTATATTATTAAGCCTGTCCTGATCATTTCCGTTACCGAATTTGTTAATTCTATCTTTAGTTTTGCTAAATAATCTATTTAATGTGTTGTAAGATTTGCGAGCATAAGTTAGCGACTTTTAAGTCTTGGGCTCTATTACGCTTCTTGTAATCCGATTTCTTGTATTTTTAAATTGATTAATCAATCTATATGAAAGTTCTTTCGGAAAACTGTTACCAAATAAAATGCTTATAATATTTTTTTTATTCTCTTTGCGAAAATCTTTATCACTTGTTGTTAAAATCGTTTTTACAAATTTTTTTAGCTGTATTTATAATTATTATTTTCTTATGTTTTTGATACCAATCTATTATTAAATTGTTGCCCCGTCTTATTATTAATGCATCTAAACAAGGAAGTTTGGAATCACATCCATTTTCTTTCGTAATTTAATGTTTTAATGGATTTGGAGACCTCAATAATAACCGTGTGCTCATTTTTCTCGCAGACTGAGTTAAAGATTATGTGGGTAGTGGTGCATAGGGCCTTCATTACAATAGTAATAATGACTAAATAAGTAACAATAATTCAAAAATCTAAAAATAAAATAATAGCACTAGAAATACATATGTATGTATATGGATACGTTACCAATTTTGTGGTTATTTATCGAAAAATGTTGTATATTTTCTCCAATATCGTTTGTTCCCTTTAGTGTGAATAAATACGTTTCTCTCATGGGCAAATAATCATTCACCTTGCACTTCAATTTCTGATTTTCCTCATTGTGGCAATAACATTTGTATATTGAATTCTAGAATATTAAGAAAAGGGTTAATTATTTTAATTTTATTTAAAAAAATCCAAATATATAGTGCGACCAGATAGTAATTATAATTGTTCTAATTGCTATATTTCAGAAGCTGTCAAAGTTACCAAGGACATCCAGCTGTAAAAATATTCATCCATCCCATCGAACGTTTGGAAATTATTAAAAAATATTTTCATAACTAGAGCCCAGAAATACTTCGACGCCGATCAGATTAATTGGGCACTGTCAGAGATTGGACTCGGCTTATTTTGCGGTTGGATTTGGGCCTACATCCGTATAAGATTATGCCGACTAAAGACATAAAGACGGAGAACCATAGACAGCGTCGTAAGCTCGGTAATTTTGTTTTAGTTCAATTTCTTTTCCAATTATTTTTATCTGGTCACCCTATATGCACTTATGTATGTATATTTAAAATTGTATAAAACATGCATTTACACATTTGTTTCCATTATTTTAACTAGAAGAGCACAGATCCGGCATTCGATATTGATTGAAATTCAAAAAAAAATGATAATGAAACTGAACCCTTTTTATCGAGACCAGTTCAAGAATAAAAAAAAAAAAACATGTTACAAAGTAGAAAAACTACAAATTCCAAGTTGTTTGCAGCTTGTTAGGCAGCCACAAACAGTGAATACTGAACGGAAAATTTAATCTTGAAAAATAAGGCATCTTTTGATGTGGGTAAGGATTTCCCTCGAATCACAGCAAGCTTTTTTAGGGATGAGTTTTTATAAATAGGGTTTCATCAAACGAGTTCAATATAAATTCAGGAGTAGCGCAAGGCTCCGTACTTCTCTTACATTTTTACTTATTTTTCTAAATGGCTGTCTATGTCGAATTTCAAATCCTATCTATTCTTTTGCAGACGATAGCAGCAGCATTTGCCATTCGTTTTCTTTCAGCGATAGACCAAGCCTTTCGCAATTTGTAGACATCATCCACAATATAAAGGATAAGCTCAATCGAGATCTTGCGATAATCTCTGAATGGAGTCGTGCGACAAGAGTCTGAATGTTTTGTGCTTACCCGCAGACTCACGACAGATTATGTTGCTTCATCTGTAGTTAAGGGTGGTATTATTTACATCACCAAAGAAGCGCTCAAGTGCCTCGGTTTATTTAAAACGGTGGAAGAGGTACTTCATCTAATCTCCTTATTATTTACACCACCGATATCAGACCGAAAACACAATAAAACTCACATATGTATGGGCCGATACTTCAAAACCTAGATTGAAGCTTCTCGATCGCGTACAAGAGAGGGCGAAGGTATTGATCTATTGACTCACTAGAACATCGAGGCAATGTAGGTTGTGTGCTATTATTCCATCGTTACTTGAACGTTGGCGTTTTGCATGTAATACATTTACATTGATTCGATAGTCAAAGTAAGTTAAAAGTATACAACAAAATATATGTACTGGTAAAGTCTACTGCCATCATTAATTCAGTTTTGGCTCCCCATCTGCAACAAATATTGGCTCAATATATCAGTTTGATTAGAAATCAGTTTATAGACATAACTATTGCTAAATATTTAGGCATAGTAATTCGATATTAGAGCAAGTCCCACAAAAACAGTAAGTAAAATTTTTTGGCATCAGCCAAAGCCAATTTTATGTTTCCTAATGATTTTAATTTTAACATTTCAAGATAGGTTTAGGTAGTGCTAACGCCAAAGTAATGACGGGAGTTAACCGTGATGTTATTACAAAATTACGTGAGAAAAATTATAATATTACTATTGCCGTGTGTCTGTCTTTCTATTCAGTTATCAATATATTCAGCTTTAAGCACGCTGCCTGACAAATTCGAGTATTTAGTGTCGGAAACTTACAATTGGTTTATTAAATCTTTCTTAAGGCAAAACAATTAATAAAATATTTACGTTGCCATTAATGATCGCACATGCTAAAATTTGTTACAGCTAGTGAAACTGGATGGCTGGATTTATAAACTTATTTAAAAAAATTATACAGTAATAAAAATTTACCTTTATTATTAAATGTATAAAAAGTAAATAAAATGTGTGAAAGTCGGGATAATGACCTTCCTTTATTGCTTTCAGAATTATACATAAAATAAATCTGACGACTTTGATCCCTTAAATTTATGTCTAGAAGGCATTTCTGTTTCAAACAATTTTTGAAATTTTTGAAAATGGTAAAAAAGCGCAATAAATTGAAAAATGTAAAAAGAAATAAGGTTTACATGCCGAAATTCAATATTACAAAAAAAAAAAAAATATTTCTCATTTTAAAAATTATTTTTTATCTGTAGCAAACAGTTCCAAATCTAATAAATGTAAGTTACATAAAAATTTTAAAGAAGAAATGCTAGAGTTTACTGTACAAGAAATTACAATTTTGGAACAGCACTTGCCACAACTAAGTGCATATGACCGGATAAACTGGGTCTAAACTGTTGAGTTTTGGATAAATATATTCGAGTACAAAAACGCTTTAAACGAAAATCTAATCAATGAATTCGCTTTTTGTCATGTTAACGCCAAGTTGAAGGAGTTTTTAGTGGTATGAATGTTATAAAAACAAAAATAAGAAATAGAGATGGGGCTTAAAAAGGTATAAAAACCAAAATAAGAAATAGAGATGGGGCTTAAAAAGGTATTCAGGCATGAAGCGAAAACTTTAAAAATGCATTTGATCTTGTATAAAACTGTGATAAAACATTTATTATAATGATATTCCAAGCCCGCTTTTCGGAGACTGGAGAAGAATCATTATTCATTTGAGAATGCGTTTAATGTATGAAAAATTATTTAAAATCGTATTAAAATGCTATTCAATAGTTATTTATATATACATATTTCAAGTTCTTTTTTTTCATGTTAATTTTATAACAATATAAATCAGGGTTCGGAAATAATCAATATTCATAAAATCTCAACAGAGGGAAACATTAGGTTGTACTGGCACAAATTAATTTACGGAACTTGTTCCTGATAATTGAACATATGTACGTATAACACGTTCTTTGTTAAAGGCTCATCCGTTCGTAGTAGATTGATCAGAATACCACACAACACACTGCAGGGAAAACTCGTTGTTTAGCCGTACTGATCGCCATCCCCTGAGTGGTGATATAACAACAAACATTATCCAGATGGTTTTGGCAATAGTAAGCTCAAAAAGTCGATGATTCATACCATATATCGCTCGAAGTGAACGAAAAACATTTCTCACAGATTTTCGTAATATAGCTGAATAAATTGGAGGTGTTAGTCTTTCTCTGATGAATTGTCAAACAATAAAAATAAGATGCCAGTATGACACTAGTCACACGAAAGCGGTAAAAAAAAAACAAATAAAAAGCCCTATAAATGGATCAACCATTATAATATAAGCGTTGTGTTGTAATGCAATCAAGTACTTCTAGGTGTTTTAAAGTAGTGAATCCAAGCTTTTGTTTTGGAATAAGCATCGGTTTTTCTATTCAAATAAAAGATCAGTATGAACGATAAAATCTAATTTGAGCATTGTATCTAAATAAGGTAAACATGTTTGCGTATGCAGTAGCATTTTCGGATGAATTTTATTAAATACAACGTAAAATTTTGCTTTATGTAAAGTATGCACGAAATAATTTCTGATGTTTTGCTGAAATATGTTCTCTAAATAATACGCGTTCTCCTGGATCACTCCATGGAATTTGAAACACTCTGGCAATGCAGTCATAGTAGTTTTCATATTTTCCTTATACTACCAGGAAGGTGTTATCATACATAACTTTGTTTCATAGCAGCATCGCGACAAGTTTTAATTTTATGCAAATTTTCTTCCAATTTAGTTAAAGCAATAAGATGAAAATTAATGGCGAGTATCTTTCAGGAGTTAATAATTATGCTCGAAAATTCAATGCTCATTTAGAAAACTTTGAACATTGAAATTTAACTAGTGGATTATATCTGAACCCTTGCTTATCTAAATCAATGCTAAATTAAAAAAACTTATTTATTTTAACCAAGAACTGTCATCGAACTTTCGCTTCGCGCGAATAGCACCTGCTACACCATTCGCAAACGAATATTGCTATATTTGCACTAATATTATTCGGAGTGTAGCGGAACGTAATTAACAATTAGGAATATTTTATTATTTACTTAATACTTACATCTTTTGGTAGCCTGTATTCCAAATCAAACCTGGTTAATACCATGTTTTTGGGTCTCGTAACACTACATTCCATATATTCATAATCATAGGATACACAAGAGAAATCTGTCACATTTAAGGGTTTTGTACCTGTAAAGAAAATTATTTGATTTGGTAACGATGATTAAAATTGTTATGCATATTTGTAAAAATATCCTCCCTGATTATAACTTTAAAAATGGCGCTTTGCTGGACGTACAGAAATATAAATAAACTCACAAGAATATATTGAATGCATTGAAATTGACAGTATGGAAAGTCTGTCATTTTTAATTTCATTAGGCGGCATTGAGGTTGTGTATCGGCAATGTTTTAGCGCATATTGGCTTCTAAGACGTCAAGTGCATAGACTTTTTGGTGACCGATTATTTTTGATTTTACGAAAACTATTCTAAAATAAATCTTATTTTTAAGATTTGACAAAAAAACGGTTGTTTTTGTAAAATTAAAAAAACCTGTTTAACTGGATTCTAAGCCAAAAAATGTCCTAAGACAAAAGAAATCTTTAATAAGTTTTATTAAAAATAAAACATAAAATTTTAGTTAAAACATTATCAAAAACAAGTTAGTTTCACACCAGAGATCAGATTGAATGCCATATTTTGTGAAATTCACACAACACTGTACTAGTTCTTGCTGCGAGTAGTGCTTTGTGTTTTAGATTCATTGAGTTGACGATTTTCCATAAATTCTTAAAATTCATGAAGTTAGTTCCCAATATTAATGTCAAATACACCATTTCCAGCTAACACAGGAAAAAGACATACTTTTAGTATCTGAAATACACTTCACTGCTATCGAATTTTTTATATACACTAAACACCCGAATATAAGGGTATGTGGCGGCACTGCCATTATAGTGCACAAAAGCATTTTCCAATGCCTGAATTCAGTAAAGACTTTCTAAATGTTACGTTTGTAAATTTGGCTATTTTTTATATTGCAGTCTCCAAAACTGATGAGTATAGAAAGGAACAATATTAGAATTACTAAAGCCTACGTAATTTAAAATTTTTGAACGCATAGCATAACGAAATATAACATTTCGTTTGAAAGTTATGATAAAATGTGTGAAGCGGCCTTTTCAAAAATCTCATATTTTAAAAGAAAAAAAAATTAAAAAAAAACTATCCATAGAATTTGAAATAAAGATGATTTTTGCAGTTAGACAATTAAAAAAAATATATAGTGGTTGTTCAAAGTCTGAAGATTTTTTTCAATTTGTTGCATAGTGGTATCAATTACACAAGAAACCGAAACCAAACTGGGTACTTTTGGTGTTTCGGGAATAAAACAAGTATTTATCCACTGATTTTCACAAGTTATGGCTCATTTTATTTTTGTTATATGTAGCTTCATCATAAAATAATAAAACTGGTAAATATTTGGGGTTTTATACTTTTTATACATTTTTGAAAATGAAAAATTTCAAAATTTTTCGAAAAAAAATTTTACAAAAATTCTTGAAATAACTCCAAAACTAATAAGTCTAGTAAAAAATGGTATTAGAGTGACTTATGGCTATTGTAATTAGGAATTTGTGGACATATAGCACAACGAAATTGAACAAGGCGTTTAAAAGTTATGATAAGATATGTGAAGCGGCCTTTTCAAAAATCTCATATTTAAAAAAAAAAAAAAATTTTAAAAACCTATCCATATAATTCGATATAAAGGCGATTTTTGTAGTTAGGCAACCATAACTCATCAAAAAAATATAGTGGTTCTCTAATGTTTTTTTGGTTGTTGCATAGTGTAATTGTGTACTCATGAAAACGCTTAAAAGCCTCGCAAACTGTGCAAACTGTTCATTTTTACACTCTCTCTCAAACGAGCTGTCAAACATTTTTTGAAATTTAATTTGCACAGCACTCGTAAACCCACACAAGAAATTAGGCTCGTAAACTTTCGACGTTCAATTATGCATTCCATGAGCTGGTTGTTTTTTGTTTATTGTTGTTAGAAAAGTATAATAGTGATATAAGAATGCAATAGTTGGGATATCGATTAATTAAAAAATTAAACAACTTTTTGAATGAAGCCATATCCTATATTGGCCAGATTAATACTATGCAACTATTGTTGTCCGGTCTTTCTCGTAGAAGGAAGTGGTCTTTCATCTTTCTTTTTGGCTTATTTATTTTTTTGGTGTTACTACCTACAGTCAAGTACCATCTATCTATAACACTGATACCAAGCATAGGCTTTTGGTTAAATCGGTGCGGAGGTACTTTAGAAAACCAGCAGGTAAACGTACAGCTCTAAGCTAGGAGCAAAATAGGAATGGCAATCTTTATAAAGCAACCAATGACCGAAACGTACTTCCGACATCCTGACACGGCCCACCAGGCAGAAATACGACCCCCACAGAGGTCAACATCTTCACTAATAGCCAAATGACAATCAAAGCAATTTATTCCGAAAGAGCAAGAACAAGGACGTATAAGTCTACAAGAGAGCGATCAACGATCACTCGATAAGTGAGAGACGGCGCATCATCTGAGTGCCAGACCATCGGGAAGTATTTGGTAATGCACGAGAATATACTGTGGCAATCAAAGTTAAAAGATTACTGAAAATAAATTTGGATCAATCAAAGCCTTTTAAGACTACTAGATCTGAACTAAAAAACTGAAGACAATACATTTTCTGTGCCACTGCCCACCTCTCCAGACATACATATGTAGTTCACCTAAGAGAACAAATCTGGGGAACTTCACTCCAAGCACCGAGTTACTATAATATGCATGGTCATTTTTTTGTTTCGTAGTGAAGAGAGCACACCAATTCGAACCAGTGGGTTAAGTGTATGCATAGGGGCGTGAAACCAAGAACTGGCTCATCTGCTCTACCAAACTTAACATAACATGTTTTTAGTTTGTCATTAATTTATTTTTAGATTTGACTTTTCAATACAACGTTAAAAAAGAGGCTTCGTGAAACAAGTCTCGTAAACTTGTGCAATTGCACAAATGACAATTTTAAGCGTATGTAATTTGATTTAAATTTTTTATTTTTCTTGCTTTTTGTTAATGAATTATTTTTTATTCTTTGGTAATGAATTGTTTTTGTTTTTAATAAAAAAAAGGAACTAATATAATTTATTTTTTTTAATTTTTTAAATTATTCGAATACTTTTTTTAATTCTTTATTCGTTTGAATTTTCTAATAACATTTAAATTGTATTCGCCTATTCGAGCAGAAAAAAAAATTAGGAACTTTTGTTCCCACAATTTTACACTCGAATATAGAGTTGTGTCGTTCACGAACTAGTTCGTTCAAATGAGAGAGTATTTCAGAGAGATGGTAGTAATTTTACAACAATTAATAACACAACAATCAATTTATTTAGGTGTGGCACATATTAAAGAATTGAAAATTACTTGTTCTAAAGTTACTATCACGTTTTTAAAATAATCTTTCAACTGAACAAACTAGTTCATGACCGATACAACTCAACTCGAATAGTTAGACAACACCTGTGTATTCTGAATAGATTATTGATATTAAAACATATTTTATATCTTACCCACGTAAAGTTCCGATTCCCCAATGGCATAATCACCAACTTTGCACTGATATCGACTGTTTTGTTCCACAGCATTACGTATCATTAATACGGCCGTATATTGATCTATTATCTGAAAAATTAAGAAATAATGATTTTAGCACAGAAATATAAATATTTAATATTATTGCAATCGATCATGTTAAATACAAGTTATTTATAAATTAGGAGTATAATCATTAGTATGTAAACTTGACTGTGGAAGAGCTCAAAGTACAAAGAAATAAAGTATCCAATAAAATCAGTAACATAGAGAAAATTCTATTTAAGTAAAAACATTGATTCAACATAACGCCACAGTCGCACGGCAGTGTGACAGTGCAATGTCGCAAATCCTTCAAATTGTTTGACATATGACGTTGTTGCAAACAAAGTAAAACTTGTATACGAAGATATGTATGATGTACATACATATGTGTACATAATAAGTATTTGCCGCTTTAAAAAGATGTCAGTCTTTTCTGTAACAACCAACTTGGTGCAAATATTTACAACAGCTAAATGTCAGATAGTTCATAAGAATTGCTAATTTATTTAGTGGACTACTTCACAACAATAACTTTACGAGGAACTCGCATTTAAGAGTAAGTAGCTATTAAATCTTAAATTAAAAGAGCGACTTTTATTGGAATCATAGTCATTTAAATATATGCTTGCATATTTATATATACGCGTGAAGGCCATACATAGTGTTAATCCCACTTTGTTGGTACGTTTAATAATATTCTCACATAAAGTTGTGTAATAGAAACATTATTAGTTACTTTGTTAGTGATGTTCTGTCACTTATATGTATATCTGTCCTAGGTGGCAACTGACAATCTGATAGCCTAAAGATTCTTTCTTTCATTTGACCTGAGTAGTGAACAAATTCGATGGTAATTTTCAACCATATAATATAAAATCCTAAAGTGTTATTTAACTTTAAATTTATGAGTCGGTATGTATGTAAATACATGAAGTAATTTTTCTTAATAAAAGTTCTAATCACTTAAAATTTTGTCAAATTAAACTAATTTGAATACTAACTACTAATTTATAACTATAAAATTTAAAATCAATTTAATATGCCGCTGGTCAAGTGGTGGGCTATTGGCTTCTAACTAGCTAACATAGAGAGAAGTAAAGGCGTTTCCAATATGGATGGTCGATGTTGACAGTCTGTGGCGCCCATATGGTTTTGGCGATATCCGGCAAATCTGTTGTTTGTTACTTAGTCACTGATGCCAAATAACCCTGGCAAATTACACGATTGAGCAGAACATCCATAGAAGCGTTTGGAGGAGAAGACCAACTTCGGCCGAAAATTTATCTGTTGCGACGATGAGTATTTTTGGATGAACAGCAAAATTACGGTATACGGGATGGCGCCAACCCAAAGAGGTTTGGTTGGTGACAATGCATTCATAAAAAGTCACTGTTTGGTGCGGATCTTAGATCCTAATCGTCTAGGAATGTGCCACCTATCGATGATAATCACTTTCTTTTGACCCAGCAGGACATTCTGCATAAACGATTAGAGGTGACGTGAATTCCCCACCAAGATCGTGTGACTTGATCCCGTTGTGGGGTATTCTGAAGTCGCAGCTCTATGCCAATAAGCAATCGACCGATGCCCTAAAGTTCAACATTAATCGGATCTGAGGGGCCTTTAAAGTATTGTATTACGAGTATAATAAGCAATCCAAAATTTTTTTAGTCTTTGTTAGTAGGGCTGATGAAAGGTTAGTATGGAGAGTAACCTAAACAAGTTTTAATGGAATTGAGTTATTCACATGAGCAGTTTTATTTTTTAAAGGAGTTGCGTTTGTCAAAAAAGAATCAGACAGTAACACACAGAGTCAGCCAAAATAAAAATATGCACAACTTGGCTTTATTGCAACTGTTACGATTTAAATCAATCAAGAATTACAAAGCATACAAAAACTGTCCGTGTAATATTTAAATTTGAATCAGTGAATACAGTGAAGCGTAAAAAAACTTTACATATATTCTGGATTCGTATAAGTACACAGATGAGTACATTTAACGATTTCCACCGATCCGTGGCTTGTGTTTAAATCAGTCTTTTAAAAGCGCCAGATTACTTACGGATCCAGCAAATCGGTCCAGGGATTTCCGAGATATGGGACACAAATGATTTTTAGTGTTTGTTATTTTGATTTACACGGTCATATATTCACTTGGAAACCCCGTAAAGTATTTATATTTTATATCATTATCAAAATTCGCATCCGTTCAATTTGTTCAATTTTATTATTGGACCTTATGGAAAATTCATTACAAAAATTAAAATTTAACCAAAAGTCGAAAATGCGCCTAAAATTGAATCATTTTCTAAAAAGATAATAGTTACAAAAAAATTAAAAAATCAAAATATCAAAAATGAGAATTTCGTCATTAATATAAACCAAAAATCAAAAATTCATTAGAAAAATTAACACCATCAAATTTATATTTAATTAAAAATTAAAAAAAATATTAAATAATTAGGTGAATAATTAACACCATCAAATTTATATTTAATTAAAAATTAAAAAAAATATTAAATAATTAGGTGAATAATTTATTCAGTCTTAAGTTCGTTTTTTTTTTATTCTTTCAATTAAGAAAGAGACTTCGATATTTACGTCTAAAGGCTTCGTTTGCTTTGAAAAATCAAATAAAATAAAAATTTATTTCAATTTTAATAAAATATAAAAATTTAAATTTGCGATTCGTTTTCGCATTACAAACATTAAGCCTCTGTTATATTTGCATTGTATATAGTATTAAAAAATTATCTTTATGAAAGTGCATAAGTGTAATACAAATTACAAAAAAAAAGCAGTCCCTATGGCTAGTACTAGTGCCGTTGGCTCTGGTGCTAGTGCACATAAAATTGATGACGACCAAAAGGATAACGGCTAACCCTGGCAAGCTGTTTCAAACTCTAGAAAACGTCCCAACTCGCCAATGTTTTTTGTAAATAAACGAAGACAAATTATCAACAATGTTGTATCCTCAAAATCGAGCAGCAATAGGTTTATCGACCTTTCCGTTGAAGATTCCGAAAATATAAACATTTCAAAACCCACCGAACCAAAACCACCACCATTATATATCCCAAATGTAACAAATATTAAAGATATGACAAAATATTTTTCTTAAAGACGGCCAAGTTAGAGTTATGGTTAAATCTATTAGTGCGTATCGAACATTTGTCTCAAGTCTTAAGCTTAAAAAAATAAGTTTTCATAGATTTCAAACAAAACAGGAAAGAGCGTACAGAGTGATAATAAAAAATTTACACTACTCAACCAACGTAAATGATATTAAAGACTTCATTGAAAATCATGGCCATAAAGTAACAAATATTTCTAATATTAGAAGTAATATTACCAAACAACCACTTTCCATGTTTTTTCTGGATCTTGAACCAAGTGACAATAATAAAGAAATTTATAACTTGACCGTTATCAATAATGCTATTATCACAATTGAACCTCCTCGGAAATCTAGAGATATTCCTCAATGTCACCGATGTCAACAATATGGACATACCCGCTCATACTGCAACAAACCATATAAATGTGTAAAATGCGGAGAAAATCATTTATCAGCTGAATGTACAAAAAGCAAGACATTGCCAGCCAAATGTGCAAACTGTCAAGAATCACACCCTGCAAGTTACAGAGGATGTATTATACATCAGGAATATAAAAGGATGTTACAGCAAAAATGTTCTAATTTTCATCATGCCAAAAACAAAACACCGTTATTTTCCGAATACCCCCCTCAAAATATCAACCCCCAATCAGCACCAAATTTTTCCTATTCTGATGCCGTAAAAGGAGTATCTATCTCAAACAATGACAACGTCACTTTACAAAAAATTGAGAGCTTATTAACGAAACAGATGGAGTTAACAAACTCCCTTCTTAATATGATGTCAGTTCTATGTACCAAATTATGCCAATAGATCTTCGATTAGCAACATGGAACGCTAACGGTCTCTCTAATCATTTACGAGAGGTTGAAGCATTTTTGCTGTCAAACAGTATCGATATATTTTTAATTTCAGAAACGCATTTTACTAGCAAGTCATTTTTTAAGATTAAAGGATACGATTTGATAAATGCTAACCATCCCAATGAAAGAGCTCATGGTGGCTCAGCAATTTTAATTAAATCGTGTATCAAATATGATCAAGAAGAACATTTCATCCAGGAAAGTATACAAGCTACTATCATTAAAATTAAATGTAACATGCTTTCAGTATCTATATGTGCAATTTATTTTCCACCTCGTCATAACATTAGTTGTGTCGACTTTAGCAATTTTTTTCAAATGCTTGGTCCACGGTTTATTGTTGGAGGAGATTTCAATGCAAAGCATCCTTGGTGGGGCTCGCGTCTAATAAATCCAAAAGGCAGAGAACTTTATGCGAGTCTGACTTCAAAGAACTATTCTGTACTTTCAACTTGTAAACCAACTTATTGGCCCTCCGACCCTTCTAAAATTCCGGACTTAATTGATTTCTTTGTTTATGCTGGAATACCTGCAAGTCAATTTAGTATCTTAGATAATTACGATCTTAGCTCAGAACACTCACCAGTATTATTAACGTATAATTCATCTCCACAACTTAATAGTATAACTCAAAAGTTGGTAACAAATAGAACTGATACAGAATCTTTTTCTTATTGGATTGATCGAAATTTAAATTTAAGCCTGATTTTGAGCTAGATAATGCAGTTGAATACTTTACAAAATTAATCCATGAAGCTGCTTTCTTGTCGAATCCATCAAGCACTTTACCTGTTATTCAAAATAGAATTCAAATCTCTTCACAGATTCGTGAACTTATTCGAGTTAAAAGAAGGCTCAGAAAAGCTTGGCAGATTAGTAGAAATCCCTTGGACAAAAGACGCCTAAACCAAGCAACAAAAAATCTTAAACGTCATTTAGATAGCTTAAAAACAAATCTATTGGTGAATATTTCGACAACATTAATATGGCATCAAGTAACAACAATCACAATTTATGGAAAGCTACAAGGTACTTAAAACGACCAGCAAAAAGAAATCCTCCTTTTAAAGATAATAATGGTACGTGGTGTAAGTCAGACGCAAAAAAGGCACAGGAATTTGCGCAATACCTTTATGATATTTTTAAAACTCATCAAATCGGCAATCCTACAGAAGATGAAGAAATATTAGAATTCTTAGATGCACCTTATCACATGTGTTTACCAATAAAGCATATTTCTCCTTCTGAAGTCAAGTTTCAAATTAAAAACCTAAATTCAAAAAAGTCTCCTGGATATGATAATATTGATGCCAGAGTTGTTAAGAATCTACCAAAAAAGGCCATTCTATTTTTGACATTAATTTTTAATTCTATTCTGCGGTTAAGTCACTTTCCATCTCAGTGGAAATGTGCTGAGATTATAATGCTTAAGAAGCCAAGCAAACCGGAAAATGAAATAACTTCGTACAGACCGATTAGTCTATTAAGTATTTTTTCAAAAATTTTTGAAAGAATTTTCTTGAGCAGTTTATCACAAATTCTTGAAGATTTACATATTGTTCCCGATCATCAATTTGGATTTAGACAAAATCATGGGACTCCTGAACAGTGCCATAGAGTAATCAACGTCATTCGTAAATCATTTGAGGAAAAGAGTATTCTTAGACATTCAACAGGCATTCGACAGAGTCTGGCATAATGGTCTTTTATTTAAATTAAAAAAGTTTCTTCCAGCTACATATTTTTCTATCATAAAATCTTATATACAAAACAGAACCTTTTATGTAAAAATCGCAGAGGATATTTTTGGTATTAGAGCAGGGGTCCCTCAGGGCAGCGTACTAAGTCCGGTGTTATATACGATTTTCACAGCTGACCTGCCAATTTTAGAAAATGTTAATGTTTGCACATATGCAGATGACACAGCAATTTTAGCAGCAGATAACTCCGCTTTAATTGCATCTAATATTGTACAGAATGAGTTCAATCTAATTGAATTGTGGCTAAAGAAATGGAAAATAAAAGTAAATGCAGAAAAATCTGTACATGTCACTTTTACACTTAGAAAGGGAGATTGACCTAATCTTTTTATTAATAATGTTCAGATTCCTGAAAATGACTATGTTAAATATCTTGGCTTGTACATGGATCGTCGACTTACATGGAAACAACATATAAAAAATAAGCGTCAGCACTTAAATTTAACAAATAAAAAACTGTACTGGTTAATTGGCCATAAATCGCAACTTAATATTGAAAACAAACTAAAACTTTATAAAGCTATTTTAAAACCTGTGTGGACCTACGGAATTCCGTTATGGGGAACTGCAAGTCATTCAAATATTGAAATAATACAAAGATACCAGTCCAAGACGCTAAGACTCATAGTTCAATCACCTTGGTATATTACTAACGAAGCAATTCACAATGACCTCAAGATTAAAACGGTAAAAGATACAATTAATTCCTTTAGTGAAAAATATTTATTAAGACTTAGTAAGCATGTAAACCCCTTGGCAATTACTCTGCTAGATGAAACTGATGAAATAAATAGACTTAAGAGATATCATATCTTAGATCTTCCATTCCGGAACTAACAAAGAAAAAAAAAATAATGTTAATACATATTTATTTATTTTTTTTTTTATTTTATTTTTTTTTTATTAACTTTTAGTTTTTCTTTTTAGTTTAATTGTTGTTAACACTTAATATTATACGATATATATACTATTTTGTTATAAATTAATCATTTGAAAGTAATATTCATACAAATATATTTATTTTTGCTAATTTTGTTAATCGTAAGATTTTTTTTTTATAGTTGTACTTGTATGTAAAAGTTCAACTTCAATTGTCATATTTATGTTTCAACAAATTTACTTATTATCAGTATATACTGATAGATTGCAATTTAAATAAAAATATAAAAAAAAAATTAAGAAAGATAAATTTATTTTATTTATATGAACATTTTTTGAATACTTACAAAGTTTAGTATTAGACACTAGCAGAATCGAATACATGCTTATTTGTACCGCTGCGCATGTCATTAGCATTTTCTTAATCGTTCTAGTTAAATTATTCGCTTAAGTATTTTTAAAAATTTCTGTTCAAACAAATGATTAAAAAAATTATCCGAAATCGAAATTTGACCAAAAACGCTTAAATTCGCCGTCATATTTAAAAATCACTAATAATATTTAAAAACTTGTAATAAAGCGAAATTTTATCAAAACATTTCACAAAAATTCTTACACAAAACTAAAAACTTAATTAATAAAAACTTTATATCAAAAATATCGCCAACAAATTAAATCTCACTAAATAAAAATATATACATTTTTCTAAATTCTCATAATTTTTCGCAAAATCGGGTTTTGGCGAAAAACTTTTAATTTTAGTAAAATTTTTAAATCACCAGCAATTCGAAATTTGGCTACAAAATTGAAAAGCAAGCAACATTACCGATAAATTAGTTTTTTTTTGAAAACGGAAAATTATTACAAAAATATTTATACTATCAAAATGTTAATTTTAACAGAAAAATTTTAATTTTATAAATGTGTAAATTAAAATGTTAAGAAAAAATTTCACCGAAAAGGAAGTTGCATCAAAAACTAATCTAAAGAATACACAAAACTCCAAAATTCAACACAATTCACTAAAAATCGCAACAAATCTTAAATTAAGTAAGACTTTCTTGAAAACCTTCACCAAGTGTTAAAATTGCATGATAACCGAAATTTCACAAAAAGCCAAAAATGGATAAATGTTTCAACCGATTAAAAGTGACCAAAAGCAAATGACCAAGTGGACCCGTTGATAACACCATAAACGCCCAAATATAAAACAAAACGAGTAAAATCAAGATAATAAAAAGCCTCAACTGTGGACCAGTGATGCCAATCCAAAATCTGTCTTTTTATTTTTTTGGATATTTTAAACTCCTTATACTAAACTAAAAAGTGGTCGATTTTTATCGGAAAGTAGTGCAGTTGAGTAAGATACTCTAAAGAAATAGATCTACTAAAAATGTGGTAGAGCTGGCATCGCTGCTCCTTTTAGCCTAAAACTAAAGCAACTTAAAAGAATAAATCTGGAAGTACTCGTATGTTGCATAATTTATAACTTTAATACCGAATTACTTTATTAAAGAGCTGATGGTCAAATGTAGGTAGCGCGCTTTAATTAAATTTAATCTAACAATTAATTTCCTTAAGAATAAATAAATATATAAATAATATTTTACGAAAAATACAAGAATAAATCATTTTTCTTTATAAACAAAAGTATCAAGCACAATAAGGTTACTACTAGTAATCGTTATAATTCTTGGCAATTAGTATTTTATGCTATTTAATTTATGACCTTGTAATTTTCCCCAATTCTTTCATAACAGAATTTATGTGTTGATACATACATATATGTATGTAAAATACTATGTTCAGACATGCACTTCAATTGAAGCAGTTCAATTTTAAATTGAGTTATAGGCTTTAGTATTCATACGTTTGCAATTAAGCTTACCCCGTTAGCTTTTGACAGCCGAAAATGTGTTTATTTTGTTCGTGACAGCTTGTGCTAGTGAATTTAGACAAATTGAGAGAGATTCGGCTTTAAAAGACATTTTTATACAAATTTTTTTAAAAATAATTAATTCTTCGAAACTTACTAACTGCCAATTCTTTTTATTTCCGTTTTAAATTTTTATGTATAGCGTTTGACAACTGCCATTAGGAATAATAGGTAGTTGCATTGGTGATGCCTTGAAGCTTTTTCTGCTTACTAGCCCAGAGTTTAATTTGGAAATTGACTTAATTTAGTTTTTTTATGGTATTCATTGAGCTCAATTAAGGCCTTAATGGGAGAAATTTCTTAATTGCGAAATTAAGGTTCATGCCTGAACTTAGTATAAAGTAGTCTCTAAACGAATTATGAAGTTAATTCAAGCCAGCTCATTAGGAGACCTTTTGATCTTTAAGTAAAAACTATTCTACGTTTTAAACTACACTGTATGTGTTTTAAACTTTATGTGTATAACAAATGACAATCTTAAACAACTCACAACAACATATTAACAAAAACAAGTAACAGATATTGACACGAATGCACAACAAAGAAGTAGTAAACGTTTTCGTAATTCGCATTAGAAGACATATGTATGCACACATGCTCGCTTTGATATGTTGATTTTCTGGTGAATTGTAAAAAAGGGAAAAGAACAAGATAATAGATGTATTATTTAAATCAAATCAGTTTTTGACTCTAATTTCGAAAATTCACAAGAATTAGTAAGTAGCATTTTATTTCATTTGTCAACTTGTATTTGGCTTGCTATTAAAATTTGTCCATTGTCACGGTCTAGTCTTCTTTTATGGTAGTTAGTTGCTTGAGAACAATGGGTAACGTTTTGCGCACATATAAGAAAATAAAATTAAAGAAAAACACGATCAAGCTAATAAATTCGTTAGAAGTTTTCATTGGAAAGTTAAAAGAGCAAATAACAGTTTGCAATAAATTTCTAATAGTTGACAGTTGCAACAAAGTACTACAAATTAAAAAAAAAAAAAATAAACCTATTTACATATGTACATATATATACACCTCTCCAGAAGTGTGACTAATATCACTGTTGCAACAAGCCCAAGTTGGTGATAACGTGGGAATCGGTAAATTCATTTGGTTTTAAATTTGTTTGTTCACTTGTCTGTATGTAATGCATTCGTAAATGTAATTGATTTGAAAGAAAGTAAGTATTTTTTTTACAACATAATAACTATGAGAAACACTTATAATTTAAAACCATTTATCTCTTAGTATTAATTAGATTACAACGTATTCATTTCAAACTGGCAGCAGTGTTTTTAACGACCAAAACAATTATGTAATTTGTTGTTTCACTAAATTGAAAAATGTAAAACTTTATTAATAAAAGTTTTTTAAACAACAACTTTCTTAACAACAACTATTGTGACGGAACCCTTTTCTTGGCTTAACGCAAACCGGAAGTAGCTTATCAATCTACCCAGCCAGCTCAAGATGTCAGGGGAGGTACGACCAGCTACATCCGGTGCAGGTCCACAAAATAAAATTTATAACAAAAATAAGAGACAAAATTACAAAATAACGAACATTTTACAGATCAAACGCGTTTACCCGAAAATTACAACATTAATTTATGAACTCGGACATTCACACCAATAATAACGGACACAACACTAGAATGCAATCTTTCGCCCGGTGAAAATGGAGACTTCTTGTGGAATGTGTCCCCTACTAGATGCCCACCCTACCATGGGAACATAAATGAAATAAAGCCCTTATGTTACCCCGGATACATTTACACATTAGATCACTGCTTCTTACATATAACACACCTTTAGGTTTACTTAGCCGGACATTTCCGTGCTAAGCTTAACTAATAAAAAGATAAAATTAAAAAAAAAACGTTATAAAATTTTTTATTAACTAAACGCTTATGCCTACATAAGATTGCTCCAAATACAAAAGTTAATATTAAATAAAAGAGAATTCAAAAATCATTTATTATTAATAAAAGATTTTTAACAACATAAAATTACAAAGAAACATCCCAAAAATTCACTTATACACAGCTAACTGAACGTTATCAAACAAAAACTGGAACAACAGAAAACACCTAACCCGAGAGAGCTCTCTAAAGTTATTTTTTCCTTGTTCAATTTTACCCAAACCTAGCTTTATCTATTTAATACCTAATGTAGTTTTGGGCTAACACTTATTATTCCTTCTCTTTTATTTTTATGCTTATTTTTAAAAGTTTAATAACGATTTATTTATTATTTATCAAATTTTTTTAAACTTTCTTTTGTGTGTGTTGTATGAAATTGTTAATTTTCATTAATTATGAGGAAGCAAATCGTATTCTTAACAATTGAAGTAATAAAAAAATTTTGAATTTGAATATAACTTTTAATAGTTTTTTTTACTTAAAAATACACCGCTCAACGGAAACAAATCGATTTGGACTCACCAATACCCAAAAAAAAGGACCTTCACCACGTTCTCCGTTGTTAACCAGCCACAACTAATTATAGTGTACCTTTCCAGAACACGGACGTATTAGCAAGCCCAGCTTAAGTGAATCCTCCAAGAAATAAGAATAGTTTCCCAAGGGATGGCGATAATATTTTCCACTCCACACGTACAGAAAGGAAATCTTCAGATCTTCAGACAACAATCGAAAAAATGCTTAAGTTCTTCCTTTTTAAAAATCAAAATCTCCAAAATTCCTCAGCTCTAGTACTGTCTTTCCTCTATCGCTACCTTACTCAAACCTTCCTTTTCTATCCATACTTTGCCTTGGTTATTCAACAAATAACCCGCAATTCGCCGTACTCAGAATTAATCCTACCGCTACTATTTCTATCCCGCTCTAGCAACCGTTTCTTCACATTATTTATCCCATTTACCCCCACTAGCATTCCCTAGATACAAAAATAAATGGGCTATGAGCAAACTTAAATATATCTATCTTCTGCTAAAAAAAATTCTTCGCGGTATTAAAATTACTAAGCGGTCCCTCAGGTTCAATGACCGGCTTCATTACGTCCTTGACAAATATTAAATTGATCCTTTGCAGTACATATTTTTGTGGTAATAGGAGCTCAGCAAAAATTGAAAGGGACCGTTACTCTACTTAGATTATTGCTGATTCTCACATTACCGTATTTTTCTTTTACTATTTGTTGTTATTTTCCTTTTTTTTGTTTGTTTATTTTGCATTTACCATCAGGTGATCATTTGTGTGTCTAGTTGACAACCCACACTCATTCAAATTAAAATCAGCCGGCACACTATACAAACTTTATGATTTAAAACCGGAATCTAATATGTATTTGACGACCATTTCAATTGCAGTTGTTTGTAGTGTATAATTTGAAATAACAATTCCAAGCAATTGTAATTAAATTAAAGGACTGCAGTCAATCATAATTACATGTACTCGTATATCTCAATTACAATTGTCAAGTAATTGTAATTGGAAAGTTCACGTAATTATAACTGTAATTATCACAAATAATTACTTATTAATAAAAAACATTAAGCTTCATTGTGTTTTTATTTTAAAATATATATGACATCTAAGTTAATTATATCAATAGAATCATTTTTATTAAGGCTTTTTTATTAAATATATATTTTTTAATTATTTGTAAATTAATAATAAAAATAATAATTACTTATTTCTTTTGTCATTACTTCATGAAAGCGTTATTTTTTAATTATATTTGGATGCAATTTGCAATTGAACATTTTGAATTACACTTAGGTGTAATGTGTAATTGAAATAATGTAATTGTAATCAGAATTTTTAAATGTGTAATTGAAATTTCACTGAGACCGTTCAGATCTGATACTTGTTTCGCTTTCTTTCATGTATAGCGAAGTTTAGGTGCTATTTTCAACAATAGAACTTTAAGTATTGTACGGAGCCTCTTTTATTAACGATAACCGCTGATGTGCATATTGTCAGAGGCAGAGTTTTTCTAAGGGTAAAGTTGTGCATGAAGTATGGTCAATGTATCACTCTAAAAAATTGATTGAGATTTCATTGCACTGCAGCAATTTGCGTATAAATTTTCAGAGGAGCAGAAAATCGAAGAAATAATCAAAACTGAAATTAAATTTATAGCACTGGCTCATTATTCCATGAAAAATTAAGGTGCTAAATCGAGAATCGTTTTGTTCGTTAGACTATTCTAACGCCTTTTGCACTAGTATATTTATACACATATTTTTGTGCAGATGAGTTGTGAGAATTGTACCTACATTATTCTTAGTATAGAATTCTTATCAGTCAACAACGCAGTTTTTATACGGCCTGACATTTTTTTCGCAATTCAACGCGATAAAAGAAGTTTGCACCACAAATGTTAGTAAATATGTATATTGTCTAAGAAATCTCGTGCGTCTTCTTGAACAGTGCGGCATCTGTCTACTCGTCCCATAATAATTTTGCTTCAATATTGGTTTGAAAGTTTCACAAATATTTACCTTTATTGCATCGGATGGTTGTTTTATTGCCCGTTTGGATTTTTCCTCCATAAACCATATGTCAAAACTATTGGGTTTTGATAGACGACATGTTATGTTGGCATCACTCCCTATATGAATTGATATTGATTTTGGGTCCATTTCTAAATCAATAAAAAAAAATATTTATATTAGGAATTATTATTGTACTTAAATTAAAGTATGCTGCTATTTTTTCGCTCTTATCTACAAAAATTAAAACAAATATGTCAAGGCAATGAATCGTTTTGAGTTAAAGAGGAATTTTTAAATTATAATTTAGAATAAAACTATTTGAGAACCGATTAAAATCTTTTTTGCATTAATCATTACTTTCCGAAAAAAATATTAATTTAAAAATACAAGAACTAAAATAATTTGTGTTTTGTTTTAATATTTTTTATTTACCTAAGTTTTTAATGCTAGTTGTGGAAAGTATAAATTTTTTTTAACTTAAAGCACGTTAGATTGTATAAAAATTATTTAGCACATCCGAATAGGTCTCGGAAATATTCGGTGGCATACCAGTATCACCCTTGTCTAATGATGTTTCTAAAAATTGGTTTCAGGTAAAACCATACATTATCTAACTTTCTACCGCAGTTAAAAATACGACACCATATCCAGCGGTTTTTGTACACTACTGATCCATAATCATTCCAGATCATACAATTATGTTTTTTCAAAATAAGCTATTGCCTAAATTGTTCTTATTTATAATTTTAATCAAATGTTAATTTCATACAAATACTAAAAACTGAAGGCTGCGATCGGGCATAAAGTTTCTTTCCTTTGTAAAAAGGCGACAACGTAAAATAATTGTTTCCTGTATTGTCGCCTTTTGGCCAGGATATAAGATTTTCTTTTCTGAACTATATCGGTAGCCCTTAAAGATGTTCTACTCTTGAAAACGTTTTAATCCGGCTTCGCAAAGCAAGCAGTTTTGTGTGGCCGGTCTACGGCTGGACTTAACGAGTATTAACGGGTCCGTTTTGATCTTTTTTTAAATTTTTTTTTTATCAAAATCTGATTAATCTTTACTTTTGCTTTGGGCGAATATCATAAAGGCCACATTTCGAGCGGACTTTTTAGAACAATGGGGGGGGGGGGGGGGGCTTCTTGCCAACCCGATTCATAGATAAAACATGAGTCTAACATATCACATTTAACGAACAATTAAAATAGCAGACTTAAAAGCAGAAAGTTTTAATTGAAACTGACATATTTTCTAATTCAAAGTATTTTCGGCTTCTTTGCCGATTACAACATCCATATGTAAGAAATGTGCCGGAAATAGTGAAACAAAATTTTTATATGGAATTTCAAATCCAATAAATTCAATAAAAGTACTCAGATGCGCTGGTGAGTTTATCTCTTTAGCCTACCCTAGTATGTATGTATCCATATATGAACGTATATTAAATCGCTTTATTTTCCAACTTACCGCCTGGAGATTTTACAGACACCGCTGTTGTCATAAATCCTATATAACCTAAGCGCGTTGTCAATGACCATGGCTGAATAGCGATAAGCAACGTTACAATATAGGAAAAATAGCTGAAACTGAAAATAGAAAATTATAAGTAAAACATAAAACACAATAATTATACGAGTATGGAGACCCGAATTTTCATATTTTTGACTAAAGTTTTTTTTGTCAAGTGTAATTAAGTTAAAACTCGAGTTAAGTTGATTTTTTTTTGCATATAATCACTTATTTTTTATAAAGAAAAATATACTTCGTTTAAAAATAGCTTTGATTGCATCAAGTTCACTAATGTTCTTAATTAATGAAGACAATATTGAATCTTCTTCTTCTATATATATAAAAGTGGATGTGTGTATGTATGTAACGTATGGACTCCAAAACGGCTGGGCCGATTTTGATAAAATTTTCAGGGAATCTTCAGAATATTCAGGCGGGTAACACTGTGCAGTCTGATTTTTTATTTCCGGTCTGTGAGGAGGGGCGTGGCAAAATCCAATTTTCATATTCCACCTCCAGTGACGTGTACGTATATTTATTTTTTTGCCATTTATTTAATTTTTATTTTTTTTTGTCATGTCGTTGTCATGTTTTCTAAAATGAGATATCAAACTCTTAAATCGGTTATGTAGTTTCGTAGATATTTACAAAAAACCTATGTCAATAATGATCCAATATCAAAATTTTAAAACTTTCGAAATATTTTTTCGGTCTATTTATAATTGCTCACTGACTGCATTTGATTTGTTTATGTACATTTTTGAGTTTTACTTAAACGCTGGTAGAAAAATAACTGTACATTTAAACAAATTTTGCTTTCAATTGTTTTGTTTTGTGTTCATAAGTTAAAAACATATTAGTGAAATCAATTAAGTGAATAACAAGTGCTTTGCAATTTGAAATAATAATAAAATAAGTTTACAAATTATTTTTAGTGCCAATTTATCCAACAGGTAATATGATTATTGTGGTTCCAACAACCAATAAAACGTTATAAAAGTAAAAAAACAAAACACATCATTTTTCCTTTAACACGATTACAGTTTACTAAAATGCCACCTAAAAAAACATCAATTGGTAAAAAAACCACCGCAGCACGGAAGCAGAGAGAAAGAAGAGCCGCTCAATCCGCTGAGGATGCGAATCACGTCTTCAGGAAAACCGCGAAAGGGCATCTACGTCTAGAGCCGCAGAAATGGAAAGAGAACGTGAATATCGGCTTCAGGAAATGCGTGACAGTGCATCTTCACTTAGAGCTGCTGAAACACCCCAACAGTATGCCGAAAGACTTGCTGCCAATCGCTCCCGTATGGTTCGATCAAGAGAAAGAATCGATTTAAAGTTGGAGGCGTTTCACTACAACAGGGACGTTGACTACCGCAATCACAAGGACGTAGTGATTGGAGCAATGGACAAAGTTTGCTTACATTGTCGTGCTCTGAAATTCGCTAAGGAATCACCGGGAATGTGTTGTTCGAACGGTAAAGTTGCTTTACCACCAATGATTGAGCCGCCTGAACCCCTACAAAGTTACCTTTCTGGCGTCAATTCGATTTCCTTCGGAGTAACTAGAATTATCAACAACGACGGTTACATGCCCACCTTCAAAGTTCAAGGCCAAATCTACCATTGGATTGGATCGTTGCTCCCACTTCCCAATGATGATGCCAAGTTCCTCCAAATTTATTTCTCTCGCAATGAAGCTACAGAGCTTGAACAGCGTTGCGCAATCAGTACTGAAGTCACACGGGAAATCGTTTCGAGTCTTCAAGCTATGTTACACGAACACAACAGCCTCATCCGTCTTTTCAAAACAGCCCTAGACCAGATGCCGGCAGATAATTACATGGTTATAATAAGAGCTGACAAGACACCGGCTGGTGAGCATGAGCGGCGCTTAAATGCACCGGTGATAGGTGACGTCGCAGTTGTTATGGTCGGTACAGACTTCGAGCGACGCGATATCATCATCCATCGCCGGAATACAAGTGTTCAACGTATTGCGGAAACTCATCGATCGTATGATGCACTACAATATCCACTGCTTTTTCCGCGGGGTGAGGATGGGTATCATTTCAACGTTATGCAGATTAACCCCAACTCAAATGGAGAGTCGACAAAAAAAGTTTCCTGTATGGACTTTTATGCCTATCGCCTTATGATCAGGCCAAACGAATGTAATTATTTGTTGAAATGTCGCGAAGTCTTCCATCAATTCATTGTCGATCTTGCCTGCGACATACATAGGCAGTCCGCGACAAATGCACCAGTACGCTCAAGATGCCATGACATACGTGCGCAAGTATGGACGGCCAGACCTCTTCATCACATTCACATGCAACCCAACATGGAAAGACATCACCGACCTTTTATTTACCGGTCAAAATTCAACATATAGACACGATATCCTCGCCCGAGTATTCAAACAAAAGTTGATAAGGCTGATGGATGTCATCACCAAAAATCACATATTTCAAATCATTCCGCAGAACTCCCGAATCCCACCGCAGATCCGGTTCTATTTGAATCAATCCGAAAGCACATGATCCACGGGCCTTGCGGTGAACTGAACACAAATTCACCATGCATGAAAGAGTGCAAATGCACAAAGCGCTAGCTGCTTCAGAGGCGAAGAAAGTTGAATGACGGTGGATACACAACTACAATTAAAATCCGCAATGTAAATGTTGACGTAGATAACAGATGGATCGTGCCCTATTCACCGCTGCTTTCAAAAATGTTTGATGCCCACATCAATGTTGAGTACTGCAATTCGGTGAAGTCCATTAAATATATTTACAAATACGTCAACAAAGGCAGAGACATGGCAGTATTCGGGCTTGCCAATCAAACTGACGAAATCACGCAATTCCAGATGGGACGTTACATCAGCAGCAATGAAGCAGTTTGGCGTATACTTTCATTCAACATCCACGAGCGACATCCAACAGTTCAACATCTAGCCGTTCATTTGCAAAATGGCCAGCGTGTTTATTTCACCGAACGAAATGCCCAAAATAGAGCCGAACAGCCGCCACACACTACTCTCACCGCTTTCTTCAAATTGTGTACAACCGACAATTTCGCCAAAAATTTGAATATATCCTGAAATTCCCAAATATTATACTTGGAACACTTCGACGAAGAAAGCATGGTGCGATTGTCGCAGAATATGCTGGTGTGCATTCTTCTAATGCTTTGGGACGTGTCCACCGTTCATCCGAATAATGCTGAATGCTATTATTTGCGATTGCTATTGCATACGATCAAAGGTCCAACATCATTCTCCGCCTTAAAAACCATCCATGGAAATGAATGTCAGACTTATAGAGAAGCGTGTTTCCCATTGGGTCTGCTTCAAAGTGATCAGCATTGGAATATAACGCTAACAGAAGCGTCACTCACGTGCTACCCAAAACAATTACGCACTTTGTTTGCGATCATTTTAACAACATGTTCACCATCTAATCCACGAGAACTGTGGGAAACAAATCGCGTAACCTTAGGTGAAGACATTCTCAGGCAATCACGCGCAACTTATACTAACCAGGAGTATTCGGACGATATTTTCAACCAAACACTACTGCTGATTGAGGGCATGTGCATATCCATCAACAATAAACTACTTATTCAACTTGGAATGCCGGCTCCGGTACGGGACATAAACAGTGTTCTTCCATTGAATTTGAATCAGGCAGAAACACCAACTTGCAACATCAGCAAAAACTCCGGCATGGCCACAATCCTTAAAACGTGAAATATTATCATTTGGGACGAATGCACAATGGCCCATAAGAAATCGCTCGAAGCGCTCTACGTGATTTTCGAGGAAACAACCAATCGATGGGAGGCGCTCTTATACTTCTTGCTGGTGATTTCCGTCAAACTTTGCCCGTTATTCCAAGATCAATGCCCGCAGATCAGCTAAACGCATGCTTGAAAGCATCACATCTTTGGAACCGAGTCAATAAAATCACGCAATCAACAAACATGCGTATTCATTTGTTACAAGACCCGTCTGCCCAAACATTCTCAAAACAACTTTTGGACATCGGAAATGGAAAAATTCCAATCAATCGCGCCACGAACGAGATTTCGTTTCCGCCTAACTTCTGTCAAATGCAAGTGAATATTCAAGCCGTTGTCGACAAGGTTTTCTCAAGTCCTACAATCTCCTACAAAAATCCGGATTGGTTGAGCGAACGTGCAATTTTGGCACCAAAAAATGATGACGTCAACAAGCTTAATGAGCAAATTCAGTTGAAACTGCCCGGCAAATTAATCAAATACAAATCGATCGACACAGTAATGGATGAAGAACAAGCCGTCCATTATCCCACTGAATTTTTGAATTCATTAGAACCACCCGGAATGCCACCGCATGTACTAACATTAAAGGTTGGATCACCGGTAATTCTTATTCGCAACTTAAACGCACCAAAGTTATGCAACGGAACCAGATTGATTATCAAAAACTGTTCACCAAATTTAATCGAGGCAACAATCATCGGTGGCAGATTCAAAGGCGAAGACGTACTTATTCCACGAATTCCGATAATTTCCAACGATTTACCATTCCATTTCAAGCGGCTCCAATTCCCTTTACGTCTATTACCATCAACAAAGCACAAGGCCAATCATTGACTATTGCTGGCTTAATTTTGGAAAATTCATGCTTTTCACACAGCCAGTTGTATGTGGCTTGCTCCCGAGTTGGCACGCCAAAAAATTTATACGCTTTTACACCAAATAATAAAACAAAAAACATTGTCTATCCGCTAGCCTTAAGATGAAGTAATAAATAAATATATTTACCAATTTGCCATATCTACACTATATGTAATTTATTTTGTAAAAAAAAACTTTAAGATATGTATTCCATGGATTCTTACTTAAAGGTGGTAATAGAACACTAATGTTTGCTTAGCGCCAGCAACGCGGGCCGGGTCAGCTAGTATGTATATAAAAAGAAAAA
The DNA here is from genome assembly GCA_963932375.1 of Phania funesta. Lineage (NCBI taxonomy): Eukaryota > Metazoa > Arthropoda > Insecta > Diptera > Tachinidae > Phania > Phania funesta. The sequence goes on along the minus strand of OZ010655.1, from coordinate 33,284,951 downwards.
CAGTGAGGGATGACTGCAATAAGCTAAGCTTACACGGAAACGCGCAAGTTTATTTAATTTTTTTTATCATATACTACATATATATATATTTTAATATTCAATTCTTAAAAGGTGTTTTAGACGGTACTATTTTACGTACGTAAAACTCAAGAGAAAATAATATCAACGTTTATCCGTTCTTTAAACATCAGAGTAAAAATCTTACGACAGATTTGTTTGCGTTTACATTATTGGTATAGAAAAAAACATAGTAAAAAGAAAACAGCTGTTGTTTCAAAAGTACAAAATAGTGCAAGTAAAATAATTATAAAAATATATACACATGCATAACCTTATATACAAATCAATTTGTAATATAAAATATATTGTTAGCTGCTTTATTTGTTTGCAGAAAAATATATTCCTGATCTAATAAGATAGTTTTCCGAAATATTTTAAGAAACAAAGTGAGTCATACGACCGTCATATTTTAATCCATATGTTCTCTCAATGTCGTAGCGTTCAGTGCATATTATGTTTAGACGACACAGTTAGTGCCCTTCTACACAAAAACTTAACATCTCGTACGACTTGTGTGACAATGTAAACCATCCTTTAGCCTTGTCCAGTATTTTGACTATAGGGCATAATATGATTGGAAACTGATGGACAAACACTTGATTTTCAAGCTCTTTTAAAGCTTGTCAAGATTCAAGCCGAAAATTGATTTGTTAAGCTAAAAATTAATGACCATCCTCTAATTGAAATGAAGATAATAATTAAGCGAGTAGTTAGCGACAAAAACAACAGGCTTCATATAATGTTTTTAATGTAATAAGTAATACTAATTTTGGGGGGAAAATATTAATCTCACTCAACATACTGATGAAAGCCGCTACGAAAAGAAATTTCGATAACTTTTTTTCTATCTATATAATCTGGAATTTTTTTGTTTTTTTAGATTGATTGTTAGATTTAATAATATTGGAAAACTGCGACACTGGAAAATGGAGCTGGGTTGTCTGCCGCTATCACGTGTTGGAGTCTGTAGTTTCGTTCAAAAGAATATAGGCGCACGTTTGGCAGCGATCCTCCGACTCTAGTGACAATTTTTTCAGAGCATGGGACAGTCGCTAGAAGGCCTTGTAATCGAAACAGTACCGTTCGAACAGAGGAAACTATTCGCAGGCAGACTTTACAGACAATAATTCATAAGGATTAGAACTTATTCCCCCACAAAATTCATATGGCTAATAAACTTATTGTAGCAGACTTGCCGATTCGTTTGGTATTTTTCTAGAAGATGCTTTGAAGATGAAAAGGTGAAAGAGGACGAGAACTAGGATTTCTGATAAGGCACATTTCGATCTGAACGGCAACGTAAACAAACAAAATTATCGCATATGGAGGGGTTCCCACACAGAAATACTGCATGAGAGGAAAATGCATCCAATTCGCGTCACAATGTGGTGTGCAATTTCTTCACGCTGCATTGTCGGGCCATACTTCTTTGAACAAAACGGACACAGCGTTACGGTTACTGGAGACCGTTACTTGAGCATGCTAAAAGAAAATTCGTTTCAACTCTGTGTGGTTTCAACTGCAGACTTAGCTTAGCCAGATATGGCCGAATTACGCAGAAAATAACCCAACAGGCTCATTTCGTTGGCCCCCCTGGCCGCCTGACCTAACCCCACCGAAATTTTTCTTGTGGAGTTATTGTAAGCACGAAGTATACAAATCGCAACCGACAAATGCGGATGACCTACAGCGATCAATTCGAGGGACATTAGCTGGAATTCGAGTCTTAAATTTGCGGGCGGTAAAATACAAATTTTTTGCTAAGATGCCGCACCTGTATCAATAAGCAGAGCGGGCTTTTAACTTCAATTATCTACTGCTTAAGTTAGCTACTAATTAAACTATTTTTAATACAATTCAATGGGCTTCAAAATGAAAAAGGATTGAATAAATTACATGAATTACACAAAAGTTATTCCAGTTTCTTGATGTAGCAAACTTCATCAGCCACCCTGCATAACTCCAAAATCACCCACAAGCGCAAGTTTTTAAAAATTGCTCTAATTATTTGCCCACCTGAAAGATTAAAGGAAAAAACTGGACATTTTTTGAGGGAATATATAATATTTTGAAAGGAGGAAACCAAGCAACAGGTGGGTTCACATGTTTCTGTAAGTAGAAGGATATATTTATTAAACACCTTAAAGGTTAACAAAACTGACATTGCATTTGTTCAGGAAACACATCTGAACCAGAGACATACGGTTTTTTATGATGATTAAATTTTTTTAAAAATTTTTATAAATATTCTGCAATTGGTTCGTTCATTCGGAATATAATTTCCTGCCATTCTTGTTACCATTGATCTTAAAACTAATAACTCCATGAAACGGGTTTTATTTGGATCTGTGTACATTGCTTGTAATTATAATGGTCGTAATTTAACCAATGGACTTTCCCTAGTTTTGAATTATGTATTTATTGGAGGAGATTTTAAGACTAAGCTCACTGATTGGTTTGATTCTTTACGCAATGCCAACGGAATCATATTTTTAACTTTTCGGAATCATATTTTTACATATTCTTATGGCTGATCATTTCTAGACCACTTCCTTGTAAGTCCCATAGTTCAAACTCGAATTTCGATGTATTGAGCATACCTTCACTTTATAATAAATAATGTGATACTAAATCCACCTCAAAATTTTATTTGATTTAAAAATACCAATTCCACCGATTTTCGTACGTTATGTAAGTCAAAATCTTTTGAATCACTTCGCAGCTTTAGACAGAAATCGTCTAAATCCTGAAATTAATGAATATGTTCACGAATTTTCTTCAACATTAAAAAAAGTTTCTAATAATCATTCGGAAAACATTATCATGAAAAAAGGAAATGCTTAAATTCTTAAAGACCATTTTTAAGATAAATTACAATTGGGAAAAAAGTCTAAAAAGAATTTATCACAGGACTTTCAATCAAAATAGTAAACCTGGACCTTTAGCACACAAACAAATTTACAACATAGTAGGCCACAAGAAGAGTCCAATATTTAACAATTTTTCTATCGACGGTTTAATCATAGACGATGTTTCTTTACGGTTAGAAAAATTACCACATCACTTTTCTTATATTTACAGTAGTTTAATTCCAATCAAAAATGGCTCACAACTTAATAATGTACTATATAATACTCCAGATTTTAAAAATTTATTTAACGAGACTTTCTTAGCTTTTACCTTATATAATATCGTATCACTAGACGAGTTACTAAATATGTCAAAAATCATTAATAATAAAAAATCTTGCGGCTTATATAATATTTCTAATTTTATTATTAAGTCGTCTAACCAAAGCTTTTGAATATTTAACGACTATTTTTAACGGCTGTCTAAGCTCTTACTTTCGAACTCAATTGAAAATCTCGAAAAGGATCACTTATACAATATATTATAATTGTTTCCAATATGGGTTAGTATATCGTCCATTATAATCAAATGGAAATATTTGAACGAAAAGCTTTGGGATGTTGCATTCGAAAAAATTTCGAGTCGGTATTCAAGTCGTTTTATTTACAATTAATACAAAATTACTCGCATTGGATCACATGTTTGTGATATAAGACATCAAGACCTATAATTCATGAAAATGATTCTCTTAGAAATATTTTTAATGAACAAAACGATTTCAGTTGGTCGAACAGAAATAATTTATCACCTATTATTAATGAAAATCCACAAAATTTTAATTTAAATATATCTCTGTGTCCAGAATTTTTAAGTTTACGAGGTACTCACAGAGGCTAGTACTTTTTGATTCGTTTTTTGTTTGGTTTTCAGTTTAGTAAATTATTGGCTTTTGTTTATTTTGTTTTAGTTTTAGTTGTAAAAATAATATTAATCTTATTTGAGAGATTTACTCTCATATCAGGTTAGCTTCGGAAGCAAGAGCATATTTTCCACTTTTATTATTATAAAATAAGTATGGAACTTCAATCGAATATTGTTATTAAGGTAACACGTTGTAGTGTTAAGGTTTTTTAGTTATTGTTGTATTGTTATGTTTTTACATTGTATACAAATTTTTTTCATTTTATTGAAAATTTCTACTAAAAGAAATTCACAATAAGTGTTCAAATCTTACTTCTAAATTATTATTTACTAGTTTTTACCAACGTAATAACTAATTTTTTGTGTTCAAATCTTAAAAATCTATCTTCTATTGTGTAGAGAGAGCCGCCTCGCCTGGCTCAATGTGTCAGTTCTTTTTAGTCTCTGGTGGCCATAAAATTGCAATCACACATCTGAATACCATATGATCATATTGGCTTCATAACGGATTTGTATAAAAGGACTTTATATTCCAAAGCCAAAGTTGAGTTAGGACTTATAATCCAATGCAGTTGATTTGTTCGAAGCTTTATGGACGTTATTTTTGCCTCAATGTGACGGGACCAAGTTTCCGTTGGAACTGTGGTATTAGTTATTGTGATTGGTGGACAATTTTGCCTTCTAAGGGAAAACGTTACATGAGCACATTTCGATGGATTTCCCTGTTTTAGCCAGTCTTCTAGCTTATAAATATGTGACTGCAGTTTTTCAGATGCATCCTTTGGATCATTACTGACACTTATAATTGCTTGTCGGCATATCCGCTGTATAGATGATATATAATAGGCGCCCTAGCACACTACCTTGAGGTACTCCTGAACTGATTTTCCCATTTCTTGAAAGCTGATCCTTTGACCTTACTTTAAAAGTTCTATCTGACAAATAGCTTTTTATAAGCTTGTGGGTGCTTTCAAGAAGAAGCCGAGCTATTTTAGTAAATAGCCCATCATGGCAGACTTTATCAAATGCTTGGGAAATGTCTATAAATAAAGCTGAACAGTATTGCTTTCTTTCAAAAGCCGATCTAATAATGGTAACAATTCTATGGACTTGTTCAATTGTACTATGCCTTGCTCGAAAACCAAACTGATGATCTGGGATAACGTTTTGTTCATTTAGAAAAGAAGTTACACTCGAGACGAATAAATTTTCAAATATATTTGACAAAACTGACAGGCCTGTAGGGATGTAGGGATGTGATCTGGCTTAAGTATTTTCCTGGTTTCAGGATCATAACAATTTCAGACAACTTCCAAGAACATCGGAAGAAGCCGACGCGCAACATGGCATTAAATGTGTAAAGCAAAATTCCTACAGCTGAATTAGGTAAGTTTTTTATCATTGATCCTGTTATACGATCAGGTCTAGGTGATTTCTTCATATTCGTATTTTTAATTGTCGATTTTAAAGAAGACAACCGAAATTTCATAGGATCATACACGGTGTCACTAATAATTGGAATAGTGGAATTACTTATATCATGTGGTGCGAAAACCTTCTCTAAGTGATTTGCGAACGCATTTGCCTTTTCACTTGAGTTTTTAGCCCAAGTACGGTCTTCAAGTCTTAGTGGGGATTCGTAAGCAATAGGACATTGTAAGTGCTTTACAGCTTTCCACAGACTATAATCCGTGTTTTTCATTGGATCCAAGTTTTTTAAAAAGTTGTCCATAGCGAATTCGTGTTTCTGTCTCAATTTACTGCGTAAGTTTTTTTTGGCATAAGTTCATTTGCATTTTTATGTGTTTGCCATTGTCTTCTTAGTCTTCTTTTCTCAATCACGAGCATCTGAAACTCTGCTGTTGCCTGGTACGTTATTATTTTAGCTGTTGGCTTTGTAGGCGTTGCAGCTATGGTTTCTGCAGTCACGACGTCTGTAAAATGATCTACAGCTGCTTGAATATCAGCTGGATTTCTCAGTGGGATGTTCAAAGATAATTCATTCATGCACCCTTGATGATTCCTGCATTATTTTTCATGAATAAATTGTAGGTGTAAATAAATTTTTCATACCTATATAAAAAGATTTATACATGTTTTCACTGTTACACAAAACGGAAATCAATGCTGATGTGCAAGTGTGGAAAAATTTCGTTTCGTTCCATTTTTTTCGTATGACAACATTTCTCTGAACATAAAACGAAAGTACTATGTAAATATAAAAAATAACTTTTTATTGCAAGTTGCTCGACGTTATGCGTCAGACACGGCGCAAAGTTTTGAAGTACCTTGTTCTATGACAAAACGCACGCGTTGACGCTATGATCGCGTGGTATATACGAACAAAGCAAATGAGAAATAATCAGCTTCCCAAAAATGTATCAAATATGTTAAGCCTCATGATAATAATTACATTTTCTTCTCTGGAATAATTTAAGTGTCAACTTGCTTGGGAAATTTACATAAACACTGTTATACTTAAGTTAGTTTAAGAAACCATTTTTAAATAAATATTCATTGTTGAACAACCAATATTACCTACCGGTCGTGTACCAACTTTTAAGCAAAAATTATATTTGCCATTTTTTGACTCGCAAGTTATTTAATAAAATAAATCTTCCTAATAAAATATTTGCAATAAATTAAATTTTATTTTAGAATATTGAGATTTATATATAAATAATAACAAATTTTTTTAACGGCGGATAATTGCTATCAAAACAAATGGAGAGTGAAAAACAACGTTTTTCTTATTAAAAACAGCAAATAAGGCCTGGAATTGAACATCTCAAATAAATAATATCAGTTTTCAATAATAACAAGAAATTATCAATTCCTTAAATCATTTTAAAACTGCGATACACACATATTTACGTCTACTGGTATATCTTATGCTATGTTATAGTTTATGTTTAACACGAATGGATGATATTGAGTTGAAATACTTCCGTTTAAATTCACAATTTTCAAGGCAGATCTACATTTGTACACTGTCGGACAAAAGACTTATGTAAAAGTTTTGTTAGTATAAGATCGTGAACATTGTATAAGATATAAAGACTTGACCAAATTATCTATTTTTATTAACAGAGGCAAGAAACGTTGAACTCTACAAAATATAAACGTCAAACGAAACTTTTAATACTTGCGAAAAAAAAAACTTAATTTTTCTCAGAACAGTTAAAGAGGAATTAAAATTAATTACTTCATCCTGGAACATGAAAAGCAGACTCAACCGAAGCAAATTAAAAAGTTTTTACTTGAAAAAGCCGACCCTAATGCGTTTTGCTAATTGAAGAAAGATATCGATATTCGATAAAATATACGTTAATATTTCAAAATCGTATTATTTGTTCAGATGAGTCCAAACTTAAGTTGAAAATTACAAAATGTGGACAAAGAGTATGGTGTGAGCCTTCCAAAAAGACTTATATCAAATAAACACGGTCGTGGAATCATTGGGCTATTTTTCAGACGACCCACCTGATGCAAATTGATTCCAATATAATGGGTGAGCGCTATGTTAACATTTTGCAAGAACATTTAAAGAGTAGCGTTAAATAAATAGGTTTAGGGGACTTTATCTTTCAACAAGATAACGCCGACAAACAAGTAAGCAATGCGGCAAAAAATGATTTTACCAAAAAATTTAAGTCCGATAGACCGTTTATAATTGGCAAAATTACGATAGAAGCACGGATGAACATTGACTCATTTTGGAAAAATATGACAATCATATGAATGGCGATTCCAAATACTATCTTACAGAATTTGGTTTCAACCCTGGCAAAGCGACTAAAAAGGAACAAAGGAGGCCTAATGATATCTAAAATGTTGACTGTATTTTTACAAATTAGAAAAATTTCTTTTTATTTTACATACAGAACAATAAAAGAAATTAATTCCAAAAATTTATGAATACAACATAATCACTTTATTTTGTCCGACACTGTATGTAGTACGTCAGGTTTGCCTTAAAATGAACAAAGAAATAGGGAACAATACACACGAATGTTCGATTTGATGATTGGGTTAGTTATTCAATTCCAAAAAAGAAACCATAACTTCCATTTGTATTTTAAAACGAAGTGACATGAAGTCGCGCAAAATTTGCAAAATTAAACATAAAAATAATAAAAATGAACAAACAATGTGATTTGTTTATTTTTCACGAAAAAGTTGGAAAATTTCAAAAGTCTGAAATATATGTTTTAATTTCGAAGGGTTATTTAGTTAAGTCTGCTGTAGACATTAATAATTAAGTTTAGAAACTTTTGCACCAGTTTCAAAGTAATCTTGGTAATTTGAGAAGTTTATTTAGGTGTTTTTTATTGTACTATTTTTGTTTTAAGGAGAATGCATTTTTCGTAAGTTAAGATTATATTCTGAAGTAACACTAAGGCAATTTCTATTAAATAATTATGTTACCGATTTTTAGAAAAGGAAAGTGTGAATAAACTTGGTGAAGTAGAGCACGACATGAAAGCTTAATTCGAAACAACTCCACGATTCCGATTGTTTTGACAGTTTTAATTATTTTAAATTTAATATACTCGTATACAGTACAATAGAAGCCGAGCATACATACATATGTACTAGTTTGAATGAGAGCCAACGCTATCACACCAAAAAACTCTTTTACTACTACTTAAGAATTCATTATTCTGCTAGAAATAATTTTATTCAAAATCATTAAAAAGATTGTCTCAGTTACATATTTCCTAAATGCTGACATTTATAGTGAAAATAATTACTTTCTTACAGCAATGCAGAAGAAAATACAGATTATGTAATCAAAATAATATGATTTTTCTGTTTTCATTTGTAAGCTCTTCACCAAGGGTGTAAAGGATATATTTATATAAGATTGTCATTACGTTTTTTCTTTTCCGATCCCATAAAGTACTCGTATATATATTCTGGACAGCCTACATAACCTGTGAACTTGAAGCGTAAACCATTTGATCAGTGTGTTCGGGCCGAATTTTTGTTGTTCAACATCAGCGTTGGCATAAAAATTCCCGAAATATGGTAAAAAAAAAAAAATAATAAAATATATTTACATATTATGAATTCCCATTGAACTGAATATCTCGTGCATCTATTGAAATTCTTATATATTTAACAAAAAATACTAAAAATCCAAATTTCTGCAAAAACCGAAATTTCACTGAATTTTGCATTAAAATTCACCAAAAGTGTGTGAACGTTTGGTAAATTCCGGATTAGTGGTACATTTCAAATTTTTGGATTTTTATTGACATTTAACATTGACGTTCTTTCAATTTTTCGATTTTTTTTTATAAATTGGAAATTTTTGATGATACTCGTATTTTGGACTTCGTCGGTGAAATTTTTGTACAAATTTGAGTTTTTCGGGAACTTGTATTACGGTCCACCATTTATAGATCCGTGTGGTGCTCTCGGATAGATAATCTTAATATTTTGACATCATACTCAGTTCGATGAGGATTCGGAATTTATACATATATTTTATGGGCTTGCGGATAAACCAAAAAAAGGGAAAACACCAAAAGCTGTCTTTACACTATCTGAGTTTTGGTCTGATTTCAATATATAAAGTGTCTATACATACATACATAAAGTATCTGTACATATCTAATATACATTTTTTCATTTTTCATCTGAGCTCAGTTCAAAATAAAACTACTTTCATCTATTACACAATATAAATTTTAACTGTCATATTCTTAGATTTAGCTATTGAAATCCGACGAAACCTCAGACAATGTGAAGACGACTTAACTCTACGACTATGATAGTAATAAAGAAAACAAGCAATTTTACAATTTTTCGAAACTTTTTGTACAAAAAATGTTAATTTTTAATGGGTTCGGAAGGGGAATTTTCCTGTTTCACACCCCTCCTGTATCCACGCCAGTATATATACTTATGTATGTACATATGTACATGCGATGTAGAAGCGTATAAGATGTGATGACAAAAACCTTTTGTATATGTGTGTAAATATATGCACATATATACAATAAACACAATTACATCCTTTTATTTCGTTTTTTTACATTTTAATTTGGCTTCAATAAATCAAAAACTTTACAAGTATTTTCGCTGTCTAAAATCAGCATCAAAATTACAACAAAAGAGCTTCTTGAAAAAAATGAATGTGTTTTTTCATAGGATCCATTTTTTTTTCTTGCTTTACCCATCTAGATTGATCAAAATAAAACTATAACAATATGAAAATTTCCAGATACCTTAATTTTTCCCAGTAATCTGACTCTTGCAGAGCAAAAAAACCTCCATTTTTGTTGACCACCAAAAACAAATGCTTTATTGACATCCATTCAGACACAAACGTTCAAAGATATGTTTTCCTACAGAGCACCTTTTTTGAACAGACAGAAAGACGCAGAATTACACATACTAATTATATAAAGGGAAACACACATTAAATACATATCTACATACGAGTACTTGGAAGTACAGTGTCCAACCAACAATTTTTACACACAATATTTTATTATGCATTAAGCATTATAAAAGGAGAATAACTTTAGATTTGCATGTTCAAAAACATCGTCCAATTCGAGAAACTAATTACGTGGGTTTTGGGCACTAATAAACGTCAATTAGATTAATTTTAAAAACAATGGATAGCTTCCGCCATACGATAACACGCATCCCATTATGTCTGCGCAGAGCAGATGGAGTACTTACTTACACAATATCGATATTCATAATGCCCTAGAATGATTGCAAAATCCCACCTCCAGTTGGGACTCCTCAGGAGCACTCTGGTATTTGTACTCACAGAGCACTGCATAATAGGTATGAAAAGTGAATCTGCAACTTCCGTTGGAGTTGATCTAAGGAGATACACCATCTTGGGACGCTTTTTATATTTTGCTTAACAATCTCAGGCAAACCGAAATTTTTAATGAAAAAAGTATCCATAGAATTTGAGGTTTCGATTTTTTATCAATAGTATAATAAATCGAAAGTACACATGTTTGCTGATGCATAGTGTAAATGAAACAGTACAATAACATTTGCAAAGATTATGAAATTATATTTCCATTAAATTACAATTGTTCACTGATAAAAAAAAATAAAAACGATATCAGCTTCTTTATTTTGTTACGGTTATTTTAAGTGGGCGTTTATAAAAAAACAAAGGAAATATGTACATATATTAAAAATCTATAAATAGCCGGGGGTTTTTTATGACAAAAAAATAACCAAACTGTTTAAGATTTAAATGTTCAGTTTTGGTTTTTTAGTTGATTGGACCCCGACTGTTTAGAAAAGTCACAAATAACGATTTGTCATATATCTTGGACAATAAGGAATAGGTGCTTAAGTCGACTTAAGCTGAAAACGAATTAATAGCTCCATTGTGATTTCTCAATTTAAAAGTAACCCCCAGCAAAATTTCACTTATTTTGCTCTATTTCTAGAAAAATTATATTAAAATTAATTTTTGCTTATTGTTAAGATTGTGTCTTTTCTATTCTAAATTTTCTACTGGGCAGTAGCTGTTCATCAAAACGCATTCTTTGTGACACCAACAAAACTATAGTATTTAAATCCAGTTGATAAATATTCAACGTAATATAGTCATGTGTGTAAGTGGTTGTTGTAATTGTTGTAGGCGACAAACAACAATTATAAATGAAACTCAAGTGTAGCTTTGAAAAACAGTTACTTCTGCCTCAGTTTTTACTTACGATTTTTTACAAAAGAATGTAAAGACACTTAGCTAGCAACCACCGATTTGAACATTACCTAAGAAATTTACAGTCTACTAACATATATATTGAAATTTAAAATAAAGTGTATTTTCTCTTAATAATCAATAAAAAGACGTTTTATTTCGCCGGCAAGAAAACTCCAGACGTTAAATTTGATAAGAAGATTGTAGCCTTGTTAACAGGAAAAAGCTCCTGTTTCTTCCACTTATCTTCTTCAACAATAACTTAACATACAATTTTGTTAGAATTAATATCTGAAAAGAACAGAAACTGTTTCTTAAAAAACGATAATGTTTTTAAAAATCCACTTTTAAGTTTAAATTTTCTCTCCTGTAAAACGGCAAAATCACACTCAAGCACTTTTTCCTTATTGACACAGCCATGTATATACAAATACATATGTAAATTATATAAATATCATATTTTGGAAATGAGCGTGTTTTCCAAAGAAGTATGGACGTGGATAGATCAACTTATAACAACACAATCAAACTTTATAAATCATATACCATAGCTAATGGAGTTGATAATAGTGTTGATCACCCTGTTTCTAACATGGGGCTAACTCGCAAGAGCGATGGTCATATGACGGAGACAGTGGAAGAAACATAGCAGCGCTTATGGAGGTTCATTTTCCTGGAAGCTTCAATTCAAATGACACATGGACTACTGTAATGAGGCTGAAAGGATAATGTATGCAAATGCTGTAAAAAATGCAATACTACCTTTCGCACCATTTAAAGCGGGAATGGATGGGATTTCCCGCCTTATTACAGTGGCGTACAAACACAATGCTTCATACAATTAGATGGAAATATTCGTAGTCTGTATGGCGACGAAATATACCCGGTGGTTTGGAGGGAATCCCAGGGTAAGAGGGACTAAAGAGTTGCTAAGTTCTTCAGGCCAGTAAGCCTTATACCTTTTATATTGAAGACAATGGAGAGGGTGTTGGATGACTTTCTGGAGAACAATAAGCTGATAGATAGGCCCTTGAGTAGATACCAACATGCTTATATTTTGTCAGAGTCGCGGAAGGAGCAATTCTCCATGGTGGAGCTGCTTTCTGTTTTTCATTGAAGGTGGTTTTACAAGATCTTTTTTGTGAAGATGAGAAATGCTCTTACTAAGTGAAGGTTCGACCCCATTGTTATAAGACGGATCAGGGGTTTTGTTACCTCTTTCGTTGAACATTACCGGTTTCCTCCTCGGACGATCTGGCAGGTTGCATAAGATAAGCACTCATGACATGGATAACCTGCTAGGAAGTCGAGTGTGTGGACGCAAGGTTCTCATTGCACCTGACAATCAGTCAGTTATAAAACGCATGAGGCCAGAAAACCAGAAAGAGTTAAAGGACACATACGCATAAAGGTCGTAAATTACAGATCGGTTGCCTAAAATCAATTCGAGGATCGTAGGGGTTCAAAAAGACCCCTTTCAGTGTGCTTCGATATCCCACCTAAATTAATATATAATATATAGTGGTGCTCATGAAATGACAACATTATATGTTTTTATTAGCTACTACAGATGATAGAGGGATTAAAAAGCAATAAATGGTTTTTTATCTCTGGCCTTAACAGTTTGACGTAAAACAAAGTCAACGTATTGTTTCTATACCTCTATTCAGAGCAGACACATATTGGGTTGGGAGTAGATCGCAGGAAACAATGCCATGATTATACGCTTTAAAGTTCTCGTTATTGGCTCCTGGTGATTTGAACAAAAGTAGTGGAGTGTTCGCTAGTTGAGACGGTGGTGTTTTTGGTTGGCATTTATTGTTAAAAATGTAAAATTATGATTTCTTGGAACTGCACACATAAAGTTAAACACAACACAAAAAAGCAAACCATACAGAAAACTCGTTCATTTAAATTGCAAATATACAAGTTAAAATACATTGAAAAGATTGGACAAGAAATGAAAGAAAAACGCACGCACGCACATGTCTACATACATACTTGTGTATATAGATTCATATGCAACTCACCAGGGATGAGTTGATGCTTATATTGTATGTATTTGGTACTTTTTTATATTAGGCCTGTTCCAAATGATTTTTGGGCAAGTTTGGACAAATGAGAGTAACAACAGGTTTACTCTCCAATTATCAAAGATCTCGAAAACTGCAAACTGCAGAATTTTGGTTCAATGTGTTTAAGTGCAAATAGGCAGCCATTGAAACCGCTCTTGAAAGGTTGACACTATTAGACCTTTCCGAGATCTGAAATTTTTTTATTTTCAAACCAATGTTTTTTACATCTTGCCAGATTCCAAACCCAAAAACAATCCCACATTCTTTAAATATCTGACAAGTGCCACCACATAAAATACGGTATATATAGAAGGCGGATAACGTCTAACGTTTTTTTTTTTTATTTTGAGAACTGTGCAATGGATCTCCACGGAGCAATGTTTAGTATATAGAGTTACCAGATGAAAAAATATTCCATTTGTCAAAACTCAACATAAATTACACGGATGAATAAAATTTGAAATTACCTACCTATCCTCAATCTAACACCACATTTATTTTAATTTTATCCGCTTTAGTTTTTGTGCTACAGCTACTAACCGTAAAATTGAATATTCCAGGCTTGAACTCACATTGAGTGTATTGTTTAAATAAAGATCGTGGTTGTGTTTTAGGTTTCCCGAGTTAGTGTAAAAATTATCCTGACAAGATTTTTTATATTCATAACGAAGGATATTGATATCAATAGTAGCCAAGTTATATGAACATTATTTTTGCTTTGCTATCGATCAACAAGACGATGCGTGGATTCCACGCGTCGCCTTTCGGAGATCTTATGACTTGGATGGAACCAACGAATCACTTGTTTGTTGATTGTTGCATTTATGTTACTGATACAAAAGCTATTACAAATTAAATATCTGCTAAAAGACCGATCGCTGACAGTGAAGAACTAGCTGTCCGAGAACCAACTGAAAGTTCCGATCTATCTACTAGCTAGAAGAAATCGAATATGAAACGTTAAATCTTGAGTTAGAAAAAGCGTTGTCGTCTAACGAGCCACATTTGAAGGACCGATTTGGTACGTAATTTAAATCTTTTCAAATGTTTGGGATCTCGATTTCGGTACGACATTTATTACAACAAAACACGAATGTATTTTGCTTTCGGAATCGAGATGAAGAGCTAGATAAAACGTTTCTTTTCACAAGTTGATGACTTGCTATTTTGCAATAATGTCTATGGCGTAATGACGATTGTCTTGGGTATAGAATATAAAGCAAAAGTCACATTTATAGACGAACGAAAAAATTATTAAAGGTTGTTCTTTTATATATTGGTAATAAACATTAAATAGTATTATGAAACTGTTGAATTTATTTTGCTAAAATAATCAATGTAATGAACAAAATTGCAAATTTTGTGGAGATTTATTTGTGAATGGAACAGTAGAGACACACAAAATGACTTTGTTAAGAAAAACTGGCCCAAGAGAGAATTATTTACTCCAGGACTAAATAATGTAAAAAAATCATCCATTAGTAGAGCCTGACAATATATATTTATCACCTTTATATTATAAATCTTCGGCCATTGAAAAATTTTGTGAACGCCATGGATAAAAGTAGTAATGACTTTTGGAACGAATTTCCGTCATCCCTTGTCAAGTTTGGTTTGGAGACAAACCGGTTTCGGCTATGTGCCATCTTCAGTGTCATTTTTCGTTCTGAAGAACGTTCTAAACCGAGTGAAGCAAACATTAAAGAGAACACATATTTGTCATGTCACCAACTGATTTAAAAAACAAACACTGATTTGGAAAAATCAGCTAGGCACTTTTCATTCAAATTACTTTAAATTAGGAAATCACCAGTGACTATAAAAGGATCTCTTACTCATCTCCTACTTATAAGGCTTTCGGAACCAACATGTTGGAGACATATTCTCTACATTCACTTTTTTCGCGAAAGAATTTAAAAAAAAATTGGAGCCCATATATGCTGGCAGATTAATCTTGGGCATTATAACGAGACGTGTTTGAAGCAAAAAAGAGAAGAAAATTATGAGATAGCATTCATATTAACATTACAGGATAACTTTTTTTAAATACATACGATAACCATACACACATAGTTGATTCTGATATTATGGGGTAATTACGACATAATTTTTTTTTCATTCAAGTTTTTTGCAGAATTTAGTAATTCAAATGGCTTTAAAGAATTTGTTAATATTTGACCGAATTATGACTAATTATTCGTCATTCCCCTCCTCTGTGTATAGTGTTGCCTGGAAATAATGTCAGGAGAATTACTCACTTAAATCTCAGTTCAAGTAGTTCTAAAAAATTCGCATAAATCGCAAATTAATATATAAAATAAACTTAAAAACTCACAAAAAATTATAAAATTTAATGAACTTTCTTTAAAAATCAACACGGCGGAATGACTAATGTAAGTGTGAAAGCTCATTACCAAGGACAAAAACGCAATTGACTTCATTTTATTAATTAATATTGTTAGCGAAATTTCTGCCACATTTAAGGTCATTATTATAACTTGCCAATAGTTAAAGGTAGGGTGTTATCTATTGGACAGATTCTTCACTTTTCTTTATTATGAGTGTACTTTAAGATGAAACTGTCCGATAAGCTAAAGGGAAGATTTTCTTACTTTTAACTTTTATCGTGAAGCTTAAAGATTTTGAGTTTTGCCATATTTTGAAGAGAAAAAAAACAAGTTTGATTTAGTTTGCAAATCAAAAATAAAGATGGAAAAGAGACCGGGTTTATTTTATATTAATGAGATAGAAAATATTGTTGAAAATAAAAATATAACAATGGTTATTTGCCAGTAAACAAATTTGTTGCAACGATGTATTTTTAAAAAAACTATTTTATTTGTCAAAAGTAGTTGATTTTCGCTTTGCACTGCGATATTTTCAAAAATATTATTTTTATTTTACAAGGAAGTTGTAATAATGATCAATAGTTTAAGATCACTTTATTACCCACTTTAGCTAAAGGTACCTTTTACTAACGTAAACTTTAAAGACAAGTTGTAATAATGGCCCTTATACGCAATATGTTCTTTCAAATTTGAATTATTGAAAATTCCAATTTTAACGATTAAGTTATCATTCATATAAATATTAATTGTTAAAAAAGTTTACTTTTTTACTTTGCAATAATTTTATTAAATAATTATATACTATTTTTGCAAGAAATTCAGAAAAATCTAAGTGAAAGTAGTGTTAGGTACAGCCAGGGTAATAATAATTAAGCACTTTGATAAGAAAAATTTTTTTTAAGAACAAAACAATTATAGATTAAATTATTTTAGAAACTGTAAAGTAAATAAAAAAGTCAAATATACAGTGCTATCCTGTATTCCGAATCCGCAATATTCCACTTCCGAATAATTTATTTCGTTTTATTTATAATAAAAAAGTTTAGTGACATAAATTAGTAGCAGGGTTTAATCAAATAAAACTTAACTTCAATGGTAAAATGGTAATTTTGTATTAACATATAAAAAGGTTTCTTTCAATTTTCATTTACTTTTCACAATAAATTTTAAAATGCAAAATATATGAATGAAATGTACAACAGGTAATTTCCATATTATTCAATTCCGAGTGTTTGTACAATTTCGACACATTTTTATTGCACTCAGAATACAGAACTGGGGCGATATTTTAGTTTTCGCTATTTAAATACACAAGGACAACGAATTAGCCAGTTTTCGCAGAATTGACCACCTAACGAATATTAATAAAAAATTATATTCATATTTGTAACATTATAACTTCATTTATATTATCTTTATACTTGTTGTAAACGACGTACATACTCGTATGTATGTACATATATTGTTAAACGTTTTTCATGTTATATATATGACCAGAGGCTTGTAATCGATAATGTCAAGAGTTACTGCATGAAATTTAACAAAAATTACATGAGCATACGAGTACATATGTAAATACGAGTATATGAAATATGAATGTTTTTAAAGTTAGAGTTATGAACTCATGAATGTTGGTAAGTACCAAGTTGGTACCATTAAAGTGTTTTAAAAGGCCAACAACATGGTACGTCTGTCTGGAATTTTATAAAAAGGAATTCATAAATATCGACAATATGTGCATGTAAAATTAAACGATACTCGCAAACATATAAGGAGATTAAATTAAATTTTGAACGTTTCCAGGCTCGCCTTGACCAAATTCAAAACATAGAACTGAGTGAGCACTTGCGTGTTGGAAAATGATTTTATTGTGTCGATATATGTACATATATGTGTAGGTAGTATATTTATATGGACATGTACATTTGTTTATACATGTATGTATGTATTTCTTTTCGTCTTTACATACATACATATATTCATATGCATGTGCGTAGGTATTCGTATGTACATACGAATGTGTATATGTAAATATTATAGAAATTATTTGAGTACAATCACCGCAAATCTTAAACTTTAAATAGTACGTACCTAATAAATAACTAGTCAGACCTGTTGTGTGCAAAAATAGACAATAAAACACTTTAAAGGATAACAAATCAGTTGTTAGCACGTTTAATTTGAACCGTCTTCAAAAGATAAACCAACTGTCTGACAGACAAAAACTACAACATATGATTGTATATATGGTTGTATGTTAGGCATAACAAGACAGGCAAGTTAAAAGATGATAATGGTCTTATGATTCACAGGACCAAATGAACCAAAAAAAATACACCAAACAATTTTTAAATTCAACAAATTAAACTGAACAAAACACTGACAGCCAAAACTTGAGAAAATATACATCACAATCAATTAGGGTAAATGATTATTCGAGTTTCTTTTTTTTCAACACAAAGCATTTGGGTTTTTTTAGGTTAATTTTGTATTTTTAATTAAACAACGTTTACAAACCAAAAGGTCCTCGCCAGAGTAATGAGGTCAGTTTTTAATGGTTAGAGTTCGTTAAGATTTATATGATCCCTGATTTTAATAATATCTTTAAACACAATTGATGAATGCATAGTCTTAATTACTACTTGGTTATTTAAGAACTTAATATTATATCCGGGTGCAATATGGCGAACTTATAGCAACTGTTTGAGCGACATGCTTACGCCGACACCTTATGTCTGATTCTGTGAAAACGTAACTTTTAAAGCTAATAATTCTAGAATATAAAATAACGTATTATGCCATGATTGATTTAATTACATATTAACGTCCGTATTCAAAACTTAACAGAGCTTTATAAAGCATCTATTACCTAAGTATTTTAAAGATACATACACACAACACACGTATTTAAAATTGGTATTTGTATCTTTTTGAGAGAAAACTGTTTTAGTTTCCAGAAACTAATAACATTGCGTAGTATAAATATTATTTTTGTTTTCTTAATTCTAATTTTTATATGTTTATAAAGGGTATTTTTTAAGTCCGCTGAAACTTACGGAGGGGTTAACTGTGAAATGAACTGTCATACTGCACTCACTTTTTGACACTTAAGTATGATTAGTATACTCTGCCAAATCATCATGAATAGCTTGACGCTTGAACAACGCTACCTAATTATCTATATTTCCTATGTTTAATCGCAAAATATGTGTTCAGCGATGAAGTTAATTTTTAGCTAAACGGGTTTGGTCATAAACAAAATTGCCGCATATGGAGTGAAACAAACGAACCCTACAGACTCCATTACACCAAGAAAAATGCACCGTTTGATGTAGTTAACTGGCCTCGAAGTTCGTGCGTTTTGACACCTCTCGGTTATTTCCATCCGGCCCAGCATTGTTCGTCTTTGATCGTATTGATCTTTTGAATAAAAAAATATTTTTTTTTTAAATTTAATTTTGTTTTGTTATTTTTTGCAATTTAAAGTTCTATGGGGCCTCCTATGTAAAAAAATCATAAAAATTCAATGGAAATATAAAAATTATTTTAGTGATGATAAAGCAATAGACGACGGTCTAACTTGAGGAGGTTGTATTTTATTTTGTGCTTATTATAGTAGTGATGGAAAATCAAAATTTTAAAATGGAACTGAACCTGACTAAAAAAGTATTTTCTTTTCACATTAAAAGTACTATTTCAAAAATTCAAAGGCACATCTTGGCCTCTCTGTATAGAATGCTTTTTGATTTGTTATAATTACATGAATTAGAAAATTCAATACGTTTTTGTAAATGTATATGATTTCACTATCATTTCCTGCAGTATATTATTTAAAGTTTCAGATTAGACAAAAGTACTTATAATGTCATAGGGGTAGGTACTACAAAAAATCTCAAAACCAAAAGCACTGGAAAAAGTACAAGAGCGCTGAACATTCCATCACTGCAACATAACACAAATCATATTGCAAGAGTATTATTTGCCATCTTTACGCTGGGTTTACAAATGCAAGTAGTGGCATGCAATTGTTGTGTACGTATTGTCACCGAAAAATTCTTCCAAATAGTCGAATCTCATGCCATTTGTTTTTGTGTTTACACATGCAAGTGTAAGTTCATTTTTAAAATGTCGTCGAAGCATAAACTTCGGAAAATTTGTTTACTTTTAAAATTAAAAAAAAAATTTATCAGGAAATGAGAAAGAAAAATTTGGGAGGACGATGTCGAAGATTTTAATAATTTGTTCAATAATCTGTTGGCTCAATTTTGATTCCATTTTCTTTTTGTTTTCTTTTTAAAATAGAGTTTACGAAATAGGCATATTTTTGCGGAAACGTTTAATATTTAATTATTATTATTACTAATATTACTGCTCTTTAATTAACAAACTTGAATTTTTTTATGCGCAATTTAAGAAATAAATCATAACAGCATAATAATCATAATAATAAATCATTTAAAAAGGTAGAACTTTAATTACAATTTAACCGCAATCCAGTAAATTTACATTTAATATTGAACAGGGTAATATTGTCTATCGTTTTGACATTTAGTGGCATGCAAATGGCATGCAATTTTAGCTGCCACTGGAGCTGCCATTGCGAAAAATGTAGGTGTATTAGTGAAAATATGTGAGTGTATTCAGTTTTTCGAACTTGTAGTGGCATGTGTAAACGCTAGGTTAGTTAACAAGACTTGTTTGCAAAATAAAGTTGTACAGGAAGTTGTATTGTTTGTGTGCAAAAACCAAATTTGATTACCAACCATGTTGTATCATCGGTCTATGGTTTCATTTCATTTTAGTTTTTTACTTAATACAACAATAAAAACGGCACCCGTCTGCAGTCGTCCAGACTTGGCCACTGGCAACTATTTAATGTTTCGAAATCTTAAGATGTGGTTCAATAGATTTCGGTCGGATAAAGTTATCACTGCAACAAATGCCAATTTTGAGATCTTTGAGAAAAGCTATTATGCGGAAGGAATATAAAATAGAAAAACGATGGACTACATGTATCGGGATAAAAGTAAGAAAGTTATGAATAAGGAAATGAAGGATACCCTGCCAAAGTCTCTGGTCCGTTTTAATAAAGTAAGCTTCTTTAGTTTAATATAACAAATTGTATTCTAAACATTATAAACAATTCTTTAAAAGATCTGAACAAATTAGATTTTGCGTTATTCAATATATTAATATTCAACATCTGTTTTGTACTAAATTTTGGATAGAATTATTAGTCAATTATTTGCTATAAAATGAGACAGGGACCCAGATTAAGTAACAATGTACATTATACTTTTTGCAAAATTAAAATACCGAAGTTCAGTTACTTATTTCTAATCAATAGAATTGACAAAGTTATCTTAAAGTAAAAAGTAATTTGATAACAGGTTTATTCGTTATTTACTACGAGTTATGCGACTCATTGGTCGTAGTTGGATTTTTATTCAATCGCTATTCCCTAAAATATACATCATAACTTTTTACATAAAAACATAAAAAACATATAATCCAAATTTAGTACTTTTAATCTAAAAAAAGTATCATTTTCGTAGTTAAAATTCTCCATGCTTGTACATGACTGCACATGTTCACAAACGTTTATATTTTTCCAAAAGATAACTCAGGCATTTAATCATTTTCATAACGAGTCATTTCGTTCGAGTTTTGTTCCTCTGTTAGCTGCTGCTTTGTATGTACAAGTATTTGACTGAAGTACACGTGAGAATATTTCTATACTGTTTTATTCTTTTATGTACATCGTGTTCTCCATTTGACTGCACTTTTACTACGCAATGATGCTGTTTATATGTATAGTTATGAATATGACTCATCTTAATCAAAATATTAATTAAAGGATTTTTTTAGTATTATATAGTTTTAAAATGGTAATTGAAAATAGTCAAAATGAAAGGTCCAGGTTTTTGTACATATTTACGCGAATAATTTTAATTTTGTCAAGCTTATGATCACTTACTCCGTTATGAAAGAAAATTTGTTAATTTATATAATCAATTTAAATACAGGAAAAGTTTAATTACTAGAATAGTTTTACTATTTAAAAAAAAAAACATCTAGACTAACAAACACGTAAAATTTTTAGTTCTATGCCATTTAAATAGGAAAAATACTATTGTAGAGCACATAAAAAAATTGTAAAAATATGAAAAAATTACACATAAAATTTCACTAAGTTTTTATCAAAAACACGAAAACAAATTCAACATTGACAGTGCAGTACAGACAAACCGATTATGAATTTTTAATGACTTTTGCGGCGAATGATATTCAATTTTGTTTAGTTTTTATTCGGTATCAAGTTTTACTCGGAAAATTTAATTTGGAAATTTTAATTAAAACCATTTTGTATGCCCCAACATGCGACGTTTAAAAACTTATTAATAATCTTTAGTTTTAAGAAGTTTTTTTAAATACTAAGTTCTAAAAACAATATTTAAAGTTATAAAAAAAAAATACTGACTTAACTGAACTCGCCGAAAATCACATAGCCGTCACAGACTGTAACCATCGATTCGACATTATTGGAAACCATATATGTAGAATTATTTTGAATAATCAATTAACCTTATCGTTTATGTAAAGTGATAATTTTAAGTTATACCACGCTTTTTGCACTCAAAACCACGTTCTTTTTTGAACCTAATTTGTTGTGCATTAATAAGAAACAAATGCTGCATTCTGATTTTCAAGACGTTAAATTTTACTTGGCGTTGAGTTATTACTTTTAGTTTTTATTTTTATAATTATGTTTACTTTTTTTCTTGTGCAATATTGGCTGTTTAGTTAAGCAGAACAATAATTTAAAACACTTTTTTAGTTTGAAATTCTCTCTTTATGTTTACTATGAAACTTTAATCATTCTGCACTGCAGGAAATATTTGTTGAAATTAATTTCACAAGCAGCTTGAGAATATTAAACGAGACCACACTGAAACAAAAAAAATTGTTGAAGCTTTAATTTAATTTTAATTTAATAATTCACTATTTGAGTATTTATATTTTATTCGTAACTTGACGAGATGTATAAGAATTAAAAAATCTGAAACTAACTGCATGCATACATAATTAAAATGCACTACTTGTTCATGAATAAAACAAGTGGCTATGAAGGTCTTTGAAAGAAATAATTCTATAAAAAATTAAATAATTAATAACTTTAGTTCGGCCTAACACATTCGTATGTACAATTTTTACAAATCATTTTAGAGAATGTAGTTCCTAAAGTTAATTCCTCAGGCTTGCCGTTGTGTTGAACTCATTCCTTTGAGAGTGACCATTCATTTCAATTACCATTTTTCTTAATTTCTTTCCATTACAACTGATAACTATTTCCCATAATTCAATTTATATAATTTAAAATTAATCGCTGAAAATGTTTCGCAAAACTCCTAAACGGCATGACCAATTCAGCTAGTTTTTTTTTAATATTCCTTGAATTTTATTGGTGTCCGTCAACATTGCGTTAAAACAAATTCCAATTACTCAACTAATTCAACTAAGTAGAAAGCTTCAATATTTTAGAAATGAGTTTGGGGAATTTATAAATTCGTAAAAGTTTTGAAAATTAATTCTCTTGAAGGTTTGATCGAGAATAATAAGAAATACCAAGTCGGTAATTGTAGTACTTCTATACCTTAAAATTTCGAATAGTACCGGAAAAAGAGCAACTGCTCTGAATTTATAATTCGTTGTTACTAGTATCTCTAATCGAAAAGTTATTAGGTTTTATTATTTAATCAACTTTCTACGGCTGCATCTATAAATACTGTTGTGTTTTGAAGGTTTATAAAACAAATTTTGTATGAAGAATTGTTTTTAATCGATGATGAATTACGAATAAACTTTTTTGGAACGTCTATTTGTCTTGGACCAAATATGTAATTCAAACTTTTGTATGTAAACTCGTTCAATGCCGACGAAAGTTATTTGTGGGTATTTTAATGCTACTAATCCATTTGTAAAATATTCAATTTCTATATATTTAAATTCAGTAACCTTTTGGTAACACATGTCTACTGTGGTTTAATTTGACTTTCCTCATTATATGGTAGTATTAATACTATTTATTTGAAATATTTTAACTATGATTTATTTATATATTTCATAACATCTAAAGCAACACTAATATATTTTTGATTTGCATATTTTTAACAAAGTATGTATTTTATAATAAAATACAGTGTTTTAGAGATAGGTGAACTAATTCCTTCCCGCTATTCAAAAAGTTCACTCTAATGAGTGCCAAAACAATTCTTTTCTTGCAATATTGGTTTTGCATACCAAGAGAAATATTTTTGCTTTCTGTTTTTTCGGGCAACATTTTCCAAAATAGTTCAGATTCGTCCGCATTCTATATTTGCTATTCAAGAAAAAAAAACACGATGCTCTCTAATTTCAACATTCAATTTGTTTTCAAAATCTGTTGGCGACATAAACATGTATGCATCATAGGAAAGCCTCATTCTATATCGTGGTTTGAAGTTTTGAAGCCAACCATGCTTATATTGATACAATTCTCTTCGAGGGTATTCCGCTTTCCTACACGACTTTTGAATGGTTGTACATTTAAGAAAAATGTAACGGTATCATAAACAAGTGTATATAACCCGTTTGCTTTTGTAACTCTATTCTATTTTAATTTTCGTATTAAAACCACAAGTTCGCTCTTTATATGATAGCATTGTCCTATTCTTGAGTAACTAAAGTAAAAGACGGTGTTCGTAACAAGCAGCAGTTCATAGTACACAGTTCCAATGACATTATCCCAAATACACTGTGTGTCAAAAATGATTTTTTAGAAAAACGGAAAAATTGTTATACCGGAATACTTAACGTGTAGTGCGATTCACTAACTTTTAACGAGTCGACAGTCTCAAAATTTGTCAACATCGTTAATTTGCTGTTCATTCAAATTGACATCAAGTGGCATCTCTGTCAAAAAAATATCAAATAAACAAAAATCTCAAAGAGGAATGCAAAAAACAAAGATTGTTTGGAAAAAATTGTTGTGCGTTTAGCTATTTTTGCAAAAGGTAAGTAAAAAACATTTGAGGCTTTTTCTACATGGTGTATAAACATGCTATCTATGTACCTAGTGTATTGTTTATTAAAAATATTGTGTATAAATGATTTTTAAGCAAATTGAAACTGTCCCTAAGAAATGACATGAATTTTAGTTTGTCAAATAAATAAACAACACAAAAATATACGTCGTTTATTTTTGTGTACAATTGTTAAGCTAACAACAACAGCTGACTAAACGATTGCGAATATTGTTTAAAAAAGTTACTGTATATAGCTACATCGTTAATTTTGTTGTTAAAAGTTCTTAACGATGCGATTATCGATAAAAAATAATAATGAATCGCACTACTGGAAACCTATGTTATATAATAATTATGAAAAAAATTAATATTTCACCACAAATTAAAAAGTTACTGCTAAAAATTCGATAATTAAAAGAAAATTCAAAAATCTCTTGAAACCAAAAAAAAAAAAACAAAAAATTCGATGTTTTACTAAAAGTCAGGAAATCACCAGTTTTTTTTAAAAAATTAAAAATAACGAAAAATTTAATTTTACTGAAAAATGAAAAAAACAAAACGAAATTTCAACGAAGTATTTAAATTTGACAAATAAATTTTATAAAAAAATTTCAATATATTGCCAAATATTTATGTTTTCCCAAAAGATATACGAAAATAGAAAAAAGTTTCCCAAAAATAAAAATATAAAAAATTTGGCGAAAATTCACCATTAATCTAAAAATTAGTTTTGGTAAAATTTATATTAATTTATTTATCTATGTATACATTTGATTACTTACCAATTACCCTAAATACCTATACGGATTATTAAATTTAATATAAAATTTTGCAATTACTTTCTTCAGGATTATTTTTCCATTTATTATGATCGCAAAAAGTAATTTTTATATCGGTGGGGTACTGCGCTATTTTCCGCTGTAATATATTGTGTACTGCATTTTCCATGCCTGGCATGCATGTAACATGCTGCAGTTCAAAAATAGAATTAACCATGTTTCCTCTCTCTGGCGCCAGTGTCACTGGCATATTATGCACATAAGTATATGTACATACATATATTTATTTTTATAATCAGAGTATAATAATTCATATTTCATGCAGAGATCTTTGCTTAATACTATTGAAATTGATACAGAATAAATAATCAAATTAAAATTACAACGAACAAAATATGTTTATTATATAAAACCTCATTGTATTACTCTTTTGATTATATTAGTTTGTTGGTTTATTTGTGCATTTACGGGAATTTATATAAAAATATTTCGTTGTTTTTAAATTAATAAATCTTGTGTTGATAAGAAAAATCTTTATGTTTTTTAAATCTTAATTATGGCTGTGTTTTTTTTTTTCTTCTCCGTAACATAACTTCATACATTTAAAAATACATATTTGAATGGAAAAATAGATGTGATTTTTAATTTAGCAGGAAAAAAATATTTTTTAAACAGTATAAGAGACTTAACGTAAGACAACGTAACAACGTAAGAGATTAATTCAAGTTTATTTTAAAAAGCTGCTCGATGTGAAAATCTGAAATTCTTGTGTTATTTTGTAAACAAAATTTAGAAAATAATTAATATATATTAATAGAAATGTAACATTGCTGCGTGATCTTTGGAATGAAAAATAGAGCTAAAGTTATTGCCATTATCTAAGAAATTATTTCAAGTCATCAAAGAAATTATCAATAAAATTTACGAATATTTTGTCATCTCTCACTATTCGTCAGAAAGTTCAAGAAGTTTCTTTGCTTAAACATGGAGATGGAAATAACAATTTATTATCAAAAAGAATTATTATGTTCGCAACTGTCATAACATACAACTATTTTTTAATGCTTTAATAAAAAATAGTGAACATTTTATATGTTATTATTAAGATTAGTGCATTCAAAATTAAGACTTGGTTGCATATTTTTTTAATACTTGAAACTAACAATTTAATATTTTTTGGTGAAAAGTAAACCTCTGACGATTTGTTCAATATAAACTCTTATATTAGAAAATAGTTCCAAAGACGACGCAAGTTCTTAGTAAGTATTATTTACTAAGTAACATGGCGTCTTGATTAGCCATTAATCTGTTCAGCCATCGCTCATTTTACTTCTAGCACATAAAATTGGCTAGTCAAGACAGTCGTTGTTCATGGGCGCTTCATGGTCAAACAGGGTTGTCCGAACAATAGGTCGCACAACTCTTTTATGACATTACACTAACAAAATACATAGGCAAAATAAAAAGTATGCATGTGTGTGTGCGCTCGCCTGAAAACACCCGTACATAAACTATGCAAAAGCTTCCATCCTACCTCGATGAGACAAAAAATCCTGCTGAAACTGAACAGGAACCTCTTCACGTATTCTTCAAACAGAAGATCACGAACATATTTGCTCTCGCTATATTGCAGACGCTCTCTCAATATGAGAACAAATTTATGGCTAGTCAAGACATATCTTTGCAAACTTGTTGATGTATATCGATATGATTTATAACTATGTTTACATTACAATCCTAATTATTTAGTCTATAAAATATGAAATATTAAATTAAAGGAAAGAGAAAATAAAAAATTCGCAACTATTTTTCTGCCCACAGGTGTCCCAAACACATACATATTATTTCAAGTTTTTACATGGAGAAACACAACCACTAACTGACTATATCGGTTTAACGTTTCTCTTAAAAAACAACTGTCATTTCTCTTATTTTTTAATTTTTTACAGTTTTTGCAATTGTAATTGCTGCCGTTTTGAATTGTTTACAAATATTACAAAAAAAAATAATAATAATAATAAAGGCACAGAAAAGCACCAAGAAATCAATAACATCAAATACCTACTTACTAAATTCCCGGAATATTTGCCAGTCGTGAAATTCTGTTTAAAAAGAACAAAACAAAGTGGTTAGTGCTGTTAACAGTAGTTAGAGGTGAAGTTGGGCCAGTTTGATTTGCTGGTTAATTTCGTTTTATAAGCTTTTCATTCTAATCTTGTTGGTTTTCTTTTTTTTTGTGTTTTCCCTTACCAAGTGTCAGCATTTCAGAGTGGACTTGTAAGTTTAAAAGTAAGTACAACTTTAATCAGAGATTGCGGCGTTATCCAACAATATTTGGCCGAGTTAAAATAATTCAACAAGCCCGATTTTCCACACCAAAGAGAACAATTTTAAAAATGATTTGGTGACCTTATAAAATTTATATTTTTATTATGAATGTCCCAGTTAACCTTTTTTTTTTTTAGCAATAAATGTATATCCATGCACCCTAAAATAACACACACTGCTTAAAAAATGTTTGTCACCCATTATGTAAAATAAAAGCAGTGCGATTTTTGAAGTTTGAAAATAAGCTAGAGGTAATTAAAGCTTGTTTTTATCAAAGTTTTTTATCAGAATCATAAAATAACTTTTTAGATTAAATAAACAACAACTTAAAGTTATACACATATTGCTTAAAATTTTAACGTCGTTTTGTACTACTTTTTAGAACATTAATTTTCTTTGGTAATAAGATATATTTCTCTTTCTTAATTGCGAGATTAAAAAGCGAACTTTAGCCTGAATAAATTATTCGCTTTTAATTTTTACTATTTTGTACCAAAATAATAAAAATAATTGTAACGCAATTTTACACAATTTAAAACAAACAATAATTATTAAAATAAGCTGAACAACAAAGGTTATCTTAAGCACCCGAAATTATTGCTTATGTAAATATTTGCTTTATTAACTCCTATCGGGATCAATTCAACGTGTTTATATTTAAAAAGTAATGGGAAATTTATTGCCGTAAAAATTGTTAAAACTACAACAAAAATTTACATGTTTCGTATGTACTGTGAAAATCATATAAATATACATAGCTAATGAACAACTTTTTTTATTATATGAATGCCTAATCTAAACAAACATCGAGGAATCTTAAATTTCACATACACTATATTCTACAATAAAGATAATTACTTAAATGTCAATGCAGTCAATTATATCATACAAAGTTTACATTTCTAAGCCGACTAATTTCATTTACATTTTGATTTCACTAAAGAATTGAGTGCGATATTTGGACCCTTTGTAACTTTTTCAAACTTTCAAAGTTTTATTTTCTTAATAAAAAACCGAAGGAGGCTTTAGATGCACACAGCACACTACAAGAAAAACTCGTTCATTAGTCGTACTCTTCGTATGTGGAATAAACTTTCTCGAGTCGTATCTGGTACTTTCACTGTAGGAACATTTTTATCGACTATCCTCAAATAATACGCACGCTGTCGTCCTTCCACCCAATATTGTTTCTATGGTTCAACACAATGCATTGCATGAGAAGGGATTATCCCTTGAGTGCTAGTCGAATCCAAGCATATTTTTATTTGAATGTGGTTTCTGGCTGGCTCCAAAACAAGATTGGTGTTGAACCCGACTTCCAAAAGAAAAATGTGTTGGTAAATCTCATCAAATATTAAGCAAACTTTTCTCAGTTTTATACTTTTACATTTGAGTGTGGTAATTTCTCTAGTACAACGGTGTACTTTCTAATGTTTACAATATACAAGTGTTTATGTGTAAATGTTCGTTGTCTAATGTTGCATGCACTGTTAAGTTCGATTGTAATGAAAAATTGAGCAGGAAATAATTAAAATTTAGATGTACTATAATACGATACCGCTACTGAAACAAAAATATCGACGATACCGATATGCTAATGAGTTAAAACAAAGTAAATTAAATAAAATTAATAATGTATGATGTATGAACATATCGCGCACTAAATCAAAAACCGTAATTATTATGCATATATTTTACTTTATTTACCTCGATTACCTTGTCATCTAAAAAACATTTTGGTTTTTTGATTTGTTACTCTTTTTGATTTAGTATGCGATACGTATGTTAATATATCATTGTATCGACAATAAAAATATCGCCGATACCGATATATTAGAAAATCTGAAATATCATCCCTAGTGTTAAATACCATTTTTGAAATATACATGTATATATATCGTTAAAATGTTTAAACATTTATACTTCTTTAAATGTACTTTACCAATTTTTATAAGATAATAGATAATACAAAGTAGCAAAAATAGATTCAACATATATGTAGAGACATATGTTGAACATGTATGTATGCATATAAAGTTAACAATGAAAAAATACTTAACTTGATTTTATCTTTATAATTTTGGTTAACTAGTAATATAAAACATATTTAAACAGAAAAACAAAATAATTTCGGTTTTTAAAAAGCTATTTATTTATTTTTTTAATGATATATTCATAACAGTTTCAGAATTTATATTCTAAATCATAAATGAATGAAATTAAGGGTTTTCTGTGAAAGTTTTCCTTCCCCATGCTACTTAAAATGGAAGGTATTAGTAAATATCTATAAGTTTTATTGAAAAGTTTATTGCACTCAAAATAAAATAAAAACGTAAATGAATACTCATAAAATGTTGCTGAAATTTTGAGTGAAATAATACGCAACTTAAATCAATCCACCCAAAATAATTAAAATTTAAATAATAAGAAGCTAAATATTTCTATCGATAAAAACACACAACTTAGGTGAAACTCATGACTATAGAAAGCGCTACATAACTTTTTTTTATTGGTTATATATACGAGTATAAAGTAATAACATATACTAGTACATAAAAATATACATATATGTATACTCATATATTATTTTTATTTAACGATATATTTTCCATTTTACGGATGAAGTAAAATTTTGGCATTAATAAAAATAAAAGTTTAAAAAGTTGGGAAAAAATCTCTTAATTTGAAGACAGCTCAGAAACACTGTTAGTTTACATATTGATATTTGACTATGTGTTTTGATTGTTGTACGTAATCATGAACACAAGAAGGCCGTCTGTAATGTTTTGAACTTATATTCATTACCACATACTGGTTTGTTTGTTATGTCCAAAGAGAATCAAAAACCAGAATGACAATCAAACAAAACATGCCACAAAAATGAACCGTGCCGAAGATGACAACTAATAAGACATTTTTTAAATTGTACTTTCTCAAATATTAAATTGTTTTCCTTTAGTCCCTATTACAATGACATTTCAAAGAGTTTTATAAAACTCAAAACTATGTGGTTTTCACGAACGACAGCAAATTTATCGGAAGAACCAAAAAGAGCTTTGTTTGAAATTGGGGGCTCGGTATGAAATATTTGGACTGTTTGACGGTCACTTACATAAATCGCAACAGGTTCTTGTTGAACAAAAACTGTACTAATGCAGCCGTCCAGGAAGATTTTGGGATACATATGTTGATTCTTGATTTGATATTCCGACAGGGTGTTTTGATGTAGAATTTTGGAACGAATTTCCGTCATCCCCTGTCAAGTTTGGTTTGGAGACAAACCGGTTTCGGTTATGTGCCATCTTCAGTGTCATTTTTCGTTCTGAGAAGTTTGTATCAATTCGTTAGTGTTTTATTGTTTGTCAGGTATCTATTTGTGATGTGAGCTCTGTAAAGCGTCAGCATCTGTAAGGTGTGAGCAGGTAGCAGGTAACGCTTGTATGTCGGGTGTTTTGTATGGATTGGTAGATGTAAGTGATGACTTTTTTTATGGCTTTGTATTGCTCAGAATTTGTGTTTTCGGATGGCAGATAGATGTTATAGGTAATTTTTTTTTCTACGTAGCTGCCTGTAATTGGGACCTGGTGTTTTTGTATAGATTAGACTATTGTGACTACTATTTTATTGCATCATAATTTGTAGTGCGGGGTTTGTTTTTAATACTTTATAGTGTTTTTTGTTGGGGTTGAAAGAAGTCAGTGATTATTGGATTATGAATTTGTTTATTATTTTTGTAATATGTTTTTATTGTTTTTGGAGTGTCTTATCCGTTATTTTTGTTGTGTGTCTTGTAGATTAATTTTAGAGGTTCGAATATAACGTCTGAATCTAAGTTTGTTTGTTCGTTTAAGATGCGTCCGTCAAACGTCTTATGTTTATATATTTCCATGTTTTCTAGGATGTTTAGTCGTCGTCCCTTTTGCTGTGTGTGTAGTAGTTGTAGCGTTTTCCTAATATGAGCTGGATTACATTTGTTGTTGAACATGTGGTTCGCGAAGTTAGATTCTGGTATCGAGCCGGGATTACGCAACTTCTTGTTATAGTCTATTATATGTTCACGAAATCTTGTTTCTATTTTGCGGCCTGTTTGTCCTATGTAGCTGTGTTGACAGGTGCACGTCAGTTTGTAAACCCCCTGTTTATCTAGCTGGTCGTCTTTATTTGTGTTGGTTTGTAATATTCGTCCTAGGTTGTTTCTTGTTTTGAATTCTATAGTTATGTTGTACTTCTTGAGAAAGTTGGCTATTTTGTATGTTGATTTTCCGGTGTAAGTTAAAGTTGTCCATGTTTTTCATTCGTTCTCGCTGTTGTGTTCTCTGAGTTTTTGAATTTCTTTCTTGATTTTGTCTACCGTGTCTTTCTTGTAACCGTTGTTTGTTGCTATGGTATATATCGTATATAATTCTTTGTCGTAGGCTTCTTTTGTTAGCGGTGTCCCAATTACAGGCAGCTACGTGGAAAAAAAATTACCTATAACATCTACCTGCCATCCGAAAACACAAATTCTGATGCAATACAAAGCCATAAAAACAGTCATCACTTACATCTACCAATCCATACAAAACACCCGACATACAAGCTCACACCTTACAGATGCTCACGCTTTACAGAGCTCACATGACAAATAGATACCTGACAAACAATAAAACACTAACGAATTGATACAAGATGGCACATAGCCGAAACCGGTTTGTCTCCAAACCAAACTTGACAAGGGATGACGGAAATTCGTTCCAAAATTCTAGATATATGTTCTTATAGCAAATACATTATTTTAAGCCTTACCGTTGTTTATATGCAGAGCTTAGAATCGTATAAAATTTGCGATTACGATTTAATGTCGACAAAGAGATGGTCAAGTGTTTGAGAAGGCAATAAATTTTTTTATTGTAAGTCGCAAGATTTCACCGATAATGACGTTATATGTATGCACAAAAAAAACGTTTTCATTCTTATGTAGTATGTGTCTACCACCAGACGTTAGATTTGCATTGAATGTTGAAACGGTAGATCAAAATTAGAAAAGTTAAGAGGATCAAACCGAAAATTTTCTTATACATTTTAGTGTCTTTTGTATAAAACTTAAAATAAAATGAAAAATACTCAACCCTTATAACATAACAAATCCAAATCAAGGCACATCGAAGTGTCTTTTGTATAAAACTTAAAATAAAATGAAAAATACTCAACCCTTATAACATAACAAATCCAAATCAAGGCACATCGAACTGTCAAACTCCACAGATTAGTAACTGTTTCTTTATATATGAAATTTGACGCATAAAATGCATTGCATTGATCTAAGTGTTTCGAAAATGCCGCAAAGAGATTATTGCCATACGACTGACAGATTTACATAAACGGATTGCTTGTGGGGGTGAGTAAGAATTGGAGCGTCTCTGGTGTTCAGGTTGCTCACAGCCCTTAATTGTGGGGAGCTCTTTAAGTAGGACACAGAGAAGTATTTATACAAGATCATCTTGTTAGTTTCTGGAAAAGCATTTCTTTTAAAAGATTTTTTCTCATACAAATATAGTTTTTCTTAACAATCGTTTATAAAAAGTTTTTTTGTTAATACGTGTTTGAAATTGCAGTGGACATATTGGCATGTTCTATTCGATGTTCCTTCGTCTCTAGCGATGTTGCTTGTTAAATTCGTGTTCCGTTTTTGGTTCTCAAAATAAAAAAAATATTTGGATATTTTGACTTTTTAAATGGAATGTTCACTCGTGTATGTCGATGTTTACAGATTTTTATTAATATCATTTTGCTTTTCTTCCGCGTATATTTCTTTAATAGTTTGTGTGACATTCAACACGGGACTGATGTGACTCGTTTATGGTTTACTCAGTTGTTCCTTCGTTTACATCGAAACCATCGTTTGTAGAACCTAGGCTTCTAAAATATATTACCTCCTACGTTCCCTCTTGTACCTAACATTAGAACCTCTGGTGTTGTTATGTAGGCGGATCACTCGAAGCTAGTCTCAACTATTTTATTAGTTATTTTACTTCGCCGACCATTTAGTGCTATAGAGTGATACCGACGAGGTATCACATGCGATTGTGATGTAGTAATACACTACTATACATGGAAGGTAGCTAGTACATATCAGAAAAAGTGATATTATATATTGATTGGCAGCGGGTCATATACGAACCTAGGCGACTGCAGCTATCTAAATCTTAATAAATAGTCAACGCGCTAACTACTCAAGCCATAGAAGCCTGTATTATTTAATAACTGACTAGTAGTGAAATTGTCTTCAGAAAATGCTGTTTCATCACATTTTCATTAATACGTTTTGAACTGGAATTTTTTTTAGATTCTTGTTGAATTTTATTTCTAAAGTTTTCAGTCAGGTTTAAAAATTAATTAGGAATTGTAAGTGCAAAATAATTAATAATTGCTAAACTTCTTTTTGTAGACTTAAAATATTTTTGACTTAAGTAATTAATTGCTTAACAAATTGTTAAATATGCATTAAATTTATATCAATGTTTCCTGCTGAGTGGTGCTGCTTTTTTGTTCAGATAAAACGAAAAAGGTATACAAATATTTACCAAACTAATTCGCTATTAAAGCCTGCTAAGAAAGCTGCAAATGCACTGTGCATTTACTGACATCGCGAAATGAACAAACAAAAGACGCCCCAACGCCATCAGCTGGTTAATCATCTAAAACAAAATTTTCACCAACGCAAAATTTAGAACCCAGGGGCCTAATCACACCATCCGATACCGGGTAAACTATCGTATCGAATAATAATTCGATATATGTCGAGATAGCAAATCACCGCATACGCTATGTATTGAATCGAAATGTTTAGCAAATTGTAATAGATTTACGAACGTATGTTTACAAAGTGTAAAGAAATTTATAAAAACAAAGAACTTAAACAGAAATTTTGCGCAAAGAATTTTTTTTATTAAAATCCTTCATTATTATTTTTTTATCTCATTATGGAGGAAATCTTTTATCTTTTGCGGCAACCACTCAAAATTGCTATTTAAAATTTAGAACTTTCTGAATTATTATGTTTTTTCCAAATTTGAAACTAAATTAAGACTGACTTGTCAGTTTACATATTTTATATTAATTAAAATTACATTTTTTTTTTGAGTTGCAAATTTAGATATTTTTAGTATTAAAAAGTAAATTATTATGTGTACAATAGGCTCAGACGTTAGAATGGAAGCTCGATACAAATTACGATACATTTCATACGATACAACGAAAGCAATTTACCAAAATTCAGAAATAATCTATACAAGTTATTACACAGTATGAAGTACTTGCACAGGCTTAACATCATTACCATAGTAGCCTTTACAGAGATAATATACACTATAAGAATTGTTTGGCACTAACCCCTACTTTCATTTGAATATTTATGGTAAGTAAGATTAAATCACCAAACGAAACATTCCTTAATCATCCAGCCACGCTTACTAAAGATGTTCTACATAGCAAGGGCTTATCAAAAACCTTTTTCTCTAGGTTTCCCCAGAACTGAAAATGTACGTGTGGACGTACATATGTATATTTTATAGAAACTTATTGAACTACAAATTATGTTTCCCAAAAGTGGTAGTTCATGTTTCGTAGGATAGGTAGCACATATTTAATATACATACATACATATGTAAATATATACATACATATATAAATACATATGTTCATACATATGTAAATACATATTCATGTACATATGTATGTAAACAGTTAATATACGAGTTATAAGCAAAGCCATTTTTAACTTGTAAGTCTCGCCAAATGTTGAAAGTGATTTAAAATATGTTGCTGAACTGGATTTTAAGTCGTTCTGTACAATTGTAGAGCATTCATCATCCCTAAGATGTGCACTTGTTATACATGTGAAAATGACGACAATAATTGTAAAAACAACTGTATAATAAAAACCGGAGAAATCAATTTGGAGAGTTACATGCATATGTATGTACACAAGTTTACATACGAGAACATACACATACATATGTTGGCCCTAAAAAGGATGTTAAACGGATTCCATTTCCGTTTGTTATCACCACGCAATTACAAACTAGAGCATGACCATAGCAATCACATTCTTATTGAACACTATTTTCTTGTTCTTGAATTGAAAGCGGAATAATATTAATAAACAACACAATACTTTTTTGTTTTACTTGATTTTATATCTTGAGCCACATTAGCAATTTCTCGTAGCATGTCAACATTTTTTTGTCTTATGTATTTTACAACATATTTTATTGCAAATTCGCACCTCTTTTAAAGTTTGCTGAGACCCAAACAAAGTTTTGTAAATATCTCTAGTTTTATGTTTTCTCATGTTTACCTGTTGTATTCTCTCATTTTCTTTTTGTTAACTTAAAATTGCAAAAATATCTTCGCTCATACTCTTTTTTCATCTGCCTTTCGGTACACATAAGCAACAACAATAACGAGACGGCAACGAAAACAACTTTTTTGTTTTATTAATTACACATTTTTTCACTCGATTTTTCTTAAAATCTTTTATCGCAACTTTTTCGTGATTTTATTTAATATACCTATTTTATTATTATACATGCACTTATTTAGTATATAAATACTTTTTTGTGCTGTTGATTTTTTTTTAATTATATGTATCAGTAAAAGAAAATTTTTAGCAACAAGTTTGTAAACTTTTTTCTTATTTGGTTAGATGAATTTATTTTTTTTTTGCACAAACTTTTAGTTGTTTGTTGTCCTAAGCTTGCACTATTCACTACCGAAAAATTTACAACGTATTCACTCGTGAAGAGTCGCACACAATTTGATTGAGATTGGCAATGAGCATCGGTATTTACCAACAAATTATGGGACATTTAAGAGAAAACAAATTTTGCTTATAAAGAGACGGATTTAAAATCTCACAAACAAAAGTAAAAATACTTGTCCCAGGCATGGAAAATTGAATATTGAAATGGTAATGTTGACTAATAGGGCATTTACATTACACCAAAAACTAGTAGATTTGATTCGAAATATTTTTCAAAACCGACAACTTTTAGAAAAAATTTTTTTGACATTAGCAAGATTAGCAACAAAAAAAAAACATTTTTATTTTCTAACTGCCGTATTGATAAAAAAAAATTTTTATTTTCTAAAAATAACTTTTTATGGAAAATTAGATTTTAAATAAAAAATGAATTGTTTTTATATGAACATGGCAGTAAGTGTCGACTATATTTATCTACTTTGCTATGCACATATTTGGAACGAACTAGATTTTATTATGTATAGGAATCCACTATATTTTACTCGAAATCTCATAAATACTAAATTTTGGTGTCATGTAAATGCACTACAACCAAAATATTACGAAAATTACTGAATTATTATTGAATGAAATTAATCAACGATGTCAATTTTATTTATTGAAAAGTAAACTTCATTACACTACGTCTTGACTAGCCATAAATTTGTTCGCACATTGACCGTGTGCAAAATAACGAGAGTAAATGTGTTCGTGGTCTTCTGTTTGAAGAATACGTGTAGATGTTCCTGTTCAGTTTGAACAATATTTTTTGATTTTATGGATGCTTTTAACATAGTTTATGGACGGGTCTTAACAAACGAGCGCACACACAAACATTTTTTATTTGGCTGTGTATATTTTGTTTTTGTAATGGCATAACAGAACAATTGCGAACACTTGTTCGGAGAACTCTGTTTGAACACGAACCGATCGTCAACAGCGACGGTCTTCACTAACCAAATTTCAGAGCAAGTTGCAAAATGAACGAATTTGTGGCTAGTCAAGACACCATGTTATTCAACACACGTTCCAACTACAAGCATAGAAACACTACTTGTGGGTTGTTTATCCGGTAAAGTTCATAGTTTTTTAGAAAATATTTTTAATCATTTTTAAGCGCTTAATAGCAATTTTTCATTTTAAGAAAGAAGTTATATACATAAGATGCATTCATGTATATTTCTGGCTTCTCTAAAATAGTTCTAAGGTTTCCTGTTGAGCAAAACAAAAATCGTCCATAGAGAGACTTTATAACAGCTTAGTTAACAAATTAAGAAATAAGTTTTCGTGATTTAATTTTAAATTTAGTAATGGAAATTAGCACGTTAAAAATTTATTTAATTATATACCTATACTCATATATGGGCATATACATACATACACACCTATGTAATGCTAATTAAAATTTCTATGAATTAATTTAATTATGAAATTTTATTATATTTTTTTGTTTATGTATAAACAATATTGTCAATGAAGATATTTAATCTGAATATCTGGTGTTTTTTCAGTGTTTTTTAAAATAAGCTCTGAAATGCAAAGCATCGAATGAATTAATTCATTAATTCACTTTTTAAAATAGAGTCAAATTTTTCGTAATTTGTTGAATTATTTCCCTGGTGAGTTTATTCTCTTAAAAAAATGTTAAATCCGTTTAAGTGAAATTTGTTTAAAAAATTTTGCAGTAAGGGCTTGCGGTTTGGATAAAAAATATTCCTTGCAGTTATTTTTAAACAAGTACACATAATAAAAGCAAAACAAATTGTTTTTAAAATCAATTTTAAAGAAACCTATAGTTGCTGTTGATATATTCAATTTTCTTTTTGTATTTAAGAAAGCGCTTTATTGTTTTATTTTTGCCGAAACCTTAATGTCTTTTAAAGTTTAAAAATTTTTTACTTAAAGTAAGGGAACAGCTGAAAAATCGTTAAGTTTTCTTTTATTCTAAATAGCAGAAAAATAGGAAATCATTTATTTTAATGGGTTTAGTAATATATTTTATTTATTTATTACATGATGCAATACAATTACAAATTATTTTCTAACCTATATTATCAGGCTTATTAACGTAGACTGTCACTCGTTGTAGGAAAGTAGACCAGAGCCTTTGGTGGGAATCATACTCACGAAGCACAAACTGATATACTAGCAAACTACTAACAGGCGTGCCCTTGGGTAGATACTTTTTTTATATTTAAAGTTAAAGGATGTTTTTAAGATTTAATTGAAAAATGAAGCGATCTATTTTTTATTACAAATTTTCGCTCAATTTTAAGTCAATAATATTGAACATTTTATTTGAAAAATTAATAAGGAAATGTATGTATTAAATATCATTTAGAAGAACATCACACGTGTGCAGCAGACTTCTTTTAAGATTTTATCCTAAAATGAGTTATGACTCAATTAAGGATCAACTCTACAAATTTCCTAAAAAGCATAAAAAGGCAAACAATAACCTGATATTACTATTAGTTATAGGCTATAATAGCGTTGCGACCTGATGGATCTATTGTGCAGCTTCATGTTCAACTAGAACAATTCTAGAATTTTTATAAATCTCGGAATCATTGGGCGCTTTGTTTTAACTAAGTTGTCTGAAACTAGTATCCTACTGCCAAGGTAGTTAAGTCTACGTCTTGGTACCACAGGGAAATCGCGTAGAACAATTTCTGATGTTTCCTGTTCCTCTTGACACAGTCTGTACTAATTACTTTCCACCACACCTATGTTATGCATAACTGTGAGTCCTGTTCTACTGTTATTTTATTACTTCCGCAAACTGAGCGTTCGCTGATTATCAATTTAAAGTGCTTAGAAAAGTTTAGAGTTCTTTTTATCTTATCCGACACAGCGAGATATAGAGAATTCCAGACGCCATCCAAAATCTTTGCATACCCAGTAAGATTGCCTTCCTTAAAAGGAGCTAGATTAGGTAGCCTTATGGTCGCACGGGTTGCTTTATTGTCGTTTAAATTGCTAGATGAAAAAGAGTGGGTGCAGATATTATTCCTAAGGCTGATGTGGGGCACGTTCTATCCGATGTAACTTGGTGATAGTTGTCTGAGATTTTAATTGTGCTACTCTTGTCTACCATTCTAGAGAGGCATTGATAGTCATTGGTACAATCCACGCCTGGATCCAGAGGGGTAAAGAGAGAAAGTTCCCCCTCCAAAAACATTACAAATTAAAACTTTCTCATACAAAGAGTTCAGAAAAATTGAAGAATCGTTTTTTTTATACTTCCACCTCCAAACGCTTAACCTGGTCCGCACCTGGTACTATTATGGTTTTTATATGATCATGTCACCGTGTTCAGTAATAGGCCCCGTGTTTTACCATACCTGCTTTGACATGCATATGTTGCTGTTAAGGTATGCTAACTATTTTTTCCAAGTAAAAGTTTTATCTAGAACTACTCCCAGATGTTTCATATCCTCAGATAGTGTTAAGTCTGTGTCGCCTAATCAGAGGAGCTCCAGACTTAGCTTCTTTCTTCTGGTGAAGGGTACCACATTAGTCTCGTGGTAAAAGAGTCCTTTTTCTTGACACCTGTCATGCGTGATGTCAAGAGCTAATTGTATTCGATCGGTTCTCACAATCAAACGTGCAAAGCTCTGAACTTCGAATCCGAGAACATCGGGAGTTTGTAAAAGTTCGTCGATAATCAGTAACCGTAGGATTGTCGATAGAACACTTCCTTGAGGGCATCATTTCGTTGACTAAACAATTACCCTTTTCGCCCCAGTTTTAAAGATTGAGAACCACGTTATGACTAGTCATTGTTTTCTTTTCCTTATCATCCTTTCTCAATAGATCTCAAACTAGCATTACCAAAAGCCACAGTAGTCCCAACCGATGTACAGAGAGCCACTTCTTTACCATCCATTTCTTTTTAAATTTTACTTGTTAGGGCTGTGTATGGCGGTTGCAGTCGATTTGCCTGATTGATAGGGGTATTGTTGAATATGAAGATGAGAGTGTAAAGTGTAGACTCCCCTAGTGTATCGATCCCACATGTTTTCCATAGCGTTGAGCTGAAATCAAATTAAGCTATTAGGTCGAAAGACTTTTGGCGTGCGATCTCCCTTTTTGCATACTTTTGGTATGAAAGAACCCTAGCTTTAGTCTAATTATTAGGTAACATGCCTATTTCCTGGCTTATTCTAAATATATTGCTTAGTTTCGATGCCAACAAAAGAGCTGGCCGGATTTTCCCTGTTTCTTCACAACGAGTTTTCACCTATTTTCAAAAGCTTTCCTTTGTGCTAAAAGAAAATTGAATAATGACCAATTGGCCTTCCTAACTTTTTTTTATTTCGAACTGTCTTCAGCTTCCCCCTTACATCGACTATATCGATGATCAGACAAGGAGACTTACTTTTAGTAATAAAATTAAGAACTGACTAACCGCTTGCATTTAGGTCCATGTTTCCCCATATCTTGTGGTGCGCATTGGCGCCAGAGCACATTACTCAGTGACCTGCGAAATTAATTCTAGTGTCTAGGCGGGCCCATAGGATTACTATGTACCCCAACGCCTGGCCAGGAAGCCAAGAAACCTGTGCGATGGGGAGTAGTTCTCGGTTTGTGGTCCGGACCATGTCACATTTCCTACCAAGCGAAGAGGATGTTTAAGGTTACCCCAGTTAAAGATATTATATAAGTTTTTCTGAAGATAAATATGATCCAAGCATTTTTTAAAGATTAAAAGACTATTGGCTCTAAACACATAGAGCATAATGCTCTATACACATAGACCACAGCAGACTACATGGCTACAAATGCAGTTGATTTCATATGTCGCCGTGTAGTCAGCTACTTAATTTGTTTGAAGGTGGCAGCTACGTCATAAACAGCTGATAGGAAGATTGGCGTTGTATTATTAGTATTTGTGTTTGGCAAACAATGTTGCCACTTCAACTTTGTTTGCCTTAACGCAAAATCACTCATTTAAGAAACTGAAACATAGAAGATACTGATTATGGTCAAAAAGAAAATAAAATAAATATTATTTTAACAGGTCTGGCCTAAAAATATTTTTTTCGCACCTTCCATGTGGTGTTTCAGGTAAATTAACTTGTTTTTAAATGTATATAAATACAATTCATTTTATATATTCAAGCTGATTTTTTTCTACGCGTTCCTTGTAAATTGTCAACACTTTATTTGTCAATTGTCGTCCCTAAAAATAGAAGTTTAAATTGGCGACAGCCACAATTGTAGTCTAGTAGTTATGTAGCTGAGATGCCTCCAAAAAAATCACCTTCATATAAAATACTCTTGAATATACGTTCACACACAAAATTTATTTTCTGCAATTCATCTTTAAATTTTTTTTTTTTTTTTTTTTAAATTTTCCAATCTATAGTATGTTTAGACATGAACCCCAATAAAGTCAATTAAATTTTGCATAAAAATTGTGTGTTTACATATGTGCAAATTTAGCTAATTCAATTAGCATTTGGTAGCTGAACATTTTTTCATGACCCGACAATGATGTTTGAAAAGCATGTAGCCATGCGTTTTTACGTACGAAATAATAGGAAAGAGATAGTTAAATTGGTAGATATAAAAGTTGTTAGTTCTTTTATATAATCGTGGTAATGTTGTTGTAAGTTGTCCAGTCTAGTTATTACATTGAATGTGATCATTTTATATTTTCTGCTCACTAAACTCCTCACCAGGGTTGCATGATGAATTTGACGCAGTTTATGGTACAATTAAGTAATAATTGCTCAATTTATTAATTGAATTATTTTATGGCAAATTGAGCTCAATAAGGGCTTTAATTGCGAAACTTTCGTATTTGCTCAATTAAGACGCATGTCTGAACATAAAATTATATTCTTGATTTGATATTCCTACAGGGTTTTTAGAACGAATTTCCGTCATCCCTTGTCAAGTTTGGTTTGAAGACAAACCGGTTTCGGCTATGTGCCATCTTCAGTGTCAAAATGACACTGCCTCCAAACCAAACTTCTGAAGTGATGACGCGAATTCGTTCCAAAAGTCTACATACTATTATATCTCTGTCCTCAGAATTGTCGATGTGCAATATAAAGGGGGCATATAACAAATTCCCTTGGCGTTTTCTTTTCTGCAGAAATATGCTACATATGATTGAGTAACAATTTCTAAACGTAACCGACATTTCTAAAAAGTGATGTATTTAGAGGAGATATAATTAAGCCAACTGTTAAAACAGTGTTTCACATTCACCTCTTAAATATAATTCTGTGTAAAACGTAACACATTTTATACTACTTTGTGCAACATATTAGAAAAGAATATGTTGTTTATTGTAGGTTGCATATTCACACAGAAAAATGTACATAGTGTAAAATACGGGCATCACGCAATACTTTTTCACATAAAGCTTACCTTATAAATGCAGAGAAATTATTTTACAACTCCAATTTTTTCAAAAAATATTTTTTTATTGTGTATGTAAAAATTGGTTTGTCATTATTTTTAGGAACATCCAATTCCAATCAAGGACCCACCAATAAATGATATTGAAAAATTTTGTATATTCGAAGGCGTATCAATTGCATTGCCAAACGTAAAATTAGTAAGAGGCTTTGGAAAGTTTTCAACATTTTGTTTAACATTCGACCAATTGACATGTATAATTCCTTCAATGTCTGCTATTTTTACAAGTATTATAACACCCCCTAGTACAGTAATAGCAATTTTACCGATCTTCATCATCAAATACCCAGTTAACCATCCTGACAATACGCCCATTCCCACTTGAGCATAAGGCTGTGACGACTTAATAAAATCAAGTAATTTTGCTGCACATCCCTCCATTGCATTCGATTTTGAATTAAATTTGTTTGAATCGCTGAAGTTAAATACAGTGAACGTATTTGGAAAAGATTTAAAAAGAGTCTTTCAATTACGAAGCAAACAATGTATTATTATTTTTTCTTTTGGTGAAAAAATGTTTTCTCTTTTCTTGAAATTATACCATGGATCACAAAATAGCGGTACTGAATTAAATCATTCACTGTCCAATAATTTCATTTTACTCGTTGGTTAGTTCTACAGTCAAGCTTGCTTTTTAAATATATACTCGTATCATAAATATACTGTTTTTAAAAGTGAATAAAAGAAATGAAACAACAAAAATAACGAAAATCTGATTTAATATCGAACACATATTATTGATATTTTAAGTTTTGTCAAACGGTTAGTGTTGGTAAATAAAATCCTAATAAGGTAATAAGCGATTTTAAGTTCCTTATTTATTTTGGTCAAATTATTTGTAACTCTACAATTACTGTACACAATAGTTATTTGAAAAATTATTCCCACTTTGAAGTGAATAGCACAGCAAAATTTTAAAAAGTTGTGATTGCAAATTTTAACAAACAAGTAAATACTCGAATCATTTAGCTTCTGTAGTATGATTTAAAAAATGTTTTATTTCCGCTGTAAAATTTGAAAAACTTCAGTCACATCTTTTGTATTTTTTTTCGTTATGCTAACGGTACGAAAATACTCGATCATAGAGTGTTCAATCATTTGTTCAAAACGTTTCGGTCAGATCGCCATTTCTTTTGGAATCGTTTTCGTCACAGGGTAACCAGAGG
Source organism: Phania funesta (assembly GCA_963932375.1). Lineage (NCBI taxonomy): Eukaryota > Metazoa > Arthropoda > Insecta > Diptera > Tachinidae > Phania > Phania funesta. The sequence continues at coordinate 33,240,446 of OZ010655.1, read as the reverse complement.
TGAAGACTTTGACACATAAAAAATAAAAACCTCAGTTTATTTTACTATGGGCTCTGTTAGAAAGAGACAAATATAGCATTTTGTGACGAAATACAGGAAAAAATACAGGCAAACACGGCAAGAAAATCAAAATAAAAACAAAAATCTAAAAACAAAACTAAGGCTCTGAAGGAACGAGACCGATAGAGAAACAGATCACTATACTGTCGTTTCACCTCTGTTTACTACTTTGTGGTTTTCGTGAACGTTGTCAAATACTTATTAGACTGCAAGCTAGATTTTTATGAATTATTCTTATACTACATTTACAACTACGCAAAATCTAGTAGATTTCAGCTCAAATCTCGAAGAAAATCTCTGCTGTATACACCAATGCTTTTTGACGTATTATTTATTGGATTTCATTTTCATAACAAAAACAGCTGACTGAAGAAAGAATAAAAAATTGGCTCTAAACTTAATTAAATTCGTGCTAAAATTGTTTTTATACACATAATTACATATGTAATATTACTTACACTTTATTCATTATTGTTTCATCCATATTGAAACCACTTATTTTAAACTTTTATTATTTTTTAATGTTGCTGCACTTTTTTTTTTTTTTTGTTAAAATTTTATACAGAATTTTACTTAAGGGTGCAGTGTACAACACTGATTTAACAGCTGGCTTAACTCATCTCATCCAACATGGCATCTTGACTGTCTAGCCATCGAATATTTTATTGTTCGCACAGGAATACGGCTAATAAAGACCGTCGCTGTTGATGATCGGGTCGTGTTCGAACAGAGATCTTTGAACAATTCTTGGCACAAATCTGTTAACACAAAGAAAATACAAACAGGCAAAAAGAGGCTTGTCTGTAAACATCTATCTATAAACTATACTGAGAGCATCGAAACAGTATACGGGCTTGTAATCATATCCGCTGCATGGATGATATATAATAGCGGCCCTATTATACTGCCTTGCAGAAATTCTGCAATTTTTAGATAATTGATTTTTGGCCTTACTTTAAAAGTCCTGTCAGTCAAATAGCTCTTAATAAGATTCTGAGAGTTTTCAGGAAAAACTTGAGTTATTTTCGTGAGTAGCCCTTCAAGCCAGACTTTATGAAATGCCTGGGAAATATCAATAAACAGTATTGATTATTTTCAAATGTAAATCTAGTAACGGGGAAAATTCCTCTTCAATATGTTCATACCATGTCTCATACGAAAACCAAATTGATGGTCCGGGTTAATGTATTGTTCATTAAGATAAGGAGATGAACCCGAGAGGAATAATTTTGAAAATAAATTTGACAATGTTGAGAGTAGACTAATGGCTTGAGGAATTGCAATAATTTCAGACATCTTCGAAGAGCATGAGAAGAAGCCAACGCGCAACGTAGCATTAAATATGAAAAGTAAGATTCTCCCGGCTGAATTTATCATTGATCCTGTAATACGATCAGGTCCAGGCGATTTTCTCATATCTATGTATATTTTTAATGTTATTTTAAGTTAATTAATTAATGACAGTAAATCATTGTAAGTAGGTTATTGTTCTTGCTTTATCGTTTTTATGGCTTGGTAAATATTTTATAGCTTTATATAAAGGCTCAATAAAACAAACCTTAAAAATAATTTTTTACCTGCAGTATCTTCTTGGTAAATTATTTCAATATAACCAAAATCACAATGTAATACTAATATTTTACCTCATATTATTATAAAAATTGAATTTATTCCTTGGGTGGGATAATCTATTTTCTCTATGCGCCTGCGTTGCCAGCAAATTTTTATGGGAAGATTGCAAAGTGAACAAAACAAGACGAAAACAAAATGCTAAATAAGAACTTTGTATATAGCCCTGTCAAATAAGACATCAAAAGGAAAATAATTCCCCTAGTTTGAAAATTGACAGTTGGTCCTGGTACATATACATATGTATATGTACATATGTATGTATATTTATATATATAATATATATATATATATATATATATATATATATATATATATATATATATATATATATATATATATATATGTATATCGAAAGAAACTATAACTTTTACTAAAAATTGCTTCATATAACATTTAAAGCTGACACAATCTTTCTTATTTATAAAACGAAGAAAATACAGGAAAATTAAAATATCGCTCTATTTTTATCTACTTAATTTCAAATTTTCTTATTTATTTTTCATCTTCAACAGAATATATTCTTTAAGCGAATGCTTTATTAGGTTCATTCGAGTACTTTTTTAGTAGAGTTTAGTAACTGAGTAAATTTTTCAATTTACTCTCCCAAAATAAATTTTGTCCAAAAAGTACGCGAACGGAAATTTAGTAAAATTTATCCAACAGCTGATTGAAAATGAATGCAGTGTTGTAAAAAATGTATTCCTTTGACTACTCGACTCTTTTTGTTGTTCGTACTCGGTACAGCACAATTTATTGTCTACAATTCTTACGAAAAAAACGTAACTTGTGTTGCTTTATAAGTTTTTTCTTTTTATTTTATTTATATTGTACGTTTTTCCTGATTAAATTTGTTAAATAGTTCATTATTACTCGTTTTTGTTATTGATTAGTATGAATATCCAATTACTATATTCCGAAGTATTCATCACTTCTACAACACTAAAGAAGTAAATAAACAATGAAACAAAATAATTTTTTTTCCTAAATCCTAATTAAACTGCTGTGGAAAGGGTAACTTAAGCAAAAAACACTTATTCTTGTATGCAAACGTAAATTAGTACACTTTACTGTCTTCAAATCCCTATTTACTTGTGTTTGCTTTAGTTTTCCTTATTTTCACAAAAATTTTAACAACTCCGTAAAAATTTTTTGTTTGTTTACATTTGAAAACATATGTTTTTTTCAGCCGACTAAATTCTACTAACAAAAATTTCTTTAGCAGATTTTGCAATTGCTCAGTCATCGAACTGTCATTTTACGGTCTCAAACTGTGTTCTCATCTACTAAACTTTGTATACTCGAACGCAGTTTAGTAAAGTTTAGGCATAATTATTGATAATTATTGGGTTCTCGAACGAAGCTATTGTATTAAACTCTCAAAACAGCTGCAATTTATTACACTGGAAGAAATAAAAAAAAAAATCTGCACAATTTTTATGCTTGAACTGAGTTGCCATGTATAGCGCCATCTTTAAGTGAATAACAGTTTTCATACAGTCGAATTTCCAACTTCTTTTTATAGTTGTCATAGTAACAGACACTAATAAAAACAAAGGCAAAAATTGAAATTATTGAAATAAAAAATGGAGTCAAATACCACAACTGCAAGTTTTTTTAATATTTTCTTAACCGGACAATTGGAAATGGCCACATTTCCTTTAGGACCTGAAGCCTCTGAAATATTTTGCCGCTATGAAAGTGTAGCTGGGCCCGATTGGGAACTCATCAGTGGTGTTAAACACGGCATAACACAATTTTCTTCTAATCACAATGGCAATTTTAATGATCCCATTGTATTCAATATGCCTATAGAACAAACCTATCGCAGTACAAACCCATTCGGATGTAAGTTAGTTTGCACTGAAAATATGTAATTTAGTGCAGCATAATACATAGTTTTTAGATGGTAAAAAATATAACTTTATCAAAAAAATAAATTTAACTTCGAGAAAAAAAGATGTTGCAAAAGGCTTTGCAATGCCATTTTAAAGTAAATAATCATATGCAAGACCTTCAATAACACATATCATTCGAATAATGGGTATATAAAATTGTTTATCAAATGCTATATTTGCATATCTTTAACCATTTGTAACAGACCAGAACAGCATAATACTGGAATGAAATTCTTATCGGTGAAAATATTTTACCAATTCTAATTTTTAGGGCCACAAATTTTAATAGCCATTTATGGTAAAACTCGTTGGGGCATAGAAACATCAGTAGGATATAGTCGCTTTCATGTCCCAGTCTTTGGAAATAACACATATAATAAGTTGATAGCTCCTATATTAAAACCACGGTGCAGTAACATGATGGCGGATATGACAACTTGGATAACTGGACGCAATCCCGAGTTAAAAGATGTCAAACTGCTACTGGATAATTCCAAAAATAATGGTATGTACGAGTATATTTTTATATTTTTGTTAGTAAACAAAACTTTTTGAGATCTTATTATTATAACCCTCGATTTGTCTAATCTGACTGTGCTACAAGGTGATTAAGAATTTTAAATATTTCTGCATCGCTCTTTATTCAAACCGTCGTCTTCGAATTAAAAAAAATGTAAAAAGGTCAACAGAAATGTGTTTATAATTGATAGGAATGTATTCAGGCTTAAGTTCGTTTTTTATTCCTTTAATTAAGAAAGAAAGCTTATTATTTTATTAATACGATAATTTTCTGAAGAAAGGCTGATGACGTGAGCAGCGGCTCAGAAAATACATGTATCCTTTCTGCTAGTGTTCAAAACTTAACATTCTACTATAAACTATCGTATTGAATGAAATATGAATAAAAAACGAACTTAAGCCTGGATATATATTATTCATATTAATTATTAACATTTTCAGTCCGATCAAATTCATAAACAAATAAAATGTGTTCATATTTTTAAAATATTTTTTTTTTAATTTTTTCGGGTAAAGTTCGTTTTTGTTTTCTCGATTACTAAAGGAAAATGTTTAATTAATAAAACGATAATTTTTAAAATACTGAAAAAGTCAAGTTATCAGACACTAGCAAAATGGAATGTGCATTCGCTTCCACAATTAACAAGTTTGCATTCTTAATCCAAAGAATCAAAATAGCAAACATTTTTATTTTAAAACATACAGTGACTCAAACGGAAAATCGGACATTCACAACGCGTTTATATTAAAACGCATTACAAACAAAACAGTATATCTATTTTTAAACTATTAAGATAGGGAAATTCTAAATTATTAATTAAAAAAGGTTAAATTCCAAATCTTTTATATTGATAAATAAATAACTTTGTTTTAAAAACTCAAGAGGTAAATCGGAATGATCAATTTTTGAAAACATATTCCACTCCGCTTGTAATACTATTTTTGACTAATACTATGTAGAGTTCTTCTAAACCCTACGTGCTAAATTATCCTACAAATGTTCAACGATTTGAAGTCTGGCGATTGTAAGGGAGGTTTTTTAAAAGTTTATGGCAGTGATGAATGAGCCATAGCTTGATAAAAAATAGCAAAGTTATCTTGTATGCCCAATTTTTCAGCGCATTGTTCGACGTTTTTCAAAATGTTTAGGTAAATTCGTTACTCCAGCCATCACAGGACCTCCCCATGTTCAACCATGGCTCTAGTAATTTTTTATTTAAAATTCAGTGTTGGGGTTCGCCAACCAAACTTCCTTCCATCTGACCCATGTTGATTGAACTTGCTTTCGTCTGTATAAAAAAAACCTATAGAGTACTGGAATGAATTTTCTAACAAAGAATCTGATTTAAAACACACTTTACCGTATTCCAAAAATCTTGATTTTTGCAAATATAATCTTTAGCAAACTTACGGCGTAATGTTTTATTTGTAGGACTTATAAAGCGATTTTTTTCTTTAAACTCAACCATGAAAATCATGTTGTCTTAAATTGCTAATTGTTTCGCGACAAACCTATTATTCTATTATTGGTTTCTACATACTTTTGTAGCTCAACGGCGAATTTTTAACGATTTTTCTTTACTACAAGTAAAATGCGCTTACCATAGTGATCATCATTTAAAGGCTTTCTTAGAGTTTCTTTGCTTTCGTTTGACACTATTCTCACATTTGTATCTTTTAATAATATCGTGAACGGTTGAATGACTTTTCCAACGATTTCAGCAATATTTCCTAGTTTTCCCTTCTCCATACATTCGAATAAGATTTCTCATTTTCACTGTTGTTTGCTTACCTCTTGGAGTTTACAAACTAAACTAACTAAATGACTTTTTTCTTTGTTCGCAAAAATGTAGAAAAAAAGTATTGGCTTGTCCGATTTACCGTTTATTAAGGAATATTTTTGTAACGATAAATTAATTGTTGCACATCCTTACCAGATATCTCAGCAAAAAGATAAAAACAATTTTTTTTAAAAGCTCAAATAAAATGTTTTTACAAATTTATGTTCATCTTCTATCAGAGGAATATACTTTTAGCTGCAACTCGTTACTCATTTTAAGTTCTTAATTGTGTACATTACATTTTTTTCGAAATTCGTAATTATTTTAGAATATGCAAAGAAAAAGCATTTAAGAAAATTCTGCGGGGTTATACACATGTACCCCGATTTTATCCGAAATCGTTCGCATTTGTACGCCCAATACAATGTGTTCCAATAATAGTTTCTTTAGAATCTAAATACAAATTAAATCGCTTGAAATGTTTACAGAGCGTGTTTGCAACATTTAGCTTCAAAGACGGCACTCGTGGTACTACGAATTCCAAACTAAACAAATCTTAATGGGACTCTAGATGTCCGTAATAAGGGAAAAAATGTTAAAAAAAGCACGGCCACAATATTGAGCAAAATTTTTCTCGGAATTTTTAATTTCGTTGTATGATATGTATCGTAATTTGTATTCAATACGTCTAAACCTATCGTATACATAACATAAAAAATATTTACATTAGCGCTAAAAATAATTTGTAGTTTTTCATTTTTTTAAATAAAAATGAAGTGTGCAAGTTTAATACAGAATATGTAAAATAACCAAAAGCACTGTGAACCAAAAAGCAATGAAAAGCTAATGGTAGAATTTATGGCTATGTCCACAATTGGCCAAAAATATTTAACCAAATTGTGCTTTGCCTTACAAAGTTATTTTCCGCACTGTGTTAAGAACTTCCAATTGCCAAAAGTAAGTGTGGCTGCGATTTCAAGGTACACGCCACTGCTGTGGACATAGTATGACTAACGAAATTTAGCTGGCAAAGTACGAGGGCGGAATCAATAAGTCTGTGAATTTTCGAACTTCCCTCGTAGTTTTATGAAATGCAACACTGTTCCCATCAAGTACCACCTGTTAATAGATTACTGTAAAATTTTGCTGTCAAAGCAAAAAAAAAGCAAGTGTCGTCATTTACATTGCGTTTAACAGCTGTTTAAAACATATAACCTCGGGTATTTGTCTAAAAATGGAAAAAGGTGAATTTTGAGTGCTCATTAAACTATTTTTTGCGGAAAAAACCCGTCAATCAAACCAAAGAAAAGATCGATAAATACTATGAGGACTCTGCACCATAGATTCCAATGGTAAAAGAGTGATTTATCTCGTTGTGGTCAAACAAGTACAAATGACGCTGAACGTTCTGGACGGCCAATTGAGATCGGTACACCCTAAAATGTTGAAAAAATCCACGATCAGGTGTTGGCCGATCGAAGAGTAAAAGTGCGTGAGATTGTTGATGCCATAGGCATTTCATATGGCAGTGTGGTTTCGATTTAAATGATCAGCTGGGTTTAATAAAGTTGTCTGCAAGATGGGTGCCGCCTTTGCTCTCAATTGACCATAAACGTAAACGTGTGGCAACTTCAAAGGATTGTTTGGAGTTGTTTAGCCGCAATCCGAATGAGTTTTTGCGGCATTTTGTAACTGTGGATGAAACATGGATCCATTATTGTACTCCGGAGTCCAAGCAGCAGTCTAAACAATGGGTTTCTCCGGGTGAACCTGCTCCGAAGAAGGCCAAGGTAAGTTTGTCGACCAATAAGGTGACAAACTAGAGGTGGAAACTTTGACACATGAAAAATTAAAAACTCAGTTTTTTTACTCTGGGTTCTCTTAGAAACAAATATAGCATTTTGTGACGAAAAGTAAAATAAGAATATTGTTAATAAGTTTCATTATTTGTTTTAATAAAAAAAAAAATAACATTAAACAAAATTAAAATGTGTTTAAGTGCATAACCCCTTATACTTACACCAAAAAAGTGCGTTTTAATAGCACCAAAAATAAACACGGCAAGAAAATTAAAATAAAAACAAAAACCAGCTAAGGTTCTAAGGGAAAGAGACGGATAGAGAAAAAGATCACTATATTGTCGTTTCACCTCTGCTTACTACTTTGTGTTTTTTAGGATGCACGCGGGATAATCCACGAATATTATGCCAACTTATTAGACCGATTTAATGAGGATTTATTTTTATTTATTTTATTTTTTTATTTATTTATTTTTTCATTTCCTGTACAACAAGACAGAATCTTATATTTATAGTACAGGAAAGCATTACGTTACAAAAAAAATATATTATTAACAAAAAAATAAATTTATTGAAAACATAATAAAATTAGTACAATTGATGTAAAAAAATTGATGACAAATTATGCGAAAAAATTTAACAAAAATGATTTGAAACTATTAGCATTGCTGTTTAGTTGTTGACTGTGTGGAAAATTATTCCAAAGACGAGCGGCATGTACATAAAATTGCCATTCAGAAACTAGGCATTGATGGCGAGGTATTACAATATTTCGGTTCCGTGGTGATTGGAAAAAGCGTAGTTTATCAAATAAATAATTTGGGGATTTGGTGTTTATTATTTAATGTAAGAATATTAGAGTGCGAATTTTTAGCAAGCTTTCAAACGAGACTCCGTACAGATTATTGGACACTGGAGAGACGTGATCAAACCTTCTCAGTCCATACACATATCTTACAATATTATTAAACAAAATATTTAGCTTCCTTTTACTAGCTGAATCACAATTTGCAAACAATTCGCACCCATACATTAAACTGGGAATCAGATACGTCTTGGCAAGTAAAGTTCTTATACTTAATGGTGTGAAGTACTGTGTTGACCAGAGAGATCGTAACTTTATATAGATTTGACCAACCAGAGAGTTTATATGATCGGTCCATGTCAAGTTGCTATTAAAAATTATACCAAGGTTTGTCGCTGCCTTGACAATTTCGATTTTCTCGCCATTTATGACAATATTTTTGGAAATGGAGGGATTTAAGGTTTTTTTACATATTACTATGCACTTCAATTTACGTGGGTTTAAACAAAGTCCGTTCGCATTGGCCCATAGGTGGATTCTGTTCAACTCTTCATTTAGAGACGTTATGCCTGAAGATATATTTTGAATTGAGCAACCTAAAGTAAGTTGCACGTCGTCTGCGTATAAATTGATTTTGCATTTGGAGAGCTGCTTTGGTAAGTCATTTGCATATAACGAAAATAGGAGTGGTCCTAAAATAGAACCTTGTGGAACACCCCTAACAAGTGATATACTATCCGACCATACATCATTTAAGTATACTGATTGCCTGCGATTCGAGAGGTATGAAGATATAAGCCTGGTTGATGTGCTGTCAAACCTAAAGAAGTGCTTTAGTTTTCTAACCAGTATATCATGGTCTACCGTGTCGAAAGACTTAGAATGATCTAGAAGCACTAAAAAATTGATTTCCCCATTTTCCAATCCTTGACGTATATTTTCACTTACTTCTACGAGGGCCGTAACGCAGCTATGATTCTGACGAAAACCAGACTGCGTATTGGAAAGCATATTATTAATAATTATATATCTCATCATCTGTTTGTACAATAGTTTTTCCAGAACTTTGGACAGAAAACACAATATAGCTATTGGTCTGTATTCTCCATTCGATTTAGGTAATGGCAAAATTTTTGTCGTTATAATAGTATTGAAAAGATGAGTAAGATACGGAAGAATCAAATGCATAAGTAATCTTAAAAATTTTGGGTGTATATTATCAATTCCGACTGCATTTGATTTTATAGATAAGCATGTTGAATTAACATCATATTGCGTAACACAGGAAAATTTAAAATGACCACCGACCATCCCAATATCTGTAACTAAGGCAGATGAAGGAAAATTGAAAAATGTAGGATTTGTTTGAATCACAGGGATGTTGGTAAATGTTTTGTTTAATATATTTGCATCCACTTGGCCGTTAATATTGTCATTGGCCTTTCCAATTCCTATTTCAGGAATGGTATTCCAAGTTTGTTTAGTACTGATTGCGGAACTAAAGCGTCTGGAACAATATTCAGTCTTTGCATGTTTTATTTGCTTAACTTAACTTAAAACTACCCCATATGGCCAACGCACGGGTGCGCACGTGTGCCGTCTCAATGGCACAACTCTATGAATTGGTACCTCATCCGGCATATTCTCCGGATTTAGCCCCTAGTGACTACTTCAAATTTCCAAACCTAAAGAAATGGCTCGGTGGATGAAATTATTGAGCAAACAAATGCCTATTTTAGGGACCTCGAAAAATCCTATTTTTTGGAAGGGATACAAAAACTGGAGAAACTTTGGGCTAAGTGTATTGAGTTAAGATTATGTTGAAAAATAAATTTGTTTTGAAAAAACAACTGTTTCATTCAAAAAGTCACAGAGTTATTGATCCGCCCGCTAAAGTAGAATTCATTTGAAATCACTTCAGTTAAAATTTTCGATGTTCTGCTTTGAATTTCAACATTAATTGCAAATATTTTTCTAGTTACCCAGAACATTTAGAATGAAAAATTTACTTTTCAAAATACCATTTCACTTTTCTGGAACGTGTCTGTTAACCTAGTTTTAAATTTGGAAACATAAAGACGCTAATACCCGACAATTAAATCACAAATTTAAAATTCAAGAAGTTTTTCGATCAAATTTTGTTCAATAATTTTTAAGCATTAGGTCGGTCTTTAATAAAATTATTTTAATAAAACAATTTTATTTATTAAATCCAACATTTCGCTACGCTTTTGTAAAAAAATTTAATAAAAAAACCTAGTGCTAAAAATTATTGAACATTTTATCGAAAAATGTTCATAGATTTTGAATTTGTGATTTAATGTTGGTTAGCGCCTGTGTTTTCTTAATAATGCTTAAAAATTATTGAACTAAAATTATAAGGATACCATTTAATATTTTTTAAACATCATTTCAGGTTTGTCAATGGAATCATATGGAGAAGTACAGTTAATGTTAAATGTTATCACAAGAGGTATTGCACGCTTAGGCTTGGAATATTAATTAAGCCTGAAAAATGAAATTATGATACATATTAACATTTGAAAAATTTTCTATTTTTATAACATTTTTGAAATAAATAACCAACTATAATACTATAAAAGGCATCTATTTTAAATCGGATCTGATTTTCAGGCGTGCTCTGCAAATCGCCTGCACATATTACTACTTTTCTTACTTTCAAATAGGTTTTACTTAACGATATTGCTATCGTAATTACATATGTTGTAGTTATCTAAAAGATTATAGATAGAGGACTAAAAAATGTTTGAGTTCACTCATCGCCAAACTCAAATTTATGGCCTTTTAGTAGCAGTGTGTTTTATATTTTTATAAACGAATATTTTGTATGGGCAAGGCAGTATAGGTATATATGTACATGTGGAATAAATTCAACATCTTTACTACTTATATTGACAGAAAGGCCACTGAAATAAATTTTAATAAATTGCTACAACAAATTTTGCGACTGTATAACCATGGAAAATTAGGCTGACTTTTTGAACGTATGTTTGCAATGTATTAATACATGTGTACATAGTTACTCGTATAATACTTTGTGTGTACACTTGCAACTAAGAGTATTTGAATGCGTAGTTTGCTTTTCTTCGCGCATCGATAACAAAATCAATGCATTTTAGAACATATGCATCGGTAAAATTATAACGGTTGATCTACGAATGTAATATATTACTACAAATCAACATGCATTTAGGAAGGTCAGTAGTGCATTTTATTGATATCGTTAAATTTTAATAGAAGTTCAAGGGAAATTTCGATCGATATCGAATGTCGCAATTTGCACTCTGGTTGGAAGTAAAAATGTAATATTTTCATGTCCTTTTTTATAAATAAAATTAATATATTTGAAGAAATTCTTAATGAAATAATTTAAAAAGTATAATTTCATGTTTTTATTATTAAAATTGGTTTTTTTTTTAGTAAGACAAAAATCTGTTTTTATTTGAACATTATTGTTTCCGCTTCAATTTTTTTTTTTTTTGTTGCTTTTCGGTCGAACTTAACTTCGACTGCCGTGGAGTAATTTGCAAAATCACAAGTAGCTAATTATCTTAGCTTTAATGGTCACTGATTTTCAAAACGAATCGGGTTACAGATTAGAGCCCATAATGTTGGTTGGTGTGCACATGCCTACAAAAAGTAAAAATACATATTTAAAAAATATTTATAGTATATTGAGAAACTCTTAAAAATTATAAGTATTGTTTGAAATCAGTTTTAAAGACATTCATCAAATAATTATATTTATGTCGGGAAAAGAAGACGAGAGATAAAATCATCATTAATATTGGTTATTAAGGTAAAACTTTAAGCTACTAAATACAAACCAATCATGTTATATTATTTATGTAAGTGTTCGTTTTGTTCAACATTTCATGGAATTTAACATGGCCAATCAAAACAGGTTAACTCACCAGCGCAGTTGATGATCTTTTCATCAAACTGATTGGTTCAAATTCCATATTAAAAAAAATGTTCCCCATTTTTGCCATTTTTATATATGAAGTTTGAAATTCGCAACTGCATCGATAATGCCTCAAATGCGCCCGTGATGCCCTTGTTATCAATTTGCCAGTGTTTTAAAAAATACATTTTAAATAACAAATCAGTAAACAAAACAAACATACGACCGACCGTACGCAAAAAAGTGGTTTAGCCAATGTACATATTACTTTAATCGAGTTTTTAAATTAAATTTAATGATACACAAAAATATTCCCAATTTATTCGTGTGATCGAATCTGTAAAGGGATCTCATTGTCTTTTTAGTTAATTTTTACATTTATATAAATTTTAATGAATTAAAAAAAAGACAATGAATAAAAAAGTCTTCAAAATATGAAGAATGGGAGGACCTTAGAAGATTCGAGAGAATATTTATTTAAATTGTCTATTGCAGTTTATCTAACAGTGATTTCTAACTAAAGATTTTTCACATACGGCCGATGATGATGATAACAGGGTTTACAAATTCAGGCCAACATTTGGACTGGAACAACGGAAAGTTGTTTTTGTTTTTTGGGGTGCAGAATTTGAGCCTGCACTCGGGTTTTTTAAATTGATTCTATGAATTGTCAAACAAAATTATAAGAATATCGAAAACTTACTTTATAATTATTTCGTAGTCTAAAACAGTTTCGTGGTCATGCATTTCTTTTGCCTGTAAAGATAAAAAAGCTCAACTTTAACAGAGTTTTTATAATTTTACACAATACATTTTCCATGTGTATTGTCGTTCAGTAATTGGAATATTAAAATCAATTTAAATTCATAAACACGGACCAATTAATATCATCATACAAATTGTAAAAATGTTGTTTGTAATCTTGCACACATTCAATGTAGCCTTATTGTTTTTGAATAGTTTTTAAAAATATTGAAGACTGGGAGATTTTATGAGTTTATCATTAAGGTAAAACATTAATAAAATAATATATGAACATGTTCCATGCTTCTTCTTTCTATTTTCTTCTTATGGGTTTTGTGAAATTATAAATTTCGGAATATTTTACATGTTCTGTATTACACTTCCAAATAATTGCTTTCCTTTTATTTAGAATAAAAGGTTTGTGAAATGAATTGGAATCAGGTTTTCTTCAATTAAAACTTTATTTAAATTTAAATGTTAAATTGCGATTTTTTTATTAAAAATTTTAAGCCTTTTTAAATGCTCATTTATTTTCCACATCAAATTTTAAAATGCATAATAAGGAACGTCTGAACAGGATTGTTTGGGAACTCTTGCTTATTACAGTAAGCGACGTGTGTGTAAAAATTTCGATTAGATACTGGAAACATATTTTCTGGTATACTCTGTACATACATTTGTACATATGTACTATATATAAAAAGTATATCTACTTTAAATTTAATAGTTTTATGACATAATTTGTTTTCTTAATCCCCCACTAGCAATAGTTAATTATAGATTTTTTCGGCCTTTTTTTAATTATCAAATATTATTCAAGCTTTAGTCTTAAATAAAAACGTTCATTCTTTAAATATTTTTATTCAGATTCGGTATTTTACTACGCCTCCTTTGTGTATCATCAGCAGGAAATAATATGTATATGAAAAAAGTTTGTCACAATATTCCGACAAATAAATTGCAGAAGATGAATAATAAAAAGCTTACAACAAATGTTGCTGCTGTAGCACCTACGTTGTATGGGCTTCCTAAAATTCACAAGGAAGATTTTCTATTAAGTCAATTTTTTTCCTTTATCAATACTCCTTGTTTTAACACGTTGAGTGCCACATCAGTCACCGGTAACTGACACCGACATTTCCGTTTAGGCCGCGTCAGTCACCGGTGACTGACAGTATAAAATATAATAAAGGTAAAAAATGAAAATTTTTTTCAGAAAACTTCAATGGATTTTATTGAAACAAGGTAAACATAAAAATGGTTGTCCCTCGCAAGTGTCACAAAATGTTATAACCTATTTTTCTGCCACTATGAGCCGCATTTCCTTCATAGCATGATTTGCAATATTTTCGCAGTGCTGAAACTCGCGCGGCCTGACGGGGAAGTCGTGTTAAATTATGTAAACACATGGTTTGTTCAAAAGGAAAGCTGAACTTTGAATTTTCGCGGGCTATCGAAATTATGTTTTGTTGGTCTTTATTTTCAAGTATACCAGTAGACTTTACTATATAGTTAAATGCGATTAAGGATCATACGAAAATTGAAAAGTGCTTATTTTTACTTATTCTTAAACTCTGTATAGAAGACAATAGATATTTTCAATATAATGAAAGGATATTTGTGCAAAAGGGCTTCCGATGGGAGCTTTTAAATACTTGTAATGAAAAGTTGTGTATAAAACCCAAAAAAATATAATTTTCCATTTCATTTCGTAATCCTTATACATAACATGCTAAATAAAACTTTCTCAATTTATGGAAAACAATCAGTTAGTACTGGAAAATTCACCATTGTCAACGGATTACAACAGGGAACTGTTAATTCTCCTATACTGTTTAATTTATACTTGTTAAATTTAATAGATAAAATAGACAATGTTATAGCCTTCGCAGACGATATAACTATATATCATGCAGACAATACAGTTGATAGAATTAATGACGGTTTGCAAAATAAATTTTTGATAATTGAAGAATATTCTAAAGATTGGCACATGAAGATTAATTTGGACAAATGTGAATGTATTCTGTTTAGGCCACATGTTGGGAAATATAGCAGTAATATTCGAAGAAACTGGAAGTCATTTGGTATTAGAACCACAAATAATATAAACATTCCCGTACAACAAAGTGTTAGGCTATTAGGAATAGTTAGATAAATTTTTATACTTTTACAACCACATTAATCAAAAACTTATAAAAGCTAGAAATGCATTTTTTGTATACAAAAAATTCTTTTTTTCTAAATATATACAACCAAGGGTTAAAATCATCATGTATCAGAGTTTGATTAGACCAATTTTATCATATGGCTGCCAAATTTGGTTTAATATTTGCCCCTCGTATATGGAGAAGATTCGCGTTTTCGAAAGGAAATATCTAGATTAGATAACTTTATTATTAATATCATAAGAGATCACATTGTAAACAGCTCAAATATCATTGAGAACAATTTAATTTTGGCTCCTTACTACGCTGACGAGGAATATATTTCAAAAACAATCGAAAATGGTTTCATCCCTCCCGAGGCTTTTCTATATCTTGATAAAAAGCGTTTTATTCAAAACGAAGATGGTATTCCTATACTTTATCACATTTACAGACGTTCCAATGAAAAAACTATAAGTTGTAACGAACTAACATCTGAAAACTGTCGTTTTGACACTAGGATTTATTTGGATGATAAAAATATTAAACCTAATCTGAATCTTAATAAATATTGGTGGCTAACTCAATAATAATTCCTTCATTTTAACTCTTGACCTTTTATTTTATCTTTATAAATATAAAAGTAAGATTTTTATTATCTTTTTGCTTACATTAAACCTGGATTCCAAAACTTTTATGTACATATGTATACTAATATGTAATTAACTGAAAAATTAACTTTACTACCAAATATGTCTTATACTTGAGTGCTCCTTTAAAAAAATATATATCAAGATACTTTTTGTTTATTTGGAGTTTGTTATTATTGTTCTCAATATATATTAAATAAACATTAAAAAAAATATAATATAAAGAATACGAATAAAAACATTTAAACATACATATGTATAATTATTTTGCATTTCTCCTATTTTTTTTTTTTTTTTTTTTGCATTAAAGTTTGAAATTTTATGACAACCTTCTTTTCATGTGTATATGTAAATATTATTTTGTTTCTTATTTGAAATTTATTATACAATATTGTATTTCCAGATGATGTCACACCAAAGCGTAGCGGTAATATCGAATGTGAAGAAAATTATTTGAAGAATAAACATTTTTATTTAAGACCTTAAAGTTTGAATAATTAATTGATAATGTAAATGCAATTAATAAAAAAATATCACACGATTTTTGATCGTTTTCATTCGATAAACAAAATTTCATAACTTACATTTTTACAAAAATCCCAGCAGCGCATATAGTTACAAAAACCGTCTTGTTCACATGGCTACCTTAAAATATGTAAACAAATTAATTACATTAAATAACAAAGTTACGCATATATATTCAATATTTCCGTTATTTTTTTTTTAACTAGGCTGTTTAGCATGATTAAATTTTTCAGTAATTGGAAGGTAAAAATCAAAATAATTTCATAAACACGGACCAATTAATATCATCACAAAATAAAAAATAAAAGGAAAAAAAATTGCTGTTCAACATACCTCTTAAAAATATCCAATTATGAATATAGCTTAATCTGAAAATAAATGATTAGATTATAAAATTGAATTGAATTAACACAAATTTCTAAACACATATATTTAATTTGATCAGAACACAAAAAAGTGCAGCCGAAATTCTAATCATTATTGGTTTGATCATACGGTAACTTTTGTCCTCATTTGCAAAAATGTAATTTAGTTACAGCTAAGCAATTGCAATTTTGTAGATACATACTTATGAAAAATTTTAATACATTCACAATAACTAGGATCTAACAGCATAACAAAACGCTAAGTGCCATTCTTACAAATTTGTCGTTCAATTATAGGTACTATAGTTACCCTTTTACTAACAAGAACTTTAAAAGCAAGTTGTAATAAGGGCACTATAGGCAAAGAAGTGTTATTCGATTTTAGAGAAAACTGATTCATTCGATTTTTATATACCTTATTATCCAAATCCACAAATAATGATGTAAGGTTACACAGGCTGTCAATATTGAATACTGGCTTAATTGAGCTCTTGTAAAATGTTACATATTAACTTAATAGAATAATCGCTAGATCCATCCAATCTATAATAAAACAACATCACAAAATTAAAATAAAAGAAAAATAAACCTGCTGTTATACATACCTCTTAAAAATTTCAATTTTTATGCAATTATTAACTTTCTATCTGAAAAGAAAAGATTATTAATTTTAAAGTTATGCTGAATAAAAACAAAATACAATTATATTTATTAAATTTTATCAGAACACGAAAAAGTGCAGCCGAAATAGTAATCATTATTTGATCATACGGTAACTTTTGTCATCATTTACAAAAATAAAAATTGGTTTAATGGTAGGTAGCTAATTTCAGTCTTTACTCTTGGTGGTTGTTGAAAATTATTTACAACTATTCAACTTCGGTTTTGAAGTGTTTTAACACATTCAAGCTTTGGGCAGCTTTTAAAGTGCAACAAATAAATCTTTAATACTACATTTACACCTACGCAAAATCTGGACTTATGAGATTTTGAGCGAAATCTAGTTCATTTCTACCAGATTATCCATACAAAACAAAATCTACTTACGAACTAGATTTTGGCAAAATCTCTCAAAATCTTGCAATACTAAATGATGCAACTATGTATTTTTTTTGCTAATGTACTGAAATATACAGCGCTGAAGAAGCAAATTTTGACATTTGTAACGACAAAAAAAAGCGCGGTAGAAACAAAATATTTGCAGCATCATTAAAAAATGATAAAAGTTTAAAATAAGTGGTTTCAATATGGATAAAACAATAATGAATAAAGTGTAAGTAATATTACATATGTAATTATGTGTATAAAAACAATTGTAGCACGAATTTAATTAAGTTTAGAGCCAATTTTTTATTTTTTCTTCAGTCAGCTGTTTTTGTTATGAAAATGAAATCCAATAATACGTCAAAAAGCATTGGTGTAAACGGCAGAGATTTTCTTCGAGATTTGTGCTGAAATCTACTAGATTTTGCGTAGATGTAAATGTAGTATAAAGACCATACCATACCAACGCAAACAAATCTATCTATTGACGAATTCAATTAACAGCTTTTTTGTTTTCGTCGTGAAATTTTTTTAAAACGTGTATGATTTTTTTTTTAAATAGCACACTAAAAATTACGAGGGGTTATTTACATCAACCATATTCAAAGCGCATTAATTAAATCAGCCAAACTCAAGCTTAAAAATTATTTTTCGCCATTTCACCCACTTTTTCTATGGAGTTTGACATCCGCAACTGAGCCGGAAATTGGCTTAGCAATTCAATTTGCCTTGATAAATAAAAACTATGACAGATTTTGAATTCGGTATATATTTTTTCGAAAATCGTTAAAATAATTTTAGCTTCAAGAAGAGTCTAATTACAAGTTGAGAAAGAAGCTTTGGTTGGCGATTTGCGCTAGAACTATTTATTACAATTTTGGTGAATAGAAAATTCTAGGGGCTACATGAGTGTAATTAAAACATTTGCATAAAATAAGTATTTTACGAGACCTTGCAACTAGCTCAAGAAATGTTACATTTTGTTTCTCGAAACACCTATAGTATCCGCACATGATGAATTTATATTATGATGTTAAATTGATATCATGATGAAAATTTATCACGCCTAAATTTAATTTATTAATGTTATAATAGCATTAAGATAGAATCATCCAGTCCTCACTCATGTTATGCTATTTTCATCTTGATATTAAATGTGATCTTTAGCTGTAATTTTGTAAATAATTGCTTTACAAATATAATAAATCCCAATTGAAATATTATAATTTAAACTTAAAAAAAAAATTAAATGCTTCAAATAGTAAAAAAAATATTATATGTAAATTTATTATGTGTGGACACTGTAAGCAACAGCTGATTCGCAGTGACAATGGATAATGATCATATCTGCAGTTCAGTGGTGCAGTTAGGTACGATCAATAAGAAAAAAATAATAATTTTTACTGTCAGCTACAAAAACTTACATACACTATGGTTGCTTTAAATATTGTCTAGGTTAAATTTGCCATCACGATCATGAGATGATGTTGCGTTATAATGTGAACTATACAGTTTTATTACTACTTACCTCTCTCTTTAGAAATAAGGTCATCTGGACTGAAGAACGTTTTTAAAAGCTGTAATAAAAAATATTCCATTCTTTAGCATACTTTTAAAATAGTTTACTTTTCTAATTGTTGCTTTAGTAAAATCATAAAAAAATTATTCAAACACGAAAACATTTGTTGTAAGGTAAGGTATTCAGTAATTAGATCCGTTGGTATAATCATTTTAATCTGAAATTTTCATTTATTACCAATTAAAGCTTATAAATGTTTACCTCTTATATTAGTGATCCAGTAGATTTACATTTCTTGCATTTTATGTTGCAGCCGCTTTAGCCCGCAAAAAAATACACTATCCAAGAACCCACTGAAAATAATAAAATTACTTATATTAGTTAAAAAAAAAAAAATAACATTTAAAGTGAAAAGATTGGCCAACACATTATGCATACTATTCAAGATCTAAAGTTGATCTTTTCACTCTCAACACATAAAACTTAAAATATTTGAGTTACTCTTGATGTTCTCCGACGGTTTTTTTTTTTTTTGAAAAGAAACGATTTATTTATTGTTAATTTAAAGACGTATTCGATTTTATTTGCACGTGCATTGGACTGCGACTTATATTTTTTAATAACAATACCTCTTTTTTCGACTTCAAATAGTAAACCGCAATTTTGGCGCGAAACTCGATTCTATATAATTGGAAAAAAAAAACTTACTTTTAACAAATTTACAAAATTCTGATCATGAATTTAGAATTGGTTTGCTATCGTTTAATTTATTATTTAATAGTCTTGAATAGTATTGCAATCGTGTTTCCAGAAGATGAAAATTTACTAACGGATTTTAGACACCAGTAGATAAAGTGCACACATACACATTTGTATAAATTCGTTTGGAGAAATTTTAAGAAAATACACAAATCTCAGATATGCCTATTTTTATTATAAAGATTTTTGGCCAGTTTAATTATAAATTTACCAAAGAACTATAAAGGATTTCAATTTATAATTCACCCCAGAGAAACTTGTATGATCGTTGATATATAGAACTATGTGTAAGTGAAGTGGTGTATAAATATCCATAAATGCATGTAACAATAATTACTCATAAGAATTATAAATAATCGTATTCATAACGTCTTGGCATATCTGAGAGGGAGAATAAAGATAATATGGAAATTATCTTGAAAACTTATACTGAATACAATATGCAGGAAAACATTTTCGGAACTGCAATTAAATTGTGTTTTAAGGCAGTTTGACTTTTTCAGTTTTATACATTATACCAATTTTAGTGTACAGCGGCAGCTATAACGAATGATCAGACAAGACAATTTTTTTCTTTTATAATTCGTATAATTCAGTCTTATTTATTAGAGCAAAGGCAAGACAGGGTATTTTGTTCCATCAGTTTTATAAGTCTTCTTTGAACACAATTTTGTTGAAATTCAGTATTCGGCTTATGCCAAGTACATTCCCCCATCTGAACCATGTATATTCGTTTGTATAAAAAAAATATGTATGTATATTTGCTGAGGTCCCGCAGAATGGTTTGTGCCGTAGCTTTCCCTACTTTTAATTTCTATTCTTAACTCATCACCGATATTTTTATTGCCGCGTGTGATGTGGAACGTACGCCGTTTTCCTACAAGGCCTACTAAAACAAGCTATAAAAATACTACAGTGTAGTGTAATGTTTTCATGAAAATTCTTGTCTGATTATACGTTTGAACCACTGTAAGTATTCACGAAAACTTCAAGCTTAGTTTATATAAATAACAAATATTTAAAAGCCAGGCCCCACGATGTCGAACATTAACGTTCGCTTGACTTCTTACAACAAATAAACTGCCTTGCGTTCTTCGCATATCCCTCTTTATGAATTTATTCATTTACGAACTGAATAAAAACGAAAATTCATAAAATAATTCATTAGATGGATGCAAATAAGTTTCTTTTAATAAGAAACTTATTTGCAACGTTTGACATCGTGGGCCAGTCAATTAATTTACGTTTCCACGTATACAATTTTTGTGTTAATTTTAATCATCTTCAATTTAAAAATCAAGCATAAAAAAGCCAAACTGTTTTTATTTTACAAAAAGCGCAGTGTTATAAACTATGTGTTATACTCTTACCTCAATTTTAAATAAAATATATACTTTAATATAGAGATACATTTAAGTTGTTCTTGTAGCAGTTGACAGACATCAGATTTAGTTAAAAAATACAATATTGAGAAGAGCTTCACATCTCCATTTAGTTAATCATAAAAGTTGGAGCATCCATTACAAAAGTAAATTCAGTCATAAAATACTTAAACACTCGGTTGTATATGTAGTATTGAAACCTCAGCAGAATAGTCCAGTTTTAACATTTCAAATACATGTGTATGAACTTTTCGTTTTTTAAATCCTTTGGTTTTCAAAATCAATTTCCACCAAATAATTATTTTCCTACTAATTCATTGGATCGTGATTTTACAAAACTGCTTTCCTATACACCTTTACATACCGCCAAACAACAAATCTAATAAATACTTTATTACATTCCATAAATTGCTAAAAGATGTCCCTATATTTACATACGTATTAAAATTAATAAAGTTTTTAAAATAAAAAAGCACAGCTCGATAAGTATTTAATTAACGTTTATTGACAATGTACTAACACAGTACAATTGCGGTTTTTGCTACATTGCGCAGCTACTTTTACAATACTTTGTGGTACGCTTTGTAACTAAATTTTTTTTGGATGCGTATAGTTTGCTTTTCCCTGCGCATAGATAGATAACGTCGATGCATTTAGGAACAAAATATTATTTATATGTTGTTTATTTAAATATAAAAAAATTTAATATTAGACACGTTAGATAGTAAAAACAAAAATATTCAATTTAAGGTACATTTCAAAAGTATTCACACAGTTGTTGTATATTCTTTGCAAGTACTTTAATGAATGCCTTATTTTATAAAATAATATCTAGATAATTTCGTGTTACATATTATTAATAAAATAATGTTAGCACCGTTACATTATGATACTGGTTTTACTTTAAATGTAAACACCCATATGTAATGTACTTATTACAAAAGGTGATAGTTAATACAATATTACAAGGTAGCGGTACTGACGTTCTTCTATTAATATGTAACAAGTACTTGTGAACAATACACAATAACAGTATTTGTTTGATTAAATAATAGTACCATTTCTTTTAACTTCTTGGCATGGCATTGTCTTGTCACATCTCTCCTTATTTATGCCATTCTTACATCAGCACTTCCTTAAATTTGCTCTTACCTGGGATATGGCTTTTTTTACTCGTGTTCAATTCATCTCTAAGATGTTTAAAAACGAATACATATTAGGTGATTGCGAGAGTTGGAATGTGATAAATAATAGGATCATGCTGAAAATATAAATTGTCTCCAAGACCTTGCTTCTCGACGCTTTGAAATAAGTTTCCTCTTAAAATGTCTATTAAATTTAAACGAAAACAAACGTCAAAATTATAATAGCAAAAGAATTTCATCAACCTTAATATCCCTTGATCTTAGTAAGGCATTTGATATTGCAAATCATTGTGTAAACAAACTTTCTTGAATTTAATTGTCAGCATTATCTTGTAAACTGTTATAGTCGTGCATAGCTAAGCGTATTCAAATAGTCAGTGTGGAAAACAATAGACAAGTTTCTGTACTTGGCCCTTTCATCTTCCTAATATATGTATATGAACGACTTCGTAAGGGGCATTGGCTCTTCACATTGTAAAACTTTTCCTTTTGCTGATGATATAAACCCTTTATTTAGTGGTGCGACCACGTTTCTAGCTTGTCATGAATGGCTTTTTATTTTCCAAACCAGTATTTAACCTTCTCAAACCTCCGTCTGATCAACAAGCCCTCAATTCTTATTATTTTTGTGAAACCCATTGCGATGAAAATTTGTATTTTCTAGTCTCCTTAAAACTTTAACAACGCTGGCTACAATAAGTTTGTTCCTCTTCTCTACTGCGCCAATTAATGTTGTTCTAAGCTTTTCTGTTGTTGCATTTTGTTTTTGAGCCATTGTACAAAATGAAATAATGTTCTTTGAATTAAAAAATTAATTCCTTAGTAATTACTGTAAGTTTTTCTCTACATTTTATCAACATGCAGTTTATACGTAACAATACCAATTATTTTTGTATCAACGAACTTCAAATGGAATCACAGAGAATTCTGTTACGTGAAAGACTTTAACGAGCATGTTCTAACACTCGCATCTGACATAAAATTTGCGATTGTGACACCGTATTAATATTTACTGTATTAGTAACATTGTAAAAATACTTTAATGAAATCACCCTTAATTAATAGTAACGGCACAATTTGTCACTGTTCGAACAATAATTAATTAACTTTCGAGAGTGTTCCGAAACACTCGCATAACATTTGCAATTGTGACTTGAACTCGTAAGGCGTTCTGTAAATCGCAATTTCAAGGGAGCAATTGGCGAGGTCTAATAGCAAGAGTACACTAAAGTGAACTGATGTATTTAGCCTGTTTTTATTTTATTTATTTAAAACTATCTAAAGAAAAATTTTAATATAACACTCTGCATTTTAAAAATTTAAGATTTTTATCTAGCATCATGGGAAAAACAACCGATTTACCTTGTTTAAATTATTCACTGCAATGACAAACATACATTTTTCAAAGATCATTTAGTTCAGCTGTTTCTTGAAATCTCGCCATTGCGTAAGAAAACAATGGACAGACAAAATTACCGAAACTAAAGATTAATTTTCATATTTTTTATAAAAACTTTAAGCAAATCACCCCTATTTCTGTATTTCGATTACGTTTCCGTATTCAGTTGCGCACTAATCGAAAAAAAGGATTCCAACCAAAAACTGAATCGTAAGAAAATGAAGAAGACCGAGAGTATTTTCGAAACCAGCTGATTCGCTGAGGAATGTGTGAAATATAAACATACAAATTAATGCAGTTCTGCGCTGCATATTATGATTATTATGCGATGATTTTGCTAATCAGCTGTGCATGATGTTTTTATTTGCACATTTGTTTGTTTGTATTTACGAACGACATAAGTTAAGAATGGAAAAATTATTTACAAATTTAATTTGTGAGTTAGATGATAAATCAAGTGATGTGCGATTATGTAGTGTTTACAAAAGAAACAATTTTAAGAGTAAACAAAGGGAGTTATTAAAAAATTTTATTTATAAAACTAAAAGGCGTATTCCAAAGGTTTTAGATTATGGGAGAGTTATAAAAGAATATTCAGAAGACATATTTTTTGACCATTTCCACATAAGTTTAAAAAATATGAGAAAAAAAATACATTTATGTACTTACTTTTCCGTTGCATCAACAATTTTTTTGATTAGTATTTGCAGTCGTTTGCGCCTAATAAACTGCCGTGTTGCATTTTCGACCGTGTTACATTTGCAGTGTTGCCTCTGTTTGCATTTTTGAACATACTGCGCATAATATGCAGCGCAGTGCTGCATTTACGAACAGGCCCGCAATTTTATAAAAACGTTAAATTTTGTACAATAACACAGCGATTCAATAATTAAAATATATAAGAATGTGTGTTAAGTACAGAAAGAAAAAAAAAAAACAAGAACATAAGATGTAGTTCCTCTGCGAAGATTTCTCCGCGCCGAAGTAGATATTTTAATTTTTTTCTTATATCACTGTAGCACTGTTGGTAGAGAAAAACAATATTTTCGACCCGCAATAAATTTAAAAAAAGTCACAGTTCATTAAAAAAAGATGAACAAAATGAAAAAAAGTTATGTAGGGTCAAGTGGAACCCTTAATTGCGTTTTTTTAATTGCACATTTCTTGAAGCTATCAAACTGAAATGGAGACTCTCCGTCACTAAATTAACTTGCAAAAACGTAGCTACGCTTGCAATGCAGAATACACACAATCGTAAAAATTCCAATCGAAACGGAACGCAGAATATCGAAGTTTCCAAACGGAGAAATTTTCAATCCGAATCGAAATCCAGAATAGTGGTGAATATTTATTACTAGTTTTGATTAAAATCAAAATAAAACATATTTAATTTATTCATCATTTTATCGTTTGTTTAAAGTTTGGTTTAGCCTATACGAGTACATCATTCACTTTAGTATACTCTTGCGACTCGAAAAAGGTTCTTGCGATTTACACTTTCTTGCGAGTTCAAGTCACATTCGCAAATGTTATTGTGAGTTCCAGAACATGCTCGGGGGATAAAAAAAATATTTTTCGAAAGTGAAAATGTCACGTCCCTATTAAATAACGGTGACTTTCTAAACGTATATTTACAATGTAGTAATACAGTATTAATACGGTGCTCACACTTTCATACATGATGAAAATAAAAACAACAAATTACTTTCATGAAATTATTAACAGCACTAGTAGCACATATTTTTCGAAGATCTTTTAGATCGGCTGTTTGTTGAAATCGTCAGTACAAAAGAAGGCAAATTTAACAAAATCTTAATGCATTTTTTAAATTTCATATTTTTAATAAGAATTGGTAAAAAAAGTATTATTAGCTGGGATTCAAAATAAAGAAAAACATATCAAATTTATTTTATTTATCATTTCACCAAATTTCTTGCGTTTGCGATTTCCATCACTCCTTTCTTTCGAGTTCAAGTCACAATCGCAAATATTAGGCGATTGTCATCACATGCCTGATATTCATACGCGGAAGCTTTTCAACTAAAATTTATTGGATGCGTAGTAACAAAATACACCGTCAAAATATTAAGGCTTGCAGTTACGAATTGGTTGCCATGTATTGTTAAAAATGCAACATGCGCTTAGGAAATCGCCTTACTCAGCAAATAGTTGTTCTATGTCCAATTGATTGGAAGAATCCCATAATAAACCGTTTTTTAATGCATTATTTTTGATTGCATTTTTTATTCATGTTTGTTTTTTTTGGCAAATCCTTAAGCAGAATGCGTAAGTTTTAAGAGTAAAAGTTTGGCATTTTACAAATCACATGCGATTTGATAATCGCACATCAGAACATGCCCGTAAATCGAATATAAAACGGTAACAATAAATTTCTACACAACTTTATTATAATATAATGTCGGTACATATATGTATGTAATTTTGTGCGTTTAGAGATGAAATAATTTTGGGTTTAAATAAATTTGCTTAGATATGGATAAAAGAAAATTATTTGTGTGATCAAAGAAAATTTTAATAAAAATGTGAGACACTCTAAATTCTACTTCAAAATGAAATTCATTTTGAATCAGCATATATACGCGCAGCCACATCATTCGCAGAGTCATGACCATAATCCTATATTGTTATATATTACTTGTTACTCAAACGTAATAATTAAAAAAATGCATTTTCGGTGTTAATGATGCAAAATTGTTCGATGTCATCAAATTCATCTTTCCCATTTTTACTTTCCACGTTAATAATATACCGGTTTTTTTGTAGATAGTAAGAACTAATTAATAACTTCAAGCGCTTTTATTTTGAAATTACGCCGAGTAGATGAGCGATATATTCAAAATTCTGTGAGCATCAGGTTATGGGTTAACATAAACTATAAAGAGATATACAGGATAAATGGGTAAATACACCTCCCAATATTACTGAATGCCTAGGCCACTTAATGTAAAGACAAAAAACTGTGTTAGATGCTTGTGGTCGTCACACCAAAAGTACTAATTTTTATGCTAGTACTTATTCCTTAACTTTTTTGATATAAAAAATGCAAGTTTATTATGTTGTTATATTTTTTTGCATTCAACTTTAGTTGTTAAATGAAATTAATTCTTTAAAAGAAAGCTAAAGAGAAAAAAGTATTAATCATCAGCTGGTTCATGAAATCCGACACGGATTTGACTACTGACAGAATTCAAATCCAATTCCTTTTTGGAGTGGGTAAAAATACACTGTTCGAACAAATTTATATTTAACAGAAATTAAACAAGTTTGTCAGAGATATATTTTTTGCAGTGACCGTGTTTGAGTACAGACGTACGTCATATCAAACGCATAACAAATATATATATTTTTTTCAAGTATTCAATTGAACAGTGAACAGTTAGTAACAACAAAAAATAAAAACAATATAATATATTGTATGAGTGTATGAGCGCACCAAATATTAATGAAACAAATACAAAAGGTAATAAGAACAATGCTTATTACTCTTTTACTTACACAAATGCTAATAATGCAATAAACAATACAAATAATAAAAAAAGATGACAGTGCTTTTTTAGCCGCCAGGCCAATTGACCGAACGCGTTCTTTATCCGGAAATATAAACTTATCTTCACAAATAACAACACCAGAAGAAATTACAATTCAACCAAAAAACAATTCAGGTACCATTTCAAAAATAGTACAACAAGCCAACGAAACAGGCAATTTAAAAATCCCGTAAAAAAGTGCAAACAGGTATGGATCGTTATATAACCATAACCAAAAAGGCCAGTCCTAAGTCTTCGCAGCAAGAGCGCATTGCTAAACAATATAAAAGCTCCCAAAGTACTGTAATGCCGGTAAGCGAAAACAGATTCTCTACTTGCTACAGCGGATGATGAAGCTGAACCCGCTGTCAGGGAACAAAAACCTCCCCCGATTTACTTGCGCGAACAAACATCTAACGAAATTGTTAACATTGTGCATTTTTATTATTTGAAAAAAGATATTTGATTGTGTTAATTTATTAAAATGTCTAGTTCACGTTTTTTGACTTTGGAAGAACTTGTAAATGATGTTCTTAACGAGAGTTCTGGTGGAGAAGATGGAGATTTATCAGATGTCTCTGATATTTCGAATATATCTGATGACGAGTTGGAAGATCAGGAAAGTAGCTCTGATGATGACGAAATTCACAACGCAAGTTCTGATCCATCATCTATAGCCAAAGATGGAACTTCTTGGCAAAGAGAGCCTTGCTCAACTGGAAGATTGGGAACGGAAAATATCATCAATATGCGCCCAGGTAAATAAAAAGTAATTTGAAAAAAGAACAAATATGAGACCAATGCTTTTAGGTGTTACAAGATTTGCTTCAAGTCGTGTTTGTATTATTCGGGACTCCTTTTTATTATATATTTCGCCACAAGTAACAAAAATTATAATCGAAAACACTAACAATTATGGAAAACATCTCAACGGTGTCAACCATATTGATGTAGATGAAGAATCCTTTATGCTTATTTGGCTGTTTTATTATTGGGCGGAGTGTACAAGTAAATAAAAATAATAGCTTTTCAAAAGAAAATGTAAATATATCTTTTGCATTATAGATCCAAAAATGAGACCTTACATGATATGTTTGATGAATATTATGGACGGCCCATATTTCGTTCAATAATGTCTGAAAGATCATTTTTGAACATTCACAAAATCATACGGTTTGATAACGTTTTAGACAGGCGTGCTCAGAAAAGTTTGGATAAGTTTGCGCCAATAAGGAACATTTGGGACAAATGGTCTGAAAGTCTATCACAGTTTTATAACCCAAATGACTGCGTGACTGTAGATGAGCAACTTTTAGGTTTTCATGGGCGCTGTAAGTTTCGACAGTATATACCATCAAAACCAGAGCGGTATGGCCTAAAGTTCTGGCTGCTTGCTCAAAAACTTTTGCAACGAAATTTTACAATGGTTGGAACAATGCGGAAAAATAAAAGATCAATTCCTCCAAAGTTGTTAGTATGCAAAAAAGTACCAAGATATGAGTCATCATTCGCTTTTAACCCTAATACAACTCTTGTTAGTTATATAAGCCACAAAGCCAAATGCACAATTGCAATGAGCACAATGCATCATGATCAAAAAGTTTTGAACGGTCCAAAGAAACTACCCGAAATAATATCGTTTTATAACTCCACTAAAAGAGGAGTTTTGACACCGTTGACAAAATGTAAAGTAGTTACAGCTGCAAACGTAAAAACAATCGCTGGACAATGGCTGTTTTTTCGAACATAATTGATGTTTCTGCTTTAAACGCCTATATTATTTATAACGAAGTAGACACAAATTGGAAAACTACTCAGAAACATACAAAACGTAAGTGTTTTCTTCATGAGTTGGCAATCTCACTCGCAAAGCCATATATGGAAAAACATAAAAACCTTCCTTGAAGTGAATTTTCTTTGGTCTTTGGTCCTTCTAAAACAAGAAAAGTTAATGATTCTGCAAAAAAAGAAACGTGCAAGATGCCAAAAGTGTTACACTTCGGGCGAAAACAAAAATAAATGGACGTCTTATTTCTGCGGCTTGTGCAAAAAGCCATGCTGCAATGAGAAGCACTCTAAAAGTATTTGCGCAGATTGCATTAGTAGTCCATAAATTAAAATTGTATTAAATATTGTATAATTTAAACAGTCTCAATAAAAACAAATAAAAAACAAACATTTGTACTTTTTTAAGAGTTGTTTTCTTTCGTTGTTCAGTGTGTATCAAATATGATACAAAGGAAGAATTATGAATTTTTTTTGAAGCTCAATCTACGGTTAACGCATCGCAGCTTAAATCAAAAAACTCGGTTCATCCTATATATAATTTGCGCTACCTTTCGAAGAGAATAATAACGGTGGAAGAGCCTCTAAAACGTAGCGGTCCCCGTCAGTGTACTAATTGCCAGGAATTCGGACACACGAAAACCTACTGGAAACTACCATCCGTATGCGTTGTTTGCGGTGATGCGCACCGGACTTTGGAATGCATTTACCTAATGCGAATGCCAAAAGTTCTTATGCGCATAACATTCATATGCCTACGTCCTCAAAGAGGGTGCACAGACACCCCTCACTACCAATTCGAGCTCAATCGATAATTTAATACAAACAATGAATAATTTCATGACAACTATGCAGGGTATGTTTCAGGAAATGATGCGAACCCAAAAGTTTTTCTAAGCAAAAAATGAACCAGTTAAAAATATGCTTTTGGAATGCTAACGGGCTCTCCCAACATAAATATGAAGTAGAACACTTCCTGCTAGCACATGATATAGACATACTGTTAGTTTCTGAAACTCACTTCACTATAAAAAACTGCTTTAGAATTGATGGGTTTTTTATATGATACCAAACACCCAAGCGAAAGGGCATGTGGTGGGACTGCCATTATAGTCCGAAAAAACGTAAGGCATTTTCCATTGCCTGAATTCAGGGAAGACCTTATGCAAGCCACGACTATAAATCTTACTGATTTTAAAATTGTAGTCTCGTCAGTGTATTCCCCGCCTAAGCATAAAATTGAACACAATGAATATGTCAGGTTCTTTGCTACGCTAGGACAAAAATTTATTGCCGCTGGTGATTACAATGCAAAGCATACATATTGGGGATCCAGACTCCTTAGTCCTAGAGGTAGGCAGTTGTATTTTACAGTTCAATCAAACAAGCTGGACGTCGTATCTGTCGGTAAACCAACCTATTGGCCCACAGACTTTAATAAGTTGCCAGACCTTATTGATTTTGCTGTAGTAAAAAACATCAAACGCAACCAACTCTTAGTTAGTTCATCCTATGATATATCTTCTGCTCATTCACCTACAATAGTTATTTTAAACGACAGTTTTGTCACTGCATCTAAAACCCTTAGTTTCTACCTGAACAGAAACACGAATTGGTTAAAATATAAAATGTATGTGAGCTCTCATTTATCTTTGAACATCCCACTGAGAAATCCAGCTGATATTCAGCCAGTTATAGATCATTTTACAGACGTCGTGACTGCCGCAGCCATAGCTGCAACGCCAACAAAGCCATCAGCTAAAATAATATCGTACCAGGCAACAGCAGATATTCAGATTCTCGTCATTGAAAAAAGAAGACTAAGAAGACAATGGCAAAATAGTCGTTCTCCACACATAAAAATCCAAATGAATTTATGCCAAAAAAAAACTTACGCAGTAAATTGAGACAGAAACACGAATTCGCTATCGACAACTTTTTAAAAAACTTGGATCCAATGAAAAACACGAATTATAGTCTGTGGAAAGCTGTAAAGCACTTACAATGTCCTATTGCTTACGAATCCCCACTAAGACTTGAAGACCGTACTTGGGATAAAAACTCAAGTGAAAAGGCAAATGCGTTCGCAAATCACCTAGAGAAGGTTTTCGCACCACATGATATAAGTAATTCCACTATTCCATTTCTTAGTGACACCGTGAATGATTCTAGGAAATTTCGGTTGTCTTCTTTAAAATCGACAATTAAAAATACGGATATGAAGAAATCACCTGGACCTGATCGTATAACAGGATCAATGATAAAAAAAACTTACCTAATTCAGCTGTAAGAATTTTACTTTACATATTTAATGCCATGTTGCGCGTCGACTTCTTCCCATGCTCTTGGAAGATGTCTGAAATTGTTGTGATCCCGAAACCAGGAAAGGACTCAAGCCAGATTACATCCTATAGGCCTGTTAGCCTACTGTCAATTTTGTCAAAGATATTTGAAAAATTATTCGTCTCGAGTATACCTCGTTTTCTAAGTGAACAAAACGTTATCCCAGACCATCTGTTTGGTTTTCGAGAAGGGCCTAGTACTATTGAGCAATCGTTACCATTATTAGATCGCCTTTTGAACGAAAGCAATACTGTTCAGCTTTATTTATAGACATTTCCCAAGCATTTGATAAAGTCTGCCATGATGGGCTATTTACTAAAATAGCTCGGCTTCTTCCTGAAAGCACCCACAAGCTTATAAAAAGCTATTTGTCAGATAGAACTTTTAAAGTAAGGTCAAAGGATCAGCTTTCAAGAAATGGGAAAATCAGTGCAGGAGTACCTCAAGGTAGTATGCTGGGGCCGCTATTATATATTGTCTATACAGCGGGTATGCCGACAAGCCCACATACATATACATCAACCTTTGCAGACGACACTGCAATTATAAGTGTCAGTAATGATCCAATGGATGCATCTGAAAAACTGCAGTCCCATATTCATATGCTAGAAGACTGGCTAAAACAGTGGAGAATGAAGGTAAATCCATCGAAATGTGCTCATGTAACGTTTTCCCTTAGAAGGCAAAATTGTCCACCAATCACAATAACTAATACCACGGGTTCCAGCGGAAACGCACGTTAAATATTTAGGTATCCACCTAGATCGGCGCCTAACTTGGTCCCGTCACATTGAGGCAAAATAATCGTCCATAAAGCTTCGAACAAATCAACTGCATTGGCTAATAAGTCGTAACTCAACTTTGGCTTTGGAGTATAAAGTCCTTTTATACAAATCCGTTATAAAGCCAATATGGTCATATGGTATTTAGCTGTGTGGTACTGCCTGTGCATCAAACATCCAGAAATTACACAGAAGACAGTCTAGGATTTTACGTCATATCGTATGCGCCCCCTGGTACATAAGAAATGAAAACATACATAGGGATCTCAAAGTTCCCACTATCCACGAAGAAGTTAAAACATACACGTCCAAATACGTGAACAAACTAGTCGCACATCCCAACACTCTAGCACGCAATTTATTGCAATTTGACGACCACCAGAGACTAAAAAGAACTGACACATTGAGCCTGGCGAGGCGGCTCTCTCTACACAATAGAAGATAGATTTTTAAGATTTGAATACAAAAAATTAGTTATTACATTGGTAATAACTAGTAAATAATAATTTAGAAATAAGATTTGAATACTTATTGTGAATTTCTTTTAATAGAAAGATTCAATAAAATAAAATATAATAAAAAAAAAAATATTTTTTGTACTCTTAATAGGAACTGGATTTGAATTCCTATTTCCAATCCAATCCATGCCGGATTTCATGAACGGGCTAAAAAAAATTTAGTATTGAAAAAAAATTTAAATTAAATATTAATTTGCAAATCACAGTAAATACCTAAAATAAAAAGCTACAAAAAGAAACATCATCATACCTGATTCTCTAAGCCAGTATAGATGGTGATCTCTAATTCAGTATGGATGGATGGTGTAAGCGAAGAAGCTGAGGCTAGTGATAAGTGGCTGGAATTAGCAGCACTTTAACGCAAGCGCTTAGCAACAACAAACGATCTATATAACAGCAGTAATATGTTTAAAATATTTAAAGATAATACCAACGATAATAAATGACGAGTGTTGATCGATATTTATACCCGATGTTAAAGTTATTAAAAGTAATTTTTTAAAGGCAATGAAGTCATGTATAAATCACTAAAAGACGGCAGAATCAGTAGATTCCTACAGAATAATATAAGTATCTTGATGATAAGTTAATAAAATTCCACATTTTTCAATTACGACAGGGATTTAGATAAAAGTTTTAAAAATTTTGCACTTTTCAAGGCAAGTAGAATTTATTAACAAGGAAATAGATAAATTAAGGCATAAATTGTTAAAAGCAGGATAAATAAAAATTCTAATATATTTTCTTTGTTGAGTATAGTAGTAATAATAAAGATATACAGTGTTGGAAAATATAATAGAAACGACAACTACTTGCACCTTTCATATCAAATTTTTAGCTTATAAGGTAATCATTTCACCAGATACATACTGTATTAGACTCTTTGATAACGGTACTTTATTTTGAGTTTGCTGTTTGGTACATGATCGCAAAAATTTAAGATTAGTATTCTTCTAGTGCAGTGGCCACGCGTTTTGGTTGAAAAAAAAAAAAAATAGAAACGCTGCGGAAACTGCTAATAATTCCGCTCTAAATTAATAAAATATTATTATTTAAAAAGTGTTTGATACTTTGTGGGAGAAGTACGTAAAAAAAGTGAAACTGGTGTAAATATTTACATATTTGATTAATATCTAGTTCAAGATGGGTCGTGGTACAAATTGTACAGTTCAGGAAAGGGAAATTATAAAAAAAATTAAAAAATTATGGCCTTTCCATGTCTCAGATTGCCGACTTCATGAACTGCTCGAAAAAAAATGTGTTTTCTGCGGTTCATTTTAAACCTACGGAGGAAAAACGAGGACGAAAACGCGCAACATCAAAAAAGTTTGACCAATTGCTTGCTTATACGAGTAAAAAAAAATCCATTTTTATCCTCACAAGACCTGAAAAATTCCTTAAAAGCACCAGTAAGCCGTCGAACAATCCGAAATAGATTGATATCTGCGGGTTTGAAGGCATATAGTGCAAGGAAAGTACCATACCTTAGCCAAAACAACATACACTGCAGGTTATCGTTTGCAAGGAAACACGTAATGCGTACAAATTGGAAAAACGTATTATGGTCTGACGAGACAAAGGTTAATTTGTTTGGGTCTGATGGCAAGGTGCATGTAAGACGCCCTAAAAACACTCCCTATGATCCAAAGCACACGTTAAAGACTGTTAAGCATGGGGGTGGGAATATAATGCTCTGGGGATGCTTTTCATCGTCAGGCGTTGGTCCGTTATTCTGGGTAAAGGATAAGATGTGCGCTGTCGACTATACAAACATATTACAGAAAGTCATGCTTCCATATGCCGAGGAAGAAATGGCCTTTGAAGTGGGCGTTTCAGCAGGACAACGACCCCAAACACTCATCTAAGCTGGCAAAGAAATGGTTCCACGACAACAATGTCAGCCTGTTGGAATGGCCGTCACAGTCCCCGGACTTAAACCCCATTGAGCACCTTCGGGGCATTCTGAAAAAGAAAATAGCTGGATATAAGCCAAAAAATAAATCAGATTTGTGGGACAAAGTACAGGCCGAATGGTACAATATAGACCCATTAATTTGTGCCAGGCTGGTAGACTCAATGGGCCGGCGTTGTACCGAAGTCCTTAAAACCAAGGGTGGAACAACCAAATATTAATTTCAATTTAATTTTAACATTGTATTTATTGTTTTAAAGAAAAAAGTTTATGTTAATTAGTTTTAAGTTTGTTGTTTCTATTATTTTTTCCAAGGGCAATGAAATGAATGCCGTTATATGTTCTGTTACATAAATGCAGCTGAGCTGATTTTTTCTCTTTTTTATATAAGTATAAATAAGTTCCATTATAAAAAAAATATAAACTCCTAAATAAATTTTTTTACAAGAAATATTCTGGAAAGAAAGAAAACTCCACATCGTTTCTATTATATTTTCCAACACTGTATTTAACATAAAATTTCTCTTTAATATTGTGGTTCAAATAGAACCACCCTACTTAAATATAACAAAATTCTATAATGCCAGTAGTTTGGCCACATTAAATCGTACTGTAGAGATATTTAGAAGTGTCAAATGCGGCTTAAATCATCCTATAACTCAGCGTACAAAAGATGAAAAGCCTCCCCCACAATGCTCCAAATGTTTGCAAGCTCAGACTACTAGCTATAAAGGATGTGCAATTAATAAGGAACTTCTAAAAGATAGACATTCATAAAATTGACTATACTAATAATGAGAATTTGATGTCAATGCTTATAACTTTTCAAAAATTAAGTTATAATGGGCATAGTTGAAACTCGAGGTAGAGTGCGCAAAACAAATTTCAAGATGAACCACCATATTGCCTTAATATCGCCGAACTTGCTAATATACGGCCATGTTCCGACACTCGCATCTCGCACAAAATTTGCGATTGTGATTTCGACTCGCATGGGAGGTGTTCTGTAATTCGCATTCGCCTAAAAATTAAAATTACTTAATAATTAAACTAAACTAGTTTTTAAAGAAAGTACAAAGTTATGAATAAATTAAATTAAGTGTTTTCTTTTTAATTTAGTGAAAACTAATGACATTTTGTAAAATTTTTTTCTAAAAACATGAAATTTAAAATCGTCTTTGCTTCTGCAACTTTTGCCTCTGTATTTCTTCTTTTGCACTGGCGGTTTCAATAAACAGCTGATACAAGTCATCTTCGAAAAATGTACGCAGCTAGTGATGTAATTAATTCAAATGAAATGCCCGGGTATTTTTTGTAATATCCTAGGTTCAGGTATACAGGAGTTTTCGTTTAAAACTTTTCAAAAGCAAATCGCAAGTAAAACGCGTGAGTTGCAGAACATGCAGAAATAAGTTTGTCGATTTGCTACTCGCATGCGATTTGACACTCTTGCGAATGTCAGAACATACCCGATAGTTAGTGATTCAATTATACGAAGACGTCTGTCTGTCTTTCAAACTAATCTGCATAGATGTAGAAAAGTTCTAAACTTGTGTAAAAAATAAAACTTTTTATATGAAATTTTTTAAAGCATTATTGAAAAAAGTGGCGTAGTGACGAAGCGAAGATTTTTTCCTTTTTAATAAAACCAAAATATAATACACGATGTTATTTGTGAGTCGCGCCCGCTAGATGATAGCAGACTTTTTATTGTCAGAAATTGAGTATATGGACTTGGACGATATGTGGTTCCGACAGGATGGTGCCACACAACCAACGAAACAATGGTTCTTTGGCGCGAGAAATTCAATGGCTGTGTAATCTTACGTTGTGGCGGTGTTAAGTGGCCGTCACGATCTTGTGTGATTTGACACCACTTTTTTCTTTGGGGATATTTAAAAGAAAAAGTGTACGTCAATAAGCCAAGAACAATTTCAAGAGCTAAAGGGTGAGATAATTCGGTATATTTACGACATTGAAACTCAATTATAAATTAAAATTATTGCAAAATATCGACCATCGAATAGAGGTATGAAATAAAAAATAGAATAGTAGAATTCATTTGAAATCTCTTCAGTTTACATTTTTAATGTTCTGCATTCTATTTTCTACATTTGAATTTCAATATTAAATTAAAATATTCAGGCACATCACAAATTCCGTTCGGAATTGAAATGATTCCGTAGTTACCATTCCGTTTGGAATGGTTTTAGCTTCTATAGATTTCGTTCGGATTCATTAAACCGAAAAAATACAAAATCACTTTTTATGTATTAAATATGGCAATATATCGACGAATGTACCAAAACAAAAAACCGCTAATTTTAAAGTCAACAAAAATTTTTAAAATATTTGTGTGGAAGTGCCAAAAATCAAAATACTAAAATAACAAATTCCGTTTAATTTTTTTCTTTTTTATAAAGCATTTAGAAAAATGTAAATCTTTTATCAAAGTTATATCAAAGTAA
The DNA here is from genome assembly GCA_963932375.1 of Phania funesta. Lineage (NCBI taxonomy): Eukaryota > Metazoa > Arthropoda > Insecta > Diptera > Tachinidae > Phania > Phania funesta. The sequence goes on along the minus strand of OZ010655.1, from coordinate 33,202,995 downwards.
ACTTATTTTGGACAGATAAAATAATAAAACAACATCCTTTAGTAATTAAAAGATGTTCTATGTAATTTATACACCTAGAAAATGCTTATAATATCAATTCCACATAGGAAATTTAAAGTGGTTTTATTCCGGAAAATTTTTTCGTTTTACGTTTTCTATAGAAGCAAAATACAGAATCAATTCCACTTCCAAACGGATAATTTTCCTTTTCCAAAACATCAAAAATAAAAACTACTTTTCAATTTCACTACTTTTCTAGAACACGCCGTGTGTTAATTTTTCTAGCTGTTAATGTTAATTCTTCTAGCTACTGTAGAATAATTTGTATTTCACATGTCAAAATGTTTTAATAAAAATATTTACTATTAGAATAGTTCTCGAAAGAAATTTTATTAAAAAAAAATTTACCCCCACCCAAATTCTTGAATTCTCAAACTGCTCATACAGAAGCGCAATATCACACACACACACACACACACACACACACACACACACACACGCACGCATACATATACATATAATATAAAATTTTAACAAATCCCCCTCCAATTAGTTCATAATAGAAACAAAGATTTGTATTATTTATTTTAAATACTCGTAATTTTGAGTACATTATGTAATTTCCTTTAATATAAATATTTTATTTATAACTAAGACATGGTTATAAGTTATGTCTACCAATTAAAATTAATATTTTACAGCAATCATGGTGTTCTTAAAAAGTACACAACACAGTCCAAAAAACATAATAAAGAGAAATAAATTCTTAACACAATCTCAGGGCAAGGCATGATGCACAAGAATCAAGTGTTATTAATTATATCCAATTGTTTTTCTTTGTTCAAGTTTTGGGTTTTCAGAATACTTATTACTAAGAGATTTAAAATGTTATTGATAAGTTGAGTTATTTTATACACGTTATGTGCATTTTATTTTTTGGGAAATTATATTTTAGTTGATTTCTAAGAATATTAATGAAAACCTTAATTTAGATTTTTCCTTCTATTGGTGTTGGTATGGAACAACTCTTATTACGTGGGACGCAAAAGAAGAGTACAATTGAAGTCTACTATAAATCTTGATAAAAAGTTGACAAGACGTAAAACTTGATTTTGATGCTTTTCTACATGTTAAATAATACAGCGGGGGCGATAAAGCAATCACCAACCTTCAATGGGGATTATATATTTGAAATTCCCAATTAAAGAAAAAAAGTAAAATATCCTAAATACTAAAATACTATTAATAATGTTTTAAGCAAAAATCTTTGCGAAAGTGAACTGTTGCTCACTTGTTTATTCCACAACCACTACCTAACATCCAGAATGCATCACCCTACCATTCATTAAGACTTTTCCTGGGTTGTTGGCAGTAGAAGAAATATGTAATTGGTATTAAGATTGGTGAAATAATTTAGTGAATGTTGAATGTGTTTTTATATTTCAAATTGCAAGTAGTCAACGTTCTTAACATCAAGATGTAACCAAAAAAATGGATTGTTAATGTTGTTAATGGTTGTATTGCTTGTGTATTTCCATTATTTTAACATCTGGGGTTCATTGATAATTTCATCTCAGAAACGTCTTCGGCGCTCCCATGGGTTGTTGTTACCACCACCATTATTATTATTATTATTATTGTTTCCACCTCGTTGATTGCCACCACGATTGCCATCAGGACCACTTTGGTTTTGGTTACCACCGAAATCAAATCCGAAATCCTATATGGAGGATGCAAATTTAAAGTTTGGTTTGATGTTGTAAAAAATATACAGTTATTTTTATTGCATAATTATCAAAATGAAGTCGAAATCATAATAAAAATGGAATTAAAAAACTAAATATTTATAAACAATAAGTTGAAATATGCCCTTTGTCATTACCTTTATAAAGGAAGAAACTTCAAGCCTTTCATATAGGAGTTTATAAATGTGAGGAGAAAATTTTAGGGAATTGTATTAATACCAAACAAATACTTGAAAATGTTAACCCAATTCAAAATGCTTATTGTTCGGTCAAATAACTAAAAAATCAGTATACAGACCAAAGTTTAGTACAAATAATTTCCCAAATAAAACAAAAAGACTCGCTCAATGATTAAAAAATCATTTATATGCACAAAATTTCTGCAAAGCTACGTTTAGCTTCACTATAATCCCAGTATTTTTATATATTAAATGCAAATTATATAAGTGTGTAAATTTTCGATAGAGAAATAATTTTCCACAAGTATTTATATTATATTGTAAAATGTTTTGCAAGATGTGAAAATAAAACCGAAGTTAACTGGAGCATATAAGAAAATACACCTTTAACTTTAAGCTTTATTTTTAGCGTTGCGTTTAATAAATTTAAAAATTGCTATATACAGTAGGTGGATTCATTACCGTACATAGTAATTATATAGAACTATAAAATATTAAGATCAAAATTATTTAGTCATCTTCTTCCAAACAACACATTATTAAAATCATGAAATAATGTAATTTTTGGTCAATATAATAAAACGATTTTCCAGTAAATATTTACAAATACACAGACAATAGCAGCGTCAATTCTGAAATGCTTTCTACCCAGCCGCTTGCAAAATTGTTTCCAAATAATTTAATTTTTAGATGTTTGTTTTACAAACATGCGCTCTGCCTTAAACAAATTTAATAACTTAATTATGTATATCTCCTAACCGAAAACCCATGATACATTTCCCAACCCTATTCGATGAAGAAAACGAACGCATGTATATTTAAAGTGCAAAAGAAAACTCCTTCCTAGAATAATGCATAGAATCATATAAATCATTTCAAGACATTTGCATTTATAAATAAGCGCTTTGCATGAACACACCAATTACTAGCGTGCATTTATTCAATCCTAATAATTAGCCGAATCCCCCTTAAACCCCGAATGGTTTAGAACAATTATAACAAAGAATAATTCGTAACAATATATTGGTTTAACATTTGATGCAAAATGTGTTAAAATATATATTCGATATTTAAGTATGCAGCTTTATCAATTTTTTAAGTAGTCATCCACCCCAATTACCCAAGGCAAAGAAATACCAATAAAACATTTCGAAGAGTCAAATATTTTCAAGTTTTAATATTTCTGTTAGTACAATACAATTTCCATTCAACTATATATCGGAATAGTCAAGAAAGCGCAAAAGTAGTTGTGGTGGGCATGACTTCTAAACAGTCAGAATCATAATTACCACACACCAATGTTGTATAATTTTATTAATATTCTTCACCTACGATCGAAAATTAAATCAATAAACTTTGGCTGGTGCTCACAATCAAACAAATTTTATTATTGGCCAAAATAATCAAATTCATTTAAACTGTCGTAATATGTGGATGCAACATTTATGGCCAAAATGTTAATCCAAACGGTAATACTTAAGAACAAACTTATTGATTTAACTTGGTTCAGTTGTTGTAACAGAAAAATGACAAACTACTATTCTTCATATTAAGTCAAATAGAGTTTGCGGAAATTTTGTAACCGTTTGTTTCTGATAAACGGCATGTACATTTATTACACATGTAATGGCAAACAAAAAATAAATTAGTTATAAAAATTTGTATAAAAATATTATTATAAATTTGAAAAATCACGCACAATTTTTTAAGTTTTGATTTTGTTTGTAAAAAATAATTTTTAAGTTTAATATGAATTTTGTATGAAATTAATAGGCGACGGAATTTATTAAAAATAACAGTGCAAGATATACGACTAGTCGGTAAATTCTCAGTTTACAAATTGTAATCAGGATGAAGGTTTAAGATATTATTTATATGACAACATATAATATACAATATCAATGTTTTTTTTAATAATTCAATGCTTAAGCGCAAATGTTTTCAGGCTCAAATTCTTGCCTGAAGATAGACATCTAAACATATATATATTTGTAATTTTGAATATCATAACCGACTTTTTGAAAATCTTGTTTGCATTATTGCCTAATGAACATATTAAAAAATGAACGTACCTGTTGGTTGTTAGGTCCGCTAGGACCGTTATTGCCGCCACTGCCAGCATTGCCTGCGGGAATATTATTTATTTTAAAATTCAAATATAGCAAGAACATTTTGTGACAGTTTTATGCAGTTTAAAATTTGTGTTTAAATAAATCTGAGATGTTTTAATGGTGAAACTTACCGCGAAAATCAAATGGCGAGTTGTTACCAGCGCCAAAGTTATCAAAATTAGTACAATTTCCACTAAACCCACCCTCTTGTTGGTCTAACAGAGAATTCAATTGTTGGGCTTGCATAAACAAAGTATTTTCTTGCTGCCGGCGTCGCATTTCCTCTTCTTGGCGCAACATACGTGATTGCATTTCACTTTGTTGGCGACGCATTTGGTCTTCATCACGCTTTCGTAATTCTTCAGCTTGCTTTTCACGCATTTCCCACTCCATTTTTTTGCGTTCATTGTCAGATTCCCGCTTACGTAGTTCTAAAATTCAATACTAAATTAATTAAAAAAAAAAAAAAAAACAAGTCGTTTTAGAAACAAACTCACCTTGTCTTAAAAGCTCTGTCTCGTGCTCATAGCGAGCATATTCCATTTGTGCTTCTAGTTTTTCTTCTTCCATTTTTAATTCGCGTTTTAACGCCTCCTGTTTTGTTTTGAACAACTCGTGTAACTGCTTCCATCTGGTTCCATATTCATGCTCAAAACTGCCGACTTCCGCAAAACGCGGACCAACGCCGCGTTCATGGTTGAATTCTGGCAACTTCTTATTCAACGACTTATCTGGTAAACCGTCGGTATCTTCATTGGCTTCAAAGGGTTCAACCACAGATGGTCTAAGAGATGCAGTGAGGAAAAAACATTTTTCGTTGCAGAAACGCAAGCATATGTTAGCTGAAGATTTTTTGGCAAATTCAACAATACCCTCCCCTGTGGATTTCCCACGATCATCAACATTTACACTGGCCCTCTCAACTGGTCCAAAAACTTCGAATGATTTGTACAACAACTCATTAGATACAAATGGTGTGAGGTTACTAACACGTAAAATAGTGGCATTTGGAGCATAGCGAACACGTAACATTCGTCCCTTGCGCATGGTACCATCTAACTCGCGCTTCGCACGCTCCGCATTTGCATGGAAATCCATTTTAAGGAAAGCGAAGTTCTTTTCAGGATTACTAAATACTTCCCCAATTTCACCAAATGGCTTGAAAAGTTCGCGCAAATCCTCCTCAGTAACATCGTTTGTCAGATTACCAACGTAAAGGCGGTTACGTCCGGAAAATTTTGTTTCTTCGGTATTCTCCATTGGTGGTAGCTCGTGAGTGGGTCCAGAAATTGCACGCAAACGTTGGCTTATGAAGAACTCGTCATTACGTCCAACTCCACCACGGTTACCATCCCCTCCCCCTCTATGACCATCACGACCTCCTCCACGAGGGCCATCATAATTGCGATCTCGTTTTTGGCCTCGATCACGATCGCGGTGGTCCCGATTACCACCGCCGCTACCACCTCCCATTCCACCACCACCTCCTTGTTTATTCATATTGTTAAAATTTTGATTCTGCTGATTTTGTTGCGGCTGTTGTTGTTGTTGTGGGTTAATTTGAGGAGCATTTTTTGTGTCGCCAATAGCAGTGGCCTCTGGTTTAACTGCAACATCAGGTTTAACTTCTGATTCTGGTTGTTGATCAGGTTGCTGTTGATTTTGCTTGAAAAAATAAAAAAACTTTGTTGTATTTTTGAGCATTTAAAAAAAACTACTCAATTGCAACTTTTTAGATGAACTTATGATGGTAAACACGAGTCTCGTTATCCTCACAAACGCTTAATTTATAAAAATTTAATAACAAAATTTTTATCTGCATATAATTTTTATTTTTACGCTTGCACTTTTCTATTTGTATTTTAATTTCAATACTAAAAAGCCTATAGGGCTAGAATGTACAAATACAAATTGCTTGGTCTAAAATATACCAGTGTATAAAAGCCAATTATATAGTCTTTAAGAAAATTTGTATTCCTTGCAGTGTTATAAAGCCGTAAAAACACCACCAAAAACAAAGCCAATATGGATTTATTGTCATGAAAGAAATTAAATAAGATATACATAATCAAATAAAAACACATACATAATTAAAAATTATACACATGAAAATAATGCATAAAATCTGCTCTTTATTTCGATCACTAAAATCGATATTTCTTGCTATTCTCAATTCTTTTTGTTTTTATTGCATGTTATGTTTTAGTACTGTAATTGGGTTACAGCGTTGCCACTCAAAAATTTTCTATCCGACCAAATTTGTCTATAAAGCCGACCAAAATCCTTTCAAACCGACCATTTTTTTAAATATTAAAAAACAATTATATCCATACTATGTTTGTATTTTTTAAATAAAATTTGATTTTTATTCAATAAAGTGTTTAATAATAATAAAAAAACGATAAAAATAAATTCAGAGTTAAAAAGTGCAATTATAATTAAGTTATTTGTGGGACTTTATTCAAATTGAATTGCAGAATAATTAATGACACGAACTCAGAACTAGAGTGCCCAATCGATTAATCATTGCTCGAATAATGGAAGAGTAAGTAAAAGCACCCAATTTCGATTAATGAATAGCTCGAATAATTTACGTCGGTTCATCGCTTAAAGTTCATTTCATTGTAAATTCTTCTATTTTCACTAAAATATTCAACTTTTCGTTAGACGAGAAAGAGCACCGTCAATCATCTTTATCAAATATGATTCAAAATTTTCACCGCGTTCATAAACGGGAAAACTATATGCGTTTTTGTTTTTTTAATTCGAAGTGAATTAAAGTTCTTAATACAATTACTTTTAATTCAACAACTAAATTGTTTTCAACGATTATGTGTTAAGTAATTGGTTAGAAAAAAATAACCAAAATGAAAAATATATACACATGTACACATTGAAAAAAAATTAACCAATTTGGTTAATATTAAGCAAAACGGCAACCCTGGGTGGCATACACAGCCAATGCAAGAAAACAACAAAAAATTCCTTTTATTCTCCTTGCAAATGGGATCACCCTTTTTTTTATAGCTTTTTACACACATTTGACATCTGCTTTGGTTGTTTTTCGTTGCTGAAAAGAAAATAGTGTTGCCAAAAAATGAAAAATTCAATGTCCAATGTCTTAAAATTAATATGGTAGATTTTCTCAAACCGACCAAAATAAAGTTTAGCCGACCATCCGACCAAAATCATTACTGTCCGACCATTTTGGTCGGAAAAGACCAACAGTGGCAACGCTGTTGGGTTATGAAATTATTGAGACAGAGAGAGAGAGATAGAGATACAGAGACAGAGAGAGCGAGAGACCAACTAGGATTTTCTCAGCTATGTTTCTCTCACCGGATTTGCTAACAAAAGCGTTATTGCGTAATCACCAATGGGTCGGGCGCAAGCAAGGCATATTTAACTAGGTGGCATCACTACTGCAGGTGATTTTTTTCTTACATTTCATTTTTTCTTTGTTTACACTTTGTTAATGTCAAAGTGTTTGGTTTTGTTTACCAACAAACCTTTTTTCAACTTTTTTTACAGTAATCATTGATTTTACACAAACAAAGTTGCCTGCTGTTGTTGTATTTGTTGTCGTAACAATGCCACCTAGTTAAATATGCCTTGGGCGCAAGGCTTGTCTCCTCAATGGCATTTGAAACATTGAACTCGATAATTTAAAGCTTTTTTACATAGCAGGGCGTGCGAAAGGGTTAATGGAGGTTTTTTTTTCAATCGAACAGATTTCCTTGCACTTTAAAAGGATACCCCCCATAACGTCTATAGTAAGCCGTATAAAACAATGCTTCAATTTTATTTTTTAATCCATAATAGAAGAAATGGTAAAAGAGGAAGACTTCCCGGGAAACTGTTGTTCATAATTGGGCTGATAAGCCGAATCAAACTCATTTATCCTTTGTACATCATCCAACGTTCTATAGGGAACTTTTATTATGGGACACAATATTGTGTTGGCTGTATTTAAACAATTGTATTATTTCATTGGAGTTACCAGTTGCTAATGACACTGTTACTCGTAGTTAATATAAATAGATATAAAAATATGTATGTATGTACTTTTGTATTTGGTAATCAATTATTAATGGTTCACAGACTTGTATAAACAAATTCCTGGTGGTGCTACACAAAGGCGTAGCAAAAAATCAACAGTGAATTAAAATATTCAAAGAAAAGTTTTTTTATAAGACCTCAAAAAGCTAGAATATTTAATTAACAAATATAAAAAAAGATCGAAAAAGTTTATATGACCTTCGAATGTACAGTATATAACCTACACCTTGCGCTACGCTTGACGCGGAGTGTTGGTTTGGCTGTTTGCAAGAATAACAACTGAATGGTGGAAAACGTCTTTTCCATAAACGCTGGTAAAACAGAGCATTTGCAATTTTTAGATTCTATATCCAAACATTCAGTCTATCCAATGTCTACGAGATATTAATTTAATTCAACTTTAACAGCCGACTTGCATTATATAAAAAATTAATTCATAGTCTCTCAGTTTCTTTGCACATGTAGTTATTTTTAGACAAGTTGTCGGTACACACACTTGCGGTAGTGCACATTTTTTAACTTACTGATCCCCAAAGCTTGTATACACATGTGGACAGAAAAATAGGTGTAAGTTATAATTTTTTTTTTAAATTATCATAAATTGTAAAAGATAACTCACATAAAGAACATTATTTTTTGTACATCTGGTATCACTGTTTTAAAATGAAAATGGGGAATCCCAGCAATAAAAAAGCTTGTAGTAACAAATGCATATATGTTTATTTGAGTTAGTTGCTTTCTGACGTGGACAGTAAAATAGGTGCGTTTTGTTTAAAGTTCTGAAACTTAAATTTTCTTCTGATTTTTTATAGACAATAGTAAGTATTTAGTTAATTTATCTTAATTATGAATAAAAAAATAACAAAATTTAGTTGAAAACAATATTAGATGGGTCGTGGACGTCATTGCAGTGAAGAAGAAAGACGCCTAGTTCATCAGCTTCGGAAGAAAGGAAACACCTACAAATCTATTGCCGAAGGGTTGGGACGGTCTGAAAACTTCGTTACAAATGCTTTAAAACCAAAACAAAACATTGAAAGACGCGGCTCAATTAAAAAAACCTCTCCAGTTACCGATACTCGTATAGTAACTTTAGCTAAACGAGACCCTTTCATGTCATCTAAAGCAATTTCAAATGAAATTGGGAATGTTGTGTCATCCCGAACGGTCCGACGAAGATTGGTGACTGCAAAACTACCAGGTAGAATAGCTCGTAAAGTTCCTTTACTGAGACAAGCAAATTTGAAGAAGAGATTGAACTTTGCTGTGGCTCATAAAACGTGGTGTGGAGCAGAAGGTGAGAAAAAGTGGCGAAATATCCTTTGGACCGACGAAACCAAAATCAATTTGTTTGGCAATGATGCAGCAAGAAATGTACGTCGACCAAAAGGAAAAGAATTCAACATTAGATTTACCAAAAAAACGGTAAAACACGGAGGAGGAAATGTGATGGTATGGGGTTGCTTTTCTTGGGAGGGAGTAGGTCCTATACACCTTATTGAAAACACTATGGATAGATTTGTGTACAAAGGTTTATTGGAGACAGTAATGCTACCATATGCTGAGGATAATATGCCCCTAAATTGGAGATTTCAACAGGATAATGACCCAAAACATTCATCAAAATTGGTTAGTGAATGGTTCCGGGAGCATAAATTGAACGTTGTTGAGTGGCCTAGTCAGTCCCCCGACCTCAATCCTATTGAGAACCTTTGGGGTGAACTCAAGCGACGACTTTCAAAGCTTCCCTGCAGAAATAAAACAGAATTATGGGAAAATATTCAAAAAGAATGGTATAGTATCCCGGTAAAAACTTGTCGTAAGTTAATTTCATCCATGCCCAAGAGAATGGAAGCTGTCCTTAAAAATAATGGTGGATATTCCGGCTATTAACTGTTCGATATTATATTTTTTCAAAACACTAACTTTTATGAACAAATTGTTGAATTATTTTTAATTTTTTTCATATACACCTATTTCATTGTCCACATAAAAATAGACGAATTTGTTGAATTTATATTACTTTATGTTTTTTTTTAGTTCGATCTTAACACTAAACTAATTTTTTAATACTTGAAATATGTTTTGTTATTAAATTAATTTGAAATATGAAATAAAATAACAATAAAACTTAAAAACCACAGGGTTCTTGAAATAAAAAGTGCACACCTATTTTTCTGTCCACATGTGTATGTAATTTAGGAAGTTATTTAGAAACGGAATGGGCAAATATGAAAGGAAAGCTTACCAAATTTCTTACTGAACAATTTCTTATTGAAAACAAAAATTAACCCATAGGCAAACCTTTTATTATTTAAACAAAAACATTTTGGCCCTTATTTTATAAAACCCAAGGAAGCCAACGCTAAAATTTATATGGAATATAAAGAAAATTTTAAAATTTGTAAATTGTTTTTTTTTATATAAGTCTCGAGTTTTTGAAAAGGACATCATCGCTTCAATTTTATGGTGTTTTAATTTGTTTTTGTTTTTCATATAAATTCTTCCGCTGCCTTGCATTTTTAAAATAAAACCCTATATCTGTTATATACATAAAGAAAGGTTTCCAACCTAAAAACGTAAATAAAATTAATTTTTTTGCGGCTTAAGTTCGTTTTTGTTTAAAAAAAATTTATTATTAACAGGTTTACTTCCTGCTAGACTGTTTTTTGAAGACTTGCCGTTCAGGCAGCGTGGGCAGGGCCCCACGCTTCACATTTGTATATTGTTTCTGGCGTATGCCCTACAAAAATTAAAATAGCACAAAAATCATTATTATCAAGGAAAGGTTGTAAATGAAGGCATCAGCAGTAGTATGATGATGACTGACTGCATAATGAAGTTATTAAAATTCTTCATTACACAAGGATAATACCAAATGGCTTCAACGGAGAGTTTAGCAAGGGGCGTATACGCCCCAGAGATCGTGGTAATAGGATAATTTTTTTAAAATACTGAAAAAGTTAAGTATACACTAGCATTATGGAATGCTAATTTTTAGTGCCGCTACGCATCAACATTCTGCGTCCTACTAAGATAGGATTTATTGTAAACAAATTTTATTTCCTTTTTCTATTGGGAATTTTGTTAATTTTGGCTTACTTTCTTTTTTGCGTAGAAAATGTTCATTAACATAAATAGACAAAACTTTTTTGTTTAAATAAAAAAAGTTCTAAAAAAAAATTTTTTTGGGATATGGGTATTTCCCCAGAATGGTCTACCGAAGCCGAAAATTAAAATATCAATAAGCAAGTTTTTTTTTCCAACATAATATTTTGAAAATAAATAAATTTTTATAAACTACTGAAATTACAGCATATTTGTTTTTTTTTCTGCAATAAATTTGACTTCAAAGATGCAAATATGTTTTGGTTGCTCTCTGCTAGTTTTGTTGATCTTTTCTCTATTGTTTTTGTTAATTTTATGTTTATGTTTTGGTTGTTATTTTCTTATTAAGTTATTCTATTAAGAAGAAAGAAGTATTCTAAAATAGAAAGAGTCCAAACAAAGTTCGATTAGCGGTAAATTTTTATTTTCCTTTAATTGCTATTCCTATGTCGCGTTCTCGCACGTAAAACATCATTTGTTGTCGCCACTTTGCGGGCTTTGCATATAAGCTTCTTCAAATTTTAATTTAAATCAAAATCCGTGACCTTGATCTTATTACAAAGTTTCGTTACATTATAATCACTAAAACAATTTTTTTCGATAATCAAAGTTTGTCGCGTTATCGACCGTAAGTGCAATTGTTTACAAATGTATTTTTTTTACTATATTATATGCATAAACTTGTTTGTAGATGGGTAAAATAAGTGCTGAAAAGAGAAAGGAATCATGCAAAAGGTATTTAGAAAAACTAAAAAGTGATCCCATAAAGAATAAAGAGTATCATAATGAAGTAGCTGAGAGGATGAGAAAACATCGATTAAAGCTAAGAGAATTGGCACAAAGCAATAACAAATTACTAAAAGAAAAAAGAGAAAAAGACCGAATAAGGCAGAAAAAACTACGCGAAAAAAAAGCTGATGCTAGAGAAAAAGAAAAAGGGAGCCTCGACCCTTACACCTGTAAGCAAACATTTGGTAAAGCGGTGAAAAAGGCAGAAAATGCACTACCAAAGGATTTGTCGAGAAAAGTTAAAGTTATTGAAGCTTTATATAAGAAATATGTGCAACCATTAAGTGCATCAGAAGAGACTTCTAGCTGCAATCATGAAATGGAAGCAAAATTAAAAGTAGTGAAAGACTTTTATAGTCGTGAAGATATAAGCGTGCAGTCTGCAGGTAGAAAGGATACCATAATTGATAATGGAAATATTGTTGCCAAACGTTTTATGATTACAACGGTATCAGAGGCTTATGAAATTTATAAAAAAGAGTGTATTCATGACTTTGTTAGTAAAACATTATTTTTCAAAACTCGACCACGGTACATCCAGCTCTCGAGCGAAATGCCTCATAATATGTGCGTATGCATTTATCATGCTAATTTCTTCTTTCTATTAGAGGGCTGCGCTAAAGCAATAAAATCTTTTCCTACCAGTTCTGAAACCTTTTTACGATCTGTATGTTGCAATATTGACAATGAAAATTGTATGTTAGACAGTTGCGAAAATTGCACACAGGATGTGAAAGATGATATAGTTCCTCTTGAATATTTATCGAAAATGAACGAAATTGTCAAATGGCAACATTGGAGAAAAGTAGATAATAGAGTAATGTTGACCTATACTGTTGGCCCATTATCACAAATTATTTACGAACTTAATGTGCAGCTACCACTTTTCAAAAGACATTTCTTCGTTAAGCGCGCCCAGCAACATTATTTTGAAAGCGTAAAGAAAAATATAAAGCCCATGGATCTAGTTCTACAAATAGATTTTGCAGAAAATTATAGACTGATATGCCAAAATGAAGTACAAAGCGCGCACTTCAACTATAATCAAGTTGCGATTTTTACTTGCGTAGCATGGATGCTGGACAAAACGGAGTCATATGCTGTAATCAGTGATGATTTAAGTCACAGTAAATTCGACGTTTACATTTTTATAATGGAACTTATTAGGCGGATAAAAAATCAACATGGCAATTTTGAAAATATATTTTTGTTCTCTGACGGAAGTAGTTCCCAATTCAAAAATAAATACATAATTCATAGTTTGCCTAATTTTTTTACTGAATTTGGTTGCAAACTAATTGAATGGAATTATTTCGCAACGTCACATGGAAAAGGTGCAGTAGATGGAGTTGGAGCCGTTATTAAAAGAAAAATTTGGCAACTCACAAAAACACAAAATATTAATTTAAAAGATGCATTTTCCTTCTTCAAATGTGGACAAGAGCACATTATTGGCGTAAAACTAATGTATGTTGGCGTTGATAAAATAAAACAGACTTCAACATCTTTGGATAAACAATGGAAGGACTTACGAAGTATTCCCCACATCCGAAATTTGCATTCCATCAGTTGTGACGAAAATTTGCAATTAAAGGCATCACATACAGCATATTCTGTAAAGCACAATATTTTCTAATTTCATTCCATTCACTTATTCTCAATTTTTTTTTTTTTTTTTTTTTAATATTAGTGTTAACCTTAGGTATAAGGAATAAAATAAAATTTCATAAGCTCTAGCGATCTCTCCTTTTAATTTGTTTGTATGTAAATAAATAAACTTACACATATGTACATGTTTTATGTAACTAGTGCAATATTTTACAAAAATTATTGCAACTAACCGTTATAACAAACGTGACGGAAAAAAATGTCGCGTTATAAATGTCGCGTTATAAATCATACTTAAGCATAAAACTTATGATTCCATAGGACTTTTTTAAAAAAACTGGTATTGACTGATAGCTACATTCATCCATTCTTACATACAATTGAAATCTTTGAAATATATTCTTGCATTTCGCAGATATTTTCATTTTTCTAAATGAAGTCGTAAATGAGTTCCATTTTTTGTCGCGTTATCGATCAAATGTTTATTGCTAATATATTGAAATCTCGAAATTGAATGAAACTGTCTTTTGTATCTTATATAGTACTAATTAAGATCTATCAAAAAATAAAAAAAAAATTAATTAAAAAAAAATTTTCCTATTTTTTATTGCACTTCAAAGTTGTACGAATGTCGCGTTCGCGACCAGGGAAATACCCATATGTAATAGTTTCGTTAAAAAATTCGATAAGCTTCAAATGGCACCCATTTTGTCCCATTGCCGTTTCAAAATATGTACTGGAAATATTGCGAATTATATGCTCTATAGAGTAATTTGTAAGAACAGCATATTTTGTGCATGAATTCATTTATTTCATAATATATTAATATATGTATGTATGATATTGAGATAACGTTAAATATTTGTAAAAAAAGAAAAATTTAGGAACAAATAAATTCATGTTATGATAAAAAGCAAATTTTATTAATAATTTTGAAGAGTATGGTATTCTTCAAAATAGGTAGTTAAATGCAGTGGTACTTTCCATTCTTTGCACTGCCAGGTGGTGTCCTTTCTAATTTGCTTCTTAAAACCAACACGGCATTTCTTTTTAGGGCGTTCCTTACATTTGGTTGGTGGAATATATTCAGGGAAGTGTGCCCAGTTTTCCGCCTGTAAACGAATTGCAGGACATACGGGTTATTCCACTATGATATTCCAAAAATCTTCATTTAGGGCTTCATTAAAAATATCCAAAAGTTTAGAATTAGCACCTAGCCTTCGCAGACACAAAGGATTTATTCCAGTCACTTCACAAAAGTTTTTCATTAGGTAGATTGTATTTTTCTTCTCAAACCCATTGATGTAATTCCTCAGGAGAAGATTCATTAACACTGCTTGATAAGGATAAGTATCTTGTACGTCTTTTGCATCTTGGTTAAGTTCGCTATAGTTTTCATCATTTACACATTGAAATACACTGTAATCACTAAAAAATTCTTCGTCAGATTGACCTAAATCGCTTTTTTCAATTTGACTTGCGCTACCACTTTCAAGAAATATGTCGCTAATTTGTGACATTATGGGTCAGTATAGGTGCACTTTGATAATGAAATTTTTTTCCCGTTGCAACTAATATAAATTAATTTGAAATAAACAAGAATGAACATGTTAAATATTGTCTCATTTTCAATAACGTATCAGAACGTCATATGAGACCTTGCCCAACAAGTCATCAGTGTAAGCAAATGGAACACACTTATCAAACTTTATGCAACTATATATGTCTTTAATATACATTACAAACCAGCAGTGGTCCGTCCAAGGACTAACCCATGTGTCATACCAGTTCTAACGAGCAAAATACTAGAATTCCGTGGACCGATAGAAACACACAGTTTTTATTTTAGGAAATTAAGCATGAAGCCAACACGCAGCCAACGATAACCATATTTTGAAATTTAACGACAAGTTTTACCCAAAGACTGTAATTGCACCGAAAACTATATTTTTTTTTATCAATAATTCGAAATATCCGACATGTTCTGAAAATAACACAATTTCACTTTTTCGGCGTGGTTTAATTTTTCAAAAACACTTTTAAAATATCTCATTCTCAAGCGTTGTTTTGTTTTTTTATTTTATTACATTCTGTATCAAGAGGTTAAGTGATAATTAAGTAACTAAAAATGCCGGGTGCTATTTTGTTAGCTTTAAGAAAAGAGCATTTAAAATTTGGGGTAAAATAAAGCACAAAAAGAAGATAAAAACAAAAGTTAGTAGCACATAAATGAGTCAAAAAATTATGAATGCCATTGTTTTCATTAATGAAATTTGTTTAAATTTTGTACTTATTTATTTATAAATTTGCACAAAATAACTTTATTATTAACGCAAAAACCGTGTAATTTACAGAGCAGCAAAACATCACACGTGAATCGAAAACAACAAGTGATTGAAGATATCGTAATTTGCTGTATGTTGCGCAACCAACAGCGGGGTAATACCGCCAGGGTAGAGATGATACCTTACTTCCCAACAAAATAATTATGTACATACATACATGCATATATGTATTTTTTTTTTTTTCATACTAAAGAACTGCCTTTGTCTTTGTCGATGGAAAAATCTCATTTTATTAAAAAGTATAATGTGGAGAGATGTTTTCCGACACCCTAGTGGATTAGTTCTCATGGAGAGGAACTAGCACCACAAATTTATACGAGGGTATTCGAAATAAGAATGTTCAAACAAATTGTTTGTATACAAATATACCAATTTATTTCTATTGTATACAGATACTTTCAGGAATAAAAATTCACATTCGGATGTCGACTTCGTTAGAAAATCCGCAACACATATTTAACTCGCTTATAACAAGGCTGTCGAAGGCAACGAGGTATAACTTGAGAAGCAAAAACTTGGTGAACAATCAATTTGTTAACTTTTTAATTGTCCACTCATTATAAAATTAAAACAAAATAAGAACCACCGTTCTCGAAGTACCAGCAATGTTAGTGAATTTGAACATTTAGCGGTATAAAAAACATATTGCAATCAATATCTAAAAATTCGTCAATTTATTATTCAAGCTTCAAAGTCTTAAATAAAAATCGTCTTAAAATATTTTTATTCACACAAAGGCGTAGCTAAATAACGCTCATGGAAAAAAATATTTAAAGACAAAATTTTCATTTTAAATCATAAACAATTAATTGATAAATAAAAAACGAAAAAGATCTACAATAAAAACAATATCTGAAAATAATATTTCTCGATAACGTTAAAGTTGTCTTTCGTAAACTATTAGCAATATGTATTTGCAAAGTTTCGTCCGTCGATATCAAAGTTGATTCACCGGAAAAGTTTTTATTAATTTTAATTATTGTTAAATTCGGTTCAACCATACTATATATGTACATGTTGCACAAACTTACAAAGAGAAAGACTTCAAAACAGGGCTATGAGAGGTTGATAATAAAGTGCAATAGGCTTATAACAATACAATTCATGCTGGTCACACTAAAATGGCTAAATATAAAACAGGAGCTTCAACTCTTTTACTTTTATCCATAAAATGAAAACAACCAGGCAACGCACTAGAATATTTAACGGAACAACTTAGATATGTAAACGAAAGCCAACCATATAATCTTCGCAATGCAAATGATTTTAGAATACACAACGCTATAATAAACAACACAACGAAGAGATGTGTACTATATAAAGGACTACAATTATTTAATCAGCTGCCATATTATATAAAGAATGAAAGTAATATTGATATATTCAAAAGAAATTGTGCATTTTTTATTAAGAACACTACTCATCAGAGCTTTTAAAAAGAAACTGTAAAGAAAAGTAATTTTTATTATTGTGATTATAAAGTATTTCGAATACTACTTAAATAAACTAATTAAAAAATATATAAAAAAATATATAATAGGGAAAATGTACTAGTTTTTGGAAGGTTTTTTTTTCTTTTTTAAACTGGTAACCCTTAGAAATGTGAACATATGACATAACCTCTCGTTGAAAACAGAAATAAATATCCAGCTGATTTTCAATGTGTTTTGTGCTTAAAACATAAAAAGTACTGTAAAATTTGAGTTTCAATTTATTATTTTAAATAATATATGTATTCTAAAACAGTTGAAATAGCTTTATGCATAATTACGATAACAACTGACAAAAACAGACATTAATTGTCAACCACACAGTAAATATAAGATTGTGCGGTAAATCACGAACATATACGACAGACAGTACAGCAAATAATAATTCTTAAATTAAAAAGAATTATTCAGGAATTGTTATTTGATGATGGAAATTTTTGATATTGAAAGTGAACAGATTGAAACCGAAAAAGGATGTGATGTTCTCCTTGTTTACATTTGGCTTAATATGTTTTTTCTAGGGATGCCTTGAGGTATCACTCTTATTTATTGATAATAATTAATATTGCTTTGTGGAAGAAATCAGCTTTTAAGCTAACACTTAAGCTGTACTTTGATATTAATATTATTTCTTTTACCTATAAGATATACATACAAGGGCGGTTCGGAAACTTCTTAGCCTGGCACAAAAAGCGCGGTATAAACAGAAAAAGTTGGAAACTTCTCTGTTATGAACACATGTTAAATTTTGTTTCGATCTGGCAACTCCTTCATATAGAAACAGGTGTTCAAAAAGACACATTCGCGATGTTTTTACAATGGAAAAATTAGAAATGCATGCTGTCATTAAATATTTACATAAAAAAGGTTTATTGGGACAAGAAATTCATAATGATATGGTGAATGTGTTAGGTGAAAGTGCTCCTTCATACAAGCATTGAAGATGAACCACGTAGTGGACGTCCAAAAACAGCAACAACAACAGAAATTTTAGCCAAAGTGCATGATATGGTATTAAATGATCGACGAATAAAAGTACGTGAAATTGCTAATATCATGGGCATCTCAAATGATCGAGTCCATTTAATTTTGCATGAAGAACTACAGATGAAAGAGCTTTCTGCAAGATGGGTGCCGCATTTCTTAACAGTCGACCAAAAACGCATAAGAATGAACATTTCTCAAGCTTGTTTGGATCGTTCTAAGCGAAATAAAATGGATTTTAAGCGTCGTTTCATAACTGTTGATGAGACATGGATCCACCACTATACTCCAGAGACAAAAGAACAATCCAAACAATGGACTGAAGC
Organism: Phania funesta; assembly: GCA_963932375.1. Taxonomy (NCBI): domain Eukaryota; kingdom Metazoa; phylum Arthropoda; class Insecta; order Diptera; family Tachinidae; genus Phania; species Phania funesta. The sequence goes on along the minus strand of OZ010655.1, from coordinate 33,184,251 downwards.
TGGAGGAAGTGCCCCAAAGAAGGCAAAAACAATTCAATCGGCTGGTAAGCTTATGGCAACGGTTTTTTTGGGACTTCAAAGGTATTTTATTGATTGACTATCTGCAAAAGGGTAAAACAATAAATTCAGAGTACTAATGCAACCTTTTGGATCAATTAAATGTACAAATTCGAGAAAAACGTGCTGGCTTACAAAAAAAAAAAAAAAAAAAACAATTGTTCATCAAAGACAACGCACCAGCGCACAAGTGTTTTAACAATGGCTAAAATCAACAAATTAAAGTACCAGTTGCTTGACCACCCACCTTATTCTCCTGATTTAGCTCCCAGTGACTTTTACCTGTTCCCAAATCTAAAAAAAATTCCTTGCTGGCAAGCGTTTTACCTCAAATGAAGATGCAATTACAATTGTAAACCACTATTTTGAAGACCTTGAGGAAAACTATTTTAATCAAGGGATAGAATTGGTAGAAAAGCGTTGGACTAAGTGTATTGAAGTTTCAGGAGATTATATTGAAAAATAAAAATATTTTTGAAAAACTAACTATTCTCTTTCATTGATAGTTTCCGAACCGCCCTCGTATGTCTAGATTATGAACTGGAATTATAAGTATATATTGGTTACTTTAACGTTATCTTATCTGAAAAAAGCGCTGTGGAGAGATTTAAAAACAAAATTTAATAGCACTGAAAACTGCTATTGGTACACAGTTTTCCACACGAAATCAGAACGTACTCTAAAAAAAATAACATGTTAGTGCATGCATGTTATATTTTATAAGAATCACACTATGTGTATACATATGTGTATAGTTTACACATGTAATTTTTAAATTCCATGATTTGTACGCGTAATAAGAACACTGTTTAAGATAATAAAAACTATAGCGATATTCAGTGTTTGGTGCTAACAGTCTTGCAAAAGTGGAAACGCAAAGTAACTTTTTTCCAATGACAAAATTTTTGTTGAACTTTAAAAAAAAAAAACTATGACCAATTGCAATTGCACCTTTGCAATATTTATACCTACTTAATAAGTACGTGTATAAACAAAAGTAGATGAGATATTTAGAATTCATAATCAAAACAAGTGTCTAATTAAAAATTATATTTGGTCTGTGTATGCTTTGCATACAAAATCAAGATTGAGAATCTATAAAACCGCGCTGTTAGAAGGAACAATATGGAGAAGAGAGCAAAAAAATGGACTTTGAAATAACTCTTTCCATTTTTTCCAATCAGATTTTAATGGTTTAAATGCGCCCACATCTACATGTCCCATGTGTACGGTGTTTTCCGGTGATGCATATAATACAATATAATTGTCTACGCAAAACTGGCGAAAGTCCAATGAGATGGGGAATTTATGGTCACCAACAAACTGCAGAGTGGTGTGACTGACATTTAAGAAACCAACAGCGCGCTTACTGTTTATTTTTCTTTTTGGATGGAATATATATTTGGGTATGCATTTGGTGCCAAAAAAAAATTTCTAATTTATGGCAAATACTCACTAAATATTTGGGATGATTCAACTAAAATGTCCAAAGGTTTCTGTACTCTGGAGGATTTTTAAATCTCGGCCCTTTTTCTATATTTTCATCATTCCTGCATCAATAACTGATCGCTCTTGACGATAATTAGCACAATGGTTCAGCAAGTCCCGCATTTTGTGAAATCTTGGCACCATTTTACTAAGTTTTTCCTGCGGCAATAATCCTGCCACGAATTTTAAAACACTCAATATAAACTATGCCGACTACTGGGTACTTATTATAAAATTCATTTTTCTTTATAGCAAATGACAAGACTAATAAAAAAATTTTAAAAATTGGAGCTCAATCTGTGAAAATACTAATTTACCAGTGGTCTGCACCCCCATGGAATTCATAGAAAGGTTTGTTCCTAATGCCGGTAGTCATTAAAATGGGCAAAAATGAGAAATTCGTCTCAAAAATTTTTTTAAGAAAATGAATTATTTTTAAAAGAAATTTACGTATTTTTGTTACAAATTTCATGCAATTTACTTGTTTTTATTTCTGTTTCCATTTTAAATATAGATTTTACAGTTCATTTTAATAACTTTTCATCATAAATTTGATTATTATAGGTCTGAAGATAGGATAAGTTTTGGAATGTTGAGCCAACATTATAAACTAATGTTTTTATTTTCAAGTCGGTGGGTTTAAAGTTGTCACGAATATATACTTGGAAAGTACTAAACAATGTACAGTGGTCGGCATATTTATTTTGACAAAGTATGTATAGTGAAGAATTGTTTTTTAATATTGAAATTCCTATAACGGCACAGTTATCATAATATTTTGTATACAAATTCTTAAGTATACGTATGCAAAATATTTTGTTTAAATCTTTACCCATTCTCATTCTGAAGAGAGAAATGCAATTTGGTACAAGAATTTGTAACGGCTTAATTATTTTGACGTTCCATAATTTCATCTCATTTTTTTTGTTTTGTGTTTTTGTGTTAAGGTTTAATACAAAGCGGTCGTTGTTGAGTATTAACATTCGATGAAAGATAAATAAAAAAAATTCTATTACTATTATGTAATATGGGAAAAATATTGGAATTAACTAACACTGTCAGGAGTATCATCTTGGAATATCTGTAACAAATATTGTCAAATATACCTAGACAAACCGTTTATTATCAAATAAAATAGTGTATAGAAACAGAATCTGTCATTAATTGGCGTCGAACAGGAAGAAAACGTAAAACAATGGTAGTGGAAGATCGACAATTCTCAGAAAATTTAAATCTAATCCAGGTTTGACACCCAAAGCCGCTACGTCGGAATGTAATTCGCACTCTGATAGTCATTTAAGCGAAAGTACAGTTCGACGTCTAAAAGAAGCCAACATTAATACATATGTAGCAAGATCAATTCCATGTATAGCCCCATGGAACCAAATTAAAAGGCTGGAATTCGCGAACAGATACGTGGACAAGCCGCTAAGAAGAACAAAGTTTTTGTTACTCTAGATCAAAAAAAACTCGAAAAAAAGCCGCACCTGTTGCCGAAAGTCCGGATTTGAATGTGATTGAGAATGTTTGGTCATACATAAATCGCCAAAGAACCGCCGATCTGACAAGAACCAGGGAAGGAACAATTTCAGAGGTTAAATCTTTGTGGGAGGATATACCAACAAAATACATTTAAAACTTTATCGATTCAGCTCCTGAAAGACTCCGGAAAGTCAATGCCGAGGAGGATACGTTTTATTAATATTAAACATATCTAATAGTATTACAAAAGTTGGAATAACATATTTTCGTTTAAAGAGTTAAAATATTATATGTCAAAATACTTATTCCCACCCCCTAAATTTTTTAGTTGCATAGAATGCAAATTTAATTTAAGAAGTTATGATTTTATGTTTTTTAGTTACTAAATAAATGTTACCTTTCATTTAAAAAAAAAATTGGAATTTTGAATTATTTGAATAAAAATTCAAAATGGTAAAATTTCTCAAATATGCCGACCACTGCACAAATGTAGGTCTGACGAGCAACTTTTTTTTGGCCAAAATTTATAAAATCCATTTTTGGTGATGGATGTTGATGGAGTACTGTAGAAAACACTTAAAAAAAAAACCAATAATTAACTTTTACAAATCTCAATTAAATATTCTGCGACGTACAGAAGTTCAATGTTTTTAGTGCAGTGATTGATCTACATACGTGTGGCGTTATTTTGTTATCTTATTTTAATAACAAATTATAAGAAAATAGATAACAAAATTTAATTAATTAATTAATTATGGAAAATAATGATGATGGTAAGTAAGTTCTTAAATTCTTTTTAATGAAACCTAAAAAAAAATTATAAGTGATAAAAAAATTACAAATAGTTTCATAACCTCAAAATAAATCAGTAATTTTAGAAATTTTTCATTCTTAAAGAATAAAAATTTGTTTCTTCAAAATACTTCAATTAACCAGAAATACTGTGAGTTGCAGTAATGTCTGGGGTATACAAATCAGCGAAAAGTTGGTGCCAAGAACTGCCAAATTTAAAAAAGAAAAAAAATTTGTTCAGAAAACTTGTGCTTTAAGAATTGTGATCTCCTACCAAATTGGCGTGGTGGTAATGGGAAACAAGATAAGATTGATCTTATTTTTAATTATATTCTTGACAAAATCGGAGACACAAACGTTTCCAATGAATATGAGGGATATTTAAGGAAAAAAATTGAAGTTTATTCCACTGGACTTAATGTAAAATGGCAGAAACCAAAGAGATCAATGAATGTTTTTAATACTCAAAATAGTAACTGGCTGCAAAAAGATATAGTATTCCAAAGACCTCTAACACAATTAACGGAAGAACCTTCATCATCAGCAGCAAAAGAAGGGAGGCGAATCTGCTAGCGAAGTCTACTGCAAATAAGACAGAGTTATTAATGCAAGCATCAATAATTTCGGCTAGAAAAGATAAGAAAACAGATCTTGTAGCTGTTCTTGAAAAAAGCATGGAAAGTCCCATATAAAACCATCTAAAAACGTGTAAAACTTTTACACATTTTTCTCAATTCGGGTTTACGTAACTAATCATCTGCTTTTAACTTGATATACTTCCGTACGTTAGTCGATATTCTTTTGGATTAGTGGACCATCACTTTGGGACTTCTTTGTTCGTATTTTAATTTATGTTATATTTTGTATATTTATCTGGCTGGGGAGCCATTTTCTTAATTTGACTAAGGTTTTAAGCTTAACCTTAAACAAAGGAATTGTCAATTAAATTTATGTTATATATGTTTTGACGTGAAATCGAATACACGTATAAATTGCAAAAATAATGTAACGAAAATTGTATTGCTTTCGAAAAAATATAAAACAATTGTTTTCAAATTAGCAAATTTATTTAAGAAAATGATACAAAATGTAATAGCAATGAAACTGGTTTTTACAATACAAGACAGACAGTCATACGATGAATGTCTTTTTATATGAAATAGAAAGATTTTTGAGAACAGTTATATCTAAGTTATAAATTATTGACAACAGTGTGACACCTGAATATTAAAATACAATGCTAAATACACTTCTGAACATTTGTTAAAAGCGATTTGCAATCTAATGTCTAGTGTTAAACATAAACAAATAAATGTTATGATAAGTTGATTATGTTGTAACTGAACAATATAACTATTATATCTTTTTATTGTAATTGAAAAATTTGCTTTCTAATATATACTTTATTGGCCTAGAAAGACTTTTTATATTACGGAAATTGGAAATAAATAAATAATAAAATAAATAAAATGAGAAAATTATGCACGGAAGATTATAAGCACCCCATCCCTTTCACCGATGAGGAAGCACTAGCATTTTTCTTGAAAATAATTTCGCCAAAAGGCAATATTGCAATATAAGACTCGAAAGTAAGCAAAGGAACTCCGAAATATTTGCCATCCTATACGAGACTACTTGAAGCAAAAAAAAGCTGTAGACCAAATGGTGTCTCATAAGTGAAACCATTGCAAAAGTATCCCTACAGGAGCTTGTTAAACACACTGTCACAAGAATAGTTAATATGCAGAGGGAAGTTATATTATCAGTAATGGAGAGCAAAAAAGTAAATTCATCTCAGCGGAGTTAGTTTTGAGTTATAGATTCGATAGCAGCACCGAAAGCAATCAAGCAATCCTATTGTGATCCAAATTTATCCATATATGCAGATTCATCTCTTTTAGCGTCTACTATTATTCCTCTACGACTTACAGACGACACGGGAAAAGTGATTTGGTGCAAGAACTCCACAATCTAACAGATTCTGTCGACCAATAAAACTAGAGTTTCTAAAGGAAACGAAGGAAGCATTGCTAAAAGAGGATGATGAATTAAACAGACAAATTGAACATCTTGAAAACCTGACAGTGAAAATAGACAAACTTAAGGCGATCGAAATAAAATTTAGTATAAATTTAACCATAATTGATGGAAAGGTATTAAGTATTCTGACACATACAAAGTCAACTCAATCCTGTCCTATTTGTGAATCGTCTTCGGCAGACTTTATGAAAAATAAAGAAAATTAAATCGGACAAATTTAAACCTAAAGAAAGCAATTTAAAATATGGTATAAATCCATTGCACTGTCATATTAGATTTTTTCAGTTCCTTGTACATCTCGCGTATAAAACCGATATTAAAAAAAGGGTAACAAGAGACAACGACGAAAAGAAGATTTTAAAATCAAAAAAAGAAAGAATATAAAGCCAATTTTGATCGAAGCTTGTATTACGTGTTGACATGCCAAAAACTGGAGGGTTTGGATCAACAAACGATAGCAACACATCGCCAACGTGCGTTCCTAGAACATGAAAAATTTGCTGAGATAACTGGAATAGATGCTCAGATTATTTTTCGATTAAAATAATTCTAATATGTTTAGCATGTCCATTTTCCCTTAATTTAGAAAAGTTTGAAACCTATTGTTTCGAAACTACAAGCAGAATTCAAAGTGTATAAAATGGTGCCCCATGACGCCAACAGTTCATAAAGTATTGATAGGTACATTCTAAGGACATAATGTCAAACACATTACTTCCGGTCGAACAGATTATCTCATGCTCGCAGAACTAGCCGTACCGATAACCTTGCAGACGTATTTAATAAAGCTTTTGATACTTCAGACCCATTAATATCTCCTCTTTGTTTGAATACACGCATACATTTAAAAAATCGTTAATGTAAGACACATTACCACCAAAAGTTATCGCCATGTTGACCTGCGATGAACTTCTCGCAGCTTCTTCGAATGAAGAAAATATAGATAGTGTAGAAAATACTGACGATGAACCTGAAGTTGAAGAAGTAAACTTGGTTTTGGAAAACGAAATAACTAAATAATGTATAAAAGCACTCAAAGATATGTATGTTTTTTTTTATAAATCTGTTGACAAATGTAATTGAATTACTGATATAATATAGTATACTAATTTTAGTTCAACAAAAAACAGTACAAAATATAACATGTCCTTTGACACTGGAAAAGTATACACTTATTTTTTTTTATAAAGACTTAATAAATGTGATTTTTATTGTTATTAATGTTTTTCTGATTTTATTACTTTCATATTTTTTTTAGTTTTGGCCAAAAAAAGTTGCTCGTCAGACCTATGTGCACTGTATGTGTACGCTTCAAGTAGAACAAAAATAACAAAAGATGTTCAATACTACTTTATCTTGTTCTTCAATTTTAATATAATTTTAGAAACTATTCAAGGTGTTTAATTTTTAACGTTAGAGCTATGTATTGGTTGAGGGACTATGTAATGGTGAGGGCACATCACCATGTATTTCAAATTTGTAGCAATTTTTATTTCTTTTGGCAAAAGTATTAACTCAAGCCCAACAATAATTTTTTGATTAACGATCCCTTTTATTTGTATTTAAAAACTTACTCAACTTCTTGCTTTTTATCCCATAAAAATATGGCATTTACAAATAACATCATTATATGGCAACGCAAAGCTAAGGGCACACATGAATTTTACTTGGAATAGCGGTAAAATTTAAGAAGCAAAATTAACTAATATTTTGTATGCAGCGTTTTAAATAATACAAAAAGTACGAGTTATTTAAGTTATTTTTAATACTTAGATATTTACCATAATGCCCCGTAAAGCAGCTTAACTATTAAGAAAAGAAAAATTATAATCGAACTGTATGAAAAACAGCATAAATCATATAGAGATAAGAAAAAAAAAAAGAATTCAGCAGTCGAGTCACGGTCAGTAGTCCAACACAAAATAAAATAGAATGAACGACCACCTGTATGGTGGTCGACCCTCGAAGCTAACCGAAAAAGATAAACGCTATGAAATACGGATCGTGGACATAAATCCGTATGCTAGTGCCACAAAAATAACCACTGATACAATCAAAATGAGAAGTTGCGCACGATACTATGCGGCGGTGTTTAAATATAATAAGCCGGTAAAAGCGTATGGACTTTACAAAACTTATAAAAAAAAGTAAGCCCTCCAAGAGATTTGGCATAGTTTTTTCAGACGATTCGAAATATATTTGGTTAATGGTCGTTTAAAAATGTGGCGCAAAGGTGAAGCCTAAAAACACGACAGACGGTTAAACATGTGTACATGTTATAGTATTCGGGTGTTGGACATATTGTCTTTGCGGAAAATACAATTAAACAGTACCGTCTACTTAGATATTTAAAAAATAACCTGCAAGACAGTGCGTAGAAATGAGATTATCTGACAGCTGCTACTTTTAGCAAAACAACCCGAAGCAAACAGCCCACAATGGGAAAATGTGGCTTCTGTATAACACTCCAGAAATGGTTGTGACACAAACGCATGGCTCACACCAGAACTCAATTCAGTACATATGCGAGATTTTAGAAAGAAAACATGGGATTCGAAGTAAACAAATGAACGAAAATGGAATAACCTAGCTCCGAAATAAAGACATTGGCAAATTCAATGAAAAAAACTGCTATGAAGACGGTATTGAAAAATAAAGTCTCCCCTACAAAATACTAAAATATTTTCGTCAATTTTGAGTTTGGAAAGCAATTTTAATGCTTATTGTTGGCGTGTCCTTACGTTTTACTGTGTCTATTTGAAAAGCAATACAAAAGTTTTCTTTATTTTTATCATTTAATGCAAATTCCTAATTTCTTTATTAGACTGAAATAATAAAATTTGTTCTTACGTCTTTGTGTTTTTTCAATAACGAAAAAATATATAAATATAAATAAGAAAAAAAAAACTTGTCCTTAAGTTTTGCTGGCTACTATATAAATTAAAATACACAATCAACATTTTCTAAATTAATTAATGTAATATTCTAGCAATACGTTTCTCGACTTAAATAGGGTTTGTATTTTTAGTTAAACCAAAATAATAAAAATAAATGAATCAAATTTTGCCCTCATTTCACTTGAAATTTTGGCGATACACTCTGTAATGTTATAAGGTTGGCAGCAATGAATTAAAAAAATGTATGTATAAGCCGAACAAGTCAACCGGCTATGGTAAAACAAAAAAAATACATCGGCCATTTTGTAGACAAAATTCTTTTCTTGATGTACTGAAAAATATTGCACAAATCACCCGTACACTATATTTTCTTCATCGAACTTTATTTACCTGCTGATTCTGGAAATTTCCTCTGTTTCCACCTCCGCCTCCACCAACGCTTCCACGATTACGATTTCGGTTACCAAAACCTTTATTACTATTATTTCCAAATCCTCTATTATTCTGATTATTACCACCAGCACCACCACTACCTTGATTGAAACGTGCCTTTTTCTCAACCGGACCACCTTCCATCTGTGGCTTATTAAAACTCTTATTACCACCAGCTTGGTTTTTTTGTGGCCTTTGAGGCAATGGACCACCACCATTTACTTCAGCTTTAACTGCTCCTTCCATTTTTTATTCGCACTGTTTTTAATATTAACCAATTCAATTAAACTCACTTTTATTTATCACACAAGGCAAGGTTATTCCGAAAACTTCACGATTTATTGAGGAAATAAACTTACCAAGTCGACAGCCGGAAAAGGAATGAAGATGATATGATGAAAAGAACTACTGCAACAAAATGGTGCACACGCGTGTATATAAATCAGAGTTGAATTTTTCGTTAAGTTTAACCTCCATCCAGACGTCAAAATTTATCACAAAATTTTTGACTAGCCATAAATCTGTTTAGCTATCGCACATTTTGCTGCACCCACAGAAAAATGGCTGTCAAGGCAACCACTGTATATGTTTGGTTCATGTTCAAACAGAGTTGTCCGAACAATAGTTCGCAAAACTCTCTCATGCCATTACACAACAAAAACACAGAGAATATAATAAGTATGTATATGTGTGTACGCTCGTCTGTAAATATCCGTCATAAGCTATGCTAAAAGAATTCATACAATCTTGATGAGAGGCAAAAAATTATGATCAAACTGAACAGAAACATCTACAAGTATTCTTCAAACAGAAAATAACGACCACATTTTCTCTAGTCATTTTGAAGAGACTCTCTCAATGTGCGAACATATTTATGGCTAGTCAAGACGTAGTGTTGGACATGGCGTCACATGGCATCTTGACCACAGATATAATCTGTGATCTTGACTAACCATAAATTTGTTCAGCCGTCGCACATTTTGCTGTTGGCAGAGAAATTTGGCTTGTCACACTTCGTCTTGATCACAGATATAATCTGTGGTCTTGATTAGACATAAAACTGTTCAGCCATTGTACATTTAGCTGTTCGTACGGATATTTGGCTAGAGAAGAGAGTTGCTGTTGATGGTCGGGTAGTGTTTAAATAGAGTTGTAGGGACAATTGTTCGCACAAATCTGTTATTCTATTACACAAATAAAATACACACAGACAAAATAAAAAAAAGTGTGTGTGCGCTGTCTGTAATACTTCGTCGAGAGAGCGTCAGCAAAATAACGGGGGAAAATGTGTTGGTGGTCTTCTGTTTGGAGAATACGTGCAGATGGTTCCTGTTTAGTTTGAGCATAATTTTTTTGCACCTTGAGAGAGCATCTGCAAAATTACGAGAGAAAATGTGTTCGTGATCTTCTGTTTGATTATACGTGTAGATGTTTCTTTTCAGTTTAGATGTAATTTTTTGTCTCTCATCGATATTGTATGGAAGCTTATATATACTTAGTTTATGTGCGGGTGTTTACAGACGAGCGCCTGGGTATTTTGTTTGTGTAATGTCATAACGGAGTTGTGCGAACTATTGTTTGCACAACTCTGTTTAAACATGATAAGACCATGAACAGCTACAATCTTGAGTAGCAATTTTCTGTGCAAGCACCAAAATGTACGATGGCTGAACAGATTTATATCTAGTCAAGACGTTATGTAAGATGATTATAGCATAGTTAAAGCGAACCGAACAGGTTTATGGCTAGTCAAGACGACATATAAAGTACGTTTTCTCCACCCATTAACACAAAAGCAAAATATCAATTTATATTGACATTACTGCTTATGTTAGAAATCAAAAATTGCACGTGTGGATGGGGTATATATATATATGTATATGTATATTTTATTGAAAGATATTATTTTCCAACTGAGCGCATAATCATTATTTTACAAGGTGTCAGCATAGCAAAATAAACACAACAATGCAAAACAAACATGATTTTATTTTTTTCAAAAACACACTATTTTTGACACATTGAAATATAAAACAAATGCCATAAAAATTAAGAAACAACTAAATTTAATCGTTATAACCAATTCTTAATAAATAATTTCTGTTGACACAAACACAAAGTCAGTTTTTCAGCTTTCTCAAGAAGAAAATTTACTGCACGATTAAAGTCTGGCATCACTAAACAAAATCGTATTTGTACTTAGATAACTAGTAATCATTTAATCTAAATACATCACTAAAATTTAATTAATTTTTGTTGGATTTTTTTTTCTATCGCATTGTTTAAGCCTATTTTGTGTGTGTTGTATATAGAAGTGTGAACGGGAAATATAAGTTTTTAGTATTGAACAACAATGTAAAGAGATAAATGTACTGTAAATTGGAATACATTTCACTTTTACAATAAATGCACAAAATATCGTAAAATATGCTTTGTAATAACTAAATTTCAATATTTTTTCAACTACATTTTAATAACGAAATGGTGTTGGCGTTTTTAGCTAAAAAACAACAGAAACAAAAAATAACTGTTTCTTATCTTGTTTAATGATAGTAGTGGAATATTTTATAATACAAAATGAAATATATTTAATGAAAACTTATCGCCACATTTCCAAAAATTGCTCACTTGCAAAAGTAAAAAAGATGTAAAAGATATTGATCATTCTATTTTTTTTTTAACAGAAAAGTTAAAGTGTGTGTGTGCATGCAATTGCTTTTTGTAAAATATATATACATATTTCAATGATTAGTGCCGTTGGTGTTCATTTATTGGTGCCTTGATGTTCACTGCAAATAAAGAAAATTATTGATATCATTGTTTAAAGGGTTCCTAAAGAAAATTTTAGTTGTACATCATTGCACGAGAACATTTAGAAATTGATTGAAAAAGGCAGTTTTAACAAAACCACAAGCAATTATGCAGTCTTCTTGGTAAGCAATTTTAGTTTTAAAAATAGTATGTATAATTTCCCTATTTCCTAACAAATCGTTGCAAAACAGTATTGTAGTATTCATATAATAAAAAAATAGGGCATTTATGGCTCGTGTACCCCTCTGTGGGTGCCTTGGTTTTTACCCTAACCGCGGAAAGGTCTTAGTGCAGGATGAAAAAAAAAAAGAAATAGGTGGGTACTAAGGTCCAGGCAGCCAAGAACCAAATTGCTACTTATACAAATGCATATTCAGGAGAGCTTGGATTTTTCCCTAGATCTAGAACAAATTACTGTTTAGCACTCTTATTGCCGCTTAAAATGCGTTGCGATAAAATTACTCTCATGTGCACGGTGTTGTCAACATATGTACATTCGCCCGTATTCACAATAGCTTTTTAAACCATTAATAAGAAAAGTTGTATTAAACCCGATTATTAATGTATGTTTAAAATAAGTAAACACCTACAATATAAATTGACATTTTACAGTATACAGCATAAACATTCCCCCTAACTTATCTGTTTTAATTTTGCAAAATATCAAACCAATTTAAAGGCACGTTATTTGATTAAAATTTTCATCCCTTACACAAATAAGTACTTGTAGTGTGACTTCTTTTATGGATTGGCATATTGGTCAATCAAAAATTTATATTTTGTATATGAGTTTGTATACGAAAACTATGATTCAAATAAATTTTTCATAAATACACTTCATTTAAATTTAAGGGAGTTTTGATTTTTACGTCTAAAGGCTTCGTTTGCTTTGAAAAATAAAATAAAATAAAATAAAAATTTATTTCAATTTTAATAAAATATAAAAATTTAAATTTGCGATTCGTTTTCGCATTACAAACATTAAGCCTCTGTTATATTTGCATTGTATATAGTATTAAAAAATTATCTTTATAAAAGTGCATAAGTGTAATACAAATTACAAAAAATAAAGCAGTCCCTATGGCCAGTACTAGTGCCGTTGGCTCTGGTGCTAGTGCACATAAAATTGATGACGACCAAAAGGATAACGGCTAACCCTGGCAAGCTGTTTCAAACTCTAGAAAACGTCTAAACTCGCCAATGTTGTATGTAAATAAACGACAAATTATCAACAATGTGGTATCCTCAAAATCGAGCAGCAATAGGTTTATCGACCTTTCCGTTGAAGATTCCGAAAATATAAACAATTCAAAACCCACCGAACCAAAACCACCACCATTATATATCCCAAATGTAACAAATATTAAAGATATGACAAAATATTTTTCTTAAAGACGGCCAAGTTAGAGTTATGGTTAAATCTATTAGTGCGTATCGAACATTTGTCTCAAGTCTTAAGCTTAAAAAAATAAGTTTTCATACATTTCAAACAAAACAGGAAAGAGCGTACAGAGTGATAATAAAAAATTTACACTACTCAACCAACGTAAATGATATTAAAGACTTCATTGAAAATCATGGCCATAAAGTAAGAAATATTTCTAATATTAGAAGTAATATTACCAAACAACCACTTTCCATGTTTTTTCTGGATCTTGTGCCAGTGACAATAATAAAGAAATTTATAACTTTACCGTTATCAATAATGCTATTATCAAATTGAACCTCCTCGGAAATCTAGAGATATTCCTCAATGTCACCGCTGTCAACAATATGGACATACCCGCTCATACTGCAACAAACCATATAAATGTGTAAAATGCGGAGAAAATCATTTATCAGCTGAATGTACAAAAAGCAAGACATTGCCAGCCAAATGTGCAAACTGTCAAGAATCACACCCTGCAAGTTACAGAGTATGTATTATACATCAGGAATATAAAAGGATGTTACAGCAAAACTTTTCTAATTTTCATCATGCCAAAAACAAAACACCGTTATTTTCCGAATACCCCCCTCAAAATATCATCCCCCAATCAGCACCAAATTTTTCCTATTCTGATGCCGTAAAAGGAGCGTCTATCTCAAACAGTGACAACGTCACTTTACAAAAAATTGAGAGCGTATTAACGAAACAGATGGAGTTAACAAACTCCCTTTTTAATATGATGTCAGTTCTATGTACCAAATTATGCCAATAGATCTTCGATTAGCAACATGGAACGCTAACGGTCTCTCTAATCATTTACGAGAGGTTGAAGCATTTTTGCTGTCAAACAGTATCGATATATTTTTAATTTCAGAAACGCATTTTACTAGCAAGTCATTTTTTAAGATTAAAGGATACGATTTGATAAATGCTAACCATCCCAATGAAAAAGCTCATGGTGGCTCAGCAATTTTAATTAAATCGTGTATCAAATATGATCAAGAAGAACATTTCATCCAGGAAAGTATACAAGCTACTATCATTAAAATTAAATGTAACATGCTTTCAGTATCTATATGTGCAATTTATTTTCCACCTCGTCATAACATTAGTTGTGACGACTTTAACAATTTTTTTCAAATACTTGGTCCACGGTTTATTGTTGGAGGAGATTTCAGTGCAAAGCATCCTTGGTGGGGCTCGCGTCTAATAAATCCAAAAGGCAGAGAACTTTATGCGAGTCTGACTTCAAAGAACTATTCTGTACTTTCAACTTGGAAACCAACTTATTGGCCCTCCGACCCTTCTAAAATTCCGGACTTAATTGATTTCTTTGTTTATGCTGGAATACCTGCAAGACCACTCACCAGTATTATTAACGTATAATTCTTCTCCGCAACTTAATAGTATAACTCAAAAGTTGGTAACAAATAGAACTGATACAGAATCTTTTTCTTATTGGATTGATCGAAATTTAAATTTAAGCCTGCATATAACAAATGATTTTGAGCTAGATAATGCAGTTGAGTACTTTACAAAATTAATCCATGAAGCTGCTTTCTTGTCGAATCCATCAAGCACTTTACCTGTTATTCAATATAGAATTCAAATCTCTTCACAGATTCGTGAACTTATTCGAGTTAAAAGAAGGCTCAGAAAAGCTTGGCAGATTAGTAGAAATCCCTTGGACAAAAGACGCCTAAACCAAGCAACAAAAAATCTTAAACGTCATTTAGATAGCTTAAAAAACAAATCTATTGGTGAATTTTTCGACAACATTAATATGGCATCAAGTAACAACAATCACAATTTATGGAAAGCTACAAGGTACTTAAAACGACCAGCAAAAAGAAATCCTCCTTTTAAAGATAATAATGGTACGTGGTGTAAGTCAGACGCAAAAAGGCACAGGAATTTGCGCAATACCTTTATGATATTTTTAAAACTCATCAAATCGGCAATTCTACAGAAGATGAAGAAATATTAGAATTCTTAGATGCACCTTATCAAATGTGTTTACCAATAAAGCATATTTCTCCTTCTGAAGTCAAGTTTCAAATTAAAAACCTAAATTCAAAAAAGTCTCCTGGATATGATAATATTGATGCCAGAGTTGTTAAGAATCTACCAAAAAAGGCCATTCTATTTTTGACATTAATTTTTTAATTCTATTCTGCGCTTAAGTCACTTTCCATCTCAGTGGAAATGTGCTGAGATTATAATGCTTAAGAAGCCAAGCAAACCGGAAAATGAAATAATTTCGTACAGACCGATTAGTCTATTAAGTATTTTTTCAAAAGTTTTTGAAAGAATTTTCTTGAGCCGTTTATCACCAATTCTTGAAGATTTGCATATTGTTCCCGATCATCAATTTGGATTTAGACAAAATCATGGGTCTCCTGAACAGTGCCATAGAGTAATCAACGTCATTCGTAAATCATTTGAGGAAAAGAAATACTGCTCTGGAGTATTCTTAGACATTCAACAGGCATTCGACAGAGTCTGGCATAATGGTCTTTTATTTAAATTAAAAAAGTTTCTTCCAGCTACATATAGAGATCGGATATTTTTGGTATTAGAGCAGGGGTCCCTCAGGGCAGCGTACTAAGTCCGGTGTTATATACGATTTTCACAGCCGACCTGCTAATTTTACAAAATGTTAATGTTTGCACATATGCAGATGACACAGCAATTTTAGCAGCAGATAATTCCGCTTTAATTGCATCTAATATTGTACAGAATGAGTTAAATCTAATTGAATTGTGGCTAAAGAAATGGAAAATAAAAGTAAATGCAGAAAAATCTGTACATGTCACTTTTACACTTAGAAAGGGAGATTGTCCTAATCTTTTTATTAATAATGTTCAGATTCCTGAAAATGACTATGTTAAATATCTTGGCTTGTACATGGATCGTCGACTTACATGGAAACAACATATAAAAAATAAGCGTCAGCACTTAAATTTAACAAATAAAAAACTGTACTGGTTAATTGGTCATAAATCGCAACTTAATATTGAAAACAAATTAAAACTTTATAAAGCTATTGGACCTATGTGCTATGTGGACCTACGGAATTCAGTTATGGGGAACTGCAAGTCATTCAAATATTGAAAAAATACAAAGATACCAGTCCAAGACGCTAAGACTCATAGTTCAATCACCTTGGTATATTACTAACGAAGCAATTCACAATGACCTCAAGATTAAAACGGTAAAAGATACAATTAATTCCTTTAGTGAAAAATATTTATTAAGACTTAGTAATCATGTAAACCCCTTGGCAATTACTCTGCTAGATGAAACTGATGAAATAAATAGACTTAAGAGATATCATATCTAAGATCTTCCATTCCGGAACTAACAAAGATAATGTTAATACATATTTATTTATTTATTTATTATTATTTTTTTTATTTTATTTTATTATTTTTTTTTTATTAACTTTTAGTTTTTCTTTTTAGTTTAATTGTTGTTAACACTTAATATTATACGATATATATACTATTTTGTTATAAATTAATCATTTGAAAGTAATATTCATACAAATATATTTATTATTGTTAATTTTGTTAACCATAAGATTTTTTTTTTTTTATAGTTGTACTTGTATGTAAAAGTTCAACTTCAATTGTCATATTTATGTTTCAACAAATTTGCTTATTATCAGTATATACTGATAGATTGCAATTTAAATAAAAATATAAAAAAAATAAATAAATACACTAAGTGTGTATATGTGTGAGAAATGCAATGACCATAAATGTTGCCGTCACGATCAAGTGATTTGGCACCGATGGACATCTTTCTTTGATGATATTTAAAAGAAAAAGTGTACGCCAATAAACCAAGAACAATTCAAGAGCTAAAGGATAAATTATGTCTCCGAGTCATTGAAAATATGGGGCATCGGATAGAGGTATGCAACCGAAGCCCTGGCGAGCTTTGACCGATATTTTGTTTCACACATAACTGATAATATAATTCTCTGAAACTTGTTGTTTTATTTACAACAAACATCGTCCTAACTAACTAACTATAGAAATTTATTAGAAGTGACTAAATATACTGTTTGAACAGTTTTTATGAAAATAAACAAAATTTTCTTTAATTTAAAACCTAATTCAATACAATACATAAATAAAATTCTGTGTACATATATATATGTAAATATTAATATAGATAAAACTTTAAGATTTTTGTGTATAATGTATATATTATAAATTTTTGAAATAACTTTAACAATTTTTGTTTTTGTATATTGTCGTTCTTATTGGAGTTCAACAATGAATGTTATTTTCTTATTTTGTAAAATTTACTTATTATCCTTGGATAGATTGTAAATAAGACGAATATACACATATAAATATATTTATAGAGCGAACTACCGGATAAATTGGAACATTGCTGTGCAACATTAGCTTGAAAAGATAATGGTGTTTCCAGTATAAAAATGTATATTCATATATGCCTATATATGTATGTGTATAACCAGTTTCAATTGCATAAAAGTGTTTTCTTAACTAATAATTACAATATGGCCGATAGTATTGTAATTGTTATTAGTAGGCAATTAATGCCTACTATTTTTATTAATAATGTTCAACAAGATTGTAGATAAATAGAACATTTTTCAAAAATAAATTCATTTTGTGTTAAGCATCGTTGTTATGTATTCACCTAATTTTTACGAAATTCCATATTTTTTAACAATTAAATTATAGGGGTTAGTTAAAACGTATCACTGGCAAAAAATCAGTCCGGTAGGTAATATAATTAATTACCAATACGATATCAATCTTACGGTTTAAAAAAACCGCTTACATGTCAACACTGTTTTGTTATTTACATCTGCCGTGCGTCGTGGGTTTTGTGTATATACATATATAGTCGACCCTAAATATCACAGGATAACCAGAGGTGAAGACTTTGACACATACAAAATAAAAAACTCAGTTTTTTTTTACTATGGGCTCTGTTAGAAAGAGAAAAATATAGCATTTTGTGACAAAATACAGGAAAAAATACAGGAAAACACGGCAAGAAAATCAAAATAAAAACAAAAATCTAAAAACAAAACTAAGGCTCTGAGGGAACGAGACGGATAGAGAAAAAGATCACTATACTCTCGTTTCACCTCTGTTTACTACCTTGTGCTAAATATATGCATATGTTTTGTGTACATCGACTTTATTTTCGTTTTCAAAGACTTTTTCCGAGAACAATTTACTACATCTTCAAGAAGTAATGTTATTGATAGTATCGTACAATGTTGTTGCTTTTGTTTATTTGTTTTAACTTAACTCTTTCTTTTAACTTATTTTGTGCATATATTTGATCACAGTTTTTCATTTTTGTTATGGTTATCTTCTTCCACTTTTAAAACGAAGTAAATTAATGATAATACATGCATGCATACATACAGTAAGAGTCATAAGTTTACAAGCAGTCGTTAAAAAGACTTTATTTTTTTTTGTTAACTTTTCAATTTATTGATACCGAATTCACTTATTCTAATACTATTATTAATCAATTAATCTTGAATATTAGTGTACAATTTCATAATAAATACTTTAAAAACAGTCGAGATAAATGCACATTAGTTCTATAGAATAGCAAAACATACAATCAAAAGTCTACAATCATTAAAAAAACTAAATCCGTTCTATGTAAAACTGAGTTGCATATCCGCGACGCTTTAAGACTTCCGACAAGCGATTTTTCATCGAAGCTACAATCTTGCTGGTCTCCTGAGGTGTTATTTAAGCACACTCTTTCAATATAACGTGCTTCAGGTGCTGCACACTCGTTATAGTATGTTTACGAATTTTATTTTCCAACAGCGCCCACAAACGCTCTATTGGCTTTAAATCCGGTGACTGTGGAGGCGTACCTAATAATTTTGGAGCATTACATAATAGCTACAGATCTACGGCTTTCACAGTTTGGGATCATTGTCTTGCTGAAAATAAAACGTGTTTGATAATCCCAATTTTTCAGCACTGGATCGCAGATTGCGCTTTAGAAAGTCTAAGTAAATATTTCTGTTTGTTACTGTCTCTACGAACTCAAGGTTTCCTATATTAGCAGCTGACATACAGCCCCAAAGCATCACACCATCGCCATGTTTCACCGCTGGATAAACACATTATTAGTTGTTTGCATTGCCTTTCTTATGCCATACTAATTTACGACCTTTAAATCCAAAAACACAGTACTTTGTTTCATCTGATAATAAAACATCATTCCAAAATTCATTTGGAGTTTTTGGTTTTTCGTGCTACTTTGCCATGAAAACCAGCCCGTCGCTAAATCCTCCGTGCAGTAACCAAAGAAATATTTTTTCTTGAAGATCGTGTGCAATTTGAAATGCTGTTAAACGTGGATTTTTCATCACTGTGTTCAAAATAGAACGGCTTTCACGGAGGGTTAGTTTCGGTGGGGGACCAGATGTCATAATTCCTGCAGTTCTAAATTTGTTTATGTCTGTATATACAGAGCAATGTGATCTTCCTATCAAACGGGTAATTTCCCGGTTAGACTTTCCTTCCTGCCAAAGCTTAATGATAATATTTATCTTCCCACACTAATTTATTTTCTTCTGGAAGACATCGCTAATTTTTAACTCATTAAAACAAGCAAACTTTTTTGTATAACTTCTGATAAACAACGAAAAATAAAAAATAAAAATTTAAAAATTTACATGTAAAGCGGCTATTAGACGATCATACTTGGTATGTGAACATGGTGTGATGAGAGAGAGTTTTTTGTTATTAGACTATCACACCAAGTTGTCAAACATCAGTATACAAGCAAACACTGAATGGTTTATGTTTATTATGTCAACACCAGCTCCTGACTATTCACTTTGTTTAATTTTTTTCAACTCACGTCTGTAACAGAAACTCAAACTATTTAAATTTATTTAACAACTTCAATTGTTGCTTCGGGCTCAACTTTTTTCAATTTTTGCAGAAGTTTTTCATAACCCTTCTGCTTGATATGTTTATTGTGGTATATTTCACTTTTTATCTGCCACAATTCTGACAAACTTTCGTACATTTCAATAAACTCCTTTGAAAATGCGCGCTCTAAGAATCCCATGTTTACCCTTCGCTTACGAAAACAACAATGAAATTTGCACTGAGCTTGACAGAATTGCTATTAAATAAGTATGATGGTATGAAGACAAACACAAAATATCAAAATTTGTTGAAAACCATCCAACCAAGTTGACAAACACGCATTTTGCACTATTACACGAGTGTGATGGTATGCCATCACACCATGTTCATATACCAAGTTTGACAATCTAATAGCCGCTTAACACACTTCAATGCTGAGACAATAATAACTGCTTGTAGACTTTTCATGACTTGTTTTGTTAGGAGCGAGGACAAAGGTACCGTTAATTTGGGGTTTTCCCAAAAATACAAAAAGAAATTTGGCAACAACATTCTACGCTCAATACTGCATAAGAATGTATGAAGTTGAATTAGGCAAGAGAGTTACTTGTGGAAATATATAAAAAAAATTGTTTTATTTGCTGCTTGTAGACTTATGACTCCTACTGTAGGTATGTAGATCTTACCTGTCTGTCAGCCATTTGTTTATCTGTCACCTTAAAAGCTTCTTAAGTGCCTTAATGCATTAAAACGAAATTTCCGCTGATTGGTCTGACTATTAGATTTTAATATTTGTTTTTACGATCGCAAAGTAAATCTTAATTAGTACTCTAAAAGTTCAAAACAGTAATAAATTCAATATTAATATTAATAAATAAAAACCAAAAATCTTTTAAAATCATAAAAATGACAATAGTCGAATTCCGAGAAATATATTCAAATATTATATAATGGCCAAAACATCTGTGCGCTTTTAATCACTATATTCGCTTGTATTATTAGTGTAAGATAAGAAAAAATACTAATTTTTGTTATTGTTTTCTACTAAGTTTTTGGAATGGTTTTCTTCAGTCCGAAATAATTTATAGTTCTACACTTTTTTCAATCGTTGTTGTTGATTTCTATCATCATTTAACATACGAAAAGAGTGCCGAAGTGTGCAATTTTAAGTTGCGTTATTTGAGGCAACAATTCATAACAGTGTTTGGAGTGTTTTATAAAAAAATAATTTAAATTATTGTATATTCGTACAGTTTGGAATCGTATATCCGGGTTTATTTATTTGTACGCGTTTTAACATAAGTACATAGGTATATAAATGAATGTGTGTGAAGATAAATATGCCGAGTTAAATATGTTTCGACGTAACCGCTTACGGCAAAACATATAATATGCGCTTCCAACGAGTATCGAACAAGAATATTAAAACGTTCGAAGAGATTCTTCGTTTAAGAGTCGTAAGCGATTGCACATAAAAACGCTTGATCATGAACAAATCAACAAAAATGTGATCGTTGCAGTTCTCTGATGGTAGCTACAGACGAATGAACATTATTGGTCACATTTTTTAGAAACCTATTTTGTTTTTAATACGGACGAAGGCACCACAAAGCCACCACTAACGAAACAAGAGCTACTATAATATACACTACTGAACTACTGAGCCATTGAACTAACTGAACGAACTAATTCAGTGAAGTGAGCTGAACTAAAAGAAGCGTTTCACTGCGCTGACAAGCCCAATACTACACGACTGCTTCAAGGAACTAAGCCATAACAAATGGAACACGCCAATGTTTCCTCGTCTGATGTCGGTATGATCTCCTGGTCCTTTAATTTTTTTAGAAAGTAATCATAACTTTTTTTGAACCTGATTTGCACATCATCTGTTTAACATTTCCATTTTAAGTATGTATGTACACCAAACAGCATAAGTCAAGGTATTACAGCCGAAATAAGTAACTTTATTAATTTCACTCGAAAATGTTTGGTTAAATTTCTTTTATCTTTTTAACGTACTTATTCATAAACAACTGCAAGACAAAAAATTAGTTTTATATACAGAAAACAAAAAAAAAAAAAATATTCGTTTAAAACTTTGGTGACACCAATATTTTGCACAGCATAACTCTTGGTACCCTTGAGCATATTTTTTTTTTAATATTGGCAACGCTATGTTTTGGAATTTATTTTTGTTTTATATTTGGAACGGCACTTTTAAGAAACAATCAGTAAAATTTCTTATCATTAAAAAGTATTAAAAAACTGGGGTTTATTGATTAAAAATAACTTTAAAAATGTCTTGAAAGGAATTAACAATGGAAGAACGTAATATTGTAATTAACAACTACAAAATGGGAAAATCTTATACCAAAATAGGCAGTATAACTAGTCGAAGCAAATCATCCATACAAAAATCGCTTTAAAACAGAAAAAAGAATTGAAAACAAACCACGAACAGGACGCCCTAGAAAGCTAACAAGTAGAGAAGAAAGAAGAATTGAAGCTATAATTAAGAAGGATCCATTTAAAAGTGCACCCAAGATTGCTGCAGAGTTAAATGAATCATTAGACAAATGTGTTTACGCAGACACAATACGCAGGTCCATCAAAAGGGCTGCATATAACGGACGCAAAGAAAATAGAAATAAGCGGATACATTTTGCGAATGAATATAAAAACAAACGAAATGAGTTTTGGGATAAAGTAATTTTTTCAGATGAGTCAAAATATAATATTTTTGGCTCGGATGGACGTGCCTTAGTATGGATAAAAATATATGAAGAATTTAATCCTTAAACACTCGTAAAACAGTTAAATATGGTATGGGGATGTATGTCAGCTGCAGGTGTGGGTAACTTGGTGTTTATAGAGGAAACAATGAATAAAACAGTATATTTAAATATTCTTAAGAATAATTTAACACAAAGTACTGAAAGATTAAGAATTGAAAAGGATTATTACTTCCAACAGGACAATGATCCCAAACACACTTCGGCTGAAGTCAAGATGTGGCTTGCATACAACACTCCACACATGCTGAATACCCCTCCACAATGTCCGGATTTGAACCCTATTGAGCATTTGTGGGACTATAAAGAAAACGATTGCAGAAACACCAAATTACAAACAAAAACCAGCTTAAAACCTTACTTATGGCTGAATGGCAACAAATTTCACCTGATTATACAAAAAAACTTGTGTATTCAATGTCAAATCGTCTAAATGAAGTTCTTCGCCTTAAGGGATATCCTACTAAATATTAGGTATACATTTTTGATAAGTTATATGAACATCTTTATTGTTTTATTCTTCTTTTTTTAGGGGTATCAAGACTTTTGCTATGCAAAAACTCGGAGTTACCAAAGTTCTTAAAAAGTTTCTTTCTTTTATTGTATTCATGAGGGGGGGGGGGGATTCCATTGTGTATGAATAAATACATTTATAAAATGCGAAATAAAAGATAATTTTACACATATGTATATATGTGTAAATTTGATAATCTTACTTATGGCACTGTGGTACCTTGACTTGTGCTGTAGACTGTATATGCATAAATTTTCTAATATAATTTAATTTTAAACATGTTTTCTTTTGAACACGTTTGAAATTCTTTACTTGTTTGCTTTTTCTTTTTTATTTATTTCGGGGGTTTCTTTGTTTGTTATATTAATTAGATCTGCCGTATTAAACATTAGTGCGTATTAATATTTGCACCTGTTTTTAATTATATACGTACATACATATACATATATAAGAGTAAATATATTACAATTGTGTACACAGTCTCCATTATGTACATATGGACGAATTGAGACTACTGTAGCTGCCTAAATCAATGTTGTACTTAGCATTTAGATACATACATACATATATTTAAGAAAAGATTACAATAACATTCAGACGCTGTTCATTAACAAAAACTCAGTATTGTCTACACAATCATTTGTTTTTTTGTCAATATTAATTTCGAAAATCCTGTGTTTAAGTGTGTTATCAGGTTGATAAAATAGGATCACAGTACACAGCATGGAAAATGGAATACGTTATTTCTTATACAAAATTCCTGTTGTTCTATTATTTCGTTATATAACTCTCACTAAATTATTCTATATGGAAGGATATCTTAGTATTTCGGCGAGATTAATGAACATTTTACCTGCAATTTTGTAATCATTTAATTGTTTTATTTCCGTTTTAATGCAAACGCAACCACGCCTTGAGAATTTCTTAAAATTTACGTAAAAAGGTATTACCCTTGATGTCCTCGAGTTACTGAATAAAGAATAATGCTAGCGTTTTTGAAGATAGATTCCACATGATTTAGTTAAACCTTACTCATTTTATTTTTAAATTTTGTGTGAAAAATAATACAATTTCTTCAATTCATTAGTTTACTTTACGGTATCACGCCTTAAATATTTGTCTGATGTTAAATGTTTGTTTTTTAATAAGGACGGGTCGATGTTGACTGTCCGACACGGGCATATTGGTTTAATAGTGTCTGTTAAATCGGTTCTTTATTATGACAAATTACTGGCATGTGAAATGATTAAGCAGAAAAGCATAAAACCAAACGCGGTTACTTATCTTGTTCGTGCGTTCAGATGTAATCAGCAGTAGAGTCAGTCTGAATGAAGGCTTCGAATTGAGTTATGTAAAAAGTATTAAAGGATTTACTTTCAACGCTATTTCTTTTTAGCAACTTTCATGTTTTGAGCCTTTGAAAAACAAATAAAAAGTTGTTGCTAATTGGCAAACGTTGCTAGATTAATTTAATCAGAAGACGGGACTCAGATCTTTAATAAAAGAACTTCATATACATATGAACATACATATAATGTAAATTTTTTTTTACAATTTAAATTGCAAGCTTAGGTCTAATGCACACAGTGTACATATTACACGAAACCATTCGCGCTGTTTTTACCCATCATAACTATGCTTCCTTTAATCATAAAGTAATGAAATTCGAAACATAAGGACTCTGCAGGTAACCTCATGGGCCAAGTTTGAAAGTTTTACCATAAAAGCTTCCGAGATATGAAGGTGTAAAATGTTCATATATTGGTACATATTCACTGACTCACTCATAAATATCATAGGGCATTTCCATTATAGCTAGAGAGCTGAAATTTGGTATACTGACTGGTCTTGGGGAATAAGTAATGAGAAAAATGGATACTTTTCATATAGGGGACTAGGGTGAAATTTGATACATCCGTCTGGTAGCTTTAAGTTGAAAGAGTTTTTATAAATACATTAACATCCAAAAATAACTTCGAAAAGAGGACTCAGATCAGCACAAAAATTTAAATTTGAAAATAAGGCCAAGTTCCTGTCCTAACATTTCGCCGCAAAAAGTACTGAGATCAAATTGAGGAGCAAGTTCTTCCTATGTACAATACCGCCCCATTTCTAGAGAACTTGCTAGCTGGGCAAAATTTTTGTTAACTTTCTAATATGGGAAAGTATTATGGGAAAAATGTTTCCAAAATAGCAAGTTGAATAGAAATGGGATGGTATTGTACATATGAGAACTTGGTCCTCATTTTGATGTCAATACTTTTTAATAGCGAAATTTTTGGATAGGAATTGGTCTTATTTTCACATTTATGTTTTTCGGTTTCCAGTTTGTAGTCTTCAATCGCCTTACAGTATACGAAATGTGTGATCAAAGTTAGAAATATCAAACCCTTTTTCATTTTTGTATACACATGTTCAACCCCTTAAAAAGAATAAAGCAATATACTGGCTGGGATGTGTGTCCTAAACGAATGTGTGTCATATGTCTGCTGGTCTAAAGAATCTTTTAATTTTTTAGTAAAATATTTTTTTTTATATTTTTAGTTCATCACTATGGCTGTTGTTATCAATTGTTGTCATTTATTCGTTGCAATACATTTGTTGTGGCATAAACAATGTTCCTGGTGGTAAGTACATATTAAATAACAATTTTAAAAAACATTCAAAAACTGTTAGTTTTTGTTAAAACTTCAATGTTTCTGTTTTGAGATTCTTCGTAAAGGTTCTCTAAAAGTCTGGCTTAAATAAGCAGCGAAGTATGCATAGAGACTAGGTTATCCGCCATTAAATAAATTAAATTTTTATAAGGAAATGAGTTGAGTTATTTAGCTAGATACAATTTCTTTGAAACAAAACTGTTAGTTGTTTGCTCAATTAAAAAATTACCTCAAGCAGTTTATTAATAGACTATTGAGAAAAAGTTAAGTTTTGAACACTAGCAGAATGCATTTTCTGTGCCGATACACACGTCATCAGCATTCTTTGTGTCTTTCTAATGAGTTGGATCTGTTGCAAACATCATCTATTTAACCCACAGAATAATAAGCAATGGAATACGAGAACTTTATATTTCTTTATCGTACTCTTTTTTCAATTTTCTTTGTTTGATACTTAAACAGCATCAACTAAAGATGCTAATACTAATCATAATAAATACTTGCTTTCAATGCTAGCTAAGAGTTAGTTAAAGCAAAAATTAAAGAAAGAGTACGATAAAAAAGAAAATAGTTAAAGTTACTCAGGGTCAGTCAAATTTCATTTTAACCCAATAAAAAATGATTGAAAAGTTAATAAATGATGAGAAGCTCTCGTATTCGATTTATCATTCTATAAAAAATATTATCGTATTAATAAAATAAATTTTTCTTTTTTAATGGAAAGAATAAAAAACGTTTTTTTAAATTAAAAGGGAGGCCTTGGAGTGTTCTAATTTTATTTATTTCATATCACTCAGCAAGACAACGGACGCTGTAATCCATGCTAGTAGATCAACTCAGACCTTGTTATTGGGGTTCAGACCACATGATTTTGAAACATTGCACAAAACACTTTTTTATGTTTTTTGTGTAAATATGGGATATTTCAATATCATTTTCAATTACCATCTAATTTAAAGTATTGACCACCTTTAACTGTGATTTCCAATCCTTCTAGCAATAGATGGAATCCGCGCCAAAAGAACTTTTTTTTATACCAGAAACTGTCCGTCCGCTGGATTCCAAATAGTTTTTTCTTTTAACTTACAGCAACATAAGGGCAGCATTGTCGTGTTGGAAATTTTTAGCATTGTGTCTGGCTGGTAGCATATTATATACATATGTTTTTCGTATGTTATAAACTGACTAGGTTTTAGCAGCTGTAAATAAAAGTTCTTCAGTTTTAGCTGAAGTTACCTCACTTTAGCTGCAGTTACCTTTACTTTAAAGGCAAGTTGTAATAATGGTCCTTAAAAAATATATATTTTTATTTATTTATTTGGGTGTCCCGGAAGTCTAGTTGGTAGTGTTCTAGTCCAGTCCATCAGTCTGGGGGTGGTGGGTTCAATTCCCACTAAAACTCTGGACTGTTTCACAACAAGAAATTAAAGTCTGCGTTAGTATGTTAGGGAACTTACGTTATAGTTTAATAAAAACAAATTTTATTTATCTGCTAATATCAATGTTGCTTATTATGTCATTAATTTACTTTTTTTTAATTTCTTTTGTAGAAACTATACCTTCACGTATTGAGATTGAAATCAATAGTAGTGCTAATATAACATGTCGCATTAATCCATCCAAGTTTGGTGGAAACATCAATAGCTCTTCCTTGTATTTTGAACAAGAGGATACAAAATACGTAGTTCCCAAAGAAAATATACACGTAAGTTATACTGTTTATTATACAAACGGTTTTTTATTCCAAATGAAAGAAAACACAGATGAATTTATTAATTGCAAGGAATTTCATTCTTGAAAGATCATTTTCTGTCATTTTTATTTGAATCTAATTTTGTGTTTTTACCATTTATATGTATAAAAAATTTTACAATTTCACAATATTTAGATAATTTTTGGGTTTTCTTTAATTAAATCTATATATTCCTTAATGGAAGTCAATGAAATTTAAACATTATTAAATGTTATAATTTGAACTATCATGTTCGATTCAAATTTAAAAGCTTAATGTATGTATGTGTTTTCAAAAAGGTTTAATTTGATATCTAAGATTATTTTTTTTATAATATTGTTACAAAGTAATAGTCAAAGATGTGTGAAGTGACCTATTGTACAAATACGCAATATTATAAACATAAAGCAAAAACAAATTGCGTACCATAAATCCCCGAACCGCGATTCAACGTAGAAAGAAAACAACCTCTACGGCAAGAAAAAGTAAACAAAAGATACAAACACATATACAAGACTACTAAGCCAGCAACTGAAATAAATGATGCGCAATTTCGCGTATGTTCGGGACATTTCAAGAAGCGGCCGTGATCTGTATATAAAGGCGTCGTCCACCGCAGAATATATAGTTGACTTTGAGATTTCATATAGTGAATATCTGTGCGTACAAAAGTGTTAAGTGTACAGTGTGAATTAGTACTTAGTACAGTTGTAAATAGAGTCTTAATTGCCGAATAAAGTTGTGTACTGATAAAATCATAAAGGAGTGTGTATTTTAATATTTGCAATTAAACGAACCCTACAATATAACGTTTATTGTATTAATAAACGTAACAATATGAACGAGTCTCTTACACTTATTTGGATCAAAGAATACGGTCATTTCATTTTACTTAAAAAAAAAACTACTGGAAGATTGTAAAGTAGAAATAAAAGGAATAGCAAAAGTGTAATAGTAGAGTAGGTCCCACACAGCGCTTAAAGCTAAGAGCGCTATTGCAAAAAAATAAATACGATTATATTCGAGAGCTTACTTGATAACTACACTGGTCTGCAATGGAATGCTCAATAACATGAAATTATAATGAATTTAAATTGTTTACAGCGCATACAAAAATCTGTTTTCAGTATTTTTTCAGGTACAGTTTTTGTGGCAGGCGTAGTTAGTAAAACTCGCTTAATTGGCTGGTAACACTAGTTTATTTCACCATAACTCAAAATCATAAATCTAGGTATATTACAAATAAAATAATGGAAACGATGAACAAATCTTCATTTTATTCACAATTAATTAACTATATCTGACTTTGACTAACATTTTCCAATGCGTTTTAAAATTTTTGGCAAAACTATACCAACTTGGATAAGTATTTTGTAATAATTGTGAGGGACTTACTGTATTTTCCTGAAAAGTATGTATATTGATTCGTCCAAGGCGAGGGCGGACTTCCTAAACGTATGTTTACAATGCGTTAATACAGTATAAATACGTCGTTGATACATTATGTAGTTATAATACTTTGTGTACTCTGTGTAAGAAAATTTATTGAATGTGTAGTTTGCTTTTCTCTACGTATGGATAGCAATATTGATGCATTTTTGAATAAAAAACATTGTAAATATTTTAACAGCAGCCTTTTTAAATCAGCCTAGTTAAAAGTCATTTTACTTTACAATAGCAATAAATACCTATTGGTCCCAATCGCACATGTAACCAAAATTGAAAAAAAAATCAATCTATTAATCTATAAGATTAAATTTGTAAGTACTCGCGGAATGATAAACTTACTGACAATATAAAAAAGGGAAAAAATATTATATTAAACCTGTCCATTAAACCCTTCGTATTTATTCTATTTTTAATCAAAGACGTGAAAATATTTCTTTCCAGCCCAAATCGTATTGATAATCGTATACTACAACCATTGTTACCTTGTTCAGCATATTTATATTTTAGCTTATTATTTTTGGATACCCATATATTTTATATTTGGAAATTTGTGTATGCATATTCATAGTACATATGTATGTAAAAAAAATAAATATTAAAAAGTTTATTAATGAAAATGAGTTATGCAATTCTTAAACGCCTTCTAATATTGAGCCGTGTACCTGTGGTTTATTTGCTTGTGGAGAGCCAATTATGTTGTATTGTGGTATTTTTGTGTAGCTTACGTCAACAAATTTTTATGAAAGTGAATCAGACATGATAACATTAAATTACTAACAATTACACTTAAAGGTAACAAAATATCATTAGCAAAAGAACATATAATAAATAATTATTTATATTTCAAGAAATTTCATAAACAGTTTGTAATATTATAGTTAAACGTAAAAGTTGATAATGTTCAACTTATTTAACATAAACACAAATTTATCAAACAAATAGTATACACCAGTAGGCATATTTATTTTGACATGTGGCGGTGTTGAGTTTTCGCTTATTTACGTTTAATTTTCATATAACGAAACTATTGTTGAGTTTTACTTTTTGTACCCATTCTAACTAATAAGCGTAGAAACTATTTTGTGAAGATGCTCATTGATATACATATGTACATATTCTTTGTTTGTAACAAGAGTGAGGTGAGTAGAATAATTTTAACGGCAGAAGTATTTTGACATATGCCAATTTCATTGTTTTTTTGATTTTAGTTTAAATTCTGTCCATTGCAGGCGCAGTTTTTGGTTTATTTATCGTTTTGAATTAAATATATTATAAAAGTTCGTGTTTTAATTTACTATCATGGTAAAACAGCTGAATTAAGCGAAACTATTAGAATAGAAATTGTGACAAAATATAACTATGATATTTCTGTTATAAATATCGCGAAGGAATATAATTTGTCACGACAAACAATTTGTTATCAAATAAAGGAACATAAAAAGCCATCGAACTACTAATTTGCGCCGAACGGGTAGAAAACGTAAGATTACTACCTACGAGGATCTGCTGATCGTTCGGAAAACACGACCCTCTCAAAATATCGGAAATTGCAGCTTTGGAGTGAAACAAAAGTACAAACAACCACATAAGTGAAAGCACAATTCGTCGGCGTTTAACTGAAGCGAACATGAAGACATACGTTGCAAAGACAATCCATTTTATTACTCCAAGAAATAAAATTAGAATTCGCCAAAAAGTATATTAACAAGCCTCTTTCGTTCTGGTGTAATGTGCTTTAGACTGATGAGAGTAGTTTCGAGTACCACTCATCATAAAAAAATGTTTGTTAGATTAAATAAAAAAATCCATAAAAATGTGACACCTGTATGCCAGAAAGTAAGCCATGGAAGTGGAAGTTTTATGTTCTGGGGATCTATTTCACTTAATGGAGTAGGAAACTTGGTTTTGGTTGACGGTTCCATTTCAGCAGGATTACGCTCCATGTCATAAAAGCAGGATGATCATAAAGTTTCTAACAGAGACTGGTGTTCGGACTCTGGGTTGGCCTCCCCAAAGTCCAGATTTAAATGTAATAGAAAATGTCTGGCGAAAAAGATTCCAGAATTCGACCAGAACGAAAGATGAAGCGATCGCAGAGTTCACAAACACGTGGAACAAGATTTCAACAGTCTCTCCTGTCCTTGGTGGATTCTGTTTCAAACTGTCTTCAAAAAGTTTCGAATGCCAGAGGAGAATATTTTTTTTTTAAATTTAAATAGTTATTATCCATAATTTTTTATCTTATAGTTCTTACGCCTTTTATATATATCATACAAAAGCTGGTCAAAATACTTATGCCACGTACTGAATTCTCACACTTTTAGATTCATTAAAAAAAAAAAAAACATTTGAAATGTGTAAAGTCTTGTGTGTTCCAAAAAATTACAATATCCAGCCAATGTGTTATTAAACATTTCAAAAATATATGAAATGATATATATAATTTGTATATGAAAATTACCAACAGCAAAAATGCAGTGTTGTATTATAATAGAATCAATACAACAATACATGGCATTTATGAATTGAATAAATATTTCACAATGTTATTCAAATAAAGTCGGTCCATTTTTAAACAAAATAACTTTCGTTTTTATAGTACAAAAATATGCGTACACAAGCGGAATTCTGTTTGGAGGAAACGCATTCATGCAGATACATATCTGCTGCACACACAGAAAATGTCCTATCGCGGCAACCGTCATACAAGAAAACACACATCAGAAAACATTATTACTAAATCTAAGAGGGAACAAATTTCCAAACATTTTTAACTCTAAAGCCTAAGAAATACACATACGGTTGTTTATGAAAACTACAGTATTATAAGGTTTTACAAGCGAAACGACAAAATATTTCCTACGAAGTATGACAGTTTTCTATTGATTAAGAGTTGAAAATTGATAAGAAGAACCCCTTAATCATATTTGTTTATAAGTTTAATATTTATTATATATTAATTAAATTTATTCCTTATAGATTTTAAATGCCACATCGATTGTCTTTATGATACGAAATGCTATGGAGCAAGATCGTTATTATATTTGCAAACTCGGTTCGAAGGGAATTGGTATTACACATGTATCAGTTGGTAAGTATTTTTTTTTAATTTGTAACATTTTAAACACAATAAATAATGTTAACCTCCAATGCTGTGTCATGTAGGTACATACTATACAAAGTACAAGTACAGTGATTCCTAAAAGTTTTTAGTTCTTAATTTTTATGATTAGCAACAAAGTCTGGTGTCACTCACTCACTATATGCGCCTTTGGAGTTTACTAAAAAGGAATATATGGTTCATTACAAATTCGTTTATTTTTATTTTATTCAACTTTTAGGTACTGCACCCCTAGATATAACAGATTTCAAGTGTCGTGGCTATGATTTTACATATATGGTGTGCAATTTCACCAGGCCACATAATGTATTACTAACACAATATAATTTAAGTTATACGGCACAATCACCGGTAAGTGAGGTTTATCATACATACACATATTTTTTATGTATTTCGTATAATTTTTACTCTTTAGAGGACTTTAAAGTAACAATTATTAGTTTTAGTATTAGTATGTAATATGACTACTTGCATTCTTCTTTGGTAGTTTGATAAATATCTTAATAAAAATATTTTTTCGTTCTTGGTTTACGAAACAAAACATTAAAATGCTAAGTAAAATATTATTTTATTTCAAACTAATTGTGCCTGCATTAATTATTCAAAATTTAATATACAAATATTTTATGAAATACCTAAACGTTTCAAATTTGCATACTATAGTGGCTAATTAATATCTTACCTATATTTTCTTTCATTCACTCGTTTTTATCTTTATATTCTTTTTGCACTCCTCATATCACATAATTAATTTCATTAATAATATTAAAATTAAGTAGAATAAAAATGGGGTGTATTTGAGATGGTTTATATTTATGCATGTATTTTTGGTTTTTTAATTTGATATGATGCGGCGTAGTATTGGATGAACCAAATGAATTTATAGTACATATTGCGTATCTTCAGTTGAAATTAAAATACTATAATTTATTATGAGTTCCTAAGTAACTAAATTCCCGCGCATTGGTATTTTAATACTTTTCACTACTGCTGGAAAGAGTACACCATTAGGAAGGAGTTTGTAATAAAATGGGATATAAACAAATTTAAAAAAAAAAATTATTTGATTCAGAAAAATCTAGAACTTTAAGAAAAGGAAAAAAACTCAGAAAAACTTGTTTAAATCCCGAGAAACAATTAAGCTAGAGAAAATATTTTAAATTCGCAAAGTAGGTAAAATTAATAAACATTTTGTGAACATTTAAAAAAAACTAACATCGAAAAAATATCGTAAATTCCATAAAAGAGCAATAATCTGAAAACATTTTTAAATTCAGAGAAAGGCCCTGAAGTTTTAAAAAATATCACTAAAAATGTCGATCTGACATAAAGTTAACTCGAATCTTCTGCGAATCCATTTTAACACATCTTTGGTCAACATGGCTTTCGTACTTAAAAAGATACAGAATATATAAGGTGGTCCAACCAAAACGCACGATGTTGATTGTAAATAAGTTTTCAGAGAATGATAGAAGGATTTATGACAATTTTGTCTGAAATAAAGTATTGGGCAAATGCTCGCCACGGCTTCGGTGGCATACTTCTATCCAATGTTCGACATATTCAATGAATCTGACACATAATTGAGGTTCAATGTCGTTAATGTGGCGAATAATTTCATCCTTAATTCCTAAATGAAGTCCAACGATGTCAAATCACATGATTGTGACGGCCAATTAACATCCTACGACGTGAGGTAACACGGCCTTTGAATTTCTTGTGCAAAAACGCCATTACTTAGTTGGTTGTGTGGCACCATCCGGTTGGAACTACATACCGTCCAGGTCCATATTTTCAATTTCTGGGTAAAAGAAGTCGGTTATCATCTCGCGATAATGACTGACAATTAACATTGTGCATTATGGTTGGACCACCCTATACATACTATACAAACTTATTTATTATTTGTATATTTTCTAAGGTCACCACTGAGTGTTGTAGAAATAACAAATGGACTTAAAATCTTAAATTTTTTTACCTATCATGGTATGGTGGAGTGTAATAAAGCCATTTGTCACGTTTTGTTTCGAATTGTATCCATATGTAAAATACGATTCCAGCATTTTGGACAAATTCCAAGAGAATTTTGCGCAAATTTATGACAACAGCGTTCAAGCGATAAAGTCAAAATAAAAATCCTCATTGAGGTAAAAAGGCGTCATTTCGGCGTCATTTCAGGTTTTCCGATACAACAATGTATTAACATTCGTATCGCACACTAAATCAAAAGCAGTCACAAATCAAAAAACAAAAAAAGTTCTTTAGTAGTCGAGGTAAGCGAGACAAGTACAATAAAAACATGTATTACTGTGGGCAAAAAATATAATAATTTTAAATTTCTTTATTTATTCTGCCAAATCGATGATCGAAGAAAACTGCCAACAAGACCTTGATTTTTGACTTGCTTTGACGTGGTTTTTTCGGCTTCGGCTCACCTTTGACGCGATATTCGGCCGCTTGATCGTCTGTTTCCGGGTCGTAAGCGTAGACTCGACGCTGTTTTTCAAGAAAATTGAGTGATTTTGGAACCAATCGTGATTTCACTTTTCTTAGGCACAAATGATCTTTTAAAAAGGTTTTCACTGATCCCTCCGATATTTCAACGATATCAGTAAAGTCTCTGGCTGTTAATCGTCGATTCTCGATCACCAATCCCTTGATTTTATTGACGTGTTGATCATCAGTTGATGTTGATGGCGGTCCTGGACGTGGTTCGTCGTCAACACGTTTTCGACCCTCTTTGAATAATTTGTACCAATCCAAAATACTTGCTCGCAACATATAATTGTCACCGAAGACCTTTTGCAACATTCTGGATGTTTCGGCACCAGAAATTTCATTCCGCACACAAAATTTAATGGAACCTCTTGAATAATTTCGCTCATTGTAAAAATCGCCGAATGCACTTGTTGTACTTCAGAAAGACAAGCGTATACTAAACACTAATGATTACTTTGATGTGATATTTGGCACAGATGTCACTGACAGTCACACCAACGTAGAAAAAAATTTCGATGAATGGATTTCGGCGCGAAATTTAAATGAAAAAGTCTTACTATTTTTAGTATAACGGTTACTGATTTTGATTTAGTATGTGATATGTACATTATACTTTATAAATGTCGATATCGGCGATATTTTGTTTTAGTTTGTTTTAGTATCGATATGATATCGGTAAAAAGGTATATCGATGCTTACATAATTCTATCTAACCCAGCAAAGAAATGATCGAAATGGGGAAATATTCGGAAAATACATTTGTATCATTACTTGGTTTAACTAAACATCATTTATATACATATACATAAGTATAAGAATGCTGATGGCGTGCGTAATAGAAAATACGCATACCATTCTGATAGTGTATAATAACTTTTAAGATGTTCAGTATTTTAAAAATTCTAGCATCTCCATTAAACATTTTTCTTTCTTGATCGAAATAATAGAAAAAAAAAACAAATAAAGAACATTTTTTAAAAGTTTTTTCTTAAGCTGGCGATATAAGTCAAGTGTGACCAGATAACAACTATAGGAAAAGAAATTTAAATAAACCCACAACGGTCAGACATATCAAATTAATACTGTCTTAATTTTGAGGCCACAATTATGCAATTATTGAAATGACCGCCTAGACTTAGCTGTAGATCTCACAGCGTTGTCTATGGTTGTCCGTCTTCAATTCTAGAGTCAAAAAAATCTTATAGGAATGTAGGCCTAAATTCATCCGCAAAATAAGTCGGGTGGACTGACGGGTTTTAATCCAGCAAATCTGCGCTAAATGTAACTATGACAGCTTCTGAAATATCAGTACTATCTGCTCACCCTATATATACGCAATGCTACTTATAATCCTACTGATATATTTTGCATAAAGAGCAACCATTTGTTTTGCATTTAAAACTTATGTTCATTTTCGAAGCGATGTCGAAAGTAAATTTGTTTGCTTCATTTTTAAATTAAATGCTGTTTAATTTTCTATTATGGTCGAAAAAGAAACAAGTAAACAAATTACAAACCATAGAGAATTTTCAGTTTTATATTCATGTTACGCAGAAACAAATTTTATTAATGCATTTTCTTTACGGTTTAGAAAAACATTTTACTAATTGAAAGAAAACACTTTTAAATATTTTTCGATAGGAATTTTGAGAATTCCAAAACTTAATTTTTTTAGGCTGATTTCCTTTTATTCCAAAAATTTATTTTTCCAATGCAATACAAAATATCTTCATAGCCCAAATATGTTGAAAATATTACCAAAGCATCTATAAATATACACATAAATAATGAGACTGTTGTGTAATTCGCAAGCTCCTTGTATTGTTGTATCACGTAGTAAAAAACACTTTGGTTACTTTGTTTTGCATAACATCAAATAATAAACAACAAGAAGAACTAAAATAGTAATTCTTGAAATAAAACTTAATTTAAATTACAAATTTATCACATTGCTGTATCATTTGGCCTCTTTATGTTTTCAGTTTTTCAAATTAAGTTACAGTTTTACAGGCATTAAAAAAAAGCAGCCAACTCTGTAAGTTATTTTTGGGTAATAATACTTTTACCGAAACCAACAAAAGGCTGCATAAATACTATGGGGAGTCTTCATCATAAATTTAAATGGCAAAAAGTGTTGAACGGAATTCTGTTAGAAACTCCCATAAGAAAAGGTCTAGCAAAGTCAATTCGCACGATTTTGGTGTCAGCACAGCTAGAGGTAATCATATCCTCAAATCGTTCATGCAGCAGAAAAAGAATTGTGCCTTTAGCTGTCAGGCAAGTAGCACGCTACAGCGCAGGAACCAAATATCGCCCACGGTAATACCTTTCAATTCCGGCCGAAAGAAATTTGTTATCATTAGTTCATTTTGACCGTCGGTAATGGCTTTACCAACTTTGTCTTCAAGCACGGACAAGTAAATTGGCGTCTCTTCTACTGCAAATATGCATGTTAATATATCATTCACCCAAAAATTGCTAAGATATTTCTTCAGCCAACATTCTTGAAAAAAAATTTCACAGCTAAACTAAACAGATTTCATATTCTTTCCTTACAAGCAGTTTCACATATTCTTCAAAACGCTCTTGTAAAAAAAAATGATGCCTCTAATTTCATTTAAAATTACATAAAAGTAGACTAACGGAAAAAACAATTTTTAAAACCAAAAATTTGTAAATTGCTTAAAAAATACTTTCGTGTTCAAATATATGATTCTTATCATGGTTCTTAGAAACGTAGTCGTTCAAACAGCAATTCTACTTAATGTTTCCTAGCAGGGAGCTGGAATTAATAAATAAGTAATCACGTATTACATATTTATATGCATAAACGTTTATACTATTACTTTAGAATCGAGTCTATTATATTGTTACAAAGTAATAGTCAAAGGTGTGTGAAACGACCTATTGTACAAATGTACAAATACGCAATATCACAAACACAAAGCAAAAACAAATTGCGCAGCAGAAATTCCAAAAACCGCGATTCAACTAAAAACAATTTCTATAGCAAGCAAAAAGTAAACAAAAGATACACACACACACAAACACACAAACACATATACAAGACTACTAAGCCAGCAACTGAAATAACAAATGCGCAATTTCGCGTATGTTCGGGACATTTCAAGAAGCGGCCGTGATCTGTATATAAAGGCGCCGTCCACCGCAGAAGAGTTAGTTGACTTTGAGATTTTATTAAGTGAACATCTGTGTGTACAAAAGAAGTATTAAGTGTACAGTGTCAATTAGTACAGTTGTAAATAGAGTCTTAATTGCCGAATAAAGTTGTGTACTGATAAGATTATAAGGACTGTGTAATTTAATTTTTACAATTAAACGAACCCTTTAAAATCACGTTTATTGAGGTAATAAACGTAACAATATTTATTTTTACTATACACACAAATCTTGAAAATCGTGTATCTATCCTTTATAGTTTTGCTATACCCAACCAGAGGTATCTCATCTAATTCCATCTGGAATTTACTTCTGTAAAAGCCGCACCATTTCGGAGAGTTTAGTAGATTTTCCCTGTCATCTTTGCGTTTTAAATTTATTATTCCATAGTATGTTAGATCTCCCACCGCTGTAATACACATTGAACTCCTCTTTTAGTTTAAACAAAGTTCATTCTTTTTTACGAACAAAGTTAACAAAGAGAACAATACGTTTATAATTGCAGATCTTATCATTTATATTTATAGTTTGCAAGAAAACCCCGTATATTGTTTCATTTATTAAAAAAAATCAAGGTATTCTCATATTACAATATAAATGTATACACAAATATAAATTATTTTACGAGCTAATTATTCAAATGCGTAATTATGTAACATTTAATAACATATACATGTGTGGAAAAATCAACAAAATTTTAAAATTGGTTGAAACAATAACATATTTTTCTCAATGGATCAGTCATATCAAGGTTTGCGTGGTCAGTTTTAATATTAAGAAATTCATAAGCTGGTAATGAGCATTGAGGAACATTATATTTTATTTAAGTTATTTAACACAAAATCAGAGTATACTTTTCCATTAATCTGGTTTATCAAAAAAGGATCAATTAAGCATTGTTCTCCTGCTTTTTAGGGTTGGTAAGTTGATCTAAGCTAATTTTGTTATGTATGAAGATAGAGCAAAATAACTTGGGTAGCCATTTATCAAACAAAATTAAAAAAAACTACTTTTAAACAGATTC
Organism: Phania funesta; assembly: GCA_963932375.1. Lineage (NCBI taxonomy): Eukaryota > Metazoa > Arthropoda > Insecta > Diptera > Tachinidae > Phania > Phania funesta. The sequence continues at coordinate 33,144,950 of OZ010655.1, read as the reverse complement.
TATGCGAAGGATATACACTTTGCAATACGTGTCCCATATAAAAGATCCATATTCTTAAATAGGTCTTGCGTCCGAAGTATATAGTAATAAGCGGATCATTAAATTCTTCTGTCCATCGTGTTGTGTTATTTAGTAAAACACTAGGAATAAGTTTTTACACATTTATATAAAATAAATTAAAATAATTAATATTTAGTTTAGTTTAAAATTTTTATCAAGTAAAAATTTATTTTTCTTTTCTTACATATTTTTGGGACTCTGCACGTTTTAATCTTTTCAAATATTTTACTTCTCTAACAAATATTCTGCAACACTAAAATTTTTACATTAACCAATTTATTATTATATTTTGACTTTGCTAACTAACCAACCAACGTCTTGACTGGCGCCAATAACAATTTATCGATACTAACTACTGCAACAATCGCAAATATATTGCTTTGCATTTCAATTTCAATGTTGTTTAAAATAATTTCTGGCAAAAAAAAAACATTAAATAATTTTTAATTTCTTCTATAAATTAACAAAATTAACACATTTTTTTAAACACAATTTTATTTTTGCTTGTGGTGGGTGGCACGTGCATTTTTATTATTATTATTTCTTTTGTTATTAATTTTAAACGTATGTATGTGTTAAATTGCGCTTACTCGCACGCTTACACCTCTCATACGTACAAAAAACCAATGTAGTTTCGTACATATATAAAGGACAAGCACGGAAAACGTCTTTACCGTACAATTTATTCACAGAATTACATACAGTTATGTCATTTGGAGATTCAACAAAATCAAGGCATCTGCAATTTGACAATGGATAAAAATAACTATCGTCCAAACTATGAATTTTACAATTTCACCCTAAAAGGACAGAATGAAGTCGGTGTGAACGTTCAAAGCTTTTGGATAAATCACTATGAAAGTGGTAAGTACATTTTTATTTTTTAATATGTATGTATCCATTTTTGGGTAAATCCTTGTACCAAATTGATGTCAATTGTACCAAGATTTTTTATTAAAAAAACATTAATAGGATTTAATAAATAAACATATAAAATACTTACTTGCCAGGCCCACGACATCGAACGTTCGCTTGATTTTTAATTTAAAAAAGTACTCGATTGTATACAACGGCGTTTTCGAGATATATATATATATATGTATATATATATATATATATATATATGTATATATATATATATATATATATATATGTATATATATATATATATATATATATGTATATATATATATATATATATATATATATATATATGTATATATATATATATATATATATATATATATATATATATATATATATATATATATATATATATATATATATGTATATATATATATATATATATATATATATATATATATATGTATATATAATTTCCTTATTTATTATATGTATATATATATATATATATATATATATATATATATATATATATATATATATATATATATATATATATATATATATATATGTATATATATATATACATATATATATATATATACATATATATATATATATATACATATATATATATATATATATATATATACATATAATAAATAAGGAAATTATGTACTGACATATTTATTTGTGTACACGTTTATACTGTTAGTTAAGAATCGAGTCTATTAGTTATTTTTACTATACCCCCAAATATTGAAAATCGTGTATCTACATTATGGTTGTAATGTTGGGCTTTCTGCAGCGATGGTGATTAAAAAACAGCTCTTCTTAAAATATTAAAATTATATACTGTTCAGATGCTATTTTGTATGCCTCCTGACCGACCTGATTTCTGATTCCAAGAGAGTTGGAGTACTATCAGAGTTAAAGCTATTGCAACCCTTTCCTTAAAAGTTGTATTCCTTCATGTATCAGAGTGGTTTCGTCCAATGTCGCAGCCGATGTCACGATAGGAATACATTAACAAGCAATTACATCGATCTTAGATTCTACGCGATTGCGAAGAATTATGAACACTATTACACTTAAGAAATTCGATATCGCAAAATACGCATTAAAATAAAGTTTACACGTACTAAATAACGATCAGTTAAAAATCTATCATCAATTTCTTTAAATAATTTGATATTTCATATATTAACATATTTTACAGGGTGTCTGGTAGCAGATTTATAATTTCAAACTATAATAAAAAAACGTAATAATTGACATAAAGTTTTATTAAGACATTGAACGATAGAATGGACATGCGGACTTTATTTTTTAAAGAGTATGTCATCCAGATGTCTTCCGTCGAGTTGAACGCACTGTTCAAAACCGAGCCTTGTGTTCTGCGCCATATGCTGTAGTAAACTTGGATCAAGTGAGCTGATTTCTCGACGAATATTTTCCTTTAAGGCCACAAGAGATTGGAATAGTCATTATGAACCCTCGGTGGCCATGGGATGTCCCCAAAGCGACTGATCAGTTTTGGGGGGAAATTTTCCCGAAGCAAATTCATCGAAGCTAAGGCTGTGTGTGTAGTCGCCTGATCCTGTTGAAACCACGTACAGGAAGAGTACGATGGATTAGCTCACAGGTTTGGTAAAAAGAATTCCGTAATCATGCGTCGATAATTTTAACCGTTGATATTTGTCGCCTTGCCTCGAGAATTTTCGAAAAAATGGTCCAATTATCTTATGCGTGGGGCAATGCAATGGTTTTCGGGTTGCGGATTCTTGGAGACCAGTAAAGAGACCGTTTACGTGAAAATGAGCCTCGTCGCTCCGTATTGAAAGTCGCGGATTTTTACGTAAACTGCTTTCAACCAGTTAAATGTTTTCTGAAGTTCTTGAAGATCGACTGGGCACTGGCCGTGGGACATTCATAGGCTAAGCAGCTGCGCGGAATATCTGCATCAACGAACGAATTAAATTTACACTCGGTCCATAACGTATTCACCGAATACCGAACTTTGAATAAAATTTACGTAGGTAAGAATCATTACTCTTAAGAAATGTCTCCACAACGAACACGCAATGCTCACTCGACGACTGCGACATCGTGACTGACAAATCTGCACAATCGATAATTCCAACGGCACCACCCTCCCTCCGCACCGTTTAATACTTTTTGAAATAATCGTATTTAAAAATATAAATTTGCCACCAGGCAGCCTGTATTTATGAATTCGCATTAGTTCCAAGGATGTTACTAAAGAATAACTTTTTATTATGTACACATGTATGTATATGCTTTATAGAACTAGTCATTTAAAATATAAACAGGGTTTATAAATGTTTCTCGTTTTATTATTTATTAAATTATAAAAATTATTTTTATTTACAAATTTTTTACTTTCTAATTATAGTCATTCCGCCTATTCCTAAATATATCTTTGAAAATATCACAAATCATACAGTTGTCATAAAATGGAGTAATCCAAAATATAGTTTTTATGCCGCCAAAGGTTTAGAATATGAGATACGCTTAAGACCTGAAGGTTCTCATTGGGTGTATCCGTCAAATTATGAAATTCGAAATAATCGATCTGAATACAAATTGGTTGTGCGAAATTTACCATTTGCTTACTTTTGGTATGAAATCAGTGTCCGGTTACGTGTTAAAAAATTGACACGAAATGATGACAGTTATTGGAGTGAGCCGTACATACAAAAATTTCGAACACTAGCCTGCCCACCGGACACAGCACCATTAACTGATGTTGGCAGTTTTTACATAGATGCGACTGAAACAAAAGTGCGCCTTTATTGGCATCAACTACCCAACTATAAGGAGAATGGTCCGCATTTCAAATATGTTATTAAAAATGTAAAACGTGATGGAGTTGATGTGTAAGTCATAGATGTTTGTAGAAATAAAAAAAGATTTTATAACTTATTTTTATTTCTAGTTCTCTAAAATCTTTAAACATCGACCGAACTTCGGCTACATTTCCCTGGCATAGACGTCATAATTATACCTTTGTAATTAAAAGTAGTAATGCCGAGGGGGAGTCTCCTAATAATAGCGCAATTTTTATACCAGCTTGGACGAAGCACAACGAACGTTCTTATTCTCCTCAATGGATACGAAATGTTTATCACGCAACAAATCATAGCTCCACGCTCTCTTGGAGCCCACCACAAAATCAGAAAGATTTAGTTGATTACACTGTGTTTTGGTGTCAATCGAAACACGCCATTGCAACTGAGTGTGATGTAGGTTTTAAAATTCATTACATTTTTTATATTCTCTGGCAATAAAAATATTAATTCAAATTACTTTTAGGACACAATACTCTTTCAACATGTTGGCAAAGAGTCAACGCAATTTCACACCACTCCGCAAAAGCAGGATCAAATTCTCAATTTGGCCGTGTCAGCCAATTATCGAGACGTTAATACTGGCATGCATTGGACAATGTGTTCGGCGGATGTTACAAGTGAGTTGGTCAAACTGGAGCCTGAAATAATCGATATTAAAAATCGTTCCATTACGGTACAATGGAGCACCGATCGTGTGTGTTCGTCCCTTGTTGAGGGCTACACCTTGGTATATTGTCGAACACAACTTGCAACGCCAAATCAAGTTTTTAAAGAAGAATTTTCGGCCAATAGTTGCCTGGATCCACCTATAAAGCGGACAATTTTAAATACAGCAAAAAAATACACAATGGAAAACTTACAACCTTACTCATCGTACAAAATACAACTAAACATGTTTTCAAAGTTGACATCAGGCAACTTCAGTGATGCTCAAATTATTAATACCTATGAAGATGGTAAGTTGCACTTTTTTACACTTCTTCATAATTATAAATAAATGTATCATTTAATTTAGCTCCATCAAAACCATATAATTTAAGAGCCTACAATCTTACCAGCAATTCAGTTATGTTAAGTTGGTCGGCACCCGATTATCATAATGGTTTACTAAGAAAATATAGAATAGCGTAAGTAAAATTAACGTTTCTTTATTTACATAATTAAATTCAGCTTATTACAATTTGGATAGATATAACAATGAACATCACACTATAAATTGTCTAACGCATGAGGAAAATTGTACGCAAAAGCAAATTGAATACAAGCTAGAAAATCTTAGCAGTTATACAATTTATAAAATATATGTTATCGCGTATACAACAGCAGCATCTGATCACAGTAACGATATAACCATTAAAACCCTTGTAGGAAGTACGTACCAAATATGATTGTTGCTATGCGTTATGTTGTTCTAACTTTACTATAAAATATGTATTTAATTTTACAGTTCCGTCCAATCCACGCAACGTCAAGACAAAAGATAATGTGCAAAATATATTACAGTGGTCCAGACCGGAAGTACCATCGGGTCGTGTTGAATTCTACGAAGTCGCAGTAACTTTATGGTATAAAGATCAAATAGAAAAGCAACATATTTCTGGCATTATCGATTCCAATGAGTGCGAATTTCATTTGCCAGTATGTATTGACGCGGATTATCGCTTTACTAAAGAAGTACGTGCAGTAAATGTTGTGCGGAGGGACACAGAAGTTGATCATTACATATTTGCCACAAAAAATTTAACAAGTCCTGATATTGCCGAATATTTTACAGAAAACAATAACTTAAAATGCGTAGGAACAGCCTTAAGTTCAGAAGAACAATTGAACATTATCCACAAATATCAAGATACTCAAAAATATGTGCAATATAAATCTGTATGGGAAAAGGGTCCTGTTACGAATTGCTCTGATCCTAAACTGAGTCGTATTACGATGCTGGCCTTGTTAATTATAGTTTCATCCTTGGGAGTCATGGCCGCCTTTTATGTGGCACGTAACAAATATCAAAAAATGGCAAACATCTCATGTGCTCTTCCTCCCGGTCTGGAGGCTATGGCCTACCCGATTAAGGATAATGGAGATGGAGGTGATGAATTTCGGCGTAGTAAGGATTCGTTTTTCAATAATGAAAGCCGTCGTTTGCTCACCTCTATAAGTCAAGATTCTGGCTATGCATGTCAAAATGGCGACCAAAACCACGGAGGTCTTAGTGGCATTGCCTCTTGCTCGTTAAGCAAAAGTTATATCGGATCCAATAATTCCACAGAATATTGCACCCACGAAACACTTGTTGCAGCCGATACCGTTAGTGACGATAGTTGTGCTATTGGCAATACCCCAGTTGTTGATGATGCGTATATGGTTATGGAATTATTGAAACCTATTGATCATAAGATATCAATATCTAAGTCCACAACCGAGTCGGACAATATTGGAAACGGTTATGTGCAACCTAGCTTCATGGCAATGCAAACATTAAGTCACAATATAAACTCTTTATCACATACGCCGGTCTCAAAATTGCCTTCAGCCTGTAAGCCAATAGAAAATGGTTATATAAAACAAATAACATCACAACTTTTACCATCTGATAATGGTTATATTAAGCCTAATAATTTTTTTAACTGGCCCATAGAGAAAAATCTCCAACAAACAACGATTGCGGCACAAGCGCAGAACACTTTGTCAGGTTTCCCAATTAATAGCTCAGGTTATGTGGCGCCGCAATTGCTGCAAAAGGTTGGTACTATAGCATTTAATACTATTATATATCCCACAGTAAATATTACCAGCTCATAAATAAATTATTTTTAATTCTTTGCGGCTTTTAAACGAAGTCGGTATAATGTTTAAATTTCAATGAAAACTTTTTTGCAATTAAAAAGCTTTGTTCGTGTTACTTTTCACAGCAAGTTGCTTAAAAGTATTCACTTGTTGGGAAAAGCTATTTCTGGACTTTCATATTAATTATTAGTATTATGTTTATATCTGATTTGTATTTATAATTTTATAATGAAATCAATAACATTCATGTATATCAGTAATATTTGTGTATAAAATATAGCATTTTAACACACACATATTTTCCAGAAATACTTCTTAAAATATACCTCGTAAAATCTTGCTCAACATTATGTGCTCCGAGTAGTTTATAGAAAGATGTATTTATAAACCAAAATGTTCTGCTATAAGAAAAATTAGTTCGTGTTAATACTAAAATTTACAGCCTGCCCCCGATGTCAGAAGTTAACGTTCGCTTGAATTCTAAGAGAAAAAACTGATTCATGTCCTTCTAATAGCCATTTTAAATAAATAAACTCATAACCCATTTCGTTAGAAGATATCAAATCTGTTTTTGTTCTCTTAGAACTCAAGCGAACGTTAACGTTCGACATCGTGCGACAGATTGTTATGTTTGCAATTTCTATTAGCAATCTTGAACATTTAAAAAAAAATCAACGCATTCTAGTTTTACTACAGCAGCGCACATAAAAATGTTTTCTATTAATGTCGCCAGTATTTATTTCTCTTATGCTTTGTGATGCAGCGAACAGTAAACAAATTTTTTGTTTTGGAATAGTTATTTTTTTTTATTAATGTATGGGGGGATATCGAAGCAGACCACTTACTTTTTGGGTCCCTTTTCGACCCCCATTTCGCTCCTCAAATTGATTTCAGGGAACCGATCCGTAATCACAACCACACTATTTTCAATTGAGTCTCGTGCTAGCCCTAGCCTTTACTCTTGACTAAAGTGATTTCAGACTGTCGACTGGTAACTGTCGACACTCTTCCTCATCACGGAGTCTTTTGTAATTGCTAGCATTTGTCTAAGGCTTAGTTCCCCCATGGCATTCACATCTAACAAGTGTCTGCCCGTGGTCTTAAGCCTTATGCTAGCCAGTGCTGGACATTCACACACAATGTGCGCTACCGTCTCAGCCTCTTCCAGGCATAGTCTGCAAGTATCATCTTCTACTACTTTCATCTTAGCCAGATGGTACTTGAAGTTTCCATGTCCTGTCACTAACGCAGTGATCCAGCTTAAAGTAGCCCTTTTATACCCGAGCAACTTGCTGGCCTTCCTGCCGAGGGGCTCCTTGAGCACCATTCTAGCCTGTCTATATGTTTTGCAATAGTTAGTGTCTGTGTTTTGCTATATATACGTATTTTAACAATGTCAAAAAACTCCCTACATAAGAAACACACACTAATTCTGTATATTGAATTTGACAGTTTGAATGCATTGTCGTTGTGGAAGTGCTATCTGCACTTTTTTGAATTCGGCTTTCAGCATACATTACACATACACTATATTTGCACAACACAGCAAGAGGTAGAGGCAGCAATGAAGTTTTTTTACTGCTGTTCGCATCAGCACAAAGCCAATTAGAAATAAAACCATGACTAACATTAGCAGCAACTTTAAACCCTGACTTGAAATGCGGCAAAAATATAAGTTTTGTTGATATATCATTTCCATAGATCATGTTTTCACTTTTTAACTACAATTATTTATAACATCATGTATCTAAATTACATACCGAAATTGTATAAAAATTTTAATTACGACATAACACCTCATTTAATTACATATACACATTATTTTAAATGATTTTATAATATTTAACTGACATTTTTAATTATTATTACTTGTAATGTGTAATTGTATGCGTTAATTATTACAAAATGGACTTGAGACCCCACTGCATTTAAATGCGATTAGGGAAATTTTAAAACAAAACATTTGACAGCAGAAGTCAGACAACCTATTTTTGTTGAAGACCCACTAAATGTATGTCTTTCTTCTACAAAAAAAACTACCTACAAAACAATATTTTATAAGATTGTTTTAAATAATAATAATTTGATAAAAACTTATCAAAATTAGAAGTCTTTTTAGCATTCTACTCGGAAAATATGTCAATCTGATCCATTTCAAGTTTAAACAATGTGTCAAGTTGAAGGTTGCAAAAATTTATTAACTTTGTACTTTACATTAAGACATATTTGGTTACGCATATGTTGGGTAACAAGGTTGTTGTTAGTATGTAAACTCACAAACAGAACAAAAACTTAGTGAGTGAGTTATCTTATGATTTAATTTTTTTTTTAAAAATGATTAATTCAAATAATTCAACCTTTCATTTATTTTTATTGTCTGCTATTTCAGTCTCTTATGCAGTATTCTGAAGGTTACACTTCACTTGATGATTTGGGAAAATCCCTTAAATCAACAAGTTGCACAACCTCACAAACTTTTACCAATGCTGAAGATGGTGATAGTGGAGGACTCCTGAGTTCAAACTTGCCACGTATATCGGGCTATGTAACGCAAAAAGAATTATCGGTCTTTGGGCAAAAGCAAAAATTTAATTGAACTCCAATTATTTATTTTGTTTACACAAAATGAGATTCTAGAACGAAAAAATACTACTTTATAATTTTATAAAAGAATATTATTAAAACAAACAAAAGAAACCATTGCCCTCATGGGAAATTATTGTACAATCTAATCATTGATAAGACTTTATAATGCATTAATGGCCTTGCAAAACTGCAATTACAATAATATAGAAATACTTATATGTTTATGATAGAAAACTGTTTTCTAAGCACATAAATGTTGTATGATAAATATTTTAATAATTAATATTTATTTTTACGTATAACTACGGAGCAAAAAGTGCCTTCTTATGTACACACATATTTATACGAGTAGTTATACATTTTCATAAGTTTATATATTTTTTGGCTGGTAATACGAATTAATACAACTGCTTTCATAGTAATCTTGACGCTATTCAAATGGATTTCAGGCTGCTATATGCACTTATTCATTCTCTTATCTTTATCGCCCACGTACATTCGTATGGTATGTAGTTAATAATTTTTCTTCTCTTTTATTAATTATAAGTTTGTTATTATTGTTGTGCATTATTCACAGTAACTACATTTTATTATTATTAACTAAATTTAAGTTAGCAAAAGAAATAAGAAATGATGAAGGATTAAGCATATATGTACATATATACAAGTGAGTCGTCAAATCTTGGTACTAATAGAAATTTAATATATGTTTATTGTTATATTATTCTTTGTCGGCCTTTACTTTCCCTCGTCATTATCACGATAACTATCTAATATGCTATACAACGGCTTCAAGGGGCCGATCGAATACGAAAAATATGTCAGTTACAATATAATGTAGATATATATTTGATTTTTGCCTTTCCAGCAACTATTTACAAGCGCATAAACGCCGTAAAACATCGCTTGGCTTCCATAATTTTTATGTTAATAATGTTTTCTGAAACTATCATTTATTGCAGCTTTTTAATTGGTTTTTTATGTTTTAGATGTTTTAAGATATTTTGTTTGAACTTAATGGTCTAAATCGTTGAATTAACAGTTTGGCGATTTCAAAACGAAGTGTTTTTCAGAATTCTAAATCCTCACCAAAAGTAATTCGTTGATCTTCAGTCGAATATGAAAACCTCTTGCGAAAAACTCAAACTCTGTTCTTTTTTAAGTCGACAACAACAACTTGATCAAGCACACACAAATTAATGCACTTGAGTCTTAATGCTTAATGTGAATTACGCCTGATCATTCGCGAGCTTGATTAGTTTTTTTACGTACATGAGCTACGGCTCAGTTGATTGAAAAGTATTTTATGATCCAATTTCCAATTATTTGGATCAAAATTTACTGAAAAGTTCTAATCTAATATTAGCTAAAATAACTTATACTAGGTATTTTTGTAATCATTTTTTAAAACGTAACTTGTTAAGTTTAAATGTAAGCTTTAAAAACGCAAACGAATGTACACATGTGACTATTTTGTGGCCTTAATGCGAAAGATGTTTTCACTTTATGTAATTTTCATAAAAAAAATTTTCAGTATTTAATAATTTATGCAATAAAAATATAAGTTACGCGTTTTACAGCTTTTTATAATAAGCAATATAATAAGTAAGATGTACTTAATAAAATGATTAATTCTTGTATATTACGAGTGTATTTAATAAACGAAAAATAATATTTTATCTACATATTGAAAAAAAAAAACTATCTTATAACTTCTATTATGGAAATTTCTTGATAGAAATATTTACTAAATTCATTTCTTTCGGCTTGCTATAGTGAAGTAAAACCAAGGTCCCTGCGAGGATCGAACTTAAAAGCATCAGATTAAAGCACTATCAGAGCACTTATTGTTTTTCAAAAATTTAGAATGTTTTATAATGATAGAAAAATAGATAAAAATGTAAGAAATCAATTAAGACAACTATATTTGGCCATGCCGAATGTTATATACCCTTCCCAAAAGTATGAACTACTAAAAATCGACTGTAAAGTTTTTTTTAGTATATTAAGGGGAAAATCGCAGTTTCATTATTAAGTACTGCAACATTTTTAGACGAATTCATCAGAATCTAGTGACGAAGTCAATTTTGTTTTGTATCTAAGCAGGACTAGATTTTGGTATAATGTAAGTGCTCTATTATATTTTTAGCTTTTTCATCTAAAAAAATATCGGTTGAGTTTAGATAACAATATTTAAATGTGGGAAATTTGTGTCAATTAACCTAGACCGAAACCTGGAAAGGACTCAAGCCAGATTACATCCTACAGGCCAATTAGCCTACTGTCAGTTTTGTCAAAGATATTTGAAAAATTATTCGTCTCGAGTGTAACTCCTTTTCTAAATGAACAAAACGTTATCCCAGATCATCAGTTTGGTTTTCGAGCAAGGCATAGTACGATTGAACAAGTCCATAGAATCGTTACCATTATTAGATCGGCTTTTGAAAGAAAGCAATACTGTTCAGCTTTATTTATAGACATTTCCCAAGCATTTGATAAAGTCTGCCATGATGGGCTACTTACTAAAATAGTTCGGGTTCTACCTGAAAACACCCACAAGCTTATAAAAAGCTATTTGTCCGATAGAACTTTTAAAGTAAGGTCAAAGGACCAGCTTTCAAGATGTGGGAAAATCAGTGCAGGATTACCTCAAGGTAGTGTGCTAGGGCTGCTATTATATATCATTTATACAGCGGATATGCCGACAAGCCCACATACATATACATCAACCTTTGCAGACAACACTGCAATTATAAGTGTCAGTAATGATCCAAAGGATGCATCTGAAAAGCTGCAGTCCCATATTCATAAGCTAGAAGACTGGCTAAAACATTGAAGAATAAAGGTAAATCCATCAAAATGTGCTCATGTAACGTTTTCCCTTAGAAGGCAAAATTGTCCACCAATTACAATAACTAATACCACGGTTCCAGCGGAAAGCACACACAAATTAATGCACTTGAGTCTTAATGCTTAATGTGAATTACGCCTGATCATTCGCGAGCTTGATTAGTTTTTTTACGTACATGAGCTACGGCTCAGTTGATTGAAAAGTATTTTATGATCCAATTTCCAATTATTTGGATCAAAATTTACTGAAAAGTTCTAATCTAATATTAGCTAAAATAACTTATACTAGGTATTTTTGTAATCATTTTTTAAAACGTAACTTGTTAAGTTTAAATGTAAGCTTTAAAAACGCAAACGAATGTACACATGTGACTATTTTGTGGCCTTAATGCGAAAGATGTTTTCACTTTATGTAATTTTCATAAAACAAATTTTCAGTATTTAATAATTTATGCAATAAAAATATAAGTTACGCGTTTTACAGCTTTTTATAATAAGCAATATAATAAGTAAGATGTACTTAATAAAATGATTAATTCTTGTATATTACGAGTGTATTTAATAAACGAAAAATAATATTTTATCTACATATTGAAAAAAAAAAACTATCTTATAACTTCTATTATGGAAATTTCTTGATAGAAATATTTACTAAATTCATTTCTTTCGGCTTGCTATAGTGAAGTAAAACCAAGGTCCCTGCGAGGATCGAACTTAAAAGCATCAGATTAAAGCACTATCAGAGCACTTATTGTTTTTCAAAAATTTAGAATGTTTTATAATGATAGAAAAATAGATAAAAATGTAAGAAATCAATTAAGACAACTATATTTGGCCATGCCGAATGTTATATACCCTTCCCAAAAGTATGAACTACTAAAAATCGACTGTAAAGTTTTTTTTAGTATATTAAGGGGAAAATCGCAGTTTCATTATTAAGTACTGCAACATTTTTAGACGAATTCATCAGAATCTAGTGACGAAGTCAATTTTGTTTTGTATCTAAGCAGGACTAGATTTTGGTATAATGTAAGTGCTCTATTATATTTTTAGCTTTTTCATCTAAAAAAATATCGGTTGAGTTTAGATAACAATATTTAAATGTGGGAAATTTGTGTCAATTAACCTAGACCGAAACCTGGAAAGGACTCAAGCCAGATTACATCCTACAGGTCAATTAGCCTACTGTCAGTTTTGTCAAAGATATTTGAAAAATTATTCGTCTCGAGTGTAACTCCTTTTCTAAATGAACAAAACGTTATCCCAGATCATCAGTTTGGTTTTCGAGCAAGGCATAGTACGATTGAACAAGTCCATAGAATCGTTACCATTATTAGATCGGCTTTTGAAAGAAAGCAATACTGTTCAGCTTTATTTATAGACATTTCCCAAGCATTTGATAAAGTCTGCCATGATGGGCTACTTACTAAAATAGTTCGGGTTCTACCTGAAAACACCCACAAGCTTATAAAAAGCTATTTGTCCGATAGAACTTTTAAAGTAAGGTCAAAGGACCAGCTTTCAAGATGTGGGAAAATCAGTGCAGGATTACCTCAAGGTAGTGTGCTAGGGCTGCTATTATATATCATTTATACAGCGGATATGCCGACAAGCCCACATACATATACATCAACCTTTGCAGACAACACTGCAATTATAAGTGTCAGTAATGATCCAAAGGATGCATCTGAAAAGCTGCAGTCCCATATTCATAAGCTAGAAGACTGGCTAAAACATTGAAGAATAAAGGTAAATCCATCAAAATGTGCTCATGTAACGTTTTCCCTTAGAAGGCAAAATTGTCCACCAATTACAATAACTAATACCACGGTTCCAGCGGAAACGCACGTCAAATATTTGGGTATCCACCTGGATCGGCGCCTGACTTGGTCCCGTCACATTGAGGCAAAAATAACGTCCATAAAGCTTCGAACAAATCAACTGCATTGGCTAATAAGTCCTAACTTAACTTTGTCTTTGGAATATAAAGTCCTTTTAAACAAATCCGTTATAAAGCCAATATGGTCATATGGCATTCATCTGTGGGGTACTGTCTTTGCATCAACCATTCATAAGTTACAGAGAAGACAGTCTAGGATTTTACGTCATATCGTATGCGCCCCCTGGTACATAAGAAATGAAAACATACATAGGGATCTCAAAGTTCCCACTATCCACGAAGAAGTTAAAACATACACGTCCAAATACGTGAACAAACTAGTCGCACATCCCAACACTCTAGCACGCAATTTATTGCAATTTGATGGCCACCAGAGACTAAAAAGAACTGACACCTTGAGCCTGGCAAGGCGGCTCTCTCTACACAATAGAAGATAGATTTTTAAGATTTGAATACAAAAAATTAGTTATTACGTTGGTACTAACTAGTAAATAATAATTTAGAAATAAGATTTGAATACTTATTGTGAATTTCTTTTAATAGAAAGATTCAATAAAATAAAATACAGTATAAAAAAAAAAAATTAACCTAGACGATCTTGTCCCGTGGTTTGTGAAAATGGATTTAATACAAAAAGTAACGTTCAGTGACCGGTGCAAACAGCAAAATAATATTTTTTTTTATGTATGTAACTTTTAATATGTATTTATGTACACATGTATTTACATACATATTTTATTCTTTTATATTTTTTTATGCTTTAGTTTATTTGATTGATTATTACCAATGTAATAACTAATTTGTTGTATTCAAATCTTAATATATTATAGCCCGTTCAGGCTGCCATGAAATTAAGTAATTTCAATTTGAAATTACGAACGAAATCTAAAGTGTTCATACTGGGTTATTTGACATTTGAGTTAATTTCGGAAACAGCTGTTCGTTTATATTTATACTTGTATAATTTTATACCTTTGCATAAAAAAAATTTAAGAAAATGGAAAAAAGGAAAAACCAGTTATTATTAATCAAATTGGAAGCTATCAATAACAAAATATCAAAAAATAAATTAATACTGCAGCGGCTTAAAATAGATAAAGACGTCAGAATAAAAAGAATCCACGCTGCGGTATTAAATCAATTTCATTTGTTTCTGGCACTTCAAAGCGGAAGAATATTTTATAAATATGTAAGTTCATGCAATTTTTAAAATATACCATTAATGTTATTATATGTTTGTACGTATAAATGTACGTACATACGTGTAATCTTATTTTCATCAGCCTAGGGAGAGCTGCTTTTGGGAAAAAGACGTTCCTATTTTTACTGACGAAATGTTTAAGGAGACTTTTAGGATGACGCGGAAAGCCTTCAGGCGTCTTTGTGAAGAGTTAAGAAACTTCGCAAAAGAAGACAACAACTTCCAAAAATGCATACCTTTGCCAAAACGTATTGCGATTGCTTTATTTGCACGAAAATCGTCGTCCGAGTATTTAACCATCAGCCAACTGTTTGGTGTCGGAAAATCGACGGTATGTGTTATTTTAAATGACTTTTGCAATGTAGTTTGGCAAGGGATGCACTCAAAGTATATGACATCAAACATGTTTACCAACACAATGATCACCAGATCTATTTACGGGTTTGAAAAGTTGGGATTTCCACAATGCTTTGGTGCTATAGGTAATTACCCACAAATATGTATATTAGTAGTTAATTTGAAATTTAAAATATGTTTTTAAATGAATTTATTTGCAGATGGTTGTCATATAGAAATTCGTCCTCCCGCAGAGGAAGCATGTGACTACTACAATTATAAGGGGTGGTACTCTACTGTCTTACTGGCGGTTGTAGATTCCAGGTAAAAATTAGTGTTACAACTTCTTTAATTAGTTACTTACATATGTAAATGTTATACAGGTACAAATTTCTTTATATTAATGTTGGCAGCCCAGGCCGCTGTAATGACTCCTCAATTTTTGAAAAATCGGTTTTAAAACGGAAATTGTCTGAAGGCAATTTAAAACCACATTTAAGGCAAATAAATGGACAAAATATTTGCCCATTTCTGATTGGAGATTCGGCATTTAGACTATCCGAATATTTAATGAAGCCTTATCCCTTCAGCACTGCAGCATTAGATAGCGAGAAAAACTTTAATTACAATCTCTCAAAATGTCGCAGAGTTGTAGAAAATGCTTTTGGTCATCTGAAATCCAGATTCAGGAGAATTGGTAAAGGAATTGACAACAACATAAGAAATGCCAACAAAATTATAAAAGCGTGTTGCATCCTACACAATTTTTTAATAGAGGGAAATGACACAGTTAACGACCAGTGGTTGGAAGCACAAACAAATTTGGAAAACACAAGACCTCAGCCTACAGACAACGAAATTTATGACAATGACTGTTATGGAAAAACTTTAAGAGATTGTATAGCAGAGTATCTTTTAAATAAAAGCACTTAAATAAAAACCTTTTAAGTAATTTAAGACTATTTACATTTACTAAATTAAGGTTACTTATTAGGACTATAAACATAAATATGTACGTATTAATTAAGTAAATAAAGCAAAACTTCAGTCTTTTAAAAATTATAAAAAATTGATAAAACAAAAAAAAAAAAATTGATAAATTGATTTCATCCGATCATTTTTTTCATTATTTCAATTTTTTCTCTTTCTAGATTTATCAGTTCCTCTTGCAACTTAAGCATTTTCGCATCAAGTGCACTTCTCTCTTCCATATCCTGCTTCATAAGCTCTTTACTTTCCTTAATTTCTTTTAAAATTTCTTGTTGAAAAGGCCTTTTTTCCCTTTGCGATTTTCTTCTTTTGTAGTTATGATTTCCTGGGATGTTGATGCAATTGTCTCTTCAGTATTTCCACTACAAAAGCCTTTTTCGTTGCTATTACTAGGAAGACAAATTTCGGCATCGAAATCATCCAGTATACTGAAGTTTGCATCGACATCTAAAAGATTTTATGATACAAATATTAAGAATGTTTAAATTATTAGTCGAACTATTTCATTAACATGCACAATATGCCAATTATTAATTCTTACCTAAATTATCTTCCATAAGCTCTTCAACTTTGTTGGATTTGTGCTGATCTATTATAGAGTGAACTCTATTATAAAGTGGCCATGTGGATGGACTACCCCCCGAAGAACCAATTATTTTCTTTTCCATTCTAAATTTTATTTTGTTTTTAGAGATAAAGGACGTATTAAATACACTTAAAAATACCTGTATTTACTGGTCAAGTTATGAATTTTAATACTTATTTCTTTTGAGGTAAAAATGTGACCAAAGTCCTTCATACTTTCAGAAATTTCTTCGAATATATGCGAATTTTTACGGTTCCCTCGCAAACTATCTATGTTTTCTTCCCACAATTGCACAAGGACGGTTTCGGAGGCATCAGTCCAGTTCGAACGTTTTTTATAATTTCTCCTGGAAAAAACAGTTTTAACATAACGTTTTTTAAATAACATGTAAAGTTATAATTTGTATAAAATTGAAAAATTCGCAAATATTTGGAAAACACTTTTATAAAATTTGTAGATATATATTCGTTTGACATTTAAAATTTTATTTCAACGAAACGGACTTTCAAGGTTATAGAAATGTTCATGGTTGCACAGAAAGTAGTATTTTGCACAAAAACAGCGTTGTCTATCGTAATTTCAAGTTAATTTCGTCGAAATTAAGTAAAATGAGTTAATTTTGGCAATGGTAAAATGTATGCGAAATTACGTAATTTCAACTTGATTTCGGCTGAAATCACGAAATTACTTAATTTCGTGGCAGCCTGAACGGGCTATTATCTATTATTGGATTGCGTGAGCCTGGTGCCCGCGAAATTGTAATAATTTGGGTACAAGAGTGTTCGGTGTACCTCTAGTTTGTTTGTGTGAACTTCTAGATCTCTGTGTGTATTTTTATTTCTTATTTTCTGAAAATCACTTTTTTGTAAAAGTGATATCAAATCACGAAAAGGTGTTGTGTGCACATTTTTTGAAAACTCGAGATTTAAAACCGGTGAGCTAACAATCTGACGATTTCAAATCACTTGAAGTTTTTTCTATGTTTTGCATTTAGAATCAAATGAAAATTATGTTATATATTTAATATGATGTGTTTTTTATTTATTTAAGTAATAAAATAAGGTTTTATACACCCAAAAACATATATATTAACAAATTTCTAAGGACACTGTTTATTTTGAAAAAAGTTGTTTTGCTTTGTTTACCAATGTTCGTGATTTACTTTTTCTCTTCAGCAGTCAGCTGGTTTGTTTTTTCGAAGATATTTGTGAGGTTGCCAAAGTGACAACAGTCGTAAAATGTCATGTAAGATATATGGCATTTATACTATCCTGTTTTTTATTTAATACAAAATTTATTGTTGTTAAAAAATTTAATAACAGTAAATAACTGAGTAATTTTTGTGCAAATTTAGAAATTAGAAGTACAAAATCTAAGCAAATTTCATCGATGAAAACAGTGGAAACTTCGTTATTTTTGCATTAATTTTTTTATACTAACATTTGTTTTCATTTGTATTTATGCTTTGTGAACTTTGTCCCGTAAATGACGTTTTTTACACGCTCATTTTTTAAATGTTGTTTTTTTAAAACAATTACTAAACTAGCTCCCGGCATTTTTATTACCTCAATTTTTAGGAATATAAAAAAAATAAACAAACAAAACACAAATCTAAATAGCCAGCTGTTTTCTCGCGTTTTCGAAAAAATAAAAACACGCCGAAAACCGTAAAATCTCGTGATTTGTAGAACAGCATCAAAACGTCGGCGTGATTTCAAAATCGTTCGTGATTTGAAATCAATTTGAATAAGTCGTAAACTCCTAAACTGTCTTCTTTGTAACTTCTGAATGTTTGATGCGTAAACAATACCATATTGGTTTTATAACGGTTTTATATAATAGGGCTTTGTATTCCAAAGCCAAGTTTGAGTGAGGACCTATTAACCAGTGAAGTTGAGTTGTTCGTAGTTTTATGGCAGTTATTATTGCCTCAATATGACCAAGTTAGGCATCGATCTCAAGGTGGATACCATAAAATTTCACGTGAGCTTCCACTGGAACAGTGGCAATTGTTATTGTTATAGGTAGACAATTTCCTTCTGAGGGAAAACGTTACATGAGCACATTGCAATGAATTTACCTGTATTCTTCACGTTTTTAGCCAATGTTCTACCTACATGAGACTGAAGTTGATCGGATGCAAATTTCGGGGCTTTGTTAACGCTTATAAATGCATCGTAATCTGCAAATGTTGACGTATTTGGGCTTGTCATATTCGCTGTATAATTGATGTCTAATAGCGGCACTTATATCTACCTTGAGGTACTCCTGCAGACATTTTCGCTTTTTTTGAAAAGTATGGCTTTACTTTAAAATATTATGGCTTTACTTTAAATGTTCTATCCGTCAGATAGCTCTTTAGAAGCTTATGAGTATTTCCAGGTAGTACTAATAACAGTAAGAATTCTGTCGACTTGCTCAATTGTACTATGGTTTGCCCCAAAATCAAACTGATAAAGGTAAGGTTTTAAAGATGAAACGAATAATTTTTCAAACAACTTTAATAAAATTGACGGTAGGCTAATGGGCCTGTATGACGCAATCTGAGTAAGGTCCTTACCTGTTTTAAGGATCATAACAATTTCAGACATTTTCCAAGAGGATGGGCAGAAGCCAACTCGTAACACGGCATTAATTACATACACGATAGAGTGGTGATCGGTACAACAAACATGACTGGCCTCAACGTGGAAAAAAAAGTTAAATTGCGAAGAAAATAACATTGTTGAAAATCCACTTGTATCAATTGATA
This sequence comes from Phania funesta, assembly GCA_963932375.1. Classification (NCBI taxonomy): domain Eukaryota; kingdom Metazoa; phylum Arthropoda; class Insecta; order Diptera; family Tachinidae; genus Phania; species Phania funesta. The sequence continues at coordinate 33,125,165 of OZ010655.1, read as the reverse complement.
AAGTTTTGTTACAGCCGCTAAATATAAAACTAGGCATTGTGAAAAACTTTATTAAAGTACTTAATCCAGATGGAAATTCGTTTAACGAATTATGTCGTATTTTTCCAAGATTAAGTAGTATGAAAATAAAAGGTTTGTATTAATTTATCTTATACTAATATGTTGAAAATTTGAATTCATATTTCGTATTTTACAGGAATACTTAATGGGCCAGATATACATCGCTTGATGAAGGATAAGGTTTTTGAAGATGCGGTTATTGACAACGTTTTAGGAATTAATCGGTCTGACAACTGGCGCATTCATATAGAAAAAATGCTTACCGCTTTTCATCGTATTAATGTTAAAATGTCTCTAAAGATTAATTTTTTTGCATTTTCATATCAACAAGTTTGCTGAGCAATCACCAGCTGAGTCTGACGAGCATGGAGAGCGATTCCATCAACTGACGGCCAGACTTGAACACTGGTACAGTGGTAAAAACTTGGACTCGCTATTAGGTGACATTTGCTGGAACTTACACTAAGAATTGCTTGAAACAGAAGAATCATAAAGAAATGATTAAACGATGTGACAATAAAGCACATTTGATAAATTAATAGCAAAATAAAAATTACCGTGTTTTTATGATTTTGTATTGATTTTTCGCGAAAAAATAGATGTTCGGAGAAAAAAATAAGAATGTGATGTAATCTTGTGTTTATTCAAAAGAGTTGAATTGATTTAAATTTAAAAATTATCCCAAAAGTACAAAAATACCATTATTTTTGTATTACCATTACCATTATTTTTGTACCATTCTTTTTGTACTTTAGCAAATTTTAAATCGCGAATACGAGCGCTAACTTCTAAAAACAGCCAATTCCATTGAATTCAGCGTACTCGAATTAGCTTTACCAGCAAGGTGCCCAGCTTGTTAAAACAATTGTCAAATTCGAGCACAGTGTAATTATTCAATATAACAGCTTTAAAATTATATGGTTAAAATTAAAAACAAAAATTTAACGATAAGGACATGTCTAATCTTCAACATTTTTATTCACCCGTTTTTTTAAGGGCTCAAGCTACAACGTGTGCCTTTCATATAAATACGGCTCTAACTCAATAAGAGCTCCCTGAGGTCTAGTTTTGTCTGCCACTGTACATACGTCTTAATTACCTATCTTTCATGCAGTTTACTCCTCTACTTATTGTTTAATACCACTTCCATTGGGGGTGGATAGCTCACTCCACGTTATCCATCCACCAATGGAAGTGGTATTAAACAGACGTACGGAGATTATTTAATTTTAATTTCCTGAAGAAGGATACCAATGGTATCCGAAATATCGAAAGAATAAAGAAAGACATGAATAAATAATCTGGTAAATACGAGTTTTATTTACATATGTTTTTCAAATCTATCTAGACCTAGAGCCTGATTAATGATACATCGTTTTAAATTAAAGTAATTCTTATGTCATACGTTTATTGTAGTCATATTTTTGTCAACCGCCGTTTAATACTTTATGTTTATTTTGTGATTTCTCACTTTCTTCCGAGTTTATATGACGATTTTTTCTTTTACTTATTGCCACATCTCCATTTGTTTTTGGTTATATATGGCTTTAAACCTATAGATGTTAGTGGATTTAAATAATTTTTTTACCTGGCTATTTTCCTTTGGCATTTGGGAATGACCGGCGTCCACTATATCCCATAAAAATAGCCAGGTGTTTTTTGCACACAATTTCAATTTATTATTTTATTAAAATTTGATGTTCTTTAACTGACTTCATTTTCAATTCTGCTTCTCTTCTATATCTCTCGTCCGTTTTAGACATTTATAGCTGTTTTAGCGGTTCCAATTTATTTATTATTATTTACTATATGTATGTATTTATTTACCGCCTGGAGCCATCTTTTTTTTCTACTAAATATATATTTAAGAATTTCGGTGGACATATTGGGTCTTATGCATAAAAACGCTGAGTTGATGCAGGTGAGCAATTGCTCGTAAGTCGAGTTCGATCTAACAGCAACAGCTTTTGCTCAATTTCGTATGCATAAAAACTTGAGCAAAGAGTGATCAAACGTCTAATTGTTATTGAAGGGCAAACATGTCAAGTGAAAGTGAAGTAGAATCAAATAATAATAATAAAATAGAAACTGACGACATTTCTAAATTTTTTGTAGAAAAAATAAAACAAAATAAATATTTACTAGAAAAGGGTCAATTACCAAGCATTAAAAATAAAAAAATAAACAATAGAAACATGTGTAACAGAAATAAAGCAAAAATTTGGGAATAAACGGGGAAAATATAATAAAAAAATAGCTAACATAAAATGTCGTATAAAAAATAAAATAGACATGAATTAAACAGGCAATAAAAAAATTATGTAAAAAACTGTACGTTTGATACATTAGAAGAGACATCAGCAACAACAACATCAGAAACAAAAACAACAGCAACATCAGTAGCAAAACAGCAAAGAAAGCTCGGTTGCACTGATAATGATGATCAACCTGTAATATTTTTATTTTATTTTGCATTTTGCTATATGTTGGTTATTTTTGAAGGTTAAAAAAAGGTCAACAGCAGTTTTGAGTCGTTATGAAACTGATGAGACAAGGGAGTTGAATTTTCAAAGTCTGCAGAGGCTTGTTTTGTTAAAGCAAAACAAAGTGCTTTCTACAAAAATGCAGATTTTGCAAGAAAACCTTGTGGAAAGAAACTTGCAGTTCCATGAATTTTGAATTTTATTAATATGTAATTAATTAATATTTAATGCCTAAAAGTGAATTACATTTATACTAACTTTACATGAAAAAAAGAATTTTATTTTTAATTCTATTTTTATTATAAACTAATTTGATAACAAATTTGCGATCATCCTCCTTTTGTTTTTTCCAGCTTCTGAATTTCTTGCTGTATGTTGTTCGATATCATTTCCTAATTGCCATACATCATTATTGTTGTAATCGTCATTGATAAGGATATAATCGTCTTTTAAAAATTTAGCTATGTTATGCAAAATGAAACAACTGGCTATTACGTGGGGCGCTAACTCTGTCGATACTCGAATTTTGTATTGAAGTATCGAAAATCTTTGTTTCAATTGCCCAAAATTCACGTTCCCTTGTAAACACTTTGTTGAATGTTTTTTCAATGTCAGTTGTTGGGTTCCGGAATGGTGTCATTAGCCATGGGCATATTCCATGGCCCTCATCTCCGAGAAGTAATGCATCGTTCGTTGCATTTTGCATTCTACATACCTCGCTGTTTCGTACGATGCGTGAGTCATGAACTGAACCAGGCTAGGATATGTCAACGCTTGTAAAAAGTTCTTTTCCATCACAAGTTGCCTGCACATTTAGAGAGTAGAAGCCTTTTCTACAAATATACTCATCGCTTTGATTTGTGTGTTTCTTAATTTTTATATGAGTACAATCAATCACTCCAATTGCAAATGGAAAACAATAATTTGCTTGCCATTTCATTTGAGCATCTTTTATTTCATCTGCATCTTTCGGTAATTTTACCCACTCGCTTGCTTTGGCAGATATAGTTTTGCAACTTCCGCAATAGTTCGCGACACAGTTGATTGGTGGACTCCAATATCTGCGGCTATACCATTTTGGAATCCAGGATCTGCACAAAACCTTAAATACAGTCGAATTTTATCAATGTTGCTGAGGGCACCACCACGTGTTTCTTCTGACTCCTCAAAAAAATAATTAGCCAACCAGCAAATGCTACTATCATCAAACCTATGTATTTATCTTTTTATTATTAATTATATAAAAAATAATTAATAATTAAGAATACAAACCTGCATAATTTTTTATCCTCACTTGCTAAATTTGTTTTACGCTGTTGATAACATTTTGTATTTCTTTGTGGCACAAAATATTCAGCTATGATTCCTTTTTAGTGTACGCGAGTCAACCACAAGGCAGGCTCAACAAAAGTTGAGCATGAGCTCACAAAAGAAACCAAAAGGTTGTTTTTATGCATATGAAAATGAGCACAAGCTGATCTAACTTAGTTCAAACAGCAGGATGAGATCAAACGTGAGCAATGAGTAAAAGCAAATACATCAAATTTTAGTATGCATACGACAAGCACCTTTTACTCAAAAAATCGAGTCCGAGCTCAAGCTCACGTTTTATGCATGAGACCCATTATCGCTTTATTTAATTATTCCTTGGCCTGACAACTACTATCTATCTATCATCCCTTTTTATGACCTACTAGCGGATCCCGGCGTGCTTCGCTACGCATGAATATTAACATTGAATCAAATTCATTGGTTTTTTTTATTTGGAAATAATGAAAAAAAGTAAATCAATTCAATACAATAGTGTATACAATATTTCAAATGCAAATGTAAATGCACATGCATAAGCGTTGCTACCTGCCTTGTTAGTCAGATAAGTATATTTTAGTTTTAGTATATATGTAAGTAAGTTTAAAATTTGTAAATAAAATAGTCCTATTATAACATAAAACTACTATTGATTTACTTACTATTTCGCTCGCGATCTTTAGGTCTTGTCGAATACATATTTGTTGTTGTTTTTTTATATGAACAAAATCACATGTTGACATGAAAAGTCAAAACTCACGAACGCGTCGACCGATAGATAAACCATCTACACGACCATAGAAACAAACCCTAACAAATCGAATTCGGTTAGACCATTCGTTGGTTATAAAGTCACAACGCACTTGCAAAATTTTTTTATATATATAGATGTATGTATATCTGATTCGCTCACGATCTTATTTTCTGCTCTACTGCCAAGTTCTCAGAAATTTTAGTTAGGAATATATTTTCATTCACGTATTTAAAATTTTTGGGTTTCAATTTGAATCTTTACTTTATTGAATGAAAATACGACCGTGTATTCTTTTATTATCATTGTGCTGTCTAGTTAACTTTAATGTAGTACTAGCTGCAACACACCTACATACATACACAACATGTAGAAGGACAGACGGAAAATAACAAAACACGTAAGTTAAATTTTTCTTTTTAATTTTTTCCAGGAAAACTTATAAGGAAAACAACGTTCCCTAGTAAGTAATATTATCATTGCGTTAATAATCTTATATCGGTTAACATATTCTTTTCGTTTTCCAGTCTAAGGACTACAAGCATACCTAATAAACAGATGAAGTCACCTTAAACAAAAACAATTTATTAATAAAACCAACTAAAACGGGTCAATAAGGTGCATACGACAAGAGAAAGATAATCAAGATCAACCAACTAACACAACATTGTAAATTAACGAACAAGCAGACACATTCATTAAACACTGATATAGAAATATAAACAAGGAGGAAACAGTAACTAATAATTTAAGACAGATTACTGCACCCGCATCATCTTATCCTGTAATACGATTAGATCCGGGTGATTTTTTCATATCTATATTTTTAATTGTGGACTTTAATAAAGATAGCCGGAATTTCATAGGATTAATCATAGTGTCACTGATATTTGCAATAGTGAAACTAATTATATCATGTGGTGTGAAAACATTTTCAAAGTGATTTGCAAATTGAGTTTTTAGCCCATGTGCGGTTATAAAGTCTTAGTGGGAATTCGTAGGCAATAGGACACTTTAAGTGCCTTACGGCTTTCCACAGGCTATAGTCCGTGTTTTTTGCGGGATCCAAATTTTTTACCTATATCTCTATAGCGGAGTCGTGTTTCTGACTCAGTTTCATGCGTAAAATTCTTTGACGTATGTTTATTTGTGTCTTGACGTCAGGCGAACGACTATATTACCATTGCGTTCTGAGCCTTCTCTTTTCACTGACGAGAGTTTGTATATCAGGCGATGATAGGTATGAATTTCTTTTCTCTGATCGTTTGGTGTTGCTGGAGTTGTTGGTGTTGGTCTTTTGACTGCTGCCGTCACGACATCTGTAAATTGATCCACAGCTGCTTGAATATCAGCCGGATTTTTCAGTGGGATGTTGGAGTTAAGTGAGAGCTTACATACATTTTATATTTTAAGTAATTCGTGTACTTATTTGGATAGGAAATAAGGGTTTCATGTGTAGTGACAATACTGTCCTGTAAAATAACGATTGTGGGTGAATGATCAGAAGATAGGTCATAGGACGAACTGAAAAATAAATTATCACGTCTAATAATTTTTAAAATAGCAAATTCAATGAGATCTGGCAGCTTATTAAAGTCTGTTGGTCAATTGGTAGTTTACCTCCATATACGACTTCTACCTAAAAGGTGTGCTTCGCATTTGTAATCGCCAGCTGCAATGAACTTTTGTTAATTTTTGCTAAGCAAAATTTGCGGAACCATGTTTTAGGAGCACATCAATCCTTGAAACATACCACGCATAAAGTTGTTCATTGTTTGTATTAGGTTATCGACAGAATTCGTATTGTTTGTAAACGGTATTTCTGGTCCCTCTTTAAAGATGTGGACATAAGAGTGTTGTCGTGCGAACTGACTTTTCGCCTCACGATTAGCATTAGATAATTGTGCATCATTTTTCAGTGCTTGGGCATACGTGTAATTTGGTGCAGTGTGTCGTATGTTACTAGGTTGTAGGCTAGCTATGGATTCACCACGAAGCCTAGGAAATTGGGATGCCTCATATTACGTATTGGAAGTTTTTACAGCCCCTATAGTCTCCATCTCAGTAGCTGCAATTTTTGAATATTGGAATAAGTATTAGAAGATTTGCATTCCGAAATTGGGTAGGCGTGGCCCTATCGACGTAACCTTCCGTTTCTATGCCACTTTTTGTTTCCTTACTGGAAACAGAACTATCAATTCCCTTTATAACAACTATTAAACCTTTAGAACTTTTTAATTGCTAGGTGTAGTAGCTTTTATTTACTGAGATCACACATAATATTAAAAAAATATACGCGAAAGAAAAGCAAATTATGTTCATGAATCTGTACAAAAGATAATCACAGCGCATCAAACACAGTAAACATCGATACAGAAAATGCAAAATTGTATCTAGAAACACAAATATATAGAAAAATGCATATTTGGAGAACCAAAATTTTACCAAAAAATATCAAAAACTAAAATTTACCAAATTTTGAATAGTCAGGACAAAAAATATCTATGTACATATATTTCATGGAAAACGTCAACATTTTAACGAAATCTATGTTTAACAAACATATAAAATCAAAATTCATCAACAAATTGAAAATTCACCAAAATATTTCAAAAAATAAAATTAAAAAAACAAAACTGCACAAAAAAATAAAAAAATTGAAATTTTGCCAAAATTTCAAATTTATTGCAAATTCGAAAATTGACTATAAAATCGAAAAACTAAAAAAATCAATATTTAATAAAATCCCGAAATTTAACCAAAAAAAATACGGAAAAACAGATTTTCCAGATATTAAAATTTCTCCGCAAAAATTTTAATTTCACCAATTTTTTTTTTAATTTTGTTCAAAAGCCAAAGATTCATAAAAATTATTTTTAAAAAATTTTAACAATATCTATATATGTAAACATATTTAAAAAAATCAAATATCATCACCAGTAAAACTTAAAAAATTCATCAAAAAAATTAATCTTATAATAAAAAACTACATTTAATCATAATTTGAAAAATTTCAAATCAACTGAAGTCCAAAAAATTTGGGCTTACACAATTTTCCCAAAAATCGAAATTTACAAATAAAAAGTTAAATTGCAAAAATTACCAAAATGTAAAATTCACTAAAAACTCGAAAATATATCATAAATCGAATCGAACTGGAATAAAAATATTTCATTGCTACAAAATTAATATTTAATAAAAACCCGAAATTATACAACAAATATTAAAAAAAAAAACCAAAATTGACTACAAAAACTTTAACTCAACAAAAATTTTGCAACTTCGTCAAAAAAGACGACAATTAAAAAAACAAAATTTTATAATAGCTTCAAAATGGAATATATCTTACAAAATTATAAAAAAAAAAAACTAATTTCACTCCATATCGAGAATTCACACAAAATTTACAAATTCACCAACAACTTTTAAAATCACAAAAAATAAAAATTTCAACATAATTCAGGAATTCACTAAATTTTAAAAATACTTCACAAAATCAAACAAACTGTAGTCTAAACATGTTTAAATTACGGAAAAAAAATTTTTTTTTTAAATTTTGGCAAAATTTTATATTCTCCAAAACTTCAAAAATTCACCACAAAGTCGACAAATCTTAAAACTTCAAAGCTTAATTGAATTTGCAAAAAATCAATCTTATACGACAAATTTCTCAATTGTAACAAAATCGATGTTACACAAGTTTCAAACGACCTACATATATATCTTACAAAAAACGTAATTTTCACAAACAAGAAACTAAAAACAAAATTCACCAAATTTTGAAATTTTACGAATAAATTTACTTACCTAAAGGCTAAAAATGCACCGAAAACTTTAAATTTGATCAATTACACTATGCAACAAATTGAAAAATATTTTCTGCCAATGAACAGCCACTATATTTTTTTATATATTGTGGTTGCCTAACTACAAAAATCATCTTTATTTCAAATTCCATGGATAGGTGTATTTGTAAAATTTTTTTCTCTTTTAAAATATAGGACTTTTTAAGAGGTTGCTTCACACATCTTATCATAACTTTAAAACGGAATGTTATATTTCGTTATGATATACGTAGGCTTTAAGTCATTCTAATATTGTTCTTTTCTATACTCATCAGTTTTGGAGTTATTGTGGAAAAACTGAAAAATGTTGTTATTTTTTTTTCGAAAAATTGCTAAATTTTTCATTTTAAAAAATAAAAAAAATATCAAAACGCTAATATTTAGCAGTTTTCTTACTTTATGATATAGCTACATATAATAGAAATAAAATAAGCTACCACCCTCTAAACAATATCAGTGTAAAAAACACATTCACGCCTACATCCATACATGCATTCATTAGAATTTAAAGTATCTATTATATAAGAGAACGACTTTTGGGCAAAACTGGGTACCTCTGGTTTTTCGGTAATAAAATAAGTATTTACCAATTGATTTTCATAAATGATGGCTCATTTTATTTTTATTATATGTAGCTTCATCATAAAATAATAAAACTGATAAATATTTGCGGTTTTCTATTTTTTTTTATAAATTTTTGAAAATGAAGAATTTCACAATTTTTCGAAAAAAATATTAAAAAAATTCGAAATAACTCCAAAACTAATGGGTTTAGTAAAAAATAGTATTAGAATAACTTATGGCTGTTGTTTTTTTGGAATTTGTGGACATATAGCAGAACGAAATTGAACAAGGCGTTTGAAAGTTATGATAAGATATGTGAAGCGGCCTTTTCAAAAATCTCATATTTAAAAAAAAAATTTTTTTTAAAAACATATCCATAGAATTCGAAATAAAGGCGATTTTTATAGTTAGGCAACCATAACTCATCAAAAAAATATAGTGGTTCTCCAATGTTTTTTGTTGTTGCATAGTGTTATTTGCAATAACTGCAAAATGTTTTTAGCATGTTTCTGTATCAAGGGATACCAGTGTTTCTCTCCTGTGTTCAAGCATTTTCAAAAAGAATAAAGTAGCCAATTTCATCACCACTTCACTGTGTTGCAAAAGTCCATTTTTATATTTTGCCAACATTTTCTGTTTTCCTCTTTATTTTTGTCAATTTCGATTTCCCTCTTATAAAATTTATTATATTCATGTGCGAATTTATACATTTTTTAAATGTCATTTACTCACGTATTCCAGTATATTTATTTATGGTCACTTTTCATGATTATTTGTAAAATTGGAAGCTAAAGCACATTCACAAAGAAAAAATATTTGGCGATATTTATTAAATTCAGCTTTGCATTTTTCTCAAAAGTGACAGCCATACAAACATTGATTGGAAAATGACTTTTTGTCGCTGCTGCTGTGGTTTTCAATTTTATAAATGCACTTTAAAATTGGCTTGAATTTGTGTTTCTTTTTGTGCTGCATTTACAAATTGTAAATGTAGAAATAACAAAGAAAAAAATCTTTGTGTTTCTTTTGTGAATTATTTTTGATATTTTATCTTGAAATCCAAATTGGCTGAATTTTAAAACTTAAGGATTTAAATTTTTTATCGGTTATCACTAAACAAAACCGGAGCGATGACTTCGCCATCCTATACACTTCTGTTCCCTTAACTGCCTGGTAATTTTAAGTCCTGTATGCAGTAATTTTGCTTACTCTTTTAAACGCTCATTTGCACGAGCTGCTCAATTAGTTTGTCATGAGGGCTTGACGTTAATAATGTACAATTGATTTTATAAATGTCAACTTCGCTTTTTTTAAAAACCCTTTAAATGCAATGGTTTGTTATTAGTATAACAACAAAAAAAAAAAAACAAAAAAATAAATAAAATAAATGAAATCTGGAAACTAAACTAAATTGAAATGATAATAAGAGCGGGATTTAGACCTGTTTATTCGCGTGATAGTCAAAACTAACAAATTTTCGACAACTCGCGCATGACTGTTGCTCGCATGATGCGGTCACACGCTGCAACTAGCTGCACTTTATTAACTATGCCAGCTCGGATATAAAGTTTTCGATCTGTAGAGACCATGTATTAATCATATCACATAAAATCATGAGTTAACTGTAAAGTTATAAGTCATGGTATGATTAATAATCCAGTGTTTAAAATTCACAATTTAATTGTATCGTAATTTCTTTTGCGATTAATTTATAAATTAATTTAATATTTCAACAAAAAAAATCTATAATAGTAAAAACAGTAGAAATTCATATAGTCTGTAGAATTATTGATGTCACATTAAACGCTTTTTACATACACAGTAAAAACTTTTGGTTTAATTTTAATACTTAGCATACATGTTTTTAAATTTCTTTGGAATTAAATTTGAAATTAATTCCGAAATAGTTTAAATTAAAAACCATATATTGAAAACTTAAATACTTGAGGGAATTGTTTTAACACCATGATAAATTTATAGGTATAATATAATGGAATAGTTTTAATTCTTTTTGGAATTGTTATATATACACACCGGCTTAGCATTAAAATTAAACCAAAACTTTTTACTGTGTAGGAATAAAAGCAATTGGACAATAATGGACATATTAAAATGGTTTTCAGCAGTAACGAAGAATCGTATAAAAGCAACAATTAGGACATACGTTGTTATTACTGCCCACAATTAAAAATAATGTGTTGTTTAATTTTCAGTTTATACAGACTGTCTGGTGGCAAATTTATAATTTTAAATACGATTATTTCAAAAAGTATTAAACGGTGGTGCTTGTTAGACTTATAGAATACAAAACATTAAGAGATCTATTTAATCTTTCAGATCTTTTATGATTAACTTTGGTATATATTTAATAGTGTTCTTTAGTCAATTTTCAAAATTTTGCTATCTAGCTCTTCATTCGCATCTGATACGGTCCCATCTATATTACTAAATGAAGGGGTACATAATTATGAAACAAATGCATTTGTATCAGTTTTGTTTTCCTGCTAGCAGGAAAGTATCCGATTCTTAGATATAATATTAAAGTGTTTAGCATTTGGATTTTAAGGATTCTAGTAAATCAAACGAAAAAGTATTTTAAATTTTTGGAAATTCCAAACACAAAGATTTAAAACTACTTTCAGCTTCAACTAAATTAGTAGAGTTTCTTGCTATTTGTGGATACTACTAACGGCTTCAAAGTACTGCGTAGAACAGCAATGTTTTTATATCTCCACTAAATGGAATCAGGTCTAGCTCGAAAAGAGAACATGATTCACACATTTATAAGTTTAAAATTTTATTAAATTATTTTTAGGTTGGAGTCCCATATGTGCCTTACATCGTGTACTGGTTCAAGCTCCTTTTTCTCTTGTTACAAAAATGAAAAGGGTATATATACGAGTAAGTTTGTCATTCCGTGTGTAATTTCTAATATATTTATTTTCGACCCAACAAAGTATATACATATATACTGGATCCTTATAGGTAGGGAAGTTAAATTAGCGATGTTCGTCTGTCCGTCTGACCGTCTGTCAATCTGCGGTCTGCCGTCTGTCCGATGTTGAAATCAACTTTCTGACGGTACTATACAATCTAGGGTCTTGAAACTTGGATAACTTGATCAATGAGCTTAGCGTATTTTCGCTACATCTCAAGATATAGGCCATAAGCGGGTTTTCTAGGGTTTTTTGGTATTTTCACTCTTGCCGGGAAACGTCTATACACAAGCCCATGAAATTCAAATCCTCTGAATCCTTATCAAATTTGCTATAAAGTCTCCTTAGTGAAATCATCATCCCGAGGCCCCCAGATAACCTAGGGACCTTAATGTTGGACCGAAATTTTTTCGAAATTTTACGAAAAAAATAAAATAATAAATATCACAAAATTTTGAATATTCACCACAAAAGTATAAATTTCACCACAAATTTTTATTTTCGCAAAAACGCCGAAAAATAACAAAAGTGCCATATTTAATAACAAAACTCAACATTTTAACAAAATCGACGTTTAATAAACATTTAAAAACAAAAATTCAACGCAAGTGCTAATTTGCAAAAAAATTAAAAAATCTCGTAAAAATTAAAATTTACTAACGTATTTAAAAATCATAAAAATTATGAATTTTATAAAAAATCTTAAATAATCTCAAAAATGAAAAAAAAATTTGGGAATTTACCTTAAAAACAAACTATAGTTCAAAATTTTAAAATTACTAAAATATTTTAATTTTGCAAACATCTAAATTTCAAAAAAAACATAAGTTAAACGAACAACATTCAAATTCACCACAAATTCGCCACAAAATCGAAAAACTGAAACTCACTTATTGTCAAAAACTCAAAATTCAATTAAGAACCGAAATTTTATGAAAACGGAAACCAAAATTCAGCAAATTTGGAATATTCACCATAAAAATTCAAATTTCACAATTTTGTATTTCTTCCGAAAAGCCGAAAAATCAAAAAAAAAAAAAATTAACTTTTTCACAAACTAGAGGTTTAACGAACATATAAAAACAAAAACCAAAAAGTCTTGAATTAAAAATCATAATAATTAAAAATGTTATCAAAAATCTTAGTTAATTTTAAAAATTAAAAAAAAATGTTAGCATAATTTAGTAATATACCAAAATCCGAAAATTCACCACAAACCAAACCATAGTTAAACAATTTTATATTACAAAAATATAATAATTTTCCAAAAAATCGAATTAAAAAAAACCGAAGCTAATATAAAAAATGTCAAAATACAAAATTTTTCTAAATTTGTAAATTCCCCACAAATTCAAAAACTCGCCGCAAAATCGAAAACTTTGATTGTATCGCACACCATTATGTTACCATCTAATTGTACCATCTATGTGGGTCACCAGGGCCACAATAAGACGGATTTTAAACACCTTATAAAAGGGGCGTCTAGTTGATGTTCACGTGGCTGTTGTTGTAGGTTCTGGAGTGATCGTCTTCTCGGTTTGCTTTTCAGGCGATTTACTTCCCTCCGTCTGAGAACAGTTTCGCTTGGATCTCTCGATGTTAACAGCTGTTGCCTTGGAAGTGCTGGGTAAGGAATCCTTGTGCTAAAGGTACTTATCTAAAACAGCATTATATGTTATGCGATGTTCCTCATGGCGTTCAGGTCAGCAATGCGACGGTATTTTTGAAGAATTACAACCGTCTTGTTGTATCGGGGATTGAGGACTCTTCTTCTTCTTCTGACTCTTCTTCTTCAATTGGTCGTCGGCTCTGACGTCCGATTGACGCGTTTTTGATTGAGGGCAGCAGGGTACTATGTCTGGTTTCCTCACAGTCTGGCTGGAAGCCTCTTCATCTCACCCTCTTTTGATTTTTTAAAGTTTCCATACATATTTTTCTCACGAATAGACACGTAAGGGAAATGGACGATTCATGCAATGACGGCATACATGGACTAGACGTACATAACAACAGGCCCGTGTTTTAAGCACAGGAGGGGGTGCTGTTTGCGACTAATCATATTTTACCACTAATTAGCCATTAAGGTTCTCGGCATTGCTTGCTACTATCTTAACTTTACAAGCGTGTTGTGATTGGTACTTCAGATAACATTTTTCCATGTAGCCCCTGAGACGCATATTTTAGCTATTCAGGACACAAAATCACGTCCCTCCTCCTCTTTCAACCTGGCTTGGGTCCGGCTTTGGCGGAGTTTAATTTTTATTTAAGCTACTTTCTTTTAAAACCTTGTTGGAAAACTTTTTATTGGTTTCAACGGGTAAGCCCTTAACGATGCTTAAATATTGTTTGCCCAGTCACAAAATTCCATTCTAACCCAGAAGGGTTTTCTATCTAATTCCGACAGACAAAATCCAATTCATCGCAACAGAATCATTGAAAATGGGAGCTCTCGGATACGTGCTGTGGCGCAATGTCATATTCCAAACATAATGGCATTAATGGGCTTTAAAATGAAAATAGAATTTCGGTTATGCTTGGCACACAGCTTGTCTTTAACAATGACCCGCTCTTATTGGTAAGCCCCTAATGTGTATATAACACATACGCGGTTATTCATGAAAACCACAGTATTTACATAAAAAATAATATTTCCTTTACAATTCGTTTTGCAGTATGAACGACTCTAATTTCAGCTGAAACTCCATCAACTATTGGGTTTGATATTGGTTTATGTTTGTTAATAATTTACTAATATTCCTCATGTTTTCGCTTTGTGTTTTGTCCATAAAAATAACAACAAGACACCAAAAACATCGTCATGTTTTCATGTATTGAAACCGCTAACAGATTTTAAGCCTGAATAGTTAACGATTACAAATACAAGTGATCATTGTACGTACATATGTGTATTTTGAACATGACAATTGTAAAAATGTTAATAGAGGTTGTAAAGATTTCATGAATGTATGAACAGCAGATTGAATGAATGACATTTGTAGATTTTGTTTATTTTTCGGCAATTTAAAACAACTTCGAATTGAAATAATATACTGAGACGGCATTATTTCAAACGAAACATTGGCTTTAGCAAAATGATCACTTTATGCCATTAATGTTTGAATACATGTATAATTGTGGGCATGTTGGTGTTGTGGCTAGCCCGGTGAAATGCATTTTTGGAGTCTGATTTTCGACCAATTTTTTCCTGCCAATAGGCAGGAAGCTTTCGAGAAATAACGCGTTCGCAAAATGTTTTCTTTAGAAAGTCGATTGTTTCACGTCCTGTGACAAACCCTGTTGAAAAACTGCAGTTGTAGTCACAAATAATTGGTAATGACTCTATGGGACATGACTACAAACAGCTCGCTGTTGACGATAACTTTCTAGCCGGCATTATTTGTAAAGCAGTGAGTACCAATAATTCAATGGCTCATACACTTCGCCAAAAAGTGAATATAGTGTTGCATGGTAACCTCTCGCAGGCTTTCCGCACTCCAAGTGTGGTTTTATTTTTTAATATGCCCATTAAGCAAAAAATGAGCCTTACCATATTGTCCTAAATCATTAGGTTGAGATCCAGCTTATTTTTAACCGATTGACCAAAGGTGCGATACAAACTATGGTCTTAATGAAATTTAACTGAGAGAGTGTCAGGTTTAAATTAATTTTTTAAACTCTTTCGCAAACAGGAAATCCTTGCGTCTTACAACCTAAATTTATTGAGATTGCTAACTCCAGCACATCTATTTTTTTACTTCAAGTCATAAAAGTTATGCATTGAGAAATATGTTTATTTTAAGTTTGAGATTTCAAAATAATGCGATCTGGGATGTTGAAAATCTTGTCAGAGTTAATAGCCTTCTTAATCTTAATATTGTGATTAAAGAAAAGAGCAGATTAGTGGCAAGTGTCAGTGTAGAAGAAATCTTAGGAGATTCCTCGATCTAATCTAGGCCACATTAGCTTCGTATTCCTACATGCAAGCTCACCCCATCTCTTGCAGGCCGAAAAAATAGGCAACAGAGTTAATCGAAGTCCAAGTTGTGTAGTCTTGCTCCCCTCCTTGTTACCTTATCAGCCCCACAGTTGCTCATATTCGTTTTATGTCCACGCAATATACTTGTGATTGTCTCCCCATCTAACTTAATCATGTCTGGTATTCATTGGCGGGTTTAAAGTTTTAATAGACACCTAATTACTGCATGGCTATCGGTAAAAACCGAATATTTCTCCAAAATATCCTATAGAACCACAATCAATTTTCTGCTTATACCAACGCTGATAATTAAACCTGTAGAGATTCACATTAATTAGGGATTCCGAAGGACATGTTTATCTCCAGTTCTCATATGTAGATACCTTCGGCTAATCTACTAAAGAACGTTAGGAATGTTGTAGTCTATAAAGCCAAGAAGATTATTCATAAGTCATAAGGAACCTGAAATATCCCATCAAATCCTTTCTAAAAGAACGAAAAATCACGCTGAATATGGCATATTGTCGAAATCGGTTTGTCTCAAAACCAAACTTGACAAAAGATGACGGAAATGCTTTTCAAAAATCTACATATATTATATACTTTTAGGAGAATTTTTTTACAAACTGATTAAAAAACATTTAATACTTTCAGAAGCCTCTATTTTATTAATTCTAAAAGTAGCTGAAAATGGCGTTAGCTGTAATACCGTACATAAGATTTCTGTAGCATATTCGATACATTTCAGCACCATAAGGGTATTAATTATTAATGCAGAACCCACAATGTGCGTCACCGTCCTCGTCTCTACCGCAGGAGAACCTGTAGAGGCTGACCTGTCTATTCCTTGCCAGGTATTCTTCTCCATCTCTTTAGAATTTCCCTAACCCCAATAAAGCACTGGAGTTCCTGCAGAGATTAAACTCTCCACCTTGGATGAGTCTTCATTGCTCATCCCTTTCGGAAACCCACGATTCACAGTAATGAAGAAAAAAGGTCGTCCCACGCAGAGTAAGTCTATATTAAAAATGGAAATAGACTGGTATTCACGCATTTCTGGCGTGGCCTTATTTAGCTAGACTCCTTGCAGGGACAGGCCGCCACCACGAGAAAGTATAAGTCAGAACTTTTGACAGTGCACTCTGTTACGTTAAAACCCCAGCAAAGTTTTCTTTGACAAAGTTTCTTGAATTCTCTTTTAAACTTTGTCTTGTGTTCGGACAGGATAAATTTACTTTGACAAAGTCTGTTTCTTTTGTTTGTATGTTTGTCAAATATATAGAGCAGCCATATTAATTCGGTTTACGAACTAAAAACACAAAAGGAATTTGCGAGTACAACAAGTTTTGTACCAACCCCCGCTCTCCTTTCCTCTCTCCTCCACAAACTCAAGACTTTGCTATGAAAACTGTGCTGGTCTGAAAGGGGTCTAAGCAATATCTTGGCATCTGCCAGCTGACCGCCATCATAGGGGTAAAGATTTAGTGGACAATTTTGGAATGGATGAAGAACTTTGTAGCTTAAGTTTTAAGGTTTCTGCAGATTTGAGTAGAAATGAGATGTTTTCCTAATTTATTTACTTAAAGCTGGTTTTTATGCTGATAAAGTTTTAATTAAATTAGTAATTTGATAAAAACGTCTGCTATAAGGTTCCTGCACCGGCTCGGATGTAGTCGAATCCATATGTCTAATTTATAATAATTTTTTGCAGGCGTTAGTGCTGGGCTGGAGTATGCTCAGTTGCTTATTATCGGACACCAATAATTTAATAACAAACAATTGCTGTTTCTGAATGTAACTGCCTCCAAACAATGACGTAACCATTTAAACAAAACTGTGCTTGCGGCATTGAACAAAATTATGTTTCAAATAAAGTAAATTTTGCAATAACCAATTAATTTGTGTTTTATTTCTGTTTAAAGTTCTGTACTTCCAACTATACACCCCTTATATGTTCGAATGGCTGCAATTGTGTAAAAAGTATGTGTAAAAATCATGTTGGCTGAATTAATTTTTTGTTCATTTAGAGCCCAGTTTTTTCTTGTAATTAAACACTTGTAGTGAAGCAATGACACACAAAAATTATGTTCAACATCAGTCAGGGTAATGCAAAGTATTGTTGCAGTCCTTTGTTTACTTTATGCATTAGACAAGTATCTTTTTGACTTTTGAATGACGCAAACATACAAATTTCTAGAAAAGTAAAATTGTTTGTGTGAAAATAAGTTTAATGTTTCTAAAAATGAGTAGAGACGGCCCAAAATACATAAAATTAGTTTTAGATATTATTTAGTTTAATTACAGAAAATGTTTTTATTTTTCGCCAAAAATTTTAACGATCTAAATTTTTGGGACGAATTTCCGTCATATCTTGTCAAGTTTGGTTTGATGACAAAGTGGTTTCGGGAGTTTGCTATCTTCAGTGTCATCAAATTACCCTGTCGGAATATCAAATCGAGAATTTAACAATCTCCTGGATCATGCATTATTCGATTGCGGATTATTGCGGCATAGAACAAATGCTCGTTTAAGGGGTTATCACCATGCTATTCCCGAGGAAACAGGTTATTTGAAAAGTTGTGCAACGGCCATTTGCAAACCAAAACCGCGCGAAAATTAAATCTACGCTGAGTTCTAAGAAACAAGTGATTGTAGACCCTCTATATAACAACATAAATGTGAAATTAAGCCAAATTCCTATCCAAAAATTTCGACCGGTAAATGTACTAAAGTCGAAATGTGGTTCAAGTTCTTGATATGTACAATGCCATCTTATTTCAAGGCAAACTTTTAGTTTGGTAACATTTTTTCCATAATTCTTTCGCATATTAGAAAGTTAAAAAAATGTTGTGAAGCTAGCAAGTTTCCTTCCAGGATATCTTAACTTTTTTTTAAATCAAATTCAACACAAATATTGGCAATGAGAAACTCATTGATTATGACCATCAACACACAGTCAACTGCAGCATATTTGACATGACACAAGTTTGCGAATTGGTAAGTGTAGTTCAACGTTAGAAATTAAGAAAACTGCATGGAATACATTTGTTTAACTTCTTCAATATGTCTAAAGCAATAAGAAGAGGGGCGATAACGATAAGCAATGTCTCATTCTATGCATTATAATCATCAAAGTACACTTCCTGCACATTCACTTATGTCGTTTTATCTTAGGTGACTTGATTAAAGAACAGGGCGAACGATTCTACCAAAATATTTGGGATATGGAGGAACGATCCAGGGACGCTCATATGAACTATCGAGGAAGTAACGATCGCATCACTTCTAAGCTTTTGTGGAATGTAAATTTATTGTTCACCATTCTGTGCTCTACTCAATTTGTGGCACAAAACTATAGAATTGTGGTATTTTTCATTATTTACAGAAAGAAAACAAAAAAAAAAAAAATTACCGTATGTTACTGTTATTAAAAAATGTTGTTAATGTTGTAAAAAGGGTTTAGTAATTCACACATGATGCAAAAACCGTATCAATTTTTGTGTAATGTCGGAACGCATTACTACTTTAATTAACTATTTTTGCATGGTCACTGCATCTTTTTCTCCAAAAATTTCAAATAACTGTACTGAAAGGAAAGATACGTCGCAAAATCAACAACGTCTTTGATCACTTTTTATTAACAATGATCGTCAACTTGTAAACGAACGTATGCGAACAGACAACGGTATGTTGTGCATTATACGCAATTATTATAAAATGAAAGAAATCGAGGGAAATAATTTGCGTATGGACCAACATTTTATTGGCGAAATACTTGTGATAGCGTGGTGATGAGTCATACACCTATTGCATCCGCCGATTTTACTGAAGACAGTGAGGACGATTTTTGAATAGCATTCCATTTTTTAACTTCCAAGAAGTAAGTAAATCAAAGCTTAGGAAGAATATGTTTATCCCATTAAACAAAAAAAAGATCTAAAGAAAGCAGTTTTATCATTAGCAAAAAGATGGAGATATGGCTTTGATGAACATATTATTTATTCTATATTCATAGTCCAGAGTTGATGATCAGACAATGTCAGTTCTATCTGAAGTAGAGAAAGGATATAGAGACGTAATGAAACAACTTCCACCACACTAAGAAATAATTTTTTTTTCTATTAGAAGAAATTCACAATAAGAATTAAAATCTTATTTCTAAATTATTATTTACTAGTTATTACAAATGTAATAACTAATTTTTTGTATTCAAATCTTAAAAATCTATCTTCTATTGTGTAGAGAGAGCCGCCTCACCAGGCTCAATGTGTCAATTCTTTTTAGTCTCTGGTGGCCGTCAAATTGCAATAAATTCCGTGCTAGAGTGTTGGGATGTGCGACTAGTTTGTTCACGTATTTGGACGTGTACGTTTTAACTTCTTCGTGGATAGTGGGAATTTTGAGATCCCTATGTATGTTTTCATTTCTTATGTACCAGGGGGCGCATACGATATGACGTAAAATCCTAGACTGTCTTCTCTGTAACTTCTGGATGTTTGATGCACAGGCAGTACCCCACAGCTGAATACTATATGACCATATTGGCCGTGGTATTAGTTATTGGGATTGGTGGACAATTTTGCCTTCTAAGGGAAAACGTTACATGAGCACATTTTGATGGATTTACCTTTATTCTCCACTGTTTTAGCCAGTCTTCTAGCTTATGAATATGGGACTGCAGCTTTTCAGATGCATCCTTTGGATCATTACTGACACTTATAATTGCAGTGTCGACTGCAAAGGTTGATGTATATCCGCTGTATAGATGATATATAATAGCGGCCCTAGCACACTACCTTGAGGTAATCCTGCACTGATTTTCCCACATCTTGAAAGCTGGTCCTTTGACCTTACTTTGAAAGTTCTATCGGACAAATAAATTTTTATAAGCTTGTGGGTATTTTCAGGAAGAACCCGAGCTATTTTAGTAAGTAGCCCATCATGGCAGACTTTATCAAATGCTTGGGAAATGTCTATAAATAAAGCTGAACAGTATTGCTTTCTTTCAAAAGCCGATCTAATAATGGTAACGATTCTATGGACCTGTTCAATCGTACTATGCCTTGCTCGAAAACCAAACTGATGATCTGGGATAACGTTTTGTTCATTTAGAAAAGGAGTTACACTCGAGACGAATAATTTTTCAAATATCTTTGCCAAAACTGACAGTAGGCTAATAGGCTTGTAGGATGTAATCTTGCTTGAGTCCTTTCCTGGTTTCGGGATCATAACAATTTCAGACATCTCCAAGAGCATGGGAAGAAGCCGACGCGCAACATGGTATTAAATATGTATAGTAAAATTCTTACTGCTGAATTAGGTAAGTTTTTTTTTATCATTGATCCTGTTATACGATCAGGTCCAGGTGATTTTTTCATATCCATATTTTTAATTGTCGATTTTAAAGAAGACAACCGAAATTTCATAGCATCATTCACGATGTCGCTAATAATTGGAATAGTGGAATTACTTATATCATGTGGTGCGAAAACCCTCTCTAAGTGCTTTGCGAACGCATTTGCCTTTTCACTTGAGTTTTTAGCCCAAGTACAGTCTTCAAGTCTTAGTGGGGATTCATAAGCAATAGGACATTGTAAGTGCTTTACAGCTTTCCACAGACAATAATCCGTGTTTTTCATTGGATCCAAGTTTTTTAAAAAGTTGTCGATAGCGAATTCGTGTTTCTGTTTCAATTTACTGCGTAAGTTTTTTTTGGCTTAAGTTCATTTGGATTTTTATGTGTGGAGAACGACTATTTTGCCATTGTCTTCTTAGTTTTCTTTTCTCAATGACGAGCATCTGAAAATCTGCTGTTGCCTGGTACGATATTATTTTAGCTGATGGCTTTGTTGGCGTTGCAGCTATGGCTGCGGCAGTCACGACGTCTGTAAAATGATCTACAGCTGCTTGAATATCAGCTGGATTTCTCAGTGGGATGTTCAAAGGTAAGTGAGAGCTAGCATACATTTTATATTTTAACCAATTCGTGTTTCTGTTCGGGTAGAAACTAAGGGTTTTAGATGCATTGACAAAACTGTCGTGTAAAATAACTATTGTAGGTGAATGATCAGAAGATATATTATAGGATGAACTAACTAAGAGTTGGTCGCGTTTGATGTTTTTTACTACAGCAAAATTAATAAGGTCTGGCAACTTATTAAAGTCTGTGGGCCAATAGGAGGGTTGTTTGATTGAACTGTAAAATACAACTGCCTACATCTAGGACTAAGGAGTCTGGATCCTCAATATGAATTACAATGCTTTGCATTGTAATCACCAGCGGCAATAAATTTTTGTCCTAGCGTAGCAAAGAATCTGGCAAATTCATGGTGTTCAATTTTATGCCTAGGCGGGCAATACACTGACGAGACTACAATTTTAAAATCAGTAAGATTTATAGTCGTGGCTTGCAAAAAGTCTTCCCTGAATTCAGGCAATGGAAAATGCCTTACGTTTTTTCGGACTATAATGGCAGTCCCACCACATGCCCTTTCGCTTGGGTGTTTGGTGTCATATATAAAATACCCATCAATTCTAAAGCAGTTTTTAATAGTAAAGTGTGTTTCAGAGACTAATAGCATGTCTATATCATGTGCTAGCAGGAAGTGTTCTACTTCATATTTATGTTGGGAGAGCCAGAAGCATATTTTTAACTGGTTCATTTTTTGCCAAGCAAAATTTGCAGAAGCATGTTTTGGGTTCGCATCATTTCCTGAAACATACCCTGCATAGTTGTCAAAAATTATTCATTGTCTGTATTAAGTTCTCGATCGAGCTCAAATTGTTGGTGAGGGGTGTCTGAGCATCCTCTTTTAAGACGTGGGCATATGAATTTTTATGCGCATTAGAACTTTTGGCATTATTTTTCACATATTGAAATACTTTGCAGCCGCTGTAATTTGCTGGATGGTTTTCACCACAGTTGCTGCATTTTTTGACCTTGGGGTCTGTTTTGGAAGAAGTGAATTCCAAAGTCCGGTGCACATCACCGCAAACAACGCATACAGATGGTAGCTTGCAGTAGGTTTTCGTGTGTCCGAATTCCTGGCAGTTGGTACACTGACGGGGACCGTTACGTTTTAGAGGCTCTTCCACCGTTATTCTTCTGTTTAAAAGGTAGCGCAAATTATATATAGGATGAACCGAGTTTTTTGATTTAAGCTGAGATGCGTTAAATACGATTTCAACACGATGCATAGGTTGGGGAACTTTATTCTTATTTAAAATATTGTGCACTGACCTTACGGCATAACCTTCCACCTCTATGGCACTTTTTATTTCCTCAGTGGAAACAGAACTGTCAATGTCCTTTGCGATCACAATCAAACCTTTAGCACTTTTGAGTTGATACGTATAATAGCTCTTATTATCTGCATCGAGGTGACTTGCGATTAGGCGATAATTCTTCTCAGTGTGAGCTTGGATCTTTGTTTCTTGAATTTGACCTCTTCGTATAGAAGCTACATAAAAGCTTTCCTTACCTACAAGCTGAGACAACATGTTAACAATTTCGTTAGATGTTTGCTCGCGCAAGTAAATCGGCGGAGGTTTTTGCTCCTTGATAGCGGGTTCAGCTTCATCATCCTCTGTAGCAAGTACAGAGAATCTGTTTTCGCTTACCGGCATTACAGTACTTGGGGACCATAAAGAAGAGATATTGTGGCTTGTAGTCAATACTATAAACGTCAATTGAATGAAATTTGTTAAGGTTTTCCGCTTGAAATTATAATATAGGTAATGTTTTAATATTATAATATTATAATAATTTTTGCATCTAAGAATATATCCATTTCTGAAAGAAATTTCTTTTGAAATTGATAGAAGAATAAACAAAAATGTTTTCAATAAAATACTTTTATTCGGAATTTTGAAATCGAAGAAGGCAGACGTGTTTTTGTCAATAATAAAACAAAATAAATTAATTATATTGCAAGGAAAATAAAATTTCTAAAATTAAAAATTCCACTTTAATTTATATTTTAACATTGAATTTTGAAAACTAAAGAATTCAACATAAACAGTTATATCAGTTTAAAACCAACAAATAAAAACAATTTACTTAGAATGACTACTGATAGTGATGAAAGTAGTGAAGACAGTGTTATGAATTGGCAGGTGATGACTAGCAGCAAACGTAAAAAAACAACAAGTAATGTAATCACCCGAAATATTGTAAACCACAACAAATATGCTGTTCTTGATATTGAAGAAGATCCCCAACCATCCGACGAAAAGATCCCAAAACCCCCACCAATATTTATACCGTGCGTAGATAATATAAGTGAAATGATCCAATGTTTTACAAGTGTTATTTCAAATACAGATTTTAATTATAAATCGTTAAGAGATGGTCAAATAAAATTGTTAGTTAAAACCATAGAATCCTATAGGAAATATTTAGATACTAAAAAAATTTGTTTTCATGCGCATCAACTCAAAAATGAACGTGCTTATAGAGTAGTCCTTAAGGCACAGAATATAAACAGAATACCCAACAATGACGTTTGAAAAAGCGTATTATCAGGCGTTATGTGTTTTTACGTACAAAATTTTAAGTTAACCCGATTATATGAAAGAGATAGATAAATTAGAAGCGATAAGGTTTTTTATCTCTTTCATATCATCGAGGTAATGTTGTTATAAGTTGTCGCGTCTAGTTAGTAGTCTATGCCTTAAGGGTCTTCACCATACAACATCTATATCAGACATTAAGGCTGATCTTATGTCAATGGGCCATCAGATCAGAAGCGTAACCAATGTCAGAAGCCAAGTAACTTAGCAACCACTACCTATGTTTTTCGATGACCTCGATCCATCACCTGATCATAATAAAATTTATAACGTTAAATATATTAACAGTGCTGTGGTTAGCATAGAGCCTCAACGTAAATCGAATGATATTGTGCAATGCCACCGTTGCCAACAATATGGTCATACAAAAGCATATTGAAAAAAACCATTTGCTTGTGTTAAATGCGGAATGGATCATCCTACCGCCGAATGTACAAAGTCTAAAGATGTTCCTCCAAAATGTGTTCACTGCCTTCAAAATCATACAGCGAATTATAAAGGATGTCAAGTTTACAAATTATTAAGACAACAAATAGTTTCTAATCATCGAGTTCACCGTCAGCAATTTGGTACGAACGGTAGGGATTCCTACCATACAAGAAATACGCAAAGTGCACATAATAATTTTACCACTGGGGCATCATATTCAGAAACATTGAAACAAAATAAAGAAAGTGAAACTTCCGCATTAAAAAACATTGAAAATATGTTTAGTCAACTTATGAATATGTTAACTTTACTAATAAGCAAGCTATGCAAATAAACCTTAGGATAGCAGTATGGAATGCAAATGGTATTTCGCGAAAATTTAATGAAATTGAAAATTGATATATTCCTTATTTCTGAAACACATTTAAACAAAAAATCACATTTTAAAATAAATGGCTATGACTTAATTACTGCAAATCATCCAGACAACCGTTGCCATGCTGGTGCAGCTGTACTTATCAAAACGTCTATTAGTTATGAATTAGCTGAAAATATAAGCAAACCGTACATGCAAGCTGCTGATGTAAATATAAAATGCAACAATAATACCCTATCCGTTTATGCGATCTATTTTCCACCAAAACACAATGTTTCTTGTAGTGATTTTGAAAATTTTTTTTAACAATATTGGTAGACGGTTCTTAGTGGCAGGAGATTTTAATGCTAAACACCCTTGGTGGGGCTCTAGATTTGTTAACCCAAAGGGTCGAGAGCTGCATAAATACATTTCAAAAAATAACTACTTAAGTCTTTCTGGAGGAAGGCCAACGTACTGGCCAACGGACCCTAACAAAATCCCGGATCTCATGGATTTTGCTGTATTTTGTGGTATTCCGAGAACATCACTAGATATAATAAATGATGACGATCTAGACTCCGACCATACCCCCTTAATAATTAATCTTAACTCGGCAATAGAACTTGTTAACAACATGTTTAAATTATTGTCACCTAGAACTGACCTAAGATCTTTCGGTTATTGGATCGACAAGAACTTAGACCTGAAGATTTCAATTAAAACTTCTGATGAACTAGAAGATTCTGTAGAAATATTTACCAATTTAATCCACAAATCTGATTTTCTTTCAACACCATGCGACACACCGCTTTCGTCGAACAACTCAAACGTGAATGTTTCCCAAGAGATAAGAGTTCTTATTACAAATAAGAGAAGACTGCGTCGTATTTGGCAGGAACCCAAGAGATAAAACGATCGTTAATTTGGCAAACAGGCTTTTAAAAGAACGACAATCACAGCACAAGAACCATGAAATAGGCAACTACTTTCAGAAATTTGACGCTAACACATCGAAAAGTGAATACAGTCTTTGGAAAGCGACTAAGTACTTAAAAAGGCCAATTAAAAGGAACGTCCCAATAAAAGACTCTGGTGGTCAGTGGTGCAAGTCTGATAAAGAAAAGGCCAAAACTTTTTTAGTTCATTTGGAGAAAACATTTAAACCTTTCTGCTTCAACCAAAATAATAACGAAATCAAGTATTTCCTAGATGTTGCTTGTCAGATGGACTTACCAATTAAACATTTTACGCCTGCGGAAGTACGTCAAGAAATTAAAATGCTAAACACTAAAAAGTCACCGGGATATGATAGGATTGATTCTGCCGTACTTAAAAATTTACCAAGTAAGGGCATTATATTTCTTACAGTCGTGTTAAACTCAATATTAAGGCTACAACATTTCCCTATTCAATGGAAATGTGCCGAGATAATAATGATTCATAAGCCAAATAAACCAGAAAATAGCGTCGCATCGTATAGACCTATAAGCTTGCTATCAACATTCTCTAAAATATTTGAAAGACTATTTTTTAAAAGAGTGTTACCTATTTTAGAGCAGTATTCTATAATACCCGAATATCAGTTTGGATTTCGCAATAAACACGGCACACCTGAACAGTGTTATCGATTAGTAAAAGAAATAATGTATACAATTGAAGCAAAAAAATACTGTTCAGCTGTATTCTTAGATGTTCAACAGGCATTTGATAGAGTTATATACCATATTTATGATATGCCGAGTGTTAATGAAGTAACAGTAGCCACATATGCTGATGACACAGCATTCCTGGCAACGAGCACATCTGCAGCAGAAGCATCCAACTTGATTCAGCAGCAGATTGATAAACTTCAATCATGGTTAACCTGTTGGAATATACAAGTAAACGAAAATAAATCTAGACAAGTAACCTTTCGTCTAAGGAAAGGTGATTGCCCATCAATAAATATGAATGGATCGCAAATCCCTAGCAGTGACTCTGTAAAATATTTAGGCATGTGTTTAGACCGGCGATTAACATGGAAATCTCACATAAAAGCAAAGAGAGTACAATTAGACAATAAATTAAAAAATGTATTGGTTACTAGGCGCAAAGTCTCAATTAAGTTTAGAAAATAAAATCCGACTCTATAAGAGTATTATAAAACCAATATGTACTTACGGTATTGAATTATGGGGAACAGCCAGTCATTCAAATATTGAAATTTTTCAGCGGTTTCAATCTAAAACGTTGCGAGCGATATCTAGCGCACCGTGGTACATTACAAATAACGCGCTACACAGAGATTTAGATATTCCAAAAGTTAAAGAAGAGATTAATAAGTACGGTAATCGATACCTTCTGAGGTTAAGCGACCACATCAACCCATTGGCTATTTCGTTGTTAGATGAAAGTGAAGACATAAGAAGACTGAAAAGAACTCATATTTTAGATCTCCCATTCAGATCATAAATTCTCAATAACTTTTGTTACTTTATATTTTTCCCGACTTATTTTAACATTTTGCTTTTGTAAATAAAATGTATATAGAATAACTGAATTTTATAAATATAAGTATGTATAATTTATTAGAATTGTATCGTTATAATTTTCAACATAAAATGAACAAAAAACATTGTAAAAATGTATATGTATAATATTATTGATTTTAGTGAAAATCAATATGTATGTGATAGTTTTAAGCTTTGAGTACATTTGCTTAATATCTTAAGATAGATTGCAAATGAAGAACACATAATAAAAAAAAATAAAATACTTTTATGAAAGGAAAATATTAATTGTATGTGTTCTTATTATAGAAATAAAATGTGAAAAGAACGAAAATATACAAACGACAACGGTGTCACTTCAATATCAGCATAGTCTCAATTCAACACCACTATGGAGTTAATATGACACCTGCGTGGTATCACAGTCAATTTATACACATTTGTGGTCGATTTAAAAGCGATATGATTGTTAATACACTTTTAACTACGAGCCATGTGCTCAGTATAAACATGACTGATGACATTTTTTCTCTGGGTGTATGAATTTAACTTAAATTATCAGGTATAGTAAGGAAGACCTTTTTAATCGTTGTACTGGAACGTACCAGAATCTTTGGTGGGAATCGAACCCACAACTCCCAGACTGATAGACTAGTATAATACTAACTAACCTTCAGAAAAGACTTTAAAAATTGCTTTAATTTTTTATTTTTTGTTTAAATGAATTTAAGAAGGAAAAAACTATATTGATGAGAAAACTAAATAAAAAGATGGCACGATTTTTGAAATTAAAATAACTGCAAAATCATCAAAATTAACTGCAAAATCATCAAAATTAACTGCAAAATCATTAAAGTTAATATGGTGATGAAAGGAGAGAACGGTTTAATCTTTTATTAACATAATAATTTATCCTATAAAATTGAATTATTTATTATTAGTATAATTTCGAAACAATAAATACCCTTAAGCTCATTGGATTGGATATTATTTTTTCGCATTTCTGCTTAATTTCCATTTAAGAGGGCGAAACAAAACTCTTAAGTAAACTTTGCATAGAAAAGAAATCTAATTTTTATTACTTCTTGTGCAACATAGTCGTTCTCCTAATATTAAGACGCAGTTTTTTTAAAGGTGTATCATTGAAGAAATTCCCATGGTAATTATTATACAAAAAAATAGTGTGTCAAATAAATAAAATAATAGTGAAAGCTGGTATAGAAAGATTCCGATATGAAATCCGTTAAAACTTTAATAAAGGAAAGGGTCCTGTGATCAAATAAAAACCTGGCTATAAATCTCAAAAAAAAAAGATCTCCAGCAACCAATCTTAACGGTCCAAGGAATTCATAAAAACACGGCTAAAGAATAAAACTAAAGCAGATAGCCAGGTAAAAATATTTTTGTACTCCCTAAAACAATTTCATTTTGTACTCTAAACTTTGCTAACGCGAATTCCGGCTTAAAGAAGTCCAAAAGAAAAAAAACAAACAAAATTATACGCTAATTGTGCGAGACAAAATTAGTAATAACTTGAAAAAAATATTATAAGAAAAGAAAAAAATATGAAATATAAAAAATTTAAAAATCTATAGGTATCATATTTATGTGTATTTATAAATGGTATTAGTGAATTGTAAGTTAAGTGTTATTAGTTATACAGCAATAAAAAATGTCGCCCTAGAGTATGCTAAGATTAGTTAAGTTTTAATTTTTTTAGTATCGTATAACAGCCTTGTTAACAAAATAACCGGAAATCAGTCAGTTGCATTAGCTAGTTCAGATCAATCTGTTTTGTTTTTCTAATAGTATTCCAGGAATTGTGCCGAAAAGAGAAGACTAGCCTTAGGAAGCTTCTTCACGGTAGATGCAGAATTTATAGTA
The DNA here is from genome assembly GCA_963932375.1 of Phania funesta. Taxonomy (NCBI): domain Eukaryota; kingdom Metazoa; phylum Arthropoda; class Insecta; order Diptera; family Tachinidae; genus Phania; species Phania funesta. The sequence continues at coordinate 33,095,511 of OZ010655.1, read as the reverse complement.
AAGATATTGGTTTGGAAAAAAAATTTATACAAAAGTTGATATGAGCCTAGGACTGATGAGGAAATTTTTTACAGTTTTTGCGTTTATTCTGTATTAGAATTAGAATTAGCATAAGGAAAATAGAAATTAAGTAGTATTGTTAATTAGTATAATAAGTAAGTTTTTTTTTTTTTTATTAAAATATGTTAATTGCCGAATTTATAGAAATGGTTTTTGTTTAATTTTGCTAAGGGAAAGGGCATGAAGGTAAGGTAGGTGAAGGTGAGCCCAAGCATTTTTAGTGGTCACAAACATTAGAAATTTTCCTGAATGTTAGGGCATAATGTGACCAAGAACGGCAGGAAAATCGTAAGGCATACCATCAGCTTAGCCGAGTGCTCATTCGTGTGGTATATTTGTTATGTGATGAATTTATTTATTTTTTCGCGTAACATTTTTTTATGGACGGCGTACCCAGTGAGAAGGCTTGGAACCTTCTGAGAAGTGTTCACCGCTAACAAGCTAGTCGGAAACCTCACTGGTCTCTACGGCTGTTACATAAATACATATTGGCTCCAACGAAGAACGCAAACTATAGCCTTAAAAGTTACACTTAAAATGTTCTGTTGCCTAAGAATCCCCAATAAGAATTAACCCATCCACGGGCTAAAACCCTCTTGAAAAGGAAAATGCAGTCGCAAATCACTTACAAAAGGTTTTCCCACCATATGATATAAATACTTTCACTATTCCAAATATCAATGACACTGATTGATCCTATGAAATTTCGGCTATCATAATTTAAATCGCTGAGTAACATTCTATATATTAAAAAATCGCCCGACCCAGATCATAATACTGGATCAATAATAAGGTACTAACCTAATGTAGAATTTCGGAACGAATTTCCGTCATCCCTTATTAAGTTTGGTTTGGAGACAAACCGGTTTCGGCTATGTGCCATCTTCAGTGTCATTTTTCGTTCTCTTCTACTAACCTAATTATGCTGCTTCCAATGCTCTTGGCAGTTGTCTGAAATTGTTATGGCCTCTAAACAAGGGAAGGATCAAAATTGTTTGAAAAATTATTCGTTCCGTTAAAAGCCTTATCTTACTGATCAAAAGTTCGTACCGCACGATCACTTTGATTTTCGAACAAGCCATAGTACAATTGAGCAAGTCGACAGGATTGGCACCTTTACCGTACTTCTGAAGAGCTATTTATCAGATAGAAATTTTAAGGTAAGGCCAAAGAATAAATTTTCCGAAAAAGAAAAATATTATGCAGGGGTCATCTGAACAATTTCAGTCCCACATAACATGAACTAGAGGAATGGATAAAAAGGTGAAGCTCAGGTTAATAAATTCTAACTCAACTATGGCTTTGGAATACAAGGTTCAGTTATACAAATCCGTTATAAAGCCAGTATGGTCATATGACATTCAGCTGTGGGGTACTGCTTGCGCATCAAACATTCAGAAGTTACAACGAACACAGTCTAGGGGTTTACGACTTATCGCCCCTGGTATATGAGAAATGAAAATATAAGAACATATTTTTCCAAATACGTAAGCAAACTAGTGGTCCATTCCAACACTGACACATTGAGTTTTACGAGACGGCTCCCCCTAGATAGTCTTTTATTATTAAGATTTGAATACAATAAACTAGTTATTACATTGGTAATAATTAATGAAACAACCTTTTAGGGATAAGATTTAAGTATTTATTGTAATTTTTCAATTAAATATTAATAATTATTTTGCAAGTTTTATATTTTGCTTGGAGAATAAAAGTACTTTTTTTGTTTTTTATTTACGGTTTGTCAGTGAACAAGTCACTGTAGAAAAATCATTTAATTTTAGGTCAATGTTATCTCCAGTGCCTTTCTCAAGTCAAATATTTGTATAAAATTTATAAAAAATTTATAACCCTGCACCTGATAAATTACTTTCTTCATCAAATAATTGTGATATACTTACTGTTTGGTGTGTACTTTGTTCTACTACATTCATCTTCTTCATTTATTGTTTTTTTTTTCTAAACACAAGGTCGTATTTGCTATAAAATGTGGCGAAATTGTACCGATTAATAATTTTGTGTGCTTATACATTTTTATTACAATTATATTTTTGTTTTACAGTCAAAACTCACGGAATGTTTATAAAACTTTTTCAAATAAAAAGTTTTCTATACCATGCCTAAAAACATTGCACAGTGGGAGATTTTGACATAAAATTTAAACTAAATTTTTATGAAACTTCAAGTTGGCTATAGCGAAGTTGTAGTCGAGATTCCAAACAAATTAAAATTTTAATTTTAAAAGACAATAATATCCTAAAGTGTACCAAAGTTTTTTGTACATCTACACAAGAAGAATCGGTCTTTAGTAAATTTTGTTTAATTGGTTTAAAAACAAATGATATTGATTAAAGATTTTTTTTCACATCTGTTCAACAACGTCAAGAGAAAATACAAGACTTAAACTCTACTGCCGTTGTTCTATAACCAATTTGAACTCTCAACAAACCAGAGCACTCGATTGAAAACTGCAGACTTATTTTAAAATGTTTTGTAAAATCTCCCACTGTGAATTGCTATGTTACTAATTGGGCATATAAATAAACTGTCACATACATATATACACACAATAAAAATCCCAATACTCTACTTGACTTGAGTTTTGGAAATGAAAAAGTTTCAGCCGCATTTTACAACGTTGGTCCCATAACTACAAAACGTGACCTACAGAATGTAGCGATACGAGCTGTTATAAATAAATTGAATTTCATGGAAGGAATTGAAGGTTAATTCGGGGTTACCGCAAGATTCCCATCTTTCTTTTACGTCTTATTTTTCTAAAAGACTTTCGGTGTCAAACTTCTAATCTGGAGTGTATTCTAATTAAATTAGAGAATTAAAGTCCTCGCAAAAGTCCTTCCTGTTATATTCAATGTAGCAAAATCGCTGGTTCTAAAATAATACATTGCATTAGTGGGGGTCATTTACCAAGTGCTGGTCCACTGCCAGTAGTGAAAGTAACAGCATTTTTACGCTTAAAGCTGAAAAATGATACAGTACATTTTCAGTATAATCGATAATTTCAATTGAATTGGAATTTTAAAGACTTCCTATGAGCTAAGATGAATAGACCATTTGCTCAGGCCCAGGTTCTTCTTATTTCATACGTCAAGAGTCTAGATATTTTCAAAGCAACCATTCTAAATTTTTGCGCGGATTACTCACTACTCCAATTCGCATTCGACACGAAGTGGAAATCAACTATGTATCTACAAGGGGACGACAATTCTATTTCTTACTCCCTACTTACTCCAGTTCGCATTTGACACGGAGCAGAAATCAGCTCTGTATCTAAAAGAGGACTACAATTCTATCTCGTAAGAACAACATTGTAAAACAACGCCATACAGTTCGTGGCTCGTAGGGTATTTTTTTTTTGCCCACACACACTAGTGTTCACGTGAATATAATGACCACCATTACAAAAACTCATGGTCACAATAACAAAATAATTTTCATATTTTTATTAAACTGTTTTATACAAATTTGGTGCCGAAACAAATTCGAATGGTGATTTAGAACTTCAAAACAAAAAATCAGAATATTCTAATCATGAAGCAATCACGCAAAAATTCTACCCATGCACGCTCATGTACGTGGATCTTTTACACTAATGTTCATGCGCAATGGCGTGACTTGACGGAAAAATTACTCACGATCGCGATTTACGTAAATCACGTGAGCGGTGCAAATCTATGCTTTGATCTTCTTGTATGTTCCTTAAGTTACAATTGCTATTGTTAATAATATTGTTTCTATATTTATTATTTATTAAATATGGACCGAGAACTTTTATAGCAGATAGAAAAAAATTTGGGACCAAAAACTGAACATGGCTCTTTTTTAGAATTTAAATATTTCAAAATGGACAACGTAACAAACTTTTTGCAGCTACTTGAGCGGAAATATTGTGAAATAAGTTGCCTAAAAATGCGATGGTATTGTACCTTGGTCCTCATTTGGATCTCAGTACTTTTAACGGCCGAAATTTTTTTGTTTAATATACATATGTATAAAACCTCTTTTAACTTAAAGCTTGTAGACGGTTAGGTTATATAAAATTTCAGCTCTCTACCTATAGTGGAAATGCTCAATACAAACAAGAGGCAACCATAGCTCCCTAGATGAAACGTGCCCATTTTTCTCATTACTTCTTCTCCCAGGCCTACCTATATACCAAATTTCAGCTCTCTGGCTATAGTGGAAGTGTCCCATAATGTTGATGAGTAAGTCAGTGAATATGTACCAAAATATGCACTTTTTACATCTTAATATCTTAGGAAGCTTTCACACTTGGCCTATGAGGTTACCTATACGTAGAGTCCTTATGTTTCAAGTTTTATTATTTATGATTAGAGGAAGCAAAGTTATGAGGGGGGTAAAACAGCGCGAATGGTTTCGTGTAATATACACAATGTGTGTATTAGGCCAGAACTTGGCCTGGCGCGTTAATTTCTGTTCCGAAAAGTGCAAATCCCCAGAATAATCGGGAATTATGACCAAGTTTTGGATTGTGTGTAGGTGTCTTTGATTGAGGAAAATGAAATAAAAATGCAGAATAAATTTCTTTTTGAAAATTATTTGATTTGTTTTTTTTTTAATTAAAGGCATGTGTTTGGCTCACTGGGTAGTTGGTCATGTTTAATAAAATTACAAATGTGAGCTAATTTTCACTCAATAAATTACACAGATGTTTGAGCCTCCTCCCCAAACACAATTGGACGACATAGAACGAATCTCAGATTGAACACACAATTTAATTTGTTACATTTTTGTTGGGTTATAAAAGCTGTTTGGTGTTTCGTTGGTTTCATTTTGCAGGGGTCATAACATGTTTCAAGGACGTTATGGCAGATAAACACAAAATGATGTAGAGATAAAAGCAAAGCGCTACAACTTCAACGAATATAAATTACATTTGCCAATTTGGGGATAAATTATTTTTTTTTTAAATTTGCAATAAAAATTGTTATATTTTCTTGCGATAAATAGATTCCGATATATTACCCCAGCACCAAATGCCATATGTCCTTATTGGTTGGGTAAAAGATTTGTATAGCAGTTCAGTATAGTTGATTTCATTTACGTTTTCTGCGTTATTTTTGCTTCGATATAGCAGGATCATGTTAGACGTCACTCTAAGTAAATTCTTAGATATTTAACGTGTTTTTGTGAGAGGTTTAATCGAAAGTAATTTGAAAGGATGTTTTAAAATGCATTCCTTTTCATTTCCTTAATTTGTCATTAAATCACATGACCAGGAAACATTTCTTGCAATAAGCGCATTAGTTCGTGACATGTCGTACCGTCTTGTTTAAATATATGTTAGTATATGTACATACACAATTTTCGCGTTGGATTACCTTCATGCATGTGTGAGCCAGACATCTAGAAAGCGGGGTCCACTCAACCCAACATGTGGTCATTTTGACGTTTTATGAAGCCATCGAGATGAATATGAGGTTTCATAGTTCATAGTTTTTTTTGAATAAGTATTGTTAAACAGCGAAAACATGTTATTCTTTTCTGGCGGGCTTCACATTTACTCACCCTGAACTTTCAGCAGTTTTTCTTATTTCGGTTGGCAATAATGTACCGCATAAATAGCAACAAATTTAACTTTTGCGTGCACTTAGGATATACGTTTTGGATGTTTATGAAACAAATACTTTACATTTTTATTAAATGAAGATATACATTAAGCCGCACACACACTCCTACGTAATCATTTCCAAAAGCTACAGAATATATGACAACAGAATTACTTATAAATACAAATATAAAAGGCCAAAAAAAATTAGTTAATGTAAAAGTGGAGAAATGTGAATAGAACACGTATCGAATAGATAATATATTTATATCAAACATATTAATGAAAGCCCCTGATAAATTAGGCAGATCAAATTGAAGCAAACTAAGCACACACGTTCAAATAATTCAGACAGGAAACATAGGATGCCGATATTAATTTGTTAGGTTTGAGCATAATAGATATTTAACGTTGTAATAACATATTTTTCAGCTTGTTTTGATTCTGTCTGGGATATGCTTGCGCTAACATTGCTACTAGTACCTCGCTCTAGAGACAGTAATTCAAAATTTCCTTTTGAAATCCTACACCTCTTTTATAACTCATCTGGCCTAAATTGGATGGCGGGAGCGTAGCGAGCATAACTTGCGCTCGGTGTATGACACCTTGTTGGCGCCCCCTCTGAACACATTTCAAGTAATTTTATATTTGATAGTTTTGATAATTATGGAGATGATAGAAATGGAGTGCCTATCTTAAATTTATCTTCTTTAAACGAAATATAGGTTTTTGTTGTGAACTGAATTTAATCTGCGTGTTTTTTTTAAATTTTTTTAATAAAAAAATTTTGTTTTTATTTGTGTATCATATTGGTGAAGCATACTTCACTGTGATTTCACTCAAACGAAGGGTAAGTTTGTGTAAATTTATAAATTTAATAAACATTTTATGATTTCAAGATATAGGCTAAAAAATTATGTAACAAGTAAAAGATGAGTAAATTGCTATATGTCAAAAAAGTTTTTTTTTAACTTTAAGATATACATATATACCGAATTATTGTTATTGTTTCGGGGATATATTGGCCTACTTCAAGTGATTTATACAGAGGCCCTGAATTTCGCTCTATACGAAATACAGGCCGTTTTTTCCATTGTATATTTTTCAACGGAATACGAATTCTGTGCTGTATTTTTTATAGCCAATAATTTAATCCTTTTTTAATTTGGATACTTAATTGGGTTTGTCATCTTCCATTATAAATATTATAAATAAAGAATTCATCAGTACACTAACAGAAAATGAAGTGTAGAAAGAATAACTTAATAATGAAAGTTTCTAATTTTATATTTTAAATGCTACAAAAACGGCTTAATATTTTGCCCCAAATTGTGCACACTAATAAAAGCCTTTTTTCATATCTATAATCCTGATATTCCGCTTGACAATAAAATATTTCCCATAAAATATTAAAGTTTTTAAGAGCTAGAAACTTCTCCAAAAAAGTTGGATTTAAAAAAAAAACTCTCCAAATCGTAAAGAAATTAAAAATATCCAAGGACCTAAACTTCCCACAAGTTTGCAAAAAAAAAAAATACAAATATATTTTGTATATGGAAAATTCACCAAATAAATTACGGATATAAAAAAAATTGGAAAAAAGTCAAATATTTCACCAGTTGGTCAAAGAATTAAAATTTCACCAAAAAATCAGAATTCAGCAAAAACGAATTAAAAATGAACCCGAAACCCAGTTACTTTTTAATCACATTAGCGCTTCGTGTAGTGTTTGGTAATTGTATACTTTTATACCGCTGACCGTATAATTAGTTTGACGCTTTGTGTGTGAAATTATGATATTTATTCGAAAAAATAAAATTGAAATTTAATACACAATTTAAAAACATACGAGTACAAAGGGGGAATAATAAAAAAAACTAAAAAACTATTTTTTCACCCCTTTCGAAAGTTAAAAATAACTTGTTCAAAGTTTTCGTTTTTTATCAAAGTTAATTAAATTTATCAATTGTTATCGATTTATGTGTATGTAGATATGCATGTGGGTGTGCGTATTTTTCATTGGAAATTTTTACTGGAATTTTGATTATTTGTACGCACAATATGTACAAACGCATGTACGAGTATGTATGTATGTATGTGATTATAAAATAAAAACAGCTAGGTTGCTTTATGAGGTGTAGACATACATAGTGCCGGATTAAAAACACTTGAGTAAATCGTCAATATAGATCATAATATTTTTCAACGAACGTTTTGATATCTTCAATAATTGTGTAAATAAAATATTAATTTGCCGCGAATAAACATTAAAAATCAAAGAACTTTTGTTCTGGTTTTTTAATGATTAGATCGGTTTTTAAATATACTTCACACAAATAACACCATCACATGCTTAGTAATTAAGCAGATCATTGATCTAGAAGGCATATAATAAGGCTTAGAAGTAGTGAAGTTACAAACACTTCATGTTCTGTGGAAAACTTTCAGAATACTTTAATATTCTTTGGTAACATAAATACTCACAGGTGCTCGACTAATTTATTAGATAAAAACCCCTTCTTGAAGCTTCTTACTAATGTCCTAAAATTTTATATTAATTTGCGTTTACAGCTAAATATTTAAATTACTTGTTTCAAACCCAAAAAAGAATAAACGTGTAAAATACTTCATGTTGTGGGACAAGTTTAAAAAAAAGTTGAAATAATATAAAATTATTAGCTACAGTGCCAAAGTATACAGTGTCAAACGAAAAATAAGGGAAAATTATGTAGTATTAAATTTTTATTCAGATTGACGATAAATTGTGAAATCTGCCAATAGTTGGTTGTTCTAGTATGCTGTAAGGCGAGTAGAGCTTATTTTCGTAGTGACCACATAGCCGTGATGAATCATCAAGATTTCAAAATGCTACTGAATTTCAAGTTAAAAGTACTTTGTCCGCATTATAAGTACTAGTCCAAAAATTAAAAGAGACAACGTGGACTGTATGTATAGGAAGCTTTTTAAGTTTTTTTTTTATTACGTTAAGTATATTACTTAACATTTCAGATAGTAAAAAGTACTTTTAGTGTAAGTACTGAAAAAATACAATACTACTAAATTTTCCATCACTTCCACACAGCAATAAGAAAGTTGTGCAAGTTTTACGCTACGTCTTGATTAGTCACACATTTGTTTGCACATGGACAGAGCGTCGGCAGAATAACGAGAAGTAATATGTTCGTGATCTTCTGTATGAAGATTTTTAGAGATTGTTTCCATGCATACATACGAGCGAATACGTACATGTACACATTTTTTATTTTGCCTGAGTGTATTTTGTTTGTGTGATGGTAGAACAGCGTTCTTACGAACAATGGTGTGGACAACATTGTTTGAACGCGAACAAACCTTCAACAGCGACAGCCTTCACGAGCAATTTTCCAGTGTGAACAACAATCTGTACGTTGGCAGAACAGATCTTGTCCATATGGCATGTTATTTGCCATCTTTACTTAAAATGTTTGCAAAATAAAGTTGTACGACCAGAGTTGTACCAATGGTCACAACGTGTATGGCCTGCATAAGTATATTTGGAACTGCAATTTATACTAACATTCATATAATGCTGGAATGCATAAAAATTTATCATTTTTCTTTAAAATTTCAAAATACTGCTTCATCCCTTCCTGGCATTGTTGGGGATAAAAATGAAATTTAATGCTTGAATTGTCGGTTTGTAAAGAAATAATTACATTTGAAACATGAGTACAAACTTATATAGAGATTATTTGATACTTATAAAAAGTCATAACTACTTTTTCAACTTGTACATGAGAGTTGCAAGGAAACAAAGCAACAGTTTCCTTGTACGGTGGTGTATGTTTGTTTTTAATACACTTACAATTCGAGTGCATTTTGCTATTACGTTTGTAAATTATATTTTGTAATCCCCATTGGTTTGAAGGAATAAAGAATAAACGAGTTTTTGTACATTCTCAAGTACAATAAAAAAGAAATGTGTCACGTGTTGCACGTCTGTACATTATGCGATTTTTGTAGTTGTATGTAATTTTTGTGGTATATGTGGTGGCTTTTTAGTGCGTTCGAAGTATGCGAACAAAACGTGTATTTTTGTGACCAGTACTGGTTCCTTATATTAAAATCAAGCATCACACGTGCCAAATACAAATATGTTCTATGGAATTTTTAATTTACGGAATATAGGTATTCGTTAACCTTCAAAGATTCAAGTACCGGGTATCCAACCTGCAATTCTCAGACTAATATACTAGTATTTTCTAGTATTGACTTAATGCTCTGCTAAACAGATCGGTACGGTTCTATATCAGGAGTAAAAACCGCCATCTGGCTTCACTTTTTTTATAAATTCGTGACCCAAATACTTGTGCAGGTTTTAGTTTCCATTTCCTTCATGGTTGTCCATCCATTTGTATAGGGTTTTGCGATAAGGGCAGGTCGATACTTGAATGATTAAACCAAGCTGTGTACTAAATATAAAAATTTCTTTTATTAGAAATACCCGTGTATGGTAAGTAGTACTAAGTACCATATCCACTGCGGCTTCGCATGGGACCACGGATCCAAGAGGTATATTTTTCCAGGTCTGGATAATCTCTTTTGGATTTTCCTCACACCAAATGTTCACATTTGCTTATTGGCATGCCCGTGGCGCCTAAAAATTAGCTTCATCCCTGAACAGAATATTGCTATAAAACAGTTTGCGAAATGGCAAAGCAAACTGAGCACAAATGATGAACAAGTTGGCAGATCCAACAAGCGTATGACAGTAAACCCCTGTCGGCTTTATATTTGTAGCATTTTTTTAATACTCTTTCGTTAATTTTTTTACTAACAAAATAAAATTTGTAGTTAAGAAACTGATTTGTTTAGAATTGCATGCGTGTGATTTTGCAATAGTTTATTGCCGGCATAGCGTACATTTTTTTCTTAGAATAACATTGTTTTCCTGTAGATGTATATTAGGCTGTGCCGATTCATATATACCCTTCACAAAAGTATGAAGTATTAAAAATGTACTACAGATTTTTTCCAGTGCTAGGGGATTGTTTGCGATTTCACTCGTCTTACTTTTAAGCATTTACATTTAAACACTCCTTTTGTTTTAGTAAAAGGGTTTTTCGTTCGGCTAATAGATGATACGTTTTTTCTGAATTCTGATTTTTCTAAATTACGCCTCTCATAATTTTTTTTTCAATATGTATCAATATGTTATCAATTGCAATAGCTATCGGTTTTATATGGAGTATAGAAATTTAAAAAGAAGTAAAATTCAGAAAAATGTATTAGCTATAATGAAATTATTTGCAATTTTTACTTAAATGTTGTTTCTGTCGCCCTTGGAGGTAAGTCAGTTGAGTAGCCAATTTTCGGAGATAGTATTTGTGACTTAATTTTGGTAATAACATGTCGCACGCGCTGAACGGTAATCCCACAACAACTAATCCACCTGTGCAAGGCCCTTCAATTACAGAACTAATAATAAAATCGCAATCAACAGCAATTTTGTGTTAACCTTAGACTCGGTGGCCATATGACAGGTATTATGTTATTCAAATAAAAGTGGCTGAAAACTGTCTTTCACACTAAACAAAAAAAACTTATGTATTTTAAATTTCAATTTAAAAAACAAACACCCTATAATTATTTGTCTTGATGTAATAATCTTATATCCCGTAAATAACCATTATTATCGCTTTTCGTATTATCTTTGAAAATGTATTCACTATAATAAGGGAATTTAAAAATTTTTTAATTTTGATACTTAAAATTAGACGAATTATTATATTTTTCGTTATTTTCAATAAGTTTTAATTATTCTAGGTATTTTACTTCTTTTGTTCATAACAGGCCAACTAAATGCAATCACTTCCTTTTGTACATTTTTTGCTATGCTGTCATGAAATTGCCTTAGCTTTTATCTGTTTTACCAAGCATATGCTTTCTATTTCCGCTATCAATTTTGAATATTGCCAAGAATAAAGAATAAGTATAGAAACGAGTAACAATAACGGTTTAGAAACCTGTTTGGATAATTTAAAATCATTGGGTACATCTGCATACAGTCTGATGTTACGTTGCGAAAGCGTAGCCAATGGAATATTTGGGAAATATTTAAGATACTAAATCTCCGTCTGTTAATTAGTGCAACCAAAAAATCGCTTTTTGAATAATTCGACTAAGTGCATGTTTATTTTTTAATACAATTTAATGAAGAAAACATCTGAGAAACTATTAATTTTCTTAAGATAATTTTCTCAATAGATAAACCACTAATAACTGAGTGCTTGGAAACCAACATATAGCATAATTTACCATTTTACAACTGTTTCTGAGATACCGCCGTCTACATTAGTTCTACCAAATATGTTAAATTTGGCCTTGACTGTTATACTGAAATAAAATGTTTTTATTCATGCATATTAATTTTAACTTTGGATAACAGAAAAGAGACCCGAAAAAATTTTGCATAGTTTTAGGCAGACTTATATACATTGTTAATACTTGTAATCTTTAACACTAATGTACGCTGCTGCCATAAGTAAAGTCACTTTTAATCCAGGCATGGAAAATTATATAGTAATTTATTTTTGCAAGTATTGCAACAAATCTAATATGCCGTGCTGTAGAAGAAAAACCATGTATATAGTTTATAATTTTGACTATAGCAGATGGCAAATTACCATATATGATAGCAAGTAAATTATTTGTAACCGCATTAACATGTTATATTTAAAATTTTTTAAATTCTTATGATTTGTGTTTTATATTTATGGCATGGCGCGCGAGCATTTTAATATTTTTTCACGTTAGTTTACTACGAAACTTTCAAGTATGTGTGTCAAGAAAATGGTAATTAAACAATTTTTAGAAGACCTTTTAAAGAATTTTAAAAGAAGAAATTTCTGTAACGTTCTGTTGCTGTTACTTCCAAATTTTTAAATATATATAATATATATATATATATATTTATATATATATTTTAATATATATGTACATATATAAGTTTTTTTTTGCTTAATTAATTAATTACTCTTAACAACCAAACGTTTTTCCATTTTCTTTGTTTTTTTTCTTCATATTTGTCGTTATTGATGTTTACTTGTTCAAGTTTAAGCACATTATTACTTGTTACAGGTGTATGGACAAATGGTACATGAGCAAATGACTTCAGTATGCCCCGCATTTTACGAATATATCTATAAGATGGGCCGAGTAGCCAATACAGTGTTTGACATAAAAATCTTAAACGAAACGCCAGAATTTATTTGTAAAACAAAAACAACGTTCAAACGTTTTTAATTTTTTTGTATAGTGTTTCATACAAATTTTTAGGTTCTTCAAAAGCAAATCCATTTCCAATTTTTCCAGGCATATAAATTGTATGTAAAATAAACTTTTGAATTTTGTTTTCCATATAAGTTTTAAAAAAATTAGGGCTTGAATAATTTAAAAATATAATTAAATTTTTATTGTAATTGTTACTATTAAAAACAGTAGGGATATAAAATACTTGTTAAGAAGTTGATTGTCAAATCTAAAAATGTTCATATTTCATCTGAATTTATCACAACATAAAACTGTTATAAAACGCACACACACACATGCAACAAATAATTTGTTCCCCAAATTCTTAAAAAAAGTACTATATAGTATGATAAAAGTACTTCTTTATTTAATATTCTCTTTTATCACACATAAAAGCGAATAATAAGAGAGAGCGTTGGAGATAAATATTTTAGCTTTATGAGAACAAAACACAGTTTTCAATTAAAAACAATGCAGGGTTTACTCTTTTACATATTTTATTTGTTATATTTGTATGCAGTGCGCTCTTTTCATGTTATTTGAACAAGCAGCGTGTGTGGCTGCTTGTCGCTTGGTAAATTCTATTACAAACGCCAGTTATTTTGTAAACACCGGTCGTGTTGGTTGAATTATAAATCGGAAATAAAATTTGCGTGTTTTGAGTGGTGCCTTTAATTTAGTTTAATTGAAATTGAGTATTTCTATAAAGTAATTCAAACGAATGTAATTAAACAAAAAAAACCTACGTGACGATACCAACTCCAAATTTATGAAAACAGATGTTGTTGTTAATAAGAAGTGCTAGAATAAGTTCTGTTATGGTAATTACAATAATTTTCTTATTAAATTTTAAACAAAACTACAACGAAATTCAATGTAATTAAGTTTTTTTAATAAATGCATCAACAAGCAAGTTTTTATTTTAATAAAGTCAATTCAATTTTAACAACTATAAAAGTGGTTAATAAAGCTTAAATGCATGTATTAAAAAAGTAAATATGAATAAAATTAAATGAAAAAAATATGGATTTAAGTTTGTTTTAAAAATAATAAAGGATAGAAAAAACATTCGAACAAACAAACGCCGAAAGAGAGAAGTGAAAAAGGTAAAAAAAATTAACACAAAGGAATACGTGAGTGCCTGCTTGTGTTGTTTGTGTGTAAGAAAATGTATGTGTTTGTGTGTGTAAGTTAAATGCTTAAGTAGTGCATTTAATAAACCGTGCTGTTGCTGCTGCATACTGTTGCATATAAACATCCATACATCCATCCGATCATCCTGCCATTCTATTTATATAAGTGATCTTGAGTAACCGGTTTTAATGTTTCTATACTTTTTTCTTCTCCTCCTCTATTGGTATGCCGATTCCGTATTTGGTTATGAATAAAAAAAGCAGCAATAAAGCTGGACCATTGAATATTTTTTCTCTAAAATACTTCATTTGCCAACATTATTTTAGATGTAATATGTGAATAAATAAAAAACGCCGATCGTTTGTTGGATTTCTTGTGTTTGTATACCGGTTATTGTTGCTGTTGTAGTTGTTGTTTCTGTTGATACGTTATTTCGAACCAGTTTAAATTAATGGTTGCATAATAGTTTTAGTGCAGTTGCAAAATTTCAGATACTAAATAAATTTAAGTTGTTTTAAACCAAAAACATTCCCTTAAATATTGTCATTCTTTTAACCCTTAAACGCGTGGAAATTAATGCCTAATTTTTGTTCTAAAATCGCAAACGAGCAGACGAATTTTTAATTAGTTCAAATCTCTTTGAGAAGAAAGGAAAAGAAAGTGCGAAGAAACTATTACTAACAAGAAACCCCTGGAAGACGAACAGGATAAAGTTGAAAATTAACATTCAAGTTTCACCAATAATATATTTAGAAAAAATTAGAAAGTGAGGGGAAGCCATGGCCGATTCTTTCTTTGTCCACAGGCAAACTCATTCTACGAAGGGTTTAGAAGTTCGGAATGACTGCGACAATTCATTTTAACTTTCACAGGGTACTTCATCAATTATTGTCTTAAATTTCACACCTTCGACAATATTCAACGTTCTTAATCGTTACACCAGTTACGACACTTGATTGTGATCAAACGATGGGTATTCGAT
This sequence comes from Phania funesta, assembly GCA_963932375.1. Lineage (NCBI taxonomy): Eukaryota > Metazoa > Arthropoda > Insecta > Diptera > Tachinidae > Phania > Phania funesta. Next base: position 33,080,455 of record OZ010655.1, on the reverse strand, counting down.
AAAACATCGCTATCGATTTACCATCTTCTTCTATTGGAAATAAAATTAATTAAGTCGAAAACAATCTACGCATCCATACAATTATTTTACTACTTTGAAAGCAAATATAAATTGCATTTGAAACAAAACTAAGTTGATATTTTCTATCGTTATACATATCTGCTTTGTAAGTCTCCACTTCTCAGCCAAATCATGCTATTTCTTTTGGCAACAATAATTTATTTGTATTTGCCTTTCTTTGACGATTAATCGTTACTTTTCCACGGCTTAGCCAAAAACAAAAAACTTGAATTTAACCAGTTTTATAATTTTGGCGCTAATTTCGCTTTGATTTATTTTATATCTCGTGGGATCCCAACCGAAGATTTTAGCAAAAGAGCCAAAAATACACAAAAGACACTACACAAAAAGCAAGAAGTGGAGAAAAATATGTACAAGAATTCTTCATTATTTATACCTGATGTTGTATTGTTAGTCGTCCAATAAGGCCAAACGACGTACTAAAAGACAGGCAGCAAAAACAAAATATCTGAAATTTGTTTTCTCAATTTTTCTCTTCTCTTTAAATTCTCCAACAACTAACAACTAAATGGGAACGAACCAACACAATTTATTAACAGGCTACATAAAATACTTATCCTGAAAAAACAACAAGAACAACAACAGCAAATTAACTAAACATAAGGAAAAGTAACCAACAGTATTCAAAATATAGTCAAACTGTGACTTGTTCATACAACAAAAGAAGGGAAAGCAACATGTCAAAAAAATATTTGGTCTTTTGTGTAGAAGCTGTACTTGTGTTTTTAAATTATAGTTATGTACATACATACTTAAATACTCATCATTCATAAGTATATTCTATTCCATTAGTTTTGTAATTAATTTATGTAATATTTTTATTTTTACATATTTACTACGATTACAAATAAACGTTAAAAAACACCCCTACATATCTTAGGCCTTGACCCAATGATCAAGCATCCGGTTTCGGCTATGTGTCGTGTTCGGTGTCATTTTTCGTTCGAACTTACACCTACCTAGTTAAATTTTCTTCTTTTTTTGTAATAAACTTTTTATGTGTAAAACTAAGCGCATCTTGCTGCTTGCATTGACGAATTTCTTACTTTCTCTGGTACCTTCTCAGAATTCTTTGGCCTATTAACTTTACCATTCAATCAGAAACGAGCTTCTTCTTTGATCATTATTATTGTTATTATATTTTAATTTGTGTTTTCTGGATGTAAGCCTTTCCATGTCCCTTCCATGTATCGGGAGTAACTGTCAAAATTTTCACTCTAGAAAACGAAGCTGCCACGAAAAATTTCCCCCATGGAAGCCAAACAACCTGTTGTCGGAACTCATTATTTCATATTTCCATCTTTTTTGCGATTGTGTAAACAGAAACCTAACAATGATGTTTGTAGAACCGTGTAATCAGGTGTAATGCGAATTTATGCACAAAATTTTAAATTAATCCGATTATATGAAAGAGATAGCTAAATTAAAAACGATACTGTTTTTTTTATCTCTTTTATATAATTGAGGTAATGTTGTTGTAAGTTGTCGCGTCTAGTTAGTAGTCTACGTCGCAAATGACAGCGTCTTCAGCCGTACTTATGTTTAAATGTTCTTTCATTAATTTCGTTTAATGTAATGTGTCATGATTTCCTTAAAATTTTTAAAATTAACAACAACTTTCAACAACATTGTCCCATAAAACATTAAAAAGGCGGTTAAGCTTAATTTTTGATCTGGCTACTCTGGTCACTGTACTTCAAAAAGACAGACAGCCATGCGAACAACAGCAAAAACTGAATTGTTTACAAGTTTAATATGTTCGTTCGTATTGTTATTGTTATCATATTTTTTATCTCTCCCTCTTTGTTTTTAGTGATTCATCATTGAAATTTTATTTTAAAAAAACCAGCAGGCAGAAAGAATATAAGAAACGAATTTAAATGAATAAATATCCAGAGAAAGAATCAGAATATTAAAAAAAAAACTAAATTAATGAAAAAAAATAAAGTTAAGAGTTTTAATACACATACAGAAAAGAAAAGAATTATAAAGTGAAAAAACTGAAATAAATGAAATTGAAAAAAATATATTAAGAAATTAATAAAGCAAATAAAAAAGTTTATGCTGTGGAGATTAAGTTACATTTGAAAAAGTAAAACAAAAATCAAATAAAGCCTGGTTATATGATCTTGTCGTGCCCAGCGTGTGTATCGGATTATTATTTTGGATATAAAGCAATAATTAAGGTAAGTCTGTCTAAGAAATCACAAGATTAAAAACAAATATTCATTTTAAATACTTTTGATATCGTTTTTGTTATAATTCAGATTGTTTTGACGCTCAAAATAGATTTTTCAAAAACTTCTAACTGATTTAAATTAAATTGTTTAGGCACATTGGTATTCCGTTTGGGTTGTGTGTTTACACTTTCTGTTAAATCTCTGATTACAGATGTGTCTTTTCTGAACTTCAAGGAAATAAATAAGCTTAAAATTATTTATTATCAGACAAAACACACAAAGAAAACATTTGAGTTTTTTATAAAGATGTTTTGAAATGCTTAAAATAATTGTCACAAATAAATTTGAAACTAAAAAAAAGATGAATCACACGAAATATGAAACATAAGATTATATTTATTATTTAATTTTATTTTTATTACCAACCCATTAAACCGAATAACGACAAATGCTATACATGTTTATCATATATTTACCAACACAAACTAATCGCTGAAAAATAATATTTTTTTTTACTAAAAAAGTAGAATTTTCAAATTTTAATTACTTAATTCCTAAGCTCTATAATAAAACATCAAAAAACTATAATAAAAATTTAAAATTTTCATATAATCGAATATTGTACTAAGTTTGTCGTGCTATTTTTGTCTTTTGTGTAATGAGCCGTTAACAAAAATCATTATTTAATCGATTTAATAATACTAGAGTATAAAACTATCTGATCAAAATATGTCAATTAATCGAATGATCGAGTATAATTTTGTAACGCTAATATTTTTTTAAATTAACGAATTCAATACCAAATATTTAAGAGAAGTACCAAACAATATAATTTTGCCACAAGATCGAATGCCAGTTTAACAAATAAATGGATATATACCAGTTAAAGTTAAACCCAAATATGCCAACATTAACAACCTTAAATTAAAATCGTAAACCTCTAAAAGGGAAGGATACAGTTTAGTAAGGACGATATGTTTTTTCTGGTTATGGATGTACGCTTAGTTCGAAACTGAAAAATAGTTATTAAGGTCGTAGCGAATTAGAGAATCCTTTTTATTTAACCAACTATTTTTTAACAGTATTTCACATGCTGGCTGCTAAATAGCAATACCCCAAATAAATTCTGTTAAAACTTCTACAATTGTAACCTAATGATTTTGCTGTTACTGTGTGTCTCGAAAGTAAATACAGCCCAGAAATAAAAAAAAAAATTGGTGTTTCAAAACAACAATCGTTCATGCTATTGCTATGCTCGTAGTGTTGAAAATGTGATAGTAAAGAAAATAGCACCAGTATAGTTATGACAACAATCACATTGACATCACTGTCAAATAGTACAGGGGCCATGTTTTGCTCTGATACAATATTTTTAAATGCACATAATTTGATTTATTAATTTTAAGTACCGGGAATTCCATTGTAATTTTTGTTTATCCTTAGGATTTATTTTCTAACTATTTAAATAGGTAAAAATCTAACCCTTACCGCATAAGAATTTATGACTGGACTAATTGAATATTTAGGTATACTGGATTTATTTATTATTTAAAGAATTTAAAAAATGAATGCTGCGTAGAACAGCGCAGTGCTTGAAGTCCTATTTGAACTATTGCTAGCAACAGTAATGTTAATTTCAGTATAGCATTTTTTAAAATCTGTCTTTTAACACAACTAAATCGTTTCATTTGTTGCAATACTATCTGCTTCACCTTTTAACTTATGTAAGCTTCCTTAAACTTCTCAAGAGCTTCATTGTGCTGGTTAAGTATTTTCTCCTCGGTTCTTAAACTGTAGCAGCCTAAATTAAGCGCACTGTGTATTGATTGATTGAACTAAAATTCACTAGTAAACTAACATTCCGATTCCAGCTGTATATTTTGTTGTTTTATATAAATCTGCTGCTAAGTAACTATTTATCTCCTATTCAAATAATAAATATTGTCATAACCAAACACATGTCAAAGTGTTACATTCGGGTTGATTTAGGTAAACACGAGTAACATTTTTAAAACTGCACTCTTGCATCATTCAAATTCAGAGTTGAATCCTAACAAGTTTATAATGAAAAAAGTCTGGGCTAACAATCTTGACCTAATAGAGATTTTAAATAACTAGCTTGTTGCATGTTATGTATAAATTATGGTTACATTTTCATTACGTTAACCAATATATTAGTTTCAGAAATATCATAATCTAGATAAACTGTAACAAAAATTTTCGTTGTATACAAATATACCTCTTGCTATGTGATTGTTTTATAATTTTTAATCACCCGCATATGTTTCTATGAGCTTGTAAGCCCAATTATAGAAATATATTACAAACAAATTTTATGTAAATTGCATTTTATTCACAATATTATAAAGGAACCGAGAACAAATTGACTACAACAATTGACATCATCTTTTAGTCAGCTTTGAATTGTTTTGTTTTTGATTCATCGTTTAATAGTTTTAAAAAATGTGAATAAAAAAATAAAATACTCAAAGATAACCTGTTGTGAATTTAAGCTCGTAGTAGCTGGCTGAAATATATAGTTTTGTTTCTATTGTTCTATTGTAGGTAGTTAAAGATTTTTACAGCGGAATATATGTACGTGCTTCTAGTTTTATTAAAGCAACTAAAAAATATAAAATTCAAAAATAATTAAGAAATATTTCTAAAAGACATGAAAGTTTTATTCGTGGACGCTCTCTTATGTATATCTTTGTCTTAACTTACGATCATGCCCGCTCACGTGGTTGAAAAAATAACCACGTGATATGTTAGTCGTGCGCATTTGTACCTTTGGTTACAAAAGTTCTTTAAACTGATTATATTTTCGAAAAATGCTTTACAGCTCCTGTTTGCGGAAAAGCCCTTTTTTCCCACTATTTTAAATAGGCACGAACATATGAATGGATATTGATATTGAGACTAATGTGTGCTTTATTTAATAAATTAATTTTTGAGGTAATTTTGTACACTTTAAAATACAATTAAGTGAATAATTTTTAATTTGCTCAGGTTCAAGTTTAATAAATTTAATAAGCCATAATTTTTAATCAAAAGCATTTCTGGAAGTTGTTATGTTTCAATTCAATTAAATATTTAACTAGAAAAATTATATATATTTTTTTAATAGTGAACAAAGTGATGGAAATAATGAAACTTTATTTTCTATGGACTTAAATGGTGAACAATGGAGATTTTTAAAACTTGTTAAAAATGATTTAATATTTATTTTCGTTTAATTCTGCTGAACAATAATATTTTATACACCAAAGTTTTTCGGTTTCTATTGTCGTCTAATTTTCTATTGTCATTTAGTTTAGTGGACTATAAAAAAAACTAGAAAAACTATATTTTTATTACTAATGAAAGTATTTCCTTCACTATTAAATAATAAACGTTACAGTAAAATGAAAATGAAAGTGAAATACTTGTGAATGTTTTATGGTTTGAGTACGCTGTTTTTGGAACTCAAAAACCTCAGAGAAGTTTATTTGTATATTAAGCAGAAACTAATGATTCTGTTAATATAGATTATAAATCAGAAAAGTTTTTACTTGTACATTGGATTTGTACTTATTAAACAAGATTTTGAAATAGTTAATAAGTTCGTAAATAAATGAGTACAAAATAAACTGTAATGTTCGATATTTTGATGTATGCATTATTAGTTGCGTAAACTAAACTCAATTAATAAAATTTGCTTTTTCAGCATTAAATTTATTTTGAAAAGCAATATTGCTCTTATTTAGAACAAAAACTTCATGCAAATAATGTGCAAAGAAAATTATAAGGCGACTTTCCTTTTCTTCTAGTTGTGTAATAATGAAAGCTGCATTATACCGCTACCTAAAAAACTTGTCAGTGTTAATTCTCATTTAAGTGTTAAAATTGGTTATAAACGAAGGCATAAAAATATGCATTCCATAATGCATCAGGGGGATGAAATCAGTTTATATTTAAGTCAATAATTCAATTCAATTCAGTTTCAATTTATATCTATATATGCATGTGCTAATTTCTATCAAGTGAATTATAAATTCAATTAAGTATGTGTTGTTTTAGTGGCACAAAACTTTAAACAAAACACTAAATAGATGTTTATAGCCTTGAATTTCGCTTTATTCAAAAGATAATACCAAATTTTATTCGAATATAATTTCCATACGGCCACCTCAGTTGATTCGGAGGAAGTTACATTTTCGATCACTTTTTGCAGCAACGACCACCGTATGTCTGTGATAACATGGCGAATGCTGTTTCTCAAGGCATTAATCGTCACATAGCTTCACAAAAAAAACTAGTCCAGCGAAATTATTGGTACATAAAAAGTTTATTTCCATAAATCAATTCTGGCACGTACTATGTAGCATGTTCTGCCGTCTTGTCGAAATAGCAGTTCTCCACATTAAAGGCATTCCATGGTAGTACAAAGAAAATCAGTGATCAATGGCTTGTAGCGGTCACAACATAAAGCACACCAAACTGTGACTTTCTCTGAATGTAATGTTTTTTTGGTATTGGCTTCTGGATTTTGTTCAGTTCAAATGGGTTAGTTTTGCTTATTGACTTCTCCAGTCAACTAAAAAAGAGCTTCATCGCTGAATGAAATTTTCTTTGTGAAATTCGTGATGAGTTTCTCTTTTGTACAATGTTCGTAAAAAATATGCATAATTGTTCAGTTGTCGGTCTATTCGTAATGAAATGGAAACCAACCTCAATAAGAATCGTAGACTACTAACTAGACGCGACCATATAAATGATATAAAACATAATATCGTTTCTATTTTAACTATCTCTTTAATATAATCGGGTTAATTTAAAATTTCGTACGTAAAAACGCAGAACACCTGATTTCACGTTTTTTCAAACGTCATTGTTGGGTAATATAAACATTCGGTGTTAAGAATGCACTGCTTAAATTTTGTGGAATTTTTCTTTTATGCAAGTGACAACTCTGATATTTATCAGCTGTCACCTATTAAAATTAAGGGCTACACAAAAAAAAACACTTTACCATTGCGAAAGGCCGCTTATAAATTTCGCGGAATTTTTTGACGAGAAAGCCTACCTTGTATTGAAAAATCAGAGTGGTCAAACAATTTTAAGAAACTGCATCCATTATGGATACTTATTCCCCCTTGCTGCGACATATCGGTGGGTATCTTGACCCGATTGTTGCTGTAAATGGCAGTGTCGCCGAAAACGACAGATATTACTTAATCTGCACATATGGATTTTTTACGATATACGGTCGGATGTGAAAGCAAATGATTTTAGAGCTCGCCTAGTATTCAAAACTTTTTTTTCTGAAATTGATTCCTGAATTTACTAAAATGTTGTAATTTTTCATTTTATGACTGCAGAGTTGTCTTTTATCCCGTCATTTTAACTTATGGTCGACAAATCCTAACAAATGACTTGCCTTACAAATATTTTATGTAACGGTATAATGGAATCAAGAATGGAAAATGCACGTCTTTTGCAATCTTTCCAGTACATTTTGCAGAAGAATACTGCCGCGTTTGGTTGCCACACAAAATAATCTTTTTCTGAACAAATAACCGGGAAACGGCTTAGTAACTTTCGAAAACGTAGCAAAATTCAAAAAAAAGTTTTTATTTAATCAGATACGGTTAATTTGGATTCCAAATATCTTAAATATAGTTATAAAGACTGTATTCGAAATTCATTTCTTACCCTTCTCAAATTGTTAGATCTTTTAATATCACAAAAGTACTGATTTGGCGGGTAAACATGCGACTTCAATATACAAATTGTCCATGTCTTCAATATTCAATATTCTTTGGATTTTTAAATAAACAAAACCTTATCATTTTCACATTCCCCTCACAAACTTCTCTATCGCTTCTTTATTTAAAATATACAAATTTAGAACATGATACTTCTGAGGAATTAAAAAAAAAATCAGCGCTTGATAACTTATTGAATATCTTTAGACAAACGCAAACATATTTATTCCTCAACATAAATTTTACACTTATCAAACAAATAAAATTTGAATCATTGAAAAATGTTTTCTTCTCTTCCGATTATCATTTCATATATTAACAAGCATAAAAATAATAATAATAATAAAAGGAAGACAACCTAATAGTAAAATAATTAAGAAAAAAAGAAATAAGTATGTATGTATGTAGTTACTTTTAAAAGGAAAAAAAATAAATAAACAAAAAAAAATATTGAATACAAAAAACATAAAAAGTAAAAGAGAAAAACAACAAGAATAATATAGCAAAATACCAACCAGCCTATAAAAATAATTAATCAATGTCCCTGTTTAATATTAATAGACCGAAAATTTTGCTTTATTGTTTAAATATGGTAAAACGAAAACTTGAGAAAGAAAATAAAAATGATAAAGATTTTAATCTCGCCGAGGACTGAGAAAAAACGCACAATAATCAAATTAATGTCATTTAAGCGAAAACGAAGATATAAACATGATAAAAATAAAACAGTACTAACAAACCACTCTCTTTAAATTCTGATTGACTTTGAAAAATGACTGTACATACGAATTAAATATTTAATTAAATTACGTGTTAATTTTTCAATGGCACGCAAAGAAATAATAAGCATACGGCATAGTCATGACAACAATGTTATGTTCTCTACAAGAATATATGAGTGCCGCAAAGATATTATGGTTGTTTGAAATTATTTTAATGTAAGGCTCTTATTATTTACATTTAATAATTAAATGGTGACCATCTATGAAAATTGTAACATGGTTTCGGTGCACAATATAATTTTTACTGAAATTGTAACCACATTCAAAGAATTTTAACTATACAGTAATATGTAATATAATAATTTTAATTGATATTTTTTTTTTTTTTTTATTTTTTACTGCATTTTATTTTATTGAATCTTTCTATTAAAAGAAATTCACAATAAGTATTCAAATCTTATTTCTAAATTATTATTTACTAGTTAGTACCAACGTAGTAACTAATTTTTTGTATTCAAATCTTAAAAATCTATCTTCTATTGTGTAGAGAGAGCCGCCTCACCAGGCTCAATGTGTCAGTTCTTTTTAGTCTCTGGTGGCCATCATATTGCAATAAATTGCGTGCTAGAGTGTTGGGATGTGCGACTAGTTTGTTCACGTATTTGGACGTGTATGTTTTAACTTCTTCGTGGATAGTGGGAACTTTGAGATCTCTATGTATGTTTTCATTTCTTATGTACCAGGGGGCGCATACGATATGACGTAAAATCCTAGACTGTCTTCTCTGTAACTTCTGGATGTTTGATGCACAGGCAGTACCCCACAGCTGGATACCATATGACCATATTGGCTTTATAACGGATTTGTATAAAAGGACTTTATATTCCAAAGCCAAAGTTGAGTTAGGACTTATTAGCCAATGCAGTTGATTTGTTCGAAGCTTTATGGACGTTATTTTTGCCTCAATATGTCGGGACCAAGTTAGGCGCCGATCTAGGTGGATACCTAAATATTTAACGTGCGTTTCCGCTGGAACCGTGGTATTAGTTATTGTGATTGGTGGACAATTTTGCCTTCTAATGGAAAACGTTACATGAGCACATTTTGATGGATTTACCTTTATTCTCCACTGTTTTAGCCAGTCTTCTAGCTTATGAATGTGGGACTGCAGCTTTTCAGATGCATCCTTTGGATCATTACTGACACTTATAATTGCAGTGTCGTCTGCAAAGGTTGATGTATATGTATGTGGGCTTGTCGGCATATCCGCTGTATAGATGATATATAATAGCGGCCCTAGCACACTACCTTGAGGTACTCCTGCACTGATTTTCCCACATCTTGAAAGCTGGTCCTTTGACCTTACTTTAAAAGTTCTACCGGACAAATAGCTTTTTATAAGCTTGTGGGTGTTTTCAGGTAGAACCCGAACTATTTTAGTAAGTAGCCCATCATGGCAGACTTTATCAAATGCTTGGGAAATGTCTATAAATAAAGCTGAACAGTATTGCTTTCTTTCAAAAGCCGATCTAATAATGGTAACGATTCTATGGACTTGTTCAATCGTACTATGCCTTGCTCGAAAACCAAACTGATGATGTGGGATAACGTTGTGTTCATTTAGAAAAGGAGTTACACTCGAGACGAATAATTTTTCAAATATCTTTGACAAAACTGACAGTAGGCTAATTGGCCTGTAGGATGTAATCTGGCTTGAGTCCTTTCCAGGTTTCGGGATCATAACAATTTCAGACTTCTTCCAAGAGCATGGGAAGAAGCCGACGCGCAACATAGCATTAAATATGTAAAGTAAAATTCTTACAGCTGAATTTGGTAAGTTTTTTATCATTGATCCTGTTATACGATCAGGCCCAGGTGATTTCTTCATATCCGTATTTTTAATTGTCGATTTTAAAGAAGACAACCGAAATTTCATAGGATCATTCACGATATCGCTAATATTTGGAATAGTGGAATTACTTATATCATGTGGTGCGAAAACCTTCTCTAAGTGCTTTGCGAACGCATTTGCCTTTTCACTTGAGTTTTTAGCCCAAGTACGGTCTTCAAGTCTAAGTGGGGATTCGTAAGCAATAGGACATTGTAAGTGCTTTACAGCTTTCCACAGACTATAATCCGTGTTTTTCATTGGATCCAAGTTTTTTAAAAAGTTGTCAATAGCGAATTGGTGTTTCTGTCTCAATTTACTGCGTAAGTTTTTTTGGCATAAGTTCATTTGCATTTTTATGTGTGGAGAACGGCTATTTTGCCATTGTCTTCTTAGTCTTCTTTTCTCAATGACGAGCATCTGAATATCTGCTGTTGCCTGGTACGTTATTATTTTAGCTGATGGCTTTGTTGGCGTTGCAGCTATGGCTGCGGCAGTCACGACGTCTGTAAAATGGTCTACAGCTGCTTGAATATCAGCTGGATTTCTCAGTGGGATGTTCAAAGGTAAGTGGAGCTCACATACATTTTATATTTTAACCAATTCGTGTTTCTGTTCGGGTAGAAACTAAGGGTTTTAGGTGCAGTGACAAAACTGTCGTGTAAAATAACAATTGTAGGTGAATGATCAGAAGATAGGTCATAGGATGATTTAACTAAGAGTTGATCGCGTTTGATGTTTTTTACTATAGCAAAATCAATAAGGTCTGGCAACTTATTAAAGTCTGTGGGCCAATAGGTGGGTGTACCGGCAGATACGACGTCAAGCTTGTTTGTTTCAACTGTATAATATAACTGCCTACCTCTAGGACTAAGGAGTCTGGATCCCCAATATGTGTGCTTTGCATTGTAATCGCCAGCGGCAATAAATTTTTGCCCTAGCGTAGCAAAGAACCTGGCAAATTCATGGTGTTCGATTTTATGCCTAGGCGGGCAATACACTGATGAGACTACAATTTTAAAATCTGTAAGATTTATGGCCGTGGCTTGCAAAAAGTCCTCTCTGAATTCAGGCAACGGAAAATGCCTTACGTTTTTTCGGACTATAATGGCAGTCCCACCACATGCCCTTTCGCTTGGGTGTTTGGTGTCATATATAAAATACCCATCAATTCTAAAGCAGTTTTTTATAGTGAAGTGTGTTTCAGAGACTAATAGTATGTCTATATCATTTGCTAGCAGGAAGTGTTCTACTTCATATTTATGTTGGGAGAGCCCGTTAGCGTTCCAGAAGCATATTTTTAACTGGTTCATTTTTTGCCAAGCAAAACTTGCAGAAGCATGTTTTGGGTTCGCATCATTTCCTGAAACATACCCTGCATAGTTGTCATGAAATTATTCATTGTCTGTATTAAGTTCTCGATCGAGCTCGAATTGTTGGTGAGGGGTGTCTGAGCACCCTCTTTTAAGACGTGGGCATATGAATGTTTATGCGCATTAGAACTTTTGGCATTCGCATTAGGTAAATCATTTCTCAATGTTTGGGCATATGAAAAGTTTGGCTTAGTGTGTGGCTGTGTAGCTTGTGTACTAGCAATAGAACCAGCATGAAGCCGAGGAAATTGGGAAGCTTTATATTGCTCATATTCCGGTTTACGTACGACTTTCGCATTATCTTTTACATATTGAAATACTTTGCAGCCCCTGTAATTTGCTGTATGGTTTTCACCACAGTTGCTGCATTTTTTGACCTTGGGGTCTGTTTTGGAAGAAGCGCATTCCAAAGTCCGATGCGCATCACCGCAAACAACACATACAGATGGTAGCTTGCAGTAGGTTTTTGTGTGTCCGAATTCCTGGCAGTTGGTACACTGACGGGGACCGTTACGTTTTAGAGGCTCTTCCACCGTTATTCTTCTGTTCAAAAGGTAGCGCAAATTATATATTGGATGAACCGAGTTTTTTGATTTAAGCTGCGATGCATTAAACACGATTTCAACACGATGCATAGGTTGGGGAACTTTATTCTTATTTAAAATATTGTGCACTGACCTTACGACATAACCTTCTACCTCTATGGCACTTTTTATCTCCTCAGTGGGAACAGAACTGTCAATGCCCTTTATAATGACATTCAAACCTTTAGCACTTTTTAGTTGATACGTATAATAGCTCTTATTATCTGCATCGAGACGACTTGCGATTAGGCGATAATTCTTCTCAGTGTGGGCTTGGATCTTCGTTTCTTGTATCTGTCCTCTTCGTACAGAAGCCACATAGAAATTTTCTTTGCCTACGAGTTGGGACAGCATATTAACAATGGCATTTGATGTTTGTTCGCGCAAGTAGATTGGTGGGGGTTTTTGTTCCCTTACAGTGGGTTCGGCATTTTCATTATCCGGGGTAGCAAGGACAGAAAATCTATTTTCACTTACCGCTGTTGCAGCTACTTGATGAGAACCTTTATATTGCTTGGCGGTTCGCTCTTGTGAAGACTTAGGACTCGCCTTCCTCTTCGTTATGGTTATGTACCGATCCATACCAGTTTGCACGCGTTTAGATGCAGTACTTGGTTCTATTTCTTGTGCTATTTTTTGTGTATTATTTGTTTCTTTAGTTTTATTTGTTGAATTCTTTGTTTCTGTAGCAGATATATTTATATTTGCTGATAAAGAACGCGTTCGGTCAATTGGCCTGGCGGTTAAAAAAGCACTGTCATCTTTTTTTTTATTATTTATATTGTTTATTGCATTATTAGCATTTGTGTAAGAAAAAGAGTAATAAGCATTGTTGTTATTACCTTTTATATTTTTTTCGTTAATGTTTGGTGCGCTCATGCACTCACTATCAATTGTTTAAACAGGTTTAACCATGCACTTTGTTATTGTCTTTTTTATCACACACAATATTATATTGCTTTTTATTTTTTGTTATTTTGTTGTTGTTACTAACTGTTAACTGTGTCTCTGCACTTGTTTAATTTTTAAAATAAAAAAAAAGTCACCTTAAATGAATTTAAATTATGCGCTTAAAGTGAAGTACGTCTTTACTCAGACAAAGTTTACACTGAACTCAACAATGCGACAGCTTCTGCCAATCGTAAGATGATTTCGTTTTTCGATTTTAGCAGTTTTTGCAATAATAATACGATTTGATTACAACCATATATTTCAATCAGTTTTTTGCCCCTAGATTATGGTTACCTCAATCACGTTTTTTTTTTTGTTACCGTGCACATACAATTACGATAACGGGTTCAAAACTACTTCATCTAGCAAAATTATTATAATTAACATTAAACACACCAACACTTAATATATACCTAATCCTACCGTAGTTGGTTGAATGACCGGTGTTTATGTTTCCTAATTGAATGTATGAAATATGAGGCTTAGGAAGAAAATAAATAAAGCAATTTTATTATGTAGATTTTTGGAACGAATTTCCGTCATCCCTTGTCAAGTTTAGTTTGGAGACATGTCTCCAAAAATCTACATCAAAACACCCTGTCGGAATATCAAATCAAGAATTAACTTCATTATAATTTAAAAAAAATTATAGTATGGATTTCTATTACAAACACGAAGAATAAGAATTTTTATTTCATTAATCACATTACAGACATATAAGGAGTTTTAGTTCATTGCTCATCGCATTTTTTACATATAGATGGTGTCTCCCTTGTAAATTTTCCGCAAACATTGTTTTATTTCCCTTACAAAATCCTATTTTACGTTGATAAGAATTTGTAGTAGATTTAGGCAATATTACTTTTGTATTTGTACTTTCTTTTGGTTGTTGACGTGTTGCTCAAAAATCGGCGGCAAGTTCTACTGTTAACTGGAGTAAAAAAATCTTGCATCGAGTTATTTTTACCAGTCGTTTGCTTGTACAAATTCCAAGTCATTTATTTCAGCTAAATCAAGAATATCGAAAAAAACTTAGAGATGCCATCTGCAAGACTTATATTTTAGAAACTTTCTTGAAATTTTTTATTCACAGTTATTTTGATTTCTTTCCTGAAATTTGCAACTAATTAGATACAGTAAGTTAAGTGGGCATTACTATACATCATAATTCCTCTAACTTGTTGTATAAAACATTTTATTGAGCCTTAATCAATTTGGTGTATGTAATCTTCAAATTCATTTTTCCAAAGCTTCGGTAAATGTTGGTCCGTGTTGACAGAAATACAGCGAAAGTGCATTAAATTTTCTTTTGTCCTTGAACAAAGACAATTGCAAGTAATGATTACAGCTGAAAAAACACTCAGTGGATTTTTTCATATACTTTGTACTTTTTATGTTTCCTAAAAACCTCTAGATCTAGCAGGAAACCTGCAGTTTTGGCATCACTGTTTGTAAAGTTCTTGAAAATTCGTATTTTTTCTCTCACTCTTTAGCCGACGGTAGAAAACGTAAATGTATCCTGAATGAAAATGTATCGTAAACGTAACTGTTGGTGTGCTTAAAGAATGCCTAAATCCGTGTCAGGTGTTTTTGACACAAACAAAAAAATCAAAAATATTTGCAGATTTGCAGAATATCTGCAGAGAAAACAGTGTGTTTTACTTTTTATTCCGGGTGTTTTTATTAAAAATATAAAATCAAATGGATGAAGAAGATTGAACTTTTTGCGTATTTGTAAAATGTACAGGCATGTTTAGTATATTCGCCAAAAGTACGCAACTTATTTAAATATGTAGTACCAAAAATTAAATTTACCTTTTTTAATAAAAAAATTTTGATAGAGTTAAATTACATACATATTATTTTTACATTATATACATATTTATTGCACTTAAAAATATATATATATATATATATATATATATATCTTTTAATTACATACATATGTACTCGTATATTATTTTCATTATATTTCACAGGCCTACATTTAATCTTGAACTTCTCTTTATGTTTTTAGCAGCCTTTAATTTGCATTTTAAACCTATTTTCAAAATTCATTTTTTTTAAAGAAATTTATGCGTATCAAATACTTTTGGAAATCGAGCGGATAAAATCTTCGCCCTATTGTTATTTCTAAAATATTTAAAATTTGCATGCATTATCCGCAACATACCATATATTATTTACGCAAAAACGAAAACGCGGCAAATTTATTAAAATATATCATACGTGTACATAAATTTATCATTTGAAACTTTAAAATATCAAAAAACAAATAGTACTTCAAAAGGGGTTCTGTGCCGTCTTCTCATTCACAATAATATATACCATCACTTGCTGCATCTGTCACGTAAGCTCGTAATGAAATTCTATTTTCTACAGGTTGAGACGTTACGGTTACATTTTACTACAGTCAGATAAGCATTTTCATAGCTACTCGTATAGCAAAAATTATCAGCTGATTCAGTTACATTTACGTTTACGTTCGGCTAAATGGGCCTTTACTTCACATCGTTACAAAGAAAACGCCAGCGGACTTACCTTTCCGTAGATACGATTCTGTCATTTCAGTTTTCGTTGGCTTATAATTGTTAAAAGTTATACTGAACATCAAATTAATCAAAGTAAGAATTAGTATTATCTGAATTACCAAATCTTATTTTCGGTCAGGTTTGAAGCGTGCTCGATGACGTTAAATACTCTACTGCCTGGTTCATCTGTGTATTTATTTTCCTGAAAATCATTTGTCTGATAAATATTTTGCGCATTTGGAAGGCAATGATGTCAAGAGCTTCTGACTTCTTAAAACAACTCTTTTCAATCTTATGATGAACTAAACGCAAATTTTATTTACTTCAAATAATATAACCTTCTGCCTTTGCATCTCAGTAAGAGAAAGTTTTTCCCCATTTGAAATTATATGTATATTTCCACTATTAAATTCTTTATTATTTATTTGAAGTTAAAAAGTTATAGAGAAAATTTTCCACAGAGCTATCTACCATTAATCATGTTAAGTACTTCTAGAACAATTGAGAATTGCTCACCATGTGTTCAAGAATTTTTTCAATTTGAAAATGTAACAAATTTTTAATTATATTTGAAGTATTTACTGACTAGCTCTTAAATTGAAAAGTAAAATTCAAGCAAAAAAATATTGATATTTTTCAGCAAAGTTTTTATGAAACTTACAAACGTCTATTGAGTTTAAAAATATCTCTTATTAAAAACTTTCATGGAAATAAATATTTTTATCGAATACCTATCCATAACAATTGTAAAAAAGTTGCTATAAGGTTATTTATTTTATAAAGTTATTTATTTAATAAAGTTTTCATTTATAGGAGTTGAGATAAGGAGCAACATTTTATGAATTATTGAATTTGTGATATAAAAGCAATAAAAAGTAGATCTAAATAAAACTTTCTTCTAAGTACCCTTTAAGAAATAAAAAAAGTTTAAGTATTTATTTGGTAAACCGTTGAAGCGTTCATTGACTTGTTAAATATTTACTTAGCAAAAGGTAATTAAACTTGCAATGAAAATGATATGAAAAGTGGTTTCCTTAGAAACAGTCATTTAAAGTAAAGGAGACTAAAATGTTTAATATTTTCCTTTGTGCTTATTGTACCGGATCATTTTTATCATTTTGTATTTCAATGAGAACATTTTTATGTTTTTACATACATATGTACATACATATGCATTTCACGAAGGCTTGTTGCTGTGCACTGTGCTTTAGTTTATTCGGAATAAGAACTGATTCCCAACTGATTGTTTTTTTTTTTATTTAAGACAGATAGAATATTTTAAAAATTCATAAATTTGTAAAAACCCTTCAATATAAAAAACATAACTTATTTTCCAGTTTAACTGGGATTTACTTATAGCTACTCTATAGGTTTATAAAGAGAACATGATTATACTTATCAGTTGTGTCGTTAAATATTTGCTACAACTTCCACTAAACAGACAGTTAACCAAATAAATACACAGCACATTATGTCCCACTGCGAAACGAAGAAAAACAAAATAAACAAACGACAAATTTTCAGGTAAATTGATAAGATATCGAGTACTGCCATTCACTTCTTAATATTCACAACTTTAAATGTAAAAAAAAATCACTTATCGAAATTCTTTCTTATCATTTTCCGTTACCCAAAATGTTTGACATTAGGGCCCATCAACAGACATTATGAAACGAAAATGGTTTGACAATAACAACAACAATATCATCAATAACAACAACACCTACTCAGAAACAATGAGAACAAATACAACCGTCATAAACTTCAACGCTATAAAGTCAAAAGTAACTGCTTCTATTAAATTCTTAAACTATGCTAGGGTGTTTCCATAATTTAAACGATACCTTTCTTCATATTAAGAAGTAGAATTGTGTCACGAACTAGCTCGTTCAATTGGGAGATTATTTAAGAAAAGTGGTAGCAGTCTTGCAACAATTACAAAAGCAACACACAATTTATTTTTGTGTGTCATACACAAGAATTGAAAATTGCTTGTCGTTTTTGTAATTGTAGTAAAGTTGCCAGCACCTTCCTAAAATTATCTCTCAATTGAACGAACCAGTTCGTGACCGGTATTATTTATAAAGATAATAAAGTGAGAAGATAAAAAAGTGATACCAAAATTAACAATGCTGTAATTTTAGTTATAATGAGAGTGAAGAAGTTTCTGCCCACTGTTTCCATTGTGGGCCTATAATTTATACTATTCTTTTACTTTATTGAATCTTTCTAGATCTTTCCAGAAAATATTCAAATATATTCAGTTCTTAATTCCTAGTGTCGGCTTATTTGCAGACTTCTAGCTGGCGAGCAATATTTACTCAAAATTATGTCGTGACAAGAGTAATTAATCAACCTCTGATATGATCCGCTTCATATTTTTGTTTTAATAAGGTTTGTGTGCCAGGAAGTAAAGCGAATTTGTAATTACCAATTCAACAGTCAAGTAAATCTTTCTCAGCTTCTTAAACAATGAAAATCCATATTTTTACTAAGTATATGGATGAAATGCATTAAAGTTCTCTCTCCCTAATAGGACACTGAAGAAAATGTTGTTCTTATAGATAAAAAAATAATTTTAAAATATGAAAAGACTGACAAAAAAAGGTAAACTGCAAAAAACATTCTAAATACAGTTACAAACAACTTTGTTATCTGCTCTACAACAATATACGGTTGTGACATATTTATTTATGGTTATTTTCATATTTACATTCAAGCGTTAAATGGCTTTCATCAATTAAAATCTCAATATGGTTGGCTTTATTTACTATCCCTTTAAACACAGCCAAAGATTTTAACTATACAAAAATAATATATCTCGAACCACTTGTGAAGTTTTTTTCGTGTTTGATTAAAGTATTTGTATTAAAAATGTTGTTCCTCGAAATCGGTACGTAACTATGTTTTTTTTTAATTTTTAGTCAGGTCATGTTATCAACACACCCTCGCATTTGTATGTAATTTCATTGTATTGATTTTTATATTATCTCAGCTTCAGAAAAGAAGTAACGTACTAACACTGCGAGTCACACAAGTAAAAGGTGGGGGGAAAAATAATAAAAGAAATCAAAATAAAAAACAAACTTTATTGAAGATACTGATTAAAGTAAAGGAAGAAAAAGTTTATAAGGAACAACATTCTGGTATCGTGAGTTCTATAGACCCTAAGGAATGATGACAGACAGTTTTTGTCGTGCAGCAAATTTACTTTTTATGACTTTTGAAAGGAAGAGGGAAGGGTAGGAGTCCACAATCGCACACAAGCAAGTCAATAATATCAACTCTTTGTTTGCAGGAAGCATTAATGTGTCTTGTGTTGTTGTACAGTATTGGTATTGCCGACAACTCTAAGTAATACGAATAAAGTTATTTTGTGTAAAATTTAAGAAAAAATATATAAAAATAGATTAGTAACACCGTCGTTTTAATTTGATAACACAACTTTTTCTAACATCGACTTCATTACTTAATACAGCTAGAAATTTTAGCAACAATAACGTTCCATCGGTTAGACCTAAGTAGCTCTTTTAGAAACTGCTGAATATATAATTAATGCAAGTATAGTATAGGAATCTTCGGTTCCCATGTTATCAAGATGAATATTACTAGAGGATAACATTCGACACTAACTCCGGCCGTACATTTTGCTAGAAGAACTAATTAATAATACGATAGATAATAGAGCACTAAAGGAATTCTAACTTTGGAGTTATATTTAAAAGTAAATTAATTAAATATGGCTTTATGTAAGTTCCCTACTTTGTTGTCTGGCATTTGAATTTTTTTAAATATTTTTCTTTCGTATTTGCTATTAAAACAATTTCTTTGTTGCCAACATCTATACTAACACAATCAAATTTTCTTCTTAAAATATCCCGAACACAAACATGATTAGGATCAGATTAAAAAGACTTGCAAAGATTTTAAATTACTGTGAAGATTTAAAATATCTCAAGTCACTTATAATTTTTGATCCGTATTAAAACATAAAATTTGTCACAAAAATCTTAGAATATTTTCTAACATTAATTAATGCAATTTATTTTTAATGTTCTTGTGGTGATAATAACAAAATTAAACAAGATTTAATAGCCCTTTTATGGCTATTTTAAACAATAAAAGAACAACTCTCATAATAATTCAAATGTGTGCTTAAGTACTTAAATGAACATGTCGGTGTATTTCAAATAAATTATCTCGTTGTTAGAAAGAAACTAATTGCATGACTTGACTATTTAAACAGAACAAAGAATACAAACAACCTATTTGTTTTTTTTTTGCTTTTGATAAAACATTATAATTTTCCACACACGATAAAAACTTAATATTAACGTGATGGCAGAATTTATTCAAAAAAAATCGAAACGCACAAACAATTTCGACATAATTCTTTTCAATTTTCGAACGTAAACTAATTATAGCACAACACAGTTCTCCCAACAGTTCAATGGCCCCTTTAAAACAATGAACTACTTCTGTTGTAAGGGTATATTTAAATACTAAACCACTTGCTTCCTTTTGTAAAGAAAAAAGGCGAAAGTGATTTACACTAGCGAATAGAGAAAACATGTTGAAATAGTGGATGATTTATCTGGCGCATTGTCTTTACGCATCAAGTCTATACATTTCCAACTGCGTTATTTAAAATTTTTCTTCTCCATTTACACTTTGTTAAACGTCCTGCGTTGATTGTCCTTCGTTTTTGAAGATACTCAAGAATGCTATGATGTCGATTGCATGTGAACATTTTTTGTTGACTTTTTCAATAGAAATAGTTTATTCCGCTATGTTTCATTCATCTCAGATTTGAGGTTTCAAAGTCGGTTTTACATCACTGTAGAGCGTCTCGATTCCAATAGACTCACGAAGTGTTTGTTTTTGTGTTACGAGCCAGCGCGATGAGCAAATTTTCCATATTTAAAAATATACTTAAAGTACGGTCAGACGGGGCTAAAATTTGGCGAAAATGATTACATATTTTTGAGAAGTAAACAATCAATAAATTTAAAGGAGTTTTATTTTTATTTCGGTTTATTGTTTTTAGTAAATATTCCAACAAGAACTAGAGTCAAACATAAAAAATGAACGAGTACGTTTCTCAATACTCATTTGTTCCACTTCACATTTGGTTGAAGAGTATTTAAGCACCATTGCAAATGTCTTGTTTTTTTTTTAATTTAACTCTAATATAGCGTGACTTGCAATATTTTGCACTACTTAAAAAAAATGGGTTTGTAAACTGGGCACATATTTCGCAGTGATGTAAAGTTTTATGGAAAGGAGTTCTAAGTTTTGCTCAGAATTTAAGAAAATGCGGCATATTAACTAATTCAATATCAGCAAATCAAAATATCGTAGCTTTTTTTTTTTAAATCCAACAACCAAATATGCAAAGATTCTGTTGAAATTCATATAAAAGCTTCCATATTTTTCATTTACTTTTTGCAAGACCATTTACGGCAAATACTGAATACCGCTAATGTTATTAAATAGAAAAGTTAACAAATATAACGATATTTTAAAAGTCTCAAAAAACAATAGAATCAAATCATGCAAAATTCTCCAATATGAACAAGATAAGCAGAGTTTTGGGGGAATCAGTTTTATATTTTTAAAGTAAAAAATGGAGTAAAATAGTTTTGTTCGCAACAATTTGAAAACGTAATAGAAAACAAATATATTGGGGGCGTGTTGTATATCATTTATACAGTAGATGA
Organism: Phania funesta; assembly: GCA_963932375.1. Classification (NCBI taxonomy): domain Eukaryota; kingdom Metazoa; phylum Arthropoda; class Insecta; order Diptera; family Tachinidae; genus Phania; species Phania funesta. The sequence goes on along the minus strand of OZ010655.1, from coordinate 33,058,678 downwards.
TATAGCCGTGCAAACGACAATGTTATAAATGTTAATAAAGATCCGACGATTTTATCCGAACAACTACAGTCTCATATTTACGAGCTAGTGGATTGGTTAAAAAAGTGGAGAATAAAGGTAAGATCCATCGAAATCTGCCTATTTAACGATTTCCCTTAAAAGGCAAAATAAATTATCTACCAATCACAATAACAAATATCATTGTTCTTGTGACAAATCACGTTAAATATCTGAGAATTCACCCAGAGGAACGACTAACATGGTTCACCTATATTAAGGCAAAAGTATGGGCCGTAAAATTTAAAAACAAAACAAATTAACTGGTTATTAGGTCCTAACTTATCAGCCAAACAAATAATACAAAGTTTTATAAATATTCATTGTTAGAACAATAGAGCCCCCATCTACGTTTCTTCCAGAAATTATATGAAACAATATATAAAGGACAATATGGCATTAATCTGCGATGTACTGCCTTTGCATCAAATATCCAGGAGTTACAAGGAGATAGTCTGGGATTTTATGACTTATGGTCTCTGCCCCTTGGTATATAGGCTTGTGAAATACTCCGTCCCATTCCTCTCGTACGGGACTTATTGCAATTTGATGGGTATTAGAGTCTAAGAAACACAAACGCATTGAGCCTCATGAGACGGCTCTCCCAAGTTATCACCTTGATAGTTATTATTAAATAATAATGTAGAGATAAGATTTAAATACTTATTGTAACTTTCTTTTGGGATACATTTTATTTTAAATTCATCTTCTTTATTCCACATATAGCTGATCTTTTGGGCTATTTTGCAACTTTTTATACTTTTTTCTAAAATATGCTTATGCTAGGTCGAATAGTTTTATGACCGACCTCGTAACGAATATGCCAGTAAAATTATTATACCTAATACAACGTTGGGTTTAATTAATTTACTCAATTTGCCAGGCTACATTTTCAATACATTCTACACAAATTTAGAGCCAGAAAAAGCATCTGCTTTTTTTTCGAACAACAAACTGTTAAAGCCAAGCAGCTGTTTTCTATTTAAATACAAAAGGCCATGCAAAAGTAAATACAAAATCAAATGTTGAAAAACTATGTTTTCGCAGACAAGATAAACCGTAGCACATTGAAATAATTTCATTGATACAACTCATAATGTGAATACTCGTAGATTGAATGAGATAATAGAAATTGCATGTTCTATGACTATAATTAAGTAACTGAATATTACGTTTGGCTATTTTTGTACCTAAATATAAAATAATTTTGGCCGAAACAGGCGACGTCGTTCCGTACACAAAAACATTGTATTTCAAACGTCCTGTCAAAGAAAAAATTTATTTGTGTCCAACATACATACCTCTGGCTATAAATAAAAGAAATATGGGGTGAATGAATAAATGGTTTCAGGAAAACTAATAAAACAAATAGACAAACAATCACACAAAAGACCATAAAATACAATTTTCCGATATCTGCAGCGGTTTTTATGTGATGTGGTGGTGGCAGCATCGGTGACCGTGCTACAGTGCTCGTGGCAAAAACAATATAAATTACAAAGTACTTTTTCCATGTTTTTGTTTTGATAGAAGTAAAAAGGGCACAATTAAATTTATAAATCAAATTGTTAAAAAAAAATCGATTATTTAAGCCAGAAGAAATGTCTGCAGTATAAGTACGAGTATTTTCAGTCATCTAGAGTACATCGTGGAAAACGATGTGAATATTTATTTTAAAAACCACACACTTTGATTTTTCCGAACACATTGAAACACATATAAAACACAGTGGCAGAAATTGTGTTCAGTGGCGTATATATTCTACACACAGATAGCTCTAAGGATGCAAGAACCATAGACTTATCCATGCTCGGGACTTTAGAGCGACCTAATATCCTGTTGTACCATGGACAGCGTACTTTGCAATGCAATTACTACTCCTCCCAATGGGCCGACAAATCCTGATGACTAATCTCTACCATAGTACTACTCGGTAGTGTAATACAACAACGTTGCGGCATCACCTAGAAGGCTGGCAAATATTCAATTTAAAAAAGAAAATCCAGAAACGTTTTATTAAAATCACAACTGAAATTACTTAGATCGGCTCTTTGATATTTAATTTATTTAGTTTTACTATTTGTTTATAAATTGAACTAATTTCAAAATTATTTTCCTGATAAGTATTTGCGTAACTGTCCTCAAAGAGTAAATGGCAAATAATGATATATCGTTGTTCAGACCCCACTAATTCCTGCAACTTTAAAGTTAGATTCCACACAATAAGTCCTATCCTATCTTAAATTAAGCCAGTCACAAAATTTCGAATAAAATTTTATGCACATTGTAGTCTTTGCGACAATGAACACTTCAAAATTGTATTGAACCATACAATAAAAGGCAGCATAAAAAGTGGAAAATATAAAACAGGAGAAATGGAAGAAAAAAACTCAATAACCGAAACAATGAAAACAATAACAACAACAGTTCTATAAAACTCATAGAAGTGATCCACTAGATAGATCATGATTCTAAAACATGCACAATCCCGTCTATATAAGCACATATATATGCATACATATTGAACAACCAATTTCAAGCAGACTTATATGTATGCGGATGTAATTGGAAAATGGAGTTCAAATGCTTTTTTTTAAATCTCTAGTATTATTGAAATTTTTTAAGTGAGTGTACAATCAAGCAAACTGACTCGTACTGAACACGAACTCAAAAAAAGCATGCGGCTTAGTGTAAGTATGAATAATATTACTATAAGGTGCGAGGGCGGTCTCAGTACAGCCCTAATTTGCAGACAAATTATCCTTGCTTTTCAACACAAAAAATGAATTAAACTTGCTATAACTATAAAAGTACGAACATTCGATTAATTAGAAAATGAATAAACCACTTTTAAAACGAATATTTTATTATTAATGTAGGGCGGATATCGAAATAGACCGCTAAAAAAAAAATTGATTTCAGGCAATCGATTCTAATTTACGACTAACTTACTCTCATCCGAGGCTCGTGTTACCTGATGGTAGTGATTTCAGACTATCGACCTTCGTCCTCATCACGGAGTCTCTTGTAATTGCAGTTGCCCTTGGTTTTAAGCTTTATGCTAGCCAGTGCTGGACATTTACACACAATGTGCGCTACCGTCTCAGCCGGGGAGTGTCTTTGGGAATTGATCCTTCCATCCTTTGCGTGGTATTCGTTTCCATTTCTTCAGAATTCCTTCTTTGGCTAACAAATACTGGGGTTTATACAGAGAATAACTACTTAACCTCTTGCGAGGATTCATTGCCCATCCCTATCGAAACCTCACGGTCCAAAGCTTCAGAAGTAATTTTAATGATTGACCCGTCCACCCGTCGCGAGACATTATTGTCCATCTTTTCTGGATTTCTCCCTTGGCCAATTAAGTTTCTGCAGTGATTAACCTCTCCATCTAGACAGAGCTTCATATGTACGAGTAAGTCTGTATTGCTATGCAGAGTTCGCATACTAGACACCAAGCATCGTCTTAGCCACGCAGCCTTGGGGTATGCTGTTCCACCGGGGCTTAGGAATTTTTTATTTTTTCTATTACGTCAGCCATGAACCTGTTACTGGCCGCCACCACGGGGAGGCATAAGTCTGAACTTTTGACAGGGCACTTAAAGGCCGGGTTAAGCTAGATTGCACTACGTACCACCCACGAAGTAAAATAATAAGAGGTAAAGCATTCCATACATGCGGAAGTAGCTTAATTTACGAAAAAACAATTTTTGTTTTGAGCAATTCGTCGTTTTCTGGAGAAAGGTAATTTACAAAAATAACTTGCGCTTCGAAAATGCACCGATCCACGATCTCGAGTTTGTTGCCTTGGTTTGATTATTTCTGCACTTCGGGTAAAAATTTCTATAAAAACATTTATCTTTTGTTATGTATTCGCGCAGTAACTTGCGTTATGATCAAACTAGGCATGTGCTTTACTTTTATATTAATTTGCAGCTTGAGCTATGTTATGTATATGTTGAGATGAAGCCCACTAAAAAAGTGGCCACCCCGTTATCTTTGTACGGCCGCCGAACTTAAATTGTGCTGTTACCAATTTTCTAAATATTAAACCGCCATTATTTTTGATAAATTATAGGACCGCCCTCGTATTCAATGTACGAGTATCATTTAGATTTATTTGGATAAATAAGTCTGGTTTTATACCCGTAGCGTGTGACATAAAACCGATGCATACAATCAAGGAGACAGGCAGGGCAGAACAGTCACTATACAGCATGGACCATTTCCCGTATGTTGCAGACTGTTAAATTTCCTGTATTTTTGTTGTGTTTTTATGACTTTGTTTTGGGGGTAGAGGGATATTTATGTATTTTTGCGTATCTTTTTGCGACTACCAATTTTTGGTTTTCACAAATACATGTTCATTAAATTTCTAATCTACCAACAGCTTTTGTTAAGATAAATGCGGGTGATTTAAGAGATAAAATCCTGTACATTTTTTTCTTTTTTGTTTCCATAAACAGTAATCGACATTATTTATAAATGACTTTAAGTTACATTACCAACCAGTTTATTATCATTTAATATTGGTTATTTAATGGAGTGTGCCCTTTTTGTTAAATTTGTGTTTGTGAATATTTTTGTCAGCAGAAATTGACCTGCGGGTAACAAAATAAAAAAAGCTTTAGGGTGTGAACTTCATTAAATTACAGCTACAGAAAACCTCTTAAGAACTGTTAATACAAAAAATGTTGGGATTATTATATTAAAATTGAATATTAATATGTAATTTATTAACGCCCATTGCTATTTATTGGCGGTGTGAGTAGCAAAAATGCAAAACATTTTGTTGGCGGTCTGAAGTGCATATTTTCCCCTAATATTATAAGCCTTATACAGGTGATTGCCTTTAAAGGTGATGATCAGAGTGCCCCGGCTAGGCAGTAGAGTGCTAGTCTATTTGTCTGGGGATCGTAGGTTCGATTCCCACAAAAGACTGGCCTCTTTCACTACAACGACTGAAGATCGTTACTGTGCTCGCCAAGTTAAGTTAGATTATATATGTAAGTTGTGATTGTATTGTATCATTTAATTCACAATGCTGAATTGCAGTTGCAGTAAATTTTTAACGATTGATGGATTTATTTTTGTTTTCCCGTTGTTGTAACTCCAACGTATTTCGAATGTTTTTAGTGCTCTCTCATGCGCCTTAATTATCGTCGAAAACACTTACATGATTTTATGACTTTTTAGATCTCTGAATATCTGGTAAAAATTTTTCCATTACTTTTCGCAAGCAATCAAACTCTCGTTATAACCCCCTTTTATAATTACCTTATATAGTTTCCACATTTTGAAACCATTTCAAGACTGTTTCCGAAGTCACTGCCAAGGGTTGTGCCCTGTTTTCATGAGCATTATAGCCTTTCACTAGTACATTGGCATAGTATTCCAAACTATAACCTATTGCTAAAAATTCAAATCTCGCTGTTTTAAATATTCTCAGCAAAGATAAGTACATCATTGTATGTCTTCAAGTTGTAAGGTCACTAACATTTTATTAAATTCTAATATTGATTTTATCTTATTTTATTTCTATTTTAATTCCTATTTAAATTGCACATAGAGAAAAACATAAATCAATAAAATCAGAGCAAATCTGAAAGAAAAGTAAACTATTTATCTTCTGTTACCTGGATAATAAATAAATTTCAATTAACGGGTTTTTTAAATAAAATGTTCTTAATCCTAGCAGGGATTTTGGCATTGGTCGTACAACTTTACAGAAATAATCACCCACACAAACATAATAAATACCTAAAATATTTAATAATTCCTAGGAATGATCCTTAAATAGTTTCGTTATTGTATGTTTTTGCGTTACACCAACAAATATATGTAATATGTTTTATAACCTTTCGGTGAAATTGGTTCTTGTTTTTAGCAATAATTCCTTTATGACTTAATTTGTATATGTAAAAAAAAGAAATAAATAGAAAATGTCAAGAAAAAGGCTTAATGCCAGTTTTAAAAATGATCTACCAACACTTTTATAAGAAAGTATAAATCATCGACAGCTAAAAATTTAGCCATAAATTAAACCGAAGATGTGGGGGAAAAAGAGCGCATAAAGAAAACTCAACAATGAAAAACTTCATATTTTAGCCGTCTGTTTTTATGGCCAGTAAAGTTACAAAAACATCAAAAGACACATAAATACAAAATATCTTCAATTCCTCAAATTACAAGGAGATAAGGATACTCGTCGTTACTATGACTAACATAATGATGTCGATTTATTGTCGTTTCTATTCAATTTTGTGCGAAAGCACACAAACGAAAGTAAAACCTGCAATAAAACAACTGAGCCAAAAAAAGAGAATGAAAATTTATGATATAAGACAATAAAATATTATTTTAGCATAAAACCACATACAAGGGATTTACAGCAGCGAGAATACATACGAATACCATTCGCACAATAAAATAAAGATATACAAATTTCGCAATCGTATACAGAAATACCTTAGACAAAAAGACCATAAGTTGGTTTTATTGGTTTCAACTGTAAATATTTATACATCAGGATCTTACGGCTGAGTGGAGGACATAAACAATGTTTCAAACAGGAAAGCCTTGAAATATCTAGCATCCGTAGCATTCGAATAATTTCTTAGTATAAATCTAGTTAATAAAGTACGGAAGGATTTTAACATTACAGCCTAATTAGAATTAGAACCGCAACTGCTGACGGCAACGAGTTAACATATTTGATTTGATATTCTGATAGGGTGATTCGACATTCTCCGCAATGCCCTTATACTAAAATCTATAAATTTTACGACACATTTGTAATAAGTACCGTTGCTATATGTTTCAATTACAATCGTTCCGTGGTTGTAAAATAATATCGACAGTCGCTTAATTATAATTCCTCGTACTCTTTTTTAATGTGGTTGGGGACGGCGATTCCATTATTGTTGGACTGTTAAAAGACTTATTTTGGCTTTTGAATTTATGATCTGGTGCTTATCCAGACGTCTTACTTTTTCGCCAAATACCAGCATCTCTGCAGCGATCTAACAAGTGAGCAAAATATTCTCTATCACAACGATTAGTGGTTTTAGTTGCTGTCGTATTCTGTTTCAACACTAAACCTGCAGCACAGAGGCAAAACTGGATAACGAAGAGCGCCCGGCGGCGGCCAACTAAAAGTATATTCGGCGGCGGCTATACTTAAACCGTCAACTAAGTTAAAAACTAAATGCTGATAAAGTCGTTTAAGCATTAAAGTCAGCAGCTAGTAGTGGCTGCTATTATCAGATCTACACTGTGCTCTTCTTGCTGGTAGCTGATGCTTCTTAACTTTGTGTGCATTCTGATGAACACTTTTTTTAATTTTAGAATAATATAAATATCTAAAAAACAAATATTGTGGTTACTATTTAAAAATGATTGAATAGTTATACTATGTACTATAAAATTAATCGAACATTATTTGATATTAATTTCTAGAAACCATAAAAGCCAAGAATTAAGTATCTGTAGATATCAATCGCAAGTACTGTTCAGTGATATCAAAATTCCACTTCTGAGACCCTTTATCGATAATAAAATAACTAGTCAAGAGCTGCCTTTAATGCAAGATTCCTTTAAAATCCTTATCTTCGTTTCGATATTTGCATTTCCTTGTTTCCTTACTGCTGCTTTTGTTGCATTTATTAAATATATTTAGTCATAACAACACGTCTGGAATATAAAGAGACATTAAAATATAATATATTGAATATTTTCACTTGTATTTACACAAAATGTGTGCTTGATAATGTTACAGTAAATAAAACATCTAATAAATTGACAGAACAGAAATGCTCTAAGATTCACTAAATGACATAGCAAATATTTTGCATGGTTTCAAAAATGTATAAGGAAGAGTAAGCTTTTTACTTGAAAAGCTAACAATAATTAATATAAAAACAAACATACTATTGAAGCTTATTGATGTATGCAAGCTTCAGTGTAGGAGTTTGAAATTGTACCCTAAAGTTGTGACGATTTCGTCTCCAACAGCTGGTGCAAAGAAAAATCTATTTGTTTTATGATTTTCATAAAAGAAGTGCAGATGGCGTTCTTAGGTTATGTGTGATTTTTTTCACCACCAGGTTATCATCATCATCAGAACTACTGACTATTGATTCCATGAGTATAGAAAATCCATTTAAAATATTTTTGAACATGACATACAGTCTGACTGAATGTCTAAATGTTATAGGGGAAACATGGAAACGTATGTAACTGATACTTTGTAATGCTCATATAGAAAAAGTCTCTTCTCTCTATTGCTTCTTCTTTGTTTATTTTTAATATTTATATTCTAATTGTTCACATATTATACAAATATTAAAATATGTGTAAAAGTTATTCACATGCATACGTACAACAAATACATATGTAAATCATATATACATACGTAAGTATAAATGTTGCAGCAAAATAAATACGAAAATCTCTATCGACATGTTGTGGAATACAAAAAACAATGTTTGTAAAACATTAAAATTGAATTTATGATTGATAACAGATTGCAATAATATTTATATTGAAATCTGTTTATAAATTTTAACAATTGGTGAATACACTCTCAAACTATGTTACAAAGTCGCCAGTAATTATTCGAAGCTCCGTAAATTTTAAGAACTAAAATTTTTAATATAATAAGTATGTAAGTGATCAGTATTTTGATAACGTATTTAATATTAGCGGTTTTTTTATAAAAAAATATTTTGGACTTATTTCCTATTCGAAACACATTTAAATATGTGATTCATAAGAACGGGCCGGTGTTGAGATGGATCCGTGTTAGCGGTATTCGTATTTTCTTTTGTTTTTTGAAAGGACAATGTGCGCCTTGCATAGAACCGGCTGAAATTAGGCGATACCTTACGTTGGTTTTTATAGGTACCGCTCAATTGCAGATTGTTACCATAGAATTGCGTCTTTAGAGAAACCCACAAAATGGGAGAAAAACGTATGTGGAGATGCTGATCAGGTCCTGGTGGCAATCCACGTCATCATAATGTATCGTCGAATCGTTCATGTAGAGTATCCATTCATGTATTGTCTTGCGGATGGAATCACATATCTTCGACATAAGTATATATCGTTCGACCGGTGCTAAAAGAAATTGGTCGCCATTGATCTGTAGCGCTCGTTGTTTATGGTGGGGACTTACCTACTTTGATTGCGAAGAAGTACGGATCAGTGATGCCATCGGCGCTGAATGTGCACCAAACCTTTTTTCCGAAAAGAAATTTTACTATTTCAACTTCTTTTATCAAGTGCAGGCATAAACACAACTAAAATTTTTATTAAATTGTTGTTTATAAAATTTCTTAAAAAAAAGACATTTAAATTATAAAACATCATTTAGTTTAACTTTGGTTTTATCCAAATCAAACAATTAAATTTAATCTGTAAATATGTAATCTGCTACAAATTATTTGAATGAGATAAAAAAATACTTTAGTATTGAATTCATTCCAACAATTTAATACAATTCTATTTTATGAATAAATTAAGTGAAAACAAGTCGAATTTAATAAAATTTATGTTTACTTTTGTTTTCTTTTGGGACTTGGTTGTATGTGTCTTCGGATTTACTGTCTAAATGTGCTGCAAGTGCTTTTGAGTCAAAATCCACTTAAAGTTGAAATAAAATTAATTTTGTTTACTTCACGAAATGTTATGGAACAACAACTCGTTGCTATTTTTTTGTGATGATACTGTTAGAAAAACTCTGTTCAGGGTGTGTAAATGCTGTGTCAAGAGGAGTGGGGTTGCAATAACCACTTGACAGCAATACCAAGTGAAATATTATTTTTTCTTTCTTTTCTGCTCTAATTTTTTTTTTTTTTTTTGAGATTGTGAGTTTGTCAGATTTTTTTAACTCGGTTGGCAAGATGCATGCAATATATGTTTTTGCAGTCTAGACTTCAGACACATTAAAGCGAACACGAGAGAACAAAAACAAATTACTTCTTGTAGAACTTTGTTGATATAAAGACTACTTACTGCTGATGATATTTTGTAAAAAGCAAGAAAGTTTGACTGACAAATAGAGACATTTCATTTCAATAGCTTTATCTTCCAAAAGCACGTTAAAAACATTTCTTTCACTCCCATGTACTTAAAATGCAAGTAAATTAAAAGTTGTGGTGTGTGTAAAGCATTGAAAAGTTGTAGACACAAACAAATTTTTTTTGCCAAAGAAGAAGCAGAAGTGAAACACAATTTAGCATAAACGATTATTAAATATATCTATTTAGCTATTATAATATGAAGATAAAAAGAATTAAGGAAATACCAAATATAACTCAATAGGGTTTCCTCTCAATTCTCGAGCAGTCATATTAATTATTTTCTCATTGAATTCAATTATATATTTGAAGGTATTTAAGCCGAATTAATAAGTTCTTAAAAATTACTCTACAAAATTTATGGCTTCATTTCCAACTTCCAAACATTGTTGAAAATTGTTGAAAGATCTCTGTCAAATTTTTTTTATGATTGAAATGCAAAATGGCTATTAACATATACACATATAATATTGTATGGGTCAGTACAAGACCTATTATGTGGCTCCTAGGCCGCGCACACGAGAAGAAGAGCGAAGATCAAACGATATAAAACTTTATTGCCAAATAGGGACCCCGACGCAGTGTTAGCTACGTTTTACAGTTCCATTAATAGCATTTTCTCTCAATATGTTCAATATCCTTAAGCGTGCTGCAACTTCGGAAAAGATTCGTTGTTTAGCCTATTTACGGATGGAAAAATTAGTCGTATGGCGCTCAACATTTTCCAAAAATTTTCTAAAAACGTAAACTTTTCATTTTAATCAGGATTACATTTTTATAGAAGTACTATAGTGTAGACAAACAATGTAATGAGCATATTTTACTTTTAATTTTTTGACAGTTAGAAGAAATAACATTCGATTTATCTCTGCAACAATCCAACGAAAGTCTAAACACTTGTATAATAGTGTGAAAGCGGCTTTAGAGTTTTACAATGAAAATCTTGCAGAGATGTCTTCTATTTTTATCGAACTCAGCATATTACATTTAGTTGAAGTCATCCCCATAAGCAAACAAATATTTTGCTTTTTAAATCTTAATCAAAATATGTTCGTCAAGCCGGAAATTACAAATTTCGTTGGAAATTAACTGAAATAACCGGTGTTACAGTAATTAGGAAGAATACTCCCACCTCGATGCAGTATGAATTTCTAAATTGCTTCATAGTATCATTTTACTACAATTTATCCGACCCCAAATTAAACATCGTGGTTTAATTACATTTACTTGATAAAATCAATTTAATTTTTATTTTAGAAAACTGTGTGTGTTTTCCTCTTGGAACGATTTAAGCATGAAATTAATTTTAATCACATATAATTAGCCGAGCAAATTATCCCATAAAAAATATCCACCAACATTTAAACAAGCTATTCTTCAAAACTAGGGCAAAATATATTTGCGTAGATTAACAAAAAAAGTAAAACAACTTATAAAGAAAACTTCAGTGAAAAAGAAATAAAAAATAAGCACAAACAAAAAATTATTAAAATTTTTTACTTCTCATTTTTCCTACAATTACCATTGGAAAAAAAGAAAATTTACCTATTGTATCATAAATAATCTACATTATCATTCAAATCTAACAAATGTAAATTTATTCTGGCCAATGTCGTTAAATGAAGAATAAAAAGTGAAGACTAAGAGGAAGTCAAGGAAAACTTTTAGAAATAAAAGCAAACAAATTTTCATGACAACATAAAATAAAAAATAGAGGGGTTTCAAAAAGAATCGAGTCGGTGTTGAAATCTAATAAAACTGCCTGTGTGAGAGGCATATAATTCTTGTTTATTCGAAAGACCAATTTATGTATTGAATACATACAAAAGTCCGCCGCCGATTCTAACGATAATAAGTCTAGAAGAGTTATAATGGGCAATGACCCGGCCGTTAAGAACTGACTGAATTTAAGCGATAACCATATCTCTAACTCGTTAATGCGCGTATCGTTCCGTTCGGTTTTCATTGATCTGTACCGCTCGTCGTTGTTTGTGATGGCCTCAGCAACTCCATAGAAGTACGTAGCAATGTTGCCACCTGCTCAAAATTCGCGCCAAAATTTATTTTGTTTTCCAATTTTATTTTAATGAATTTTTCTGAAAGAAATGTACAATAAATATTCAGATCTTCGCCGTACATTATTTATTAAATTATTACCAAATGTAACTTTTTGTAAATGTATTGCCACCCGATGGTCCTCCTATAGGACGTCAAATTTTAGCCATGTACGTGTTTTCAGCAAATTATAGTTTTATCTTATAGCTTGTTATGTTAATGTAGCATCACACGCGCTTATTTGCAAAGCCTTTATTATTCATTAAAATTTTGTAATAATCTGCATGATAACAACACAACCAATCAATAATCAAAAACTTTTCTCCTTCTTTTTTAAGTAAAACATGGTGGATGCGAATCGAAAAGTTGTGATAACAACTTTTTATTATTAATTGTAAAGCAAACAGGTAAAATTTTTTTTAACAAAGTAATCCAAGTTAGGAAAGTAGAAGTTTTCAAATTATAGAAAAACCTAAAATAGAAATGTTTTTCAAACAATCTTAATTTAGGGATTTATTTGCACATAAATTCAGTATTTAACAATTTAAATGTTTTCTCAATGGGGTTTGTTTTGCCTCTTTGAGCTTGATACACTTTCACTCTGTAGAAGAAACGGCCAGGTTTCTCAAAATAGTCATACCTTTTATATTCTTCCTCTTATTTTTTATTTTATTTTTTTTTTTGTAAAATGTGGCTTTTGTGCCAATTTTAATGTTTATGTACTTTTTTTTTATCTGGTAACTTTCTATTATCGGCTAAGCTCTTAATTCTTGGTGAAATAGTTGAGTGATTTAAAATTTTATTATGAGTTTTCGATCTGATGGCGAATATATGTATGTTTTTTTTTCGAAATGTTTTTAGGTAAAATTAAAATGTGTCGAAACCAATAAATAAGTCTGAATTTGCGGTCACGGTTATTTGGGCTTAAAACTAATTAAGTAATTTCTCTAGTGATGCTGCTTCTGGAACATGGAATCTTAAATATTATTTGTTAACATCGTTATTGTATCTTTTTGTGTTCTTTTAATTCATATTCATAAAAAATGATATTATTTCCATTTTTTTAAAACTATTGAAACTTTTGAATCCCTCTTCATATAATGGTGAAAACGTGTGTTTATATCGACCTCTGAGTGAAATAATAGTTTATACTCTGCAGATTAGTCAACTGACTAATGAAAGTTCCATCGCATAAAAATTAATCAATTATTCGACGAGAGATTAAAAAATGATTCGATTAATGGTAAACTAATATATTTGTGTGAATTATATTTTTTAATAAAATAAATACAGAATATATGAAGAAAATAAATAGTTCATAGCTCATATAAAAAAAGATATAAAATAATTTCAAATTTTATTCTTTTATTAAACTGGGGAAAAAGCTTTTTCTTTTTTAACTGTTGTGCGGGAAACGAATGGCAGTCGAAGCCACAACTCATTTCTTGATAGGACAGCGCATCATTGACTAGCCTACAGGGGAACTCTGGATAGGAAATTATTTTCGCAGCAGTTCTTGAATAACTTTGGCCATAAAGGGACAACTGCGATACAGCTAAACTTAGGTCCTTGCCCTTGCGCTTCTCCGGCGGTTATCTAACCGATTCACCGGGTTGTACTTAATGCATCCAACTTTGGTCCTATGCGTGATATAACATATAAGCAGCGTTTTTAGTGCAAGAGCCGTCTGGACATAAGTCCTATCTGGAGAGTTACAAGATATCTAACCCTTCCCCTGCCGTACCATTGACGACTTGTGTGGCAATGCAACGCCAGGTCGATTATGCCAATCCATTTCCCCGCAACTTAGATTTAAACCACATCGACCATTTATTACCCTAAAGGAACCTAACCACCAACTAGTGCTGTTCTTACGCTGCTGTACTCTTTTATACCGTGTCGGTATAAAAGCTACTGGTGTATATGTGAGAGAAAACAATTTTGCAAATTATCAAAAAAATAATGGTTTTTAGAGCCTATCACAAGTGTATTTCAAGCTGATGAGTACAACGATACTTAATGCATTTTTATTTTCGATACAGTATTATAATGAAAATGGGAAATGAAAAAAAAATCATGTATTCTTAACGACTCGTGTCACTGTGTGCGTGACAATGGTGTCATATCGGTGATACACACACACACACACACACACACGCACACACCTAAAATTGCCTCATGTGCATAAATTTGCACAGTCGTTAAAAACATCCTCGCTGTATAACTCTTAATACAAATGAGTATTGAAAAGGAATGTTTAAATACAAGTTGGCATGCCTCTTTGACAGTCTGTTTGTCTGTCTGCCTGTTTATCTATCCTGGGCTTTGACAATATTGTACTTTTTTTCTTTTGGCCAAACCAACAAAACCAGGGACTGTTTAGAATTGTGTTTAATTTCTATACTTTTTCAATTGCAGGAAGGGGTAGTTTTGCTTTGCGCCCCAGAGTTTCTTTTTAAGGCTTTGTTATGTGCATTAGGGCTTTTAATAACCAACCCTCATACTTTTACCACCCACCCTATTTGCAAACCTATAAAATTGTACTAAAATGTTTTTTCTTAAAGATTTCTTTTTCTCTGTTATTTTGTATTTTAATTCTTCCTTGAAATTCTTACTTCTTTTTTAATAGAAAATAAGCTTTAGCCTGCTGGCAGGTTATTTTGACGTCTCATATTGTTGTGCTGTTATCGTTGGCATTAAGGGTGGGTGTTGGTAATTTGTTTAATGCCAAATGGGAATTCTTAAATATTCTGCATATGTTTGGATGATGTGTAGCCTCAAACCTCCCCAAAAATTTGTCTGTTTTTAGTCGCTTTTTTAAATTAAAAATAATTCTTTTTTTAAAGTAACAAAAATTTTATGCTTGCTTAGGTTTTTAAAGGTAAAACACAGTAGAAAGTGCCTTTCTTTATTAGAAGCTAGGTATGGTTTGGCAGTATTGCAACAGTGTTGCAACAACGTAACGACGCATTCCTGGGGTTGCATCTGTACTTTCAGTGTAGCCCAGTATTATTATATTTAAATCTGAACATTTTATTATTTTATTTAGATGCAATTACCACAACTTATACTGACTCTTCTGTTAACTCGGCTCTCTTAACAATTTATTTTGGGTAAAACTCAAGCTATTACTAAATCATATGCTTTAAATTTTCAGAATTTTGGTTCTATTTCGCTAGTTTTCAAAGTTACCTTCGAAAACGGAACTCATACGTTGAATGAAAGAATATTGTTGCCGGCAGGGTCTTTTAGGGCTGATATAATAAGATATGTTTTGACCACTCCTAAACGCTAATGTCCCTAATAAGGTGAGGGCATAATATATCCCAAAATTTTTTTAATTAAATATTGAAATTGGAATGCACTCAGTAACTTGCAACCTTAAGCAATTTAAGGTTTTAATATGTATGTATTTGTATGAGTAGATATTAAATATTTCATGTAGAGTTCATACGTTCAAGCAACAACAAAAATTGTATTTATATGAAACTGTACGCGTGGGTACTGTGGGGCTGATTAATATAAAAATTTTAAATTAATCATTAGATTTTTTTGTAATTTGGAGCGATAATGGATAAAGAGTTTGACTTTCAGAATATAGTAGGTATATAAAATGTTTATATTACGAGCGAGAGTGGGTCGGTCCAGCATACGCTTTTGAAATTATTTTGGATTTATGCTATTAAAAAATACCACAGAAAAAAATAGGATTCGAAAAAAACCAACTTAAGATTGACTCAATAAAATAAAAAGTTTTAAAACTTTGAATTTTAAAAAGAATATTTTTGCGATGGGGCTCCACTGTAAGAAACAATGCAGCATGTTGAAAATTAATTGTACGAATATTTTTCTATTCGTTAACTTTATCTTGGGGTTTGTTTTTTACATTTCTATGACAGGGAATCCTCAACTTTTACTCATACAGAAAAATTTTAAAGTTGTAAAGCAATTTCAACCTCTTGTATTTTAATGAACACACGATAAGTCTACAGTTTATTTATATTATGTTTTAGCTTTTGTTGTTTCTATTTGTGGTTGCTTCTCTTTAGGTTCTTTATGATCTTTTCATACGTTACGACCTCGTATGTTTAAATTAAATTACAAGTTTTTCCTTCACTTTTATGCTTTTATAATTTGTAAGGTTTTTTTAATATTGTTTGTCTTATTTTTAGATGCTTTGAATGAAAATATTTTAATATCCATAGAGAAGATTGCGTCTTTAGTTGATTTTTAACGAGATGGCGAATTAAGGTATACAAATTTATTTTTTACAGCCGCAGCAAAGGCAAAATATTTACGATATTAATTTTACATTGTTTGTGCCTTCGGGAAAAGAAAACAGGCCAGCAATACCAAGTGTTTTGTGTCACGTTTCTTGCTCTTGCTATTTGTTCAGTTTTAAAGGATTTAATGAAACATCTTGAACAAATCCAGTGTACCTATATGTTTTTCCTTTTCCGTAGCACAGAAATAGCAAAATCATTGTTACTAAAACTTTTAGAACTTATACCACAATACTATTGCTATTTTAAAAACTGGTTTTAGTACTAATCAGTTAAAAAGGAAAAAATTCACTTAATTGTTGGTCTTATCTAAAAAGGAAACTTTAAAGTTCTTAGTAAAATTAACAACTTCTTTATTTTCATTTGAAAAAATACATAATGTCATACATACGTTCTTATTTCTCAACTTATTGAAGAGTAAATTTTTGATAATTTTTTTTTGCACAAGAACTTCTAATTAATCTGTGTGTGAACTTAAATGTACAAGTGTGCTTGCATTACTAGCATTATTCTTCACCTAAAATCCCCAACAAATAGAATTAATACGGCAATCTTGCGTTTATTAAAAAATGCGATTTGTCGCTACAGATGATATATTGGCCAAAATCATAGTCCTCTATTCGAACACACGTTGTTGTCTATTGGCACTACCTTTTCTTTGATGTAAAGGTGCTGACTGACTGTTTACTAAACTGGTTTTTCTTAATTTGATCAATAAACGTTTTGGGGCCATGCCATAAATAATTAACCGTGAAGAAAGAGTTGACAACCTATCCTAGCTACAGATATTGGTGTCGATTGAATGTTATACTTACGGAACGTAGTTTCTATGGCAAAATGTATTATCGACTGCGAGATAATTTTTGAAATATTATTTAAATTTAAAAACCCGAAGGCTATTTTAAGCAGGGAAATGTGCTAAATTTGTCTTACTTAATGAAAGAAGCTAAATAGTTTGTATTATTTTTCTGTTTTGTGTTGCCATAGTATTATTTCTCAGATATAAAACCTCCTCCGAACGCTAGGCAAAGATGATATTTCTTTCTAAGACATTCTCAGGATTTTAGCACAGTTGTTTTGAGTCTATGTACGATTCCTCCCTGGGTACATTTTAGGTAAAAATATAAATTTCTAAATCATAGATCACGTTATTTTAAAACACTGGTTTCTGAAGCATTTCATTTTTCTAAATTAAACTGCATGACGTCTGTGTGTATTTCTCTCTGGCTTAATAAAGTGAATGAACACAATGTGAAGTAAGAGGTCTTTAATAGACACATGCTTCTGCTTATCTAAATAAGACAAGTATTAAATGTCAACTGAGTGTATATTATACATCAAATATGGAAAACAGACCAAGTTGTGAAAACATAAAATTCAATTAAAAATCTTTAATTCATTAACAAGAATTTCATGCTCATCGTCTTGATGAATTAAAATCACTAACAACAGCGATTCTTTAAAAAATAAATGGTGTATTTTCTTTTTATTTCATGACCACCCAGAGGAACCAGACTTCCGCTTTCGATTAATTTCGCTGAAATTAACGGAAAACAAAGTGGAATGAACCATTTTTCAAATAAAAATTTGTTGGTTGTGTGTGGGTGTCTTCTTGATTATGTATTTATAGTAGAAATAAGATAAATTTTTGACACGATTGAGAAAATTAAATCTTCTTAGAAGTGCAAATTAATTAAATTTTAAGGAAAGCAATAAATGTGGAGAGGAAGTAAAGAAAAATAAGATAACAATTTGTTTCTTGAGAGGGCTTTTTGTTAAAACTTTTAATGTGTTTCGTTGTGAACTTCTTTAAACTTTCTCATTTGGTTTAAGGAATATCAGGAATGAGACACTTCTAGTCCTTTTTTTTAAATTAGGCAAAGGCTTGCTGATGATAAGCTGCTTTAAGAAACTTGCGAAATGCGCATAGGGACTATCTTCTTCCCCAAATGAAAAATTGAATAATATATTGTTTGACGTAACGTAAATTATTTAATTTTATATTTAATAATTTTTTAAGAAAACAAGTTGGGATGAAGTCAACAAAAATTTTTTTTCGATTTTTAAACAATAAAGTTTCCTTTTGTACTCAAGATGTGAAGAGGGCTTATATCTCTTCATTTCGTCCTCTTAAATCACTGCTACTAATCAGGTGCTCCCTTTCAAATACCGATTACATACGAGGGAACATTAGAGGAAACATTGACATGTTCCTTTTGATGTTCCTTCGTCTGTAGCAATTTGTCATAAAACACCAACATTTTTTGATATTTTGTGCTTCTAAAAACAATGTCCTTTCGTCTGCTTTTTATACCTTAGTTCGTTGAAAGCAGTCACGTTGTCGTAATCATTTGCATAGGTTTCGAACATCATTTGCTTTTCTTCTGCGTATATTTGGTGAATAGTGTGTGTGATTTACACACAACTGATGTTTCCGTTATTGTTTCCTGTGTGGTTCCTTCGTATGTATCAAAAAAAGAAAAAATTAAACTATGTTTCTACAACATACAAACAAACATGTTCTAATGTTAATAAACATAGAAAAAGTGTGCGATTTACCAGCTGGAAAACTTTAATAATAAATATTTAAAAAAGTTCGTTGGCGGTGGTTTTTTTTACGAACAAAATTCTTGAATTTTGACTGTAGACTTATTATTTTCTATAAAACGGTGTGTTCCTTGCAGAGGAATATATCCCTAATCGTTTTGTTCATGCAGATTTACGACGGCGAACCGAACTCTTAGTATAGCAAAAAGTTCGTCTTTCCATAGCAAGTAGTTGATACCTCATCTTTTACTACCACGCCCTTGCGAGAAATACGGTAGCTCATTTAGGTAGCAAAACTTAGTATTATAAATATAATAGACTCGTTTATTCTAACCTTGAGATGGTTTGGCGCTAAACTGAGACTGAAGACACAAAATTTGTTATATATTTCCACCAGTGAACAGAATGGGATCGTAATTTAGGCAATATAACCTAACCTATCAATTAAAAAACGTGTCGATACTACTCTAAACCGCCTAAAACATGTGGCATAGATTTCGATATAAACTACAAGCAATGAGTTATAGTCAATGAAAAAACAAGCCCTGGCCACTACTCAAGCGGTTTACAAAAATCGTCAATACATTTATTGCCAAAGTGGCCAGTACTCCCCGACTTATGAGGTTAAGTTCAATGAGCTTGAGAAGTGGGTCCAACTATTTGGCTTCATATCCCAATTTCTTAAATTCTAATATGGAGACTAAACAACTAAGTTAAAAAAACGCTCCTCATATAAACTAAAACAAAATATTTTGAGAATTCGACACATTAAACGTCATGTTTTATTCACACTGTACTTAATGCTCGTAAATACTTGTACATATTTTATGACTGTGAAGTGCGAGTTTCCGTAAAACATATAAAATCTGAGAAACACTTAATGAACACAAACAAATGGACAGACAAACAGACCCAAAGATAAACAAACATAAATTGTAGTTCGATATAATGTGAGAATAAATAATGTCAATATTGAATGAGTATATTTTCAGTCACTTTGAAGAGAAGCCTTTAAGGATGTGTGGAAGTGTATTTGTTTAACATTAAAATTGAGTTTAAGTTTCACATTTATGAAACAAATTTTTATATTAAACACAATAAAAAACTAAATTAAAATGCAACAAAATATATGCCGCCTCAACTTTTTAAGAAATCTTTCGAAAGCGAGTATAATTATTAGAAGAAAATGCAAAACGTACAAGTTGGTTTGGAGGGGAAAATAATGAAAAACTTTCCCTTCTTATTAAATAATTTTTTTTTTTTTTTGGATTCGTCCAATTATTTGGATCCGGATTTATAAGTATGTGACTCAAAATTTGTCTTCGGTCAATAATAGTTGGTATTTATTTTGAGAAGTCCGATATCGAGGAGAAGTTTTATATTGGTATTTCAGATATTGACCCTAATATGAATGCTACGATGCAATTTTAAAACTTAGTGTTTTTAGGCAGTGGCGCTCACACGACGCACCTAATTATTTGCACAAGGATCGAACGTGGATTAATCTGAAAGATTGCAGCAAAACGCCATGTAATACAAAGCATAGAGACAAGTTGAAGCAGCACTTACATATTTTATTTTTCAAAGAATTCTTGAACAGAAAAATGCTCTATGACTCCACAAAAAGAGCAATACGCAAATTGATTTCATTTCGGTTGAGGAATGGGAGAAAACTACTGAAGTCGCAAGCCTTCTATTTCGGACTAGTGACGAGCATTTCAATCATGAAATGTTAAAATCTAAAACATCGTTGAATAAATCGTCTGTGATTTCGGCACAGCGTGAATTTCGTCGTCGTGCCAAAAACTTACTGTGAGTGCTAAACGGTACATAGACATGATTAACGAGTTCCTCGAGTCGCAACTGGATGATTTGGCACTGGATAAAATTTGGTTCTAGCAGGACGACCTAACTGCACACGACGTACGCCACACAATGCTCATCCAAAAACTGGCATTTCCAAGCCGGTTGATATTGCCTTTTGGCGTGTATAACTGAACCAACCGACTGCTCAGAAACCAAACGCTGAAAAGAACTGAAAAGTATTCTACCAAATTCGAGCACAAAATTTTTTTCAAAAACAAACTTCGTAATCATATTTTGAATAAACAAGAACAAATTTTAAATATTGTATTTGTTGATAAGATACCGTCGTGTGAAATATTAAATTGTTTTTGTATAGTTAAGAAACATTGGTAGTTATCATAATTTTGGTAAAAATTTTATTGTTCAACCCAACCATGTGGAAATTTTTATGTTTTGTAACGATATATTGAATAAATGTAAGCAAGGACTTGTTTATTGTAGCTAGGTTAATGTTTAAAGAATTTTAATATGCATATGTTGTTATAAGAAGCATAATATAGTTGTCATGATCATACGCCAACTATGCTTTTTCTCTGCATGTATGAGTTCGAATCGAGTTTCGTCTGTTTTGTTCAAACTTTAAACACTTAAATTCGGTCGGACGTTAAATTTTATAGACAGATTATATATAAAGTCTCCAGTGCTTGAAAATTAAACGGGACGGCCTTTTTACAAGAAGTGGTTATTACAAAGAATTTTTTCATCGTGAAATTTTATAACAAAACCATAAATTGACAAATGTTTCGAAATTTGTTTTCCTGATGTCTCCCCATTTTTCTCCTCTTGTTTCTATATTTATGGAAAGTGTGGTTACCGAAATGAAAATTTAAATACGAAACATTTGCACTCTTACTTAACATTTATTATCCGGGGAATATTTAAACATTTAATAAAACAAAGTTTTCATTCTTTGAAACAGCAAAATGAAAAAAAACAATAGCGAAAACAACAAATTTTACACACTTTACTTGTGCCTTTATTGCTTAATTTGTTCATTTTTCTTTTTGCTAAAAACCATGAAACGATGAAGGTAAAATAACTAGGTTTTGGTGTTTGTATTCCTGTAATAATTTTAAAAAAGTTGGTTTTTTATGTTGTTGAACCTCAATAAAGTTAATGTAGATATGCATTACACTCAGATCTGTTTGAATAAAGCTTTTCACAATGGCGAAATATTGCTACCTTTTCAAACAATTTCAAATAAAAAAGCCAAATAACTGTTTTTTTTAATTGCTGCGATACCAAACAAATTTTTAATCCAGACTGTACTCATGCTTAAACATTTCCCTAGTGCAGTAGTAGAAGGATGCATGATGAAATGGCAAACTTTTGTTTGCTTCTAAAGATCACAATTGGTAAAGCTTTATCATTATGTGGCTAACCTGTATATGTTTGGAGCCACCGATCATTGTAATGTGTTAGAGGCACAATAGAAAGAGTCGACTAAAAGGTTCAAAACGTATTCAGAAAGGTTCAAAACGTATTCAAATAGTCAGAATATATACAAATTTCAATTCAGGTTCATAAGATCAACCAAGTGAGAATATTAACGGTTGAGTGTAATAATTTCCACATCGCAATTACCAAATTGAATAATTTAAAGTTTCAGTTGTTTCTCGTCGTGCCCTGATTATTACGGTTATTCACCACGGAATCGGTTTCCTTTCAAAAAAAAGTCTTCCAAAAATGAAGACAAATAAATAATTAAAAAATTTTTTGTTTTGCATAACGTTTATTTTCAATCCTTTTTACGTCATTTTCCTGAACCCATGCCTGCTATGAACAGGCTATTAAATCTATTACGTGTAGCTCGAAGAAGCGTATCGAGTTTAAAGAAAGAACTGATAAGAACATGCTTTCCCAGTTTTTTAATTCTTCCTTGATGTGGAAATTTTAGTTTCGCTCACTGATTAATTTCTCGTTGTGTTTACATTACATATATTTGTCACAACTTATACATAACTTTGATTGGTTTGTAGTTGTAGAGAATAGTGCTAGCAAAGCACTAGTCACCGCTAGTCAGTAACTAAAGCAATTTCGTAAGGACTCGGTCTAGCTATACAACAAATGGCAATCACCAACACCTTGTGGCATATGAAGTATGATGGCACTGCAGCAAATATTTCAAGAGCAGAGATCTAGAATTAATTGTTAAATCTTATTCATTCTGCTTAGAGTGTGCCTGATTGACTTACCTTTTCTAACCTATCGACAGAAAACGAAAAGAAAACTTTGAAAGAAAATGTAAGTTTTAATAGTTTGAGTTTGAATGTAATTGGGCTCTATTTTGTATTTATGCTGATGTTATTTTTACTTTAACAAACTAAACTTTCAAAAAATTATTTTTTTTGTTTGTTTTTATTCACACAACATTTCGACATTTTGCTAGCGTTCATATGTACAAACTCTCACCAACTATTTCCTCTCATAAAAAAAGCGTGAACATGAACCATCAATTTAGTACATTTCAAACGTTGGAGTAGCAGAAAAACACGAGATCCCATTATTTAAATGATGACCTTTTGTACAGAAGAAAAAAAAACAACAAAAAAGAAAAATTACCTTAAAAACAGAAGAAAACAATTATAAACAATTTATATAAAAGAGGCTTTCTCCACTTGTATTTGTGAGTCGATGTTCGAGGTTTTTGTTTGTTTGTGCGTCTTCTTTAAAATAAAATGAATAACGGCATAATTGTATCATGACCATCAATCTAACAAGCCAACCAACCATTCATCCATCCATCTAACTAACCATTGAAATATCCATAAAATACATTTAGATATTTCTGCTGTTGTTCTAGAAGTTGTTGTTGTTGTTTTGTTTATGCTGTTTTACTGCTGCCTTTGTTTAAAATAAAAGTTACTGGCTCATTTCGCCACAGACAGTTGTAACTGCATGCTGGTGTTTTGTGTTGTGCTGCTAATGGTTTTAGATATGAAAAGTTGTTAAATAAAACATACTGGGGGATACACAATATTAGAAAGGCCTTCTAAAAGATCTCATTACCACTTTCTCCACCACAAGAATTAATTCAGTTTGAGGTCATGCATGGCATGTAAGAAATATTGCCAGGGTAGTTTTCAGTGTGGTAGTCAATCAGTCTGTATGTTCGTTTCTGCATATGGAACGGATGGATTTCGTTACCGATTTCCTCAAATTAATTGGTCGATTAAGTATAGCAACCAAGCTTCACTTGAGTTGCCAGTTTCCCGAAGTATTATCAGTCAAATATTGAATATTTTTTTTACTAGTTTGATTCACATTTGATTCATTACACTGTCCGTAATAAAAAAAAACAAAAAAACAAGAAACAATTTTTTACACACAAGAAAAAAGAAATTTAAATGTCAGCCCAATTACTGTTTCATGAAAGTTAAATTTTTGAAGAATAATTTTTTTTCTTGCTAAGTACAAAGGCTATAAACGTAAGGTGTCATGTTTTTTCTTTATGACTTGAAAATATTCTTAGAAATCCTTTAAAAAAGTTGGATTATACTTATGTATATCTTCCCAAAATTTATAAAAATTTTATGCAGTAATAGAATTAAAATTTTTTATTTTATGAATGGCACAAAAATAACACACATTTTTATATATATTTTCTAGGGGTAAAAACCACCGATTTTTAAACTGAATAATTTAATGCTTCATGTAAATAGCTATACAATTTCGAATGACACATGTGTTTATGTGATTCTTTTGTTACGGTGCTGAGAAGTATTCCTTTAATTATATTTTGGGAAATCACGATTTATTTGGTAGGAATATTTCCAAAGTTTGAGAAAATAGATATAAAGAATATATTAGTGTTTTCTTTTTAATTTTTGAAATGTTTTAAAAGTTTGTTTCGTGTACTTAAAAGATAAAAAGAAAAGCAAAAGCCACCACATGTTAGCTAGAAGTATTTATTTTAGTTTTTCGACTCTAGGAAGCACTTTACTTAAGTCCCATCAAATATATAACATTTCGTTGTTAATGGTTTGAAGAATGCTTAAATTTCGTTGTTGGTGGTTTTTCGATTCGACGTTAAATTCTAAACATAATCTTTACTATCTTAGATCGCCCATACAAATTTTTTACAAACTTTCTTACCTTAAAATGTTGCTTTTTGCTACTCCCAAAATATTCTAGATATCACTTCTGGTATTTTGGATCGTTCTCTCCTAATATAAACGTAAACGGCTTGAAAGCTTTTCTTAAAAGTGCAAGGGTGAATCCCTTGCACAATAGTTTTAACAATACGCTAATTGTTATTCCAAAGAAGATATATGGAGGTACCCATATCCTTGGTGCGATTTTAACCAAATTTTGTACACAATTTTAAAGGTATATCTGGAAACCTTTGGTAAATTTTTGTTGCATTTATAAGCTTATTTTAACTGAAATTATTATTTTTCTAAAAAGGATGCATAGGAGGTACCCATATCCTTGTGCAGATTTTTTCCAAAATTAAAAAAATAGATTGACTGCACAAGCTACAACACCAATTTTTGTTGTGAAAACGGCCATTCAAGTTAAACACCACCTGTTGAAATTTGCAAAATAACAAAAAAACAAAAAGGGCATTCACATTCAAAAATTTTGAAAATTTCATTACGTAAATTATGTTTTGTTTTCTTCACATTTTTGTTTAATTGAAAAATTCACCAAACTATATATGATTTTTGCTTGCTACAAGCATGGGTTTTGAACAAATAAACATTAAAGGTTGGTGAAATTTTACTGTAATTGCACAGTGCTAAATCTGACCAGGGAAATGTAAAAACAAACCGCAGTCTGACGATTGAAAGCAATCTTTTTGAAGCAATACAAATATTTTAAATTATTAAATTCAACATAATAAAAGCTTTGATGCTCTTAGCCACAGCTTTAGGGTATCCGAATATACTTATATCTTTTATTTATTTGTATTCTGTGTAAATGGAACGCACAATTTCAGTTTTGTGGAATTTTTTCAGGGAAGTAGTAACTCCGATATTTAACAGCTGTCACCTATGATTGTTTCGATTAGTAAAAATAAAGTGCTACACAAAATTAGAACGCGTTATCATTGTGCAAACTTATTAGGCTCAGATGGCTTGCAAACTTCGTGGAATTTTCGGCAATAAAAGTGCTCAAATTTGCAGAGTAGTCAAACATTTAAAAAAAAAATGCATCGATTATCGACTAAATCTTCTTTGCGTCGATCTACCGATCGACCTCTTGAAAACATTGTTGCTTCAAACCAAAGTGTCGCCGAATGCTTGAGTGCAAAGTATTTCAATAGGTTGAAGACATTCTAATTAAATTGGATCAGAAAATGATTTTAAGTCGATTAAATAGTTACTACACTGCATCTGACTGTCAGAAAAATCCAAAGTAAAATAGTCTCATTTTTTAATATACAAGTATAACCATTTACATTGTGTGTCTACACTATCACATTTGAAATATAACATGGCGTCTTGACTAGCCATAAATCTGTTCAGTCATCGTACATTTTACTGTTCGCACACGAAGTTGATTAGTGAAGACCGTCGCTGTTGATAGTCGGGGCGTTTGTCCGAATAATTGTTCGCACAAATTTGTTATGCCATTACACAAACAAAATACACACAGACAAAATAAAAAATTTTTGTGTGCGCTCGTTTGTTAACAGCCGTACATAAATTATGCTGAGAGCGTGGAAACAATCTCGGTAACAGATAAAAAATTATGTTCAAATCTGTTTAGCCATCACACATTTTGCTGACCGCACAGAAATTTGTCGAGTCATGACCGTCGTTGTTCATGGTCGCTTCATGTTCAATCAGAAAAAAAAGTATGTAATTGTGTGTGCGCTCGTCTGTAAACACTCATCAAAAGCTATGCTAAAAGTATCCATAAAATCCCGATGTGAGACAACAAATTATGCTCAAACTGAACAGGAACATTTACACGATTTCTTTAAACAGAAGACCAAGAACACATTTTCTCTCGTTATTTTGGAGAGGCTCTCTCAATGCGCGAACATATTTATGGCTAGTCAAGACGTAGTGTTATGTTTGTTTACTTCGAGTATCATTTAGCGTCATCTGCAACGATGGCAGCCAGTTCAAATTCTGACATTACTTTTGTGCCACCCCATATTTATATTCCTATATATATTACATTGATAACCCATAAGCACAGTGGTCGTTTTTGCGCCGGTGCATGCTGAGAAAAAATATGTTCAACATAGCTCTGTCGAAGGACAACTTCTTTATTTGTTCTATATTGCTTTCACACTATAATACTTTGTGATTTAATTTGAATTTTTTACAAGTCAGTTTACTCCATCTAATCGTGTAGAAGGCGCTTATGATACCACTATCTTTAAAAGTTGCAAACTTAAATATTGACAAATATATATTCATTACTATCTATGATAGTAATTGATACATGGTTTCCAATAGGGGCGGGTAGATATTCAAATTGTATTAAACAAGTCGCTGGATGAATTGCAGGAGTATTGGCATCGATAAAATTGTATCTTTAATTTTTAGGGACGCGGCTCCCCGCTATATTCAAACAGGAGTTTCATCAACTTTAACACAAGTAGGCTTTGAGCAATAAAAATGATATAGGCTTGTTTCACCTTGCTGGTTGTGCCCCACAGCATTTCAGTTGGTAAGCGATTTGCTGTGTTCAAAAAATATTTTGTAAAATTTTGGATAGATGTGGCAACTTGCTGCTAAGAATTGGTAGATCTAAAAAATGCTGCAATCCACAAAATATGCCCGAATCGCACAATATTGGGCGACCACTAGAAAACCTATGTGTGTGTTATTCAAAACAAGCATTGAAGTAAACTAGATAAAGCCACGTTTAAAATGTTTTTCATTTAGTTATTTTTTGCTTAAATATTCCCATTCTTTAACAGAGAAAAAACTCGTTCATGCTTATTTTAAGCATTTATATGCTCTTTTTACTTCCAACACCTCGAGCCTCTGGAGATACATTGAAACTGTTGTATCATGTTATTTGAATTTTGTTCATTTTATTTTTGACCAGCACATGGAGTTAAAGTTTATGCAAAGATAAAATATTCTCGTTTTGAATAAATTTTTATTCATAATTTATATTTCCGCGCTCCCTTATGTTAAACATACTAAATTTACATATTTGTTTCTACCAGGATTTTTTGTATTAACAAAGATTCAACATGGATTAAAAGAAAAACAGCAAGAACTTTAGTAAATTTTAATGATTCATTTCTGTCAGATTATTAAACCAGTTCTTTTTTTTTTTTTTTTTGATAAATTTATTTTTGCAGTGAATCAAATGACCTGTTTCCACCCATGGTCTTGTTCATTTTTAATTATAGCTAAATTATATATAACCTTCTTTTATTTTGTTTAGTGTGTTGCTTGAGTAATTAAGGGTCCCCGACCCAGTTAACGAATTGTAATTTGTATCGTGTTGTAATTTAAAAACACTAATACATGCATTACAAAAATACAATAAATTTTGTTTTTGTTAATGAAGTTTTCTCCTTTCGTTCTTTTGTTGTAATTTATGCATTTTTGCATGAATTACAACTTAAATTTTCGCATTGTATTTTTTTATAATATTTTTTTGGTTTTGGATAAGTTGAAGCGAAAGTTAAATTAGAATAATATTTTCATGTCGATATTATTTCGATTAAAATAGTTTTTCTTTGAATACATATGTATGCACTCATATTAACTGCGAAATAATTACTTTAGAAAATAATTATTATTAATTATTCGTGACAAAATCAAAAGGTCACTATTATTTCTTCAATAAAAACGTAAGGAGTATTGAATGCTCAAGTGTTGCTGAAATGCAATCCCGATTTGGTTACACCTCCCTTTGTGCTAGATCGCAAAAAGGAACGGAATTTATTTAAGCAGTTAAGGTTTATAATTATTTGCCATTGTTTACCAATTGAAATTCGAGCAAACTGGTTCAATTGGAGATGCTACACTAGGGATGGCAAGATATTCGAAAAGTAATCGATAAGTTTATTGCGATTAGAATTTTAATCCGTGGATTCTCCTCCTGTAATTCCCAGGAAGTTCAATTGGTTCTACTTCCAGCTTCGCGGAAATTTTACGCGGAAATTCCATCTAAATCAAAATTTTTATTTTAAAATTCAAAATAGTTTTTACCTAGACAACTTCAAGATTTGACAATATATTCAATAAAACAGAATTTAAGTTTGAAAGACCACAAATATTGATAACTTAGTAGTAAATTATATTTTGGAATCTGCACAATAATGTTCGAATACTTGATGCCAGAGTTGGTTAAAGAATTCATTTTAAAACAAAATATTCGTCTTAATTTTATTAATCAATATGCAATAGTTTGTGCAAATGTTGGCAACACTTGCTATTATTTTGCTTTTCTACCTAAAGCGAGTCATAGTTGTGTTGCTTTTATTTTCACGACTTACAGCTACATTTAGAGTTAGCAAACAACCAAGCAAATGTAAAAAGGAAAGTGAAAACAGAAAATACCAATTTGTAGGTTCTAGAGATTTTTTATTAAAACTATAATGTTTTTGTTTTGAGGTTCTTTAAGCTTTCTCATTTGGCTTATATAATTTCGGGCTAAAGACGTTTAAGTTTTTCTAAAACTTTGGATACAGGTTTCCTGATGCACACAGAGACTAGCTTAACTAAACGCTGGGGTGTATGTCGATCAATTCGTGCGAAAGGAAAATGGATTTCGCTGTTAAAGAAGTACGGACCGATGATACCGCCGACCTAAAATTCGTGGTCACTGGTAGCTTTTTGTTGCTGCATATCCATATATTGACCAACTCACATTGTTATCGTCAGTGACACTAACTGGTTTTAAAAATTGCGTTGTATCATCTAGTCATGCTGTTTTATCGTGATTTGGCATCAGTGGCTGCATAATAAACAACAGATTTAACAGAAGCCTCCAACACAACAATGCCGCCATCAACTGTTAACATCGAATCGCACATATTGAAAACGCAATTGTAAGTAGGTGACAGTTCTTACAATTTAGTTTGATGCACAATAGGAATTATCAGGTCTGTTCTGAAAACCACGTGATTTCAAATCACGACGATTTGATGCTGTTATGCAAATCACGCGATTTTACGGTTTTCGGCGTGGTTTTATTTTTTCGAAAACACGAGAAAACAGCTGACTAATTAGATTTGTGTTTTGTTTATTTTTTATATTCTTAATTAATATAAAAAGTAAAAATTGAGGTAATAAAAATGCCGGGATCTAGTTTATTGGCAGTAATTGGGACCTATCAAAACAGAGTTCACAAAGCATAAATAAAAATGAAAAGAAATGTTAGTATAAAAAATATTAATGCAAAAATATCGAAGTTGCCACTGTTTTCATCGATGAAATTTGCTTAGATTTTGGACTTCTAATTTCTAAATTTTTTTATAAACGCTACTTTTATCTAAGAGTCAACAATGAAATTTCAAACTATTACAAAATGAAGAAGGAATACCACAAGGAAGTGTGTTAGGACCATTATTATATACCATATTCACTTCTGGCATGCCCCATGTAGACGAAGTAACAGTAACAGTAGCCGCTTATGCTGATGATACTGCATTCTTGGCAACAAGTACGGCAGTAATTTAAGCTTCAAATTTAATTCAAGAGCAAATAGATAAACTTCAAACATGGCTGAATTATTGAAATATAAAAGTTAATGAAAATCTACACATATGACCTATAGCCTAGGACGTGATGATTGTCCAGCAATAAATATGAATGGTTCCCAAATTCCTAAGAACAACCATGTTAAATATTTGGGTTTGCATTTAGATAGGTGATTAACATGGAATTACCACGTTGAGGCAAAAAGAGTACAGTTACATTTTATAGTTAAAAAAATATATTGGTTACTTGGGCCAAAATCCGAACTGAATCTCGAGAAAAAATTACTTCTTTTTAAAAGTATTATTAAGCCCATATGGACTTATGGTATTCAACTTTGGGGTACTGCAAGTAATTCAAATATTGAAATTCTACAGAGAATTCAATCAAAAACACTGCGAATTTTAGTTAAAGCACCATGGTATATTACAAATAAAGCAATACACAAAGACTTAAATATTCCTTACATTAAAGAGAAAATAAGCATTTGCAGTAGTAGATACCTTCAAAGGTTAAGCGATCATGTTAATTTGTTGGCCATTTCTTTATTAGATGAAAGCGATGATATTAGAAGATAATAAGCTATCTTTGAAACTTATATCATACATAAATAATTAAATAATATTATTTATAACCATTGTTAAATATTTTTATAATTAATATGTTAATATATGTTAATTTCTTATTTATTACTAAATTGCTTAATATTTTAAGATAGATTGCAAATAAAGAGCACGATATAAAAAAATGGTATTATGTATAATTTTTTTTTATGAGAGGGAGATGGGTTTTCCTTAACAGTGCACCCTTAATCATTGACACTTG
Organism: Phania funesta; assembly: GCA_963932375.1. Lineage (NCBI taxonomy): Eukaryota > Metazoa > Arthropoda > Insecta > Diptera > Tachinidae > Phania > Phania funesta. The sequence continues at coordinate 33,027,340 of OZ010655.1, read as the reverse complement.
CATTAAAATCGCATATTTTACGTAACCACTATCATTTACGTTACATGAGGAGAGTAAAATGTGACTTAAGTCCTTTTGAACTTGCCTTTCGTTCACATGTGTCCTTGTGTGGTTGGAAAGGTATTGTTGGGAAGTAGTGCATTATAATCGAATAAACTGAAAGGGAATAATTACACCTTCGTGATTTTATGCGAGTGCATGCAGTTTTTCTATTGCAATCCGAGTCGTTGGCGTTTCCGGCTCTTGTTAAATGAGATTTATCTGTATTAAAACTCAAACAAATAGAAGAAAAAACGACGAATGCCAAGTTAAAAAGAGAATTAGAAATAAAAAATAAGATTTCTTTAATTTAAGCAAGAAAACATGAAAAGTGTGTCACATCGTTTTACGCTACATTTATTTTGAATGTTAAAAATTGCACAATGTCAGTGAGTACATGCGTTCGTTCGTCCAATTTGTACATAATGAATGCAAACATTCCCCAACAAACATTGCATGCACACATACGTACACGCAAAGAAAAAACATGGTCGAAGTAATCATAATTTAGGATTGAATTGTTGAATATGTTCATAATATTGTTTAATTTGATTCAAGATTTGCACATGGATGCCTTATCATGACAGCGCCCCTATATCATACGGACATTTGCATGACTGAATTTTTAACCTCAAAATGCATTCCTGTTGTTCCCCACCCACTCTATTTTACCTGGAAAATGTGTTAAAACGATGTGACCGACGTGTTAAAGGCGATTCCAGTTGAAGCCTTTCAGCACTACAAAGACTAGGAAATACGACTTCGCCAGTGTATAACTGCAGAACGAAACTACTTTGAATGGGACAATATTGAAGTTTGAAAAACTAAATTCTTCGATATACGAAAATTCAGCCCTATTACTTGTCTCACACACCTCCTATGTTAATTGACTCATGGTTAGAAATAATATACGTGTTTTGTATAGTTAAAAAAACTTTAGTTATTGTTGGAATCTAAGTTCAAATTAGACTGTTCGATGCTGTGAATGATAATCATTTAAAGTTCAAATGTAAACAAGAACTTGTTTGTCGTAACTTAAGTAAAGTAACTATATAAGTAACTATAAGTTGCTTGCCACAATCATATCTTGTTGCCTAGACTTCAATATCTTTTCTCTGCGTGTACACTTACTTACATAATTTACAATTAATTGTTTACGATCTGCCTTCATTTTGTTTCAAATGTAAAATAAGTAAAAAAACACGACTCTTTAATTCGTTTTCAGTTTTTTTCGCTTGATTTACTTTCTTTGCAGATTGCATTATTTTTCAGCTGGTGCAGCACGAAACTTTAAAACTATGAAATTATTTATGCAAAAATTTATTCTCGTATTCGTTCTCATGTACAACAGAGATGAAGTAAATTAAATCTGAATAATTTTACAATTATCTGGGTCATTGTGATTAAGTGTTTCATGTGAATTTCAGTAATAATAAAAAAAAAAATTCTACCAAAAATTTACTTGCTCGAGTATGCAATAAATTTGTGGTCATAAATGAAGTAAAGTACTGGTAAGAAATTAATGAAATACATAAATGTAACAACATTAAAGAGATGTATTGTATGGAATTGTGTAATAATTATTCAACATACTATTTATCTTTATTCAATGGCTTCGCTGCTGTACATTACGGTGTTGGCTTGATGCAGTTTTCATATTTATGACACCCCAGTAATCTGATGTCACTTCACAAGGTGTATGCGAATTTAATCTTATACTGGTGTGTTATTTTTGAAACTCGCATTGGATTGCCAATATTTTTGTGGTTAAATTCGATATGGAGCAAGAATTTTGAATGCGAAATCATTGGTGGTTTCAAAATAATAATTTGTGTGCTTTGTTGAGTATTTCTTTTCGGAATATTATAGATAAAGTGTGAGCTTAAGGGTTTCGATAAAATGTATATTTTTAATCTTTTTAAGGGAAAAGGAGAAAATCTCAAATTTTTTCCGTGTATCCGCGCATGTTTCTAGGTATATCATAATTTCCTTTTATTGTGTTCCAAAAGTTGAAAATTAAAACTTTGTTATTACCCCTGAAAGACGTATGTAAAATTCATAGAGTATTTTTAGCCTTAGATAGACAACGTTCCTCTTTTGTACGGTTGAGCTACCGATCAGTCAGAAATGTAAGATTTTCAAAATTTCTTGTAAAGAATTTAAAAAAGGGATTATTAATTAAATAGCATTTATTTTTTTAGTCTCCTTTTACAAAAACTATTCAATATAAATTGATACGTTTTTACAAGGTCCGTATATTATAGGGGCTGTTCTAAAAAGAATTAAAAAAATATTTTTTTGAAAAATTCTTGAAACAGGAATTCTTCTGAAAGCGCTGGAAGTGTAGGTAAAAAAGCAATTTCAAGGCATAGACTATGGAATATACGGCTGTGCCGTATATATCTTATATACCCTACACCCCAGTATGAAGTAATAGAACTGTTTATTATGTGAAAATTAATACGTACATATGTATGTCGTTTTTAGAGAGTAGTTTTATATTGAAATTACATTTATGTTGATGGTATTTTATTGGCTTAAAAATTTTTTTATGCAAATATCAAAGATTGTTGAGAAGATCAACCATATCTTTTAAAATTATCACGTATATCTACATACAAGTTATTTGTTGCCTTCAGTAAGTTGATTTAAGCAGACGCACAAAAGTACAATTAAAATCAAGAATATACATATACTTTTTGATTTGGCAAATTAATATTACGGCATATGGGTTTATTCGCCACTGAGGTACTCACATCCTAAGTAATGGGCTATCTAGAATCAGTCACGGAATAATTTTATTATTTTGTTGTTACGTGTACAAATTTAAATTAAAATGCAGCCGTTATTATAAAAAACATTTCAGTCTTTTCCAACGGTTGATATTGATTACAGTCGAACTTCTCTATAACGTAGCAGTTGCGGACTATCAGATTTCTACGTTATAGAGAAAATTCGTTATAAAGAAACTGCAGAAAATTTTGACTTTACATTTTTTTTATGTAAAAAATATATTTATTAAGAAAAAAAAGGTTTTTACATGAACACATTAATTTTTTAAATTAATACATACATATGTAGAAAAAAATTATGTGTATTAGGAGAAGAAAATTTTTTTTACATGAACACATTTAAATTTTTTTGTTTAAATGTAGAAAAAATATATACTAGGGCAAGTTTTTATATGGTGTTAAAGAAAGGTGTAATTTTCATTTGTTTTTGATGTTTCTACTTTTCTTCGTCAACAAAGTCTTCACAACGATTAAGAAGGGAAAAAATATCCCCAGGTACATTGTTTCGAGATTCCAAAAAGGTTCTTATCGTCTTAAAAGCCGAGTGTACTTGGGAAAATGAAAGCAATTCTGAAACATTTTGTTCTATGTCAGATTCTTCATCGTCTGATTCTGAAAGAAAATTACCTTCATAGTAACTGGATAAAATGCTTTGTAGCATATCTTCATCGGAAGGACACTCCATGGTGATTGTTTCGCAATCAACATTTACATAATCTTCAACCGCTACACCTTCAATATTATTGCTGTTTTTATATTCCAACCATAACTCTGACAGTTGGGAATTATTTTCATCTACTATATCTGCAGTTTCTGTAGAATTGATCGAAAATCCAGCTTTCTTAAAACATTTATGAATTGTTCCACTTTTGACATCTGAATTCCACACTCTGGTTAAATTTCGGTCTGCATCAAGTAAATTAATAGTTACTGGAACTTCATTCGCGTTGTAATTTAAAATTTTCTGTAGAATCCGTTTTCTGTAATGATGTTTTAAATTCTGATTAATTCCTTGATCCATTGGTTGTAAAGATTATGTCATGTTAGGAGGGAAGAATACAAGATTGATATTTTTTAGCCTATTTTGGACTGATTTGGAGTGTGCTGGACAGTTGTCAACAAGAAGCAGAATTTTCCTCTTTTGAGCAGCAAATTTTTTGTGTAGGCTTATGAGCCATTTATCGAATAAATCGGTAGTCATCCATGATTTTTGGTTGCTCTCATAGTCCACTCCAAGATTTTGTAGACCCATAAAGCAGCGCGGATTTTTGGCCTTTCCAATAACAAGCAGCTTAAGTTTTTTTGTCCCAGTCATGTTGGAACCCACCATTACGGTAATTCTATCGTTTTTAAATGCAAGTGTTCGGGATGGTAAGCATTTATAAAACAGGCCTGTTTCGTCTGCATTAAATATATCATTATGATCGTATTGTTCGATTATGTTCGGCAAAACGTTATTAATCCAGTCATTGCGAGTTTGGATATTTATGTCACCGCTCTCTCCACAGACAACTCTTCCAGCGATATTGTGTCTTCTTTTAAATTTATCAAGCCCTCCAACACTCGCAATGAAATCGGAATAGCCCAATGACTCTGCAATTTCAATTGCCTCTTCTCGAATTATTGGTCCGGAAAGAGGAATGTTTTTATGCCTTGCAGCTGTTATCCACTTAATCATAGCTTCGTCAACATCGGCATACTCACAGAATCTTCCTTTTCGAAATTTGCCATGTACAATAGATGAGCTTCTAGCTTCTTCAATCTTGTTTTTATTTTTTAATATTTTAATATTTTAATGTTTTAATAATATTTAATATTTTAATAATAGTTGAGAGTTTTTTTTTTTTTTTTATACTGTATTTTATTTTATTGAATCTTTCTATTAAAAGAAATTCACAATAAGTATTCCAATCTCATTTCTAAATTATTATTTACTAGTTAGTACCAACGTAATAACTAATTTTTTGTATTCAAATCTTAAAAATCTATCTTCTATTCTGTAGAGAGAGCCGCCCCGCCAGGCTCAATGTGTCAGTTCTTTTTAGTCTCTGGTGGCCGTCAAATTGCAATAAATTACGTGCTAGAGTGTTGGGATGTGCGACTAGTTTGTTCACGTATTTGGACGTGTATGTTTTAACTTCTTCGTGGATAGTGGGAACTTTGAGATCCCTATGTATGTTTTCATTTCTTATGTACCAGGGGGCGCATACGATATGACGTAAAATCCTAGACTGTCTTCTCTGTAACTTCTGGATGTTTGATGCACAGGCAGTACCCCACACCTGAATACCATATGACCATATTGGCTTTATAACGGATTTGTATAATAGGACTTTATATTCCAAAGCCAAAGTTGAGTTAGGACTTATTAGCCAATGCAGTTGATTTGTTCGAAGCTTTATGGACGTTATTTTTGCCTCAATGTGACGGGTCCAAGTTAGGCGCCGATCTAGGTGGATACCTAAATATTTGACGTGCGTTTCCGCTGGAACCGTGGTATTAGTTATTGTGATTGGTGGACAATTTTGCCTTCTAAGGGAAAACGTTACATGACCACATTTTGATGGATTTACCTTTATTCTCCACTGTTTTAGCCAGTCTTCTAGCTTATGAATATGGGACTGCAGCTTTTCAGATGCATCCTTTGGATCATTACTGACACTTATAATTGCAGTGTCGTCTGCAAAGGTTGATGTATATGTATGTGGGCTTGTCGGCATATCCGCATATAGCAGCCCGAGCACACTACCTTGAGGTAATCCTGCACTGATTTTCCCACATCTTGAAAGCTGGTCCTTTGACCTTACTTTAAAAGTTCTATCGGACAAATAGCTTTTTATAAGCTTGTGGGTGTTTTCAGGTAGAACCCGAACTATTTTAGTAAGTAACCCATCATGGCAGATTTTATCAAATGCTTGGGAAATGTCTATAAATAAAGCTGAACAGTATTGCTTTCTTTCAAAAGCCGATCTAATAATGGTAACGATTCTATGGACTTGTTCAATCGTACTATGCCTTGCTCGAAAACCAAACTGATGATCTGGGATAACGTTTTGTTCATTTAGAAAAGGAGTTACACTCGAGACGAATAATTTTTCAAATATCTTTGACAAAACTGACAGTAGGCTAATTGGCCTGTAGGATGTAATCTGGCTTGAGTCCTTTCCAGGTTTCGGGATCATAACAATTTCAGACATCTTCCAAGAGCATGGGAAGAAGCAACATGGTATTGAATATGTAAAGTAAAATTCTTACAGCTGAATCAGGTAAGTTTCTTATCATTGATCCTGTTATACGATCAGGTCCAGGTGATTTCTTCATATCCGTATTTTTAATTGTCGATTTTAAAGAAGACAACCGAAATTTCATAGAATCATTCACGATGTCGCTAATAATTGGAATAGTGGAATTACTTATATCATGTGGTGCGAAAACCTTCTCTAAGTGCTTTGCGAACGCATTTGCCTTTTCACTTGAATTTTTAGCCCAAGTACGGTCTTCAAGTCTTAGTGGGGATTCGTTGAGAGAGTGGTGGGGAAAATTTCAAACTCCAAAGCAATGTCCTTCTTTTTTTTATGCCCTTCTCAACTTCAGATATTATAAGACACTTTTGTTCTAACGATAGACATTTACGTTTTGCCATCTTTCAATTTACGTCCGATTAATACAAAAATCAATTGAAACTGAGATGTTGTGTACGTATGTAGTATGTATGTACGTAGGTGTGTAAACTTATGCCACTGTTTTCTTTTTTATGTGACAGTCGTAGCAAGCGTTGAAAATGTAACGTCTTTTACAGTTATATTTTCTGTGACTAAATTGATGCAAAAAATCGGTTGCTAAAAACTTCGCAATAGAGAGATTATTTAGTGTGAAAAATTCTATTTAAGTCTTCAAAAATTGTACGTTACAGAGAGAACTTCGCTATAGGGAAGTTCGTTATAGGGAGATCAAAATGTATGGAAATACTCACAAAAATGGTGTGCTCACGAATTTTATTTGTTATAGAGAAGATTTCGTTATAGAGAAGTTCGCTATGGAGAAGTTTGACTGTAATTGATTATCGATGTAGCCGGTAGGGTTAATTTGACTAAACACACGCTGAAGTTTCGCATCTGACCTTGGAAAACAGAGCTGTTTCAGATCAAACGTTACAAAGTCAATGTGCCTACCACCCAGCTTCTTTTTTGTGTTTGCCTATTTTTGTCTTCCATTTTTAAACGAATTATATTGAAATAAACAAATTTTTATGCTTTCATATTAAAAACTGCAAAAGTAAAGCCAAAAAATCTAGCTTTTACAAAAATAAAATTCTATACGTTAAATAAATTTAAATTTAGTGTTAGCTAAAAATGGGCAAAAATTCCAACATTATTGTCAACTTCGGTAAATAACAGCCGGAGTTATTGCTGACAAATTGGCGGTACATATTTCGAATAAAATTACACATATACATATGTATATGCTTCTGATGACATGAGTTCCTTTGAAGGCAGTGAAAGTAAAGTATGTCATGTGATATCGACGAATGTTATATCTTTTGTAAATATTTGGTACATTACGAAGTGTACTATTAGGACATAGTGTACTAAAATTTTACAATAGGTAAAAATATTGTTTTCTTACAAATAGTGTAGTAAAATAATAGTGTTTTTGTACTGTGCTAACCAATCAAATGTTTTATGAAGTCTTTAAAATATACTCATGTAACATTTAATGTATGTTCACAGAATGTGAACATAATGCCAAGTTCGCATCGAAAAAATTCGAGCGCTAAAATACTGAGCTCAAACGACAACAAATCCTTCAACTTTTCTAAATTTGTTGTATTGGAAAATGTGTATTTTTAATAGTTTTATAGGGGAAATTTTCCCCAAGCAATATGGGCATAAACATATGGGCGAACGCAAAAAAATATCTTGAACCGATTCTCGTTAAATTTCATTAGCAAGTTACGATGGCACGTAGTACGTTTCAGTACTCCGTAATGGATACTACTGCTGATGGTAATCAAACTTGCAATGAAACTTTTCATTAGTTTCTTCTTTTTCGTCGCCTGAAGAAAAGTTGTGATTAAATCCAAAAAATACGAATTCACTTTTCTTTTTCTAGAGTCTTGAGCACAAACCGGATATTACGTTATCTCTCTTACCTTTTTTTTAGCATTGTGACATCAAATATTTATTTTGGTTTTTTTCCGTTTATTTTGTATCAACTGATTCAATGTTAGTCATGAAGGGTTCTTCACAATAGTAATATTTTTTATGTTTCCAACTTCATATATTTTCACCAATTGCACCCTGACATGCAGTCCTGACTGGATATAAATCTGTTCTGTCAACGATTATATTCCTGTTCGAACAGAAATTTGGCTTGTGAACACCGTCGCTGATAATAATATGTTCGTGTTGAAACAATATTGTCCGAACAGTTGTTCGCACGAACAAATTTCTAGCTGTTATTCGGCCGACGCTCTATCCATGTACGAACAGATTTCTGGCTAGTGAAGACGGTATGTAATGCATTTGGCATAGTAACCATAACCAACAAAGTAGTTGATAATTCGAATATGCTACAAACATAGTAAATTTTTAAAATAAATAATTAAAAAGTTAAAAAATGGGAAACTTTTCCGCTTTCAAGGATTAAATTTAAAAATATTAATTATTTCTCTTACTTTTTGATCGAAAGTACTGTTCATTAAAAATATTCCTTTGTCGTGGTTGTGATTTTATAACGCGTATACACACATACATCCACACTTAAAAAGGCGTAACTATAACTGTAGTGTATTTTTATTTTGCTGCCATGAACAGACATTTGAAATTTATGATTTTAATATGAAGTAGTAGTGGGTTTTTTTTTCCTTTTTTTCTAAACTATTTTTCACACAAACTTCTGCTTTTTGGTGGTGCGAGTATCCAACCATATTATCCTTATGCATACATAAATATTTACTCATATTTATGTTCGCGTATACGTGCACATTTTGCCCCTCATTTTCAATTTCTTATGCGTTACAGTTTTCAGGCATATTTAAATTTGCATTAAGCTTAAATTTTCGTTTAATCAGAATATAAATAAATCATTTTAAATAAATTTCAGATTAGGAAGAAAAACGCAAGCGAAATTTGCTTTATCATCTTTAATTTCCTTTCTTACGGGAACAGTGCTTTTTTAACAGCAAGAACCGCTAGGAAACTAACGAGAACAATAAAAGAAAAGTATAAAATATATTGCATGAAAACACACACATAGACTGGAAATTGAAAAATATGAAAACTTTAAACGATTTTATAGCCGTTAAAATATTCACTTAGACTGTTCACAAGTTTCCTTAAAATAGAAAATACGCACATGAAAGTGATTTGAATAATGTTGCACTTCTTGGTAGAATAAAAAGGTAAAATTTTTTTAATAACTTTAAAAAAAATATTCCTAAGTATTGTCAATTCCATTTTTAAATTTTAGATAGCCCATGAAGGTTAGTTAAAAAGAAAGTGATCTTATTCTTTTCAAGCGCACCGTATAGATGGCACTCCTGGGCGGTGAGAAATAGAAAAGGCGTGGCTTACAAATACTTGCAAACGATTACCTGAAGATTAAAATAAACTTGTTTGCAACTTTAAATAACAACCATGCAAACCAGTCCGCTGCTCAGTATTTGGATAAATTAGGAAGAAGAAACAAAACAAAGTATTTGTTAGCAATTTTATTGCATCTAAAGAATATTTTTAACAAAAGCACAAAAACTTATAACTTTTCAAATAAAAATGTTAACAAATATATACTTTCCCTCATTTCTTTGTTATATTTTTCTCTTAAGTTTAAATATAGAAGTAGGTAACGCAAATTAACAGTTTTGTTTTTAAGTAAAATGATATTCCTTCCTTCCCTCCTATATTTTATTTAAATCTTTTTTTGAGTGGCAAACGATACTAAGTAGAAAGATAGAAAAAGAATAGGGGTTTTCCATACTGGTTCACTACGACATTGACCTCCGATTTCAGAAAATCCTACAAGGAAAGTCTAGCTAGGTATATTCGTAAGATAACCACAAATCCTTCTTGCGCGAGACGTCCATTGTTGCATTCGCTGTGTGGCACCCAAATCCACCACTTATCGTTCACGTCCGTATTGTATTCGTACCAGAATATCTATCTATAGCGCTACCTCTGGAGGGATAATGCTTATGGCGCCTTTTGTGGATGTATTCTCACGTGGTGACCCTCGTGTGTGCTTAACATAAGTATTCATCCAAAAATGATGAGTTTGGGCTGAAGTTCCGATCTTCTTCCAAACGCTCTTTTGGGCCATAGTGATTTAGCAACAATGGAAAACCCTTTATTTGATAGTTTTCTTATATTTTTTTTCGTATGTTTATGAATCATTCAAACAATAAAGCTTTTTGTGGCAAATACAGACTAACAATTTAGTTCTTAAACGATTTTGTTATGGGACAATTAAGCTTTTTGTAAGATTGTCTTATACAACAATAACATGTTTTATTGTTGCCAGTGTGTTTTTGAAATTTTATGTAGTCGTATATAGGCAGTTTTATAGCTATTTTTACATCCGAAACTTATCTCTGTAAAACAAGTTATCTCTTTTTATTTTATTTTTATTTGGGACCCTTGTTAAGTTATTATATGGCTTTTTTAAATATCTATTACGACGGGCAGTACAATTTTAACAATTCTATATACACTGTGAAACATATTCATATTAATCAGGCAGTAATTTGATAACCAATTGTGGACAGCGGTGCCGGAATAAAATCAGCATTTTGAAAATTTGCAAATATTTTAACTGCCTTTGTGAATCTATTTTATATCCGCGAAAAGTATGTTCTGTTATATTTGTGTTCGTGATTAAATAATTTTTGTACTTTTTTCTTTGACATTGTACAATTTATGTCTCAATAATATCAACAATTGTGTGTCGTCACTTACTCCATTCTCCCTTCGATAGAGAAAGTTAATCTTCTTTTGAAGCAAGTCAAGTATCAAATTCTTAATTTTGTGACTTCTTGTGAAATATGAAGTGCGGGTCAGCCAGGAGACTCGAACAGTTTATTTAGTCCCGTCGAATTTTGCTCTAAATGTTCGTATTGACTACGTTGGAAGATATCAATTCCTGAATATCTACATGTATCATGCGTGCAGCATGATCGGTCGCGCAACTATTTGAACGTCTTATGCTTATTCTGCGTAGCATTAAACTTGTGCCCAAAAGCTTAATAAAAACATAAAAAATCGACAACATGAAGAATTATTGCCGACACGAAACGCCACGGCGCACTGTATCAAATGAATTATTTTGCCGACTCTTGCACTATAGGTCGACACCACTTTGGAATTTTTAGGTCGGTGTTAGTTTGGAAGTTCATCTGCATTGTGTAAACGTATTAAACTTCATTTATGTATATTCTCATAATTCCGCCAATTTATTGCGATTATTATCCAAGAAACAAGGGTTCTGAAATCAGTGCGCTTTAACGCCCGCTTCACACTTCTCCAGGAACATACTATGTTTTGCCTTGTTGTCCTTTAGTACATGAAATGCTCCTTGGTTTATTCAATAGTTAAGGTATGAAAAACTTAACATAATGCCCGTAACTAATTTGGAGCTAAATAGGTAGATAATTCTGTCGAGCACATTCATAATTTTGCAACAGAATGGTCTAATTTTAATGGTCAGAATATTTCATTGATTTTTTGTGTTCTAATGTAGAAAACTGGAACTGGCTCTTGAAACCTCTTGGCCTTGATTGCCAAATGACTTTTTTTGGTTAGCGTTAAAATGAAAGAGGGTGTATTTCGTGTTGCACAGTGTAACTTAAATTATTTTGAAATCACAAACCATATGCCAACGTATTTCAAAACGTAATAAAGAGACGTAATTTTTCTGTTTTGAATTGTAGATTTATCTAAGTCAGAGGATTCCTATCGTTGTAAGAGCCATAATTTTTTCGGGGTTATCTAAAATTTTTGATTATTGTACATTAGGAGCGTCTGCATTAGGAGCAGCAAAAAATTTATATAAAGACATCTAAGATTTTTTATTAAGTAAAGAAACTACCATGTTATCGCTTAAATAATATCTTGCATTTTATAAAAATATAATATTTTGTTATGATCGTTGTTTCGATATAACCATTCAATTAACTATTTTAATACCCTGTGCACCAACCTTGTAACGATCTATAAAACAGAAATAAATAAAGCTGTTTGCTGCTTTCTTTAGTAATATTTAATGCTCCTTCCGATGGCATAAACAAATTTTAACAGTGTTTGTGGGAATGTGAACAGTTTTGAGAAAGGACATGTGGCTATACTATTGTTCCGCAGTGTATTCAGCAAACTGCTAAAATTTGTTTTAATACCACAATATAAACAATACAACAACCATATCGCTCCATCCACCTCCTACAGTTACACTATTATTACAATTTAGAAATTTCGATTGGCCGATGTTTCGTTGTATGACTTTACGTTTCGGGTTCATTGTTAGTCCAACAGCTTTTAGTGGGTGGTAGAATTACACGATAATTAGGAAAATAAAATATTAATGAACGTTCAAACCCATTTCTAAATTGTCATACTTTTATTTCAATTATCAAGGGTTTATAGCAAAAATATGTATGAGAAAAATTGTTACTGATTAAAAAAAAAACACAATACCACAACAGACAGGCAGACGCACTCATTACTAACTACTCGTAGTGACAATTACAATATGAGCAGAAGTGTTCGGGTTTATTAATTTAAAACACGTGTTGCTGTTAGGTTTTTTCCTGTGGTCTGATTAATAACCCTTAAATAAGGGTTGTTGTAGTGAAATGTTGTAGTGATTTTCAACTGCCAGGAAGTTTTTGCTTTGCCCACTTTAAAATCAAATAATTGTGGCATCTAACGATGGGTGACAAGAGTCAATTTGCATACAGTGAAGAACATTCTCTTATGTGGTTAACAAATCCTAAACATATTTAATAGCTATTATTTGTTGCATTAATCTACTGTCAGTTAGAAAATAAAATATCCACATGCATTTATGTATGTACATATATGTTCGCCTTGGTACCACGCTTAATCTGTTTCCACTTTAAATTAATCTGAATTTATTTGTGTTTAAAAACAAGTAGACAAATACGTGAATATAAAACTTTAATCCTCTAAACAATTGTAATGCGAGACAAGGAAGTGATTTTTTTTTTGGCAAATAAAGCCTTTTCTAATAAGGATAGTGTGTGGTGGTTATGTCTTATGCCTAATACGATTAAGTGAGACATTAAAATCAGCGTTCTAAGCGACCCAATTTTGGTTGAAGTTTCATCTCTAGCGACGAATCGTATTTTGAGATAAAAATCTCTATCATCTAATCCTACAAATATCTACTTTTCTTTTTTTCATATTAAATATATAAACATTTTTATACTAAAATGCATATTCAATATTACAACAAGTTTGGACAAGTGAAATAAATTGTTTCTTTCCTATTGTGGTTTATACAAAAATTCGTTCAATGTTTGTGCAGTCATAAAAGGTGCGCATCAAAATGCTAAGGTAACGCACCTAATATAACGAAAACTTGAAATTACTGAAAGCTTTGCCTAAACTTCAATATGGTCTGGGTGTTACGTTTTTTGGCCTGCAATACGTGATTGGGCAAAAAAGCATTTGGATGTGTCAAGTTTTCAGAAGGGCATCAAAAAGTATTAACACAATCAGTTTAAAATGGCACTGGCGTCAGTAAGAACTGTGGTGAGAGCCATTAGGAAACTTCCCGTCATTATTTGAGTTAAGTTTTAACAATCTCTTCGATAAAAGGGGTTAAATTTGTTGATTGGCCTTAGACACCGATCTTGGAAGTTTTGGGGAATGACGGTTTTTTCTTCTGAATCCTCTATAGCCCCATACCTGGAGACAAAACGCCAAATGTTTGAACAAATAAATGTATGTTCTTCTAAACGTTTATGCATAAAATCGTCAGTACAATTTGGTATAAGACCAGAAGCCTCACACAGTTTTATAAGTTCTAAATCTCATCCTATTTATAGAACAATTAACTGGCGTTTTGCGTTAATTCAATAAGAAGAAATTTTAATAAAATAAAAATATTTATGTAAACATTTCCATAATTTTGCCTGGAGATACGACAGTTTCCATGTACCCTTCGCTGGATGCTTCAGCTAGCTTATCAGGAAGTCTTTTGAAATCTTTCTCTTAACTAACGACAGTTTTTGGGAATTTTGGTAAAACAGTAATAAAGCTTTTACACAACCAAATAAGCGGTTTATTTATCTTACTGTTATTAAGTAACAATTATTTTGGAGAATTTCAACGGACTTGCATAACTTGTTGCGTAAAAATTATATAAGTAAGTGTCCTTATCACTTTGATGCAGAGCATTTTTATAAGTAATAAAATCCAATAATTGGAAAAAATTTTTATAATATATTTTGCGAAATTTTACAGTTTGTTAAATATTCTTTGCTGGTTGTCTTGAAGTATAAAAGTAGAACAAGAGAACATCGACAATAATCTTTTTTATTTTATTATTATAAAATTTTTATTTCCATAAATTTATGTCAGATTATAATATTCGAAGTTGTTGATGCTTCTTTAATTTAACAATTTTATACGAAAAAAAAATGCATGCAAATTAATTTTTATTATTTTCATTTATTTTCTTTTAGAAAGATTCAATAAAATAAATTTTAATCTTAAACAAAATTAATTTTCTTTTACAAATTAAAAATGCTTTAAATAATTTTTTTTCGATTTATTTTTAGGTGAGTTTCAAGCTAAGAGAATAAATCTAAACTCGCAACTTGCAGAAGCAGTGAGTAAAGTAGACCCGTAAGTAGTGATGATTATCAAATAAAGAATGTCAAAGTAGCCAAAAAGTATTTCTCTTTGCCTGTACTTTTTATTTTCTTTTTAAGTAAATTTAATCTTATATAAAAAGTGTATAAAGAGCAGTGGCGCCATGGGTACGTTTTGGCACCAGATCTGGAATTGCTACAATTGTTCATGTGAAATTAATTGTTTTATTTTGATAAACTTTTTTTCAATTTTGTAATTAAGCTGCCCTTTGTTCAGTTCAGATTTCAAGCTAACAAATATACCGCTAAAGGGTAGCGCTGTTACAGTGATAGTTTTAAAACACTACCAGAATAAGCATAAATATGGGGTTACGGTGCATCATTACATGTCCCGCCTTGTTTTATACCTACACGCAAAATAGAATCATGTCAACGGATGTCTAGAAAATTGAAACTCACAGCGAAAATTCTTCATAAATATCCAAATCTATTAATACAAAATTAATAACCGAAACTTCTTTTGTTACTTCTTCCATTGTCATTCAAATTAAAAGCTGTCAATTGAGATTTTGTTGTGAAAGTGAATTCTAAGTGGACTCTGGTCTAATTTCATAAATTAATTGCAAACATTAGAAATTTGAGATTGACGTTGCCTGAAGCAAACTTAATCAATATTGCTCATTGTTGTTTAATTTTATTTATTAATATAAAGTTTAAATATACAGTGTCTTCCATAAGTTTTCGGAGTTATTATGATACGCTTTTAACGGTTGGCCATATAAATCATTTGTTTTGTTTGATTCTTCCCTTATGAACATAAACTGAATGGAATTTTAATCTGAAACTCCAAGTAAATTAAGAAAATATATTTAAAATTAATAGGCCTGTTAATTAACTTTCCCACTGGAAACTTGCAATGAGAGAGTAAAGTAAAAATTTAAACTATAGGACTCTCAAATTATCACAAATAGAAAACAGGTAAATTGTAAAAATTTTAAAGCTACAATTACTTACAAAAGTATTTCGCTTTTTAAGATTGAATTGCTGCTTTCCCCCCTTTTTTTTAGTATTTCTCTTAAATTTATTGTATTTAATTTTATCATCATTAGTTTATTTGCACCAAAAATTAACGGAAAGCTAAAATACGGACAGAAACGATTTTTAACTGCTGAGCACCATACATCTCTCCAAAATTGGAAAACTGTAATATTTAGGGATGAAAGCCAATTTAGTCAAATATGATGGTGGTTTTCTGATGTCGTAGGGCTGCATATCGCGCTTGAGAGTTGGTGTTTATTGATGGCTCTATGAAATTATAGGTTTATTTAGCCATTTAAAAAAAACACTTATTTCCTACAAGATAGTGCTCCAAAACACACTTTCCTGAATGCTAAACTATGGGTTTTATTTAAGTAATATTAATTTTAAGCAAAACAAAAATATAAACAGCTGTTTTGAATAATTTTTCTGGCAATTTTTTTCGTTCTCCAGTTTAATGGAAATAGTTTTATACCCGAGCTAGAGCTTTATTTGTTAATATTTCTCTGTGGCAATTAAAAGTTACCGACTGGAATAAGTTACATAACTTGGTCGTATTTAAAGGGTAAAAGACTTGCAGCGGCTTTTACAAAATTATCTAATTTTGCCATTTTCCAAAGGTTGGATACCATCTTTTTGCAACATTTTTGCTTTTTGCCAAGTTAAATATGGGCGTCGCAAGTTTAAACATATTTCTATTATTTTATTACTAAAAGCACCTTTGTATTTAATCGGCTATTATTTTGTGCTGTGTATTCGTGTTACCAAATGAAATTGACTAACAACGGCAACATTTCGCAGGGAAAACGTCCAAATAATTATAAATAATCAAATCTGCCCATATTAGTGTGATATGTAAAAACATTTGTTCAGCATTTTGCTGAATACACGCGAAGGAGCATTAGCGGAAACATTAAACATGTTCCATGTAATGCTGTACCGTCTTGGGCTATGTTTCCAACTAAAATACGTGTTTCGTTTTTGGTTTTCAAAAATAACAAAATTTTATTGATATTTTGGAGTTTTTAAACACAATTGTCTGTATCAATGTTTACAATTTTGGACAGCTTAGTTCGTTAAAAGCAGTCATGCTGTGATCATAATTTGCACAGATTACTAACATAATTTTCTTTTCCTCCTCGTATATTTGTTTACTAGTATGTGTGATATTTACACAGCATTGACGTTTCGTTTGCAGTTTACTTTGCGGTTGCATCGTCTGTATAAAAATATGAAACTAGGTTTCTAAAACATGTTTCATTTAATGTTCCATCTTGTGTAGCTGCCAAAAAGGGGTTATTTGTGACAGGTAAATATTTTGGATTTTGGAGCATTTAAATATTATTATCTATTTGAAGTGGATAGTTATCATCTTGGATAGATTTGTTTGTGTTCTTTGAATTATTGATATGTGATTTATTTATATAAAAACCCATAAAAACTTTGTGCAACTTTTTTAAAATTACCAGCGGCATCTTATGTTGTCTCTAAATTTGGATAATAATATTAATCATGGTTCGGTACGAGGTCTTATAAGATATTGGCGCCACAAAAATATTTAATTAAACTAATTTTGTTAAATTTTCCTAAATTGTTTACCTAAAAAATGTTAATTATTGTATGAATATCTTTACAATTACGTAAATAAACAGATACATTTTTTTTTACAAAAATCTTTAAACTTATGTGACACACTGTAAATGTAATAACATGTATCCCATGTATACATGCCCTTAAGTCACATATTTTAATAATACAAACTAAATACATAATGTAATATTATGCTGATATTCGTGAATTGATAAGAATTGTGCAAACAATGTTGACATTTTCTGTTTTAGTCAAGTTCTCCACAAACAATTTTAAAAATGTCATTCCAACACATGTTGACAATAATTATTAGTTATCAAGCTCAATTTAATTGAAATACGAGTTGATGACATATTTTTCACTAATAATCAACAAATAAAACTGAAAATAAATATTTCCATTTGAAACTAAAATTTATAGAAAATAGAATGGAAATATCATATTAATTTTGCAATTAAATATTTTGAGTCAAGTGGAAAAATTGGCAAAATATATTAAATTTCATGAATCGAGATAAAAACATAAATAAGCAAAAAAGAGATAATAATTCACAAGTAATGATAAAAAGCTAGTTAAAAGTTCAAGAGACCTTCTAAAATAATGATCTAGAGACAGCATTCAATTCAAATGTAGCCACTTTTTTCCAGTTATTTACATATTGTATCTTTTAACTAAAAAGAAGTATTACAATTTTAATATTAAAAATTAATAAGAGCTTAATTGATTCCAGGCAGAACTAAACTAAAAGTAATTTTCATGGTTGCTATTCCAATTTCGAATGTAAATCTCTCGTTGGCAACAGGGAGTTTTTAATATACTCTACTCATAAAGTAGAGTCTTATTTTTGCAGCCTTTGAGTTTTGTCCATGTTTGAAATTGAAACAGCTCCCCACGACCAACAACGTATTGGTTTAGGATCTAGTTTTAAAGTGCAGTCAAGAATAGAGTTTGTTTCAATAAGAAAATTTATATAAATTATTTTCAGTTTCAATTGCATCTCTGTTTATGATATTTCCATGTTAGGCGGCCATCAGGATTATGATTTTCATTTCGCTGGTATAAGTAAAATTTGTCTTGGAAACAACTTTTTCACCTTAGTTGTTTTGTTTAATTTTGATAAAACACTGATAGGAAGGTATGTATCTCTGTTTTAGCACAAATATTTTAAAGCTTTTCATAAGTCTCATTCGAAGATTTTCTGATTTTTTGACTCTTGTTCATTGTTTTGTTTGGGCGATTATTTAAACTGCAGGCGAGATAGCGGCAGAAGCAAAGCTGTTCACGTAAAATGCATTTATAAAAATGTTTAATTTTTATTCTTTATCAATGAAATTGGAAACGATTTTTAATTTTATCTTTCACTTTATGTGCATCTGAAATCAATTTAAAATATTTGTGCAACTAGAGAACAGAACATTTAATTAATTATTTCAATTTATTTATTTATTTGTGTGTATTTAAATATAAAATATGTCATCACCGCACCACAAGTAGCTTGTGAGCTGGAGTGTATTATTTTGTTTGTAGATATTTTAGTAGTTATTCCAACATACAGACGTGTGATTTAAAATTTGCATTTATTTGTTTATGTGTCAGCATTATTACCAATTTAAGTTTTGAATCCACCAATTTAAATTTAAGAAAAATTTTAAAATTAAGGTGGTTTTTGCACGTACGAAAATATAACTCTCAATTATTTTTTTGTTTTCGTGTACTTATGTACCCTGATTTTTTGTCCATAAAAGCAAAAAATAAAAATAAAATAAATTTACTATTTTAGCCTTCTTTTTTTGTTGACTCATGCTCTCACATTGCCATCAAAATCAAAGACGGCGTTAGCATCATCAACCTTGTCACCGAAATTTTCTCAGATTTTCTAATGCATTTAGTTTCGTTCCTGAGTGGATGGATGTGTTTTTGTAGTACTTGACGTGTTAAGTACAACAGAAAAGATGTTCACTTCGTTTGGGTAGTGTTTTTTTAAATCATCGCAAGAATACGATAATGTTGATGAGAACGATAGTGATTCTGAGTTTAGTATACATTTTATGGACATCATTATTTCAGGTTTACTTTTACACGTATTTTGTTTCGTTTGTTATTTTATTTGTTTCTCAGTTTGTTTTATGACCATGAGCTATCAAAATAACCTTTTATCAAATTGGGGCCCCACTACACGCACCTGATGTTCGCTTAAGTTTCTGATTCATCTTTCTTTAAATGTTAGAGATGAAATCCAGATACAGAAATGAGCGTGGGGATTATTTTTGTCTTAAGTTTTATTTTTACTTTACATACGGACTTAAATCTTACTTGGTAGAGGTCTGGGTTCATTGTGACGCTACGGAATTCTGCTGAAGTATAGTGACTGCCGTAGAACTAACGCACGGTCAGAAACTCTTCAAACAGCCGATTCCTGTGAATCACTACAGACAGTATTACTAGCTTGCCTGCAGATCAAGTCGAAATTACATGGTTTGCTTAGTAGCCAAAGTTAAATTCGTGATCTCTACAGACTGAGGCTGAGGTCTAAGTTCGAAAAAATGGAATAGTACAATGAAATCGGGCAAGCATACCTAAATGTTTCTGTGTTCTGGAACTCAATGACACACGTATTACACCGACAGTATACTTCGCAAAGAACTGAACGGCATTCCAAAAAACAAGCCTTATAACACCTCAATGTTAGGACTGATAAAGGAGTATGTCGGTAATAATGAAACGTTGTTCTTTTTCTATCAATCCCTAACTTACTTAATGGTGAGGGATGTGAGAACCTGTTTGATGATTTATTATTTCATATTTAAATGCAACGCGTAAAAGATTCGGCACACTAGAAAAATTCCCCTCGCTTGTCTTTTTCATGCCCCGATATCATTATTTTGAGGCAATCCATGTAATAATGTTGTTAAAATATGTTTCTATACTTTTACGTTAAGGGTGTAAATAGATTTAGTATTCGACGAATGGATGCTATATTTAAGTTTTCATATTGCTACGTAAATTATGAAAAATAGGAAATGATATGTACGAGTGCATTTCTTTTATATTTTTGTTTTGACACGGTTTTGATTTTAATTTCTAGTCCTTTTAATTAAAATGGTAAGAGTAAGTTTGCAACTTTAATGGTTTGTAATTCGTGACAGATACACATAGCTCCAACTATTTCAATCTACATCCGTTTAATTTTATATGTGCTTGTGCCTTTAGTTTGAGCTCAGTTACATGATGATGTTTAGTGAAGTGTTTCAGTTTCAATCTTTATAGTCTAGCAAATATTTAATACTTAAAACGTTTAACGGAAATCCATTTAAGATCCAACAACAACGAGTGCAATATGACACTTTAGCATCATCATGTTTAAACATGTTGTTCTGTTAATGTTCTCTAAATTCATTCGTTTTTTCGTTCATTATGTTCATGAGATAAATTGACACAAATGTCGCTCGCACAAATTCACTTCGAAAAATTACAATTAAAAATTTCACAAGAATAATTGTAAATATTTCTCGTTTAAACATGGAAATTGGAACACGTTTAGGTGTCTGTCTAATTGTTTACAAAATTTTAATAATAATTAAATATTAACAGACAGGGAATGTCTTCTTTTATTTGTTGCAGAGAATAAGAAAAGCAGCTAAAGTATTCCTTGAAGATTTTTGAATTGACTAAACTTTCACAACAACTTGTAAGCCTTCTGATATCGCGAACATGTTTAAGCCCCTTTCTAAGCAAGCGGCAAGTATGATGCGTGTTTTTTCAGGGACGAGATACTTTAAGTTAAAATTTCGTTTATTTAAAAAAGTATTTTGTGTTCGCGTCGCTAGTGTCAAATAGCACGAACGAGATGGCCAGTTAACATGTCCATTTTGTGAAATTAATAGTTCACCATATATTTCTTTTACGAAATTAATTATATCACGCGCTGCGTACATTGTGGGACCTTGCTGCTCTAATTACATGCCGGCACGATTGAAGCACGAACAATTAAGTATTCATATCCTTGCAGTGCTCACTGTTAACTCTGACTTTCCGACCATTATACTTTTTGAATTTATATGTATCAATGATCGCATTCGGCCAACAGAGCGCACCAAATAGTCGGAAATGCTTGGTGGATAATCCTGTTTCGAATGACGCCAATCTTGATATTAAGAGCGACCTGCGTAGCCCATCAAAATATTACCCAAGAATTTAAATATGTTTTTCAAAACAACTGTGAATGACTCAAACCACAGACAACAGTTACATCGTACTCAAAGCGTTGCCGTATATCCACCACAAAAAAAAAAAACACTATAACACATTCATCGTCAATACTACAAGAATAGAGCGATCGCAGAAGTACTCTGCATTGTAGGTGTACTGCACTTACCGGGGTTACCGGGAATCCCGAACGATTTGTACTGTGCAATGCGATTTTCGTACTCTTTGTTACGAAAAAGCGAATTATTTTGTACTCTATCGACAATCTAAATCTCTTACGAAGCCAAGCCTTAGTTATGTAAAAAGCTTTAGGAAATCGTTTCAAACCTATTTGGTTACTGGCAAGTTGGAAGCAAGAGAATACTTAATTACATTGGTTTTAATCAACTAAGTGTTTTCAACAAAGCTGCAGTGCTACTAAGTTGTTGTCATTTTCTGCCATCGTTTCGAACGAGTAATGCGGCACGTTGTAACGTTCGTTTCGAAAATTGCTTGCGAAAACTTTTTCGAGTCGAATTGCGGAGTAACCCCGCTCTGTTTTTTAATTCGGTGCTACAAGAATCCATTAAAAAGATCCATTAAATTAGGTCACGCCAGAAGTGCTACATAAAATTTATATAACAGACAACCCCAAATGTGTTCATTCATCGTATATCAACCGAGAATTAAATTACAATGAAACAGAAAATCTTTCTGCTATTAATCGTGTATTGCGAGATATTTCAAGACGATAAAACTGACTTAACTTTGCTTGCTTTTTCAAGAAAAAAAATTTACAAATGAGACTTGTAACTAAAAATGTTTGTACAGTCGATGCATTAGAAATGCAATTCAAAACAGAAACATTTTTAAAACATGTTTAAATCTTTAATCTTCACTTTTTCTTTATATTCTTGCCTGCTGACGTCCGTTTGTATAGTCGTGCTTTAAAAAAACTGTTATTGAAGTTAAGTTTAGTGTTCGCGAACCTCCAGGGCAGTCACGATTTTTTCCCGTTTTTAACACTTGAGTTGCAATGTTTTTGTGTGATTTGAATGGTGTTTGTTACTTTGTTTAACAAACAGAAAATATTTTTTTTTGTAAAAACCACTATTAGTTGCAAACGAGAAAGGAAAACACAAATAAGTTAACTGCATCATTGTTGATAAAAAAAAATGCTTTTGTTATACCCTTCTAAACAGTTGTAAAGTTTATCATTTCGTTTGTAATTTGTATAATATTATTTTAATTATTGGCGAAGCATGGGTTGTTAGTGGATAGTGAAATTCATGGTGTCCGTATGTGAGATCCCCGAGTGTTGTTCGTGGCCGTGGAGAAATCCCACGGATTAAACTTATACCGTGAGCAAATTGGGAGTGTGTGATCGATTAGGCATTGCACTACCCATGATGGGCCGGGAAGGTATGATACTACTAAAATGTGACACATGTGTTACACTCATGACGGAAGAGGTAGTCCATTATGTTTACTGGTAGTAAGTCAGTATAAGGCGCACATAGAGATTCAGACACATAAATACTTCCGGTATTGGCAAAATGGGTGCATTAATCGCTAATATATGAAACAAATCTTGATTTTTTTTCAATAATAAAACTTTTAAACCAGATACATCGAATAAAAATCTTCAGAACCGAATATAGTGATTTCACTTATTTTTGTTTCCTGAATGTGTGGGTGGGGCAAACTTTTAAAAAATGTTCAAGTTTTTGTTTTTAGTTTTATCATAAAGAAGTCTCTTAGTATTTTCTATCGTTTGAATGAAACTTTTGGAAAGAGAAAGCTATGCCCAGAGATTTTTAAGTCTACGAACTGACAACAAGTACTGCGAGCAGTAAATTCATGAGTTTATGGCGTTTTGAAAATAGAAACGACAACAGCAATAATAATAGAAACAACAGAAACACTCGAACAGCATCAGCTCATAGAACTTGCAGAGTTAATGGCAACAAACCATCCACCAACAACATGAGCGTATTTGTATATCAAGTCTGGTTACATGATGTTTTTGACTTTAATATGAACGTTCATATGGAAGTACTTTTATTTTAGTTCTTTCAATACCCCGCTTTATTTAAATACGGAACATATATTTTCAATAATAAAAACAATGGTTATGGGCATAACTCATGTGTCTGTTTTCTCTAATCAGGGAAATTTGGTAAAGAAATGTAAAACACTTTCCTTGATATCTGATATTATACTAGATTTTATGACCGATTTTGTGCCTTTCTAAATACCGACTACCAAATTGAATGTTTATGTTTCATTCATTTTAGAAATAGACCGAGACACAAAAGAGCGAACGTCACGAATGCTTATAAGCTGACGGTTGAAACTCAAATGTCTGGCAGATGGATCTGGGCACAGTAAAGTAATGAAGTGAAGGAAACACATGTGTCTGCACAATTTACATGCAGGGTGAAATACAAAGTCATACTAACTGCATGCTTATCTACAATTAAAGATGTCCCAAAACTTCCTCAAGATTTGTGTTATTTAAACATAAAACTCGGGATATCTGAATCAAAGGGCAAAGGATTTATTCAAATTTCCTATGACCATATTGCATAAATGTCACGGAATATCTGTGATACAGCATTAAGTCTTTGCCACAAAACACTGACATATTACCTGGTTAATACATGCTTATGCCTTTAAGTAATCTAATGGAATAAAACTCAATAGTCAAATGTGATCGTCGAAATGCGAAATTTTTTTTAATCTTTAATTTTATTGAATCTCTCTAAACGAAATTTACAATAAGTATGAACATCTTATCTCTAAAATATTACTTACTAGTTAATGCCAAATCTTAATAAACTATTTATTATTGGGTAGCGTAAGTCATCTCGCCAGACTCAATGCGTTAGTCTTTTTTAGTCTTTGGTGCTCGCGAAATTGTAATAGCTTGCATACAAGTATGTTGGGATGGACCACTAGCTTGTTTACGTATTTTGACGTATATGTTTTTGCTTCTTCCTTGATAGTGGGAACACAGAGATCTAGCTGTGTATATTTTCATTTATTATATTCCAAGGTCTTTGTAACTTCTGAATATTTGATGCACAAGCAGTAACCCACAGCTGAATGCCATATGACTATATTGACTGTATAATGGATTTGTATAAAAGGACTTTGTATTCCAAAGCCGAGGTTGAGTGAGGACTTATTAACCGGTATAGTCTCTTGGTTCGCAGTCTTATGGCCGTTATTGTTGCCTTAACTCGGCGGAAACAAGCTAGGCATCGATTTATGTTGTTACCGAAATATTTGAAACAATTGTATTTGTTATTTTTATAGGTTGGCAATTTTTCCTTCTGAGGGAAAACTTTACATGAGCAAATTTCGATGAATTTACCTATATTTTTCATTCTTCTAGCTCATAAATATGCAACTGAAGTTGTTCGGATGCAACTTTCTAGTCATGATTAACACTTAGAAATGCAGTGTCATCTTCTTGGCATATCAGCTGTATAATGATATATAATAGCGGTTTTTTTTAGCGAATTTTTTAAAAAAATATTTAAATAGCTCCTCAGAAACTTAAGGCAAAACTCGAGTTATATCAATAAATAAAGCTGAACAATATTGCTTATTGTCAAATGCAATTCAATCAATTTTTCTATGGGTTGCTCGAAAACGAGACTGATGGTCCGAGATGATGTTTTGTTCATTTAGTTAAGGTTTTAAAGATAAAACGAATAGTTTTTCAAACTGTATGACGTAATATGACTTAAGTTCTTCCCTGGTTTCAGGATCAGACATCTTCCATATCACACCATGATTAGGTAAGTACCTTAAACGAGAAAATGAACCGAAATATTTCATGCGATACTTGCATTGTTCTCGAATGGAATTTGCTTGTCATAAGTAGATATCAAGCTATGCTTTACTAGCTTATTCTACGCCTATTGATACGTTGTGGTTACAATATTGGACAACTAACAAAGACATCAAGGGGAAGCTTATCGCTTAGGATAATTCTGCTGAAAAATATCAGCATTCCCTCCCTTAAGTTCTCGTGTATTTGAAATTCGCAAGCATGAAAATGCAAATTTAAAGTGGATATCAGATGCAGAGAAGATCTTGAAATTTGGAATTTTTGTCTAAGGCGCCATTTTTGGACTTTCACCACCAACACTCCCACGCACTGCTTCGATTTTACAATATGACGATCAACGCGTTAGGCATCCCTAGCTGTTCCAGTGTTTCCAAGTTTCTCATCAAATTGCTAAGCAGTTGATAAAATTAATTAGTTATTATTCTACCATATTTTTACCAAATTGCGAATCGTAGCAGTCAAAATGTTTTCTGTTAGGTTAGCAACACTTTTGCCAAAATACATTGAAGTCTTGCAAACATTTTTAGACTTTATTTTGCATTTTGCCTTTTGGGGGCAAAATAATCCTTTACCACTCGACTTGCAGTGTTTTCTTTATAATTTCCTAGTCGTATGTTGACTTTACTGTCTATTCTAGTGCTAAATTTGTCTGTATGATTTTATGCACATATTTTTATTTTTTGGCTTCTTTGAAGTTCAGGGGCCTTTCGTATTTATAATTTATGTTATTGTTGTAGTTTCTATTTTTATGTGAAGCCTTAAAAATGTCAGACACAAACAAAAATTATACACAAATATGACAGGTTCAAAAGGATGAGAATGAAGCGCATATGTGTGCCATTATTTAAAGATCCGATGTAAGTTTGGAAACAGGCTGACATCTAGCTGGATAGACAATGAAGGTATACTAGGAGCAATGGATAGTGAAACAAACTTGCATAGAAAGACCAACAGTTGGACACTTTAAGCTACCAGCTACAAATGAAAAAAATAATAAAAACACATTTCATTTCTCCATATACAGTTAAAGTGCTGCAAACAGTTGAACTTTGTTCTCTAAAGAGGTAAAAAATGTTGGAGATACAAGAAAATCACATTTATGTATATTTTTGCCAGCTGCTTATACTTACATATGTATCTACGCTTGTACAAACTCTGCATAGTGGCATATTTTACAGCATTTTATGTTGCTTAAAGACGATTACCTACACTTGATAACATAAATAATTTATAAAGAAAGTTACTACAAAGGGAACTGTAAAGGGTATTTACGAGTTTGCCATTCTGTTTATAACTTTATGCGTTGAATTGATAAAGTAAGAAAATCTATTTAATGGTGGCCACGGCTATCAGCGGGCTGAAGTTCTGACTTATACCTCCTCGTGGTGCCGGCCGGTAACAGCTTCCAGTCTCTGCAAGGAGTGTGGCTAAAAAAAAAATGGGCGGAGAGAAGTTACCACTCTCGTATACAAAATCCCTAATCCACGGGGGAATAGCATATGTTTCGTATGCGTGACATGCGAATCCTAGATACTAGTCGATCTCTAGTTATACAGACTGCATATGGAGCTATCTGTGGGTGGACATCTTCTCCATTGCATGTATGAATCAAGAAGCCCCGCAAGAGGCGGAGAGGTCAATTAGCCAAAGCAGGAATCCGGAAGAGATGGACAAGCATACATCGCGAGTTGTGGACGAGTCAATCTTTAAAGGTACTTCTAAAGCTTTGAAGCGTGAAATTCCGATATGGATGGGCAAACCCCGCAAGAAGTGGAAAGTTTAATATATGTAGGAACTCCAGTGTTTATTGGCTAATGGAGAAATTATAAAGAGGTGGTAAAGAAAACCTCGCAAGGGGTGGACGGGTCAGTCTCTAAAGATACTCTTGAGGAAATGGCTGAGACGGTAGCGCAAACTGCCATGGGGGATATAAGTTTAGACAAATGCAATAGACTCCGTGATGCGGAAAAAGACCGAAAGTTACCAGTCTGAAATCAAGAGTAAAGGCTAGTGGTAGCACGAGCCTCGAATTAAAGTAAGGTAGTCGTAAATTACAAATCGGTTGCCTGAAATCAATTCGTGGAGTGAAGGGGGTAGACAAGTTGGCGCCCTGTATTCGATATCCCCAGTTCCGTTGCATCGATTTGTCAGAAATATTCCCTATAGAAATTTATCAAAATCATTTATTGGTTGATTTTTCATGTTGTTATTTTTGATACCTCACAAATTATTGCAAACAATTTCAATAATTATATTTGGATGTTATAGGAATGTTTCCAGGCTTTCGGGGCGGACGAATATAGTTGTGTTATTTCTTGCTGGTTTCTATTTCACCTATGTATACTGCAACAAATTAACGAAATTCATTTAAATTGCAGATTTACGAAAATATTTCGTTTACTTAATATTGAAGTTTCCGGTATTTGAACACTTATTTTTTATTCCCTATTGTTACAGCAATAAATGGAAAGAAATAACAACATGATTTCATAACAAAAGAAAAAAAATACCCGTATAAACGTAGCTTCTACACCATTTCCAAATAAAATATAGAAAGTTGAACTGATCGAACTTATATTAAAAACATTGAAATGTTTTGTTTAAAATTTAAGTTAATTGCGGTTGATCTGAATCAGTAAAGTGTGATAGTGTACTTTACTGATTCAGATCGAAGACTTTCATAGTGGTATAACAGAATCGATTCGTTTATTTGATGAATACCCATTTCCAAGTAGCGAAATTTGCCATTATAATTTTAACTAGCAAGTTAACTAGCAATTAATTTTTCTGACAACCCCAACTGCATGCTTAAACGGCCCAACCATACCCTCTTATAATGAAGGTAAAAATTTAATTGATTCGTCTACCGCTAGAACGTGGGATTAAAAAAGTTAAAAAAAATTGTTTTCAATTTTCGAATAATCGCAAGTGCAAGGTTGTACGCAAATTTAAATTATTAAATTATGTAATTAATTGTCTGACTTAAGTTCATTTATTAATTCTTTCTGTTAAGGAAGAAATTTTCGGTTTTAATGATAACTATACAACAAAACTTAAAATTTTTAGTAGACCACGAGCAGAGTGGGATGCATTTTCGCATGTTTTCAACATTGTGTCTCTCTACTAATGTTGTGACCACTGTAAACATCATATATTTAGAAATATGTTTATTTTAATGGGACCTCGTTATATTTTTACCATTTCATGAATATTAAATTTTTCTGCTATTGTAACCGTGTCTGACTTTCCGAAAATGTTTTGTTCAATTTCTCGTTTTCTATTTAGGTACATGTTGTCAACTTATACATATGTAAATTTTGTGCGTATTTTTTTATTTTTTTAAATTATTTTCATATTTTCTGATATAATATTTGTAATGGTGTAAATTTAAAAATTATTTCATTAAAAAAGAAGGCGATAATAATGGCGATAAGAAATAACAATATGAGTTCGTACTCCACAAAGGTGGAGTAGGAACCAACTATCATGAGGGTTTGTGTGAATTTCTCATGCTGCGTGTTTTGTGTAATTTTTTAGAGTAATTTTATATTTTCATTTAAGTGTTAACCGGTTCATAGAGAAAGTACTTTTGAACGACCTTTGAAGTTTTATTTTTTTATATCCAAGGTAGTGTTAATAGGTCATGAAAGTCGTAGACTATCAATCGTTAGTAAACGTTTTTCGCATTAAATTACGAATGTTTCTTGTATATAAATGTGTAAGAATCGAACATTTCATTTTTTCGTAAGAGTGGAGGAGTTTTTTAAGTAGCTCTTTCGAATTTTTAAACTCAAATATGTCTTCAACAATTGCTCACATTCCCATAATTTTCTGCATTTAGAAATATTCGTAACGAATTTTGCAAGTAGACAATTCCCTGCAAAGTTTGGAAAATACCCAAGAATTGAAGCTTACAAATTATATTTGGTAGATGTGATTAAGTCGACTAGGGAGAGAATTTTTTAATTACTTTACCTTATCAAGTTAGCTTTTGGAAAAGCATATAGCTTTAAATTTGTCTGAAGAATATTTCGGATATATAAAGTCAGTTTCGTCCTTAATCTTTTAATTTAATTAGAGATAAAAAAATTTAACGGAGTGATAATGACTTCTAATAGGATGCTCGATTTAGTTGTTCAATCGGTTTCCATCTGTAGGGTTTTTTCGCTTGCAATGTCTAATAGAATTTCATATCTGTGCAAAAAAATTTATTTTTCTTATTTTATAAAAACTTATACATTCACTTTTCTTCCACTGAAAATGTTTTCCATATTTAATTAGTTGGGTAAATGCTAGCAAACGTCAAATACTTAGTCAAATAGATCATTCCAAATCATAGCGAAAGAGTGAATGCCGGAAATTGCCACCACAGTATGTCAAGTCAATTCGGAACCAGTTGCTGCTCCTGATAACAGAATATAATTCCTACGGCTTTAAGCCTGATGAGGCATACGAGATGGAATAATGTCTACTCCTTCTCTTTATTGTGACAGTTTATACAGTAGTAGTTTGCTAGCGATCGCATTCTCTTGGCGTGATTTTTAAATCTGCAAACTACCCAGTAACCTTTGCCACAATATTCCTTAATTGTATCTTCCGAAATCTAAGCTGAGTTTTGCTTCGGACCGTGTCTAATGTACGCCATATAAGCTTAGTCAATATGCGATCTATGCAGCCCTGCTCCTTTCTTTAACGATGCCCGCCAGGTATTCCAGGGCTAGTTTAGATGTCGAATAGTTACCTATCAGCACGACTGTCAGTAAAGATCGCAAATATTCTGTAGTACCACAGCCCAATTATAGCTCTTAACAGCGCTGATTTTAGATTTAGAGGCATCCGTAAATACATCTAGATGTTAAAAGTGGGGTTCTATATCCTTGGAAGATCGCGAGTTTTCCGTGATCGAGAGGTTGTAACCTTGCGATATCAATGCTTCGGAGTGGAAAGCCAATCTAAATTTCAATGATGATGGAATTCACTAGTGGCGTATAGTCGTGACGCCGTATTGAGTGCCACATTCCTGGAAAGTATATCCACTAGTAACTAGTTCTGCTTGGTTCCCGTAACTAGGATCGCCATACTACGTAACCCTTTATCAAAATGAGATCCACTAGAAGTTTTGTTCATAGCCTACCTCCAGACTTCGGCTGCATAAAATGGGACCGGCTTAATCAAAGCCTCTAGTAACCAGTTTACATTATGCGGCTTAGTTCTACTATATTGCGTGACTCTTGTTTAGCGCTAGTGGCAGTCAATAAATCGGTGTTTAAGAAAATCTATGCAAAATAATTCTTTCTCAAAGTGTATCAAATATCACCACAATTAAGATGTTGATTACCAATTATATTTCATTATATGCATTTTAGAAAGTTCATTAGTATGTGAATTTGCGTTAAGCTACACTTTATGATTCCCTAACTGAAATAAGTTCAGTAAAACCAACAACAGATAATGCATTTTCCATTTAATTATAAATATTCATAAATTGTAATTTAACACAAACTCTCGCTCATGTAATCCGTAAAAACCCTACGTTCACGTTCCTACATGTATATTTTTAGATGATGAGTTGCTGATGATAACAATAAAACACAAACAAGGAAAAAACAAACCAAACTATTTTAAATGTTAAATTATTTCTAATGCTAAATCCTCTTGTAATGTGTGCATCAAACTGTAGCCGTTTATGCTGCTCCTGAAACGCAAGCAGCAAAACTTTGTGCAGTACTGTTGCTGGAGTAGTTTGAAATATAAAAACTACCATAAAGGAATCCCTTAGCATCTGTTCCGGATGTAAACTTAATTTACATTCATTAAACTAAACCAAAAATAATGCAAAAAACAAATACAAATAGCAAAAAACCGCAGAAGTTGAAGAAAATTTAGTCTAAACAAAAATTTATTGAAGAGGAAACTACGAAAACTATAATAACGAGAGTATCTTCAGAGAAAGAAGAAAATATAGTCAGATAAATAGCTTCTTTGCCGCAAGCAAAAATTGTGGCCATCGAATGATTCAGTTTATATCTCTGAAGTTGTCTGTTCAATATTCAAATTACAGCAGTTTATTACCTGTCATGTTGTCCCTAAGATAAAAAATAAATAGACATAATTTCAACTGAGCCAAGACTAAAATACTCTTATTTTATTTTAATTAATTTGTTTCACATAGAAATAGTGACAAAGTTAGCCAATATGTAACCGGCGCCGACAAAATATTATGATTGTCATCATCTACCCACCTTTAGAGAAAACCCTTTATATTTGTTTCATTAAAAAAAACTTTGTGTTTTACAGTTTAAGTTGGAGGAGGGCCAATGACCTTTAAAGAAATAATTTAAAAGTCAATTAAAGTGCATTAACTCAAATATCTTCAGGATGGTATTAAATAGTTAATGAAAAAAATTAAATGGGAATTGAAATGTCTAAAATTTAAATGATGTGTGTGATTTTCACTTGCATTAGGAACAAAAGTTTGCCAATGTTTGACTTGTGGCCTTCACTACGAAGGGGTGAAATCTGTTGACGTTCAAAAGAACGTTTCAAACAGACCTTTGCTTCTGCAAAAAAACATTCTCAACTTTTTCACCTATGGGGGAAAAATTTTGAAAGTGTATAGTAGTAGAGAAAAGGAGTTCCACGAATTAAAGTTAAATTTGTTTTTATCGGCCAGTTATAAGGCATGTTTAAAATGTCAAGCTTCGTCTTATATTTTGAACAATAAATTAAAAACGGGCATTTCCAGCGATAATTTTTAAGATTTTTGCAAATTTTTGCAGTTTTGTTATATATTTATCAGTAGTATGATTATCTGTGGTATCATAGTTTTCCTAAAAGTTAAGTACGCTGCTTGGCCTCATTATTTACGTTAAATTAATAATGAAGAAAACAAATCGAACACAATGGATGTGAATAATATACAATATTCATCATCAAGTCGTTAGCAAATAACAATTTACTTTTTAGTTTCTCAGTTCTTTTTTGCTAAAACCCATTATTATTACGTATTTAATCAATAAAAAAATATTTCGCTTTATTTTCTTCAAGCCGTCACATTTTTTGTCCCACTCGTCGCAAAGTGCTGTCCAACCCGTCACTAGCTAAAACCCAAGTTTTTATTAAGATTTTAGCAAACTTTTCCATAACCTATTCATATATATCTAATAAATAAAATAAGCGTTTATCTACTAGATATGATAATATAAAATACGTAGGCGTTAGCACTTAAAAAAATTATTTAAATTTCAAGATAAAATGGGTTAGAATGTTCCACCCGTCCCAATAGCATATAAATATTAAAGAAATATGGCAAGGATATTTGCCCCTTTTCCAAGTCTCCTTTATAGCGTTTTGAAATTTATTTTAGCAACCCAAAAAGACCTGAGAAAGTAGCTTAAATGGATTACGGCCTTAAATATGAGAGTAAGTAAGTAAGAGTAGTAATATGAGAATAACAAAGAAAATCAATCAAAACTAAATATTTTTCAAAATACTAAAATGTGCTCCAAAAACTAAAATATGCCATAAATATGCTGTAAAGGGCAAAATATGCAAAAAACGTCGAAACGTATAAATATTTCTTCCGGTGGGTCTATACTTCGTACAAGTGCATATTCCTTCGTATCCTGGTTCTTACTCTACATTTTTTACTCGTTTATTATGATTCGCATTTGCATAATTTAATTCTCACATGCACAAAATTATCCATGTTTCATTGTTAAAGAAACTTCAGCGTTCATAAATTTGTTTTCATATCGAATATTTATGCAAACAATTTCTAATCCCCTTTACTCTACTCATTTTAATCTTAATATTTGTAGTGTTTGTGTGTAAAATGTGAAAGCGCATATTTATTATTCAAGTTATTAAAGCAATTGCAAAGAAAAAATAATTAAATTTGTTAAATTTATTTAATTTTTCAAACTTGAAGATCATTTATAAAAAAAAATTCTTTAATTTTTATTAATATTTCGCTGCTCCACTGTGTAGCATCGTTAGAAAATCAAATATTATAAACTAAAAATCTTCCATCTTGCAAAATCTAATAAGAGAGTTCAAGAGTTCAAGAAAATCCATTTAAAAGATTTACTCATCCTTTACGCACATTTTCCTCTAAAGAACGGTTCTCGTTAAACTGGAATGCTGTTAGCTTTAGCACAACTGGTAATGGAAAATATAGAATTATTATGTCCCCGGTCAGATGATGGTCTTTTGATATTCTCGTTTGAAATTACTTTTATGTTCACACATAAAAAGTATTTTCAGCAGTTAACGAGTTTCAATTAAAAGCAAGTCTGTACTCCGTTTCATTATTCTTTCCTTTCTCTACTATATACCCAGACTCGGAGAAAGGAAACTTAGAGCATGTGCCATATCACTAATACAAAAAAACTAAAGAAAAATATAAAATTCTTTGTTTCCTACAGACTTATTTATTCCAGACTATTGCCGCCAAAATCTAGTTTTAATAATTCCGGCACTCTTTTCTTTACATAATTTTGACAGTCCTGCAATATTTTTCCATAACGTGAAGATTGGCTTGGATTGGAGTGTTTTGGTTAGGCAATTTAGCATTTCATGGGGTCATTTGAATAGTGCCAAGTTGTCAGATCCGGCAGAAATTTTACACTACGTTGGGACTAGACACAAATTATTTCGCACATGGAGACAGCGTCGGCAGAATAACGAAAATAAATTTTGTTTTTCATCGACAGTGTTTCCATGATCTCGGCAAAACTTGTGTACTGGTGTGTACAGACGAGCGCGCACACACATCTATTTTTTAATTTGCTTGTGTGTATTTTGTTTGTGTGATGGCAGAACATCGATGTGCGAACGACTGTTCGGACAACTTTGTTTGAACACAAGTAGAACATTAACAACGACGGTCTTCAGGAGCCAAATTACTGTGCGAGCAGCAATCTGTACGTTGGCTAGTCAAGACGGCATGTTACTGAGACCGTGGAATAATTATGGTAACAATAACTTTTCTTCAGTTTTGAACGTTGCGATGCGTAATTGAGAAATATATTTTAGAAGGCTAAAATTTTAATCAACAAGTTATAGTCGATTGTCTAATGTATTACTTTTCTGGGGCTACACAAGGCATATTACATACATGCTTACATATATACATACATACATGCATACATACATACATATTAGAGGATCATGCTTAGTCCGGCAACTCCAGACTAATATTTATTGCTTCAATCACATCTGACTTCAATTTGTTATTATTTATACAAACGTTTGTAATTACTTTTTCCTTTCTTTCTATATTTAACTGTTCACCTAAGCTCTTAAAAATAAATTTTGGCCATTTGTGTTGATTTTGCCATCGTAGAAAGTGACCCACTGTGTGTGGTTTTCATTGAATGTCTGAACTTCAGCCTTCCTTTACAACAAATGTTTTGAAATATTTTTCCGACAGACAAACGTACATTTAAGGTGCTGTGGCTATTGCACTCTTTCTTTAATTAACTACAGCTTTCTTTAATTAACTACAGCTTCGGGTTCGTTTTGATTGGAAGTTGCTTCAAATATCATTTTATTACTTCTGATTGAGTTCTGTCTTGCCACTTACAAACAATTGTAATACAGTAGAGAACAAAAAATAGCTGAAGCCAACCACTTGAACGATAATTGTGCAACAAAAGTCTAATCAAAACTAAATATAGAAAGAGAAAAAGCAGAATACATATATTTTTATACTCATAGATTTCTTAAAGATGCCTGTCTTGAAAGCACTCATTGTATTTAATGAGGCCCATCAGCAAAAGCTATACTTTATGCAGGCTATTTTAAAATAGCTGTCAAAATAAAAATGGAATTTAATGAACAAAGTTTACTGGCTTCAACTTTGATTTATTATTTACAGATTAACTGTTTGGAAATGTACGCTCATGTCTATGTACGTGTGCTCACATGGGAATCTCGTGTCTGTTGTCTGTTTTTATTCGATTGTTGTTTTCAATGGAATTTTGTTGTTCTTTCTATTACGTATTTTTGTTATTTTAATGCACTTTTCTTTTTGTTATTTTAATTAAGTTTCTTTTGTTACTCACTTCAATGTGTAGAGAAATTATTAAGTGGTATTTTTATAAATAGAATTCAAACAAGATAAAACAGAAGAATAAAAACGTTCAGTAAAACTCATTGTGAAATTTTGTTTTTATACAAATCAAGCGTTTTCAAGCAGGGGCATTTTTTCTTCACCCTTTAAACATTGAAATTTTAATAGGAGGTAATTATTATAATTGTTTCTCTAATAGCGCAGCAAACAATAAAATCGTTTTGCTAATAGAATCGGTCTTGTTCTTTCAAAATAAATAATGAATAATTGAACCTACGTCTAGATACCTATGAAGGGGTTTTCAATGCAGGCGTGTCGTGAAATGGAACAAAACCTGCATTACCGCAATTTGTTTTTTAATCTAAAATGCCTCTTTCAGTCGTTATGTATGGATTAGCACATCAAAATGCACGTCAGATCTTTTCACGGTAACGGGGATCTTAGACTTCCAATTTTCAATGACTCTGCTGCTTAGATCCGTCTGGTCTTTTATCACTCAATCAGCTTACTGGAGATGCTATTTATTTTCAATCTGGTATTGGGTATCTATGAGGTTACCACATTATTCAAAATTTTATCTTCAATAAGCGACTAATTCTTGATCCTTCAATTAACTAAGATTGAAATTTATCGTTTAATTTTTGGTCTGAGCGGAAAATTCTTTAAAAATTATTTTTCCCAATTTATTTTTTTGAAACACTTTTTTAGCTGTATTTTATTTTATTGATTCTTTCTAAAAGAAAATTACAATAAGTATTAAAATCTTATCTCTAAAATATTATTAATTATTACCAATTATTAATATACTATCTATTATTGGCTTGGGTACCCGCGAAATTTTAATAATTTGCGAGAGCGTGTTAGAGTGTAGTTTATTTACGTATTTTGACGTGTATGTTTTACTTTTGCCTGGATAGTGGAAACTTCTAGATCTCTATGGATATTTTCATTTTTTTACAATAAGTCGTAAAATTCTAGACTGTCTTCTTTGTAATTTGTCAATGTTTGGTGCGCAAGCAGTACCCCACAGCTGAATGCCATATGACCATATTGGCTTTATAACGCTTTTGTATAAGATGACTTTGTATTCCAAAGCCAAGGTTGAGTGAGGACCTATTTTTTGGAACACTGAACAGATTCTATTTAATAGTAGTGTCTTGGCGCGTTCTATACGCAAAAAAAAACATGGTTGCATGCCGGTCACGAGATATACTGTTGTTGTGGCAAACATATGACGGTTATTTGAATACATTTCAAACATTATTTCAGTTACGATAAAGAAGTTATTGCTTACAAGGTTGAGATGAACATTAAATTTTTTCGAAAATTCTAACCACAAAAAAACTATTTTAACTATACATAAATAATACATTAACTGTAACCATAGAATGTTCTTAATGGACATAATATGAAAGATTCTCTTGGTGTTTACTCAAAGTATGGGGCTACTGTGACTTAAGTGGTTAGCAGGTTGACTAATAAGAATTCGATGGCATACATTTTTCGCTTAGTTATCGTTCGAGTTACTTTCAAGCAAACCCAACACTTTTAAGATCAACAAACTCAAGTGAAAAATGGCAGATTAAAACTTAATTAAGAAATATTATTTTCTATTATAAATACAACTAAATGTATGTACATGTGTCCATATGGTGTAAACGATACTCGGGTAGCTAAATGATATTTGAGAGCATGTGTAAGTATATTTCTATTGTTTAATGATGCATAAATAAATATTTGGTGGGGTATTGATATCGTCTACTTGGAGCCTGTCTGTAGTTGACGCCTTTTATAATCGTCTTCTTAGTTGTTGTTGTTGTCGTGGCTGCTTTTGCCGTTGTTTTCCATTGGTTGTTTGTACAAAATAGATTTTATATTTCTATTAAATCATGAGTACATGTGTATGAGTGTTTTTGAGTGTGCCCGTGCTCGCGTGTGTGAGACTGAAGCTTAAATTTGAAAAAGTTGAAACACAAAAAACAATCCCTTTGTTTTTCAGTTTTATAAATAAAGAAGACAATTTAATTCATCCTTCTTAATAATAGTCAACAGTTTTTTTTTTTTTTTTTGCTGAATATCATTCCTTGCCTTTGTTTCACTACAAAACCAAAAACCTTCTAAGCAAACAGAAAAGTAGTTTAAAATCTGCAGAGAAAAAGAAAATAATTAGTTTAGCGCAACCATAAATTATCGAACTTTTTAATGACATCAAAATAATATTATTTCGAAAACCGATACGAGCACAGTTCACGAATTACTTGTTTTAGTCAGCAAAATAATGCTTTTATCTCGCTATACTTTTTTGCAGTTATTAAAGAGTCTCAATATACCTTCTTTTTTGCTTTTACTGCTTTATTAGAAGATCGTTTAACCCTCAGCTTAAGTTTTGAAAGAGAAAATAGTACGAGAAAGCTTGATGTGTTCATAGCATGAGTTAATAAGAACTTCTTTTAAAAATTAATGGCCTTAAATATAAACAATTATTTTTATTCCTACTTTCGAAATGTATCTCAATTAAATGCATTTGAAAAGCTCCTCTTCCCAGTTTCCATTGTTCTTAATCCTGCCGATCAGTTTGAAACCAATATATTGTTATGCAAGTCAGTTATAGAGTTCAGCTCTAAAATGGGAATGACGCTAAAAATATAGTTGGTTGCCAAATTATTAGGGACAGTTACGACAGTTATTAGGGACTGATTTTGGCCCAAATTAATTTTTATTCTCTTAACAGTCGATTTAGAAACACCTCCAATTTCTGATATCTTCCTTTGAGATTGACTTGTATACTGGAGAAGGGGTTTGATCTCAAATTTTTTTGGTAGACAAATCGCATCTTCGACCCATGCCAGGGGACATAAAGTATTAAACTATACATTTTATTAAACAAATTTGCTAAAAAAAAATGTATAATTCTTACAATCTAACAATATTTTACTGAAACAATAAGAATATCTTTGTTTTAAACACCCGAATTCTTTTTTCTTTGTTTCGCTACTTTAGTACTCTGCAGCACCTCACTACATAAAACGTTGTAGAAATCGAATGCTCTCAATGACTCTCAAATTAATTAAAAAAAATTAATTGTAGAAGCGCATCGGACATAAATAACAAATTTCAGCATTACAATAATCACTTAAAACTATACTTAGGTACACTCAAAGTCACATAATGGTAAAACTGTTGACTATCCCTAATAATTTGGCAACCCACTGTAGATCCCACACATGGTTGCAGGGTGTATGAACAAATCAAAGACAAAGATTTAAATAAAGACACAAATATTTAAATATTACATTTATAAGGTCTAAGATCGCCAAAGAAGCTTGAAGACCGTTCAAATCTAGACCTCTAACATAAAACATGTTAAATAACATTGGCCTCTTTGCGTTTATTAATAGTTATATACTATAATAGCACTGCGGATGGATCTGTGCTGTATACATCCGATTTAGAATCTGCAATACTAACCGAACAGGAACTAGGTGTAAATTATTGCCAGTTCATAAACATATGGAAGATACAATGAATAAAATATTTGCCCCGTCTGATCTTACCTTAATAGCGGCTACTCACGAACATTAAGGGAAACACTGGATATAATGTTCCATCGTTTGTAGCTATAGTTCGTTCAAAGCAGTTGTGCTGTGATCAGTTGCTTAGATTACTGACATCATTTGCTCTTCTTCCGCGTATATTTGTTTAATATTGTGTGTTTGTGCTTTCTTCTGTGATCGCATCGTCTGTATCAAAAAATAAAACTTGGTTTCAAAAACATCTTTCATCTAACGTTTTCTCGATTGTGGCCGGCATAAGGTTTAAAAATCTCACGTTTCTACTGTAGCAATGACTAAAAAAGTGACGATTAGAATGGCACATCAAAAACAACTATTAGATCATATAACAGGCAAAACAAAAAAATTTAATACAACTGAAAGAGATTTTGGTGGATTTAAATTCGTAATCAAATGAGGAGATAGAGCACGTACTTACACACACATACAGGGTAACGCTGACGCACACATACACAAACAATAGACAATGCGCTTCTAAAAAGTACAGATTTAGATTTGTTGTTTTTTTTTAATTTTAGGAGCTCTTAATGAAAGTAAAGTAAAATACTTTTTTAAAACACACTCTGCTGTTTTTTCGTTTAAGTTATTTATAATGTATTCCGGGTTATAAAAGGGGTTATCAATACTTAATTATTTAATAAGTTGCTCATTACAATATTTGGTTTTTAGTTATTAAAAACAGACAAGATGTGTTTCCCTTTTTGGCGAAAATTTTTTACCCTTCAAACAAGGTTTTTTTTCTAAATTAATGATTTCTTTAAAATATTATGAATATGAACTGTGAGCACCGCTAATGTGAGATCACCGAAAAACCTAACTTACGTGAATATAAATAGTAAAAACTTTACAAAAA
The DNA here is from genome assembly GCA_963932375.1 of Phania funesta. NCBI lineage: Eukaryota > Metazoa > Arthropoda > Insecta > Diptera > Tachinidae > Phania > Phania funesta. The sequence continues at coordinate 32,987,507 of OZ010655.1, read as the reverse complement.
AATTTTCCATAAGAATGCGATCTTAGCTGAGAATAAAAATAACGATCTTACGGACACTAAAACTCTGACCAAATAAAACTACTGATATCAACACACAAAAATTCTTCTAATACAATGACTCCTGTACATTAAAAGTACGCGCAAGTAGTTATAAGCAGCGTATAAATGCTAGCTGCAAAATAGCAATAGTACAGAAAAATACTCTAATATGCTAAAAGTTTATTTTAGTTTAGTTTTATTAGCAATAATTTTGATGTAACTATGCTGTTGAAAACAACACTTCTGTCTGTCTGGTTTATTTATTTGCTTTTTCTGTGTTCGTACTCTTGAAAATAGAAAAGGAATTAAAATAGCACCAGCACAAATACAAAAACAATGACATTAACAGTATTGCGAAATGGCACAGGTCCCGTGATTTCCACTAATAGGGAATTTTTAAATACCTATACACTGATTTATTAATTTTTGAGTACCGGGTATTTCACAGCAATTTATATTTAGTCTTTAGTTTTCTTTTCTGTTCAAGTAAGTAAAAAATATAGCCTTACCTAAAATAAAACTTACAAAATAACCAGTCAGCAAGAGCAAGAAATGTGACAGCAAACATTTGGTATTCCTGTTTTTTTTTCAACAGTAAAAATGAGCAAAAGCAATATAGTAAATAAGGACTGGAATTTTGTAAATCACATTTACTATTAATAAATATAAATAAAAGAAATATTGTTAAATTTTTTATATTTGAAATAATTTTTATATTCTTAAATTAGCTTTTAACGTGCTGTTAGAAATTATAGCAGCATAGAACAACTGCTGCTGCTGTCAACCAAATTACATTTTTACGAATTTATCGGACTGAAAATATTAATTTTCAAGCCAATAATGTATTCAGTTTGTTTTTAATTCTTTAATATGATAATTTTTATAGAATGGTAAATTCTGAAATCTAGCAGAATGGAATACACCGCTACATACGTCGTCAACATCTTTGTGTATTTCTACTGGGTTATGAATATTGCAAACATCATCTATTTAAGCTATCTAACTATAAAAAATTTAATAAGAAAGCTACTCATAATTCTCATTTGAATTTTTGCTTTCGCCAGCTTCATAGCAACAGTAAGAGCAATTTTAAGCTAGAATTTTTAAACCCTAGTTATAACTAAAAAAACAAAAAAAATTAAATTTATTTAACATATTTTTAATTAATTGGGTCAGTCTACTAAATGAAATTTACAATAAATCTTATTTCTAAAATATTATATTATAAATTTTAAAATGTGTTCAGAAATAAGAACGTTTGTGATTGTGTGTTTCGCACGCCTGGTCTGCTACTGTGTAAGCTGACAAGAGGGTTAACATGGAGGTCTTTTGTTAAAATTCGATGCTTTGAGAAATTTAAAGTAGTTGTGAACTATGCTGGATTTATGGTATCGGGTTTTCGGTCACACTCTCGTTTACAGCAACAATGTTTTCAAGAAAGCGTCCGGTACGGCGACACAAGAGAAACAAGCAATGCCCACCAAAAATTTCACCAAATTTGTGAGTAGTCCCCATTTTTATAATGGGTTTTCATAATGATGACACGTTCCGCTGTGATGTGGCGTTCAATTTGTAACAATTATAACAATCATGATATGCACCTGTTAAATATCAGAGTTGCCACTTGTATAAACAATTTCCACACTGTTATTGAGACACCCTGTATAAATATAGCTTAAGAAGTCATGTATAATCAAATTTATATTTTCACTCACTTCGTAAGTCTGGTACTATGAATAATTCTTACAGAATTTACTCAGTGCAGGCATCGGTAAATTGCGGCAGTAGTTTATTTTAGTCTGTAAACTCAGACTTTGTGTTATAAATTAATTACTGCATAATCCAGTTTTTTTATTTTTAATAATATGCAAAAAAAGATTAAGGCACCTCCTAACTAATTGCTCCAGAAGGAGTTTTGTTATACTTACAGACAAAAAGATAGTAGTTTTGCTGTAAAATATCTGCTTGCGAAAAAATATTCCTTTTGTGATAAACCCATAAATACAGGTGCATTTGACTTTAATCTATTACAGTAGTGTAAGAGGTTATAACCCTAAAATGTCGGTATATTTAAGTGACGCAGAAAAATATTAAACTATATTTACACACAAACATGCAAACTCTTACAAATATAATACACAAATATGTAGTTGCTGGCATTTATGCAGCACTTTAGTAGGAATGAAGGAACGTGCAGCTTTATCTTGTAATTACAACGTGTGAAAATGATTATAAATTCCACACACTTGCACAACCTGTGACGACCTAATTTTCATATCACTAAACCTCCTTTATATTCAGTTCTTTTTATATTTCTATTTTATACTTTATCCTTTTCAAAATAGTAGTAGGACTCGAGAAAAGTATATGTGAGTGAGTGTATTGGCGTATCCCAGTTTTTGCGCTGTATTTTTTGTTTAGTTCTCTCTTTTGTTACATTTTTGCACGTGTATTGATGTTTGAAAACTCCACACTTTCTCAGTTTAATTTTCAGGTAGTTTTCTATTGCTGTGGTATGTATATTTTAAATACATGTTACCCCCATACTACTCGTATTACAAATCTTTATGCTCACTTGTAATATGCGAATTGTGCACAAAATGCATTTATACTTTTAAGTGCATGTGTGTGTGTCTTTTTTTAGCCAAGTAAAAAGTTTTGTTAGGATGAAGTAAAAATAAATTTTTCCTAGAAGTTCCAAATAATATTGTGAATGAAACACAGCTTTATATGGGACACGTAATTGTAAAATACAGTAACTGCCTGCAGGAGGCAGAGGGAAAACCTGCACTTTAAGTTATAGTTAGTCTATGAAACACACTCAGTTTATAGTAAAATACACCCAAAGTTAAAGTTGTGGTTAAAAATAAAATATCAAGTGCACTGTGGGTCAAGATGTATCTTCTACTCAAAAAAATGTTGTGTAATTCTAAGATTCCTTTTACATTTACAGATTCCTTACACATTTGACGATTTTTAAAATTTCAGTTTTTATCAAATTTCTCCACTTGTATTGTTCGAAATATAAACATCAGCAGTTTTAACAACTTTAGATGTAGTCTTTTGTTAGCTCTCCACAACAGTGCCTATAGGGTCAACAGGTGTCCTATCGGGGCGAAACTATAACCAATGATACACACTCATAAAATTTGTTTGTGAGCTTTACGTGAAAATGTCTTTTCAATTGGAAGTGGAAGGATAAAATGCAGAACAACTGCTACGTTGTGAACACCAATAATGGGTTTCAAAGCTTTAAGTACTAAAACCGGAAGAAAGAAATAAGTCTGATTTGTATTCAAATTTAATATTTCATACATGAGTGAACCCATTACTCTCATTTGTCATAAGTCGCTGCTAATAATATTTTCAGTTTACTTTTAAACGTTGGAAGGGTTTAAATCCAGTTTTTGTTTAATTTTTTTTATTTTTATTGTTTAACACCTCTGCTCTTACTAAGAGAACCCTACAAATTCTGTTTTAAACTTCTGAGAAAAAAATTTAGCAGTAATTACTTTGCAATTGGGACATGTCCACTAATGCGTATGTATCACGCACTTTAAGGTCAGAACATTATAAATTGTACAAGTAAAACAACAACATAACATTGAAATAAACAACAACAAATTGCACGCAACAGGGAAATTATGTTAATGTTTTTGCCATTAATTTGAAAGTATTTGCGAGAAAAATTTAAATCTCAAATGCTTGTAATGTAATTGTAAATATAAATTATAATCAAGAAAATCGTACCGCGTAAAATTCACGAAGCTACAGTTATAAAGAACGCTAACTAATACTTTAGAATAGTTTGTTTTAACTAATGAAATAAAAATTATTGGAATAATAAATTACTATGAAATGCTGGACACACATCGACTTTTTCTATACAAAAAACAGGCTTGCGAAGGCCTGTTATAAGTAATAAAAGATAAGTTGAAAACGATGTGATCCAATAGTTATCCAGTTGGATTCCATACTGGGTCACATACAGATATTTGTAAAGGCTTTCATTAATACTCTAACTGGCAGCATCACTAATTGCAAAGTATTTGTTTTAGTGAATATAGTAAAAGCAGATAAGCAAAAAGTCGGACAAAGCAGGAAATTATAATTTTCCAAGGTGTTCAGAAATAACAATGTATGTATGTGCGAATTGATGTTTGCTGCATTACTTTGCCTGTAATTAAATTGTTGTTAATATACTCGTACTTTGTTAGAGCTGAAAGATCCATTAGTGTGATCGAAAAGCTATGACGTAGGCTTAGCAAAAAATTTGTATCATACAATAAATTATCTGTTTTGTCCAAACTAAGTCATGGCGCAAACATTAATCAATAAAATAAATAAACGGAATGAAAGGGAAGACTACTGTAAGACAGAATAAGTAATTTTATGGACTACTGTAAAAAAATTACGTTCCACTTAATTTCGGGTCTATTTTAGAGCTCTTTTAAAATCACTAGAACTGAAAATCCAAAATTTGCAGAAAAAATTGTAATTACGAGCTAGGAATCCAGCTTATTACACAACAAAAGTTTCGTCAAAAAATATTTGAAAGTAAAAAAGTAACGCGCACTTAAAATTTATTAATAATTTTCTACAAACAATTGAATTTAAGCTGGCTTAGGAAAAAGCGCAATTTCTAAAAACTTAAAAATACATTTTTGGCTCTCGGAGTTCCTAAATTCTTGCATTAATAAAAAAATAAATCAGTGACAAAGAATTTTCTTTCAAGACTTGCCCGCCTTCTCGCTAAATACCCCATAGTGCGTCGGTTGCCAAGTCATGTTAAATTTGTACAAAAATGTCTTAAACACGCCTACTTATTTTGTTCATTCATTTAACACTTTGTATTTTTTACTTTTATATCGTTCTTTACCTCGTCGCATTTATGATGGTAGCCTACGCCATAGTGCAAGTTTATTGCGACATTTAAAGACATTTTGGGGAAACTGTAATGGATATAAAATCCTTTATGTATGCAATTTAAGATGTACTTAAGTGGTAAATAATTATTTCAGATCTTGTTTTTTGTATCTTCTTGTTGTGGACTACTTAACCTGGTTTATATGTGTAGACTGCTGCAGACTGCGTAGGCGAATTCGCGAATTCGCGAACCACCTAGCACTTTTTAGTATAACTAACCCGCCTCTTCAACAGCAATGCTAAGAGGTCAATAGCTGGCTTCTGCGCTACCATTCGTTAGCAATTTGGCCAACAGCTGACAGTGGCGCAGAAAATATGCTCAAAAATAAAAAAGCTATTGTTAAATTTTACCTTTTTATACATTCATAGGTGTAAAGGGCATTTGTATTTTTAAGATAGTCATTTGTGACTATAAATTGTTTATATATATTTTCTGGATCCTTAAGAGGATTTGTTATAAATATCCCCAATGTCGGTTGAAAACCGCTTTCAATGTTGTTGTTTTTTGTACGATTCACTAAGGGTGGAAATTGTAGCACACATAGAAACGTGTCTTTGTATTATTCATAGAAAACAGTTTTTATTTAAAAAAAAATTAACAAATATCACGTGCCGAGCCAGCTAAAGGAGAATGAATATGTTAAACGAAAAATAAAAACCCACTTTTGGCAAAACGCTACCTTATAATGGTTTAAAAAGGGAAACGAAGGGTTGTGAAATTTCTTTCTTCCCTCCTCCTGGATTCATTCGTTTATATAAACAACTCCCCGATTTACCGATGCCTATCTCGACATATTCTAGTGCGTTGACTGATAGCTAATCAGTACAAGTTTGGATGACTTTTTGTGTAACAGCGCAATTCTACTATTGCTATCTCAGTTATTGCTGAAACTACATACGGATACAAGCGTAAATTAAACCACATTGTAGGGTATAAGTTGGGTTTGGTGGTTCGTTTCTTTCGCAAGTTGTGTGGCTTTTAAAAGCTTTTCATTTCAACAGATAAGAAAAGGATATTAAGTATATGATGGCATTTAAAGGAAATTTGTTTATGTTTGTGTGAGTGCGTATATTTGCTTATTTGAGCCAGTTATTTTTTTAAATCGTACCCTTTTGTCCCTCTTGTAGCTTCTTGTTGTGTGATTGTACTATTCTATCTAGTTGTAAGTAGGACTTCGCAAGTTGCAGCAATTTAGTGGCTATAATACATTTTTTTTCTTCCTCAGTATTTTTTCTTTTGCCACTTTTTACACCTTTATAGACAAAGTGTTATTAATAATATGTACTTAGTTCTTATTTTCCAGAATTCTTTACATTCATTTGGTAGTTTATTTAGCTCAACAAAGTTTTTCTTTTCTCTAGAAATTGTGTTTTTTTTTATTTCTATTGGCGCATTTTAGCTCTTAAGATTTTGAATATGTGTGCGTGCGATAAGCGAGGTAGTTCGTGTTCAAGCATTTCTTGTGGCATTTCATCTTCTCCTTAGTTATGCAGTGATGAAAAAACAAAAACTATAAACGAAGTCTGTTTTCTTAAATACTCTTAAATACGAGTACTTAAAACTTAATACCATTTTGATCACGTTCTAAATGTAATAAAATATTTCATTTTTCTAGAACGATGCAACACATGAACAAGAGTTTTTACATATTATGGAAGGAGTCTTGCTTCATAAAAATCGCATTAAGAGTTACTTTTACTTTTATCGCCTTAGCGAAATAATGTGTGTTTTATTTGCCTTTTATTCCAATGAAACCATCGTCGCTTAACTTTTTTGAGTTCTTACCTCTTGTTATAATATTTATTCTAATAGCCGTTTTACATGCAACACATTTGTAAAATTTTCTTCCATTCTAAGAAAGTTCAACACTTTAATTTAAGGTTTGTTTTCAGTAGACCAGTTTCTGATTTTAAATCGATCTTTAACATTTTGTAAAAAAACAAGGCGAAAAGAACTAGAAACTAAAAATAATGGGGTTTCCAATGAGGTAGAGTAGATATTGAAATAAACTAAAACAAGTGTAACGATTTCACCAATGTTTTCTCTATCTAAATGAAAAGTTTATAAAGAGGATACATACCATTTGCACACACCCGTGATATCGTTTATTTATCTGCCGCATAGAACTCACAAGCGGGATGTAAACGCAGGATTTTAATGGCCAATTTAGGGTACCTGCCAAAAGGAGTTCTTTATGTAGCATTGTCCTACCAGAATCAGATGCCATCCTGGTCGAAAAGGAACTCGGCTAATCTTCATCCGCAGCAAACATTGTGGACGCATTGCCGGCTGGTAAGCTTCGTGTGCTTTGAGGCTGACCCTATGCTGCTTGTTAACGTAGTCATTCCACCAAAAAATGCGTCTCCTTCCTAAAGATGATTTTGCGGGCAGAATTATCGTCAGCAAATCTTTAACTTGCCAATGTAATTTATCATAACTGAATAACCAGTAGCAGTTGTGACAGACTCCGCCAAAACAACACGAATGCCACAGACTTTTCCCATCGACTCGCCGTTATTGGAAACCCGTTTATTTTACGAGTCTGTTAGGGTTCAAGTTCTACGTAGTCTAAGCAAGCTTGCTACACTTATGAAAAACTTTGGCACCTGTTAAACAAACTCTTTCGTCACCTTGCGTTACAAAAGTCAATAAATATTTGTTTTCCTCACTGTGCAACAATAACATTTTCCTAGAATGAAAAAAACATTTTTACAATTTTCTAAGGAGTTAGAGGGTTTCGCGTCATAGGCAAACAAATTGTTTGTCGTCATTATCACTGACTTTTTTGTACCACAATTTAATGCCCTTAATGTAAATTGGCCTTCAAGAAGATTTTCTAAGGAACAAATTCATGTTTTGGGTAGAAATAATTTAATTTAATATCCAATAAAGAAGTAACAATATTTTCCCCTACTTAATTACAGCAAAACAAAAAAGTCGTAGAAATGAAAAAAAGCGCATTTTAAAAAACTATTCATTTCCTCTAGAATCTTCTGATAACAATTTTTGGGGCGAAGAAATTGCAAAATGTATAAAAATATGAGTTCTAATATTTATTTGAATTGTAAACTTGAAATTCACTGAACAATTTTGAGGTAAAAATATCTTGAAAATTAAAACTAAAGCACCGAACTTTCCATCCCTGGTATTACCTAACGGTGAACGAGAAACTTAAATAATCTTTGGATTTTTCATTCCTGTCCGTTTATTGAAGAGTCTGATCTATGGTGATCGGTTAATTACGATAGCGCACTCGTTTTTTAAAGTAACTATTTTCAATTTTATTTGCTAGATATCCAGCTTATTGTTAGTAAAACTTAAATATGGATTTTTCTTTATAAAATATCTTTTAATACTTAGCCCCCTAATGTTCTTTACTTTGATGAATATTCTGCTCTAATTTTTTTCCATTAGATAAATTTTTTGAAAGCTTTACAGTTCAACAAAGTTAAGTGCATTAAGGCTGGCGTTTAAAAGCGCGTATAGCGAGTCATGATAGTAATTACTTTTAATGCTGTCGTCAATATTTCACATGATGATAAGACGAAAAACGCACCTGTCACGACTTTCCCTCCACTTAACTATATATTTCAATTATTGACTGAAGCTTCTCGGTACTTTATACATTACATTCCTTTCGTATGACCAGTTTTTACGTCTTTATTTTGTATGTTACACTTCGATTTTGGAGGGGGAAGGAAATCCTTATGACCGTCAAGAGTCATTGGGTGCGCAATCAGAGTTCGCTGCATATACTGCTCAAACATTTGCCTTTGTTAATTCTTACTTTTCCGTTGTGTTTTCTGAATTTAAAATTTTTAATTTACTTTTGTTTTTTTGTTAAATGGCGTCTGGTTGTTAAATGGTAAAAAGTAAAATATTGAAAGAATAAATGAACGAATAATTAAAAAATTATAAGGGTCGTATAATGAGCACAAAGCGCACTTAACCTACAGATTGATGTTGGCTTTTGGTTCGATGGTAGTGATTGTATTGACGTTGATGGTCATGAAATTTTTTTTTTTTTTTGGCCAATGACTGATAATAATTATGTCTGAACACATAAAATATTTACGTGCACTTTATGCCTTTATATTTGGTCATAGTCACTTACAAAGCTAATGTTCTCGATAATGATGATGTCCACTACATTATAAGCTGGTAAGGGCCAACAATTACCAAGAGAACTGACGACAAGAACAGAAATAATAAATATAGTTTGCCTACAAGTCAATTGACTTCAATTGTTAAGTACGTAAGATACACACTGCTACAATTAAAAAAAGTGACGACGATAGCTTAAGTCGAAAATTGTTCTGCATTCAATTGGAAATGTATGAAATAAAACGACTTGAGATGCTAAACTATATGTCGAAATATGAAGCAATAAATACATTGCTTCCAAATACTATCTTTTCTACCACCAGTACCCCTCTCTTTCTCTTGAAGCTTCTTACGGCTGTGAACTGTTCAGCAACTGTGATTTTAACAGTAAAATAAAGTTAAAAGTGTTATTTAACAATGGTATTAGATACGTGTTTAGATTAAAAACGTGACAGAGTATCTCTTTTGCAAACAAATTTTATAGAGTTTCCTTTGAAAATCTACAGGGTGCCCACCGGGAAGGTATACTTCTTTGTTTTGCCGCCATTTTGGTAAACATTAGTCTTGACAGTTCATATTTGGCAGTCGTGAAGTAGAGACGCGGCAAATTTATTATGGAAAAATATTCGGTAAACCAACGAGTTTTAATTGTTAAAACATTTTATCAAAATTAATCATCGATCAGGAGATTGGTCTTCAAAGAACAACTTTGGACATAATTTTGCACAAAGATTTGCATTTGTTTCCATTTAAAATTCAGTTGACACAAGAGCTTCTTCCAGAAAACCATTTACGCCGCCGTACATATGCCAATAGGATGCTACAGCTCGCCCATGACAACCTCGATTTTCATGAAAAAATCATAATGAGTGACGAGTGATATTATTGAAAACTTTTTAACGCCACAACTGCATGCTTTGGGCTCGACTAACATGTGGTTACAAAAAGGCGGTGCTACATCGCATACAGCCAGGATTACAATGGAATTACTGCGATACATCTTTTCACAACAAGTTATATCAAGCAATTGTGATGTTGATTGGCCCCCACGGTCGCCTGATTTGACTGCTCCGGACTTCTTTTTGTGGGGATATCTGAAAAGCAAGGTTTATGCAAACAAACCAGAAACGCTGGAGCAACTCAAAGAAAATATTCGTGATGAAAGCAATGAAATATGGCGTGAAATGTGTGAGAATGTAATGAAAAATGTGTTCAAAAGGGCTCGCATTTGTGAGGCTAACAGAGACGGACATTTATCTGATATTGTATTCCATACATAATTGCTGACATTAAATAACATTTATCAATATACGATCCCTTCTCTTTCAGTTAGGCAAAAATTATAAACAAGCAAAGTGGTATGTGTAACTTCCCGGCGGACACGCTGTAGAAGAGGTAGAAAACTTATGCCATCTACTCGCCGATATCTTGTGCCAGAATGGCAATTCATAATAAACGCTACACACATCTGGAATACGAATACTAGCCCTCATGACCAACAGATTAAAAGTAATGCAAGTTTAAAGTTTTAACGAATGCATGTTATTAGATATATGTTTTATTTATAAACACATTCGCATTATGTTTCTATAGAATTATGTATTTATGATAGCACTTGTAAAACCAAAATGTCCGCAATTGAATATGTAAGATTTAATCTTGTTGTATATGATATTTAAAAATAAATTAATGAATAAAAATAATAGACGTGTGGGTATCGAGGCATTTAGTGTTATACTATCCCGAAACAAACGCAGTATGCTTAGGCCAATAGCGTTCATTACTGAGTGCTCCAGTAATTCAGCAGTAAGCGCAACACGGAAATTTCGTTAACCCTACCAAGCAAACAATCATTTTCTAGTCTGCAATAACTTTCGAACTTTCTAGCTTCAACTTTGTTAAGAAAATAATTGAGTTATAATAACTAAAAAAAACCTGAAATTTTGTGAAGAATATAATTATTGTTTTTATTACCACTGGACCTGTGGAATGGTATTATATCATAATAAACAGTAGTGGGTATATTGATAATTTCCCAAGTCTTCGTCGAAACTACTATACAGAAGAGTGTAACCATACTCTTCTGATGCTCAATTGAACAGAAACCAACGGAGATAAATATTCCAAGGGGACGCTTATTGTTATTTTCTATAATACCAAGCTACCTTAAAATTCGTTGTTTAATAAGAATTGTGAGTTAGACTGGATTTGTAGTGTTTGAGTGGGAGAAATCTTGCCACCCGAGTCGTTCCCAACCATGGGTCTACGGAACGGAAATGAGTTGGTGTATTTGTACTTGAGACAGGTAACAAGATGTATTATAAGGGTACCGGTAATTATTCGATAGCAGTTGACTATACTGCACTAGCCGGTTCTTAATGGTGCCAGTATCGAACGAGGGGGAAATCAGATAAGTTCTTCTTTGTGGCGTTTATGCCTTGAGATGGATGTAACAACTATATTCATGTCCTGTGAATGTATTGCTCTTATTAGTGACAGCAGACGAGCTTTTAACTCTGAGATCTTATGGTGGGATAATATTAGGCCTGCGTTTCCAATCTCAGAACTTACCCTCATTAGAGGAGTTATACAAAGAGCGATTTAATAAGTCGGTTGGGTCACAAAAGATCCAGGAGGCGTCGCAGTGCTAGGGACTGAACCAGTTCGAACCGTCTATATTATTATTTGTTGTTACGTAGTGCTATATGTCGCCTCGAAACAAATACTAAACTCAATACTCTCAGCCCTTAAACTTCTGCTTTTTCAAAATGCTGCTATCGTGCAGTTTGTGAAAATTTATTTGTATTATTTCTAGAGGTTAAATAGTTTTTCAACAATGACAAAATACATAGTTTTTACAACTACAACTACAATTGTGTAAATTATTCTAGATAAGTCTCCCTGCTATACGAGTACAAAATTTACACATAAAAAAAGGCAATTGCAAACCAAGTGAAGAACTAAGAGAGGCAAGAAGAAACTTTTTTCCATTATAATACATATTTGTAGAAATAATTGAAGCAATTATGTACTCCGTATTACCCACCTCTTGCTTCCTATCCCAACTCTCCTTTCAAGAACCTTTTGATGCAGTTTGGTGACAATTAGTTTTAATTTAAAATAATTGAGAACATTATTAAGTAAGACTTTCTTTAATTGTCTATATTGTGATTTAAACAAATGTAAAAAAATTATTTACCATTTTCTTCCTTTTCTGTTTACTTGCAGTTGGCAGCATATGGTTAGACATGAATATGATGCTCCATCATTTGGCAGAAGCACAAGTTTTTTGTATTTTGTTGTAAGTATTTATTTCTTGTTTTAATTTGTATTTTTATTTACAACAGTGGAAAGTTTACTTCTGCAAAATTCTTTAGGTTTTTAATTTCTGGTCTTATTGTCTTATAGCAATAACTCAATGTGCTGTCTACCTATTTTTCGTGCAGCATTCGAAGTTTTCGGCTTCTTTACACATACAAATGTTGCTCAGTCGGTACGTGTTCCATTGATTAAAACCAGTGAGATGAATATCTGGGGCATAAGGCAGTTAGCCCAGCCTTATTCCGCAGACTTCCTTTATCAAACTTAGCTAGTATATCTTGTAGGTAATCGCTATTAGTTCAATCGTATCTCACTTTGTTGTGTCCATCTGTTTTTCAATATTCTGTTGATCACACCAAATACAGACGACGAAGATTATGAACCCTTAAAAATTCAGTTTGTTCGAAATGTAGTAAACTCTTCAACTCATAAATGATGTAGAAATCGAATTCAAATTTACCTTTAAAACAACATTTCACAAGCAAACAAAAGCTTTTCAACATACATATCTTTCAATTTCAATTCATTCCATTTTGAAGATACACTTATGTTATTATGTATAAAACAGCACGTCATTCAAAATGCATTGTGCTCGCAGTGCTTCAAGATGACTTTTTGACCAAATCCCGGATAACCGGCCAACATTTCCGATGCCCCATTAGCGAACTAACGACCTTGTCAATGGTCGTCTGGCTTTAATTTTTGCATCAGCACAACCTTGTACGACTAAAGGCCGAAATTCAACCCATGTTGACTCTGTGGCAATGCTAATTTCTGCTGAACGGCGTCGAATCAACGTATTGAGCCATGTTTTATACCTTCTCACAAATCTCTGTCTGATCGGTAGCTTAAGCTCCTACGAATTGACTGCGCACTGAATCCAAGATGACGGCAGACCTAAAAACGAATTTCACGTTGAGTAATTACAACTGAGCCGGCATTTCGTTAATATTTTTTTTTTTAGTAATTTCCACACGTTCTGCCGACGTGAAACAATGCATAATGAAATGACAAACCTTACTAAATAACTTGACAGCTTCTGAAATATAACAATTGGGAAAACTATCATTACTATATGGTCATCCTATATTAATCCTAATAATACCAACATACAAAAGTAACATGAGTAGTTCCCGCAAACTTGAACTAACGCAATGCAGTTTAAGGAAGCACATTTATATGGCCTGAAACCAGTACTAAAGATGCCCACATATGTGCTCTAATGCGCATATTAGTTCACAGAATGGCAGACCGTCAAGACTGACTTTAACATGACAGGGGACTTAAAATTCTCGACCATATTTGGTTGGGTAGAATTTTCATACAAAAGCGCTTTATGGTTAATCCTCTGCACAGCTACCTTACACCCCATGTTGTTTGGTATGGAGCAACATGTACTATGCGATTTTTATATCTTTTAAAAATAAAGTTTAAACCGGAAGAAACGTTGAACAGAGATACGAGTATCATCGTACGTCACCACACTGTAACTTATTAAATTTTGCAATACGAAAACATAACAGAGTCAATTTGTATTTATATTTTTATTATTTAAAGTGTTTTTAATAAAATATTGTGCCGCACCCATATGACGCAAGTGTGAACAGAAAACTACGAAAACAAAGACAATGATGATTGTTGTTATAACCTGCATTTAATCCTTGCGTATCCATTTTTAATTGCTTTTTTATTAATTCACACAATTGTCATAAGAATAAAATTTACCCTGATGCCATGTGTCAGTAACAAATTGCTTTCGCTGAACTGAGTTGGCGGATCTTATTGGACATATAATTTCCTTACACGCAGCAAAGGATAACAAAGCAACGAAAAAGCTAAAACTTCGCAGTATCTGCATAATGTCATACCTCAAGGACTTTTAATTCACCTCCTAATAGATCAATGGTACCTACCTATATTTATGTTGACGAGATTTTATGGTGCTCGATTTCTAATTAGGCAGTAAAAACAGACATTTGTTCTTGCTCAACCTATAAATAAAATTTAGATTGCAAGCTGTTTGCTTAAGGCCCTGAGCAATTTCCAAGTGAATATGGCTTGCAATAGATTTTAATTGCAGCATACCACGTTTGAAAATTAACCCTTTGCTGGTAAGTGAACTGGTTTAAGCAGTCTCTAACCGCGAAACTCTAAGGCATTCTCTTTACCTTTTATATTCTGCTTTATATTTTTTGTAAGAGTGTGTACATGTGTGTTGGTGTGTGTGTGTTTTTTTGTTCGCGTTCTTTTCAGTGTATTGCTGTTTAATAATTTATTTGCAATAACAGCAAAATGTTGTTAGCATGTTTCTATATCAAGGAATTTCAGTGTTTCTGTCCTGTGTTCAAGCATTTTCAAAAAGAATAAAGTAACAAATTTCATCACCACTTCACTGTGTTGCAAAAGTCCATTTTTATATTTTGCCAACATTTTCTGTTTTCCTCTTTATTTTTGTAAATTTCGATTTCCCTCTTATAAAATTTATTATATTTATGTGCGAATTTATACATTTTTTAAATGTCATTTACTCACGTATTCCAGTATATTTATTTATGGTCACTTTTCATGATTATTTGTAAAATTGGAAGCTAAAGCACATTCACAAAGAAAAAATATTTGGCGATATTTATTAAATTCAGCTTTGCATTTTTCTCAAAAGTGACAGCCATACAAACGTTGATTGGAAAATGACTTTTTGTCGCTGCTGCTGTGGTTTTCAATTTTATAAATGCACTTTAAAATTGGCTTGAATTTGTGTTTCTTTTTGTGCTGCATTTACAAATTGTAAATGTAGAAATTACAAAGAAAAAAAATCTTTGCGTTTCTTTTGTGAATTATTTTTGATATTTTATCTTGAAATCCAAATTGGCTCAATTTTAAAACTTAAGGATTTTAATTTTTTATCGGTTATCACTAAACAAAACCGGAGCGATGACTTTGCCATCCTATACACTTCTGTTCCCTTAACTGCCTGATCATTTTAAGTCCTGTATGCAGCAATTTTGCTTACTCTTTTAAACGCTCATTTGCACGAGCTGCTCAATTAGTTTGCCATGAGGGCTTGACGTTAATAATATACAATTGATTTTATAAATGTCAACTTGACTTTTTTTAAAAACCCTTTAAATGAAATGGTTTGTTATTAGCATAAAAACAAAAAATGAATAAAATAAGTGAAATCTGGATATTAAAACTAAATTGAAATCATAATAAGAGCGTGAGTTAGACCTGTTTATTCGCGTGATAGTCGAAACTAAAAATTTTTCGACAACTTGCGCATGACTGTTGCTCGCATGATGCGGTCACACAGTGCAACTAGCAAGCAGACTTTATTAACTAGCCCAGCTCGGATATAAAGTTTTCGATCTGTAGAGACCATGTATTAATTTCTTAATTTCACCGGCTTAGCATTAAAATTAAACCAAAAGTTTTTACTGTGTAGGAAAAAAATAAATTGGACAAGTATGGACATATTAAAATTGTTTTCAGCAGTAACGAAGAATCGTATAAAAGCAGCAATTTGAACATACGTTGTTATTGCTGCCCACATTTAAAAATTGTGTTGTTTAATTTTCAGTTTATACACGCTGTCTGGTGGCAAATTTATAATTTTAAATACGATTATTTCAAAAAGTATTAAACGGTGCGGAGGGAGGGTGGTGCCGTTGGAATTATCGATTGTGCGGATTTGTCGGTCACGATGTTGCAGTGGATCTGAAGTTCCATCCTTTTAAAATTCAAATCGTTCAAGAACTGAAAGAAAGTGACTTTGACTTACGCAAAAATGTTTGTGAGACGATGTTGGAGCGTTTTCGCACTGTAAATCCCCTTTTTTGGAGCGACGAGGTGCATTTATCCACGCATGAGATAATTGGACCATTTTTTTTCGAAAAGTCTCGAGGCCAGGCGACGAATGCCAACGGTGAAAATTATCGACGCATGATTACGGAATTCTTTTTGCCAAACCTGCGAGCTCATCCATCTTACTCTTCACACACGTACTTTCGATGAATTTGCTTCGGGAAAACTTCCTCCAAAAATTGATCAGGTCGCCCGATCTAACTCCTATGGAATATTTTTATGGGACTACCTCAAAGAGAGGGTTTATAATGACAATCTCCAATCTCTTGTGGAGTTAAAGGAAAATATTCGTCGAGAAATCAGCTCAATTGAACCAAGTTTACTGCAGCGTGTGGCGCAGGATATATTGCTCCGTTTTGAACAGTGTGTTCAACTCGACGGAACACATCTGGATGACATACTATTTAAAAAATAAAATCCGCATTTCCATTCTATCGTTCAATGCTCTTAATAATACTTTGTGTCCATTATTAGGTTTTTTATTTAAGTTTGAAAATATAAATCCGCTACCAGACACTCTGTAGTAGTACCATTTTCAAGATTCGTCTCTGCCGATTTAAGTGGTTTTATCTGCCCTGATATTACACAAATATTTTATTTCTCTTAGATATTTTTGCCTGGAAAGTTTAATAAGGTTTCTACGCGTCATTTCTGCTTGCATATTATCAGTTCGAAAAATTTCATAGAATAGACACAGTTAAAAAATAATTGGTCATAAAACGCATGCATAAAATCTTGCAAGTCTGGTAATAAAATTGACGGATACGAGTATTCAGCCACAACCACAACTGTCGCGTTTTGCTTAATAGGCGCGTGTTATTACTTCTCAAATTATTTCAAACAGTTTTTGCGTCCTAAATTATTTCGCATTTAATGACAGGAAGAAATAATAAAGAGAATAATCGGTTAATCGATTAACCGGGTAATTTTGTTCAATTAAAAATTTGCTTTGTTCAATTAATTAAAGGATTCTTTAATCAATTAATAATTGTATTTTGCGGCTTTAGGCGGTTTCATACAGATAATGTTGATATGGGAATTCAGTATAAAGTAGCGGTTGCTTGCAATACTTGCAATCATATATTTTTAGATCAAAGTGTAATATTTTCACAAAATTGTATGAAACAGATATAAAGTTTTGACACAATAGTAAAATGATTTTAACATTTCTTTAGTCTTCTTATTTCGGCTTTATAGTTTCATTATTTGAAAACTGAGGTTGTTTAAAACCTTTTATTCCGCTACTGCATAGAGATTTTAATTACAATAGAAAAACTTTTGTCCAAATCTATAGAAGAATGACTGCAGGTGTCTGAATATAAATAAATAATAAAAAATTTATCCGAATAAAACAGTTTTAAGCACCATCAACCTTTTAAAAACCATCTGGAATATAAAAAAAAATAATCAGACTTCTTGCTGACAGTCACCGCTGCTGATAAATGAATGCGTGGATTTGTGAGCTTCATTAAAATATTAGAACGCAGACATCATGGCAGACAAGGCCAAAAATTACCTTTAATTTTTATGGAACAAATTTATATTTAAATTATATGCATTTCCAAATATTTATGAGGTGGACGAAGATGGCTATGTGGCTGCCAGTGTATGCCCTGACATTCCTACCAACACTGATTTTTATTTTTATTTAACATAAATTTTTGTCAGGCATCGTTAAGATTCTGGTTTAAATAGAATAGAAATGTATATAAAAATTGTATTTATTTCCATTGAAAACTGCCACAATATCCAAGTCACAGTCACTATAAACAGAATAAATCTGAAATGGAGAAAACAATTTAAAATGTGCATATTTAGCTTTGCTTTCCTGCTTTTATGACAAGAAGGAATATTCTTTCTCTGACGACTTTCATACTTTTGTTTTGCCTTTCGACTTAAATAAATAAAAAATATAAAACCTTGAATTATTTAAACTAAAATGAAAATCATAAATACATTTTGCCTTTTTTTAGTATTTTTTTTTTCTTGTTTCACATAAGAAGAAACACGAGGCATAGCAAAAGAGAGAAAAAAAACATAAAAAATTTAAGGCGGCGCAACTTTGCCCAATTCTTGAAAAAGTTTATAAATAATAAAAACCCAAAGTTTGAAACCTTATTTTATCATAGGGAAGCAACAAAAGTTTCTGGGCCTCAGTTGTACCTTCAAAGGATGAGGGAGGCGCTTACGAACAAATAATTTAATTTCTGTCAGCGCATACAATCGATGATGAAAGTTGAACTTAAGAAGCATAAAAAGGAAAACAATAGTTCATTAAATTTAATAAATAATGCAGAGGTTCCTAAATGGCTGTTATCTTTAGCAAAGAAGGCTTGTGTATTTAAAAATTACTTTTTACAAAGAAACGGTAATAATACACTGAGATAAAATATAAAATACAATGTACATCCTGGCTAGTGCACTATGTTAATCTACATCAAAACACCCTGTCGGAATATCAAATCAAGAATTATAAATTTTCCTTCCTTTTAAAAGATATCGAATGATAAATATGCGAGTTCTAGCAATACACCCTGAACTTCAACTGTCATATTTTTTTATTCTAGCATGTACGGCCTCTTGACTTGGGGAGTAAGGCATCCAAGAATATTAAAAATTAAGCATTTAGCGCTTATCTTTTTTCTTTCAAAAATGTCTTTGGTTTCTTAACGGGTGCGAATATTTAATATTCTCGAAATATGTAGCGAGTTAGATTTAATGACATAAAGTGCTTCTTATTTATTATGAAGGTAATCTTTAATTACTGAAACGTTCTAATAACTAACGTAATGACAGCATAGGAGATGCTGCAAATCAGAAACATAATTTTTATATATGTTAATCAACTTTTTATTCATATGCTTAATCGGACGGAGAAAATATTAAAATAATCGAATAATTGATTCATTTATCTCATATAACATAAAAAATTATTTACAGTATTGCAAAAAAACTTAAATAACTTTAAAAAATTTTTTATTTGGTTCCGAGGCTTTTAAATAGATTTGTTTAAAACAGAATTTAAAAATAAGAGCTTGGAAAGATGGTTTGTAGTCAATCTATTAATTTCGAAAAAAGACGTTCTGATCCTACATAAGTTCCAAACATAAAACATTATTTTTGAGTAAGTGTGTAAAGGGCAACACTGTTGGAACGTTGAGAAAGAAGCTTAGCTTATCACGAGAGTTTGTAGAGGCATTGTTCTGTCTTTTTCACTTGTGAGCCAAAGAGTTGTGGTGAGACCTAAAATCGAATACAACATGTCGCTTCCTCTTCCAGTACGTCATCTGAACGAGCCTTTTCATTAATTTTTTAAGCTATAATCACTCATAGTGCTAACTGATCGTTCACACTGGCTCCGAATGGTTATATTTCGAATATATTTTTATAACAGAAAAAAATTTACTGTTTACGTATTTGTTTCAATTATGTATTTTTGATGAATCAAAACAGTTAAATACAGTTAAATCGTCAATCGCAATTAAATAATCGATTTTTAATCGTTTTTGATAATCTTGCCATCGCTATGTGCGAGTGTTATAGCATTTATTCACGTTAACACACTGCGCCGTTCTTCGCCACCTACCAAGAAGGTACTAATTGACTGAATGTTTGTTTTAATCGTTTATTGTCAAATTGTAAGTTGATTCCTGGTTATACTTAGTAATCGATTAATTGATATGTTCCAAAACCTGGATTTCAAATAGTTTGAAACGAATAGCGAAACCCACGGTTAATCGTTTCTTTACCATCTTCCATTACTGAACGTAGAAAATTAAATAATTATTGTAAAAATACATTGCACCCATAAATACATTGTACCCATAAACAAAACTTATGGCTGCGTTTGTAACTCAAAGCATCGCGAGCGATCCATGACTGATTTTGTTTTGGAATTGTTATCCTCCGATTGAACTGAATTGTCAAACAGTTCCGACATTTTTTGTAACGTTTTAAATTTGTAATAGCTTTTACTTCAACAGGTAAGAATTGCAAGTACTCATTTCATAAAACTTTACGTGAGTAAGTTTCACATCAATACATAAAAAAAAAATTAAAAAATTCTAATACACCTGAATGGCGCTCCCATAAAATTACTGACTTGCATTTATGCTTAGCCAACTATAAGAGCTAGAATCTTGAGGTCAATATGGACGAAAGAGCATTCTACTACACATAACATATATCTATTGAGGTATGTACTCAGGCGACTAAAGCAAGTAATGCTCAGTAGTCAAGTAGTGATAATAATTAATTTGTCGATTTTTAGCTAATACTCCTACAGTCATGGACTGAATTGCAAGCGAGCGAAGCTGTGTACGTAGCTCGCTAATCGTATATAAATTTTGAACTTTTGTCAGATATTTTACCCAAATTCAATTATTGAATGAAGCGTTATCAATATGCTGAAAATATTGTTGGGTGGTCTTCTCGTGGTAGCTGGTGTTAATACTCGTAATATAGTTTAGTAGTCTGGGAATTAATAGCTGCATGTGTTACGATAATTGCCCTTGAAGCAATACCGTAGAGAACTACTGTCATGAACATTCACCATTTGCAATTGAGGTCTTGTGCCAGTTGGATCTGTGTGTTTTGTTGTTGCTAATGAATGTTCGTTTTATTTTAATACAATTTCTCTCTATTGACTGTTGTTCTTCAGGTCAGGCCTTTTTGGTTGTTTTTGTACATAAGCAATAATATCTATATTTGAATTTGAATTTTTAGGTCAGTTTTGTATTTGTGTTTGGATATTTATTCATGGTTATAAAATGTTGTTATAATTTTTATCTGTGTTGCAGTATCTTTTCCACGTCATTCGGCAGACTGTAATGTTTGTTTGAATTGTTTCGTTTATTTGCTTTGTAATCTGGTCGGTGTTGTTTTTCGCTAAAAATGTTATGGTTTTTTCGACTTTGTGTCCACAAGTCCATGCGTATATTTTTCAAGTGTGTTTGTACATGTTTTTGTGTTAAATGAACCAAAACTGTTTGCCAACAAAATATGAAATTTTAATTGCTCTCAAGCTTTTTGGGGTCTTCTTAAGTATTTGTTTTTGGGCCATAGTACAACAGTTGGGGATTTAAAAGATAACACTAAAATTGCCACAAAATGAGCTTATATAGCAAAATTCTAATTAGTTTTAGGAAGCAGATTTAAAAAATGTCAAACCATTTAATGCTGAATTTTTTTTCTTGCAGCTTTTGCTTGTTAATAGACTGACAAACATTAAATAATCGATTGATAAAATTAAAAAAAATTTAATTAAAGCTTGTGGAAGCAATTTTATTTTATAAAAAAATCTTTAAAATTATCAAAATTAATTTGCAAAGTTATTTAAAAATATATATTTTTTTATATTTCAAATTGTTATCATTGATTGACAGATAAACCATAAAGAGATTATAATAAAAAAACGGGTTTATTTGTCTTCTGACCGATTAATCAGCTGTTTCACAGCATTTTAATGAAATCTTTATATGAATTTTGACACCTACAAAATATTTTTTAAGTTCTTTTAGACTATTAAGCTTAGCCTAGACGGCATGTTTAGTCTAATGTATACGCACTCTCATATGCTTTCAAATAGTAACAAATGCCTCTGTCAGCATACTCCATATATAAAATATTTTGAAGTCATCATATGTCAGCAAATAATTTGTCAACATATGCATGTTAAATAAAATGTTTGTGTTTATATTGAATTTCATATGAAGATATATATGCTGGGTCGTTTATAATTTTACATAAATTTGACAATTTCCTTTCTTTATTAATTATTATTAGTTAAAAATAAAACATATTGTAATTAACGGATGTATCACTAACCGTTGTTCTGACCGCGAGGAAAAATGCGTAGAATTTGGCAAAACTATTGGTTAGAAAGAGGAGGGGAGGAGGTATTCTGTTCAAAATTTTACAAGAAGTTGAAAGGAGACCAGATTTTATGCACACAGTTCTGGGTCATGGATATTCAACAGCTTATCAATAGCAATAGTTTAGTGTCTCTATTAATTACAAACATTACGATGTGACGTCTAAAAGCATAATAGCAAGGAACGACTTATCATGATGCTTCGTTTCCTGGATAGTGGGAATTCGTTTTTTTTAATGCAATACCGCAGTCGTATTCCTAAGCAAACTATTAGCACAAATATTCCAGAAGCGTGGGAAGCAATTTTTGAAACTTCTTGCAAATTGAAACTTCTATTTTCTCACACATCTACCTACTATTGTGGATTTAAAAAACTACAAGAGAGTGGAAAATTGTAGCAGATAAATTTAGTGCGCATTGGCTATTTCTAAATTGCATTGGTGCTACTGATGGTAAACATGGGGAAATCGTAGCGCCTGAAAATGTCGGCAGCATTTATTATAACTATAGCGGAGGCTTGCTAATCGCTGTAGCTATGCAAAGCAATTGAGCCAATCAATTGAGTCAATCAATTGAATCAACCAACTGAATCAACTAACTTATTAGAACCAGAACGGGAACTACATGTTCTGTATTTAATTCTTGCAGATGATGCTATGGCTATGCGATCAAATCTTGTGAAACCGTATGCTGAACGTGTTTTGACAATGTTACGAAGAGTATATAATTAACGTTTGAGCCGTACACGTCACAGTATTAAAAACGCGTTTAGTATAATATTGTATAATATCAGAAAAAATAATTAACTTTCTCTTTATTTTACATTTCTGCAATAATTTTCCAGACAATTGTTTTATTTCAAGATCATTGTTAATTCTATTCTCATGTTTACTTAGAGCTCTTAAAAACCAGTTATTTTTGGCGACTTATTGCAAATTCTAAAAAATAAAAAAAAATTAGCCAGTCCCTCACTTGTGACTTTTATTAAATTTTAACCCTAAAGATGGCGAACTATAATTCACTCGTTCATTACCCTCCACGACATTACTCTATACAATTTGTTTTTATCTGCCAGCATTGTCAAGGAAATTAAGATTAACTGCTGCACGGTTAATGGCTTTTAGTCCGGCTAACATAAACCTAAGCCCACGACATAATCACGGGCTATTTAGACATTAATAGGAGATGTGGAGAAGTGATGTCGGCATATAACCCGGATTTAATATTCCTCCAATTTTCTAAGAGGTAAAGCCCCAAACTAGTTGCGAATTAAGGCAGAAGAAGAAATTCGAGTGACATTTTTACAAATTTCTTTGCTTTACTTTTAGCTTTTAATGTTACTCTCATGGAACGCCGCTGGAAATTGTTAGGGAATGAGGACCAATTTATGTTAAATCGTCCTAAAAAATTAATTTCAGCTTTTATATCCAGTGGCTCAAAACTGACTGAGGTATTCAAGGAGTCCACATATGTGCCAGATATTGCCACACAATGTGCTCTGAAGACAGCCTCTTCCTAACTTTTCTAGTCGGCCAGGAGATGTTTGAAGATGTTCAGCCGCATCCTGTCGCCATCAACTAAGTTATACAGTAAATGTAATGTGATTTCTTCAAGGTACCCTAAAGATTTTTTATCCATAATCGAATTTGCCGATATGTACCTGCTGCCTGTCTTCTTTTCAAGATTCTATAGTCAAATTCCAGGCCCTACCACGTCATTTTCTAGTGCCAATTTTGAGTTCATGTGTGCAGAAAGCCACAACAGATCATTTGCCATAACGGCTTTATACATGGCGAATTGTGACTTTCGATAATTGGACTGGGTTGGAGTTTTCCTAGTCGATTTTCTTAAGCTCTTTACCCATCTTGAGTGTGTTATCGCTTCCGTTATGGGAACGTTATGCTAGTTATCGTTTCCGTTGTGGGAACATACGTCTCTGCATTTTCTTAAAAGTAAAAAAAACTCGTTCAATTTTTGATATCTAATTATTTTGTAGCAATGACTTAATGGTAATGAGTTAGTGTACGAATTGGCCAAGTGGGCCTCTGATACTTCAATTATTTGTTTTGGTTAACGATTACGTTACCACAAAGGAAGCTTTTAATACATTTGCCTTCTCATACGAAAGCTCCTGGAAATTAATTCGAAGGACATATGACTTCTTGATTGGTTTCCTGTCTGGTCAAAGTCGACTGAACTATTCTATATGGACTAGTACTCCTGGAAGAGGATGCAACTAGACATTATTTGAGAATGTAGTATTTGAACTTCTGCTGATATCGAGCTGGCTTTATTGGCCTCTGTGATGACTTTAATTAGAACTCTCACATATATGGGATATGTATAAGATCGATGTGGGCCATTAGACCAGATCATTTTTTTTTCCATCTAGCTGTAATTAAAAGCTTTCCTTTCCTAATAAACTTTTTAATCTACAAGAGCATGGCAATTTAAGAAGGCAAAATAATTTTATTTCTAATTTTTTTCTTTACCCGTGGTTTGTGTTTTTTGTGCAGTTGAATTAATAATTAACGATTGATATAATGCTTCTTTAAATTCCACGTAAATAATGCGAACACGAATACGCACGTGCCACAATTAACACACACACACACACACACGCATTATAGATTGAATTAATTATAAATTATTATTCAATAATAAGAATGTAACAAAATGTAAATATTACCGTGCCCCACAGATTTTTTTTTATAGGCACTCAAAAGAACTGAACTACGCGTTGAAAAACAAACAACGTACAGGTTGTCGTATACAAATCTTTTTTTTTTTATTGACAAAAGTTTTTCAGTCCCTTCTATTGTATTTCTCTTACATGAAACCCTCAGAAATTTACTATGTTTTCTGTCATTAAAGGGTTTTTTAAGTTTTTATATTCGTTTTGCGTGTGATTTAATAAGCGCGCCAAAGAAGCTTCTGTATAGGTAAAGCAATTTTATAGGGATTTTCTGTTTAACTTATCGCAGAATTTTTGTTAACATTGTATAATTGGCCAGGTACTTTTTAAATGTCCTTAGAAGAAAGAAAAGCAATGTTTAAATATTAAAATTATATTAAAATTTACTTCGGTATTTCCATGTCACCAAACAAAACATACTGCACACAAAGTCAACTTCGGATTTCCCAATTAACTGAATACGATAAACCGTTCTTCAGTTATGTTAACGTTTGTCGTGCGACTGCTTCCTTTATCACATAAGGGTGTATATAAAAACCTAAAATCAATTTAAAGAAACCAAGTGCAGATATGAATTTAGCACCTCAAATAACATAAGAAACAACTTTCCGTTGCTCCAGACCAAAAGTCGACCTGAATTTGTAAATGTTTGTCTATAATCACAATTTATGACGACTGTTTAACACATTTTAAAAAAAGTCAAAGCGAATTTAATTTGGCATTGTGTATTTTCTCAGGTTCACAGGATGTGCAGGTTTCACGTGTTAACACACGAGTTGTCCAACTGGTACACATGGCGATCTATTAGATCTTAAAACAATTTCTTAAAAAATTTAGACTTTCTAACTCATTGTCTTTTTTTTTCAGAGCCTGATTAATATTCCCCACCAATGACATCGTTCGTACTTTTTAAATCCGAGTCGGCGTCTAATTCTTCTGAGCCACTATCGATGTCTTATTTGCGCAAAGGTAAATTTTTGTATCTCCATTTTAACAATTTCCCTGTAAAAATACATTTGAATAAGATCTCGATATAATAAACCGGCTAGACGCATTAGCGTGTTACTTCCTAAATTTATCACACATGCTTAGTCAGGCGCACAACCCTAATATTTATATCAACCAAAATTGAAGATGCAATAACCTTATGTGCAGTTTTCATTTATCAAAAAGAGCAGAGGTTGAAAAGTTTAAATATAAAACATCATATAGAAAACTAAGAAATAGAACACGATTCTATAAAAGTAGAGAGAGGGGAACGAACACCACCTTAAACATATATAGAAAGGTTTTCGAATGGAAGAAGAAATAAAGTAAGCATTGCTTATTTAATTTTTAACTCGTTTGATACGATTACAACGGTAACAACGCGTATGGTGGTAGCCAGATAGAAATTGAAAGATGATTTTCCCTCCTCATAAGAACAATACATTTGAATAAAAGTGTACACGCCACCTCTATGAAATGAATATTTTATCTATATTATCTACCACTTCACTTTCATTAAAATGGTCTATCGAATGACCTCATCTTTCCTAAAAGCGACTTCAAGAAAGTAAATTTTATTACTTTTCGTTAATTTTGAATGGGGGCAAGAGTTTATAACTGCCCGGGAATTTTTAGGTTTTCAACACATTAGAAATTCATAAAGTGTTCAAGAGATTAGCTAACAGATCTCTGCGTCGGGATCAGGACTGGTATTCAAGCTATTCCAAATAATCCCTGGACTCACTTTCAGCAGTAGGACTAAAATATTTGCCACATTTACTGATAAGGCTTGCTGCTGTGTAGCAAGGGTCATACCAAAATGACATGACTTAATAATTGTTGAGTGGATTTTCAAGCGTGTATTCAAGCATCATCCCCCATAATTTGTATGTATTTTTTACAGATGTTACGTTGATTGTGAGCGCAGAAGTTCAATAAGCTTTTAAGTTCCGCCAACAATTTTCTGGGCAAACATGGACGGTCAAGCACTCGTATGCCACCTTATTTACATACATAAATATTTCTAGAGTTAGTATTAGAAAGAGGAAGGCTTATGTGTGCCAACTAGCAAAAAATATGTATAAGTTTGCAAGTGTGTTAAACGTGATTTGCATGGCCACTAATAACATCTACTAACAGTCGTATTAGGAATATATAATTTGCTATTAAATTGCACGCATAAAATAAATTTATAAAATATGTGCCCAATGTTTATTGCAACAAATGCGTTGCACACACGTTACCATACTCCTATTTAAATATTATTTTTAAATGCCGTATTTATGTGGCGCTTTTTTTGCAAAATGGAATAAATAGTGACCACATGTAAATGGGATTAATTTATTGTTTGCCTTTCGAGCTCAGTTCAATATTTCAAACTTAAACACCAGCGAATTAATTAACGTGAATAACGAATGAAATATATTCTTTTAATGCACTCTATGTGTGTGTTAATTTGGCTTAAATAATTCCACTAATTAATTAAAGCGGTTGTGATTATTTTATTATTAGGGAAAAACTGAAAACACATATTGTCTTTATTGATGCACACTGAGACGAAAACACCTTGCCTACAATTGTATATAAATTTATTGGTGAAAATTTGCCCCAATTACTACTGACTTTTCACATTAATTGGACTTTTGGATTTTGGTTTCAATAATTTATTTTATTTCTATGGTTGAACTTTTGGTAGTAAATTTTGAAATAGGACTGAAGCAAAGATAAATGAAGTGAAAATATTAAAAGGATTTAATGTCACTTTTGACAGTACCGCATAATAATTTCCTCTGTTGTCGAAATCCTCGATTATTTTGATATTGCTTAGTGTACCTATTATTTTTTTCTTACTGGAATCCTTAAAACTTATTAATTATTATATGTGGTTGGATACAGGTTTTTAAACTGTGCACGATTCAATCAAATTACATTACGATGGTAGTTTCTGTAGTTGATTTTAATAGGTCACAATCCACTGCACCGAGGAGGTACAGTGAAACATTACCTAACCTGACATACACAACTCAAAAATTCCATTCTTCTAGCAGATTTTTTCACATGTATATACTTATATTATTTTTAGTTGTCTTCCGAATCTCTTTAAGCTATTTTTTTCTTTAGCCGCTATATCAGTCTTCGTCTTAAATTCGTTAACGTAAATTTTTGGACCAAAAATCTTCTTATCATTTTATTTGAACGATTTTGCTTTAAAGAACCTTGTTTTATATGGCGGCAGATATCATAAACCCCCTGCAAATCAAGAAATTATAATACAAAGGCAAATCGGCTAATACATTATGCTGACTGATGCCAGTGACTATTGCATGTCATTAATGGTCTACTAATTAGCCTTAAAAACGTCTGTAGGAAATAAACCAGCAGCAAAAAGCCGTCTCCATCAATACAGTTTTCGCAAAAGTGAAAGATGTGAAACTCAAATGACATGTTTACACGCTTGGTAATACTTTGTATGATTGTATATGTGTATTTCCTTGAACACATGTAATATAATTTCATGGTAATAGATTTGTAGATAACAAATAACTCGTTTCTCAAAGTAAACGAACAATAATTATTATAATTGCTTTTGCAGTCATCTAATTGCAAATTATATAATTGGTTCAAATTTGAAAAGTAGAGACCAACATGCTCATCTTTTATTATTTGTCAGAAAATAACAATTGTACAGACATACATCTGTACATATGCTGGGTATTTGCAACATGTTGTTTGTTTCCTTAATAAAAAGTGTTAGAAAAAGCCAATTAAAATTTTGTGAATAGATAAACAATGCATAAAAAAACAGACGATGTATAAGAAGAAACTATAGCAGCAGAACATAAACGCACACATACGAGGTGTGTTAAAAGAACAAAGATAGTTTGATATATCAAAAAGGGTTCGTATGCATCAGTATTAATTATATCCTCTTCAAAACAATTCTACTCAGATATAACACGTTTGTGACAGCATATTCTTTGCAACACTTCAGGAAATCGGGCATAAAATTCGTGGTTGTAGACGAAAATGATTTACAACAATTGTCGATCTCACCAAAATTTCATAAAAGCTAAAGATGTTTTTAATACGAGCGGGTGAATGTGGTAATGGAATATATCAAGCCTGGTGTGAGGTTTAAAGCAAATATATGTTTTATTTGAAAGACTCATGTACGCAATTATGTGCAAAATATGGCATCACTCAAATGTCCGCTTCAGGCCTGCAACTTCAGAAAACCATACGGGGTTAAATCCACATCGAAAAATGCCCCTGGTCGCTAAATATGATTTTTCTTTAAAATGTGGTTCTTATTCCAAACTTCCCGAAGTAAAAAATTGGCTGTGTCTATAGGTATTAACTTTATGCTCCTACCTTACTTGGATGACGAGAATCCGGCTGTATCGCTGTCTTTTGCACGCATTCACGGACAGCGGCGATGTTGTCGACCGAGCGGCGTTCCTTTGACGTACGACTGAGTGTTTATTAATACGTTGTGTAGAATTTTGTTACTAAACGTAGAAGGAAAATATCGTATAACGTAAAATAAATGCAATGCGCGCTATAAGAACCGTTTCGGTATTAACGTTTTATCAAGTGACTTGAAGTACGCCGCTTAACTAATGTGGCATCCACAGACTGTAAATGTCTTCTCTCCCTTAAATGAAAACCCTTTATAACCTCATACGCATGTAAACTACATTCGGACATACCTCGTATATTTATCCTCATGCTTGTACGTTTAACAAAGTAGATGTGTACATGCAATTTGAAAAGCAATAAATATGAAAATCGTAATACACGTACGTTTGGTTTTACGATTTTGTCAGCCTTTTACGGAGATAAATAACCTAACAAGCCAAATAACAAGAAGAAATACTTGTAGCAAAAATAAAATAACGATGGCGATAAAAACAAATATGTAAAATGTAAAGATTCAGTGAAATGTGCAACAAAAAACAGCGTAAAATAAAGATTTATGTTGTCAGTTCTTGTAAATGAAAATAGAAGAAACCAGAAAAGGCAATAAAAACAGTAGAGATTAAAATAACGAAAAACAGTAGCAAAAAATTAAGGAAAACCACACAGCAAACCTACATAAATAGAATAATGAGATTTCTGTGGAAAATCATGGTACTGTGCTCCTGCATCACACATCGAAAATTGAACATTGGTGTAGGCATGGTTGAATTTCAAACCAAAAAATAATAATGAGTCGGTGTCACGGATACTCGCAAGTTACTAAAAGCTGGCACAAGCTAAAAATACTCTGTAAAATTGAGTTTTTTGCAAAAATATTTTCGATTATTGGATAATGTTCAAAATTTCACTTTTCCCATTTTATTATGTATTCTGTAAAATCATTTTGCTTCGCCGTCCTGATCGCGATTCAATAAATAGCTTGTATTCAAACGTCCGCTCACACTGTTGGGGCTACGCCCATTTTTGGCTTGTCTACGCATATTGATAGCAAAATAACTTTAACACATTTTATAGACTCTCATTGAAGTTATTTAGATATATGTATATTGTAAGTGACTACTTTTCATGAGGAAGGTACCCCGCCCACTGTCCCAATCTAGCCTACTTTGCTTCGTACACAGTTACTTACAAAACGTTTGAAGACTAGATGTTACTTTGTATTAAGGTTGGAATTTCTGATGGTAGAGATAATCACCATAATATAATATGAATGATGTAATAAAGGTCATTTGTTTTCCATCACGTTACAGCATGAGCAGGGCTTTAAAAAACCTGCGTTAGTACGCAGTTATTATTACAATTTACGTGAATGTCGCGGAGTTTTTAAAATAAAGTTTTTTTTAGAAGCAAAACAGCTGTTATAGAAGGTGGCCCAAAATAACTAACCCTACTGGAAGACGCAAAATCTTTTTCAAATAGAGTCGAACGTTAGCTTATTTACGACATATGTAAAGTCTCCAAGAACGCGGAATGATTGTGTAAATTTTTTCCGAAACAAGTCGCGTGTGATTTTGATACAGCTTGAATTCGCCGTCGTTTTCCTGTTGGTGCAACGGCCACTGCTTGAACAGCGTTTACTCATTTGACTTGAAGAGAAAGACCTCGTGCTCGTTTCGTGTAGAATATTACTTCTGTTGCTCAAGATGTCCTTGAAGGTCCTATACTTTTAACTACACGACGTTCGAAGTAATTATCTTCTTTATAATTGGCTGAATTCTGACTGGAAAATTTGTGGTTTCAATAGAGTGGTCCAACTGCACACATAGCACGACACGCAGTGCATATCCCGCAGCCGGCAATTTCAGGCCGTTAAATAAAACGTTTTTGCAATAATAACTGGCGGGTAATCACATCAGATTGAATTGTCCTAGGTTTCATTACTTGGAGTTTTTTAAAGTCACGGGTATGTGTGAATAAGTCTCAGCCCCGTGAAACTATTGAAGAGAATATCGGTCAATAAATCAATCGCCTGAAGTGTTGCGAAGACCTTGGAAAATGCCATTAAAAGGTTCCAACTGTCAATTAACCGTTGCGGGTCCACTTCAAACCTTAAAGGTCCACATGAATATTCAAAAAACTACTCACCATTTTCTTTCTATTCATTCAATACAAGTATGTAGACAAAAGAATATTGAGTCATTTATTTTGGGCCACCTTTTTAAACTAAAGGCATCGTCGCAATTCTGTGCTTTACTTTTTGCTACGTTTGTGTTAGAGATGGGCATCGCTAGCATGATTATGACTTATTTGGTTTTCACATACGTGGTCGAGCCGTATTTAAATGACAAGTGCAATTTTTATGATTTTTTGATAAAGCGTTTCTGATAGACGAAAACTTTGGATGGATGACCACGACACCTCATTTTTACTAGGAAGTCATGTTGTATACCTATTCGAAAACGCCTTATATCTAACGCCTCTAATGTAAAATTATAAGTTACTAAAACTCCTTGAGGTAGATAGAAGAAAAGTGCTAAAAGCCATTGGGGTTCGATAAGGACCAGGACTATATATACATACCCTCCGGCGTATAAGCACAATTTTTCGCAACGCATTATACGAGATGATACACCCAGAAAAGAGGGATGCAAGTAAAAAGTATGAAAAGATTTCTCGAATTTAATGTTCATTAAATATGTCGTGTTTACAGTGGAGCGGAATAACACAATGGAGGCTAAATAAATGAGTAGACTTAACAAAAATTATTATACGGAATCGTAGTGAAAAACTTTAAATGCTCCCTGTGTTTTGGTAGTGGTAGCTTGTACTGAAAACGAAGATCTTCTTAGTTTAAAGGAAGAAAGAGATAATGATGATGATTTTGATGTCGGATTTGGCTGTTGCTGTTGCGGATACTGTTATGGAAGACTTGTATCTACTAATAAGGATTCGAAACAAAAAATGTCACGACGACTATTTGCAAGAGCGCCTCAGCAAAAACTAAGCAGCCTTCTAATTACAAGCAGACAGCCATAAATATTTTTGTTTTTGTTTACAACTGCGTATAAAAATACTCTTTAAGGCTGGAACATATCGTTACTATTTGATGCTAGTAATAAGTTCTGGTGCTTTCAGCATAATCACATCTATATAAAAATTTGTTTACCAGGGAATACTTAATGCTAACAAGATAATGCCATGGAATTAGACGAAAAATATTCTAAATGGCAAAAACCCAAAGCGGAAAACAACTGCTAAATTTACGAACGACATATGTTAAAAAATATCGTTGTCTATACATGTGTAAAGTAGAGGCTAAAGCCATTTAAGAAGCTTTATACAACATCTTTCCGTATGTTCCTTGACTTGATGGCCATTCACACACGAGCCTTTAGGCACCATAAATAAATAAAACCTTCTAAGCAAAGTTTGTTGCTAAATATTTTGCGATAAGGCATTTAACAAGCAGAAGCACAAACTGTATAATGACGAAAAAACTAAATAACATCCATAATGGTAGCTACCAAATTATAACCACAATCAGTAGAGACCAAATAGTACGTGCAACTTGGAAACATGAAGCAGCAGCAGCAATAGAATTTGTGTAGAAGAACCAAATATGGTGGGAAACAAATCTAAACACATGTCTATCCAAAACCTTTAAAATTTTATGCGAAGCTTTTCTTCTGTACGAGGTTTAGATTTGGCAAACAAACCAAACAAATATTTATAAAAAAAAAACTTTTGCCATTTACGCCATGTGTCTGATCTTGAAACTTGTATATGTTCCATTGTAAGTGTTCTACTTGTTTTATGAAAAGGGTCAATAAAATACTTCTAACAAACATTTAAAATAGTAAGCTGGTGGTATGCACAAACTGAAGGAAAGACCAAAAGTTTTTAATTTGAAAGACGATTTATTATTATTATTATTATTTCAAGATCCTGGTCACTTAAGTGCAAACGCGCATAGTTGGCATCACTGAAAAGTAAAACAGAAAAAAAGTTTTTTTTGTTAACAATGTTGACTTCCATACTCGACGCTAACTAACATAAATATGATGTCATCACTTTTTATTCTTGTTTGTCGTTTTTGTTACATTAATTTTTATTTTATGTGTGCGAATATATTTGTGTGTAGTGTACTCGAACTAAACACAAGTCTTTAGATCTGATCATTTGTGTGTGTGTATGTTCGTTAGTGAGTGAACAAATACCACGCACCAAATTTGCTGCACAAATATACTCACTTGTGCGCGAATAGCTGAAGACCAGGCATTAAGGGCTCAACGTCAAGTTAATGACCTTTGTGGCAAAAAGTACAGACAGGAACGGCAACATCAGTTGAATGTTTTTCTCTTTTCGTAGGAAATCAAGCAGAGTCATGCTCCTAAAAATAAACACAATTTTACCGAAATGAGGAAAACATTTTTGAAGATGTTGTTTGCGTAAGTTGTGTGGCAAGTTCCTAAAAACGTCTAGACAATATCATAAAGTATTAAGTTTTTCTCTACAACAAATTTTATTGTGTGTATTTTCCAAAAATTTATCACACAATCCCAAAACTGTGCGCCACTTGAATGAAGTTGGGCACAAAAAACAGATGACTTTTGCGTTCCCATTATGAGCTCGCTAATTTTAACAGCATTCGGTCGTGAATTACGATTTTTTAACTTGAAAAGTTTGCCAAGAAATAATTTCGACGGTACTGTTTTTGGCGGTGGTTTTGTTTCATTTGCATTTCATACAAAATATATTTTTAAATTATTTTACAAATTTTGAAATAAGATAATTATCTTAGAATCCTTGCTAAGAGAGCAGAGAGTCTTAGTGATTTTTTTTTTCATTTCGTATACACACTTACACTAAGTCGAATTTGTAAAGAAATTTTTAGAATGATATTTGATGTTTCAAATTTAATTCCTTTCTTAGTTCTTTTCGTCATCGAGGCTTCACTTCATCTCGAGCAGTTAAAATTTTGCTGAAAAAAAATCACTTACACTCGCCATGTTAATGAATTGGCTTCAGCTAAATTAGCAAGTAGGTAGACGTAAGAAATAGAAATATTTAAATAGGGCGGTTTTAAATTAACTAAAGCTGGCCACACGTGTTATGCAGTTGGGATTACTCGATTTTACTTGATTAGTTATCATTATTACCAAGGAGAAAGAGTAGTATGTGTATTAAAATAATCGTCTTAAACACGACAAGCTGCTAGTTTAAATATGGTTGTAACAAGTGTAATCAGTGAATATTTAGGTGTTATTGAGATACACTTTTGCCAAATTGAGATATCAAAGATTATCTCATGGGAAGTAAAATTATCCGGTTTGATTTTTTTTCAGAAAAATCCTCGAAGACGAAAAGTATATTACGAGGCTGAAGGCAAAAAACTAAACTGGCAACGCTGTTCGTAACCTTAAGCAACACACCAAATCTAAATCGAAGTATATATGTGTGTATGTGTGTATTTCTTGAGGAAATGTGCTGCATCCGTTCAACCAAAATATTTAATAGAAATTGCAATTGTAAAACACAAGTCAATACACACACTTACTCGTTCATCTAAAAGAACTGCAGTGTGTGGAGTTCAGCTAAAGAGAAACACTGTGCTCAAAATAGTAAAATACACAAGCATAAAGTTGGTTCTGCAGTGAAGTACAATCTCAGAAATATCGCCGCAACAGTATAAAATGCCACAAAAATTTTTATATTTCTTTTCAAAATAACCAAGGGAAATTCCTCACTTTTACATAATTTTGTATTAATTTTCCGGGATTGCTTATTATCGGTATAGAATACTCCTAGACACTGCCAACAACAGAAAATACCCCTTCATTCCAACTACAAACAGAGAAATTACCCTGCGAAGTATTGTGCGATATCAATCACAAATATACTCGTTTAATAACTTAACGAAGAACTTTTACCTACACAGCATCAAATTTCTAAGTGTAATTAGTACATATTTTATTAACAATATAACAGTCCACATTTCGATAACTAATTGGAGTTGAATTGCCAATATGGACATGAAGCATCGGCAAATATATGTATAAAACGTAATTGTGTGTTTCTACTTCTTTTTCAAATAATAATGGCGGCTTAATGCTTCTTTTGAAACTTGTCTTTGGAAGCTATTTAGTCTGTCGGACAAAGCACTGAGTTCTGCTATAAGGCGTACTTAAAAACAGAAGAATCTGTCAAATACGAATCTAAGAAAAAACAAGAAGGAGATGAATTTTTCAGTGTTTTACATAGGCAATATAAAGAAATCTAAGAGTGCCATGTTAGTTTGGCATCAGCGACAATAATTCTTAAAAATCTAGTTGACAGAAACGAGAACAGAGTACCTAAGGTAGGACAAGTTTACCAGAGTTTCGTGTTTCAATTTAAATTTTTATTATATTTTTTTACTCACATAAAATAAGGGGGTAACTTTTGAAAGTTTCACTTAAGACAATCTAGACCAAATAACTACGGCCCGGAAAAAGGCAGTCGTTTCAGTTGTTGTACCAGGTTCTCTCGCTGGCGGAAATAGAACAAGAAATTGCCAGACTATTACAGTAGGAGGCGTTCATAAAAAAAGATGAACATTAAAAACTTTGTTGACATATACGAAATATTCTTGAATTTGTACAGATTTATTTTCGTCGTTGTAATTAATGTTCAATTACTTGTTACATTTTTTAAATTATTTTCTTTCAATGCGAGCCTGTGGTTGTTTTATATCTTCATGGAAGAAGGTTACCCTCCTAACATTGATGCAATGTTGCGATTTGTAGTTTTTTTAATATTTAAATATAAAAAAAGACAAGCATTTTACTAGATTTATGTTGTCATCATGATTTATTTATGATGCATAAAAATTTTTGTTTTAAGATCCATCCCTCTTACGAATATTTTATGAATTTTTATTTTTATCATATTTAATTTAATGTTTCTTTCATGCTTCTGATAGGAATGCTAAAACGTAAAAATATATTTCAATACAAAATGAGAATAACCTAATCTAGCTTAAAACGTCAACAAAAACCACGTTAACAGTTAAACACACATTGCCACAATTGAAAGACCGTTGGAATGTGTGATAATTAATTTTTTTTAATATCGTGAGTTGCCCTTATTTGATTAAGAGTTTATTAATTTGTGTTTACTGAAAATTATTGTAGCTCCTGTTTATTTAGACAACAGATGTTAAACATTTGCATGTCTCACGTAACAAAAAATTCACTTTTCTCGCCACTAAATGTTCGTATTATTTCATTTGTAAAAATGTAAAATTTTTAAATGAAGGGAAAATGTCACATGAACAAATCTTACAAGCAACGATGGTTGTGTAATGCTTTTAAAATTATTTAATCATACAAAAATAAATAAAAGTCATTAACAAATATAAAATAGTATAAAATCATATCAACACGATACAAAATTAGTGACAATTACAAATAAAAATACTGATAAATTTAAATATTACGTGTCTAAAGTCAAAGAAACTTAAAGCAAACTTCTGCTTTACTGTAAATTTACAAATTTAGAAAATATTATTTCTATCCGATATGTTGTTCATAACTACATCATAACCGAAGATCGTTTCCCTAGTCAGAAAAAATTGTTATTAAATATGAAAATAGTCGTTTTTTGCAATACACCAAAACACGAACGCCCCCCTGTTGTACCTTTTGCAGGCAAGTCTGGTAAAAAGCAAGATATCGACAGCAGAATTAAACAAAATGAACGAATGTTTTAGAAATCCAATACATAAGTCGTAGAACCGTTGTGAGCCGAATATCGTTTTAACACAAAGATACTGAATATATGGACCCACGTCAGACAGTTTAGCAGGCGGCCTGTAAATATAAGGCCTAATGGTATTTTGCCAAAATCCATTTTAAATATAAAAAAATTTTTTATTTTTTTTTTTCGAACTACAAATATTATTAATTATTAAATAATTTTAATTTTTAGGCATGAGTTTCGTTTTTCTTTCTATTCAGAAATAGAATTATTTATTTTATATGGACAACCTTTGAAAACAGTAAAAGTTTTTTAATTTTATTAGACATCTAGCTGAATGAAATGCATTTTCTATGCCGCTACAAAAAAAAAAAAATTGAGAAATAACTCATTCTCGTATTCCATTTGTCTTAAATGTTGGTATAAATAGAAGTGATTTAGACACACAATTTGTAGATAAGACACGAAGAATGTTGATAACGTGTGTGGCGGCATAGAAAATGCATTCCATTCAGCTAGATGTCTAATAAAATTAAAAAACTTTTACTGTTTTCAAAGGATGTCCATATTAAAAAGATTAGAAAGAAAAACGAACTCATGCCTAAAAATTTAAATTATTTAATAATTAAAAAAAAATTTCCAAATAATTATTCCTCTCTCAAATATAAATTTATTTTATCAGACCTTTTTTTTTCGCATATTTTTTCTTATTAAAAAACTTACTTTTTATTAACTTTTGAAAAGATCAGAGCGGGGGATGCAATATTCTATCCCTATTCCAAA
The DNA here is from genome assembly GCA_963932375.1 of Phania funesta. NCBI lineage: Eukaryota > Metazoa > Arthropoda > Insecta > Diptera > Tachinidae > Phania > Phania funesta. The sequence continues at coordinate 32,949,761 of OZ010655.1, read as the reverse complement.
TTAATAAAAACATATTCTTTGGTGCTTAAAAAGCAGTATTTTCAAATATATATTTTCAGGCACATTTATAAAAGGCCTGTTTTGTAAAGGTTTTCCGCCAGAGGTTAACCTGTCATACGGTTGTCAGATCTGCAACTAAGTTGTTCGATTGGCGAGTGAAATTGTGAAAATGTAATGCAAAAGTCGTGATTTGGTGGACAGTGTTGCTGTAGAGCCTCGGATTGTGGTACAGGACATTGACTTTCAATTATTTGGGGTCACAATTCAATGAGATATTTACTGAGAGCATGTTTTTCAAACAGCATGGCGCCACATACTGTAGTTTATACGAATAAATTACAAGTGTGGACGAATTGGAAGCCTACATTGTACTGACCTTAGCCGAGATATGACCCTATGTACTTTAAGAAGTCGTTCTTTTATAATCCTTTACAGCTAAACGAGCATACAAATAACTTTTAGCCTACTAAACTATCTTTTTTAATAAATCTGAGATCTACTAAATCGCCCGGCTATTCCAAAATAATTTTTCCTTATTTTAATACAGATTTTAAGTGATGTAACAACCATGGATTGCAGCTTTGTCTTGCTGGAACATACTTTTCACTAAAAGTGGCCCTGAAGTGGGAAATATGACAGTTAAAGGTTCTAAAAATCCCTTAAGCCAACGTCGTTCTTGAGCTAAATGCATCATAAAATATCGAACCCACCAACTTACAACTAAATAGTTCTCGGCAATAGATTCTTCACCGTGTGAACCATCTCGACAATATTTGTTTCAAAATAAGTTTGTCGAAATTTCATGTTTCATTTTATGCCACGCGTTCATACAGACAGCTTTCTTTAGGTCTGATTTACCAGAGTAAAATAACATTTTTTTATAATAATTTTATAATCCTTAAGATGATTTTAAGAATTTCATTTAAAAACCCGAAAAGAAATCATTATCACTCATGCACCATTAAATTTAATTTTCCAAGAATAAAAGTACTCTGTGTTTACTTGAAGCTTTAACATTAAATAATTGATCCCTCAAAACCAGAACATTCATTCGATTGGGTAGTACTCACTACCAAACTACGGAACCAATATTGCAAAATTATATACAAATTAATGAAGTTATTGTAAATTTTAAATCCCTCAAACTTAAAGTTTAAAAAAATGTTCATGTTCATATTTAACACTCTGTTAAAAGTCAGTTCAGTTTAATATCACTGCAAATAAATTAAATAAAAATTGTTTCTATATTTCTGAAAGAATGTAGTATACTCGTATGTAAATGTTGAAACCTGACATGTAAACGTTAAATTTTTTTTGAACTTTAATCAGTCCACAAACAAATGATCTGAAGGGGGGAGAGAAGGAAAGGAACAGGAAAACAAAGTAAAAATAAATATGAAAAAATTCTATGTCTACAATTGAAAAATGTGCTTAGAATGTCTGACATGACATACAGGCAGCACGTTATAGACCGGATTGTACAACAGACGTACACAAGTAAACAAAGTCGCCCAAATGAATGGGCAAACAGACATTACACTGAACAAATATAAAAGGATCATTTAGTGAAAGGCATTGCTGCAACTGTTATTCGCACGCTTCATATTGAATACAATCCTGCTACAATATAATCTATACACTGCAGCTAAACAAATACGCTCTAGCATATGGGAATAAAAAACACAGAAATAATTTAATGAAAAATAATTATTGCGAGTATTTCACATAAATGAGGCATGTTGGGAAATTCTGCTAAATGTGACAGTTCGTGTTGTGTTTTAGGAATAAGATTTAATATTGAATTTGCCTTTGTTTGGTGTGTGTTGTTGTCCCATTGTGATTACTATAGGTATTATACTCCAGAGGGAGAATTAATTTTTTTTAATCGCCAATATCATGAGGGAGACCAGTAACGACAAATCTCTCTAGAGATCTGGGGTCTTGCAAGACTATTACGTCTCTGCACAATTTTATAATTCAACTTCTATCCAATCGCTTCAGCGAACCGTTTTTGGCATGGGCGGGCAGTAATCGATGTTACTACAAATGTATAACTCTATGTCAATTAATACTACTGGAAGGCAAGTTGGCGTTTTCAATCATCATTTTAAAACTATGTAGATGGATTTGCTTGGTACAAGTCACACGACCCTAAGAAGCCACGCTTACATAATGGCTTTCGTTTTCTAGAATTCTAATTATGTAAACTATTAGTTAATGGCAGGGATTCATGGAATAGTATAGAGATCTTCTACTCCTACTACTACTACTGCTACTACTACTATATACCCTTAGTCAATATCTAATTGGCATTTAAGGTGCCAAATATACAAAAAGTCTGAATATTCTCCGAAATTTTTAAAACATATATGAGTTTTAATCCTGCGTTATTAATGGGCTGGTGACTAACAAAGAAATATGAGTTCTTTGGTACTAGAAATGGAAAGAGTACCTTTTCGGTTCGATTTTAAACTGGCCTTTATTCTAGAAGAGGACTGAATTATTTATATAACTTGTATACGAATGAATGCAAATGGTACGACTCTCGTTACTCATATAATTAATTTAGTGGCACTTCGAGTGTTTGCGCATTTTATTGTTAGAGGGTGACCAGATTAGAAAGACAGGGAACAAATTTAAATAAAGCGACAGCAATAGAATATTTTTTAAATATTTTCCACACATTCGGCAGGCAAACATGACTTACTGAATATTATGATATCTGTTTGTGATTAATAACTTAACAGCTTTCGAAACACAACAATTGGGAAAGTGTCACTACAATCTGGTTACCCTATAGTATGAAGTTTACCCACGTATAAAAGCAGCAGTAACAGCAATCACCACAACAAAGACATAAAATTATGAAAAGAAGGCTGGAATGCATCAGTACACGTACTTTATTTATATCCTTCACTTTTTTTTATATAATAAAAATGCGACTAAATAAAAAATATTATGTAAATGAAATGTTGTTTGTATAGTAGATTTATATAAAACCTTAACAAGATCAGTGAACACATTTCACGTGCCATTTGCAGCAGTTAAATACAAAAGTTTACACACCCTTAAATTCAAATGCATCATTTGTACACTTGTATTTGTTTAAAACTTTCAACTAATGCCACACTTACAAAGGAATATCACACCCAAGGAATACGAGCAGTGGCATTAAATAAAGGCAAATGCAGTCACGCAAATAGAAACGGAACTAAAAACATTATCCCAGCACACACACGAGCTGACAGTTATGATTTTACGATATGTGGATTATTGCTTTTTGATCGAACATTCTCATATCTCACATTTCGTTTTTCTAAGTATAAAGTAGCAATTCAGTCGGAAAATTTTAAAATTTGTTACTTCCTTTTAAACTTCTTACTTCACAAGCTTAAGCTAGATGCGTGCCTTGAAAAGGTAATAAATGGGATTTTAATATTTTTTACCGAAATGAAACACGTATTAAGTTTTTACCTATTTTTGCACCTCTTAGGCACGGGCTATTTTTGGGAATTGAAAAGAATTATCGGAATTTTTGTTACGTTTATTTTTTTTATCCTTTCAGGGGGGTGGGGGTTGTATCTTATTTTGCCACCCCCTGAATTAGCGTCGGGATTCTTTTTAAAGTTTTAGGTTTTTTTTTACGATTTAAGAATTTTTTCCAATTTCGGCGATTTTGCTTCTTTGATTATTTTGGGACTTTAGTGCCATTTTGCAAACCTGATTATTGACATCCTTATTTTTATCGAGCAATTACTCCACTCTCACGCTTTCTACGTTTTGTGTTAACTTTATTTTCATTTTAAAGGTTTTAATTTTTTGGTTATTTTATTTTCGGCTTGTTTTCGATCATTTCACCTAGCTTAGGGCTTTTTAAAGCGATTATAAGCACAAAATATTGTATAGATGTAATTTGCAGTTATTAGTTCGCTGGGTTGTTGCAAGTTTCTCCAACAAACTGCTGTGTTGTGAGGAATTGGCTTTGTTCTCCTGCTTATTTGCCTAATTGTTTGTTTGTTTACACAAAATTTGTGTCTTGCAGATACTCGGCCATTTAGTTCTTAGTCAAAGAAGTTGTTCTGTCCCCACGGTGTCTTAGGTTCACCTCTTCATATTCATATGAGGATTAAATTTAGCCATGCAGTTTGCAATTTGTGTAAACTTCACTCTATTTGTTTAAACAGTTAAGTGCATGGTAAAGCGAGAAGGCATATAAGTTTTGTGTGCTAAATAATTTAAAATTCTTTGCAGGTTTAATAATACAATATGGCAAAAATGCGAGAGAAATAAATACACATGTTTAGAAGCGATGAAATGTAGATAGTGTGTGTATGTGTGTTATTACACTTTATAAGCCATTAAATAAATACTCGGGTATTTTTAAACATTTTATTGTTCATTTTTGTTTTGTTTATCGCATGAGTTTAAAGTAAGGTATTGTTTACGGTATAGCGCTCAGATTCTAACAATAATGAAATACTTGCGCAATAGGCTTCTTTATACACGTACGGGATCACTACAATCATACCATGTTCTCTACAACAATATATTGTTGTGGTAAACATATAATGGTTATTTAAACACTTTTTAAACAATACTTTAGTTGCAATAAACAAGCTATTCTCTACATTAAACATTAACTGATTTCCATAAAATATTAACTACAAAGTATCAAAACTGTACACAAATAACATAATAACTCTAACCATAACGTGCTAGGGCTTAAGTGGTTAGCGCATTGACTATTCGCTGACTTTAGTCGCCTGTGTTCGTACCTCATTCGCTGCCAAAACGTAACGTAAAGTGTTTGCTTTTCTATAGTTCTAAGAGGAGCATATTATTTTTATCTACAATAATTTAAGTTTACAATCATAATATGTTGCTCTTATATTTTTTTTAACTTAACTTTTTATTTTATCGAATTTTAGAAAATAACATAAATCATCTGTCACTGTTCTCTAGTTGAGTTCTCACAGTGGTTCGCATTTTCAAGTTATCAATAAAACTGAGTAAAAATATTGCAGAAAATTAATTATAACTTTTGTAAAATTTCATGTTTTATGAATGAGGCAGTTATTGTGCAAATAAGACCATGATAAATGCAATTTTCTCAATTACGCGCTCTGTGAAATCATTGGAGTCCTGAAATAATTTTTTTTTCTTTCTTTAAATTTTACATCCATTTAAACGAGAACTATGTAATTCTTTTTTACTAATTGTTTTTTTTTTTTGCATTCTCTAATATTTTTTACAGAACGTACGAAATTTTACAGAACGTTTACAATTCCGCTCAGGATAGAATTCATTAACAAATCGCCACAATTTTCTTTTCTCTACATTCGAAAATAATAAACGCAAAAATCAACAATAGCAACTAATGTGTTTAATTGAATGTAAGTAAAATGTTTTTTATTTCAATTTATGTTTTCTAAATTTTATTTGTTTCTTTTGCTGAAAAAAAAACTTAAAGCCAAAGCAGTAGCAGTTGTATGTTGTGTATGTGCGCGTCGCAGTAAGCGAACAATTAAAGAATTTGTGCAATTTATTTTGTTCCGTCAAGAGTTATGCTCATTACCGTTTATTCTACGGAAATTACTTTTTTAAGGAAAAAGTATCCAAATACTTATCGATTTTTTTACAATATATGTACCGACCGTAGATAAAATTGTGTGCCGAGAGTTTCAATTCGTCATTCCGGTTTTGTGGGATATTATAACACTAGCTAGGAATGACTATGAACGAAAAATGACACTGAAATTGGCACATAGTTGAAATCGGTTTGTCTCCAAACCAAACTTGACAAGAGACGACGGAAATTCGTTCCAAAAATCTACACGAAATTAACCCTAAACACATTTTAAGCTTTGACTTCTTTTTGGCGCTCACGTTTTATTTTAGACTTTTGCCTTTTTGATGACTTATGGTAGAATGTTATGACAAATATTTTTTAGCAAATTTTTTCGTCCTGTAGATGGCTGTTTAAGAAGAGTTTTTTGCCATTTTTTCAAGAAGGTGACAAAAAATACCTTCGCAGCGAAGTGTAAGAGGGTAAAAATCTTCCTCATAATGTTTTACATAAAAGTGCTAAAAATACCTTCTACCAAAAATGTAAGGATTTCCAGATTGCCTATGCCGATTCACTAAAACATTGTACAAAAGGATGGAGCTTTAGCCACTCTGCCCCTAACTTTTTTTGGGCCTCGTCTGCTGGAATCAGTTTTCAAAACCTTGTTATTTTTTTGTGTTGCACAGGGTTATTTGGTCCTTCAGGATAATATTTTACATGAAAAAAGAATCTTCAACACAAACGAAATTATAGTTTTTATAAAAAAGTCTTTGAAACTATCTGATGATTCGTAGTTGACAAGTTTTTTGTTCGGGAAAATTTAAAACATTGTATACCGTTGTTTGAATTTAGACATCTTCAGCAAGGATTGAATATTTGTTGGTTTCTCGTTGGGAGATCCCATGACCGTACTTTTTGAGTTCCAAGTAACTCTATCAACTTCCAGATTTTCAGCTAGAGAAGGGAGCAAATCTTATATTTTTATTTTGTATTTTGTACCTTTACACAAAATACGAAGTGCAATGAAATAAAACTTTAAACAATTTTTGATAAATGAGTGTTTTTATGTGTTACTCTTTAGTATTTACCTTTTCCTTCAAACAGACTGGCAGAAATATATACTTATTCCCCTAAATATTTCTCAAACTTAAGTTTGAACTTAAGAATAAATCCGAAAACATTCCAACTGAAGCTTTCCGGTATGAGTACAAGATTATGTACTTCAGAACGCCACATTACAAAAATGTCAAGTACTTGTAAATGTGGATATTTAATGTGTAAAACATTCACATTCTTTAACTTTAAAAACTTAATTTTTGTATTTGGACGAAAACCTCGTAGAATTTAAAAATATAAATAAAAGAGAAATAAACTGTGATGAAAACTGGGGAATTTTTTGCTGGAAAATTTTGTGCTCTATGCTTTCCAGTGACTGAGGATTTGTGTGGATATACATATACACAAAAAATAAAAATAAATCTTAGAAATGGGGTGCTCCTTCATATTAAAAATTATTTTTGAATAAACTCCGAATGATAAGGAAAAGAGTTAATTCTCTAAAGGATATTCTCCGTTTTTCTTTTAAAACTAAAAATTTATTACGACTGCAAAACAATAAGAAAATAATAAAGTAGGTGTACAAATGTGCTTTCCAGTTGTTTCGAAACTTCAATGCCTTAAAAGCACTTAAGATATTGTGCATCAGCGGCGAGATCCTCGTATTCTTTTTGCGACCGAAAGTGCTGGTCAGCCAGTCCATGTAAAGGTTATAGGAAGTAGCGATTTCTCGACAACTTTCGTAGATTAGCTTGCACCACTGGTCTGCTGGAGACCTACTTTATCATGTGTTTTGTCATATTGTGCTATTCGATTGTCAATGCCCGGGTAATAAGTGTTCATTCATTGTTAGTAGCACATATTGCACTATTTTGAGCTTTTTCAGCAAAAAAAAAAAAATTCCAGGACATTTCTACGACTTTCACGCAGAAATTCCACCTGTTTTGCACTACAAACTCTTCTGAAGCAAATGGCTCTCAGCAATATATAGTTATTAGTCTCGCATCTCATGCATATTCCTCCCAATTAGGACAGGAGTGTTACCAAATAATCTTTCCAACTCGTTATTTTCCAAAACCTTCAGAGTGTGTGTAGCGTTGAAACACTTAAAGGAATTTACTTTCACATAAACCAAGATCATCATAAATGTTAAAATCAGTCGATGAACTACACGCTTAGATAATATATGTATGTAGTGCTCGAACATAATAAGTTAGATAGACAACTAAAACTTTTAAAACGATAATAAGATTTTGGCGAACATGTTGTTTTCGGCGGCGTCTGTCCAATACATTTTATTATTTAGTCGCTGATTTCAACTCACCAAGGCTGGTTGCACAATTAAGTAGCGCAGAAAAATGACCATATGGCCCCAATTTTGGCATAAAAATTATATGCTGCATCGAATGGAACATTCTCTACAAATGACTCCATTGTCGCATGAACGATTTGAGGTTACGTTTGTCTCTGGTAGACCACTAAATTTGTGCCTCAATCGACCGATGCCTTAAAAGTCAATATAAACCTGGACATCGCTCATATTTAGCTGGATGCATGCGGCGAAGTTATTAAAAAATATACCTCTCGGATCCGTCACATCGCGCGAAGCTGCAGTCTATAATTGAACTTTCAAATAGAAAATTTCAAAATATCTCACAATTTGCTTCATTTATTCCATTTTAACATCCACTCGCGCTGATTGGTAAATCCTTTACATAAATTACAACCAAGATATTCGTATTAATTCGAATTTTGTTTTAGCGATTTTATACCTTCAAATTCATGGAAATTTCCTGTGGATGTGAGTTTATTTATAAATGAATTTTATGGAGTAGAATATTTTTGGTTTTAGATCCATATGTGCGTTAGTTGCACTTTTGTTGTTTTTCTTGTTCAGTACACGAGTAACATTCTGAAATCCCTGGAATGTGATTAGAAGGTATGTAATGGAAATAAATTTAGAAAACTAAGATTAGTTTTATTAAATAATGTGCATTAGTTTCTCATAATTTGTTTGCCTTAATTCCGTTGTTTTTATATATATTGTTACGTTTATTACCACAATAAACGTTATTTTGAAGAGTTCGTTTAATTGTAAAAATTAAAATACACACTCTTTTATGATTTTATCAGTACACAGTTTTATTCGGTACTTAGCACTCTTATATACAACTCTTTAGTACTAATTGACACTGTACACTTAACACTTCTTTTGTACACGCAGATGTTCACTCTATGAAATCTCAAAGTCAACTATCTCTTCTGCGGTGGACGGCGCCTTTATATACAGATCACGGCCGCTTCTTGAAATGTCCCGAACATACGCGAAATTGCGCATCAGTTATTTCAGTTGCTGGCTTAGTAGTCTTGTATATCTGTTTGTGTGTGTGTCTATCTTTGTTTACTTTTGCTTGCTGTAGAAATTGTTTTTTTCTACGTTGAATCGCGGTTCTTGTTACGCAATTTGTTTTTGCTTAATGTTTATGACATTGTGTATTTGTACATTTGTACAATATGTCGGTTCACACATCTTTGACTATTACTTTGTAACAATATATGTAATAATTTTATTTTGTTTACGAACTATTGCGTACCAAGTAATAGATCGATTTCGTAATATAATAACCTAATCAAACACATAAAGAGAAAATTATACCCGGAGTTAGGGAGCTAGAAAAAGAAGGCCATTTCAAGCTGATAGTTTTTAGTTTTTTTGCTAATGGGTCTTGAACTATAACTTTTAGCAAAAATTGCTTCATATAAAAATTAAAGGTGATAAAATTTCCAACAAAAATGTTCTTGATACTTTTTTGCGTAAGATGAACCATTTTCGAGTTATAATAGAAATAAAGCAATTTAATTTCATTTGTTTTTTCTTGGCTTTATGCTAATATGTTTCTTTGATGTCTTTATATTTAAACCTTGTGTTAGTTTGAACAAATTTGAACACGTAAATGCCCGAAGAACTGCCAGGCAAAACAAAAAAATAATAAGTTGCGCTTGTATTTTTTATTAATTTTAAATTAATGATAAATAGTTCAGTACTATTAAGCTATTTTCACTACTTTTTCATTCAGAAAATAGCGCATTTATAATACTCGTACATTCTGTTTTTTTTGTTCCTTGTTTTGAAATTTCGGGCTGCTTTTTTTACATAATGCTTTAACTACTTGGATGACTGCGGCTACTCAACTACACGATTATAAATTCCGTTGTCTGCAATCGTCACCGTGTAGTCACCTACTTATTTATTATGAAAAAGATGACAACATCGTGAGCAAGTGATATAAAAGTGTGACATTTCAATATATATTAAAGTTAATAATTGTGTTGCCAAATATTGACTGAGAAATACTTAATCAATTTTGTAACAGTCATTGCTAAAAAGGCGTGTATTACAGCTTGAGATTATAAACTGCATGAAGAATATTTTTTAAGGCAACTCGTATGAACGTAGATAATTTAGATTAATTGTTGACACTGTTAAGGGAAAAAATTAAACGAAATGCTAAGACTCGCTTGCCTGCAGCTATAATAAAAAAATCCTACGAATTATCAGTATTTTAGTTTTTCAATAAATAATATTATGTTTCATAAAAAGTACCAAGATGTTGAAAAAGTACTCTTTTTTTTGTTGTTTGTCAGCACCATTTCAAATTTACTCAACTCTTATTCATAAAATTTGTATGCTTTAAATTAACTCCATATGAACAAACTGTTTTATTATCAATTAACCTCGTTTAATCTTTGTATTGTTTTTGTGCAGGAATCTCTAAAATGAAAACTTAAATATTTAAGTGTTCCTATTTATTTCTGATGTATTGGCTGACTCATTTATCGGCTGGTATAACAACACAAATTTTAATTTTACATTACTTTTGACGAATTAACGAACATTAATTAAGGTCTAAAAATGTTTGAGGGAAGTCACTCAAATTTATGTTTATTTAAAACGAATTTTTGTTTATATCTAAAAAATTAAAAAATAAAACACAAATCAACTTAATGTTTCGCCTCGTAAACCAAAATCAAGAAGCCCCGATAATAAGAAACAATAGGTCATATAAGGATAAAACCTAATTGTTTTTCTAAATAAGGAATATGAGAATAACAGAGTGCGAAAATTATAGTAATAAAATGCGCAATGGCTAGAGATTTTATTCAGGTATTATTTAGCTTCCCTGCCAAGTATCCTGTTGTAAAGCATTTGGCATTGTACCTGGCGAAGAAGCAAACAAAACTTAACTGGATTTTGGTAGGAACAATAAAATTCTGAAATAGGTTTTAGCAGTTCCCCTTTTCTATGCGAAGGTGTTGGTAAATAATTAGGTGAAGCTCCCATGCAAGTATTATTGCAGTAACTAAGATTAGATTAGGTTGCACAGATTGCCACTACCATCCCTTTGTGTTACGTAGGTTCGGGCGCTAAATGGCGTTCTCAACAATGAGTATGTGAGTTCTGCAGTCATAACTAATTCTTCTGAATTTCGCTCCAACTAGCTCCGGTTTCATATCTTCCTAGTTCGTTCCGCCACGTTTGTGTGTAGTGGAGAAAATTAAAACAACTGAACTTAATTAGGCCAAAGATATATGACAACTAATAAAATTTTTAAAGAAAAGTTCAATTTTTTTACAAAACCCCAAAGAAAGAACATTGAGGTGAAAGTGTTTTAGCAATCGCTAAAATGACCTATTATGAAAACTAGTAAACTTCTATCTTTTCTATGGTTTTCTTGGAAACATTCAATTTGTAATTTTTTCAGATTTTGTTAATATTGTTATATTAAATATATTCAATTATTCGAGTTATTACTTTTGGTCATTAATCGTTATAACAGTCGACGACATATAGAAGTTTAGAAGATTTACAAAATAATGAACATTTTATGTCTTCTTATTCGCTTAAAGTAAAATTTAAAAAATTCACAACTCCAGTAAATACTCGATGGTTCTGAATTATCGATTTCCAAAATAATCGTATTCTTATTCTTTGGACATTATATGCCTCGTCCACAAATGTATCTTCTTTTACATTTTTGCTCTATTTGAAATGAAAACGATTTGGAGTTGCAAAGCTTGTTTGTGCGTGTCAATGAAAGTTTTCAAACGCATATTTAAAAAGAAAAAAGTAACCCCAAGTCACTGGATAAAAGGACAATTTAGTTCTCATATTTAAATCTAAATAAAATTTGATTTTTTAATTTCAAAAAACTTGTGTAGTTAACTTAAGAATCCATAAAACTTTAACAAAATTGAAAACGAATAAAGTTAAATTCGTTGCTTTTATTCTTGTTTTTGTTAATATATTTTCGACAAGATATTTAAGTTATTTTTGCCGTCAATTGAGTGCCCTAACTATTCATTCTCTTCTTGTTGGTGTTGGTTTGGTCTCCATGTTAGTAAACAAAATTTACAAAACCCTCAACTGCCAATTTAGCTGTGAATGTGTGGGTATTCAAATTTTGTTTGAATGTATTTTAGATTCGAGACACGTTCAACAGTTTTTTATGTTGCCATTTTATCGTTTTCAATTCACGTGTTTCCAATTTATTTTCGTTGATATTTTGCATATAAATATATGTACATATTTATTTGTTTTCCGAATGTGAATGTATGTGCGCCTTAAAAATTGCTGAAGAGAATCCATTAAATCACCAGGAGGATCCAGTAAATTGCTGGCTTTTGTATGGTAATAAATTTAGATTGACATGTTGTCTAAGAAGTTGTAGGGCGTTTGTATTTGTTGACTTCAAGATTAATTTTTTGAGAAATTCTGGTAGTATTTAAGCATAATCTATGCTAATAACAACAATTTTCCAAAAGCTTCATCTGGGGCGTTTGTCGCCCTGATGTATAGAGAGCAGCATGTTAAAAAATTACTCTTGTGAAAACTGCTGACGATATTTATGTTGGGTTTATAATATTTCTTTTATTTGCTTCAATACATTCTACATCTACACGTAAGTTAATTCTTAATATGTAAAAAAGGTTTCAGTTTAACAGGATATTATTTTGCGATACGAAAGCTTGCTCTTTAATTTGCAGTTACAACATAGTGGGCGGTCGATTTTAAAGATCCCTTACGCTATGACGGTGACCAACCGCCTTAGTACACCAGCTCACCAGAAGACATAGAATGTTTTGCAAATATTCGTTAGAAGTTTACTAAACTTTTTTATAAAATACCTGTGCCCTCCTGGGTTCTACTCAAGATGGACGCAAAGATGTGTCTTAGGACGCAGAAAATGAAAAAAGGTACAATGGGCCTCTCACATTACTTTATTTGGAAATGAGTGAAGATATTGGATAAAAGTATAGTGGCAAATACAGCTCTGCACCTATATAAAAAAGAAAATAAAAAGTTCTCATTTGACGAAAAGAAAAGTTTGTTCCATTCCAATACAAATGAACACTTCCATTATTGCTGCTACTTGTTTTTATCTCAAGAAAGAAAAATTCTCGTAGTTTTTATTACAATAAATGAAGATTGAATTAGAATTAAAGAAATAACTTTAATAAAAGTTAAAAAAATTCGGCCAATTCCAGGACCAATCTCGTTTTAAAATTTCATTCAGAAATCTAAAGGCTCAATAGAAATCAAATCAAATGAATTCAAGTAACAAATAGTATTCAAGTAAATAAGTTTCGTGTACATTTTTTAACTTTTTCTAAAGAAAAAGCAAATAGTTGAGTGTCTCTTAAAATTTATAAAGTAATATCACGTTGCCTGAAAACAATGCTAAAACTAAGGCCGGCGCAAAACTTTTAAATTTTTCAAAAGAAAAAGCGTAAGAAATTTAAATTACTATTAGTAGCGTCGTACTAATTTAATATCCCTTTTTATTGGTACTTTCGGCTCCTTATATATATGTTAATCTCTTTTTCTTCCCCGACTTTGATGTGCTTATGTTTAGCTAACGAAAAATATAAAAAATGCTACTTTGAATCCAAACAATTTTCACTACTTCTGTTTTATTGTGTTTGGGGGAAATGAATATTGGAAAAACAACTGATGTTGGAGTTTGCAAGTCGATCGTGACTAGAGTACTTAATCGTAGACCTACAAATCATTTCCATTGTCCTGTTTTGCTAATAAGCCTGAAACTATAACTTATAGCAAAAATTGATTCATATAAAAGTTATATGTTTAAAATTTTCTACAAAACTGAAAAGTTTTAAAAATTGATACTATGGGTCCTTGGTACATATATTTAAAGAAACTAAAAAGGATGGGGCGAGTTTGGGGAGCGGCCATCTGGACATAGAATTTTTGGGTTTTTTTGCTAATTGGTCTGAAACAATAACTTTTAGCAAAAATTATAAAGACCAAACATTTTGTAATTATAAAGGAACAAATCAGAACATTAAATAAATTGCTTTATATAATAAAGACCAAACATTATGTAATTATAAAGGAACAAATCAGAACATTAAATAAATTGCTTTATATATAAATATAATAAAATGTAAAAAAACGATGGAAAATAGAAGCAAAACAATATCGTATAAGAAATTTTTACTTTGAACATATGGCAACACTTTTTAATGAAAATAATTTAAATATGGCAGGTTCCCCAAAGAGGACAACACAAGTGGAATAGTTTCCATTCTATGTAAACTCACCGTCGACAGTGGTTTTGGTGCCAATTAAAATTGGGCTGCCATTCTATTCCTTAATAGAATAGTTCGACAAATGGCGACAATTTTGAAATTAAGAATTTGTTGCAAACACAATAAGAAAGTGTTATAAAGGTAATCGCAGTTAATCGAGTTTACTTCATTTGTAGTCACGATTCCATCCGTCAGTAGTCATTTTATAGCCATGACAGTCAACCACAGAGTTTTACGGCATAAATATGCAGTGTAGAAACAACATAAAACAGACACTACATTAAATACAAGATAAAAAATCTTATCAGCAGCAGTAAAACACGTTAGGCCGGCAAAAAACTCTGATGGTGGCTTTATTGCGAACAAACAATTTTACAGGCTTCACAAAATAAAAATGGATATGAAACGAAAATAAATAAAAAGCTTAGAACAGATTGGCAAAAACTATTTACTGAAAAAAAGCCCCTGAATAAGAAAACTGTAGGAAATCAAATGAAGCAAATTCAACACCAAGATCAATAATAATGCCAACAACAGCAATACAACAAGCAACTACAATACACAACAGCAGTAAAGTAAGTGATGATAATTTTATATTCATTCTGTCTTTCACTTGGAGATTTTACACTTTCGTTTGGTAAAAAAGGCAAAAATTAATGACAGCATCAGGCTCAACAGAATAAAAGTAGCAAAAGTCTAAAAGAATAACGCTCATCACATATACACTTCTGCCTTTTTAAACAAGCAGGTTTTAGCTCAGGGAAAGAAGGCATATTGAGTTATTATATTTTAATTGATGTGCTTTTGGTGTACTTTATTCATCCTTTTTTTAAGGTGGCGTAAAAGTAATGTCATAACTTAAATTGGGTGACTCTTTTGCAGATGGTGACCAATGAAAATTAGTTGTCAACAAACCAAGGAGCGATACACACCTCCAGAACGTGGAATTAATGTACTATTTATTTGGCAAATTTATAACAATTTTACAGCCAGTTAAAATTATGACATTACTTTTGCCCCATCTTGTGTATTTCAATTCTATACTAAGAGTACAGCTTCGGATCGTAGATACGATCTTTATTTATTAATTGTTAAAATATCTGTATTTAAGTTTCAGAAATGCTATGCTTTTTTATTACCTCGTACTTAAAAAATATTTAAGCCATACAAGTGCAACACAACGAAATTTTTTTTTTTTTTTTAATACTGTATTTTATTTTATTGAATCTTTCTATTAAAAGAAATTCACAATAAGTATTCAAATCTTATTTCTAAATTATTATTTACTAGTTAGTACCAACGTAATAACTAATTTTTTGTATTCAAATCTTAAAAATCTATCTTCTATTGTGTAGAGAGAGCCGCCTTGCCAGGCTCAATGTGTCAGTTCTTTTTAGTCTCTGGTGGCCGTCAAATTGCTATAAATTGCGTGCTAGAGTGTTGGTATGTGCGACTAGTTTGTTCACGTATTTGGACGTGTATGTTTTAACTTCTTCGTGAATAGTGGGAACTTTGAGATCCCTATGTATGTTTTCATTTCTTATGTACCAGGGGGCGCATACGATATGACGTAAAATCCTAGACTGTCTTCTCTGTAACTTCTGGATGTTTGATGCACAGGCAGTACCCCACAGCTGAATACCATATGACCATATTGGCTTTATAACGGATTTGTATAATAGGACTTTATATTCCAAAGCCAAAGTTGAGTTAGGACTTGTTAGCCAATGCAGTTGATTTGTTCGAAGCTTTATGGACGTTATTTTTGCCTCAATGTGACGGGTGCAAGTTAGGCGCCGATCTAGGTGGATACCTAAATATTTGACGTGCGTTTCCGCTGGAACCGTGGTATTAGTTATTGTGATTGGAGGACAATTTTGCCTTCTAAGGGAAAACGTTACATGAGCACATTTTGATGGATTTACCTTTATTCTCCACTGTTTTAGCCAGTCGTCTAACTTATGAATATGAGACTGCAGCTTTTCAGATGCATCCTTTGGATCATTACTGACACTTATAATTGCAGTGTCGTCTGCAAAGGTTGATGTATATGTATGTGGGCTTGTCGGCATATCCGCTGTATAGATGATATATAACAGCGGCCCTAACACACTACCTTGAGGTACTCCTGCACTGATTTTCCCACATCTTGAAAGCTGGTCCTTTGACCTTACTTTAAAAGTTCTATCGGACAAATAGCTTTTTATAAGCTTGTGGGTGTTTTCAGGTAGAACCTGAACTATTTTAGTAAGTAGCCCATCATGGCAGACTTTATCAAATGCTTGGGAAATGTCTATAAATAAAGCTGAACAGTATTGCTTTCTTTCAAAAGCCGATCTAATAATGGTAACGATTCTATGGACTTGTTCAATCGTACTATGCCTTGCTCGAAAACCAAATTGATGATCTGGGATAACGTTTTGTTCATTTAGAAAAGGAGTTACACTCGAGACGAATAATTTTTCAAATATCTTTGACAAAACTGACAGTAGGCTAATTGGCCTGTACGATGTAATCTGGCTTGAGTCCTTTCCAGGTTTCGGGATCATAACAATTTCAGACATCTTCCAAGAGCATGGGAAGAAGCCGACGCGCAACATGGCATTAAATATGTAAAGTAAAATTCTTACAGCTGAATTAGGTAAGTTTCTTATCATTGATCCTGTTATACGATCAGGTCCAGGTGATTTCTTCATATCCGTATTTTTAATTGTCGCTTTTAAAGAAGACAGCCTAAATTTCATAGGATCATTCACGATGTCGGTAATAATTGGAATAGTGGAATTACTTATATCATGTGGTGAGAAAACCTTCTCTAAGTGCTTTGCGAACGCATTTGCCTTTTCACTTGAGTTTTTAGCCCAAGTACGGTCTTCAAGTCTTAGTGGGGATTCGTAAGCAATAGGACATTGTAAGTGCTTTACAGCTTTCCACAGACTATAATCCGTGTTTTTCATTAGATCCAAGTTTTTTAAAAAGTTGTCGATAGGGAGTTGGTGTTTCTGTCTCAATTTACTCCGTAAGTTTTTTTTGGCATAAGTTCATTTGCATTTTTATGTGTGGAGAACGACTGTTTTGCCATTGTCTTCTTAGTCTTCTTTTCTCAGTGACAAGCATCTGAATATCTGCTGTTGCCTGGTACGTAATTATTTTAGCTGATAGCTTTGTTGGCGTTGCAGCTATGGCTGCGGCAGTCACGACGTCTGTAAAATGGTATACAGCTGCTTGAATATCAGCTGGATTTCTCAGTGGGATGTTCAAAGGTAAGTGAGAGCTCACATACATTTTATATTTTAACCAATTCGTGTTTCTGTACGGGTAGAAACTAAGGGTTTTAGATGCAGTGACAAAACTGTCGTGTAAAATAACTATTGTAGGTGAATCATCAGAAGATAGGTAATAGGATGAATTAACTAAGAGTTGATCGCGTTTGATGTTTTTTACTATAGCAAAATCAATAAGGTCTGGCAACTTATTAAAGTCTGTGGGCCAATAGGTGGCTTTACCGGCAGATACGACGTCAAGCTTGTTTGTTTGAACTGTATAATACAACTGCCTACCTCTAGGACTAAGGAGTCTGGATCCCCAATATGTGTGCTTTGCATTGTAATCACCAGCGGCAATAAATTTTTGTCCTAGCGTAGCAAAGAACCTGGCAAATTTATGGTGTTCGATTTTATGCCTAGGCGGGCAATACACTGATGAGACTACAATTTTAAAATCAGTAAGATTTATGGTCGTGGCTTGTAAAAAGTCTTCGTTGAATTCAGGCAATGGAAAATGCCTTACGTTTTTTCGGACTATAATGGCAGTCCCACCACATGCCCTTTCGCTTGGGTGTTTGGTGTCATATATAAAATACCCATCAATTCTAAAGCAGTTTTTTATAGTGAAGTGTGTTTCAGAGACTAATAGTATGTCTATATCATGTGCTAGCAGGAAGTGTTCTACTTCATATTTATGTTGGGAGAGCCCGTTAGCGTTCCAGAATCATATTTTTAACTGGTTCATTTTTTGCCATGCAAAACTTGCCCTTACAACTTTCTGGTAGCAGAGGTACCAAGATTAAAGTAATCATGTTGTGATAGTAACATATGCCTATTAGGAAGTAATGTTCTTATAATAGTTTGTCATAAGATTGTTTTTAGTGTCATACTGTGATTATTATAATGTTTTGTCATATAACCCTAATATTACTTTTAATCTTTATACTGTCATATATAATTGTATGTAATATAAGCACACATGACCATAACATTATCACACATAATCATAATGTGAATTATGACTATGTGTGATAATGTTATTTATTAAGACTGATCAGATTGTGAAACGTAGTTTGAGTTTAAAATTAGTTTGATCGAATGTTTCTGCTAGCTTTACGTAGATACTACTTATAAAAGGATGTAATATTAATTTCTTCGTCCTTAAATTTAAAAAACTTTTTTTTTAATAACAATTGCAACTTAAATCTGATGAGAGAATCAACAAAACTAACTATAAAAAAGTTTAATTTAAAATCATAAATTCATATCACGTTCTGGCGTCATGTCCCTGGCGATTAAAAAAAATCAGTGCAAATTCTTGCATTAAAACCATATTAACGCCATGATGTACAAACAAAAGTTTTCTATTACTACGTTTCGTTTATAAGCCTATAAACACATTTATATATTAGCATAGATAAACATCCATAAATATGTACATATTAAATATATACATACCTACAATTGAAAGTATGGAGTGTGCGTCACAATACCCTGTAACTCGTGGAATATTAGGGATTTTAATTGTAGAATGCAAACAAAAGAAACCATTGCTTGAATCTGTATACAGCAACTGTTCTTAAACTGAACAGATCTAAAATTATTTCTTCTATCATAAATCCTGTGGCATTAAATTTAAGAGTAAAGTTATGGAAGTATTGTCTAAACACGATTAGAAATTCAACAATGACTATCCAAAGGATTGCATTAGTCTCGTAAGCACGTAATCTTACATCAAGAGATTTATCTATAAATGTAACTGAAAAATGTTCTTTTAGAGATTGTTGAAGAAAATTACGCCAATGTTTTAAGCAAAACAACTTTTTGTAGAAAAAAAATATTTATGTTATGTAATACGGGTTGGAATTTATTTATTGTCCATCAACTTTATAAAACTGGTCGATTTTTTAGCTGCTTAGCAGATCTGAAAAAAGTATTAATTGAGAAAGCATTTTGTGAAACAATAATAAATCTTTTGAACAGTAATTTCTTTTAAGGACACATTAATTGAATAATACCTACAGGAGTCTTAAAACTTATTTATCTTCCTAAAGAAACTGAAATTCATTTATAAATATTTATAAATTTGTCCTTCCTTACCTGTGCTAAAAAACAAAGGTATCTACAAACACTTCATGGGGTTTGCTTCTCTCTATACCATGAAGTTCACTTAACTAACAGACCCCTTTCTGCCCCATACGTATACAGTAAAGGGCTGGCCCAAAAACTTATTATACCTTACCCTTACAACGAGAAATTCGAAACCAATTTAGCAGGTAAAGTTAAGTATAAACAAATTATTTTAACTATTTTTAGTCAAAAGAGAAGACATAAACATTACAGTTCATCCCATCATAGCCACGAGTCTCTCTGGCCCTGTGTTGCTTATTTTTGCGATCATGTGAAAAAATAAATTTTTCAAATTTTATCATGCTTCATATTTTCATATGTGCGTCGTTGTGTCGTTTTGGTACATGAATTTGATATAATATTCAAATACTTAAATATGGTATACAAAATATGATATGATCTTTTCTATGTATACACGTGTGAATATATCTCGAATATACGAACATATTAATTTAAGAAAGATTTTTTAAGCACGTGCCACAGGCCTTTTATCTAAGAAATGAATTACAAAGAAAGGGGAATACATACGAGTAGAATATAAAGTAAGTTTCGATAATAAACAGTTTTTTGTAGTTATTTTGAATGATTGACTAGGGAAAAGTCTATTCCTCTCCAATATTCAACTGGAATTTAAAGTAAAGGCAAATAAAAGTTTGTAGTAGCACCTGCCAACTAGTTTTGATGAGAGCTAATGAAAAAATGCTTGCCAATTGTTGAAGATTTTTTCTGTCATTTTGGATCTTGACTACATACTATGAATGCTAAAATATTTGAATATTTCTGCATCCACGGCTGCTATTTAATACTGTCATAGACGCGAGATTATCGACACAAAGTGACATGCACATTATTAGCAACATTATTTTGTAAGCGACATTTCTAAGGATAAACTTAACTTGTATAATTATTTCGATTAAGCAAATAATTAACAAAATTCATTATTCGGGTAATTACCGTGACATCAATAATTTTATTAAGTTTAGTAACTTTTCTATTGTCAACAAGGACTAGTTTTTTTTAAATTGAAAGTATTTAAAAAAAACGAAATGTAATGAGAACGAAATATGACACTAAAGATGGAATATAGCCGAAACCCGTTTGTCTCCAAACGAAACTTGAAAAGCGATGACGGAAATTCATTTCAAAACTTTCCATCAAAACATGTAGATGACGGGATGACGGAAATTCATTCCAAAAATCTAAATCAAAACACCCTGTCGGAATATCAAAAATAAGAATATATTGATTGTCTTTCTATTTTCTTTGTTACTTATCCTCGTTTTTAATCTTCATAAATTATCCAGAACACTCCTGGTTGTGTACAGTGTAACACATATACAGGTGTATATATGGTGTAACATTTTCGATTTACTAAATATATTTTTTTTTTCGATTTTACAACTTGAATTTACTAATATTTGCCAAAGATTTTCATATGAATTGTTTTGATGCCATTTATTGTAATATTCGATTCTAAATTTAAAAAAGAAATATTCAACAAAAAATAATTATTTATAGATAAGTCTTTTGATATTTACTACTGAAGTTCGGTTCAATGAACTGTCACTGTCAGCTATATTTAAAAAATTTCAGTGTTATCGTAATACCTTAAAATCCATACTGGAGTTAAGCGATTTGTCTACTTGCGGAAGAGGAGTATATTTCGAAGTTTAATTCAAAATACGAAGTACGAGTAGTAGAAATTCATTGGGATAGAAAATCTCGCCATTGTTTTGTCCACCGAAGGGCAAGTACCTTAAAGGAAACAGTAAACTATTATAGTAGTAAAACTTAGAACTGCTCTCATCATATGCATAATGATAATGGAAATAATGTTTTGCGTATGTCTTCTTTGGGTCATCTTGTTCCTGACACTTGGCACGCAGCCTAAGAGAACTCTCTGCCTGTAAAAGCAGTGGTCAATAAGCTGGTTCGGTACCTATACAAAAAAAAAAAAAACTTTACGCACTCACCCCGTACGATTAAAGCTTAGTCACTGGATACCGCCCTTCTGTTCTTGGTGGTTCGATCTCTGGAATTTCGGATCCTTCGGTCCTAATAAATAACTTTTTACAAAACATCGGATATCCCTCTTAAAACTATGGAATCTTGGCCTATAAAATATTCGTTTTTGCCACTCTCGAAATTCCGTCTCCTTTGTTTTTGATCAAATTCGTGATATCACTTCTGGTATCTCGGACCCTTCTCTCCTGCTATGTAATTTTTTCAATTACAAGAAGCTTCTAATAAGACTACATAAATTAGGCTTCTAATATTGTAGCATATTTTTAGTAATTTTAACATATGCGATATGTTATGGATCGGATTACAAATTCAAACTAAATGGTCTTTAACTAATCTTTAATCGTATTGGGTGACTGGTTTAACTTTTTTTCGAACCTCCCTTGTAGACGTTCACATTTGAAGAAAAAGAAAAAGTTCAAAGTATAGTATTGTTTGGATAACATGTTGTTTTTCTCGTCAATACGCTATTCTTTGCTTCGACATTTCATTTACTAGAACACTAGAAGTATGTACACTGTCCTAAATTCAAGGTTACTGCTGCACGTGCTTGTTTCATTAATGGAAAACTTATCAAATATGAGTAAAAGTACCTTAAAAGCACTTTAAGCTTTTTTTTTTATCAGAATTTTCTTTTTATTTTCATGTTCATTCTTCTTTTATTTTGAAATACTTATGTATGTATGTATGTTGTGACTGCATGCATGCCAGGTAGGCCAAGAACGTTATACTTAAATAAATATATCAAATTTTTCTGTTCCAGTAAAAGGCTATTATTGTTTGGTTCCATTACTAAACTGTGTTTTTTTTTATAATAAAATCAATTACAATAAGAACAAAAATTTGACACTACCGTTCTCACAATACGAATTGAGTTGTAAGCAAAAATGCAATAAAAAACAATTACAATGCAAAAACAACAAATGAAAAGCAATTAGTCGGTCATAGAATTTATGAATTGGACATGAATGTATTTTGTATTTTTAGAAATCGTTTGTACTCGTACTGAAATAAGAAATAAAGTCTATGACTCGGGAAAAAATCACCCAAAAAGCGTTCCTTTGTATGTTCTTGCATACATATGTAAGTATGTACATTGTCGGCTTCTATTGGGTTGCTGTGCACGTTTCATACCATAAATCAATATTATTGCTTTTTCCTTTCCGTTGCTTTGTTGCCGTTGTTTCCTTTAGGAAAAGTACTTGCAAGTTCACATTTATAGAGAAAGGCTTTCAAAAACATATAAGTATCAATGGTTCACCTTTTTTCATTTTTTTCTATTGTATTTGAATGTGTTGATGATATTTGTTTTTGTATTTAGTTTTATTTGATAGTAGTCTACTACGTAAAATTGTTTACTTACGAGTCTGCATATTCACCTACAATGGGTTTAGTGTAGAGTCTGATTGATTGCTTTTGCAATAGCTTTTGTGTCTGAATATTTTTCCTATGCCCAGTTATGAATCGTATTTGCCCGACCATACAGTGACCATATGTTTCCACCAATTTATCAAC
This sequence comes from Phania funesta, assembly GCA_963932375.1. Taxonomy (NCBI): domain Eukaryota; kingdom Metazoa; phylum Arthropoda; class Insecta; order Diptera; family Tachinidae; genus Phania; species Phania funesta. Next base: position 32,926,595 of record OZ010655.1, on the reverse strand, counting down.
TACCAGAAGTAGAGTGTTTGTATTTTATACACATTTTTTTTTTATATACACATGTATGTGCAAATTTACGACTATGTTTGTATATCAATTTCTTGTTACAAAGGAGAATTTTAAAATAGAAATAACTAAATTTAATGATTTATATGAAGGCCATTGCACATGAATTATGTCTAAGAAGTTAACGTAAAAAACTAAAGACCTAAAATTATATTTCACTGTTTTCTTTTTACGTTTAGTTTTCCTGAATCCTGAAGATTTAATAGATTTTAATAAACGAATTTAACATACCGTCGTTCCGATGGAGACCACTGCATTTGAAGTCGTTCCCAAATAGTCGACCAACACTATCACTACCCTCAAATGGCTAGTGTGCGCCAACTGACGCGAATGTGGTTTACTGAAGTTAAATTGTTGACAAGCTGTGCATGGAAATTATTCGCATATCCTTTTGACAACTGCAAGTTTTTGGAAGAATTAAGAACGCTCTGTGCTTTTGTAGGTAGTCCCAAGAGAGCAATAAGTGGCTGAAAGATACTACATGGATGAGTTTTTACTCAATATGCCGAATATACAGTTGTTAATAAGCCCTGAAATTATTTTTACCCAAAACTTTGTCTACTTAAATTATGCCGCACTTCTTAAATGTGATGGCAGTTCATTCAATAACCACAATTAATAACCATTTAAGCAGACTAGTTGCACCCTACTGTATGATGATTATTGCAGAAATTGTCAAACAAAAAGTATGGTGAAGGTTCGCCATTATATCCCCCTTGCGAGGAATTGACAGGACTTCTACATTAACTTCTGTTGACTACTGCACTACTCTTGCTCTTCCCGTCTTAATGTTCTTTCACTTCATTCTATTCTGCATTTCTCTTCTACTGCAAAGAGATATATGTTTCGGACCTATTTGGGTTCTCTCACAGCATTTATTTTAGTTATTCTTCGCAATCCGTCAACCGATAGGTTAAAGTTGGAAACAATTTCGTATATTAAGACGTTTTGCGATCATATTGTTTGTTACACGTTTGTTACGATTCTCGAAAACGTCATTAATAATAATTACTGGCATTACGTTCGATGATCCCCGAAATATTAACAAATATTTTATTCTCATATTTTATATTCATTATCAAAATTTCAGAATATTCAATATGGTAACTATATTTACTGTGAATTTCTTCATGTGGTAACGTGCCTTATGCGGAAGTCCATTTTGATTCTCGCCAACAGTGCCCGAACTCTTTAAGTCTTGCTAAGCCGGAGTGTTCGTTTTTTATATAAACATAGTAGGAAATAGAGCCAATAATCGTTTGATCAACTTTGGCCCTTGTAAAAACCGCCGGCAGTTCAGCAAAATATATATTTTGTTTATATGTATGTGTGGTCGATATATGTTAGTGTTTTTCAATTTTCTGTCAATTTTACTAACATGTGTCATTAGTATTCACAGGATGCATTTCAGGTTAAGTAAATAAAATTTAAAAATCTACCAAACACATTTTTGTGAAGCGTTAAATCATTCACGTTCTTTTGAATCTTAAAATATATGAAAACCACTTCTACTTAGAAGTACCATTAAAACAATTTCAAAACTCACCACCAGTTGTTGAAATTATGTTCTTTTGTAATTTAATACATAACAGTTTCCTTTACGCTAAGTGATTCTTTTTATTATAATTAACATCAGAATCAAACGAGAAAACTTCTAAAGTTAAAATTTTGCATGCAACAATTAAGCACCTCTTTAACAGCCACCAGTTGTAATGTGTTTTGCCAGCTTCTGTTTAATGTTTTCAGCTTGATGTAGCATTTTAATTACGGAAACAATATTCTAACGACAGCATCTGCCCAGCCACGTTAGTTTTGTTTTATTGGCTTATTACTACTCACGCTACATGAAGTTCACATGTAAACATTCATGCTCGTATAAATTTCAACCGGAAGTCAGGAACCTCATGAACACATGTTTACGTACACGTAGTTTTATTTGTATGCGTGCGAAGGAATTAGTATAGTGGTGAGTTCATTATAATAAGTGGCTTTACGGCTTTACAAAGTATTTTTGCAAAGCATCTGTTCGCATCCGTTTTCTTAGCAAAGTTCTTTTTAGTCCTCATCCTTACGCCAAACACGAAAGCAACGTAAAGAGTTAATAAAAAGTTCGATGTAGTCTGTATGTATGTAGGAACACTTTTCTCTTCTTTTGACTCAAGCAGAAAAGTAACAGGTGCTAAGATTAAGTACCACATCTGGTTTTTATTTTTGGTTTTACTAACGAGTCACAATCAACGAACTAACCTTGATTTTGTTATATTAATTATTATATTTTCTATTGAAAAAATCATTTATTTCTTTATGGAGTTAAACTGCAAAGCCCTAAACAGGCATGATGAGACCACGTCACTTGATTTTTCTGCAGGTAGTCATCAGCACCCGTAGACTGAGTGTATTAAAACCTTCGGCTAATTGTACACTATGACAAAGATTAGTAATATTTTTACATAAAATAATAAGAAGAGGAAAGCAAAAATAATCTGCTCAGCTGTTAGAATCGGCTTAGAATTTTAGCCATATTAGGTGTCACATATGCCTCAGTAGCTCGCGGCGTCGGATATTAGGCGATCGGCTTTGCGTTCTGACTAAAGAACGTTGACACTTTTGCATAAGGTAGGATGTTGATATTTTGTTCTTCATCTTCAGTATTGTACACATATGACACAAAGAAGTTTAAGTATCCAGAAATTTGGAAGTCAATAGACAATGAAGAAATATAAGAGTTAATAATATAAACTTTTACACTAATGTAACGTTAAAAGCCTACGCCTTTGAATTCTTGTGAAACGCGCCAAATCGTACCCAGGAGTAATACTTTAATTCCCCTATATCTAGACCTATATATTTCAATGTTCTAACAGCCAAATAATTCAATTGTTAAAGATGTAACTTTATTTTCGATGTTGCTGCCGTTCTCCTCCTTTAAGAAATTTAATTCGAAAAGTTCTGCACGTTATATTAAATCTACCAAAGCCAAACAATTATTTATTCCACAAAATAAAGAAATAGAAACGATTTCTGCAACAAAGCTGGGTAAATTGCACACGTTTGTCCTTACACTTTGTCATAATCGGGGCCGGATGTTCGCCTTATTTGAAAATCAAATAGATAAAATTTGCTTTCTTGTTTCTTACGTCTTTCAGTATTAAATGTTAGAGTTACTGCAAACCAAATGATATTTTATATCAATCTTTCTACCCTGTCCCCTACATAAAAGTCGGCGAATAGAGTCAAGACGCCAGCCATATGTTTTAAAATCCCGCAAGTTTTGTGCTTGAGTCGTAAGACGAACAAAGTTCTGAAATGAGGAAAAATAAAAACTGCCTGTAAGAAAATCAACCGCAAAGCTATTTTCTTACTAAATTTCCATAAGTATATATGTCAAATCGCCTTTGATACGATTCATTAAATTTGTCGGCCCAAGTATTTGATACGCGCCTTTATTCTGCATTTTTCACATTTATAGCTACAAAGTAATAAAAAATATGAAATGTTTAATAAAATTGATATGTTTTGTAGAGAAATGCAATTCACTTTTCAGTTGGTAACAGTGCTTTTTATGGTCTAGATAAGTTAGCAACGTCTTATCGTTTACTCTCTTGCCTACCATCTCCTTCTCTACCCGAACACAAAACCATCCAACCATGATTTTATATCCTCAACTACGCTTTTTTCCCTGTGTGCATTTTCCTGTTTCTTGTATCATCCAACAACTAAAACACAAAACTATTAGAATGCGACTAACATGACGTGGGGGAGTACTGTGCTGTTTACTATTTTTGTTGTTATATACGTTATGATAACTACGCACTTACAGACAACACACGCTATAAATGTTGCACACTCCAATAAGCATGCAGCTGGATACAATTAATAAGTACATTAGACCGGCCCTTATTCTTATGTTGCAAAGGCTGAACTGACGTATTTTGTGCAGATTTCTTGCAGTAATAATAAAACATTTATGTACAAATTATTGACCGTCACAAGTATAAACAGTTTCCAATAATCGGGTGGAAGAATTTTTTCTGCAAATAAAACCGCGCCATCGTTGAAACCTCGCGCAAACAAATTAGTAGAGGAAGCAATTCCTTCAGAATACGGCGGCCAAGATCAGACTTCATGATCATTACCTCAGCAAAGTTCTAAAATCACTTTACGAACTCTAGACTCATCCGCATTAGCTGCGAAAGTGATCGCCAGTGTGAGAAAGTGGGTGAGTTTTTACTTACAGACCATTAAAACTGTGATGTGAAAGCAATGCTGTGATATCCTCATTTTGAAAATTTTTTCGAGCGACCGTTGTTTGACATTTATTGTCGTTTTGAATACAGTGGTTTCGAATTTTTGCAAGATTAGGCCTGTTTTTATCGAATCCTGTCTTCTTACAGTAGTACATCCAATTTTGCATACGTTCAATCATCTCTTTGGACATCGTCATAAAAATTAATACTTATAAATCGTCCTTTCATATAATACACATATATGTAAGTACTTAAACTCAGTCACAAATGATCAACGTCTTTCATGTTTCATTTATTTTGAACTGGAATCTACTTACGGACAAAGCCATGCAACGCGGCCGACGGAAGTTGTACAGTTATTATTAGGAATTTAATTATCAAGTAACCTGTATTCAAATATGCTATAACGGTTTTTATGTTTAATAAATGCATTGAGTAAGAACTTTCATTTAAAGCGCTGATTTAGTTTATAAAATAAGAGAGTGCGTTCGAAAACGCAGTTAATTTGTGTATATTTCTGGCAGTCTGGCAAATGATGTTGGCTTTATTTGAAAAGCAATTTCTAATAAAATCTGTCCGAACGCTCGTATGCAGCTCAATCCAGAAGGCCAATTTTCGACCACTTTAAACCACATTTTGCGACACGTATCACCTCTGACTTGTCGGCGTATACCTATTAAAAAATAACCAACAGCCCAAAATTTTGGACTCCCCGTTTTAAGCTGTAGTTTAGAGGTTTCAAATACGTTTTGTTAGGCCTTAGAAGGCAGATTCAATAATCAAGTAAAACGTTTATGGACTTAATAGTATCTCAGCAATAACTTAATAACACACCACTTAACTAAAATGAAGCCATTATCAACTGCAATCTAATATTAAGCACCAGTTAGAGATCAACGGTTATATAGAAATAAAAATGGCAGTAAAGCATTTTCCCCACCGAAAGAATTACATTGCGTTTAATATTACTTTAAACTTGCATGTGTCCTTTATTTAGATAACAATACATGCATGTTAAATGGTTATTGATTGTACACGTATGTATGTATTGGCCTATTGTGATCAAAAATACTCATGTTTTAGATTTTATACGGCCATTTACGTCATTGTCTTATCGTTTTCTAAAAAAAAAAAAAAATAGCATGAACAGGCACAACATGGGTAAACACTGTTGCCATTTTTACGCTCGATTTATGTCCATATAAATATCCATTAGATTTGGTCGATTGAAAATTCCACGCACAGGATCGTACCCTATAAGCGAGACTGTTCTACAAAAATATTAAACGAATTTGTATTTAATATTTTTTGATTTGCTAATAATGTCATTCCTTTGTATAAAAAATAGCAAAATATCGAATATTATCCGACAAACATAATATAAATTTCACAATTTTATTAAAAGGACTACAATTTTCACTGCTTTCAGCTTTTACTAGAAAAATGTTTCAACGATTAACAAAGGATTTAACGACCAAATTCTAAATATTAGTGATATTTTGTAAATGCGATTTTGTTGTCAATTTGGAAAAGCAGGACAATATTAATATTTTTTTTATAAATATTGTCCACTATCCAGTGAATTAGTAGTAGCAAACATTCTTTGCACTTAGACAAATTCATAAAATTCAAAACAAAACTCTACTTCAAACAGCTAGAAGAGGGCTGTGCTTTACTTTCGATCCGATATAAAAATGTGGATTCATGTCATGTTCATAAGGTTTACCCTTTCTCTGGTTTTGCTAAAATGGTATTTTCCATCAAGAAACTTTTACAACACCTACAACAATTTCCCTATGTCTATCCAATGTCGTCTGACAGAGTTTTTCAACTTTCAACTCATTTGATTGAATTGCTAACACCTTGGTAGAAGACTTATCGCTTTAAGCAAAAATAATATTGTTTGGCATATTTTGTAAATTTTATTTCTTATATTTAATTGAACATCAAATTAAAGTTTGACAACATCAATTTACGACAGACAGGGGTCTCTACAAAAATTGCGAAGTGAACAAATGTAAAAGTCATAATAAGTTATAATGTTAGAGTACACCTATCAGTGCTAATTCAAACTTCTTGTAGTGCAGAATAAATGTTTAATAAAACAAATACCGCGTTGGATAATAAATACAATACATGGTTGAGGTAGACATAATCTGAGAGCAACATATTATGATTGAATTATCTAGTTTTGAAAATATTATTATAGATTATAATAATTTATAAACTTTTTATGTTATTAATTGTCAGCTGCTAGGGTATGACCACGATTGACTTATACCATCGAATGCTTAATAGTCAAGGAGGTAATAACAACATAACTCACAGCACCATCATACTTCGATTAAGTACCAAAAGAATAATTCTTACTTTGTGGTTAGAATTTTAGCACAAATTGTATTGTGCAACTCAACCGTGTTCCAATTTAAACAATGTTGCAATTAAAATCAATGTAAATCAATTAATGATTAAATGTAAACAATAACTCCTTTATCTCAACTAGAGTAATGTTTAAAATGTTTTCAAATAAACATTATATGTTTGCCAGAACAATATATGTTTGTATAGAACATAATATGGTTACAGTGACTGTGCAACTACCATACTTTTTACTACTTTCTTGCCGACTACTTTTCACAATTTGAATCTTTTAAAATTTCCTCACAAAGTGTTGTTGGTTTAAACATCGACTCAAAAGAACATCCATGTATGCTCCAAGACGCGCGCAAAAGTAACAAAATTTTTGTTTTATTGTTTATGAGTCCTTAATATAATCAATATTCCGGATTATGTGTAATGAGGGTGTAAATGAATTATAAGTACTTTATTCGGGCATATATGCTTTTCATAAATACTTTGGAAAAGGATAAAAATAACAACAATTTCTTAATTATTGACCTCAATTGATAATCAGCTTATAAAGAAAATTGTAAAGTTATAATTCCTATTCAAAAACTAATTAATTTTAATTGTGTGTACTGGCAGTATACATGTAACAGATATATACAAATATACGATAGCACACTGGTTGTATATTAATTAATTACAGAAAATACACTCGTTATTATTTTTATGAGTGTTGCAGTTTTTCGTGTTTCATATAAGTGTGTACAAGTATATTAAAGTTCGATTTAAAACTACAGTGGATTGCAAAATAATACACCAGACGATTAAAGAAGTAAAGAAATTCTTAATTGAAATATATGATGTTTGGAGTACTTTTTGGGTAAAGTTGGGTAAAATGAGAAAAAAAAAACAAAAATTACACAAAGTACGCGAACGCAAAATACTAACGGCCGTGTTCATAAAAACTTAAATGGGCATAACTTAATAATCGAAATTTTATTCAAAATGATTATTATGGCTGAATATTATTAAAGGTTTAAGTAGGTAATAATAATATGCAATAAACCTTCAGTAATTTTGGAAAAAAAAAGAAATTGAGTTAGAAGCAATATTCTTCCAGAAACTTACAAGATTACACAGTCTGGCTTAGCCCTTACATTTTTTACATCTTCATATGTTAAAGACCTTCTTTTCAATCATCATTTAATTATTTTTATTAGTTTTTCGCAAAATGAAAAATGATGTATATCAGGGAACGATAATGACTCCAAAAAAAAAGAGTACAAAAGTGTTTACTCCCATTTTTTGGTTATTGTGTGCACTGATAGTCATCACACAAAAATATCTACATGTACACGCTCGTATTGAAACAACTATGAGTATATCCAATACCCAAACAGAACGGCACACATATTCCGCGTACTCGGAAAACTAAAATAATCATAAGTATGACTAAAAATGGATATGTGTATATTCGTTCGTACTCATACTCCTAAGTACGAAATGCCCATAAGTATAGAAATTTCAAATGGGAACCGTGAGATCTCTTGGTAATAATGAGTGTTTATACCACATACAGGCCATGCTCAACTGGCTATATGAAATACAAGTTTTACAATCCTTAAATAGTAATTCAGGGATGGAACTATTTTTTATCCATGAATTGATGAAAATATCATTTGCAGTTCGCTAAAAAAAAAACAACCAAACAAAAATCAAGTAACAAAAACTACAAAAATTTTTTATAAAGGTAATTATTGCCTATTCATTACTTGTGTTGCTTTATATAGAAATGACAGATAGGAAAATACAAGTGGTGAAAATCAAAGAGATAGGAATTTCGCTTCATTTGTTAGAACGATAATATGAAAGTTATACATACTGAAAACAGCAAAAATACAGTTTAAGTTTTGTCCCTCTTGGCATACAAAGTCTGGGTTTTAGAAAGAATTATGTTATGTGTATAATAAAAGAAAAGTTCTTTGAGAAAATATTAAAAGTACGTCCTTTTTTTGATTGCTGTAAGGTTTGTGTTATAGATAGTTTAAACAGTATACGGAAGTTTTCTAGACATGCTTTCTGCTGAGTTTCAACGTGCGCTGGTTTATACCTACAAACAAATTAAAACAATTTCTCAGAAAACAAAAATATTTGCACTTCAGTCAAAGTACAAAGTATTTATTTATTATAAAAATAATTTAAAAATATAGTATTGGGCTCTGTACAAGTAACCATTTATTTAAAAATATTTTCTGCACAATTAGTCAAGAATATATAAATTCCATTCGCCATCCCTTTGAAGGCTGCTGTGTCAGCATAATAGTTGTGTAGGTACGCAAAAATATTCCTTACTTCTGTGTATGGATATTCCAAATACCCAATACACTTTTTACTTACTCGTATACTTAGCTGAACTGCGCAACTTAGCTGTTGTGTATCAGTATAGCCATTGGTTGTTCATCTGATTTATGTACAATCAAAAGAGTTAAAAAAGACGGGTTATTCGAATACAAATTCTAGTTTATTCATTTCATTTATGTCAATTATTTTGATTTTTACTAAAAAAAAAAAAACAAAAGTTACTTGATTTTAAAACAATAAAAACCTATTGATAGAGTCGACTACCCGGATAAATTGTGACATTTTGGTCCAACAATAGCTTGAATAGATGATGGTGTTGCCAGTCAAGAATGTAAAAATATACATTTGTATAAAACTGTTTATGAATACTTGATTTGAATTCCCGTCATCCCTGGTCAAGTTTGGAGGAATGTCTCCAAATATAAAATTATTACTTTTTTTTTGTCAAAGATTCAATAGAATCAAGCCTAAAAGTGTTTGTTAAATAATGGGTTCTTTAAACCTAAAAAAAGTTTTTATGAATATGGTCGTAAACTGTCATCACGAAAATACGTCATGGAATTGGTTTTTCTTTCGTTCGTTTAATGCGCCTGGGTTCAACATGAACAGCCAATAAAGTTGACAGTAAGAAAAAAAGATGAATGATTCTTATATTATCTTTATTTTTGTATTTTTACTTGAGTTAAATTAATATTTTAGGTTTTACTAATAATAATAATAATTTTTAAAATTGATTTACATATATGCACAGTCGCTAATGATTGTTCAGACATCACTACTGAATTCACTTTCAAATATTGGCAGTGAACAATGACTCATAACAAAGTAGAGCCATTACGAAAGGCTTTCCTAGAAAAAGATTTTCTAGATTTATAATTATAATCAGCAGTCATGGGAATATAAAAATGCGTATATAGTAATATTTGTTGCGAATAGAAAAAAATAGTATATTCGCTACCTAGAAACTATATTAGGAAAGTACGTTTTATCGCGACCATCTATGTTTAGTACTTTATCTTGTATCTTGCACGCCCAGCTATTCCTACCAGCATTCGGAAGTTGAATCAGTATTGACAATTCACACGCAAACAAATTGCAACTACATATGAAAAATAAACAGATCAGGTGTGCATAATAATTTTGCCATGGCATACTTTTACGAAACGTCGCATCCTCGTAAAAATGATCAATCGAGGTCCACATGGCTTATAACTTATAAATGAATAGCTCTATCAAAAACGTAATTAAAGCCTTTTTTGTAGAGCACTTAATTTCCTATATGTAAGCGTGTTTGTTGCATTCCGGTATCTAACAGCTTACATTTCTACACGCCTGTTAAAAACTCAAATAAAACCTTTAAACTTGTTCTCGAGGCCTTCGTCGGCCAAAATGCCAATCGATAGAGAGCACGATTCAATGGTATGGCATAAGATGGATAAACTGTATAAAAATTCGGAAAACCTCCTTGAATAAAAAGTGATAGTTTTCGTTAGAAGAATAACATTCAGGTAAATATATTGAAGTTCTGCAGGCTTTTTTCAAAGACGAAGCAGCTTCGGAAACATTTTAAGCTATGCATTTTAACAATGCCGACGCATCCCTCTCTCCAGAAGAATGCATACAAACTGAAACGTTCAGCATATGCAAGTTCGTCGTGGGAATAATTATTTAACAAATGTTGTATGAGCCGTTTGTTTTGCTGGATTCCCTCCTCTGAAAATTATTTTCTCTTACACATTTTATTTATTCTTGAAAACGATTTTAAGTTATCTACAACATTCTACTCCAGTTATTGTAAACGTTGGTTTTGAAGATATTGCTTTCGCTATAACATCCATTTACCAACCTTGGAGAACGATTTCCCTTTCGTTAAGCCTTTCAACTTTAGCTTTTGGAAAACATATTTTACAGCAACCACATCGGCTTGTGCCACCCAAGTACTGGAAATGTTATACTTCCAGACAGGCATTGTCTGTAAAAAAAACTCACTCTTTAAAATTATTCTGGCTGGCAGATGATGCAAGTTGATGCAAAGAAGTGCCAGACCTTGTCCAACCACCGCAAAGTTATTTAACACTTCTTAAAACGTCTCATTATCATATTGTACTATAAATTATAAGAAGACAAAAAACTACATATGATCTGCACGAGGTGACTTACTGCTGTTGGTGAAAAGTAATGTGTTTGATCAAGTAGGAGTTGCTAAATTTAACCCCCAATACAGATTTTATATTGTCAACTATATGATAGGGCTAAATCGATTCCACAATAATAACATAAATTTTTTTTCAAATGTCTACCTAGATTGACCCTTTTGACCAGTGTGCATCGTAGTGATGATACATTTGTTGCAATTAAGTATTACTCTTCCTGGGATTTCATTAAAGAAATATGTGTAAGTTTTTATCAGCTTCCGGTGAGCATAATTTTGTGGTTAAAGGAACAATTATTTGTTCACCATTCCTATATTTTTATCATAGAAATTATTTACAAATCACTATGGTAAATTTTTATTCCAAAACACCCAAGTGTGATATTCAGAAATTCTAAAATATACTTAAATACTTTGTACAGTGCTTTTACTTTATTGTTGCTTGTGAACGCTGCAGAAGGTGCTGTTTGATAAAAAAAAATTAAAAATCGAACCGGAAACTCATCTAAAAACTTTAGATAATTAAAACAGCAATTGATGTCAGCACTTTAATTTTCAATTCATTTTTTTCGTTGCAGTGAGTATCTCAACAGAAATGTGTGCGATTATAAAATGTAAGTATTACCAAGACTAAAAATAAAGAAGTAAAATCAAAATTCATTGTAAAAACCAAAATGGAATTTAGGAATTGGCGACACTCGCATTGCGAAAAATTTCACTTTAAGTGATTTGCCGTTTTCGGAGTTTTTTTCTCTCATCACTCGCTCGTGATCTATGAGAAGAAGAAAACCATTATATTGTGTTAATTCAAAGGTTTATTACTAACAAAAAACAAATGTATTATAAAGTTTTTACATAATTGGAAAAAAAGGTTTTTACTTATTTTGCAATGCATGCTATGTGAAAACACAAATATGCACAGTTATCGAAAAGTGTGTAAACAACAAGTAGTATTTTTAATACAATATAAAAATTAATTAAATTCAATCTACTGAAGTCCCAGACCTCTTGCAAATTTTAAATGTTTTACTTTAGTTAAATTTTTGGTTAGAACATCTGATACATTCTCATCCGATGGAGTATAATGTAGTTCAATTTCATTTGCCTTTACAATGTCTCTCACATATAAATACTTGACATCTATATGTTTACTTCTTCCATGCAAGACTGGATTTTTAGCTATGCACTGAGCGCCCAAATTATCGCCATAAACTAACATTGCTTTACTGACGTCATAGCAGTTTATCTCACCAAGAAGTCTTTTCATATAAACAGCTTCTCTCGCTGCCATGGATAAAGCTAGAAATTCTGCTGCGGTACTACTCAACGCAATATTAGGTTGTTTCTTGTTCTCCCAACTGATTGCGCTTCCTGCCATAATAAATACTATACCGGTGTATGATTTTCGATCTTCCATACAACTTGCCCAATCAGCATCCACAAAGGCTTTTGGTGGTTGACCTGTTTTGGAATAGACCAATTTGAAATTTAGTGTTGCAGAGAGATACCTTAAAATATGCTTGGCACCCTGCAAATGTTCAATATAGGGGTCAATATTTTTCTGTGCCAACTTTCCCACAGAATGAAGTATATCTGGCGGGGTAGAAATTGCCAGATACATCAAAGCTCCTATTATTGATTGGTATTGTTTTGGGTCAACTCTTTTACACTCTGACTTGTCGCAATATATTTGAAAACCAGGATCTAGAGGTGTAGATACAGGTCTAGAATTTACCATATCAAACTGCTCTAAAAGATTTTTGATGTATTTCTTATGACCAACTTTAATGGAGCCAGTTTCAGTTTCTCTTTCTATTTCCATTCCCAAAAAGTTTTTGACTTCACCACAATCGACGATTTTAAATTTTTCAGCTATCTTACGCTTTATTACCTCCAAGTCTCTCTTATCACTGCAGCCAATCATAATATCGTCAACGTAAATCGCTATCAAGTTAAATTTATCACCATCGTTTGCCTGATAAAGGCAAGGTTCGCTCTAACACTGAACAAAACCAATTTCTCGAATAGCTGAATCAAGAGTAATATTCCATGCACGTCCAGACTGTTTAAGACCATAAATAGTACTTTTAGTTTTAGTACCTTATTTGACTCTATCTTGTCTTCAAATCCATCCGGCGGCTTCATGTATATTTCTTCTAATCGGCTATTTAAATAGACAGTAGAAACATCAACGTGATGCAAATATAAATTTTTCTCTGCTGCTAATGCCATCATGATTCTAATTGTGGAGTAGCATACAACTGGTGAAAATGTCTCGTTAAAATGTATACCAAATTGTTGTCCACATCCCTTGGCAACCAGCACGCCTGTTTAAACCTTTGGACATTACCATGCTCATCAGTTTTTAACCTAAAAACCCACTTACAGCCGATTACCTTTTTGTTGTGCGGCAAATCTGTAACGGTCCAGGTATCGTTTTCTATCAGGGCTTTGTATTCACGGTTCATAGAATCTTTCCAAAAATTGCTGAATTCATGTTCATAGGCTTCTGCTACTGTTTGGGGAATCTCAATATTTTCGCCTTTTAAAAAGTTTAATTGCTGGTATACTTTCCTAGGCCTTCCTACTGTTCCCGAACGAATTAGCTCAGGTCTGCCTCTTCCTCTAGCAGCAGGTTCTGACTTTTTATTTTCATCATCGCTCTCCGAACTGCAGGTTTGAAATTCTTCACCACTTTTATTATCAACTTCTAGGTTAGAACTGACGTTATCCTTAATTGTTTCTCCATCTACCGAGTAGATGTTTTCTTCCTTTTCGTTTAAAATTTCTGCAAAATTATATGATTCGGTGCTGGTCAACTTATCTTCGCAAAATCTTACATCTCTTTTCTCAACAACAATTTTTCTGTCAACATCATATAGCCTGTATGCTTTACACGTTGCTGAGTAACCGACTAAAATGTAATTTTTTCCACTTGCTCTAAAATTTTTACTTTGGGTTTTGTCTAAAGCCATAGCTGGTGAACCAAACACTCGAAGATGTTTAACGTTTGGTTTTCTTGAGTGCCAAATTTCATACGGAGTCTTATCTTTTAAAATCTTCGTTATCGTTCTGTTGCGTATATAAACAGCCGTGTTCACAGCTTCTGCCCATAGTGATTCATTTATGTTTGCATGCAACATCATACTCCGCGACATTTCAATAATCGTCCGGTTCGCTCGTTCAGCAACGCCGTTCTGATAGGGCGTGTGCGGTACTGTCAGCTGATGTTGAATGCCGCACTGCTCAAGAAAATAATCAAAATTTTTGTTAACGTACTCCGTGCCATTATCGCTGCGAATCGCCTTTATTTTCCGATCAGTTTGGTTTTCCACGAAGTTCTTGAAGATTTTAAATTTTTCAAAGACTTGGCTTTTTTGTTTAATAAAATACACGAAAATCCATCGGGACATATCGTCTATAAATGTAACAAAATAACGCGCACCTCCTACCGATTTTATGTTTATCGGCCCGCAAACGTCAGAATGAACCAACTCTAACAAACTTTTTGAAGTGGTTTCACTTGCCGGATATGGTAGACTGCATATTTTGCTTTGCATGCATGTTGCAGAGGATACATGCTTCGGGATATTATATAACATCATACCATCTACCAAACGCTTATTAGAGAGATCATTAAGCGTTTTGAAATTCAGGTGGCCATAACGATTATGCCAAACAATTGCATTGTTTGCACTTAAACAATAATCAAAGGGCACTTCCTCTGAAAATATAAAAAAACTTATACTTAGATGTGCTTTAAGGAATTCTCTACCTTTGTAATCTACTATTGTAGCAGAATTTCTCTCGAACTTAACGGTTAAACCATTGTTAGTAGCTCTTGATACTGAGAGAAAATTACCCTGCATACTTGGAACAAATAGACATCTTTTAATGTTATGCTGCTTTTTCTCGTCTTGATTTGTACGGTTCCTTTTCCTTCCGCTTCTATGAACTGATCACCAGCTAGAATAATTTTCTCAGTGCATTGAGTAAACGTAAAAAACTTCCGACGATCGTAACAGATGTGCGAAGTTGCGCCGCTGTCAATGCACCAAAAAGATTTGTTTAGTCCGCTATTTTTGTATGCTGCCAATAAAGCAAATGAACGCTGTGGAGTGAACCATTTTTCGGTCTGCCTTGTACGACAATATTTTGCGTAGTGGCCACGCTTCCCACATTTGTAACACTTAAAGTTATTCTTGCTATTACTGTTCTTTCTATTTGATTTTGTATTTGATTTCAACACAAAAGCTTGTTGTTCTGCAACGGTTTCTTCTTTTTAATTGAGTTGATTACGTCTTTCCCACTCTTCTATCAGTTTGACCTTTAAAACATCAAATGAAGGTAATTCATCTTTAGTCTCTATACCTATGACAAAATTTTCAAAATCTCTTGGAAGGCTGGATAGTAAAATTATCGATAGCAACTCATCGCTCACTAAGATCCCAACTTCACTAAGTTTTTCAGCAATTTCAACGAACGAATTTACATACTGCATCATAGTGTCAGCTTCCGACATACGCAGTCCTAATAATTTTTTATAAATACTTACTTTTCTTAGTGGTCCACTTGGCTTGTACACAGCAACCAATTTATTCCAGGCGTCAGCAGCTGTTCGACAATTCTTCACGTAGTTCAGTTGAGATGGCCTCACTGAAAGCATAATTGTAGTTAAAGCTTTCTCATTAAGTTGCCTCCATTTGTTAGCCTCTGCAGGTTCTGTTGGTTTTTGCATTATTCCATTAGTTACTGACCACAGATCCGAGTGTCTGAGAACGCACTGCATCTGGATACACCAAGTATCATAATTATCTTCACCGAGTTTGTCAATTTGATAAAGAGAATTCATTATTAAATTAAATATCGCGACTAACGCCAACTAATGCCACCAACAGATTTTATTTTACTATTTATGCAAAACTAGCGAGCTCTGGGCCCATAACCTGTTAATTCAAAGGTTTATTACTAACAAAAAACAAATGTATTATAAAGTTTTTACAAAATTGGAAAAAAAGGTTTTTACTTATTTTGCAATGCATGCTATGTGAAAACACAAATATGCACAGTTATCGAAAAGTGTGTAAACAACAAGTAGTATTTTTCCAACATATTGCACTATCGAACCTGTTTTCTAGGCATTGGCTCCTTTGAATTCGTTCTCTTCCTGATGTGGAATATAAGTTTCTTAACTATTTCAGCGCCGTTTAAATGTAAAATTGCATCAGTGATGTAATGGCTAAATCTGAAAGCTTCGCTTTCTGCAAAGGTTCTTTTGGTCCGAGTAAAAGAATTTATAATATTTTGAAATAAATTTTAGTTTCCCTTAAATTTTAACACATCTCGTAGACGTTGACGTTTTTTAATTCAGTACAGCAATACTGTATTCTTCCTTGCAGAAGTTTTATTTGTTAACAATCTGTTTGTAAAATAAGTTTAATTTATAATGAATGGCACAAAAAAAAAACGAAACAGAAATACAGGAAATGGAAATTGAAATAAAAAATGGCAAAGGAATTTTAACAACAATGAAAGAGTAGCGAACACTATTAATTCCACACACAAATCGTGTGGGCGTTTTTTATAGCAATATCTAGATACATAAGGAAAGCTATCCCATTTATAGGACTGAAGTATTTAGTTTCGGCGTCATACTGTAGTTGCGTCCTGTAAACACAACTATTTCTCGTAGCAACCTCCATAATAGAACAATAATGTTTGAGAGATAACATTTTTTAGGCGCTCTATAGACAGGAGCTAAACAAAGAAAACTAAACAAGTCTTTGTTTTGTGGGAAACATAACTAAAAATAAATTGAGGACACTAAGTTTTGTAAATAATAAGATTTCTTTGCTAAAGTATTTGTTTTGAAAGTTTAAAAAGAAATACTTTAAACAATAAAAGCTGTAAAGTACAAAAGTTTTAGGAAAAAATAAAGACTTAAATAGAACAGTAGCAATCAAAGCAAAAATTTAGGTTTCTTCAATAAAAAAAATACCCCAAATTGAAGCTACTATGTCCAGTATCTTTAAAAGCACAGTGGCTGGCTTTTTTTTATCTACTTAATCAAGTGCCAGTAGAGTGACATAAAGTAAGAGCTAGCCAGTAGTCATTGCTTAATTCTAAGGGGTTTTGCAATAAAAGTCGTTTGAAATTGACAGTCTGTGCCGGCTATGTTGTTCTGGCGGCGGATCAATGACAACTAATTGCTTTCGACTTTAACAGCGTGGTTACAGCAGGATGACGCTACGTGTCACGGATTTAACGCCACAATCGACATTCTGTATAAACGAGTTGAAGGTGTGGTTATCTCGCGGGGGCGACTTATATTGGCCACTATGATCGTGCGATTTAACCCTGCAAGGCGTTTTCTTGCTTTGATACGTGCTTTTTTTTAATTATCTGGACCATCAATGTTACTTTTGTGCTAAAAATGCATACCTGAAACAAAGTGCGCGAAAATGTAGAAGTGCTGATAATTTACTGCTATGTGTTATTGGCGTTCAAATGCATTCTTATTGAAGGATAGGAAAATAAATTTAAAATAAAACTCCAAAATAAGCCAGTTTGACTTTCTGATGTTGCCCAATTATGCACATCGGAACAGTATTGATAGCTTGGGTCTTCTTTGATGGTGGCCGGTACGGCAACTATGTTTTCTTCACTTCGCACCAATTGGTGGCTTAAGCTCCAAAATATTGTATTCACGCTCAAACTTTTGGCCGTTGCAACGACTTACCTGCACACTGAATCCATTGTGATGACCGACCGGAATTTCGACAATATTTTTTTAATAATTTCTACATATTCGGCACGAGTGAAACAACGCATTGGACATTTGTCCAACCTTACTGAAAAATTAGGGAAACTATTTATCATCATTATCTGTCAACTCTATCCGAAAGGATGTATTATTTTTACCATAATTTTGGGCATATCTGATATTAATATCTTTTTTGCGCGAATTTAAGTAAGACCATTTGTCAGTCGAAAAATACTGCAAATAAAGTTAAAATCTTGTGTTTTCCCAGATCTTTTAGCGCATTTCAAGGAATGATACAGTACCATTTAATGACAAAAAACCAGAATGGCACAATAATTGTTGATCTTGAATTAGCGCTACACAATTTTGTTTACTTTTTCCTTATAACGCTTACTTCTCTGACAAAAATAGTGCATGCATGTGTTCGCACTTTGTACAGCTTTGTGTTCTTTTGCAAGAAAAATGCAAGAGTGTGAATAGGCTTCTCCAAACATGCAGTCTGACAAAGTGTAAAATATAATATATTTTTGTTATTGCCGTTTAATTATTTTGTTTTAACAAACAAAAGAATTTTATTGTCGTAGTTGGTATTTATTGTTGATAAAAAACAAAACTGTATTATTTAATTATACATCGATTATTAGAAAGTTTTGGTGTGATTATTTTATTCTTGGGTAACCTTTAAAAGCTTGCTACACAATTATGTGTAATATTTTTTCCTCTGAGTAGAATACACCATTAGTCTTTGCTGCAGTAGTTCAAAGTTTTTGCACGAAATCATTGCAAATTGTTGTACCTGCTTTGTACCATTATGGGCTCTTTCGTTTGGCGAATGTTCGTTTGTAATTTGTAAATAAAAAAATAAAATAAAGTGTTAAAGCTTAAAAATTGAGAAAATGGTGGCACAAAAGTAAATTAAAAACAAAGCCCAATTATCAGAATGCAGGACGTGCAACCAATAAATAAAATAACAATAAAAAAATAAAAATTTCAAAAAGTTACTTGCTCTTTGTGTTTTATAATGCATAAAATTATTGTTGCAGTTGATAGGATTGTTTTCTCATCTGAACTTTTTGTTATTTTCTTAAAGAAGAAAAAAATGCACACGTAAAATTTAAAAATTTATCATAAGCAACCCAGGCCATATTATTCCTTGTTTTCTTTTATTATTTAAAATTGTTCCTACACTTTACCACCGGTAGGCACACTTAACTCACCCAGTAACATTTTACGCGCGGCTTCTTAAAAAACAAAAGTTAATTCATTGCACAATATGAAGAGAAGAAATAATCGAACTATCAACAAGATTTTTTTTTTTTTTTTTAAATCGTATTGTGAACTCAGTTCAATTTACGTGCTTCAAGAAACAAAGGCAGACATTCTGGTGATGTCCTTATCAATGTGAATTTTTGTGGAAAGGAAAACTTTTTAATGAAGTTTAAAAACAAAAACAATGGCGTGTGGTCATTGATGCCTATTATTTGCAAAAATCAACTATTGATGCACTTTGTGCAGATGTATGTAGGGCAACAGAAAATACTAAGACCGCCATAAATGCAACTATAGAGGTAATCAGTGACGTGAATTTGGTTATTTTTGCATTCTGCCTAAATAAGACAATTCTTTTGTAACGAAAATGTGAATAAATGAAAAAATGATATTAAATATGGTCGTATTCATATAAAATATGCGCTGCCCAAGGGGATACAGTGCGGTTTTAGCTGGTAAACTATCACAGGAGACTAGCATACCTCGACGATTCTCATTAGATGCGTTCTGCATTTTTCCCATCTTATGACAAAAAAAATATCACTATGCCTCGCTTGTATTAAAACTTTGCTTTGGAAATTTAAGAGCACAATGTTTGTGTACATTCGATTAAATGGCAGGAACGATCCTTACAGGGTGTTCAAACCACATGCAAAATGTTGAAACATGGATATAAACCCACATGGCGGTACTATTACCATTGCGTTAATAAATACATGTGCGTGTGATCATGATTTACCGCAGTACCTATCTTGTCGGCGTTATGCATCCATTTATGCCGTTTCGGCTTCTAGAACTACAGACCCATGATTCTCTAGACGATGAGATTACCTCTGCTGGGATGTTACCCTAATGAAATTGAAACCATTCACATCTGAGCAAATAGTAAGACAGTTCGATTTCCATACAAAAGAGCTTGCTTTGCATTTCGATTCGAAAGAAAACAATTTTGAAACACAATGTATAAGACATACAAATTCGAAGGATTTTCTTTTCGAATAGATTTACCTTGTAACCCCCTGTTCTAAATATAGTCGTTATATAAACAAAAACAGGCGTATTAATAATTTAGTGCTTTTATTATGAAAAGTACTACTTTCTTTGCTGCAAATCAAATTACAATTTTAGCATTAAATCAATTAGTTCATTTATTCTGGTAAAGAGCGAATGAAGGTCCTATGTTTCCTTTTCTTTAGTCTTCTCTACGTTATTTCAAAACACATTCCCTTTGAATATGTAACCATTTTATTGCAATTAATTATGTAGAATTTTGGAACGAATTTCCGTCATCCCTTGTCAAGTTTGGTTTAGAGACAAACCGGTTTCGGCTATGTGCCATCTTCAGTGTCATTTTTCGTTCGGCGCATAGCCGAAACCGGTTTGTCACCAAACCAAACTTGACAAGGGATGACGGAAATTCGTTCTAAAATTCTACATCAAAACACCCTGTCGGAATATCAAATCAAGAAGCAATTAATTATATTAAATTAAATTCCAAAGGATCTACTGCGTGAAAAGTACATTTTAATAGTTCAACACAATTAAAAAATATTTAATTCTTTCTTGTCTTTCCCTTGTTGGTCACTTTTGCTAAAGTTCAAGGAAATCCTTAAACTCCTTGAGTTGCAGCAGTGCCTGCAAGCAGAAGAGTATATTTGTGTTTTGCTTACGAACACGTTTAGTGTCCGGAAAATGCAATTTAATTTAAGGCTTTGTGGCTTTTATTTTCGTCCCTTCATTAACGGTACGAGTACTTTCCTTGCTTTTAGGTTTAGTTTTTTTGCCATGTTTCCCTTCTTGGGGCCTCCTTAGTTTAGTACAACAGAATGCAACAACATTAAACAAATATTAAAATTATATAATGAGAGTTGTTTTTATAATTTTGCATCCACAAGCAACAAATTTTCTAGAAAATATAGTTTATTTTTCTTAACTTATTAGATGTAGAACTCGTAAAATAAAACAGATTTCCACTCCGATCGAAATTGGTTTTAATTCCATAAATTGTTTCGTCGAACAGTTTTTATTTTTAGTTTTTTAAGTGGAATTGTGTGTCTAGCCAACTTTTGGACAGGAGCATCGGAAAGTTGTTTCTTATGTCGGCTTCTTCAAATTGATTCTAGTTTTTGAGAGATGCCGTTATGTAAAATATAAGTGCAGAACGGCTTGTTCTTCTCAGTAGTAAATACGAAATATCTTTTTAGAAAATTCATAAAAAATTAAAAAAAAAACCCTTGATTTTGTTGAAATTTCACTCACAAAAGTTGTCGTATGCACACAACAGTAAAATGCTCTTTGACAAAGTTTGCAAAATACTGCTGTAAACATATCGAACCCTAACGGCGAAATTAGCGTAACCAGCAAAAACCAAATTTTATAAAAGAAGGGGTTTTGTACTCATTTCCCAATTCGTTCAAAATTTCTAAGTACAATTTCAATGTACTAATGATCTTTTGCAAGTTATATATAAGTTTTACGTTAATTCTCCATATAAAAAATTGCATTCTCAGTTCTAACAGGTTACACTGAAACGTGGTCTCAAACAGTAGCTTAACTTACAGAAAACAAATTTTGCAAACATTAATTTTTTTCTAATTTCATCAGAATTTTTTATAAATAATTTAAGATTTTTTATTAGATTCAATATATTTTGTAAATTTTTTAAAATTAAAAATGTGGTTCCGTTACTAAACATATGCAACATTGTCATTCATTTTGATCTCAGTACTTTTTACGGGCGAAATTTTTGGATAGGAACTTGGATTTATTTTCACATTTATGTTTTCGTGCGGATCTGAGTCCTTTGTCATAGTTCTTTTTGTTTCCTAATGTATTTATAAAGCCTCTTTAACTTAAAGCTTACAGACGGTTAGGTTATATAAAATTTTAGCTCTCTGCTCAATATAAATAAGAGGGAACTCTAGTCCACTAGATGAAAAGTGCCAATTTTTCTCATTACTTATTCTGCAAGGCCTACCTATATACCAATTTCCAATGATTAAAGTTATGAGGGGGTGGGGGTAAAAACAGGGCGAATAATTTAGTATAATATACACACTGAGTGCTTTGGGCCTGAAGTTGGCCTGGAGCAATACCGTGCGCCTTAATATGCGCTATTTCAGTAATCGCCTTAAATGTAAACAAACCCCAACGCCTCTATCATTGCCCTTTTCGTTTGTACATACATATGTCAAACAATTATGTTTTATTTGTTGATTACATTTTTAATTTGAAATTAATTGTTTTTCCAACCGAAAATTTCGAAATTTTTTTCATATACAATTTTCTCCCACAAAAGATACAGTGGACATACTGTTCCTTTTTTGCTCTTAGTGTTTATTCTGTTTCGTAGTTATTTTTGAATTGCAATCGTGCTTTTTTAATTTACTTTTCTATTCTTTTTTTTAAGAATTTTTCCATTTTTGTTGAATTCTGCCAATTCATTTCCGATATTATTAAACAATCAATATTTGAAAAAGTTCCAAAATGCTAAATCCCTATGACTTGCATAAGCATTTTTGTGCAGTTCGAAACATTACACTTATGCAACAAAAATATATGTGCAAAGAAACCCATATTGAACGCCAACCATCGAATCAGTGAAATCGCGATAAATAATTTTCTTGCTTAAAAAAATCAGAACATCTCACAATTTATTAAAAGCATTAGGGCGGCAACAATATAAATGTATTTGTTGCAATAGCAAAGAATTGAAAGACCCTTAAATCGATTTGTAAGCGCAGTTGTGTGGCAGATACATAATAAATGTACAAATTAAATGAATAAATGATGCAATATGTTTGATAATATCCCTTCTAGCCACTCCAACAAATGCATCATCCTTATAGCCATGTTTTTACCAAACTATTTCCAATTTTACAAATAAAAGAAATACTGATGAATTTGAATAGAAAACAAATTGATAGAGAAAACAAACTCATACAGCATTAAAACAAATAATGAAACAATGCAAGAGTTCATAGAAATGTAAAATAGTTTCTCTTATCTATATTTGAGTTTTTACATGTTGCCCCAAAGAACATTTTATTTATACCACAGCATACTGGTCAATACATCAGCATGTGTGCGTATGTAAGATCTATTGAAATATTCATTTTCGTTCAAGTATTTGAAGTTGACATACCATAAAGTCATTCATTTAATCAAGTGCTAACGATATTAAAACGAGTAAGAAAATTGTTTTTAAAAGTTCTGGAAGAATATAAAACGAATTGTTTGCAATTTTCATTTTAATGATTTAAAGTGTTTTCATGCTAAAATGTCAAATATAAATTCTATTTGAAATGTTATGTCGCACAAACTAAATATCGCTTCAAAAATGCAAGTGATTGGCGAGCTATCTGATGACATGATGCCTTACTCGTTATTATTTATCAAGGGACATCCAATAAGGGCGGTTCTATGATTTCATCAGCCATCAGTGTCAACGATGAGCGCTGTAATGTGTTTTTGGAGTAGACGGCATATAGTTACACACAGCGAGCGCCGGAATTGACATTCCGTAGAAATAATTTGGCAGAAGAACGCAATATGTGATGTTGTGCTAGATATTTGACATTTGAACGATGTCATATTCCACATATATAGGCCTTTCGAGAAGAACTGGACTTCCGTTAATACTATGTTCATACATGCACCTTAAATAATGCAATTAAATTTCAAGTTCAGTTATAGACTTTAATGTTCATACACATGCAATTTAGCTTACTTAATTAGCATTTGACAGCTGATAGTATGTTTATTTTGTTTGCGAAAGCTTGTGTTTGTGAATTTGGAGAAATCGAAAGTGATTATTTAAAACGTATTTGGAAAAAAATCATTAAATTTACTAATCGTCACTTGCCAGTTATTTTAACTTTGTCTTCAGGCTCTATGTATAGAGTTTGATAACTGGCATGAAGAATATAATGTAGTTCTATTGGTAATGCAGTAACCTTTTTGAAATCCTGGATTTTGTTATTGAACACATTGTTTTCTGCTTACTAAATACTTCACCAGAGTTGCATTGTGAATTTCACTCAATTAATGGTGCAGTTAAGTAGTAATTGCTTTATTTATTAATTGAGTTATTGTAAGGTAAAGTGAGCTAAAATAAGCCTTAATATCGTAAGTTTCCTAATTGAGCAAATATAGCCTTTAAAAGCTACAAATAGCAAAACCAAGAAATGTAGCAGCAAACATTTGGTTTTGAGGAACTGTTTTCTTATTTCAACAGCAAAAAAGCAATAAAATTTTGCTTTCCTGCTGGTGTAATCAATTAAATTTTCTTTTAAGGTGCTCTTCAAAAATGATAGCAGTATAAAACCTTTTAGACCCCTTTCAGACCAGCAAAGTTTTCTTTGACAAAGTTTCTTGAAACTTTGTCTTGTGTTCAGGCAGGATAATTTTACTTTGACAAAGTCTGTTTCTTTTGTTTGTATGTTTGTCAAATATAAAGAGCAGCCATATTAATTCGGTTTACGAACTAAAAACACAAAAGGAATTTACGAGTACAAGTTTTGTACCAATCCCCGCTCTCCTTTCCTCACTCATCCACAAAAACACAAGACTTTGCTAAGAAAACTTTGCTGGTCTGAAAGGGGTCTTGCTGTTGTGTTTTTAATATAATCTTCACAGCAACCGTGTTCACAATTTTTTACTCGTTATTCAAATAGATGACTAAAAGGGTGCGCCAAACAGACCTATTATTAACTTATTTCTATATCTATGTATATAATTATGAAATTTGCTTGGTGTGGTATTTTTTCCGTTATGCTGGGAACACAACTGGGACGAACGACGAATTTCGTCCAACACGACGTATACGTCGGTAAAAATTCGCTGTGTAAATTCGTCGTATGAAGCACAATAACGACGAAAAATTACAGCTGTTATCTATATATAGATAGGGTGACCATATAAAAAATAATAGTTAAAAAATTAAACTCTAACAAAAACACAGCCAAAAAGTAGTTTTATAGTTAACTACTATTTTGTAAACTTATTTTAAATACTATAAAAGAAAATTAAATTAATTATTATTAAAAAAAACTTTATTTACTAAAATACTTGGAAACTAAAACCAAATATGGCCACATTGTACTGTTTTGTTCGTCGTACGTCGGCGAAAAAAATAGAAATAAATCAAATTCAAAGTTCGCCGCGTATGACGAATTTCGACCGACGTCATAATTTTGTGCATTTTGGTATACACAAATGTGTTCCATTTTTGGCGACGAATATTCGTGGGGAATATTTTGTCGTTCGTCCCAGTTGTGTTCCCAGCATTATGTGTATACAAAAAGTTGAAAAAATAAGAAGAAAATATTGCTTAAGAAATCGTCGGCTTTGTTTATGTTTGAGTCGAAGCCGGGTATTTTTTGGTCACACGCCGTCGTCAAAAACGTAACGACAAATAAAGTCTGCGTGCTTGTTTAAGATCACAGTCATACTAAAAGGATTATTACTTTAATGCAAAACTTACGAAGAGTTTGTGTCTATTATATTTTCTATAAATACTTGTTCATCGACACCAGCAGCTGACAAACAGCGCCACATTAAGTCTATCATCAACTCGCATGATTACGCCTGTGATCAGATTGCAGTTCTTTTGACCGTATGTATATGTAGTTATGTATCGCTGTATATGTGTGTATATGCCTGTATGTATGAGTGCATAATGACATTCTGCGGCTGAAAAATGCGACATCGGGTCATTACTCGCACATCTATTAAATATTTGTATTTTTAATAATATGAAAATAACCGTTAAGATGTTTATAGTCGATTGGCTTCTAATGGCCAGTATAAGGCCAACACAACTGATAAAAATACAAATAAAAATTTAGTTTTCATTACTCACATTATTGAAAGAATGGTTTTAGGTCGTATTCAAAATCGTTCGTACATGTTTAGGGTATTTTGTTTTATAAACTGTCTAATAGATGTTTAAATTAATGTAATGGAAATTGTGTCACATAATCTTGTTTTTTTTTTTTTTTGGGAAACAAAAGTTGTGCCTCACATAAATATTTGTGTAAATATTTCTATTAGTAAGAAATTTGTTTAATATTATAATTTTTTTTCGTATATTCCTGCAAGTGACGGTTAGACCACCTAACCATAGGAATTTCGATCGGCTATAAAAAAGCAGTCAGTGAATATTTTTTCAAAATTGTGGTTTTATTATAAAGATTCCTCCTTTGCATTTAATAACAAACATAATATTCATGGTCATTATTGAGGCCATTTTCTTTTAATATCCAGCCGAAATTCTCTTGTGAGATAGACTATTTACTAGACCGTTGTACTATTTTTTGTGGGAAGCCGTTAAAGGTAAATGTTGCGTTATCAATTGGAATACGACGAAGGCCTTGAAACACTAAATCGAAATTTACATTCAAGTTAAAACAATCGAAAAAGTATTTGAAAACTTAGTTAAAAATTAAATAGTGAGAGTTAATCAGGAGTCAGATAATTTTTTAAAACAAAATTTCCCATAATTTTTTCCAACATAAAGCCGCTCTTGAAATTTTTCCAAAGTAATTTTTGTAGGTTGCAAAATCTGTAATTTGGTGTTCAAAGCGTTTCTGATATTAGCAGTGGCTTAGAGGAAGTTTAGGATTTGTCGTATTTCGTTCATTCGAAGATCGCCGATCTTGGCCTCTCGTTCGGATGGTAGAGATGATATTAAAACAGCGCTTCTAAAATGAGCTTAAATTGTCAAAATCAAATTTATGTTAACCCCTCTATTGGACACTAGGACAAAAGTAATGATGGAAAGTTTAACGTCGCGGACAGGTGTAAAATTTTGGATCTAAGATCGTTGCAAAAGTTTTTCTAGGACAGGCAGTTTTCGACCGTGCAATACGGCTTTTAAGCATGGCGTACCTCTGGAAATAATAAATGTTTTTAGCACTAAGGCTTGACATCAATATCCTTTGAAACAGTTGTAACTCAATTATTTAACAATCCTTTACTTCGGGCATGAGGAGCAAATTATATAGAATCCTAAATTGAATGGATTTTATTGTTTGGAATTGAAATTAATGCATTTAAAAAAAATATAATCAAGTAATGGCAAAGTGAAATTTAAGCACAAGTTGGCAAAAACTAAAAACAATTAAAATGAAAAATAAATTTGCAAAAA
Source organism: Phania funesta (assembly GCA_963932375.1). NCBI lineage: Eukaryota > Metazoa > Arthropoda > Insecta > Diptera > Tachinidae > Phania > Phania funesta. The sequence continues at coordinate 32,899,251 of OZ010655.1, read as the reverse complement.
CTCTGCCGCAAGTCAATTAAAAAACACAGAAAATCACTTTATAAACGCAAATCATAAAAAACATAATAACGACTAAATAATAAAATGAAATAGCAATGTACACAAAACAAACAAAAAAACGACTTAAACATCCCATAGAATTTAAAAGGCATAAGAAAACTGTGGCTCTAGCTAGAAGTTCAAACAAACAGTGGTCACTTTAATGTAGACAATGAGACAAATTTTTAACACTAAAGGTCTCAATACTGGTTTTTAAAATAGAAAAAGTGGTTTGCCGTAAAATAACGTTTTACATTTTGCATTGCGTAATTTGTGTAAATGGTCCTCAGACTGCAGTGACAACTAATAATAATAAAACAAAATAGGCCGTTGCTATGACTGTAGCAGGCTAATCTGTATTTTTTCGCAAATAACTCCGTAAGCCTTTATTATGAAATGTTGTGGCCCATTTGTATAATGCTGCAATAATTCAGATTTTTGGTTCAATTCCTACTTGAGATATGGCGATTTCAACCCGAAGCGTGTTTCAGAAGATGCTTCTTTATCCTCTCTATCTGTAGTCTATGACTTTAATGTAGTGACCCTTACATCGGGGTTATATATCTTTTTATTCAGGTGGTGTAAATTATAAGTAATTTAAATGGAGTTGGAATACTTTACTCCGTTTATAGGAAAGAAATGCTTACTATTTAAGACCTGAAATCTTAAAGATATTGAGGTCTGGTTATTTCTTAACATTAATATTGGCCATTGTTGGCCTTGATTAAGCGATTATTTGTAAGGTAGCAGAATGCAAGGGGCGTTGTAGTAAAGGATTATAATTAAAATAACTTAAACAATTTTGTAATTGTTTACGCCAAATAAAAGATGTTGATACGGGGTAACCACTATTTTAAGTTAAAATGGCAGTGGCTTAAGTAGTTAGCACGTTGGCTTTTAAGTATTCGATGGCCGCTGCCAATTAATAACATCAGTTTTTTAATGTGCGCTAGAATCTCTTTATGCTATACTATTTTACTTTCAAAATTGAAATAGTAAACATCAAAATAAGAATACTAAACTTTCAATATGAAAATATTAAATTTGAACCCTTGCGGTGGTTTTAATGAATTCTTTAAATTATACAGCAGAATGACAATTTTGCATATATGTTTTTTAAGTAAATTTTAAAGCTCAGAACAATTTATAGAAAAATTTAAAGAAAGAATCTAAAAATTGCAATTACTTAAAAATAGTAATTTTATTTCGACGAATGAAAGACTTTTTAAACTGATTGAATGTAAATTCCATATACAAATTTTGTTCGCCATTTCCGACACGTTTGTGCGCCAAAAAAATAAAAAAATATTTACTGTTTCGAAATTCTGTATGAATTGCCCAATGCCTGTTAGACCACACCAAACAATGCCAAATATAAACATATTGTTCATGATGGTTATTCAGATAGTTTTGTTAATGTTTAAATTTTCTGCTAAAGCAACAGTAATTTAAAACCAAACTCATCGTTTATCCACCAACTTTATAATATTGCAGCAAAAATAATAGACAATAACCAAAAAAGTAGTAGACGAACACAAGCCAATATCAAGGATTAAAAACAAAAACATTTCTGCACATTGGGACAAAAATAAACACCTTTGTAATTAAAGAAAAAAAAAACATACAAGATGAATGTAAAAAGAGAAAAAATAAGAAAACAGTGAGGAAATGACTATAAAACAGAGATAATTAAAACGACGGAGAAAGTACTTCAAGTAGAAAATATAACAAAAGATATAATTATGATTGAGAGAGGTAGAAGCGCCTTAAAGGTATCAACATATATTTGTTTAAAAAAAAATAAATAAGAGAATAAAATCCACAGAAATGAACAACATAAAAAAAATTTTTGTAATTTAATAACATTTTTATAATCTTGTAACACGCGCCCCAAGTTTATTCAATACATGATATCGAGCATAATGTGTAAATTTTCAAGTCTCTGCGTTTGTTTATACATTCTGATGGGTCTTCTTCCATATTATTGGCTGAACTGTTGCAAATGTCTGTGACAGCAGCAACATTATTATAAGCAACCAATTCAAAATTGCATGACAACAAAATAAACAAGCGAGTTTTCAGCATGACTTCCCTCAACAAGTCTGTTCGCTGTCCATGACGTTGTCTTGATGTACAAATAATTCAATGCAATTGTACATTGATGATAAATTATTGTCATTGGACGATTCATAGATTGGCATGCTATTGTAAAAACTCTTGTGAAGATTACATTTTTATATAGCCCTTCAATAATTCAATAAACTTGCGTTTGCATAAAAAAATTCTCCTTTTATAAAAAAGATAATGATGTCGACAATAAGAATAATAATTGCAATGACTGTAAAATTGCAAGCTGTAAATAAAACTTAACCAAGCATTAAACCAAAAAATCTAGCAGCCGTCCCACAACATTATTCCCCCTTTTCAATTATTAATTTATTTATTCACGAAGCCATTTATATTTCTATGTGTGATTGTGTTTTCACTATTAAACTCTCAATAATTCCGGGCATGTTTTATTTTAAATAAAAGGGTAGAGTTCAAGCAAACTATTGTTAAAAGTAAAAGTATCTTCGTCGTCTCTTGTACGCGGTCGAGAAGCTTCAAAATAGATTTTGAAGCATCGGCCCACCCAATTGAATTCCATTTGCGGCGGGATATAGGTGGTGTAATTAATAAGATCAGACCGTAGAAAAAAAAAACTAGGCACTTGAACGCTTCTTTGGTGATCTAAAAAATATATTTATTCCAACGAAAATCAAACTGGATTTTCATAATCTGTCGCACGCACACAACGCTGGGTCTACTTTCGTTTGAAAATGTTGAGATATATTCAAAAGCAAGGAAATTTAATGCCACTTTTTTAATACAAAAATTAAATGTAGACATTTTTTATTTTAGGCATCTAGAGAATTATAAGAGTGAGCGCGCCCAAACTCAATTAAAGATACTTCGCTGTCGATAGGCGTAAATATATAATAAAATAATGTAATAAATAAATAAAATGAACAATAAATAAAATGCATTAAAGCACGGGACATGGCATCTCTTTGACTAGGTGAATATATTAACGGGTATCTAGAGAACTACAGACTTCTAACTAAGCGCGAGTTACATATGCGGCCCAAAATGCACAAATATTATTTAATTAATAGCACGATTTATTTAATTAATTTCGATGAAGGTAGCGAAGCAAATCGGTTTGCCAATAGTTATTACATTATTTTTAAATTAAAATACGAACTTTGCTTACTCCCAGCCCTTGCTCAATTCTTCAATGTATTAAAACGATGATGAAGATGAGCAGCAAAAACAAAATCTAATAAATCATAGATACTTATGAAATTCTAAACTTTTTCAAATTCAAATGCACAAAGATACTAAACAAATATACTGTTGACTAATGCTAATAAATGTAGTTGTGCAAATACGTGTAGTACTGTTCAATGCAGCCCAACGACCTTTTCTATGTATTTGCACGAGTATGTGTATCTGCGATACACTGATCTTGATAATTGAAAAACAAAACTTTTGCGTCGCTTTAAGTCGTCATGTGGCAAATGTGGTTGCTACAATCAGCAGCCAAATGCATATATTTTAATGTTAAATAGACGGGGCTAGGAAGGTTACATGGATATTGAACAAACACAATCACCATTCAATAGTTTTGCTATAGATGTTGTATTGAAAGAATATTTGAAAAAGTATTAACAGCACATCGTTATGTTGTAGTTTAGAAATTCATAATAATTGCCGCATTGCATTTTGTAAGTTATTGTTGGTTTTCCTCTTCTATGGATTTTCTTAGAATAGCTCTTGTTTATGTTGCTTCATTTCATAGTCTCTTTGTTTTAATATTTTTGCAACAACGGTTGTTGTTCCTGTGCGCATTTACTTGTTGATTATTTTACAATTTGCATCAAGTATCAAAGTTAACGACTATTCCTTTATTATATTGTTGCTGTTTTATTTCTCGTTATAGTTGTTGCAAATAATACTTTGTTAGATGGATCAAGAGATAGACAACACATTTCAATTATAGACAATACTTTGAAAATTTTGCGGAAGAAATTATTTATACTTTACTTTTGCATTTTTCTTATTATTTTTTTTAATTTCCTTAATGCAACTTCTAAAATTGCAAGTTTAATATCATTTACTCGCATATCATAATAAATCATTATTGTTCATAGTGAAAAGTTTAATATTGTTAACAAAAGGTCTCAGTGATATAAAATTATTTTTGAATTGCGAAAGGATGGTTACAATGCAAATTTTTTATTCGAAATCTTTCAGGGCGTAGTTATGTATGATAGATATCATACGAAATTTGAGATGTTTGGGTACTAGACTTCAGTACAATAGTGAATACATTTTTCAAAAGAAGCGTTCAAGTTATTGGCATTTTGTAACCGGTGTACGAAGTATTTCTCGACGTAAATTTTCTAACTACTTATGCCACCGACATATATATGTAGTGTTTGCGACCAATATGGTTTAATACTTTCAGACACAGTCGGCGGCTAAGTGACAATAGCGACACCTCTTCTGAACCACTGGAACATCTTAATAATGTTTATTGGGGTTTATAATGTCATATTGCGAAATGTTACATCCATTATGTAAGATGAGATGCGTTCTTCCACAATAAGAGCCTATATATATTTGTCTATGATCTAGTGGAATTTACTTTTCTCAATTGATTCATTCTTTAGTCATATGCTGCTTATCATTTCTTGAGTTATGGCAAAATTAGAAGAAGATATGTAGAGACATATGTGTATCAAGTTTATTATTTAAGCACTAATAAATTCCATAACACTTTTCGATCCAACATTCTCTCCAAAAAAAAACATGGTTAAGGCATATTCAGGACAACAATGTTATGTTCTCTAGAGCAATATATTGTCGCAAACATATAATGATTATTTGAAAACATATTAAGAATAAATTTAGTTACGATAAAAAATTTCTTGTTTAAATTAATTAATTTTTAAATGATGTTCATCCCTAAAAATTACAATATGGTTAAGTTGAAGAATAAAATTTTTAATAAAACCCCAAATAAAGTATTTTAACTATGCAAAAATAATACACTAACTCTAACCATAAAATGTTCTTAATAAACATAACATGTAAATTTGTTTTGATGTTTAATTAAAATACGCGAGTGCTGTCGCTTAAGTGAGTATCGCGTTGAATATTAAGCAATCGATAGCTGCGTTCGTACTTCAAGTATGTACAATAATAATATGGTTTGTTTACAACCATATAATATAACCACAGATTATGGTTACTTGAAATATTTTTTTTTCTTTGCGAGTAGAATGACAAGTATTCTAACAAGGTACAAGCACATCTGCTTCGAATACGAAGATCAGAAAATAGCTTCTGCAGGGGTTTAAATGAAGACATCGAAGTGATCGCACAAATAAGGACAGGTAGCCCACGACTGCCACATTAATAGATATAACTCCTCAAAGAGGTCTTGACCGCAAAATTCGGAGCACCGAGTTCCTATAGCCCCCAAAGGCATTTTTCTTAGTTCATAATCGAAAGCGCAGAACCACTGGAATGAGTCCCTTTGCCTGAACCTTACCTATCTTAACCTAAACTAGCCTATACGAGTATTTAGGTTCGATTAAGAAGCTGAGCAATTCTATTATAAAACTATATTTAAAATTTCTTTAAGGCTAAAAACAGAGTTCCTTCAGATATTCCAGTCAGTGCCCTTGACTGGGTTTATGTCTGGGGAAATGTCAACTGCGAAATGCAGGATTCTTATTTATGTTTAAGTATGACTTCAAAATTGCAAAATGTGTGGAAACGATTAGAAAAATATTCTACTTATTTTGGACTGAATGAATCTCAGTTTGATTGAGTGCTTTTATTAAAGTTACGGTGTGCTAAATCTCTATTAAAAATATTTTGGTTGTCATTTCGGCAAATGCGCCATTTCTTAACAAGAATAATCTCATAATTCAAAAATTTATGACAAAATGTAATATAAAGCGTTCGTTACACGTTAAAAGGATTTTCTCTATTTTGTCAAAACAAAGACATTTTGTAAAAAAAGTGTAACAATCAGGTCATTTGGCAAGGGTTGCATATTAAAAAAGAATGCAAACAGCAAGAGCACAGTTAGTTATTGTTAATAAAAACAGAACAAAAGAATTTTACAAAAATAGAACGCCTTATAGCTAATAAATAGAGTTGGCAAAAATGTTTGTTATTTTACATGAAGATATTCTGTTTTCACAATTCTACACATAAGAACAAATAAATGTTGCAGGCACCAGTACAATAAATATTGTGACAAAGAATACAAAATATAAAAATCCTAAGGAATTAAATAAGTCCAAGAGATTAAACGTTAAAATATTCAAGAACTGTTGGTTAAAACAATGAAAACTGAACAGATAGTGGCTTGTTGTGGCTAAATGAAAAGGTTTGTTTTCAGAATTACTTTGTAAAAAATTAAGACCAGCTTAATGTCGGAAAAAGAAAATAAAGAAGCTATGCAAAAATTTTATATATAGGGTGCCCCAAGCATAACGTACGATGTTAATTGTGAGTCAAACCCGCGAAGTGATAACAGATCTTCAGGATATGGACACAGTCATCGAAACAATGGCTCTTTTGCCCAAGAAATTCAATTGCCGTGTTATCTCACGTCGTGGCCATGTTAATTGCCCGTCACGATCATTTGATTTAACACGGCTAAACTTCTTTCTTTTGGGATGTTTAAAAAAAGAAGTGTACGTCAATAAGTCAAGAACAGTTCAAGAGCTATAGATTATTCGGCACATTAGCGACATTGAACTTCAATTATGTCTCAGAGTCAATGAAATTACCGACCATCGAATAGAGGTATGTATGCCACTGTCATATTAAAAAATATTGAGATAATTCTCTGAAAACTTTTTGTTTTATCTACAATTAACATCGTGCGTTTTATATATTTATTGAATTTTTCTTCAAGAAAATTACAATATATTAACTGCTACTAATGTAGTAACTAAATTGTTGTGTTCTAATCTTAGGCTATTTGAAAATGGGTGAAAACGGTAGTCTTGCAAGGCTAAGGGTATCGATTTCTCTTAGTCTCTGGTTTCCACAAAACGCCGAGCTTAGGAGTTGGGATGGACTGATAATTTTCTTTTGCTTTTTTATTCTTCTTGGACTGTAGGATATTCTCATTTCATATGTACCTTGAAGCTTATACGAATAGTCGTAGTAATTTAGACTGCTTCTTTGTAACTTCTGTATATATGACGCGCAAACACTACCCTGGATCGATATGTCCATATCGATTTTATAATGGCTTTGCATAGGAGAACTTTATATTCCAAGACCAGAGTTGAGTCGGGGCTTATAAGCCTATGCAGCTGAGCATTATCTGCAGGGACAGTAACATCAGTTAATTTTATTGGTGGGCAATTTGACGTTCTGAGTGTGAAAGTTATGGGAGCGCATTTCGAGGGATTAACCTTTAGCTCCAATGATTTTAACCAATGCTCTAGCTCGATAATATCGGATTGTAGATGCTTCGATACAATCTTCTGATAGTGCAGTGTGATCTGCGAGTATTGACGTACATATATGTTTTTAGTTTGTTGGCGTACCTGTTGTGTAAACTGTATACAGTAGCGGCCTTGTATACAACCTTGAGGAATGCATCGCTTGATCTTACTCAAAATTTTCTATCTGTCAGGAAGCAAGACTTTGATGTGTAGCCCATCGTGCCAAACTTTATAAAACGCTTGGGAAATATCTATGAATAAGACCGATGTAATAAGTGTAACGATCCTATAAACTTGCTCGATAGTACTGTGCTTCGCGCAAAATCCGAATGGATGTTCCGGATAAGGTAAGGAATTTTATTTAATAGAAGACGGGAAGTAGGTCAGTTCCCTACCATAGATCCATTAATACGATCAGGTCTAGCGATTGTTTAACATCAATACTTTTAATTACCCATTTGAGTGAAGATAACCGAAAGTTTATAGGGTCATGGACGGTATTACTGTTAATTGGTGGGATGTTACAAATATTTGCTTCATTTGGTGTGAAATTCTTCTCCAGGTGACTAGCGAAGGCGTCTACCTTTTCATTCGTAGGCAACATGGCATTTCATATTCCTCATATCTTTCCATAATATAAAGTCTTTGGCCTTCCTTGGTACTAAATTATTTAAATGATTTGTTAGTTTGATCACCAGCTTCAGCTGGTGGACATATAAGTATAGACCATCTTATAAGTATGGAGCACCAATACGTATGCTTGGCATTATACATAATCGTGTGCAGAAATAAACTTCTGCCCTAATGTAGAAAAGAATGTGGTAAACCGATTTTATTCGATTTTATATCAAGGAGGAGAATATACGGATGATATTGTTACCTTAACAACTGTAAGATATATACAAGCGGCCGGTAGAAACTCTTCTTTGAATTTTGGCATTACAGAGTGCCTTACGTTTTTTCGCACAAGAATGGCAGTACCACCACATCCCTTACCACTCGGAGGTTTGGTGCCATAGATACGAAATCCATTACCTCTAAATAAATTCTTTTAAAATAAAGTAGGCTTAGGATACCAGGAGCACTATCAATTTCCTTATTCGCAGGAGGTGCTCTAATTCTAGCTTGTGCTGGGAGAACCCATTGGCGTTCTAGTGACATATTATTAGTTTTGGTCGGTTTTATTACCCGTTTAACGGGACTAGGAGTATCATGTTTTGATTCCGTATCATTTCCTCGAACATGTTCCGCATATTAATCAAGAAAATATTTACTGCTTGAATTAGGTTTTCGGTTGAACTCGAATTATTAGTAATAGGTACCTTTTCTTAAAACGTGGGCATACGAATATTTCGGGCATTAAGTCTATTCAATGTAACATTATGACCTGACAATTGAGAACCACTTTTGAATTTTTCAACAAGTTTTTGAACTAGCTATGACGTTTGGACGTGTAAATAGACTTTACAGCCTCTATAGTTTGCCGTATGGTTTTCGCCGCAATTACTGCACTCTGGAACGAGTGCATTCCGAAGTTTTATGGATGTCGCCGCAAACCACGCATACGGACGGTAATTTGCAGTAGGATTATGTGTAGTCAAATTCCTGGCAATTTGTGCACTGCGGTGGATCTTTTCGTCTTACCGTCTTTAAAACTGTTATCCTAAGATTGAGAAGGTATAGCAAGTTGTAGATGGGGTGAACAGAGTTTTTATTCTTTAAATGAGATGCATTAAATACAGTCTCAATGCGGTGCATTGGTAGCGGTACTTTATTCTTATATATGATATTGTGGACGGACCTCACCAAATATCATTCAGCCTGTAAAGAACTTTTATATTCAATTCTTGTAGGGTTTTCAATGTGTAAGTGCAGTAACTCCTTTGTTCTGTGTCAATCCTACTTGCAATTAGCATATAATGCGTTTGTACTTTTGTTTCGTGTATTTGTCTTCTACGGATAGAAGCGACGTGGAAATTTTCTTTACTTCTTTTCTTTCTTTGGGACAACATGTTAACGATGGCGTTAGATGTTTCCTCGCGTTTGTAGATTGGTGGAGGTTTATGTTCTTTAACAGCTGGTTCTGTTTCATCGTTGTCTGTGGTAATAAGTAGAGATCTCCTTTCACGTATCGGTAATAGCTGCGTTAGAGCTTTTGTAATATTTCGCGGGGCTCTCCTGTGAGCATTTAGGATTTGCTTTCTCTTTGTTATGGTGATATATCCATACCTTTAAATGTTTGCACGAATTTATTTTGCAGCCACAAATACTCAAAATTCGAGTTGAAATGGTGTTTCAATTTAGAACGCAATACTCGAATTTGAAATGTCCTATTAAAATCAATATAACTAGCGCAGAATCTACTCTAGGAGATGCTTAAGTCTTTACACCTATGAAGCATTGCGTATAGGGATGTGAAACATGATGTATGACCTGTAAGAATCAGCAACGTAGTGGTCATCTTATGAAGGTGGTTGTGTCAAAAATAGTGAAACAACAGCCACTACCAATGACAGGTTCTTTAAAAAAAAAACGAAAGCACTGAAGGCAAGGTTGAGCCGTCGGTATTTTGGAAAGCGCGAATTATATGTATGTATATGTTTTCAAACTTAAACATTGACATGTATAAAAAGTGTTGCAAATGCGAAAGGACGGAATTTGCAGTTAAATGATATCTCAAAGAGCTTGACATTGTTTGTTAAATTTCAATTAAAAGTTTAATTTTATCGGTGTAAAGCTTTTGCTAACATACTTTTTCGATCAGTAAAATATCAGCTTATGTAGACATTTATATGCTTTCGTATTTTTATTAGGGTGATAGCAGGGATCAATAAAACTTACCAAATTACCAATTACGTAAAATAATATTCTTTCGAGATTTATAAATATTTTTTACTTTTCTCCTCTTTCTTTTCTTGTAGATATTACCCCAACAGTAAAAACAATAACAAAAACAAATGGTGTTAATTAGGTTTGTGGATGTATGTGTTAATTATATCAACATTGATGCTATGCTAATTACCAGCTGTAAATCCACAAACAACTGCTGACATTTAAAGGAGTGTCAACATCAACATCACGTACTATAAAAAAACGAACCAAGGAACGAGGACATTAATTAATAACAAATAAAGCACACAAATCCCAACACTAAAACCGACCTCGATACCATCTCATCATTTTGAGAGACAACAACGTTGACGTTGTCGCCGTCAACATTATCCGTACAGCAAATGGTTGGCTCTGCTTTATAACAAAGGAATTAACAACTTGATTGGGAAATTTACGAGACCAATACAACCATAATAAGAAAAGGAAAAAAATATTCGAAAAACAATACCTACTCAACCATCACATACGTTGGCCTCAATTAAGGCCACTTAATAGGCACTGCTGCAAAAAGGCAGTACGAGTGAGAGAAAAAAAGTAGCAGCGAAGTTGACAGATGTTTGTAAAATTTATTACAACAAGAAAAAAATCAAAACAAATGTAAAAATAACCTTCAATTTAACAACAACTTTTTTTCAATCGCTCAGCATTCTTAGTAATCACCCTTATCCTCAGCAATCACGACGACGCAATATGATTTCTACAGGTTCGAGAAGTGCTTTCGTCCATCCTCATAATAAAAATACTAACAAAATGACAACGCACTGCCTGCAAGACTGGTTAAGTAAAGTTATATTTGCCACCAGCTTGCTTCTGCTTTTAAATGTGTCGTCAACGGATGGCAACTCCGATTGGATGCAAACTTGCAGCACGTGTCATTGTCACTGGAATTCTGGCAAAAAGACAGCCGATTGTAAAAGCAGAGAGATCTCTACAATACCCAATGATATGAGTAACGAATTGCAAGTGATAGATCTGTCAAACAATATTATACCCGAACTAAGAAGGGAAGAATTTATGGAAGCAAGTCTTCAAAACTTACACAAGATTTTCTTAAGAAACTGTACAATACAGGAACTAAATCGAGATGCTCTTAAAGGCCTTGCGATACTCATAGAGTTAGATTTATCTTACAATTATATCAAAGAGTTGCACGTGGGTACATTTAGCGGTCTGGCTAAACTGCGTAACTTGGTGATGAATAACAATCAAATCGAAGTACTGGAAAATCATCTATTTGCCGATTTGCATTTTTTGTCGCGAGTAGAATTCAAGAACAACAAACTGAAACGTATCGATACATGTGCTTTTGGCCAGCTACCAGTACTTTCAGCGGTCTATTTGGAATCAAATAATCTAACAGTTCTAAGAAGGGAAACCTTCCAGCGAACACCAAAATTGGTGCACTTATCTCTGGCCTCAAATCCTTGGAATTGTACTTGCGAATTACAAGAATTTCGAGATTTTGCCATCGCTCATCGTCTTTATACACCGCCCACAGATTGCAATGAGCCGAAACAGCTGAAGGGAAAAATGTGGAATGAAATACCTTCGGAAAACTTTGCTTGTATGCCAAGAATCTTGGGTTCAGTTAGAACATATGTTGAAGCTCAGTCGGACAATATAACCCTACCCTGCCGCATAGAAGGCTCACCACGTGCCAATGTAACGTGGCTGTACAACAAACGTCCCATAAATCCCAATGACCTTAGATTTCGTGTTCTAAATTCGGTCGAGCAGCAACAATCCGATAGTCCCAACATGCTCAATTCTGAATTGCGTATCTTTGGTGTACGCTCCACTGACAAAGGCTCCTACACATGTATTGCCAACAACAGAGGTGGCAAAGCCGAAGCTGAATTCCTTTTACTCATCAATGGAGATAACTACAGTGCTCTAGATGGCACAGGTGGTGCCAACAACTTTGGTAACATGGGCACTGCAACTTCCGACAGGGAGACCAATATATTACTCATAATTTGCCTTATTGTCACCACCCTCTTGTTGCTCCTCATCGTTGTTGTGCTTGTTATATGTTGGTATTGTCGTCGTATTAAAACTTATCAAAAAGATAGTACAATGTTAAGTGAAAATGGTTTAATCTCCTCCAAATTGGACAAAACTCATAATAGTTCGATGCTAGAGGGTTCTGTCATCATGGAAATGCAAAAAAGCTTATTGACAGAAGTTAATCCCGTTGAAAAGCCGCCACGACGCACCGAATTGGAAAGTATTGATGGCGTTGGCAGTAGTGGCGATGATGGGCATGAGATTAAAAAGACTTTGTTGGATGAAACACAATTCGGTAAGTAAAACACTTTGACACTTACATCCAACTCACTCAGAGCAAGTACATGTTTTCTGATAAAAAATTAGGTGAAAAAATAATAGATATAAAGAAGGAGAGAAGAGACCTTGGGCATTGACGGCCAAGGTTATAATGTAAGAAAGCTTTAATTCTAAATGGTAATATTCGCAAGTTTGCTAGCTTAAAACGTAAAAGGAGAACACGATTAAGCATTATGAATTGGGTAGTTAAATCTAAATGCTAAATATATGTCCAAGAATTATAGAAATATACGACGTAGCTGGTGCCTTGTAAGGGTGCCTAAGTCTTTGTGACCCTAAGAAAATATACTTTCCTGGAGAGTAATGTATGTAATATGTGAGAGTTGATAACGCTGTCATCAAAATTAATGATCTGTAGCACTTACCGTTAACGGTGGTCATCTCACTAACATGAACTTCGTGAGAATTGACATCGGCATTTGATTCAAAAATGCGCCTCGTCGCTAAAAATGATTTTTGCCCGAATTTGGTGCCCCGTGGAATTATTTATATCATGTGGTGCGAAAACCTCTCTAAGTGATTGGCGAACGCATTTGCCTTTTCACTTGAGTTTTTAGCCCAAGTAGCTATACAGCTTTCGACAGATTATAATCCATGTTTTTTATTGGATCCAAGTTTTTTAAAAAGTTGTCGATAACGAATTCTTGTTTCTGTGGCAATTTACTGCGTAATTTTTTTTGCATAAGTTTATTCGCATTTTTATGCGTGGAGAACGACTATTTTGCCATTGTCTTCTTAGCCTTCTTGCAGCTAAAAAATATTTCCTTCATTTATTCTTCCCCCCCGTTTTCCAAGTACATGCACGCACCTTGCGTTTCCATAACGAAATACGCTATGCTTTGAAGAGAAAATATAAAATGTCTTTAATTCAACCGTTTAAATGAACATCATGTTACACTTAGTTAGATACACAGCAAAAAACAACAGCCACATTTAAAAGGAAACAGCAACAGTTGAGAAATGCCCCCAGGGTTACAAGTCTAGGGCTCTAGAAACATCTTAAACAGCAGCAAAAAGTATGTGGTGATCTAACGAGCGAACAAACTACTAAAGAAAATAAAAGATAAAGTGCGCAAAAATGGTTTAAAGGATTTTATGGGAATATAAAGTGAAATTCAATTGATTTCCATCCTCAATGAAAGCAAAAACAGACAGCCATGGCGACAATGATGTTATTGCTTTGTTAAGCTACTTATACACTACTTATAATACTTATACATGTACTTATTATTTTGACACACACTGCTCTCGTAAGAACATATACTCTCAAACTCTTCTTGCATATCAGCCAAAATCATTTGCTTCTGTACAGAATCCTGTTTTCTATTGTAACTTGCAGTCACGTTTATTGCATCGTGAAACTTTTCAATATTGAACTTTGAACTTTTCTGTTAAAAGGCAGATTTATTATACAATTATTGGACATCAATTTAATCTACGATTGTTCAGTTTTCCCTGTGAGAAGTGGTACAACCAAGAAGAAGGTTACAGAACCAATTTTGAAAAGCATGAATAACGCAGGGGCTTAACTTATTTTGCTAAACTAAAAACTATGTTCTAAATTATCAAATGTCTTTAAATGAAACAAATAAATGTCAAATTCATATTTTTTAATTCATTTGGAAAATTATGCGAAAACTAAATTAACACGAATTAGTAAAATATTCAAATAATAAGTCGAAGAAAGAAAAAGAGGCGATTTAAAGGTAAAAAATCGAAATAAATTTTGATCTAAAATTCAAAATAAAATAAATTATGAAAACTACAAAAATCGGGAAAGGGTGATAAAAAATAACAATTATTCGCATTCTACAAGTTGTATTCCTTGTTTTTATTCCCGCGTATTAAACAAGTGAAGATATAAACAAAGCCACACTTTATCTTTTGATACTTTTGAACGAAACACACCTATTTGGAGTGAATGGATTTTTGATAGTTTTTAACATTCTTACTCTTTGTTGATTCATGTGCACTTATTGAAATGTTTAGTTTTGTTTGTGAAACAAGAATTTGTAAAGCATAAAATGGAAATTGCTTCCGAGATATTAATAACGAAAGAGTTTACTCGTTTTGTGTTAAGTGTTAATAGAAATTAACTCTTCGGCTGAGTCCATCAGTAAACACACATACGTATGTATATGGACACACAAAATACTTGTATAAAAAAAACTTGTATAAAAAATAAACTTGCTTCGTTCAGTATAGCTTACACTCTGACATCTTGTAGCATTGATATGACAATGTTCTCGCTTTCCTTGCAGCTCGCACTGTGATATCAGACTTACGTAGAAAATAAAAAAATAGCAAGTGTTAGCAACGTTTTCAAAAGCCATCGTATGTTTATTAACAAAAAGAATTCTTTTTATTTCCAAACGTTTATTCTATATTTTCTTCTTCTATTTGAAATTTTATTTAAAAACGCAATTTATTTGTTTGAGGAATAAGCAATTCTTTAAGGGCATTTCGGTGGCTGTTTAAGCCAGCTCAGCAGGACACCTTTACCCAGCTTTTTAAAAAAAATTAAACGCCAGAAATTTTTTTAAACCAAATAATAATAAATTGTAGCTTTCTCAAAACCAAAACTTTAAAGTTTTAATAAAAAGCTCCTAACAACCAAATTTTTAATTGGACAGTAGCATTATAAGATATCCTTATAATTTCATCCATTTAACGTTACCGCAATTAAACAATCTTTGGCAATGCGATTCTTACCATCAAGTGTATTCGAGCAAACTTATTCCGGTTATTTTATTATAAATTGTATAACATTCAGTTTGTATTGCTTAAAGCATATAAAACTGTGTTTCGCTGAAAACTTTCTTAAACAAATGAAAATTCCTCTTTTCTACTTTTCAAAAAGTGCTTTAACAATTCGTCTCGTAAATTTATGCATATTTATTATTTTAGAATAATGCAATGTCGAAAATTTATATGTATGGAAAATGAATACGAATTTCAAATATTTTTGAAAAGGTAATCAACTCTTTATGTTTTATTGCATTGTTTATTTATTGTCAAACAAAAACAAGTTTAAAATTTTTTTTTGATTTCCATATATATAAATAAGGCTCTTATTGATGCCGACACAAGTCAACTAATTTTATTTTATGACTATCTTATAAATTGGCCACTACATAGCACTAATCAATTCGACTTAGTTTTCTTATTTAGGACTAATTGACAATTTATTATTTTTTTGTAGGCAACCACCACCCGCGAGACGATGAAACTCATTCTGTAGCCATGTCAGATTCAACAACGCCACGGACTCGTCACACGTACATTGACGACACCTACGGCACCAGTTTGCCGCCAGATTTATTAGCATTTCCTGCTCGTGTGCCGCCGATTTCACCCTCAATGCAATCATCACAATCTAATATACCTGATCAGGTAATTTACGGCATACGTTCACCACCCCTGACCAGCCCGGTATATGCTCATATGACACCCCACGGCATTTATGGTACTACCACTATTGCGGCAGCGACGCCTAATGGATTTATGACATTGCAGCATCCTAAAACACGTAATTTAGCACTCATTGCTGCAGCAAACAGCAGAGCGCAACAATCACCATTTGTGCCAGCACCAGTTATTTATTCGCCAGCAGCTACGGCTTCGGTTGTTATGAAACAGGGTTACATGACAATACCACGTAAGCCCCGAGTGCCTAGTTGGGCTCCCTCCTCATCTAATACCCATTCGACACAGCTGAGTGAATTTCAATCACCCACCTCGCCCAACCCAAGTGAATCGGGTACAGCAACTACAGCGGAACTAACAGTTGAGCCTGTTTATGATAATTTGGGATTGCGAACAACCGCTGGCGGTAGCTCCACTCTTAATTTGAATAAGAGTCTTCAGCAAGAACAACCGGTACGTTACAATATGCGTGATCGGCCGCTTCCGGCAACACCCAGTCTAACGTCGGTGAACTCAAACCCAAACCAGCAGCAGCAACCACATCAGCAGCAGCAACAACAACATCATCAACAACAAAACCAGTATTCACTGTACCAACAACAACCTCAACAACATCATTCAAACAATATGGCGCATAATGCGAATAAAATCTACGAACCTTTACACGAGCTGGTGAATCAACTACATCAGACAACGACATCGGATACAGAGCCATTGTACGGCACGTCACGACATCACTCTGGTCTGACCATTGTGCCCAGCAGCAGCAGCAGTATTATCAACAACAATAGCAGTGTTAACAACACCTCCTCTTCCGTCACCAACTCTCCTTCGAATAGTGGAAAGAGCAGCATAGAACCCAAGTTAACAAAAATACCACCACGACCACCACCGAAACCCAAAAAGAAAATGTCTGTAACAACAACACGCAGTGGTCACAGAAGCACAAGCCAACTGTTTGACGACGAAGGTGAAGATGGCACTGAAGTTTAGTTGATAATTCATACCACTAGCGATGATAGCAGTGGTAATTGCAAAGGCGATAGTTGCTTCAGTGTTATCGCTACCACACCATCTTCGTCTTGTTAACTTGTAAAAACGAAATGCCTTCCTTTCCAAATCAAATATGCCGGTAACAACAAGGCATCAGAAAAAGAATGTCCTTAAAATAAAAAATATAAAACGCCATCATCGTGCATCAAAGCTTTTTATTTTATTCCAGTTTTTAAAGAAGTGCACTTTATTATCTCTCTGCTACAGCATCTGTTATTTAAATCAAATGAAATTACAGCGACTGTTGGTAATTGCCAGTAAACTACTCCATTAACGCCCTACAAATACTTATACCACCTTCATACACGAGTCACTATAAAGAAAATCACACTCTTTGGTTTAGTTTTTGGTTTTATTTACACTTATTTTTAATCACTTGTTTTTACGTTCCGGAATTGAATTTCCCAATAAGCCTACAATTCTTTCATACTCATTTTCACTTAAAATAAAAGTTTTAATTTTTTTTTTTATTTCCACGCAAATAATTCGATTGATGGTGAAAAATAATAAACAACAAAAAAAATGATAAAAATGTGCTAGAGGAACAATTTGCAGTTATTTTTTTTCTACTTTATTTTATATCGTAAATTCGCTTTGACTCGACGTTATGTTTGTGCTTGCGTTTGAGTAAAATAATGTTGGAAAATATTGAATTTTTATACCTGAAACATTTTAGTTAAACAAACTTATGCAGTGAAATATCCTGCCTGAGTAGGGTTTCATAGTGTATTTTTATTTTTCTTATTTCACGTAAGATTGAACAAGCATTTCGCCAAACTAGTTGTTGTTATGCTTATTTTCTCAAATATTTGCCCTGTCTGACATAATAACACACCTACTTGTACAATTTAATTTGGTGCAAATTGAGTAGAAAAGTTTCTGGTAAAAAAAAAAAAAAATACATTAAAATTATTCCAACAGGCAATTAAAGTTGAAAACAGTTAAACGTTTGCATGACCCGGCCATGCATGTTACCAATATTATTTATTATAGATTCCATTCTCTGCTATATGAATTTCCGTTTATTGTTTTGTATAAATCAAAATATGATCTCATTTCGCAATACTTTCCAACAACTTCGAAAGCAACGATAGACATAACGACGATTTCTTTTGCCAGGATTGTGTGCCAAATGACTGATGTAGTTTTTACTGTAACAGAAATAAAATAAAACTAAGATTAGAGAAACAAACACAAAAACATGAATTCATTTGTAATAAAAATAAAATGAAATATTTAGCCGCAATGTAAAGTTTTGTTCCGACAATATTGCAAAATAAGTAAAATAATGTTTTTAAAATTATGTTCAAATTGTTCTACAAACATGTTGTTTAGCTTTAATTTTTATATAAACTTTTTTTAAAATAGATTTTAGTTAGGATCATGTACAAAGCCCAAACGAAAAAAACATGTGACGAACAATTGTGGAAAGGGATATTGTATGTTTAAATTTAATAGATTTAATAGATGCTCAACTTTGTTTGCGACTTTATTAGCCCGCCCCTCATATTTCAAATTGCTAATCAGCCAGGCAAGGGTCAAGTAATCACAGAAAGGCAAGCGGTAACAATGTTTATCGATTACGGTACGCGTAGCAACGTTCAAGAAAGGTTCTAGATCACTTTTGCCCCATACAAGCAAACACTCTAATGCTACAAAATTATTTACATATCTATATTTCCGCCTTTTTGCATTCTTTAATCGGCGTTTGACAAAGTGCCTTGTATTTGTTGTCATTGTGGGTTTTTACCGCCGGCATACCCTTGATTTTATGTACTCGGCTTGATTGTAATAAATCCAATTAAATTTCTTTCGCTGTTTTGCTTGATTCCAACAGACGGGGCACCAAAGTGTCTTCCTTGGGGATAATTTCCATATTATTTGGAAGTATATTGAAATTGCTTTTAAATTTATTTGGATTTTGTCGATCGCAGTAATACTGCTTGAGTTTCACACAACAATTCTTAGCAAGTAATGTTCCCAATTCAGCATTGTCGAAAATCTCTCTTCTACCGCTATGCAACACAATTGGAGTATTTGACTAACTTCATCCGCAGGCTTCTTGAAGCACAAAAGCGGCCTGTAAATGACAATTGACTGGCTTAAATATAACAGTAACGATGCAGAGGCAAATTGAGTAAGGCAGTCCTTTGTCCTGGTATGAATGCAACGCTGAACCCACATCCTGTAAACCAACGGAAACAAAGTTGTAGATACTATAGCGATAGCAAGATATGAAAATATGAAGTATGTATTATAGTTAATTATATTTACAAAAGAAATGATTATTATTAATAATATGTTAAAATTAGAGCAAATATAATCAAGACACACAACTTTAAATAAGCTTTTATTATTAAATTAAAAAAAAATTGATTACAATTAAAAAAAAACTAATAAATGCTTAATATAGTGTAGAAAAACAAATTAATTGAGTAGGGTTGGTATTTGATTAGAATAAATATGTTAAATATTTGAAGAATGTATTTAAAATGTATTTAGAACATATTAAAAAATATTCATCAAGACATCACCACACAACTTGAAATGAACTACCCTCCCCCGTTCAAGGAACAACTTCACCCACCATGTGCGCTTGACATTATAGTCGAAATTTGAATAGAGGGTGCTACGAACACACATTCTGTTACTTCTCTTCTGTTTACAACTCAACAGATGCTACAATAAAACAGTGATTTTTTAATTATTTATAATATTTTATCTATTATCAGTTAAATATTTAATTAAATTAAAAAGAAACAACCTGTTTAAAAGAATTCTTTATTTCAAATATTAATTTTAACATTATTCCTATATATTTTTGTTTATAACTAATTGTTCAAAGACATCAATTTTCTTATCTAAACTACAAATTTAGGAAAAAGCTCCACCATTGACCGGTTATGACCTTCTTTGTTTTTAATACTCTCTTTATAACTTTCGGTGTAAAAATGCAATTGAAGAAATAAAAAATTAATGGTGATTTTAAATTCCAGGTTAGTTTTGTGCACAGGAAGCAAATGCCTACTTGCTCACTTGGCTTCTTTTTAACGCCTCTTACAGAGCAAATTATCAGATACTCGTACCTTGCGAGTTCTCACATGTTCAGTATTAAACCAGCCAGAAGCCCAAATAAGTTTACTGATTTTTTAAATGATACATTTCGCAAGAGAAATATTTTTTGTAGAGCTAAGGAAAGTGTCTTACAGTCTCCAAATACTTTTACATCGGAAGCTTGAATCCTCTTGTGTGTGCAAGGGTAATGTAGAGCTGTCTCAGCACAGCAACTACCGTGTCTAGGTGCTATCTAGCGGCCCATCCTTAAAACGTGGAGTCAAGGAAGCCATGAAATTGAAAAAGCATTTTGCTTTTTCGCTTCAATATAGTCTGAGACAGTTCGAGATGCCTTTTATAGGCATTTCAGTGGCACACTAACCAGTCATGCCAAAAGGCTTCAGTTATTGCTAGTTCGTTCGTGGTAGTATATTGGGATATATCGTCACGTGATCATGCTTTGTTTATATTCTGTGGCGTTTCTAGAAATGCTACAGGAGGTACTTGATGCCTTGAATTTATTTTATTTTGGAAAGCAAAAGCCGACCTGACCTGACTCGTTGACTGTTTGTATAGCCGGCCAGTAATAAATATTTGCTAGCAGGCGGGACTTATTCATTATGGTTTAAAAAATTTTTTTGTCATGTAGGGTTATGCGCTAATTGCATTCCATGCTATAGTATGATTGTCTTTAAACAATTTTCAAAAGAGTATTAAGAGAAGATGATGCTGGTAACTTCTCTGATTTTTTTTATAATTTCAACGGAAGATTCTGTTTTGTATTTTATTGTAAATTTTATAATTGCATTATTTTTTTTTTTTTTTGAAAAGTTCTCTATTTTTTAAAACCAATGAACTGGTATCTTTTCTTTAAATTTATATTTCATTGTACGTATTTGTAAATGTATGTATGTATGCGTAAGGCTTTAGATAGTTTAAATCGTAAGTGGTACTTTTTAGTCTTTAGGGTCTATTGATAAGGAAAATAAATATATTTTTATATTTTACAAATTAAATATTATAATTTAAATTGTAAAAAGTTGAAACTTAAAAATGAAAACTAATTAAACGAGTACAATGAAAATAGATTTTTTACATTTTAATAATTAATTTAAAACAATGATTTAAATATTGATAATTAGTATAAGTTTATCACACGTTTTTCCCCCTTCAATTACGAATTAATAATTTTTTTTTGTAACGTTTTAAACGTTTTTATTGAATTTATTTTTTAATCGTTCGACTATTCAATTAACCAATATATAAAAATGTATATTGAAGCATAATTTGCATAAGGAAGGTGTCGAAATGATAAGCGAACTAACTCTTTTAGTTATAAATTTTTTATATTTTGTGCATGAGAGTAAATAATGTTTGTATGAATATGGAAGACGTACTATATTTATGCATATCGTTTGGGCAGTTTGCACATGGAAATTAAAGTGACCTTATTGTTTTGATGTGCACCTTATTTAATTGTAATTAGTTACATTTATTCGTTTATTTTATTGCATAAATCTGAAATGTAATAATAATATAAATATTTGTTCAATAATATCATTTATATATTCTTGAATGCATTTAATAAACATAAAACTTTATTATGTATTTCATCTTCAATGTTTCAGTTCACCACGTTTTATTCTTAGCCGTATTCAGTGTTTGATGCACGTGGTCTTGCAAAATTGCAAGTGCAAAATATCGTAGCTTTTTTTAGTGAAATCCAACAATAAAATACTATACCTATATACTATACTATATCTTCCACTTGCACAAAATACTCAATACCGCTATTGAAAATTTTGGTTATCAACTTTAAAAACTTTTTGAAAATGCAACAAATTATGGTAAAATTATAATTAATAACAAGTTGTAAAAATAAATTTATCATTATAATTTTTATTAAAAATACTAGCAATTCTATAAATATACATTGTATTCATAAAACAAAAATATATATAAAAAATATTAAACAAAAAGGAGAAATTCGAACTATTTAATAAATGTATAAAGAACTTTTTTTTATTAAAAATTAAACAGAAATAATTTGCATTTTTATTAAAACAAGGAAGTAATCTAATTTGAATCCGCACAAGCGTTGGTAAAAGGTAAAGGAAGGTCCTGGACATAACCAGAGAACGCATAGAATAAGAATATTTTTGCATTAAACATCCTTGGAGCAGCATTTAGTTTTAAACCAGTTTATGTTCTCGAACTAATTGAAAAGTACGTATCTAAAAAGGATAAAATAGTGGGACACGATTTTGTTATTATAATCTATTCCAAAAACGTTCGGTAAAAATGGTTTTCGCCTGGTGGTCAAAGACCTATTTGAGTGACATCTATTGGGAGTTTGTACTAGATGTCTCGGATTCGATATTCCGACAGGGTGATTAGATGTAGATTTTTGGAACGAATTTCTGTCATCTCTTCCCAATTTTGGGTTGGAGACAAACTGGTTTCGACTAAGTGCCATTTTCAGTGTCATTTTTCGTTCTGAGAAGTGTTTTATTGTTTGTCAAGTAGCTATTTCTCATGTAAGTTGGTAGCAGGTGAACTCAATTAGGAGTGATCAAATTGGTGTGTGTTTGTTAATTTAAACCACTTTACTTCTTTTCAAAATACATTAAAATAGTCAAACCTTAAAAATAATTCAATCCACTTCAAGTCGTTTAAAAATGAGGACGAAATTCCATACAATATCGACGTCTAAATCTTTTTTTCAAAATATGCGACAACATTCATTGATAGACGCCAACGACAACAATAGGAAAATAAAATAGCAACACACGACACAAGACGACTTAATTGTTTGTTAACGACGAGCACAAGAATTGAGTAAATTTCGCGATGTCAAATACAGTTTTGCCAAGTTTGATAAAACTTTTTGTTTCATTCATATAAAATTCACTTTTTCTTTACCAGCACGAGCGATAAATAAGGAATCTTTTGTGAATGTGCTAGAATTATAGGTGCCATAGGTTTTTTTTCACTTTTACCTCTTCCTAAGGCTTAAGAAAGCACACCAAACAAGGAGGCTGGCTTAAAACGTTTGAAAGTTAAATGTACTTTTGCATAAAACGCATGAATGAATTTATGTAAACAAAGCAAATAACTAAATGGTCACTGAGACATAATTCGATTTGACATAAATCTACTAACACTTTTATATTCTATTATTCTATACTATTCAAAAATATTCGCCAATCTGCAACTTACACGATTCAGTAGTACGTCCACAATGGCATTTGAAAAAAGAACTGTGTTTTGAACCGTCAACAGCGAGCGCTACAGAACAATAGAAACCAATTTGCTAAAGAATGCATAGACATTTTGCATTAACAATTATAGGGTATAATTATCTCTTGGAGAATTGTACACTAAGATCATGCGTTTTGGCTTTTTTGTGGAATTGTGTCCAGCCGTAGGTCTGTGACAACAAGGCACCGGATCCTGGCACTCGTACCAATGGGACCTGTTGGAACCTCAGTGCGAGGCCGTGTCAGACATCGGAACAATTTACTGTAATCACACGATTCCGCTGGTTGCTGGGGTTTGTAAACGTTTATGTTACAACTAATGACAGTTACTGCTACAGTTATACTGTTCGTCGTCAAATTACATAGTAACGCCGTGTGGAAGTTAAAGCGCTTATGCGATGAGGTGAGGTTTGTGCAGTATATCACACTGATTCCCGGTAGTAATGCCAAGTGGATGACACGCCGCGTCGGTGAGATTTGTGTAGGAATTTACACTGCTGCTCGTCTGAACGCCTGCCGTTGACGGTTGGCGACGAATACTAACACAGGTCAACAATGCCTACGGCTCAGCCGGATCTGTAAGAAATCCTTAACATACAGGCCAGCAGCTCACAACGGAGCTGAATCTACGCGCAAGGGTTCTAAAGGGGAAACCCACATAGAAGTGCACCTTCTCCACAACTCAGCTCTTCCACTATAGTTGAATCTGTGCGTAAGGAATACTAGAGATGAAACCCGCACAGCTCGGCTATTACCACTGGCCTACTAGCAATTGATCCTGATGGCAAAGAATACAAAGAATTGCCTACAGGAAATTAGCAATCAAACTTTTGATATGAAAAATAGGACCATTGTTCTTATCTCCAGGCAGTCTGCGCACCAACTGCTCTCGAGCTAAAGAATGCGCGTGCTTTTACACCTATTTGTTTTATTACACAGCTGTCATCTTTCTACTGCTGGCAACACTGTTCTTAACATAATCATGATATTTATATATGATATGACACATAGAGGGCGTTACTAATTAATCTGCCATTAAATTTAAACTTAATATACTTTCTTAATATTAATATCAAATAGAATAATATGCTAGCAGGAAGTGTTCTACTTCATATTTATGTTGGGAGAGCCCGTTAGCGTTCCAGAAGCATATTTTTAACTGGTTCATTTTTTGCCAAGCAAAACTTGCAGACGCATGTTTTGGATTCGCATCATTTCCTGAAACATACCCTGCATAGTTGTCGTGAAATTATTCATTGTCTGTATTAAGTTCTCGATCGAGCTCGAATTGTTGGTGAGGGGTGTCTGAGCACCCTCTTTTAAGACGTGGGCATATGAATGTTTATTCGCATTAGAACTTTTGGCATTCACATTAGGTAAATCATTTCTCAATGTTTGGGCATATGAAATGTTTGGCTTAGTGTGTGGCTGTGTAGCTTGTGTACTAGCAACAGAACCAGCATGAAGCCGAGGAAATTGGGAAGCTTTATATTGCTCATAATCAGGTTTGCGTACGACTTTCGCATTATCTTTTACATATTGAAATACTTTGCAGCCCCTGTAATTTGCTGTATGGTTTTCACCACAGTTGCTGCATTTTTTAACCTTGGGGTCTGTTTTGGAGGAAGTGCATTCCAAAGTCCGGTGCGCATCACCGCAGACAACGCATACGGATGGTAGCTTGCAGTAGGTTTTCGTGTGTCCGAATTCCTGGCAATTAGTACACTGACGGGGACCGCTACGTTTTAGAGGCTCTTCCACCGTTATTCTTCTGTTCAAAAGGTAGCGCAAATTATATATTGGATGAACCGAGTTTTTTGATTTAAGTTGCGATGCATTAAACACGATTTCAACACGATGCATAGGTTGGGGAACTTTATTCTTATTTAGAATATTGTGCACTGACCTTACGACATAACCTTCCACTTCTATGGCACTTTTTATCTCCTCAGTGGGAACAGAACTGTCTATGCCCTTTATAATGACGATCAAACCTTTAGCACTTTTTAGTTGATACGTATAATAGCTCTTATTATCTGCATCGAGACGACTTGCGATTAGGCGATAATTCTTCTCAGTGTGGGCTTGGATCTTCGTTTCTTGTATTTGTCCTCTTCGTACAGAAGCCACATAGAAATTTTCTTTGCCTACGAGTTGGGACAGCATATTTACAATGGCATTTGATGTTTGTTCGCGCAAGTAGATTGGTGGGGGTTTTTGTTCCCTTACAGTGGGTTCGGCATTTTCATTATCCGGGGTAGCAAGGACAGAAAATCTATTTTCACTTACCGATGTTGCAGCTACTTGATGAGAACCTTTATATTGCTTGGCGGTTCGCTCTGGTTGTGAAGACTTAGGACTCGCCTTCCTCTTCGTTATGGTTATGTACCGATCCATACCAGTTTGCACGCGTTTAAAAAGTCACCTTAAATGAATATAAATTATGCGCTTAAAGTGAAGTACGTCTTTACTCAAACGAAGTAGAAAATTTTTTTTGTTAACATAATTATGATATTTATATATGAAATGACACATAGAGGGCGATACTAATTAATCTGCCATTAAATTTAAACTTAATTTACTTTCTTAATGTTAATATCAAATAGAATAATATAAAAGGCTAATAAAGGAAAGAAAGGTAAAATAATTCATTTACAAAGTGAACAATAATAATATTCATAAATAACACAATATTAGAAGAAGCTATAATTCATTGTGCAGCTAAAAACGAGTCCTACGACTTTTAGCGTTACAGACCATAATACATACACGGCTTTCAAATGAACAATTTCGTAATACCTCTCAAAATTAATAACGGATGTATGAATAATTGCAGGCCTGTGACAAAAACTAATTTGTTTGCGAGGATATCGTCAAACTACAAAAAATTCGACATTCTGGCAATGCTGACAGTTATTGAACAATATGAACGACTAATTAAAAATTCTAGTATAATGTAGCATACTTTTGGGCTGAAAAAATTCCGAAATTCTCCAATGTTTTCAAGGCTATTAAAGTGTAAACATTTTTTTAATTTCAGTTTTTTGTTTAGACCCCTTTCAGACCAGCATTGTTTTCTTTGACAAAGTTTCTTGAATTCTCTTTTAAACTTTGTCTTGTGTTCAGACAGGATAATTTTACTTTGACAAAGTCTGTTTCTTTTGTTTGTATGTTTGTCAAATATATAGAGCAGCCATATTAATTCGGTTTACGAACTAAAAACACAAACAGAATTTGCGAGTACAACAAGTTTTGTACCAACCCCCGCTCTCCTTTCCTCACTCCACCACAAACTCAAGACTTTGCTAAGAAAACTTTGCTGGTCTGAAAGGTGTCTTAACACTACCTTTTGATCATTCGATCTTGGACACAATATCCTTTAGCAAATAACTGCCATGCTTTTTTTAATTTTTTTTTACGAAATTCAGGCTTTCATTTAAAACGTTAGTTTAATTATATTATTTGCATGTGTTTAATTTCGACTCCTACTGGAATCATTCAGTAGAGTTAAAGTGTACACGGAAGTATACTCTTGCTTTATTTCGTATATTGAGAAAGAGTTGATTGCATAATGGAAGGGCAGAAATCATATCTGAATCTTGAGCGCGTCCACAAATTTACTCTTCGAAAATTTTCAAATTTCGTTGTACCCTTGTAGTTTTTTAAGTTCCTGCATAGTTTTACACTTTTGACACCTATTGCTACACAACAGAACAAAGTCCTTATATCTTAGTGAGATCAAGATGATGATAAGCGACCGTGTTTGAGTACAGACGTACTTCATATTAAGCGCATAATATATATTCATATAAGGTGACTTTTTTTTAATTTAAAATTTCATTTGAACAAGTGAAGAGGCACAGTTAACAGTTAGTAACAACAAAGAAATAAATAACAATAAATAGAAAACGATATAATATATTGTGTGATAAAAAACAATATCACATAGTGCATGGTTAAACGGGCTTAAACAATTGATAGTGAATGCAAGAGCGCACCAAACATTAATGAACAAAATATAAAAGGTAATAACAACAATGCTTATTACTCTTTTTCTTACATAAATGCTAATAATGCAATGAACAATATAAATAAAAAAAAGGAGATGACAGTGATTTTTTCACCGCCAGGCTAATTTACCGAACGCGTTACTCCAGAAACAACCAACTCATCAAATAAAAATCAACAACTAAACATTACAGGTGCTACACAGAAAATAATACAAGAAGATAACGAAAGTGGTACTGTATCTAAACGCATGCAAACTGGTATGGTCCTAAGTCTTTGCAACAAGAGCGAACGCCAAACAACATAATGGTTCTGCTGCAATATCGGTAAGTGAAAATATATTCTCTGTACTTGCCGAACCCACTGTAAGGAAAAAAAAACCCCACCAATTTACTTACGCGAACAAACATCAAATGCCATTGTAAATATGCTATCCCAACTCGTAGGTAAAGAAAATGTCTATGGGCTTCTGTAGGAAGATGACAAATAGATGAAAAAAAGACCCAAGCCCACACTGAGAAGAATTTTCGCCTAATCGCAAGTCGTCTCGATGCATAAAATAAGAGCTATTATACGTATCAACTAAAAAGTGCTAAAGGTTTGATTGTCATTGGCATTGATAGTTTTGTTCCCACTGAGGAAATAAAAAGTGACATAGTGGTGGAAGATTATGTCGTAAGGTCAGTGCACAATATTCTAAATAGGAATAAAATTCCCCATCTTATGCACCGGGTTGAAAACGTATTGAACGCATCTCAGCTAAAATAAAAAAACTCGGTTCATCCTGTCTTTTGAAGAGAAGAATTACAGTAGAAGAGCCTCTGAAACGTAAAACGTCAGTATACCAAGTGCCAGGACTTCGGACACACGAAAACTTACTGCAAGCTAACATCCGTATGCGTTGCATGCGGCGATGCGCAAATTTATGTGCATTTTTTTGGCTAAACGAAACTTCTAAAAATATTTTTTTTTAATTTAAAGTCGTTGTTTCGGTTCAGAAAAAATATTGTTTGAAACTACCTTCATGCATTTTAGAATTTTGTTGTCGAACTAAAAGTAAAATTGGCTGTGTATTTTAAATCAACTCGGTCTCTATTTTAAAAATGTTCAAATGCGCAAAGGTTTCTACAAATTGTTGACGCCTGATGGAAAAGTGCTCATAAATTTGACACGTCTGAGTTGCTATACTCGCCTCTTGTGAAAGCTCCGAATACCATTTAGAAACAAACGATTTCCAACGTACTTTGATTCTGTCTAACTGTGTAGTGTACTCGAGCGTCCAATAAGTAAAATTATATTTTGTGGGTTAAACAAAAATTTGCTGTAAATAGTTCAAACTCTCATACGCCATAAACTTTAATCCCGTATTAAAGGGGTTTATTAATTTTTTCTTTGCTTAAGTCGAAATTTTATTATATTACTTAACAGTTACCTTAAGGCCAAAATTTACTTATTAAATATGTAACTAAGTTACATATCTGAGTAAAAGAGATAAACAGAAAGTAGGTTATCCAATTAGGATTTGCAACGCAAACAACGTAAAGGTCACATATGCATGTAAGTATGTTAGCTTAAATGTATTATTTTTTTTTAATATACCTTACATGAAATGAAAACAAACAAGATAGAGACACTACACCACTGTACTTTTTGTTGAATAGATATTATGAGGAAAAGAAAACTATCCGAAGTACTTAATTTTTTATTCATATTTACCTACATCGGAGTTCGCATTATATGCTATAGGCAGTTTAGCGTTTAGCTTTCGGCTATATGTTCAATTGTATTCATACGTGATGTTTTCAAGTTTTAATATTTTACTTTATATTCCATATTTCAAAATCCTGCCATTTTCAAGGCATTTTTTAAGTTGTCAATAATATTTGACGTTAACCAATGGAAATAAATCTAAGAGTTATGGCCACGGGGTTAAGATTCGGTCGGTTAATAATATATAAACCAACTG